>JARQAD010000009.1:49952500-52440000 GCA_029955455.1 Quercus agrifolia | reverse complement strand
ATGGCAAGCCCATGAACCCCAAGGATGAGAATGAAGTAATTTGGTTAGGGAAGTCCAATGAAGTTAGTAACAGCCCATGAGAATGCAGAGTTAGTAAAAGGATGAGGAAGCCTAAAGGAAGCAAACAAGCCAAGGATGCCCAAGAGAAAAAAACAAAAGGGACACAGGAGCCTATAAGTAGGAAAGCCAATGGCCATGTTAAGCCACTGGGGGAAAGAGTAAATGGCAGGCCTAAAGAAGCCCAGCAGGATTGAGTCATTACGGCAGGAATGACATAGTAATATGGTAGGAAATGAGGGCAATCAAGAAATGGGCCGAAAAAAGTATAAAGCCCAGTAATAAATAAATATCAACCCCTAAGAGGAGCAGGAAATCAAAAAGCAGCTCACATAAAAGGTCAAAGAACGAACGGCAGGCTGTGCAGGCAAGCCTCCAGACCACGACGGACGAGAAAGCCGCAGATAGATTTTTGGACATACATGAAGGCATGCGCAAGGCCCAGACCTCACTAGTCTATACCTAACCAATACAGGGCACGGTGAGGTCATGGGTCAGAGGTAAGAGAGCATGGTTTGGTGGTGGGGAGCAGGGAATACCTATTTTGAGGTTCCTGTCAGGGTTCTTTTGGGGGAAGTGTCCTGCTGGGATGACACACTACCTAAACGGGCAAAACTGAGCTAGGCCACTAGGTGCATAGCATGAGGGATAGGGAGGGAGAAGGCACCCACACCGTAGCAGGAAGGGGGTGCCACGACAGACTAATAAACAAAATAGTCCTCTTTGTCTGGTGATGGGGAGTGGCACACAGATGTGGTGGTCGGCAAGTACACCAAGACCAGAAAAAGGCAGTTAAGGGCTAAAATAGTAAAATCCAGTCACAGCAAGCATTATAAAAAGGAGCCCTTGTTGTGTACAGTGAAAAAAAAAAAAAACAACGACGGTGATGAAGAGGATAGGATTGAGAACTTGAAAACCAAGAAATAGAAACAAGGAGTAACAAGAAAGAAAGAAAAAAAAAGAAAGATAAGAGAAAAAACGGAAAAACAGAGAAAGAAAAGAAAAGAGAAAAAGAGAGTTAGTTTTGTAGGCATGCACTAATAGGTTATTTCCCTCTCTCCCTCGCAAAATCCTGCCCTCTGCCAAAAACAGAGAAAGGGGTTTCCTTTAGGCACTAACCATTTAGGTCCGCTTCCCTCAAAGTGATTAATTTCCGTGGCAAGATTCCTTTCCTGGGAGATTAATTGTGTTGAGAAGAGGTGTTCTTCCTTCTCTGGTTTTGAGTCCTGCGGGCTAGACTGACTTAGAGTTATTTTCTTCTTTTTTTAGGCACTAACCATTCAGGTCCGCTTCCCTCAAAGTAATTAATTTCCATGGCAGGATTCCTTTCTTGGGAGATTAATTGCGTTAAGAAGAGGTGTTCTTCCTTCTTTGGTTTTGAGTCTCGCGGGGTAGACTGACTTAGAGTTATTCTCTTCTTTTCTTTTTTCTTTGATTGATCCATATGATGAACACCTATTTATTTGCCTTCTTTAAGTCATAGTTGTTGTGATTACCATTATTAAATATGGATTAACTGTTTATTATAGTTAAGAAGACGAAGTATTCTTCTTTTTTGCTTTACTATCATGTCTATTTGCCGTAACTCATTCAGAATAGTTCTGCCTACCGTAAGCATGCTCCTGGTACCCGAGGCATAATTTGCGCACAAGCTGGACTAATTTGAGTTCCAGTTGGGCCGGTCTCAACTCCCTTACTCAGAACATTTGGGCCCAGTACCGTAGGAGGCAGCCCAGCAAAACACAAAAAAGGCCCACTACAACTATATATCATCATAAATAAACATAACCTCAAGGATCAAGTCTCCATGGAGTATTTGCAATATCTGGTTTACACTCCTCTAGACCATTTGGAATCATAGAAACAAAGTGGTACATGAAGGTTTATCTCCTAACCCTTTACATGTGGTGCTAATAGCTCAATCCTTATCTTGTAGGTACAAGACCTCATTCAATGCTCAAGAACCTCGCCTCAGAGTCTCAAACACAGATGTTGAACCCCAATTTGCAGCAGGAGCTTGGCAACTTATCCTAAAAGTTGTTGGTTTCCGTTGTAAAAGGAAGAAACAATGTGCTTATGTTTATGAAGCTGTTAACTTACAAGGAGCATGTGTGTTTTTTGGTATCAGCAATAGTGTAGCTACGACAGCATTTGGGGTGTTGCTTGAAGTTGTGGTGGAAGCATGTTTCATTGCTTTTAATCGTGGATTTTAGTAGATTTTGATTCTAAGTGATAGCAGAGGCCTCCTCAGAACTTTGCAGAACAGAAGAACCTCTAGTTGGCAAGATAATATTAGACTTGCAGATCTCAATTTTTGTGTTCAAGCTGGCTTATGCTGTAAAATGATCTTAGTCCCCTCTTTGCTTATCAAACCTTTATATGTTTTAGCTAAAGAGGCAACATGTATGCCTCTAACCTTTAGTTGGTCTAACCTGGCTCTTTCGTGAATTTACGTGTATGTATTCTCTGTTTTATGTTCTCCTTGTTTTATGGTATAAAAAAAAAAAAATGGTGTCCTTTTCATTTTTATTTTTATGAGGAACTATAGACTGTTTTTGAAGTGTTTTATGCCTGATGTAGAAACTTTTTATTATATAAATGGTAAGCTACACCTACATAACCTAATAAAACCCATAAAAAATTGGTAAAGTTGATAACAATATGAAACTCTAAAAGCCAGCTTCGGCTCTACAACCTATATAAAGCTAGGCAAAAATCTAAATGATTTAACATAAAGGTCATTTGATGTGATTTGTTGAGAAGGGCAAAAGTGGTTGGACTCGTTACTAAGTTTAGTCACAAATGAACCAAGACCTGGACGGTTAAACCCATGCAACAAATACCCACCAGTGCAAGACCCACCACCAACGCAAGATTCTCCATTACAAAAACTCACAAACACATCATGCTCAAAGCTGTAGTGATAATAATAATAGTATTATGCCCGAGTTTATATTTTTAAATTGAGATAATCTTTGATGATCTTTTTTTAGAGACAATATCATCTTTAATTAAATAACATTATATTATGGGTCACTGGCATCTTTTAATCATTGTGGACCCATGGTTGCATCTAATTATTGTTTCACATTTAAGTGGGATTTCGGGTTAAGGGGAGTGTTTAGGAGTTAAGGAAAATTAAATTATAGGCGAAAATGTACTTTTCGTCCCTACATTTTGGGTCAATTCTCATTTTGGTCCAAAAATTGATTTCTTTGCAAATTTCATTCCTAAAAAAAGCAAAACGTTTTTAAAATGGTCATTGCCATCAACCCACTGACGAAAACCTCCTACGTGGTAGACGAAGTGCCCTTCTTACTGACGTGGCAATTAAAATATTATTAAAAATAATTATTTGGCATTTTTAAATCCACGTTAGCACCACATCAGTTTTCTCAATTTTAATTTTAATTAAAAAAATGAAAAACAAACATAAAAATTTTACTTTTTTTAAGTTGTAAAGATTGAAGATCAAGCTCCATCGTGTTCTCATCTCTCACTCTCTGACACACACTGAACACCTTTCTCGGTCTTAAGAGCTACACAACATGACCACTCAAAAATCAAAATCAAGATCAAGAGAACCCACAATCTCATGATCCCTAATCCAACAAACCTTAACCCTTTAAATTGAAGACCCACAAAACCCATCCCATGATCAAACCCCAACAAACTAAGACGAATCAAGTTGGTTCGTGACTGTGCCGATCTAGCTAAGGCGTTGAGGTTGTTGCTTTTTCCGGTGAAGAAGAGCACCGCTGCTTCGGTGGATTGGGTTTGTGAACTATTTGGAGACGGATTCTTCTCCACCATGCATCGCCGATCTGACCCCAAACTCTCTAATCTCAAAATCTCATCTCCGCTCAACCTCAATGAGTTGGTTCGTGACTGTGCCGATCTAGCTTAGGCGTTGAGGTTGTGCCGATCAAACACAAACTCTCTAATCTCAAAATCTCATCTTTGTGGTCTATGTTTGTGTTTGATCTCTATTTGTTTGTTTGTTTGTTTTTTTTTTTGTTTGTTTTTGTTTTGTTTTGTTTTGTTTTGCTTTGTTTTGTTTTGTTTTGTTTTTTTGTTTTTTGTTTTTTTTTTGTTTGTGTTGTGATCTGGGTCTATGTTTGATCTCTATTTGTTATCTGGGTCTGTGTTTGTGTTTGATCTCTGTTTCTTTCTCTCTCTTTTTTCATTTGTGTTGTTGTGATCTGGGTGTGTTTATGTTTGATCTCTGTTTCTTTCTTCTTCTTTTTTTCGTTTGTGTTGTTGTGATCTGGGTTTGAGTTATTGGTTGTTGGGTTTGTGTTCTTGTAATCTGGGTTGAGTTCTTCATTGCTGGGTTTGATTGGGATGAACATGAAGAACAAGTTGTAATGTTCTTATGAAAATTAATAATTATAAGTAATAATTTTTTTTAATTAAATTAGATTTAAGGTTTTTTTTTTAAATTTAATTTCTTTTTTTTTAATATAAATTTTCTGACATGGCTTTGTTTAAAAAAATTAAAATGCTGATGTGGTATTTAAAAATGCCAAATAATTATTTTTAATAATATTTTAATGGCCACGTCAGCGCCACGTCAGCAAGAAGGGCATTCCGTCTGCCACGTAGGAGGTTTCCGTCAGTGGGTTGATGGTAGGGACTATTTTAAAAATGATTTTCCTTTTTTAGGGAAGAAATTTGCAAAGAAATCAATTTTGGGACTAAAATGAGAATTGACCCAAAATGTAGGGACTAAAAGTGTGTTTTCGCCTAAATTATATAGTGGTTCAAGAAACAAAAGAAAAAATCTTTTGCAAGAAAAAAAAAATTATGTTAAATTTTGTTCCATAATGTCCCGAGGTCCATGCGGGGATACTATTGTACCAATAACAACTCGACATATAAGCAAGTTGTGGCATTTGTTGTACCATTTTATGTGGCACAAGACTTATTCTTTCTTTTGAGGCTTCTGTCCCTTCCTTTCCACTGCTCGAGAAAGATGAACATATTTTTATTTAGAGTATCTTCGCCGGATTCAGTCGTTTACCGATTTCAAGGGGTCATTTCTAGCCTCCTAACACTCGTTGATGTGATAAGGAGTCTCTTAGTGTATCCCAACTGGAATTTTGAGGAGGGAAAAGAGACTATAAAAGGAGTCTCTCTTTTTCTTAATCTAATATTTTTTTTTTGGGTTTTGTTTTGTGTACGTGAGTCTCTTTATTATTATTATTTTTTTCTTATTTTCAATGTGAGTCTTTTTTTTTCCTTTTTTTTTTTTTTTAAAGTATCATAATTTTTGTTTTTATATAGATTATCAACTTTTGAGTTTGAGTTTAAGTTGGACTTGTTAGAGAGATAGAGTTTCACTCATTGTTAAATTTGAACTAATTTTTTTTTTTATAATTTTATTTAAATAAAATGATAATGATGAGTTTGAGTTTAAATTAGACTTGTTAGAGAGATAGAGTTGTTTTAAAAAAATGATAATGATGAGTTTGAGTTTAAGTTGGACTTGTTAGAAAGATAGAGTTTCATTCTCTGTTAAATTTGAACTAAAATTTTTTTTTATTTATTATTATTATTTTTCCTATTTTCAACAATTCTTATCGCTGTGATGTGAGTTGTGAGTTGCCGCCTTCGGGTAGCTGGAGAGTGGAGAGCTCAAGGAGAACTCATATTTTGGTTTTAAGCCACACAATCACACGAAATAAAAAATAAAAAATACAAAGATAAAAATAAAAATTTTATATTATATTTGTAAAAGTCTTTTTTTTTTTTGGCTGAATTTGAATGAGTTCAAAATTGTATTTTAAAAAAAAAATTAAATGTAGTGAACCTTAAAAAAGAGGGTAGTTTTGAATTCTGAAACTATTTGTTTGAAACGAATTTAGATGACAATTGTGAGAGGAAAATGTTGAGAAGGTAAGATAATTGCACTAGACCCATTGGGATGATGTTATATGTCAACCGGATGGGTCCAATGCAACTGAAAACAAAGATCAAATTCAAGTCCAAAATAATATATAAATAAAAAAATAATTTATTTATTTTTATCAAGGGTTGTAATTTATCAAATTAAAAAGCTTTTTACCTTTCAATCTAAGTGATAATAAATGCTATTGCACCCCTATCTCAATCCGTCTCAAATAAACTCATTCTTCATTTAGTGAGATAAATCTTTTTCTTCTAAAAAAAAAAAAAACCCCACTTATTTCACATTCTTTATTTTATTTTTTCCTTTTTTTTAAATAAAAATAAGTGATAATTTAAAGAAGATATGTCAAATTTAATATTAAAAAATGTCTATAAATATGAATGGAATAGGTTATTGGTTGCGTTAATTATTACTTTGTAGAATTCTTATTTGTTTTCTTAATTTATTTATTTTATTTTCATGAACCATTTGTGTTTATACCAAATGTTGAAAGTTGAACCATGGTTTTGTTCAAGAATCAAGTCAATGGCGAATAAAAGGGGTTGGTGAAGATAGAAGATTAGTTGACCTCTTTGAAGTTTGAACATTAGTTAGGGTGGTAAGCTTAATAAATAGTTAATGCATGGGCATTATGAGCTTCTTGTTTGAAAAAGAACATACTACAATTACTCACTTGGCTGATTATGTGTCAGATCAGAGGTGCTTTAAATAGTTCAAATTCACTCCAATCAACCATGATGGTCATTTGACTCATTTCTATCGTATTGCCTTGACTTGGAAGAAACAGAAAAACCATAAATCATATACTGCTTGATTAGCTTTGTGGCCAACTTCTTATGTCCTTGTTCTATTTACCTCTGAAGAACACATTTTATGCTGTTTTGAGGAACAAAATCAGATCCCATGTATATTCTGAGAATTTCTATGTTACTATTTTTTATTTAGAGTAGATCTGCTGAGTTTGAAGTTTGAACCACCAAAAAATGTAGAAAAAGTGCCAATATATAAGCTCTCCTTTTACATTATTCTTTCAATCTAGTTTATTTTTTGTTCATATTTCGTGGGATAGAGACCCTTGTACATAATTATTTTACACTTAAACAGAGCTTGAGTATACCAGACAAAGTGAATTCATCAAGAATAACATATGTCCATCCTTCATAACTTAGGATGTCGGTCACCTTGAGTAAGTTGCTGCCTCAAAACCCTTCTCATAACCTTATTTGATGCTTCCTTGGAAGAGAGGAGAGAGGCACAACTTGAGAAACCTATGCAATTGAGTTTACAAGTTAGCATGCTTCTCTAAAATGTGTCCCATATTTTAACAGAAAGGGCAGTGGTGTGAGAGCAAAAATCAATACCCTGGATAAAGGATTTGGTTTTTTCTGCACTGCTGAGTTGAAAGATATCCTCAACTGATTTAAGTCAGCCGCCTTGTTTTCTAAATCCTTGGATACAACAGCAATTACCAACTGCTCAGGCCCTCCTCCAGAAGGAGGCACCCCAATGGCAGCTGTCTCAAGGACACTGTTATCGGCTGCATTACATATGCGTTCAATTTCAACAGAACTCACCTGCCCAAACAGAAGGGAACACATAATTTCATTGATAAAGATGTAATTTAGAAATGCATCCAACTAATATATTTATCCCTATACAAGGCAAATGTTCTGAATAAACATGAAGGACAACATTAACAAAATATCCATTATATCTTGTATCTCTCAAAAATGTGCAGGTGGGTCAAGCATCATAATTTCTAAAGCAAAAGATCTTGATTTTTCTTATACTTTTATTATTATTAATTATTGACATATGTAGGAGGCACACCATATTTTGTGCATGATACTAATGAAAGAAAAATTGGGGAGAGGGGGTGTGGGGGGGGGGGGGGGGGTAGACCATAGTTATTTGAGAAAAAAAAACATTAAATTTGACTATCTAGAAGCAACCTATTGTTTGTGTGTGATACTAGCACCAAAAATAGTAATTTAGGTGTCAACAGAACTCGGAGAAATAAAGGAAAGAAAATCACTCTACTCACTCCCTTGCTAATATGCATGAACATAAACTTGAACGACAATTCCAACCTGTGAAAAGGTATCACACATGACACTACCAGTATATCAACAAAAAATTTTATTGATGCTTTATAGAAAATTTAGAAAAATCTTGAGAACAAAATTGTGAAGAAAATAGTAAGATTTAGAAGTTTCTCAAACAGAAAGGCATGATGTAGTTCTCCTGAATATTTCTGAATTCATCAACGAGTATTGTTTTCCCAAGTGTCCAAATATTTGTTAAATTAAATTTAACAATAGTGTTGCATCAGTAAGCAAATCATATTCCATTAGACACTGTGTGTACCTTGATACCTCCAAGATTCATTGTATCATCTGCACGACCATGTGCATGATAGTATCCTCTAGATGTACGCTCAAACACATCCCCATGCCTCCGTAATACCTGCATAAGAAAATCCAACTGCTTCAAGAAGCCTAGACACCAAACTATCATGAAGATGGAGAAGAATTCGCTTTCCCTTCCTTTCCAAAGGGGCATTCCCTTAAAGTAGACATCATGATGGTCAGCATTCAGCGGTTTATTAGAAGCCCCAAACATAAATGTTATGAACCTCTAAACATATAGCAATAAATGCTACTTCAACATCCTATGTGTTACACAAATTTCCTTTCAAAGTCCTCAACCAATTAGTGTATTTTTTTTTTTTAAATTTTTTTTTTTTATTATTGGAAGAAGGGGGGTGGGGGGGATGTTAAAAAGAAGCAGTTTAAACATACAATTAAAAGTAGGGAAAATTTAAGGAATACTATATACATGGTCAAGACCACAACAGAGGTAAAAAAGTTGCCTATCTGACACCCCCCTAACAGCATGCTGCAACATTCATATGTTGCTAAAACTGCACCGATTCATGACTTTTCCATGCTCATCAAAAATCAAAGCATGGAATGAAGAGTTGTTCTATTAATATTTATTATATCTTTAATTTGGTGATTTCTGATTGGACAAAATTTAGCTACAAAATTGGTTATAGCTTAAGGTTACAACCTTACTTAATAAGATAAATATAACAACATATTTTGAAAATCTAACCATTAAATTAAATGGTCTTTATGCTCATAATACACATGTCAAGTTTTGTGTCAATTAGATATTATTTACTATATAATTTATAAGCTTATATTTTATGTATAATTTTAAATTACAAAAACTTGTAATTTAAACAATTTATTGATAACATAATAATTGATCTTTAATTTTCTAGTAATTTTGCAAGCATGGAAGATATAAGAAGAAAATGTAATCCAATGGTGAATTTGTCAAAATTCACCTAAAATAAAAAGATATTGAGTAAAGTTGTAACCTAAGGCTACAACAAATTTTGTAGCTAAATTTTGGGTGAATTTAGTCAAAGCACCACCCTCCCCCCCCCCCCGGGGTGAAAAAAAAACAAGAGGGAAAAAATATGCAAATTATAAAAATAAAAAAATAAAAAATAAAAAAGAAAAAGAAAATCTGTCACCTTATACCTTAATGTACTTAAATCTCAAAGTTAGAATTGGAGGCCTTCTCATCATATTAGTTGCACATATCTATAATGAGGTGATTGACATATTATGGCACTTTACAAATAGAACGCTTTGGGTAACTACGTGTAAAACTAAGAAGTTATAAAAGTATGAAAATCCACAGACGAGAAAAAAGAACTTAGAACAAGCCTATTAGCTAAACATAATTCAAAATTTCACCTGAACAAACTTGGCAAAGCCAGAGCCAAGGGGAGATCCATTATACGATGCCATGGAAGCCCCCATTTAACAATGACGCATATACTAGCCAAGGACCCATCATCCACCCAAGATTGGTGGGCCAAGCAACGACATCATCTTTATGGATATCCAAGTGGCACCATGCATCTGCAGCAGCTTTCAAAGGTGTTGCACTGGTCCAAGGAATTGCCTTTGGCTCCCCTAAAACAGAAAATAAGTGCAGTTAAGCATTTCTTTTGACATTATTATATGGGCTGTTGCCAGTTTTGAAGGCAGAGTTAATTTAGTATTGGAACCGAATCAATTATTTTCCCCAATTGTGCTCTATTTTTCCCTTCAAAAAAAATTCTTACAGGTTCCACGCATTCCATAATGATGGAATCTGTATGCACATGTTCAAACTATAAAATGCTCCTGCCCACAGAGATGTGAGACTCTCATAGTTAACCTTTTCTGTCAGATTCCTCAGTTATTAGCCAAATCAGCTAGAATTTTTCCTCTAGTTCTTAGTTCTCTTGATAAGATATGAAGAGAAGAGCTGCACAACCTTTATTCCAGACCATCAAGGTCCTTTCTGCTAAACTTTTATTTGCTTAAACACTTGTAAAGTACCACTAAAAGCTGGTTGATTTGATAGTTAGCAAACTCCTTAAATACATATTTTAACATCAAATCTTCCAAGCACATGAATAATCTATTTATTTTTCTCATTTCTATACCACTCTTGCATTTGTATTCTTCAACCTTTGTTCTCTTTCACCCCCCCCACCCCCCCCCCCCCCCCCCCCCACCCCCCCCTTTTTTTTTAAATTTTTTATAATTATTTTTAAATAACTTATATGTTCCCTTTGAACAAAGACGACTCTCAGCTAGTCTTAAATTCTAATGAGACCTCATTAAGGCAAAAGGCTTTGAATGAACCAGCAACAAATTTGTTAAAACCCACTTGAAAGAGAAACTAACAGACTTACACCAGCAAAACAACAATATCCATCAGATTAAAAGCAACTGGCAGAAATCTCTTCAAGTTCAAAAGACATTCATATTAAAGGTTACTTTTATTGAACTTCCTATTCATACTCTCTCTATCAAACTTCCTATTCCGCACTTAGTATTAATTTAGAGTAAAATCAATCGAGCTGTAACTTTAATTTGGGAGTCTAAATAGCTCTTGTGTTTTCACACATTTTTGAGCATTCATTCAATTGGTATCAGAACAGGTACACTCGCTGTGGTTTAATTACCTGAGTGTGATCCTTGACCCTCTGTGGTGGACCAGTTACAATCTCTCAATGTGCCACCATTCTTTAATGGGGGCAATTATGCCTTTTGGAAGGTCCGAATGAGGGCTTTCTTGTGTGCTATAGATGAGTCCGTATGAGATTCTGTTGAGAATGGATATGTTAAACCCACAACAACCAAGTTCGAATGGGATAAGGAAGCTCTTGCATTAGCTAATGCGAATAGTAAGGCCATTAATGCTATATTCTGTGGTGTGTCCCCTGATGAGTTTCACATGATATCGCAAGTGGAGACAGCCAAGGAAACTTGGACGATCCTTGAGACTACCTATGAGGGTACCAAGAAAGTCAAGGGCATGAAGCTCCAAATGCTTACCACCAGATTTGAAGAGCTTAAGATGGGAGATGATAAGGCTTTCGATTCTTTCTGTGGAAAGCTCAATGAAATTGTAATTGCTAAGCTCAATCTCGGAGAGAAGATTGAAGATTCTAAGGTGGTGAGAAAGATTTTGAGGTCTTTACTGGAGAGTTTCCGAGCAAAAGTCACAGCTATAGAAGAGAGTAAAGACTTGGATGAGATCAAAATCCAAGAGCTAATTGGATCTCTCCAGACATATGAGTTGGGACTGCCTTCTCATAAATCGAGCAAATCTCTTGCTCTTAAAACCATCACCGAGAGAATGGATGACTCCTCCGAAGAGGATGATGTGGAGAAGGAAGTAGCATTCCTTGCAAAGAACTTCCGAAAATTTCTGAAGATGAAGAACAGTGGAAAGCCTTTCAGTAAATGAAAGTTTTCATCCTCTAAGGGTGATAGGAAGGAGTTTAAGAAGAAAGATGGGAAGGAGTTTCAATCCCTTCAAGGAATTGTGTGTTACGAATGCAATGGCCATGGGCATCTCAAGAAGGAGTGTCCTAACTACTTGAGAGGGAAGGGTAAAGTGTTTGCCACTACCCTTAGTGATTCTGATAGCTCAAACTCAGACACTAAAGGAGAATGTGACAGTGAAGGGAATTATAGGGCTTTTATGGCTATTGCCTCAATTGAGTCAAAAGATGATTAGTGCAATTTGGTTGAGGAACTTGGTAATATTTATGAGGATGAGGAAATTGAAGAATCCGAAGATGAAGATGTATGCCAAAATGAAAGGGAGAACAACCTTCAAGAAGCCTATGACTCTCTATTGGAAGATTGTGGCAAATACGCCAAAGTTGCTAACCTTGCTGTGAAAGAGATGAAAAAGGTTGAAGAAGAACATAAGGGTATACTTGTACAACTTAAGGAATTAAAGTGTGAAGAAGAAAGACTCAAAGGAGAGTTGGTTGCAGCATATTCTAAGATCAAGTTTCTTGAACTTGAAATCATTCAAGCAAATGTCAAGGTTGAGCGCATCTCCACCAAGAAACTTGACAATGTGCTATCTTCTTAGAAATCTTCACATGATAAGACCGGTTTGGGCTATACCGGAGAAGGAAGTTCTAGCAGTGAACCCAAGAAGGAAATATGGTTCGTATTAGCCAAGAATGATAAGAAACTTAAAGAAGTGAAGCCTGAGACTGAGACTCTCTTAGTGTAGTTAAGAGGACCGTTGGTGCAAAACCAAAGGAAAAAGGGAAGTCATTACCCAAAAATCAAAGGAGGCCTCAAGTAAAGCATTTGTGTCATCATTGTGGCGCACAAGGATACACAAGGCCAAATTGTTTCAAGCTTCATGCACTCAAAAAGGCTAATTCGATGCATGATCAAGAAACTTCAAGGAGAAGACCAAGGGGAGCACAAGCTAAGGGAAATAGTGAAGGACATCTCATTGGCGATGTGATGGAAATGCTGAAAAACATATCCCTATGCCTTGCTAGCTTCACTTCGAGGTTTGAAAGTTATGTTGGTCGTATCCCGCCTTCTAAGGCTCTCACCAAAAACACTCGTAAAGTGTGGGTGCAGAAGGGTATTTATGCATGATCTCTACCTATGTCCATGCATGAATACTTCCAATGTTTAAGGTCATAGGTTCATGCATCATGTCATGCATTGCTTTCGGTTTATAGCATGTTTCTTTTATAAGTTTTGTTTTATACTTTTTTTTGTTGATCTTACTTTACTTGTTCTGTTTTGAGTGTGTTCAAAAAATTCAAAAACCCATAAAAATTGAAAAATCTTCAAAAATTTTGATCGCTTGTGTTGTGTATATCACATGTGAGTTTGGCCTAGTACCTTCATACTAATGGCCTAGTGCATTTATGAGCTTAGCTTGTTATGTATGCACATATATCTTTGTGGGAAAAATCTTGAAAACTATGGGTGGCTGTTGTAAATAGATCTTCAAGTTTATCATGAATGATTGGTTAATAGTCTTGATGGTCTTGATACTTGCATAGACTTGTGCCTATTTATCTTCCCACCTTTATTTATTTATTTTTGAGATAATTACACATAACCCACCTGTGGTTTGGGTGAAAATCACTTTGCATACTAGTGGTTTGAAAAGTATCACTTAACCCACTTGTGGTATGTTTCCGTCAATCTCTGTAACCCACCTCAAGCCTAGTCATTACAAAAACACCTTTCAATCCCAAAACACAACATAATGCGAATCAAAACACCCAAAACTCAGAAAATTTTTGAGAGAGAAACCTATGGTGTTCTTCGTGGTTTGGAGTGTTTGGAGGGGGAGAAAACACAAGTTTCGCAACATTAAAGCTAGGGAAGGTATGTGTGACTGCTATTGATCTGCATTTGGGTTGTTAATAGCATTTTTTTATCGCGACCCACCCCCACAGTTAGGGTTTGTAAAATTTTTTCAAAATTTTACCATCTTTGATGAAGTGGGTCTAGGGGTTGGATTCGTTATAGAGGCGCCACACCGAGGGAAGATGGTCCTGCTTAAAGGAGGGTGATCTGGGGAGATCAGGAAAATCAAGGGTGGGTAGAGAACAAAGAGCTTGTGCGTTAGTGGCAGGCCACAAGTTGTAAAGTACGGAGGCCAAAAAGGCAGAACGAAGAGGGGAAAGCAGAGTAGTTAGAGGAGGAGAAGTGGTGGGAGAAGAGAGACCAAGCGAGGTACATGGTGGCGGCGGTGAGGGCTTCGCAGGCAACGTCGAAGAGGAGAGCGACGACGACACTCAAGATGTCCTTGGTGCGGTTGCGGAGGGAGTTGAAGTCATAGGAAGTAAGGGGTTGTTAGGGTTTCCTGTACCCCAACAGCATGTCGTTGCGGTGGATCGGGTCACGGAATAGGAAGATCTCGGTGGATCGGGTCACGGCATGTCCTGGGTTTTATTTTGATTTATAGCTCCAGTTTTTATGTTTTTTGTTGGTATTGGCTGCTTTTTGTATTGAGTTTGAGTTTTATTTGAACTGGGTTTTGAAAATTTTGTTCATTTTGATTCATAGAAATGGTATGGGATGTGTATGATTTAAATCTTCTGCGCCATGTGAGTAATGAAGAGATTTTGAGGTTTCTTGAATTGGGTTTTGACTGTTATTGTGAATGATGATGTTTATTTGGGTTTACTCTGGCAACACTGGGGCTTGGTATTGCCAAAGAAAGAAGTGTACTTTAGTGCAATATAGGAAACAAGAGTCTTGTTTTGAAGGGCAATATTGTATAGTTCAGTTATTTGTGTCGGTTGATCTGGGTTTTATTTTTTTGGGTATGTTCTTCATGTTCAAGATTTATGTGAATTAAGAGAGAGATCAATACCACTTTTTGATCTTGTTTCTCTTACATTTTTGTGCTATTTTTTGTTTTGGGAGGAGAGAGACATAAAATTTGAGCAAAAATACCTATTTACCCTTGATTTTAATAGAGGTGGGTTATGAAAAACAAATGGATCATATCTCAGGTGGGTTAAGTGATACTTTTTAAACCACGGGTTGGCAAAGTGATTTTCGCCCAAACCATAAGTGGGTTTAGTGTAATTATGCCTTTATTATTATTATTTTTTTTTGCAAAAGAGCTCACCAAATGTAAATCTCAAAATGAAAAAGAGATTATAAGCTGTAAAAGCCTGTTGCACATACTAGTATTTAACTAGGAAAAAGGGAAAGCGACTCTTGCATTGAAATGTATGGTGCACAAAAAGCCAAAGGCTATCTCTCAATGTTGAAATATTAAAAATTTCAAGCACCGATCTCAAAAAGAGATGTATTATCCAAAAAGGATCAAATGTTATGATTTATGCAGAAGCCAAATGAAAAGCTTCTAAGTTTTGTAATCATTCTTTTGTGGGAGGTCATATATGCTCATTTCTATAATTGAGATAGTCCACTTGACTGAGTACCAGTTATGTACGACTTGATTGAATTGATCATTGAAGCTTCACTCTGGTTTAAGGACTATTCCACATTTGATACTCACCCACAACACACAAGACTTTGATTGAATGAATGCTTATCTCATTTGTGTGATTGTACATGTTCAAATGTGATGTGTATGCTCAATCACTTGCTGATCAAACCCAAAAATATTTTTGAGTGTTTTATATGTTTTTGAAAGTGATTTTATACTTTTGTGTTTTTAGTTTTTTGTTTAAAACGCATTTTTGTGATTTTCTTCAAAAACTAGTTCAAAGACAGTTTCGAGAGAAGCTTGTGACTTAGAGCTTCTTGCGAAATGTGCTTAAGGGAAATTAAAAAGTCACATTTTCATACAGAAAGTCTCGCTATCACCTAGCTAGTATTTCGTGACTAAACTCTTCTCACGAAATGTTTTTAGGCAAAAACTGGAAATTTTTCAATTTCATACCGAGGCTATCGCAACCGTTTTGCGACTAAAAGCTTCTTGCGAAAGCTTCAGTGTGTCTCGCGACTAATATCACGATTGCCTAACTTGCGAAAAACGCGTGTTTTCAGTTTTTATGTAGCAGATGTGACAGTTTTTCAAACACTTAGTTTTTCCCTCGTACTGCCTCTCTTGAACCCCCTTCAACCTAAAATCTCTTTTCACTCAAACCCCACATTTTCAAGAAAAAATCTCTACAAAATCACTTCAAGGTATGTTTTCCTAAACATTGTTTTCCTTTTTGTCTTAGATTATGTAGTTTTTAGCTTAGGGTTTCAAAATTTGGGAATTTTCGAAAAAGGGGTTGGGGTTCTTATTTTTTGTGAATTTTTTTTCAAAACTTTGATTGGGCCGAGTCCTATTTGCTATGTTTGTATCTGTGTTGGCCCCATGAGGCATTCTGACCATGTATTGAGGAAAATTTCATCTTGTTCATGCATTTTTCATAGGTGTTGTGTTCTGTTGCATGTTAGGTGTTTGGCAGAATGTCCTAGTGACATTCTTGTGTTGAATTGGACTTAAGTGAGTCCCTTTGCTTAGGTTTACTCTTGTTTGCCCATGTTGAATCCAGTTGGAGTAGTGTATTTGGAGATTATCAGAGAGTTTTTCTCTAATGCTAGTGTTGAAGGGTATAATATCAACTGCTGGGTAAGGCACAAAGAGTTTGTCATCACTAGGGACAACATTCAGGAGTTCTTAGAAGTTCGTCCTCCCTCACACCTAATCACGGTGAAATATGAGGATAGATAGGAATCTATTGAGGAGATGGTGAGCATACTTGGTGGTACTCCTAAGAAAACCTCCATGATCACAATCCCATTCAGTCTAGCGATGAGAACCCTTGCTCATGTGATGATCAACAATTTATACCCGGTCACCAACCTCATTACATTGTCCGCTCCAAGGACAATCTTCTTGTACAATTTCTTCACTCACAAAGAGATTGATATTTGTGGACACATCTTCCACATTTTGAAGAGGAGCATTGAGAAGCAAAATTCCAGAACAATTATGCCTTTTCCCTCACAGATTATTGACCTAATTGTGAAGACAAGACTCAAACTCCCGAGTGGTCTCACAGTGATTCAGAGGGACTATCCCATTGGTGCACACACAGTGACTAGGAGCACAACTCACATCAAAGGCTATAAAACAGGTGTGCATATGACACCACGGGATCGTGTTGAGGAGGAGGGAGGAGATACAGAGGAGGAGATTGATAGATTCACTTCTGTACCAGAGACTTCAGCATAGCCATCCTCTTTAGCATCTACATGAGGACGTGACAGACTTGATCACCTTCTTGATAGAGTGGACCAGCTATATACTTTGTTAGACTCCCATGTGCAGCATACCACGGACCAGTTTGCTTATGTCCAAGGTCAGATCACTACCTTATCCTCTCAAATCGATGATTTGTCCGTCGATCATGGTTCAGATTTAGAGTTCGACCAGTTCTAGCCTTTTGGACAATCCGGTCAAAAAGGGAGAGAAAATTTTGAGGGGGAGCTTGCACAGTTAAGGGGAGCATAGCTTAGGGCTTAGAAACATTGGTTCATTCAGGCGGTTTATCTTTGTTCATTTTAGTTTTTATAACTCCTGGTTTATTGTTATTACTGTTTTAGCTCAAAGTTTCAATACTTTGTTTTTATAATTCAGTCTTATTTTCAGTATGTGTTTATCTCAATGCTTTGTAGCATTTTTTTTTTGGTGCTTTTAAGATATTGCTAATATGTCTTCAGTGCTTATGAGTTCATTCATGTTTCCCACAATAACTTCAGGAGGATGATTTAATTTAATCCTGGAGGAAGGTCCTTTGTCTTCATGGGATTAAGAATCTGGTGAAGTGGGTACATCTACAGAATCTTCCACAACACTTGGAGTACTGGGAGTACTTGGAGATGCAGGTTCTTGTTCAACAATTTTTTGAACTTCCTTGGGCTCAGGAGGAAGAATTTCTTTAGGGAGTTCCTCATTAACATTCTCAGAAATAGAATTTAAAGGCTCATCAATAACAACATTCACTATTTCAATGAAAACATCCATGGCAAATGCTTTTGCAGTTGTTCGTCTTTCATAAATCCAAGAATTTCACCTCTGACTATGAAATACGAATGCCCACGACTGTCCCTGTTAATCATTACTCCGATCCTGAAGGCCAACAGAATAGGACTGAAATCCTATGATGTTATCCCATGCTAATGTATCTAGAGCGTAGGCTTGCTTTGAGCACTCTAATTTCTTCAAAGTAACAGCACCGGAGGCACGACCCGACCAGTTAAGGTCAGGAGCGCATCGCCGGTAAAAGGGACGAGCAGACCGGTGCACACTAGGCGTGGACCACTCTGCCCAAACCAAGGTTCAACTACGAGCTTTTTAACTGCAACAACTTAAATATATGCTACTGGAGCTGGAATTACTATGGCTGTTGGCACTAGACTGAATTAGCCATACGCAGTTTCATAGTCTGAATTAGTTCATACTTACACATGCATGGCTTAATCTTTGAGACAAGCATATGACTACTGGCAGGATCAACCAGGTAGCACTCATTGTCGATGCCAGCGCCGCCCGGAGGCCTTGGCTTACCTAAGGGTAAGGAAGGGCATGAATGAGCACAGCGATCGTGTGGGGCAGAGCGATGACGCTCACTTGGTACGTTGGTAAAAGGGGCTAAAGGCCCCAAACCCACATGATTTTCTGCATTTGAGGCCATGAGCACGCTTACGTGGTCCACATCGGCAAAGCAGAGGCCGTGAGGCACGCGTGGGACATGAGGATGGCTTCGAGGTCCTGTTGACGCCTTGTGAGAAGCGTTGACTGGGAGCAAATCAACAAGAGGGACGAGTGCCTTCAAGGTAGGTATGCAACACAAGGACTCGAATTGCATCCGAGCGACGCTCGAAACAGCGCTGATTGGGAGCACGCCAGACAGTTCAATGCGTGAGCACAGAGCCTACCAAGCCATGCAACCCTGCCACCACTCACACGCTATCACGTATGTTAGACCACAACATCACCAAACGTACCCCACAACGACACGCCGTGAGGCCTTCTGTGTATAAGCAAGCATCGAGTGGCGCCGAGTCCGCACCGGTGGGCGTGAAGGACAACATTACTAAAACACGTGCCTGCGAGGACGGGTCATCGTCACGTAGAGGCCCGATGGTCGCCGTGGGACTTGCTTCGTGCAGAAATTGGGTGAAACGAACACCGTCCGCTTTGTGAGAGGGTGCCCAAGCTATACCAAGCTTGCATGGCTCACCAACCACACACAGGAACTACAAGGGACATCAAGGGACATCGAGGGACACTGATGCTGTTGTTGTTGCAGTCGTCGTCGCACCGTTGTCACCGCTGCCGCTGCTACCATGCAACCGCGTAGTAAGAAAGACACACACAAGCCTGATTGTCGTAAGGAGCTTGCTTTATGCAGCAATGGGTGAAACTAACACCATCGACCCCCCGTTACTAGGCACGAGTGGGTGTGGCCTTGAGGAAAAGTGGCACCAAAGAGAGCTTTCATAATGCGTTTGATCATCACTTTCGGCTTGCTCTGCGTGGAAATGGGTGAAACTAAAACCCTCCGCCTTGCAAGAGCGCGCTACAGCTATACCACGTACACGTGAAATGCCAATCTGGGTTCACCATGGCAATGCATTTAGGGCCCATCTCGCGCTGTAGAGCACGTGGGGTTGGGTGCTTGAAGGCTCGTCATGAGCATGCCTACCCGTGGCCAAGCTCAAGAAGGGTTGCTCATGTGCATCGCCGAATACCTCCTCCCTCCTAAAGAGCCCTTAGGAAAAAATCTGCTTTGGCACGAGGAAACATTGATTTGTTGAGGAGGAATTATGGGTCTTTTTTGGAGCAATTCTTGGAGTCTTGCCCTGATTTTTTGCACACATGCTAAGAAAAATAAAACCTCCAACCTGTCAAAATTTGGAGGCTAGATTCAACTTATTTTATTTTTTATGATTTTCAGAAGCCAAAAAATAGGAAAAATCATAAAAAAATTAAAAAACGCACGGAATGCCTAACTGTTTGCCAGAATCCTCCTCTAAAATCATGGGATGAATTTAGGGACACAAAAATGGAAAAAGGCATGAGCCAATTTTATTGGAGTGCGGGACGATGTGGGGCGATGTGGCGCGGCGTGCACGCGGGCATGCCCCTGGGATGCCCAATGCCTGCCCAGGGCATGTAGTAGCCAAGGCCAAGGCAGCCCCCATGGGCAGGCAGCCAAGGCTAGGGCATGCAGCAGCCTCTTTGGACACCTCCTACTCTTACCCCTCTAAAGAGCGCATTGGAAAAAGCCTGCTTTGGCACGAGGAAACATTGATTTGTTAAGGAGGAATAATGGATCTTTTTTGGAGCAATTCTAGGAGTCTTGCCTTGATTTTTTGCACACATTCTAAGAAAAATCTAACCTTCAACCTAAGTCAGATGAATGATTTGCACGTCAGTATCGCTACAAGCCTCCACAAGAGTTTCCTTTGGCTTCGCCCCGCTCAAGCATAGTTCACTATCTTTTGGATCCCGACAAAAATGCTCTCACTTGAACCCTTCTCTAAAGACCAAGGTCTGTCGGCAGTGCAACCCTTAGAGGGATCCCGTTAATCAGCTTCCTTGCGCCTTAAAGAGAGAGCAGTCTCCAGTCATGTGTCTTGAGCAACCACTATCAAGGTACACAAACATGTGTCCATTACCTTAAATGCAGACTTCATCATAAAGCACACCTCATGCTTAGATGACAAATCAGTAGGAATGGTGTTTTCTCTCATTTGCCATTTATGAACAAATCTTTTAACTTTCACTCTTCTTAGATGAACTCCTCTGCACATTTTCATTCTAACTCAGTCTAGTTTCTTCTTTTTCATGCTAAGATCTTTTCCAATAATCATCACGATAGATTTCAAATAACTTTTACACTTGCATTTTCCGAGACACTCAATCAAACATAGATTAGAAAAACAAGATGTATTTGAAACTAAAGATCTTTTCATGCTGGTTACAACCATGACAATAGGGGTCAATGGATCACACAGTAAAGATTAACCTTAATCAGAGTGTGCCCACTTTGATACCATTTGATAGGCCAAGAATGTATTGACCCCTTTGGTAACTTAATCAATTAATTTAGCCAAGTGAAATTAATTAGATTCAATTACATGCAATGAGCGTGGTAGCACAAACAAATCACCAAATAATTAAATGCAGCAGAAATTAAATTTGACATAGGTGATTTGTTTACGGATGGGGAAAACCACTGAGGCAAAACCTTACCAGGTGAATTTAAGGTCACCATTCCCGAGAATCCACTATTATCAAAACAAGCGGTTACAAGTAAAGGAATCCCAATACCTTATACCAACCTACAGTTGAATCCTTATGTTAGGAACCTAGAGGTTCCTAATGGGGATGGGTATGAATTGTAGGGAAATTGATGGGAATTGTAGGGAAATTGACTTAATTCGAGGTAGTCGCATTCCATAGAGAAAGAAAGAGATTAAGAGAGAAAGATGCACTAAACAATGGTTTATTCTTCATTGATATCTAATGTTGAATTACAATTATGTATTTATAGGAGACTAGCTCTAATCTCATTGGCCCACATGGCTTAAGATAATTGACCAGTTAATTCAACATGTGCTCTATGAATTAAACCATGTGTTAAATGAGCTACATGTGCTCAAATCCTAACTAACTCATCCTAATCTCAACTAACTAACTAACTAACTAAAAGGATTACAACAATTGTTACAACAATTATTTCATATTCCTAACACCTTACCCCAATACCCAATTGGACTTATAATGTAGTGACAAATTCTCCTTTCAATGCACAACTCCTAGTACGTGACTAACCAATCGATGCACAAATCCAAGTACATGACTAACACACTAACTTGAGAAGGACGTTGGCTGCAAAGTTCTTTAGGTCATCCACATGATGAAGATCAAGAAGCTCATTGGTTACAAAACCCTTGGAAAACAAACGCAGTAGCTTCTTTGAGAGAAAGATAAACTAGGGAAAATTGTCTCTGGCCACAATTCGAGTGAATAATCACTTTGCATCAAGTTGCATCACCTTTGATGGTCCTAAAAATAATCCTTATATAAGTATAGGGTTATGAGAAAAGAAACTTTTCACAAATACACATGGATATACGTGAAATCAGATTTGGATCGTAAGTCTCGATAGATACAACTGTCGAGCTATCTGTCGAGCTTCAAATGTTAAATCTCGATAGATACATCTGTTGAGCTATTTGTTGATCTTTAATGAACATCACTTCTTCACTTGATTCTTAGACAAATTTGCATGACTTCAATACTTGGACTTGAACTTTTGTTCCTTGAAGTATTAAACGTCCTAGATCTACTCCTCAAGGTGATTTTTTAGAAGTCTGGGCTAATATATGAGAGCTGCAATTAGGTTGATGAAGCCAAATTTGGTTTCACTGAGACCAAATTAACCAAACCATTACTGCAAAAAGCTCTGGTTGTTTCTGATTTTGAAAAATCCACCAAACCAATTCTTTGAAAGATTCAAAAAAGGAGGTCATGTGAAAACTTCAGGCAGAAACATCAGACCAAATTGTTGGAAAATCTGGTTTTGTATCTCATACAAAATATATAGCGGAAGCGACAAACATGGATCTATTTCATTCATGATTGATAACATGCACCATCTAAATTTCAGAATTTAAGAACAAGATAGCGTACCTTGGTGCGGTGAAATTTGAAACAAAAGATTAGAAGTACTTGAGAACACTTTTAATCTTCACTCCAATTCCACTTTACGCCCAAGAAGTGTGGTCTCTCAATCAGTTTCTAAGGGAGAATAATCGAGTGGTTTCACTCACACATACACACCATTTTACAATGATGTCTCTCTTAAAAAATAAAATTCTGTATGTTTCTTCCTTTATAACTAACTGATTATCTAATTGGGTTGGCCTATTGGGCCTTTTCAATTGGGCTTTAGTGTGTGGCTTGGAATGGGACGAAAATGGACTAATAAGATATTAGCTACAATGGGCCTTGGGCTTTTCTGTCAACTCTTGACACGTTCAAAGTTACCATGAATTATATTTAATACCATTGTATAAATATAATTACACTCTAAGCCTTATTAATAAATTATATCCCAAGGCTTTATTATACATGTAACCCCTTCATAAAATATTCGTACTAATACAAAGTCATGAATGAAGACTGTCACTTTGTGAATTACTACATCTTAATCCTTGAGTACCCAGTTTAATCCTTTAAGTTATTCATCATATATGTATGAAATTCAATTTCATAAATATATACTTTAGTAACTATTTACTAAAGTAGTTAGGCCTAACATTCTGAATAACAAACCCATTAAACTTATCTCAAGGGAATATTTTGTATCTTTGTTAAGAGACTATGAATTCCATCTTGAGAATATATGTTCCATCAACACTAAATGTGGCTGCCCAACATACTGAGATTTTGACCGTTACTTTAGATCTCACTCCTGATATATCAAAGCAACCTATACTTCATGATCAGGTCCATTATTCTCTCAGGATTAAGAGTTCATGTAAATATATAAGTCGTGAGATATATTATTTAATTGATAGTCATTAGGAGAATAATAAATCTCACAGCAGTCCAGTTCAATATGTTTTAACTCTTAAAACATATCAACATATCAACTAGAAGTCACCACTTCCATGATCAAGACAAATCATCTTAGTTAATATGTTATAGTCTTTGCAGATGAAACGTCCAATTTCATCACCGACTACGAACTAAATTCTGAGTTTACAAAGAACTTGTGATTTATATCTTCTGTGACTTTTCACATAAATCGCATACTATGCATCTCATGGACTCTATGATAATGTCCGAATATCATGTTACCATTATTTCAAATAATAATAAAACAACTTTATTAATTACAATATTAAGTCATATATTATGTCATACATAATGTCATACATAATATCATACATAGTATTATACAATAGGATTTAAGGGCATTAATCCTAACACAAATGACATCAAGCTCCGGACAAGACCAAAGAGCGTGCAGTTGGTCTCCAAGCACTGATTTATAATGATCACACATGGAATTATCAATAATAGTCCGACGAACCAAATTTGTTTTTGTGAGCAAAGAATTTCTACAAGCTTCGCCACAACATATTCTTCACCTTATTCGGAACCTACAAGGACCATACTCTCTTCCATGATTCCTTATCTTGATTTGGCTCAATCTCAATAGGAACCAATTTAGCCTTGGCTTTAAGAAAATTGTACCCCGATTTGCAAGAATAATGCTCATCATGTGTTAAAGGCCAGTAAAGGATGTCCTCAGATTCCTTAAGTGACAGTGGAATTTTCCTAATAATCTCAACTTCTTAGGGGAGCAAAAATACCACCAATTAGAACTATTGAATTTACTTAGTGCTCTGTTGGAGCAAGACAACTTAGCTAGGCGAGGTGCTCTGTTGGAGCAAAATTTTGTTGTATTTATCCACCCCCCTCCAGAGGTGGAGTTGCTTGTTAGACTAGATTCTGTGGGCACTCTTTATGACCGGTTTGTATCCTCTTCCATAGAGGTTTTTTAGTTTGTTAATGAAAGTTCCTATTCACCAAAAAAAATTTACTTGGTCCTCCTTAATTTGACTTCGTTTTCTCCCTAAATAGATTTACAATAATTTTCATATTTCACAACTATTGAATGGGCAAATTATTAATGGTGAATTATAAAGTGATGTAATGGTGGACTCATATGACAAATCAATAACAATAATAAGGCTAAATTATATAATTGGTTTCTATCCTTTACATCGTATTTCAATTTGATCTCATTCCTTTCAATTGTGTCAATTTGGTCTCTAACATTTCAATACCGTGTCAATTTGGTCCTTACCATTATGTTTTAGATGGAAATATCTAACATGTCTAATAGATTAATAATTGATTTTTTTTTTTTTTTGTGACTTTAACTGTCAACAGTACAACCACGTCATACTAATTATTAAAAAAAAAAAAAAACTTCTATCCTCATGTGAGTTAGATTGGGGGGAAATTAAATCCCTTACTCCACTTCATAATTTTTCATTTTCAACATCTTCTTTCAAGATTTCTACTGGGATTAAGGCTAGGCTTTAGCTTCAACATTACATCAACAACAATGTCAAAAACAGTAAAAGCTCCACTGGTTTCAAAGATATTGTCGTCAAATGCACCAGCAACACAACAAACACCGAATTAGAGGAAAAACTACAAATATAAGAAGCCGATTGCATGAGGATAGCCGTCGCTCTCTTCTATGAAAATTCTAAAGACGGACTAGTAGAATTAGTGTGGGAATGGGCAGTGCTAATATCGCCATTCTTCTTATGGGTTACAAGCCTACAGCTATGTGGCCATGAAAGAAGTGAGAGAGAGATCTAGTTTTCCTAATCTAACTAATGTGAGAACAAAAGTTTGTTTTCGATCTCTCTCTCACTTTTTAAATTTTTTTAGTATGATGTGGCTGTATAATTGTCAGTTGATGTGTCATGAAAAATATTTATTTATTAGTCCATTAGACACGTCATATATTTCCATTTAAGACATAACGGCAATAACTAAATTGACACAACACCGAAAATTAACACAATTGAAAGGTCAAGGACCAAATTGACATATAATGTAAAGAATAGGAATCAATTATATAGTTATCCTAATAATAAAAGCTAATTAATTAACTCAAATGTTATAATAATTATTGTGGCTATAACAATGCTCTTATTTTGTATAGTAAATTTGTTTGGTAACTTACTTTACCCTCTTTTAAAAGTTACTATAGTTTTTAGGGTGTTCTTTTGTGTTAAAATCTCATTTCTTATGATGTGTGTTGGAGAGAGAGAGAGAGAGAGAGAGAGCGAGAGAGAGAGAGAGAGAGTATGTTTATGTTGTGTGGCCAGATTGATATGATTGGTTTGATCCTACATAGAAAAAGATGACAAAAGAGTAGATGGAAGAAACTGGTGATTTGTTTGATGCAAATTTCCTTTCGTTGGTACCTACTGTTATTATTATTATTTGGAGTTGGATGGAAGGAGTAAGAATACCGAAAAAAAGGGGAGAGAAAAGAGAAAGATGAAGAGCTAGTTCTATTCCGGGAATTGCATAAGCGTGAGAAAGATCGTAATAATATGAGTCTCCTTCAGCCTGTTTCTGATGAATTTGTTATAATAATAATAATAATAATAATAATAATAGGTGAAATAGAGAGGAATTCAAATTAGAATTCCTAATTAGAGTTCTAATTTTGTGCCATGTGTCTAGATTTTTCCTTCTAATTATTTAATTCGAATCTTAAATTGGTGCCTAATTTTGCTCCATCTCCTGTGAAACGCTATCCTCCTCTCCTTTTTAGGTTCACCTCCCCTTTTAAAAATCTATGTTTTAAATTAAATGTAGTGCTATTTATTTATTTTCGGCTAAATAAAACCTTTTGATATCAGACACGCCTGGTTCACCTCCCTTTCTACAATAATCAAACTCAAATTACAAATATAGCTCCCTATAGATCCAAAACTCTCAGATTTAACACCTCCAGAACTCACACTTCGACCCCAACAACACCCACGATGACTTCTTGGAGCAAATGTTCTCTACCATCCCTTCGTGTTCTTGGCCTGACCTCAACCCCAAAACCCCGTGGGACCTCAAGCCCAGAGACCTCTCCAACAAAACGCTACCGTCTAACCCTGACAACATTGTTCCTTACCAGTTCGACCATGACTCTTCCACCCTCGTTTCCAAGCTCCGTAACCACCAGATTTCCGGTGCTACTAAGTCCTCTGCCGCAGCTACCGCTGCTGCCATCATGCTCCAGCAGCAACTTTTCATGTATCGCGGTGCTAGCGAGTTTTGTCTGATACAGATGCCGCTTTCTTTGGGTGCCTCTGACAATGTCGTTGATGGGTCCTCGTCTTTCAAGTCTCCCAAAATGGTGAGTTTTCGAGTTTTGAGTTTGACTTTACAGTAACCGTTTGTGCTTTGAGGGGTATTAATGTAAATAGTGGTGAATTATGAGGGTATTTTTGTTTAATTTACCAGGGATTAATGATGAATGCTTTTCAGTTGTGACTATTCTTACTTAATATTTTCTGGTTATTCGTATTTTTTGATTTCAAGTATTTTGGATTTATATCTGTCAATTCCTTTCTCTACAGAGATGAGGTGGGTTCTTTCTAAAATCCTTGACAGCTCTTTCTCTCTCTGTCAATGGCAGACAAGAAATTAGGGTTCTTCACTATAAAAAACCATCAGATCCGTATCATCCATTGGTTAGTCTCTGTTTTTTGGTTCTTTAAATTTGGGTTTAAATATGATTTAGGTCCGGGTATTTTGATTGTATTGTATTGGATTGGATTGGAATGGAATGTATTGGATTGCATTTAGGTTTTGGCTTAGATTCAGTTTTGAATAAGGAATTTAGGATAGAATGGTTTTTAATATCAGATATCTGTGTTAGATTTGGTTTTTCTTTTGGATAACAGAACCACCAGATCAAACTCTCTCTCTTTCTAATGCACTCCCATGACCTTCTTCTTCACACAGTTCTTTCTCCTTATTTTCTTAGTCTCCCCATCGTTTCCCCTAACCCATTTACGGATGGCTCTGTCAAACTATTGCCTCTGTGTTTGGTTCTTAGATTGGTAGTTTTTAAGATTTTTTTTAAATAAATTTTTTTAATATTGTAATAGCGCTTAAACCATGATTTAGTTTCATGCCTAAAACTATTTGGAAAATTAAAAAAAGAAGAAGAAATTTTGTTTTTGTTTTTGTTTGTTTGTTTATTATTATTATTATTATTATTATTATTATTATTATTATTATTATTATTTTGTGTGCGTTTATGTTTGTTTGATATGTTGGTAATTGCATCTGAAAGATATTTTTGGCCATTGATATGTCAAGCTATTATAATGGGTCCAATGAGATAATTTTTTAAAATACTAATTTTATGATATTTACTTGGTTAGGATTATTGAATAATTTTCGTTGTTAAAGTTTGTTAACTATCCTGAAATATTGAACCAGTGGTTGCTGCAAATTTTCTGGGTTTTCCTCTTAATTGGCACCGGTAATAGAGAGAGGCAGATATAGAGAAATGGAGAGACAGAAATAGAGAAATAGAAATAGAGAGAGATAGATACAGTCAGTAAGCGCATAGGAATTGAGATTGAGGATCAGCACTACTCCATGACAAATATAATTGGAACTAAACACAGATCGACGAAAGGTACGCATCACTTCTCTATGTTTGAATTTGAATTGAAATTTGGATGTTTATTCTCTTTCTTTGGTTGCTTTGTTGTCAATATTAATTCTTATGGCATGGACAAGAATGGCAGAACCCTAGAATCACGAGAGGCCATCTCCAAAGGACATATATAATAATGGCTATATATAAATTAGACTGACCTCTAGATATGGTGATTCTTGAAAAATCAGACCAACCTCTTAATTTAAGGGGAACATTAAGAAGATTATTGAAAAATAAAACCATTTTACAGTCTATTATAGTTTGCTTGAATGAAATTTTGCCGGGAATGTTTACATGAGGTCAACGGGCTATGAACAATTAAACCATTTGTGAAAGCCATTCGTCCAAAATTTGACTATTGTATTATACACTTTCTCTTTTGTATAAGGTATAAACTGATATTTTTCTTTGGTATATTGTATTATACATTAGGGATTATAAACATATTTCAACATGGATGCTTTAGAGTGTATAGTAATTATAAGTTCTTTGTAAGTGGGATTATGGGATTTTTTGGGTTAATTACTGCATTTTAAAATAACAAATAAACAAATTGATAACTAATGTATGTTATACACTTTGCAACAGATTTTTAGGCTTTGCTTTTTACAACGATTACTTTAAACTCTTTTCTCTGGTCTCTCTTTTACTATTTTATTTGCAAATCGCAAGTGCTATATATTTTATTTGATTAAATCAGAGCAAATCTTTTTTTTTTTTTTTTTTGATCTGATATTAATTAAACCCAAAGAGTTCCTTTGTGTCTATAAAGTTTTTGTTAGTGTCTTCCACAGACAGTGTATGTGAAATTGAAGGAGAGGTTGGTGGTTTATTAACTAATAGAGAGAGATTGGATTATTTTTTTCCATGTGGGGTTTGAACTTTTTTTTTTTCCTTTTTTGCATTAAGTTAGGAGAGGAGGAGAGGAGGTGCAAATCCTAAACGTGTAAGTTAGGGACATCAAGAGATACCAATTGACCCAATAGTCAGTGTGTGAGTTTTTATTGGGCATCTTAAATTACTAAATGCCTCAGGTTTGAGTGGAAGATTCCTTTTTATGCTTTGACATATGCTTAATACTTAAGTTATATATCAAAAGTGACATGTTGAATGTCCTGTTTAGATTTATTAATAATGTTCACTAGGCATTTTTGTAAGAAATGTTGTTGGAACAAACTGATAGGTTAGGATAGTCTGATTTCCCTTCTACTTATCTCATACTTCATATTAGATTTTGTCCATTTACTGTATTTGTGTTTCAATTGGCTCTGATTTGCATGTTTTAGCCAGCTTTTTTCTTTACAAATTGATTTTTTTAGCCAATTTTCCCTTCTACTTATTTCAAATTTGCATTAGTTATAGCTTATGAGATTTCAATTATTATTATTTCTAGATCATGTGTGATGCTAGGTTGGTCATTCTCTAAACAAGAGTGTGTGTCTGTGTTTTCTTTTTCTTTTCATGAGCTTAAAAGGTGGTATTCTTTCTTTCTTGGTTGTCGTTGCATGATTGGTGTTATTGCATATTAAAACCCAGTGTATTCAGAAGGTATGAACTAATTTCTCTGGAACTCCTCACTGGTACTTTTTCTTATTCAAAATTGAATTAAAATCCGGCTGTTTATTCTCTCTCTTTGAATGATTTGGTTTCAGATTATAATCTTTGTTTTTCCTGTTTTAGTAACATTATAATATTTTCCAAATTGAAATTGTTGTTTTCTTCGTTTATTTACTGTCTTCTTTGAAATAGAAACATAGAAATAAATGACATAGATTTGATTAAATGGTGTGTTGTTGACAATTCAACCCATATGTTCAATGTTTTCTCAGGCTTTTTTTTGCAGTTTTTCTTTCATTTTTCTCTGCTGCAATTTAAAATTGCTATGATTTATTTTTTGAGCAATCAGAAATAATGGCAGTTTTACTAAACTGATACCAAAGCATAGTAAAAGTGTTAAACTTGAAACTAAAATCTTATGAACACATTAATGTTTTTGATTAGTCCATGGATTTTTACTTTTATGTTTGCTCTGCTTTGCAATCAATTTGGCTTATTTGTTTTTGTGCAATTTTATTATTCAGCGTAGCTCAATGATTACATTGTGTTGGTTTTGAAGGATTTGAGTTTTCTATTGTGATGATTTTGTAATCATTAATTTCAATTTGAAATTAGGTTTTATATTTGGTTTGTGGTCTCTATAGTATTTGTTCTTTTTTGGTGTTTGTTGGTTTTGGTCTTTAGATTTCAAGGAAGAACAATTCCAGTATTTTGTTATTTACTAATTTGTTAATTATATTTATCCTTTGATGACATTATAATTGAACTTCATTTGCACTGAAATTAGAAACAAATAAATATGAAAGTTAATTAAAAAGCACTAACCTGTGCATATGTTGCATTTATTTATTTATTTTTCCATGTTATATGTTTTGTAACTAGTGTTGTTTGCGTATTAGGGATTGGTTTTTTGCTTTGCTATCCAATTGGGTTTTCTTTATTGTTACTCACGCCCTTTTTTGTTGTATAATTATTTTCCATATTTTAGTTTTTTTTTTCCTCAAGTATTTGGATTGAATTGACCTGTAAAATTGTAATATCTATCTGATTTAATCTATAGCCTGTAACTTCACATTTTCCCTCTATTGTACATTCTTCTTTGTCTTGGTATTTACAATGTTTATATGTTTCGTTATAAATAAAAAGCTATGTTCCAAAAAAATACAACAAAATCTGTTCATGAAAGAGAAATTATTTTGACAAAAAAATATTAATTTTTTTGTTCTATTTAATCAATGGGATTGTGGGTTTGAATTCAATGTGGTAGTTATTCATAATTAGTATATAGTCTCTCTTTGATTCCAATTTGTTTGATTAAACTCCGAAATCAATATTTGTTACTTGCTAAAATATGCAAATTAACCCAGTGTGATTTCTTAACATATATGGATGAGATATGCCAATTGAAGAGCATTTAATAGAATTGGTATCATAGAAGTGATAAGATTACCAATTGAAAATCAGTCTTTTAAAGAAAGATTGACTATGACAATGAGGTATATTGGTACTTTATTATTTTGTTTTAGATATGATCAAAACATACTTGGAGATTGGGTCAGCATTGTTTATGAAAGACTAATTTCTCTTTCGTTTATCTTATAATTTGTAATAGATTCTATCCGTTATGTATTTGTTGTTTGAATTACCTTTGTTTAGACAAATTTATGACGTTCACTAGGTGTTTTCAAGAAACATTGCTGGATAAAACTGGCAGGTTAGGACGTTCTAACTATCATTCTTCTCATTCTCTATCCTATGACTTCCATTAGGTTGATTCCGTTGTTTCTCCAATGGACTTCTTCTCTTTTCTATCTCAATATTAGTATCATTGGATTCATCCATTGGATTACATTTTGCCAATTGATGTATTTGGGATAGTTCTCTGCAAAATTAAGTGTTCTTTGGTTTATTTTTTTGGTTTATTGCTTTGCAATATTGGAAAATGTTGCAAAGTTTATATCATCAATTTTGGCTGTTCAACTTTTTTTCTTTAAATTGTAAACGCCTCTGTATTTTTTCCTTTGGATTAGTTTCTTTCAGCAAGAATAGTTACTCAACCAAGCAAGGGAGAAGAGTTAGTCAAGTAGCCAATTTGTAAGGTATTCTTAAAGAAAATTAAAACTTAAATAAATCAACAATGATCTCTTCAAAACCCCTTTGCTATCAGCCTTCAACATTATTTGGTTTCTAAAACATTCATTGGCTTTAATATACTAATCAAAACAGAATTTCGTACAGTAGATTCACCAGTTTTCTCACTTTGTCTCTCTATAATTACCCCCCCCCCCCCCATCTGTCTTTGTCTCTTTGTCTCTCTCTCTCTCACATGTTTTTGTTAGGGTAATGTTTGAAAGAACGTTAAATGTCTTTGTGCGTGGTTTATCTTTAGAATGAATAGATTATGATTTTGGGAATTTACGTTCTGACTTAGGTGGTTTATAAATAAAGGGGTCTTGAAGCTTATTTTATCATAATTTACCACAAATCAAATTTTATTTAGAATATAAAAAAATCAATTGATATTGTATAACCTATTATCTATACCTTTAAAAGAAAGGTTTTTCAAATGATTTTTTTTTTTTTTTTGCCCTGTTTTAAGCTTCTCAATGTGTCACGACCCAAATCCATGGAACATGAATTTAGATACATGACTAACTAAGCATAATTAATCCAAAATAATTCAATACTCCAAAGAAATAGTACTTTTAAAAAAAATCTCTTACAAAATCTAAACACCACAAATGGGAAGTTAATCTCCACCATAACAAAAACATGAATTACAAATTAAGGGTAACTAAAATCCTTTAAGGCTTCAAGTAATACTAATGTTGCCTACAGCTCCCACGCTCTACCTTGCACCTTACGAAGTAATCCAAAGGTTTTGTTCCCCAACTAAACTTTAATCTGAAAATTGTAATTGATGGGGTGAGCCACACATCTAGTAAGCAATTATACACAATATACAACGTAATAGAGTCAAGCAAGGCACGAGTTTGATTTCACAATATAACTCAAAATACTCGATATAGTTTTCCAAACATATAAGGAACCACTGAACACAGATATATAATCAAATCTTAAAGTTATTCGAAAACACATACTGATAATTGATCAGAGCACAGTGTCATATATACACATCACATATTCTCACATACGATTCTGTGAGCGGATACCAACATCTAACCCCTGCTGGTGAGGGATCAACACATATTCTCACATATAATCCTGTGAGCGGATTTACACATATATCTGATCAATTCTAAAAACATTTATTTTGAGCCACATATTACAAAAAGCAAAGTTTATACAACATAGAATAGTTTCCTTAATATTAACAATTATTCTAACAATGAAGGCATATCAAATATCACAATATCAAATTGAAGCATAAATCAATGGATGCTTGACTCTCTTAGGGAATGAATAAGAACTGAAGAGTTTATACAAACATTTTACAATTCTTAAGTAAGTCTGAAAATTCAATTTGCTAAAAGAAACACTTTAAATACCATTTGGAAAATAGGGATATGACTTTGAAATCACTTGGTTTAAACAAATTTAAAGAACAAGCACCATTTTAGAAAAACTTACATTGAAACTCAATTATTTTCTAAAAAGAGTTTAGTTTAGAAATCATCTTTTAAATGAGATTCGGACATTCAAAACATTATTTAAAATTTGAAATTTCTCTTTTAATGATATAAAAATGCTTTCAATAAACTTTAGGAAATGTTAGCTTAAAAATATGACTTTTGGAAAAACCTTGACATCTAAGAACCTAAATGACAAAACTTGTGCATATTATGCATAATTACTTACAGCACTTGAATCACTCTGAAAGTCCAGCTGAAACACCCTCCAAATAGGTCTCAAAATACTCTTAGATAGGACCTAGAATCAATCAAGGAAATTACTTAATATCCTCCATAAAATATAAATCTTACTAAACTATACAAACTGACTCGCTAGTAAAATACTTTGCTGAACTAAATGATAGCACTAATGCAAAGCATCTCTACCCAAAAAAATGTGTTTCCTTGAATTTATCAAATCTCATAGGCAGCAACTAATACTATAGGATTTAAATATATAACCCCAAAGAAAAACTGTGGGCCAAATCTATTATGAGTTTGCTCAAGGACTTAATTTCATTGACCCTAATGGATTTAATACCACAATATTTTGGGATGAAATTACAATTTGGATAAAAGAAACAAATCTGACATTAACCCTTTTAAGAATAGTAGATGTGTTGGACCTTAAGGTATCACTCTGTTTGGAATTAGTCAACACCTAGGCAATAGATCATTAAAGCTACAATAAGAAGAATATGTCCTTGACAAAAATGAGAGATAACAAGTGACACAAGGGTGGGGTTGGGTGCAAATTCTCCAGCAAATTAGAATTAAAGTTACGGCAGCCCAAAAGTTCTTATGGCCCTGCAAAAGTGACGCTAACCTTATACATGGATTTAACAATTTTGGCTTTTTGCTCAAGGGTCCGAACAGTGGCAATCTAAGATTCTTGAATAATTGAAACCGTGTAAAACCATAATCTAAGAAATTACCAATTCAACAATCTACAAATCACTAAAGTTTCTTTTATAATAAAATTCTAACTCCTTAATTCTTGTTTCTAACGGTGAGAAAATCATACCTTTAAAAATCTGATTGCCTCTTCAATTGTATGTGCTTTAACTTCAAGGAAAACCTCTTAGCCTCTCTGATAAAACCCTTTCTATGAAAATTCTGACTGTCTCTTCCTCTACTCTGTAGTTTGTATTAGAGATGTGGGCTTAGTGGGTTAGCGGGCTGCAATTACTAATAAAAAGAATACTTATGGCCCATCAATTATCTTTTAAAAGAAAATATAATAATAACCTCAAATAAAAGTATGTGGGGTATTACACAATGGGTATCACTAGGCCTTGAATACATTGTGTTCTGTTAGTCTATCCTCTCTTTTCTTTGCCCATCTCCTTCTCCAAAACCACATTATAACCTCCATTTTATTTGGTATGTGATTTTACTAATAAGCTTTGGCTTTGGGATTTTTGTTTCATATGCCAAGTTCTATAAAATGAGCAATGTGAGTTTGAAGGTTCTGTTTAGGTTATCTTTGTGTTTGTTCTCTATTTGTTTGTTTAAATTTCTCAGTGAATAAAATTTGGTCTATGGATCCAATTTGTTAAAAAGATTTATTCTTCAAAATGTTATTTTTCTGCACTATTCTTCTACAAAGAATCTGCATTGTTACACATCTAAAATCTTCTTTTCTTCGCAACTAAAATCTTTGCTACACTGTTTCACAAAATCTACACTGCACTGATTCATAAAAAATCTGCATTGCACTGCACTATTTCATTAAATCTACTCTGTTTTGAATAACTTTCTGCACTGTTTTTAAATAACTTTTGTCTTGGTTATCTTTGTGTTTTTTCTCTATGTTTGTTTAAATTTTTCAGTGAATACGTAGAACAAATATAGGTTCTAATAAATAAAATCTATAAACATTTCCCAAAACCATTCTTTGTTCTTAAAGGGAACAAATATGACAAAGAAATTGGACCTGAATAAATAGGGCATGTAATTTTTTAAAATCAATTAAATTTCTTAATCAATTTTGACTCTGCATTATATGTCACTAAAACTATCAAAGTTCATATTTTAATGCATAACTTAATGGGAGAATAGGAGAAAGAGAAATAATAAAATTTGATAAAACAATACCTGTAGTTGTCTTAAGACTTATATCATTAATTGAAAAATAGCCATTCTCATTTGCTTTGCTCCAAAATTCGTAGTCTTAATCATTGGAAATTGACATGCAAAAGTTGTTTATAAGGCAAATAGTGTTATGGCTAGGGGAGAAAGTTTTTAATTTGAATACTTTGTCTTGCCTTTTGGATCCTTTGGGCATATTTTGATATGATTAGGGAAGGTGGCTATGTAGAATCCATTGTGCCATTTCGAATACTTAATATTTACATTTTCTTACTCTATGCAAATTGAGTGCACTTGATTTATGTGTAGGAACTGAGGGCAACTAAGCCAAATCACGAGAAAGAGATTTTGTGGCATATGTGAAGTTTGCCATGCAACTGTTTGGAAAAAAAAAAAAAGAAGGTAAGTTTGTTTCTTTAAGATGTTTCCTTGCTATTCTATCTTTTAGATTTTAGGTAGTTATTGAAGAGAGATACAACTTGATTATTACTATTTAATTGTGTTTTTTTTTTGGGGTTATGTTGTGTGGATTGCAAATAGTCAAAACTTTAATTTGAAGGAAAATTATTGGCTAGCGTGCCTCAGTGTTATTTTGGACCATGTGATGCTTTTTTAACCATAGTGAGGAATGTCTATTTACTCACTGTAATATTGTGCCCTTTTTTTCCTTCAGTATTTCAATGCATTATTTCTAATACCTTTCAAAAAGTAGGAAGGTTTAGAATCTCTCTGGATTAATTTCTAAACCCCCAATTTTTGTTAGGATCACACATGCATAATCTGTAGAAAGAAATAACTATAAGTTTACAACTTAAAAGGAAATTAGAGGATTTTTTTATATAAATGTGACCCTTAAGATGACTGGAGAGGACTGCATAATCTATGCATGGTTTCTTTGGTGTATTAATGGAGATTCATGCTTAAATTATGTACTTTTAATGATACTATTGTCCAAGAGATTATTTGTAATTAAAAAAATTTATGTGAAAAGTAGTAGTATGATGATCAATGTCTTGGTTTACAATCGCATTAGGTTTGAATGGCCTATTCTATTTTAGCTCATAAGCGTCCTCAACTCTCCTTGCGGCAGCATACCTACAACACAGCCATAAATCACCTGATTTTCATTTACAAGTTCAATATGGTTGCAAGACTCAAAACTATGATATACACAATCTTATCAAGTCTAATACTAGACCCTTTTGTCAAACAATTGAACAACCTCTTTATCATATCCATGAGAATTAAAGCTGTGTAATGGCTAATGATTCAATAAGTGCATTAGCTAATGCCAAGTACCTGTCAAATGGTTGATGAGAAGATCATGAGCAAGGACTTCAAGTAATCAAAAGATGGAAAATTACCCCACCGGGTACAGGCAAAGTAAACATTGATGCTACTATGTCAGTGAATGCTTCAATTTTGAGAGTAGTAATTCAAGATGAAATGCAATCTGTCTTAAAGCTTGGACAAAGAAAAGTTTAAATCCAGTGATCCTTAACGACAGAAAAATTTGCACCCACTAATAGTTTGTCTTTATGTTGTAGTAATTCCTCTCTTCTTCTTTCATTTGGGAGGTTTGATTCAGAAATGTATCCTTTATTTCTTATTAATGAAATAAGAAATCATTTTAAGCAATTTGGACAAAAAGCTTTGGACTAGCATATATAAATATATGCTAACCATATTTAAATGGTTAAAAATTAACTTTATTGATTTAGATCATAGTCCTAGAGACAAACGTTTGGGGTTTAGATCTTTTTTTTTTTTTTTTTTGTACAGATAAATAGCCAGTGGTGGTGCCTAATGCTCTAAAACATTGAAAGAGAATCACAAGCAACATATGCAATTAGTGCTTTTAAAGTCCTACACATTCTTTCTTCTGTTCTTGCTCAATGACAAATAGTGCTTCCCCTATTTAATTTTAAGTGAGTTAGTGCTTCCTTTTTTTTTATTGAAGCCATTTGCAATTTGTAAAGCTGAAGATAAATATTACATTAATGGAAAATTGTATTGATAATGTAATTTACTAGCGAATGAAACTAATATATTAAGTAATTCTAATTGAAAATTTAACTGAATTTATTTTTTTGAATTGGGAAAAAGGTGTTACTTAATGTTACTATTATTTTAAACATCTTTCCAATGAATTTATGCTGGTTTGTGGTTGGTATACTTTGGGTAGTTGTGGATTTGTGTTTGGGTGTTAGGACATTTCTTTGTTGCAAATGAGGCAATTAAAATCATGGAGAAATTGGGAAAATATAAAACGTGATAATTTACCTATTGTCAGATTGGATAAGTGGGCAAGAAAATGAGTACAAGCTACATTTAATGCTTACCATAAAAATAATTTTTTTTCCCTCGATTTAGAGATTTTTATTAGGCGTGTTTAAAGGAAAAAGAAATGATAAGTTATCTAACACTGATTCATGTGATTTAGATTTGAGATGGTAGAACTAATTTCGCATCTGTATGTGTTCTTCGTTTGGAATCAATTTAACATATATATTTTAAAAGTTTTGATATGTCCAGGTATGCATAAAGATCATCAATGGCTTGGTTGCTCACAACATTAGACCCATAAACTTTTAAGGGGTTAAACTATTTGACTTTTGGTTTATTTTAAGATTATAAATGTAATTTTGAGCTATGTACCTAAATTTTTATGATGTTATGAAGAAAACTATTTGTTTTCCACTTTTGTAAGTTTAATTTTTTCCCCCTTATTTAAAGTGTGTTAATATATGTTACTATAATGAAGTATGATTTGATTTACTTTTGATGATGTTACATAAAAAAGAAAAATACTTTTTGAGATGCTACAAAAATACAACAACAAAATTATTAAAAAAATTTAAATAAAAATCCCGTGCATTTGCACAAGTTACAAGCTCTTTCTAAAAATTGGTTGGTAAAATAGATAAAGTAGTGTTTGGTAAGCACAATACCTGCTAAATCCTCGCATCTGTTTGGTAAGCTTTTTCTAAATCCCTGCATTTCTAACTAAAAATCCCCGCATTTCTACATCTAATCTACCAAACAATACCTGCTAAATAATAAAACACAATCTTTCTTGTCCAGAGCATATTTTATGTCACTATGATGAGAGTGAACCATACCCATGTGGAAGCACACAATATAATAAAATAAAAGTAAACCATCCATTGATGACACATCACATAGCTCCCACAAATAAATTATACAAATTCAATCAAACTATACTCATTCAAGCTAGAAGATAGGCAATACAAATAGCATTTCCTATACGCCCAACGCACAATTCACCTATGCACACAAACCACTCTTATGCCAATTATTTATAAGCACTTACAAATAAAGCCCCAATTGATAAGCTATATCATATAAGGTTTGCTGGCCTACTCGACTGAAATTGTATTTAATTATCATCACCTCTTCCCCTCCTCCTTTCATTTGCTCTATCTTACCCCACTACTCATTCTCATCAACAAATATATATATATATATATATATATATATATATATATATATATACATATATACTGCTAAGTTTTGCTAATGAAATTTTTTGGTTAATAATATGAATTTAGACTTAACTGAGCCTTTTCTTTTAAGAGGAGAATGTCCTCATAATTCATTCAACAGAAACAGAGTCAAAGTACAGAGCCTCCACCACCGCCGGGGGGGGGGGGGGGGGGGTGAATCCTCAGTCCATACAATATCCTCCACTAAGTCCTTAGCATATCTAGCAAGTACATGGGCAACACTGTTTGCGCTTCTTTTAACAAAGGCAATCTGCACCCATCTAAGCCTATCACGCATACACAGCACGTCCTGGAGAACGTGACCCAGCCAAGATGACAACCCCTTCCACTTGTTCAATGCGTTCATGAGAGCTTGGTTATCTCCTTCAAGAATCAACTCTGAAAATCCGCATTCCACTGCAAACTCCACTACTCTACGGCAAGCAAAAATCTCCGCCTCTTCGCTACCCGTCACCGGTGGACTCTTTGCCGATAAAGCTGCCATAACTTCTCCTCTATCATTTCGGATAATGGCTCCAACCCCGGACGTTCCCCCATCCAGAAAGATTGTCGCGTCAAAATTCGACTTGAAACGATCTACAGGGGGTGGTCTCCATCTCGATGGACTCGGTATAAGGGGTGAGGCAGATAGCTGAACATTGGCTTGCCGAAAATCCGCCAGAAAATCTTGTGCACGCTTGATTAACACCTCAGGTGGTTGCAGCTGCTTCCCATGAATTATGCCATTCCTTTGATTCCAAATGATCCACGCTTGGACAAGGAACAGCTCAAGGTCATCAGAAGACAAGCGAGCAATGAGAAACTCCATAAGCTGAAGCATATCACCTTGGTCCGCAGCACATTTTTGCAGACGAGCCGAACACCTTGCCCATACGTCCCGCGCCACACCACAATTCCAGAGTGCATGTATACCCGTTTCTGCTTCAAACTTGCACACCTCACACCTGTTATCTTGTATTATTTTTCTGTGCACCAAGTTCACCCGGGTGGGTAGTATATTGCAACATGCACGGCTGCCAAAAACTTTGATTTTGTTTGGCAATTTCAGCTTCCACAGGACCTTCCATACAGCCCCTCCCACCGCTCCTTTGGAACACTCTGCCCAATCCGTTTCCTTGTGCAATTGCCGAGCTACATGGTACCCGGACCTCACAGTATATTCCCCTGACTTGGTGAAGGTCCAAACTATAGAATCAAAAACAATTCTTCTGCTTAGCGGCACATGCAGTATAGCCTCCCCATCTTGTCGATTAAAATGTTGCATAATAAACTCTCTGGCCCACCACCTTGTATCCGGGTCTATAAGGTCAGCAACCATGCGATCTTCTTCAACAATATGGGCTGGATGTAAAACTTTATTGGTGGGGTAGTTGGGAATCCATGCAGCCCTTAGAGCCCGGATTGAATTTCCATTACCCACCCTCCAACAGGCCCCCCTCTGTATCAAAGGCTTAGCTGCTATGATGCTCTTCCAAGTGAAAGAACTATTGGGAGAATTAGTGGCCTCCAAGAAACTGCATCTAGGAAAATATCGTGTTTTAAGCTGAGCCTTTTAAACATGAATAAACTCATGATTAATGCACGGGCTACATACTAGTTATTAATAATGCTACTGCATCATCAGCTGGAGGTACACTTACCAATTATTATTATGTTTTTACTCATGATCAGTACCTAATTCTAAGTTGTAACCAAATATATATATATATATTGATTAATACCAGGAAATTATCCACTCTATAGAATTCCATCTGCAAAGAAAGCAGCTGGAACATTTGAATCTCTTGCTACTGACAGTGGAAAAAATGATTACGACTGGTATGGTAACCCCTCTTTTTATTTATTTATTTATTTTTTATTGTGAACAAATTTCACTTATGAAAAATAATTTTGGATGACTTTCCTGATCGTTCCCTTTTATTTTATTTTATTTTTTAAAAATTTATTCCCTTCTCATTTAATTACTAGCTAAATAATTAAAAGAATCAATTTTTTCTTCTTCCATATTCTCTAATGATGATTTATCAACCCAACATATATAGTGTTGTTAGTAATGTTGTCCATAATCATACACATGTCAATAAATATATTTCCTAGCTAGATTTTTTTTTTTTTGTTATATTTGAAGAAACTTATATACTAATTAGTACCATATATATATAATGTGAATGAAAGGTTAAAAACACCACCGGCAACTCCTCTATTCCCATCTCTAGAGATGGAAGCCACAGCCCCTGAACTTGTCCTCCAAAAGGAGCTTCCAATCACTCGGCCTCCTTCACGTGTACGTATCAACTACCTCTTCTCTCTCTCTCTCTCTTAATTCGATAGTTACAAAACTTCCACTTTATAATTTTTTTCTCTGTTTTTTTAGTCTTATATACCCTAATGTTACTTTCTTTATAGTATTTATTATAGTATTAAAAAAAAAAGAAAAAAAAAAAACAAATATAGTAACATTTGAAAGCTATGATATCGACTCTATATTAATATAATAAAAATTCTCTTCCATCTTTTCCAATTATTTCACTTAACCAAATTATTATTTTAGGCCGGCATTAACAGGCTAATTTGAAATTTTAAGGCCGGTTTGTTTTGAAAATTCCAAGTTGGAAAGATGCATTGCTATTCATTTTCATTACATGGAATTGAATTTGACGTTGAACTAATGAATGGAATTTTACTACTACATGCTATATATGTCTATAACCAATCAGTTTGACGGTGGCAATTCAGAGGCACCAAAGACAAGCAATGGAAAACCAAATCCAAATCCTCCACGTCCAAATCCAAAAGTCCAAAACTCCCTCTGAGATCTACTACCCCAAGTCAAAGACCAACCATTTCATCAACTCAATCAACAAAAACCACCAAAGTAACACCAATTGTAAGCCAAAAACTAGCCCCCAATATTAGTAGTAATAAGCAAACAAATGCAACTACCACTCCATCAAAATCCACAAGCCAAATGAAAATCCAAAATGACCATAATAAGGATTTCCTCACCTCAAACCTGTCCAAAAATATAAGACTAGATTCAAAACCCAAACCTAGAAGTAGATGTGTGTCACCTCTAGTGAGATCAACAATTCCTGCTCAAATTTCAGATTTTTCAAATGAGACACATAACCTAAGGACAGATCGTTCAACTTCAGTTACTCGGGGCCGACTGGTCAACAATAATCCAGTTCAACAAAAGCCAGAACACAATCCAAAACCAAGGAGGCAATCATGTTCACCAAGCGTGATGAGGGGTCGAATAGTGGAATCCAAGCAAGAGAATATAGAAGAAAATAATATGACAATTAATTAGAAAGGGAGATTTCAAACAAGAAATAGTACAAGTGTTTTGGGGAGTAGGATGGTAGAGAAGATGATGAATGCTAGAAAATTAGGCGCTGAAGAAAGAGAATCAAAGCCAAAATCGCGAGGTTTTGTTAATGAAAGCTCTGGCTTTGGAAGAATGTTGTCTAAAAGCTCATTGGATATGGCTCTCAAACACATGGTACGTTACATTTTACATTCTTGCTTCTCTTAGAATATTAATGGAGAAAAAAAAAAAAAAAAGCAAAAAATAATTTGATTGATTATAAATGTGTGTCCCCCAAAACTCAACTATGCGGTTAGATGGTAATTGAACAAGATTAGGATCACAACTAATTTGTATCATGGGCTAATATTAAGCCACAATGAGAGTTTTGAATGAGAACAAGAAATAGCTACATAAAAATCATATAGAACTATACTCTTATCATTTCATAGCATGGATCGTGTTACAAGGGTTTCTCTCAAGAACAAAAAAACTCTAATTCTTAGGAAAATTCTCTTTTTCTCCTTTTTTTTTTTTAGTACTCTTTCTCTCGTGTATTCTGTGTGTGTTTCTTTTTGCCCTTATCATCCTCTATATTTGCTCTCTCTTCTTCTCTAGAGTATGTTGTCCTTATCCACCTGGATAATTTCCTTTCCTATCAAGCTCTTCTTTTCTCAAATTTTTATCATGAAAAAAGACTTTTGGGGCTTCTTTTACTATTCAGGCTTATCATACTGTATTAAATATGGTGGTGACAGACAAGTGATCTTCATTAATGTAGAGATTACTGTAGAATCATTAGGAAGATTCAGAAAGCTTCCTCGGTTGGTCTTATGTTTTCTAGAATTCTTCCTCGGGAGCTCGGCGGATATTTTACTTCTACCAATTCTGTGTGGATCTTCTCAGATGGGGTTCTCAGATTATTCAATCCTCAGAATTGAGATAACGGACCACTTAATCTATGGTCTGAGGTTTGGTTTTTTCAAGGAAAACCCATACTTAAAGTGGGCTTGCTGATATTGGGCCTATGTTTGCCCTTGATCTGATATCATTCGGGCCCTATAAAACCATAGTCCTACTATAAATATTGACCTTTCCACTTTAGCAATTCATTACTAATAATTATATTTGTTTTATTTATTTATTTGAATTATTCTTTAAATCCTTAATCCAAATGGAGAGTTAATTTTCATACAATGTCATCGTATCAATATTGTTCATATTGATGCCAACATGTGGCGAAGTCATGTTAGGAATAGTGACACCATAGTCACACCTACATGATTTGTTTTTGATAATTCAATAATTAATGAACGGGGATGATTAAAATCTTGTTTCTCTTTGTAAGAGAGGCTAAAAAATATAATTGAGTTGCAATTTTATTTACTTTTATTGTTATTTTTTAATTGTTTTTTACTTCATTGCAAATCGTAAAATTACTATTGAATTATTGCCTACATTTCACATTTCACAAATGCGTATGTGGCGGATTGGTAAAACAGTTTCAAATCACACTTTTTAAAATTATATAATAAATTTTAAACTTTACCTTTTTAAAACACACACAGATATATATATATATATATATATATATATATATATATAAATAACATTTTCAACCAATTCCATTATAAAAAAAGAATGGTGATATACATTATATGTACATCACACACTTTCAATTAAAATTATAAAATCGTCATTTCACAATTATAATTGAAATCAAGTTTTCAAAACCTAATTTCACAAATTGTAGCCTGTGGATAACATGTTGTGTACAAAAATAACTAACATTTCAAAAAGTTAAAATGCATATGTAGAATGTACGTTCACATAAGTATTTGTGTACACACATTTATGTTTAGAACTCTAACAAAGGCCAAAAGCCTAGTAGCTTAATTGGAAAATATTTCAAATTGTGAAGTTAACAACGTATTACAAGAAAACAAAATATTGCGAACAAAGCTTAAAATTTTGACAGCTATTTGTATTCACCAACTAAATGTATGTGGCCTGGTTACAAGATGAATTCCACAATAAAACTAATGTTATTACGAGAAATTAGATCCTCAAAATAATATCTCTTGGAAGCGAGTAATTAAGGTCATCAAAACGAATATTAGGTACAGTTGATCGAGAGTTTTTGTTTATCATGTCCATTATAAATTTTCCATATATTTATGTGAAATGTTTTTCCAAAACACTATATATATAGTCTGACAATTTCATTAATATGTACGTGTGTCGGGGAGGGGGGGGGGGGGGGTGGTGGGGAAATGGGCTAATGCCCTTTTAAAAAAAAAAAAATCTAGCATTTTGCCCCATTTCCCAAACTAATTAGGGAAATGTCTTTATTTTGAAACTCGATTTTCTAAAACCATCAAGGGGGAAGGGACACTCGATTTTCTAAAACCATCAACTTGGCTTTGATACTATCAAGGGGAAGGGACACAGCGCTAAAAGCGGAAGCACAGTAATAATATAAGTAGAATCAGCCAAAAAGGCGGTATTGCAGTTATAATCAAAGTAAATTAAAACAATAATAAAGTGGTAGAACCAGCCAAGCAGTATATATCAAAACAATTTAAAATATAGAACCGTCTAAGAAGGTAGTAGCAACAAGTATATGAAATAGAATACTGAAAGTAGTTATTACAGAATACTGAAAGTAGTTATTATTGAAAATAGAACACAGTACTTATAGTAGTTACAGGATCTCAATAAGTTAACAGTTACAAAGCTTGAAACTAGTTCTAGTTACAAGATTGTAGGGAAAGTAATAGGAAATCCTAAGGTTGAAACAAGAAACTCTTTTTAAGAAAGTCTCTAAAGAAGGCTTCTAAAAGAAAAAGTTCTAAGAACAAGTTCTTGTGAATAAGTTTTGAGTTAAACTTAAGGGACAATCCCCCTTAAATAGGCAAAAATTCGGAGTAATCAGTGAATAGTGAATAGTGAACACTACAGTGAATAGTAAATTTCACTTTTTGACTACAAAACTTCAGCAAAAGAGACTTGTCCAAAACTTCCGAAAGTGATCTTGGTGTGACAAAAAGACTTGGGAATCATGGGGAATCTTCTTTTCCGAACATCATCATTAGCGGTGTAATGCAATAGTGGAATTTCACCAGTGAGTAAATATTGTAACATTTTTGGCCGTTGTGCAGGCCAGACAAATAGGAGAATTAAGCATCACTCAATCTTTTGCTAAATCATCAGCATCTTCTTCATCATGACCAAACCACTCTTGATTGTGTTAGGATTAGTGCCTTTAAATCCTATTTTATGATGCTATGTATGTTATTATGTATGACATTATGTATGACATAATGTTGTGATTAATAAAGTTTCTTTATTATTATCTAAAATAATGGTAACATGAATATTTGGACATTATCATATAGTCTATGAGATGTATAGTATGTGATTTATGTGATTTAGTCACAGAAGATATAAATCACAAGTTCTTTGTAAACTCATAATTTTGGTTTGTAGTCGGTGATGAAATTGGGCATTTCACCTGCGAAGACTATAACATATCAACTAAGATGATTTGTCTTGATCATGGAAGTGGAGACTTCTAGTTGATATGTTGATATGTTTTAAGAGTTAAGACATATTGAACTGGACTGCTGTGAGATTTATTATTCTCCTAACGACTGTCAAATGCATAATAAATCTCACGACTCCTATTTCCATGAACTCTTAATCCTGAGAGAATAATAGACCTGATCATGAGGTGTAGGTTGCTTTGATATATCAGGAGTGAGATCTAAAGTTATGATCAAAACCTTAGTATGTTGGGTAACCACATTTAGTGTTGATGGAACATATATTCTCAAGATGGAATTCATAGTCTCTTAACGGAGATATAAAATATTCCCCTGAGATAAGTTTAATGGGTTTGGTTATTCAGAGAGTTAGGCCTAACCACTTTAGTAAGAAATTACTAAAGTATATATTTATAAAATTGGATTTCATAAATATATGATGAATAACTTAAAGGATTAAATCGGGTACTCAAGGATTAAGATGTAGTAATTTTCAAAGTGGCAGTCTAAATTCATGACTTTGTATTACTACGAATATTTTATGAAGGGGTTGCGTGTATAATAAAGTCTTGGGATATAATTTATAAATAAGGCCTAGAGTGCAATTATATTTATATAGTGGTATTAAATATAATTAATGGTAACTTTGGACTTGTCAAGAGTTGACAAAAAAGCCCAAGGACCATTAGAGCTAGTGTCTTATTGGTCCCTTTTGGTCCCACTCCAAGCCACACATTAAAGCCCAATTAGAAAGACCCAATAGGCCGGCCCAATTAGATAATCAGTTAGTTATAAAGGGAGAAACATACAGAAATTTATTTTAAGAGAATCATCATTGTGAAGTGTTGTGTATGTGCGAGTGAAGCCACTCGATAATTTTCCCTTAGAAACTGATTGAGAGACCACACTTCTTGGGCGTAAAGTGGAATTGGAGTGAAGATTAAAGGTGTTCCCAAGAACTTCTAATCTTTTGTTTTGAATTTCACCGCACCAAGGTACGCTATCTTGTTCTCAAATTCTGAAAATCACATAATGCATGTTATCAATCATGAATGAAATAGATCCATGTTTGTTTCTTCCGCTGTGTGTTTTGTATAGGATACAAAACCAGATTTTCCTTCAAATTGTAGGGGTAGTAAGGATCTTTTGTAATGGAAGCTTCAGAGGATCATTTATCTTCTAAGTCAACAACTTATTTTTCCTTTGAAATCATCTTAATCAGAGCATATAAAGCATCAGGGTCCTTGCGAATCTCATCCAAAGGAGAACCCTTTTTTCTAGGCTTAGCAGTGGATTTTACAGTTTTATCAGATGTAGAAGCAAGTGCATCAGCCAGTTCAGCTTTTTGCACTGGGGTAGTGATTCTTAATGCTGGAGAAGCACTTGGGGATGAGAATTCTCTGGTAACATTGTTAATAATCGACTGTGTGTGAGGAAACTTATCCCACTACTTAACATACCAGCGGTGAGTGAGAACATCACCTTCCTTATTATATTGCCATTTCAGGATCCAAGGAACCTTGTATTTTTTAATGAAATGGAGTAAAGGAGGGAATTTGGCACCATAGGAATCAAATTTGAACACAGTTTTGAAATATGTAAAAGAATTCATTAATGTCTCTGGGAATATCTCAACAGTTGAGCCAAACTGGGTCCACTAGCGGATGAACTAGAGGGTATGTGTTACAAAATGCAACGGTGTTAAGAAAAACATGATAATTGAGTGTTAAAACTAGGATAGTATGGATAGATTATGGAGATCCAACTCCTCTGTCAGCTATGTGACTGGTTGTCCTCCTGATTTATAAATGAAGAAGATCACACTATTGAAGATAATGAGTTGTTTCTTGATTTCCAGAAATGGAATATCCCCAAGATTGATACTAATACTGTTTATAAACTTAGTTGGGCAAAAAATGCTTTTCATTCTGCTTACAAAGCTAGAACTGTTGAACAAATATTCTCCATTTCAAAAACTCATGAAAAATGTTGCTTGTTTTCTAAAAGAAATATTAGTGAATTCATTGTTGCTAAAAAATTCAATTATTTGCATATTGGAATAGTTCAAGTTGCTATTAAACCACTCATCCGAAAGGGTATTAATGCTTCTATTCTCATGTGTTTACGAAATGCTAGATTTAAGAACTTTAAAGATAGCATTCTTGGTATGATTACTGCTTCTTTGTATGATAGTCCTATATATTTTAACTGTTATCCTAATCTTACTCTTGCTTTGGATGATCCTAATATTGTTAAAGCTATAACTTTGAATATTGCTTCATTTAGTTATCATATGGAAGAAGGTAGTAAACCTTTTGCTTTGATTTATTGCATCTATTATATACTTTTGGGTACTCAATTGAACCATGGTGCTAAGATTAATAGAGAACCTTCTGGTAAAACCATGTTAATTCAATGTTCAACCCTTGATGCTAAAGTTCAAGTTCCAAAAATAATTCAATGGCAAGACGTTAAGCTTCCTACTGAATGGTTGTTGGAACAAGAATCCCCTCTTGCTAAACCTGCTTTTGATGAGCTAAATCTTACACATATTCAACAATATCTTGATGGAACTATTAAAATAAGTTTTCAAAACAATCAACCCTTGAGGATCAACGAAGGAAGACATTCCTTTGTTGGATATGAAAGTATTTCAAAAAGAGATCAAGATCTCAATGATTTTTTGCAAAAGAATTTTGAAAAACCCACTGATTTAGCTACAAGGTGTTTCAAGTGGTAACTCTCAAGTTGGCACTCCTTTTTACTCTACTAAAGCAGAGTCTTCTTTTCCATATGGCAGAACTGCTAATGAAGAAGAAGAAGACACTAGATCTGTTTGTCCATCTGATTTTGATTTTCCTCCTATTGAAAACACTGTTTACCAAAATCAATTAAGAGTTTTGACTGTTTTGAATGAAAGCTTTGAAGTTGATATGGTTTCCCTATTTAAGGAATTTATGCTTGCTAAAAACAGAGATAAAAGAAAATATTACCAAAGTACTTTTGCTCAGTCTGAAAAAGACTGTGTTAAAAGGAAATGGAAAGAAAAAATGGACCAATTGAAAAAACATATTTTGTTCTTTGATTTTCTTGAAAACTACTATGTTCCCAAAGATGAAGTTTCAAAAAATCATTTGAATGTGATAAAGAAATCAAATTTTGTTAGGGAAGATAAAATCATTGTTAGGTCTACTCATCTGCCTCTTGAGACAGTTGTGATAACTTGTCAAAAGGTTGAAGTGAAGGCCACCCCATTCAAAATTGCTAATGATCAAACCCCTATCATTAGTCTTATCGAACAAAACAATTTTACTAATGAATCCTTGCATATTATTGGTCAACAACTTGACCGTATTTAAGAAAAAATTGATGAAAACCTCCTGTTTCAAAAATTGATGAAAAAACTCATGTTTCAAAACTTGAGAAATCTTTGATTGATTTACCAAGTCAAAGAGAAAAAGTGAATTTTAAAACTTCTCAAGCTAAAACTCTTGACATTATTGAGAAAATGCTTTCTGATTTAAAAGTTAAAACTGAAGATACTTCTACAAGTACTCCTGCTGCTCGAACTATTTCAAAAAATGAAAAAGAAATTGTTTCTGAAGAAAATACAAATTCTGATATTGTTTCTTCTGTTTTTGCTAAAATGGTTTTTGATGATGATTTGCTAGAAATTAAAAGATTTGTTGGAAACTCCAAACCCATGTCTTTTACAAAAAAAATTGGTATTCCAAACCTATTTCTCCTGATATGCAGTTTGAAAAAAGATCTTTTCAAACTTAGTAATCTGTTTTTGCTGATAAAATTTATGAATGGAATATTTATGGTTTTTCTGAACAGGAAATCATTAATAAAATGGGTCATATGTCTATGGTTGGAATTACTTATCTAAATAATCATAATCTTGATCACCCTGAAATTGTTGACCTTCTTGTTATTGGTTTTTTTGGTACTCTTTGTGGATGGTGGGATTCATATCTCACAGAAGACTCCAAAGAATCTATTAAACATGCTGTTAAAAAGAATGCTAAAGGTTTGCCTATTTTTGATGAAAGTGTTGGTCGAGGTATTCTTGATGGTGTCAATACCTTGATCTATACTATTCTCAAACATTTTGTTGGTACTCCATCTAATACTTTGTCTCAAATTTTTGATTATCTAAACAATTTGAGATGTCCTACTATGTCTGATTACAGATGGTACCAAGATGTTTTTATTTCCAGAGTTATGCTTTGGAAAGATTGCTCCAAGCCTTATTGGAAAGAAAAATTTATTGACGGTCTGCCTCCTATCTTTGCTCATAAGGTAAAACAAGAGTTAATGGGTAAAAATGATTCTATTGATTATGATAATTTAACTTATGGTGATATTTTAAGCACTATTAAAAAACTTGGTATTAATATGTGCAATGATGAAAAACTGTTAAAACAACAATTAAAGAATAAAAGAAAAGCTAAATATGAAATGGGTAATTTTTGTGAACAATATGGTTTACCCCCTATTGCTCATTCCAGGCAAAAGAGCAAAAAACATGATAAAAGTTACAAAAATTATAGCCATAAAAATAATAAAAAATAAAGAACCAATTTTGTTAAACCCAATGATTTTTATGCTAAAAAGAAAATTTTTTCTGAAAAATATGATATATAGAGATCAGGTAAAGATAAATGCTTTAACTGTGGTAAACCTGGACACTACAGTAAAGATTGTAAATAAAAACCTGGTAAGTTAAAAAATAAGTTTAACAAGTTAAATATTGATGAAAAAGAACATGAAGAATTATTTTGAATTCTTGAATCAAACAATTCGTCTGATTCCTTGGAAGACGATTTTTCTTCCTCATCTGATTCTTGCTGTCATTTTGCTGATGATTCTTCTAATTCTCCTAATGTTAAAATTGATTGTAGAGATTCCTGTTGCAATGTTATTAAATTTGTTAATGTTCTCACCAGAAGTGAAGACAATGGAAGTTTGTTGATTAAATTGATAAGTCAAACTGAAAATCCTAACATGCAAAAAGAATATTTGGATAAGCTTAAGAAAAATTTGATGAAAGATGAAACTGCTAAAAAACTAAAATCAACAATAAGCTTTGAAGAAACTTTGGAAAGATTTAATAAAAAGAAATCCAAAGAATTAACTGTTAATGATCTTCAACATGAGATCATTGTTGTTAAACAAGCGATAATTGAATTAAAAAATGAATTTAAAAACATTAAAAGTGATAACAATGATCTTAGACAAGAATTCTTACTGTTAAAAATTGATAAAAACCTTGATAAAAAACAATCTGATGATGAACAAGATGAGCACAAGGATGGAGATGAATCCAGTCAACAAGCTCTTCTTTCTGATAAAGGTAATATTGATAATTCTCAACTTAATCTTGTTAACAAAGTGCTTCCTCCAAAATGGTTTACAAAAGTTAAAATTATTGTTTCTCATGATTATCATTTCACAGTTATTGCTATAATTGATTATGGTGCGGATATGAAATATATCCAAGAAGGATTAATTCCTTCAAAATATTTTGAAAAGTCAACTGAAAGATTGGTTTCTGCTAATGGTACTCAGATGAAGATTAAATATGAATTGAATAATGCTCATGTTCGTTATGGTAATGTCTATTTCAAGATTCCTTCTGTTCTTGTTAAAAACATGATTGATAAAGCAAATTTGAATTTTACTTTATGTCCAAAAGGATTAGTAGTAATTCCATCATGTTCAATAAGAAAATGATACAAAGCACTTATAAATGGCAAACCAATAATCACTTTATCAGTCATGGTTTTAACAAGAATAGAAGGAATCTTGAAACATACATTACCGTGACAAACATGAGCATTATTCAATTCATATTTAATCTTCATCTGAGTACCATTAGCAGAAACCAATCTTTCAGTTGACTTTTCAAATTATTTTGAAGGAATTAATCCTTCTTGGATACAGTTCATATCTGCACCAGAATCAATCATAGCAATAACAGTGAAATGATAATCATGAGAAACAACAATTTTAACTTTTGTAAACCATTTTGGAGGAAGCACTTTGTTAACAAGATTAAGTTGAGAATTATCAACAATACCTTTATAAGAAAGAAGAGCCTGTTGACTAGATTCATCTCCATCCTTGTGCTTATTTTGTTCATCATCAGATCGTTGTTTATCAAGGTTTTTATCAATTTTTAACAATAAGAATTCTTGTCTAAGATCATTGTTATCACTTTTAATGTTTTTAAATTCATTTTTTAATTCAATTATCTCTTGTTTAACAATAGTGATCTCATGTTGAAGATCATTAACAGTTAATTCTTTGGATTTCTTTTTATTAAATCTTTCCAAAGTTTCCTCAAAGCTTATTGTTGATTTTAGTTTTATAGCAGTTTCATCTTACATCAGATCTCTCTTAAGCTTATCCAAATATTATTTTTGCTAGTCAGGATTTTCAATTTGACTTATCAATTTAATCGACAAACTTTCATTTTCTTCACTTTTGGTGAGAACATTAACAGATTTAATAACATTGCAATAGGAATCTCTACAACCAATTTTAACATTAGGACAATCAGAAGAATCATTAGCAGAATGATAGCAAGATTCAGATGAGGAAGAAAAATCGTCTTCCAAGGAATTAGAAAAATTGTTTGATTCAAGAATTCAGAATAATTCTTGTTCTTTTTCATCAATATTTAACATGTTAAACTTATTTTTTAACTTACCAGGTTTTTGTTTACAATCTTTACTGTAGTGTCTAGGTTTACCACAGTTAAAAAATTTATCTTTACCCGATCTCTGTTTATCATATTTTTTAGAAACATTTTTCTTTTTAGCATAAAAATCATTGGGTTTAACAAAATTGGTTTTGTATTTTTTATGGCTATAATTTTTGTGACTTTTGTCATTTTTTTTACCCTTTTGCCTAGAAGGAGCAATATGGGGTAAACCATATTGTTCACAAAAATTACCCATTTCATATTTAGCTTTTCTTTTATTCTTTAATTGGTGTTTTAATAGTTTTTCATCATTGCACATATTAATACCAAGTTTTTTAATAGTGCTTAAAATATCACCATAAGTTAAATTATCATAATCAATAGAATCATTTTTACCCATTAACTCTTGTTTTACCTTATGAGCAAAGATAGGAGGCAGACCGTCAATAAACTTTTATTTCCAATAAGGCTTGTAGCAATCTTTCCGGAGCATAACTCCGGAAATGAAAACATCTTGGTACCATTTGTAATCAGACATAGTAGGACATCTCAAATTGTTTAGATAATCAGAAATTTGAGACGAAATATTAGATGGAGTACTAACAAAATGTTTGAGAATAGTATAGATCAAGGTATTGACACCATCAGGAATACCTCGACCAACACTTTCATCAAAAATAGACAAACCTTCAACATTCCTTTTAATAGCATATTTAATAGATTCTCTGGAGTCTTCTGTGAGATTTGAATCCCACCATCCACAAAGAGTACTAGAAAAAGAAGTAACAAGAAAGTCAACAATTTTAGGGTGATCAAGATTTTGATTATTCAAATAAGCAATTCCAACCATAGACATATGACCCATTTTATTGATGATTTCTTGTTCAAACAAACCATCAATATTTCATTCATAAATTTTATCAGCAGAAACAGAAAACTGAGTTTGAAAAGATCTTTCTTCAAACTGCATATCAAGAGGAGTAGGTTTGGAATACCAGCTTTTTGTAAAAGACATGGGTTTGAAATTTCCAACAAATCTTTTAATTTCTTGCAAATCATCATCAAAAACCTTTTTAGCAGAAACAAAGTAAACAATATCAGAATCTGTATTTTCTTCAGAAACAATTTCTTTTTCATTTTTTGAAATAGTTCGAGTAGCAGGAGTACTTGTAGAAGTACCTTCAGTTCTAACTTTTAAATCATAAAGCATTTTCTCAAAACTATCAAGAGTTTTAGCTTGAGAAGTTTTAAAATTCACTTTTTCTCTTTGATTGGGTAAATCAATCAAAGGTTTCTCAAGTTTTGAAACATGTGTTTTTTCAATAATTTTTGAAACAAGTGGTTTTTCATCAATTTTTTCTTCAATACAGTCAAGTTGTTGATCAATAATATGCAAGGATTCGTTAGTAAAATTGTTTTGTTCAATAAGACTAATGATAGGGGTTTGATCATTAGCAATATTGAATGGGGAGGCCTTCACTTCAGCCTTTTGACAAGTTAACAACATATTTAATAGATTCTCTGGAGTCTTCTGTGAGATTTGAATCCCACCATCCACAAAGAGTACTAGAAAAAGAAGTAACAAGAAAGTCAACAATTTTAGGGTGATCAAGATTTTGATTATTCAGATAAGCAATTCCAACCATAGACATATGACCCATTTTATTGATGATTTCTTATTCAGACAAACCATCAATATTTCATTCATAAATTTTATCAGCAAAAACAGAAAACTGAGTTTGAAAAGATCTTTCTTCAAACTGCATATCAGGAGGAGTAGGTTTGGAATACCAGCTTTTTGTAAAAGACATGGGTTTGAAATTTCCAACAAATCTTTTAATTTCTGGCAAATCATCATCAAAAACCTTTTTAGCAGAAACAGAGTAAACAATATCAGAATCTGTATTTTCTTCAGAAACAATTTCTTTTTCATTTTTTGAAATAGTTCGAGTAGCAGGAGTACTTGTAGAAGTACCTTTAGTTTTAACTTTTAAATCAAAAAGCATTTTCTCTAAACTGTCAAGAGTTTTAGCTTGAGAAGTTTTAAAATTCACTTTTTCTCTTTGATTGGGTAAATCAATCAAAGGTTTCTCAAGTTTTGAAACATGTGTTTTTTCAATAATTTTTGAAACAAGTGGTTTTTCATCAATTTTTTCTTCAATATAGTCAAGTTGTTGACCAATAATATGCAAGGATTCGTTAGTAAAATTGTTTTGTTCAATAAGACTAATGATAGGGGTTTGATCATTAGCAATATTGAATGGGGAGGCCTTCACTTCAGCCTTTTGACAAGTTATCACTACTGTCTCAAGAAGCGGATGAGTAGACCTAACAATGGTTTTATCTTCCTTAACAAAATTTGATTTCTTTATCACATTCAAATGATTTTTGGAAACTTCATCTTTTGGAACATAGTAGTTTTCAAGAAAATCAAAGAACAAAATATGTTTTTTCAATTGGTTCATTTTTTCTTTCCATTTCCTTTTAACATGGTCTTTTTCAGACTGAGTAAAAGTACTTTGGTAATATTTTCTTTTATCTATGTTTTTAGCAAGCATAAATTCCTTAAATAGGGAAACCATATCAACTTCAAAGCTTTCATTCAAAATAGTCAAAACTCTTAATTGATTTTGGTATACAGGGTTTTCAATTGGAGGAAAATCAAAATCAAATGGACAAACAAATCTAGTGTCTTCTTCTTCTTCTTCATTAGCAGTTCTGCCATATGGAGAAGAAGACTTTGCTTTAGTGAAGTAAAAAGGAATGCTAACTTTAGAGTTACCACTTGAAACACCGTTTAGCTTTAAATCAGTGGGTTTTTCAAAATTCTTTTGCAAAAAATCATTGAGATCTTGATTTCTTTTTGAAATACTTTTAGATCCAGCAAAGGAATGTCTTCCTTTGTTGATCCTCAGGGGTTGATTGTTTTGAAAACTTATTTTAACAGTACCATCAATATATTGTTGAATATGTGTAAGATCTAGCTCATCAAAAACAGGTTTAGCAAGAGGAGGTTCTTGTTCCAACAACCATTAAGTAGGAAGCTTAACGTCATGCCATTGAATCATTTTTGGAACTTGAACTTTAGCATTAGGGGTTAAACATTGAATTAACATGGTTTTACCAGAAGGTTCTCTATTAATCTTAGCACTAGGTTTACTACCCAAAAGTCTATAATAGATGCGATAAATCAAAGCAAAAGGTTTACTACCTTCTTCCATATGATAAATAGATGAAGCAATATTCAAAGTTAAACCTTTAACAATATTAGGGTCATCCAAAGCAAGAGTTAGATCAGGATAACAGTTAAAATATATAGGACCATTATACAAAGAAGCAGTAATCATACCAAGAATGCTATCTTTAAAGTTCTTAAATCTAGCATCTCGTAAACACATGAGAACAGAAGCATTAATACCCTTTCGAGTGAGTAGTTTAATAGCAACTTGAACCATTCCAATATGCAAATAACTAAATTTTTTAGCAGCAATAAATTCACTAATGTTTCTTTTAAAAAACAAGCAACATTTTTCATGAGTTTTTGAAATAGAGAATGTTTGTTCAACAGTTCTAGCTTTGTAAGCAAAATGAAAAGCATTTTCAGTCCAACTAATTTTATAAACAGTTTTAGTATCAATCTTAGGAATATTCCATTTCTGGAAATCAGGAAACAACTCATTATCTTCAACAGTGTGATCTTTTTCATTTACAATATCAGGAGGACAACCAGTCTTGGAGCTGACAGAGGAGTTGGATCTTCACAATCTATCCATACTATCCTAGTTTTAATACGACTAGAAAATCGAGTTTTAGTTTAAAACTCAATTTTTGGACAACTGAGTTACAACAAACTGAAAATTAAAAAAAATAAATAAATAAAAATTTCTGGAGTCCTATAGTGGTGTTTTAAAGAGACCTATAGTGATGTTTTAAGACCCTATAATGGCATTTTGGAACTCGAGCTCCATGAACTCGAGTTCCATGCAAATTTTTTTTTTTTTAAGTTTAATTGCTCCATACCTATAGTGACGTTTTAAGGACCTTATAGTGGTGTTTTGAAACTCGATTTTTGGACAATCGAGTTATAATAGGGGTATTTCCTTAATTAGTTTGGGAAATGGGGCAAAATGCTAGATTTTTTTATTTTTTTTAAAAAAAGAAAAAAAAAAGAAGGGCAAAAGCCCATTTTCTCCTATATGTGTCTGTATATATATAATCTTACAAAATTTGAAAAATGTTTTTGCGTTGAGAATGATGTTTAAAAACATTGCATGTTCTACTATATATTATATGATATATCCTAACTTAACCTTTTTTGTATTTTGGAAGCATAGGAAATAAAGCGAGATCGGATTAATAGCAGTCATATTGGCAGTGTTCCTGGAAGAAGGTTCAGCCGAGATTTATAGCTAAATTGAATATCAATTTCATCCAACCTCTCTTCGAATACAAATGTACGTAAAAGAAAGCATAAAAATATTTCTTCTAATTTCATCTGTTAATCACAATATTATTAATATATGGTACACTTTTGGCATGGAATTTAATTTTTGTGAACTTTGAAGAATCCAGTTTCAATATTTGCTATTAGCCAGTTACTTAAAAGTAGCATTGTCTAATTGTCGATTCATTTTGCTGTCTTTATTTTAGCTCAATAATTCCAGTAGTTCGTTACAAACCATATTTTTATAGAACTGATTACAGTGCAGCCCACAGCTTAGTATATTGGCTTTTAATGATTACTCTCTATTATTAGATTAAGACACCAATTGATTTTTGGTATAGGCGGAGATTGAACTTTAGATCTCTTCTTCGATAATAAAAGACTTTATGAGTTGAGCTAATGAAAAAGTTTGTATTTCTAGCATTATTCCTATTTTATTTATTAAGAAGTACTATAACCATAACATTTTTACAATACTTTTAAATCAAATTATAGGTGGTAAGTTCTTATTGTTTCTCATTTGAATTTACAACTTCAATTATCTTTTTACCCAATCATAACAACTAATAACTATTTAGTGCACATGCACTATAGTCCAGCCCATGTAGCGTCAAAGCCCATATATGGGCTTATATTGTTCTGCCAGTGACTAGCAATTTAGCAAGCATCATAATTCAAATAGAATTAGTTTAAAGTCAACTGGGTTAATATATAAAGAGAAGGTTTATTAGGTTTTGGAGTGTGCTGTATAAAGGAGAAGACAGAGCAACAAGGCTTGTCGCATAGAGAAAAAGAATACAGCCAAGAGAGAGAGTTGTGCGTGGAGAAGAAAATATAGAGGAGAGAGAAAAGTGTTGCCGCATTTGAGAGAAATAATTAGTGTGTTTGAGAGCAAAGAAAACAAGGAGATTTTATTTATCCATGAAACATATTCTAGAGGATTTAATATTGTATTTGGTGAATCTTAAGTTAGGCATAAATTTGAGAATTATTGTGATTGATTTGATAATAGTGAATTGATTCGTAGTTTGTCTCGTGATTTTTCCATTTCACATAAATATTTGTGTTCTTGTGTATGATTGTTATTTTGGATTGGTAATTTTGGTGATAATATTATTTGGAACCCAATAATAACTGAATGTTCAAAAAGTGTGTAAAACACCTTGAACGTTCAGACCCCCAAATTACAAATTACCAATTCAAGCTTATTATCAAATAATGTATGTGTGGAATATGAAAATAAGCTAAACCAGAATTGATAAAAAAATCTAAACCAAATAAAATCACAACCACAGCAGAAATTAAATGACAAAGATTAAAGGAAGAGGGATGCAAACACAAAGACAACACAGTGATGTGTTATCGAAGAGAAAACCGAAATCCTCGCAGTAAAACCTCTCCGCCGCCCTCCAAGCGGTCAATAATCCATTAGAGAATGAAGTTGGGATACATGAACAGCAGAAGACCCTCCAAGCTTCTTACTCCAACGAGGTTACGCCGAACCTGTCTTCTCTAGCTTACCGGATTCTGCTATAGCCCATAGCATTAACCAAAATCAATTGGTCCCTTTCTAACTGCTTCCCAAGTACCAAATAGCCTCATCACAGATATGGGTATAGTGAGAAAAAGATTTGGGTAATGTACCTCTCAAGGATGTAACAATGGAAAGGGTGAGAGTAAAGGAATTTGGAGAATCAAGGTGTAAAGATTGTGGATGAGTCAATCTTGTTTTTCTCTAGGGTTTCTCTCTCAAAATTCTCTCTGGAAGCTCTCTACAATACGTTGGTATAAGGGTCATTTATATTGGTGTGTGTTTGGAATGTGAAAGGTCAGTTTTTCCTAAACAGAGTGATCTGGCAACTTGGCCTTGCGATTGGACTGGCCAGCTTGGGACTTTTGTCCTATAGTGCAATAGCTGACGTGACTCTTCAGCTCCCCTACATGCTTCACACATGTGCCTCTTTTGGCAACTTGCCAGCTACGAGCCACTCGCTAGATCTGGTACTGAGTTCTTGTAGAATGCACACTTCTGAGCTTTTCTTCACACTCTCTCACACACTACCCTTACATGATTCCCACCTAAATACAGGGTTTCTAAATGTTGAATTACAAGCAAAGTTGGCATGGAATAAAGCCAACAAAATGGTTGATTAAATTCAACCTTACGATAACATCATACCATTTAGGATTTGTTGTGGAAATGTTGTAGATATATCATTTCTCTTATTTTTAAGGAATGAATGATTTTCTCCTTAGAAGTCATTTTAATTAATGGATCTTGCAATTAAGTGAATAATTCTTTTTTCCTTTTTAACAAGTGAACATTTTTTTGTTCCCATTTCGCGTTTGATCAAAGCCAATTGGCTTCTATCTCAGTTAACATATTGGTCACCCTTATTTTCTAAAAATTGGTCTTTCTTTGTTGTCTATTTGGACATACATATTAATATAGCAACCATCATTTCATTAATTATTATTATTTTTTTTTTTAGTACAAAGGGGAAATTTTATTTAATCAAACAGATAGTTTAGGAGAGTACATAGTTTGTTACAAAACACTTTCTAAGAGTGCCCACTTGACAAGCATCCTTGAGATATTTTTCATACATAAAACTTAGGCAAGACTTATTGTGGGCGTAAGCGCCTATGACAAGTTTTGGTTCTTCTCATGGGAAGTACGCCACAGCCTTGGGTGGACTGACCGGATGGTATAAATGGAGTTACCACCTAGATTAGGTCTAGGATCCATATATGTATAGCATCCTTGTGGAAGGAATGATTTTTACAAGAGCACATGTTTGGAATTTAGGTATAGGGATGGGTAGGTGTTAGGCACCTAACCCTACTCGACTTGTAGGTCGACCTCTACTCATTGTGTTCCAAATCCTAATCCCATCAAATGGTTTTCTAATATTTTATTCTAAACTTACACACACACACACACACACACACTAGCATGCATCTAAAACAAACAACATGGTATATCATCCCCAAGCCTAGCATTCGTCTAGCATGGTATCAAACATATTCACCAAGGACAGCTGTGATGCCCCAATTTGATTGATTGTGTATGGGTGTGTGATGAGTCCCATATTGAGTATTTACTGGGTAGAGTTGGGCTTTATTAACAACTACAAGGAGCCTCAATTGTTACTAGTCCTTTTAAGGTATAGCATAGATGTGGCTAATGCTTTTTCTTGGGTTGTTATTAATGGTATCAGAACTCTAGGTTGGATCCTTAGGCATTGATTTATGAAACTAAATGGTGTGAGGAGTAGAAATTAGGCAAGATGAGTTTCTAATCTATTTTTTAAGTAGATTAGAAATTCGATAACATGTTAGTCTGTCATATGCATAATGAACAAAGGTTAGGATGCCACCTCGCAACAAAACACTGGGAACACTCCAAACAACTCTAGCAATGGTAGGAATCAGCAAGATGGGAATCGAGAGCCTAGGCATAACTAAGGCCAGCCACCAGAGATGATTCAAATGATGCAAAACTTGGTTCGAGTGGTCCAACAATAGGTTATTACTGGACATAACCTAGCTGGGATGATGGAGCAACGATGAGGTCATCATGGTGGGATGATTGAATTCAAGAGGTTGTCTCTTCTAGCTTTTGAGAGGACTATTGAGCCTATGGAAGTAGAAAATAGATCATTGAGATGGAGAAAGCATTTAGAGTTTTTGAATGCTCTGAGGGTGAGAAAGTGGCTTATGCAACCTATATGTTGCGTGGAGATGTTTATGATTGGTGGCGGCTAGAAGAAGACAAACATGTCCAAGAGACTGAGCCTTGGATTTAAGAGCTATTAAAGTCTGTATTCTATGAGAAATATTTTCCTAAGAGCATTCATTTTCAGAAGGACAAAGTTTAGCTACAAAATTGTTTGTAGCATTAGGCTACAAACTCACTCAATATCTTTTTATTGGAGGTGAATTTTGACAAATCCACCATTGGATTACATCTTCTTCTTATATCCTCCATGTTTGCAAAATTTCAAGAAAATTAAAGATCAATAGATATGTCATCAATAAATTTTTAAATTGCAAGTTTTTGTAATTTAAAATTATGCATGAAATATAAGATTATAGATTATATAGTAAATAAAATCTGATTGACACAAAAATTGACATATGTATTAAGAGCGTAAAGAACATGTAATTCAATGGTTAGATTTTCAAAATATGTAGTAATATTTATTTTATTGAGTGAGTTTGTAGCCTAAGGCTACAACCAATTTTGTAGCTAAACTTTGTCCTTTTCAGAAGGAAAAAGAGTTTATCAAGCTGACATAAGGTAACATGATAATTGCTTAGTATGAAGCAGAATTTTCTAGATTAGCCAAATTTGCTTCGACAATGGTGGTGGATGAAGAAACTAAGTCTCGGAGGTTTGAAGATGGATTAAGGTTCCAAATCAAGCAAGGAGTTGTGCCCTTTGAGTTGACTACCTTTAGGGCAGTGGTGAGTAAGGCTTTATTAGTGGAGATGGGGCTTAATGAGGCTTAAGCAGATAGAGATAACAACCAAAAGAAGAAGCCTAGGCAAAGAGTGCAAAGCTCTAGATTTCAAGCCAAGAAACAAGGAACACAACGTGCTGATACCAAGGCACTACCAAAGTGCTCTCGATGTGCTAGATCTCATGTAGATAAGGATTGCCATTGGAATACTAGAGCATGTTTCTCATGTGGACAAAAGGGTCACAAGATTGTTGAGTTTCCCTAATAGAAGAAGATTCAGACCATTCTAAGACCAACAACAAGATAGAATCAGGGAGCAAACCAAAAGCCCAAGATCCAAGGAAGGGTTTATGCACTCACACAACAGGATGCTAATACTTCTAATGCTATGATAACAAGTATTATTCTAGTTTCCACAACTTATGCTTATGTATTGTTTGATCCTAGTGTCACTCACTCCTTCATATTTACTAATTTTGCAAAGAAACATAATTTTAAATTTGAGCCTATGAAGTCAGAATTATGTGTGGATACCCTAGTTAGGGGTGTAGTGATTACTAATAGTGTTTGCAAGTCTTTTGTTGTCCAGGTAGCAGATAGAGAGTTATTAGCAAATCTAACGTTGTTGGAAATAAGGGATTTTGATATAATCTTTGGGATGGATTGGTTGGCTACCCATTATGCCATAGTTGATTGTCATAGAAAGAATGTAATTTTCCAAGTACCTGGTGAGATTGAGTTTTGTTTTGTGGGAGGTGGGGCATATACTTCTCCATGGGTGATTTCAGCTTTACAAGCTAGACGTATGTTAAAGAAATGGTGTAAAGGATATTTAGCCATAGTGAGAGACACACAACAAGGTGAGTTGAAGCTTGAGGAAATTCCTATAGTGAAAGAGTTTCCAGATGTATTTCTAGTAAACTTGCCAGGGTTACCACCAGACAAGGAGATAGAGTTTTTTATTGACCTTTTACCAGGTTTTAGCCCAATTTCTAAGGCCCCATATCGAATGGCACCTTCTGAGTTAAGGGAATTAAAAGACAGTTGCAAGAGTTGCTTGACAAAGGCTTCATCAGGCCTAGTGTTTTCCCTTTGGGGTGCACTTGTGTTATTTGTAAAGAAAAATGATGGGAGCATGCAGCTTTGCATTGATTATAGGGAGTTGAATAGGGAGACAGTGCAAAATAAGTTCCTTTACCAAGGATAGAGGATTTGTTTGATCAACTTCAAGAAGCATAAGTTTTCTCTAAGATATGGCCATTATGAATTTTTGGTGATGCCTTTTGGCTTAACCAATGCACCAGCAGCCTTTATGGACTTCATCAGGCCTAGTGTTTCCCTTTGGGGTGCACTTGTGTTGTTTGTAAAGAAAAATGATGGGAGCATGAGGCTTTGCATTGACTATAGGGAGCTGAATAGGATGACATTGCAAAATAAGTACCCTTTACCAAGGATAGAGGATTTGTTTGATTAACTTCAACAAGCACAAGTTTTCTCTAAGATATGGCTATTATGAATTTTTGGTGATGCCTTTTGGCTTAACCAATGCACCAGCAGCCTTTATGGACTTCATCAGGCCTAGTGTTTCCCTTTAGGGTGCACTTGTGTTGTTTGTAAAGAAAAATGATGGGAGCATGCGGCTTTGCATTGACTATAGGGAGCTGAATAGGATGACATTGCAAAATAAGTACCCTTTACCAAGGATAGAGGATTTGTTTGATTAACTTCAACAAGCACAAGTTTTCTCTAAGATATGGCTATTATGAATTTTTGGTGATGCCTTTTGGCTTAACCAATGCACCAGCAGCCTTTATGGACTTGATGAATAGGGTGTTTAAACCCTTCTTAGATAAATTTGTTATGGCTTTTGTTGATGATATCTTGATATATTCCAAGAGTGTGGAGCAACATGAGAATCACTTGAGGCTTTTATTGCAACTATTGTAGGAGAAGAAGTTGTATGCAAAGCTTAAAAAAGTGTGAATTTTGGCTAGAAAGTGTTGCATTCCTTGGGCATGTTGTATCTAAAGTTGAGATTTCTATTGACCTTAAGAAAGTGGAAGCAGTAGTAGAATGGAATAGATTGAATAATGTGACAGAGATTCATAGCTTTTTGGGACTAACTGGATATTATAGGAGGTTTGTTGAAGGATTTTCTCAATTAGCCATGCCTTTGACTCGCTTGACTCAAAGGAGAGTTAAGTTTGAGTGGTCTGGAAAGTGTGAACAAAGATTCCAGGAATTGAAGAGAAGGTTGGTGTCAGCACCCATTCTCACCATACCTTCAGGTGGTGGAGGTTTCACCATTTATAGTGATGCCTCTAGGAAAGGCTTGGGATGTGTTCTTATGCAGCATGAGAAGGTAGTGTCATATGCCTCTAGATAGTTGAAGCCTTATGTGCAAAATTATTCCACACATGACTTGGAGTTAGCAGTGGTGGTTTTTGCTCTAAAAATTTGGAGGCACTATTTGTATGGAGAATAGTGTGAAATATTCACTGACCATAAAAACCTTAAGTATCTCTTTACTCAAAAAGAGTTGAATATGAGACAAAGAAGATGGTTGGAGCTATAAAAAGACTATGACTTGACTATTAGTTACCATCCAAGAAAAGCCAATGTGGTAGCTGATGCCTTAAGTAGGAAGTCTGTAGGAAATTTGGCAGCATTGTTGACTACACAAAATCACATCCTGGAAGATTTTAAGGAAGATGAAGATAGAGGTATAGTTTCATGAAACAAAGGCACAACTGGTAAACCTTAGAGTTCAACCTACCTTAATTGAAAGGATAAAGGTTGCATAAAGTAATGATCCACAGTTGCAGAAGATAGGAGATTTGATAAATATAGATTCTCAATCTGAGGTTTGCATTCATAAGGATGGATCCTTGAGGTTTGGTAATCGGCTTTGTATACCAAATCATCTAGACCTTAAGGGAGAAATTCTAAAGGAAGCTCATAACACGAGTTACACAATACACCTAGGAGGCACTAAGATGTATCAAGATTTAAGGGAGACATTTTGGTGGAACAACATGAAGAGGGAGATTGCTTAATATGTTGCTTAATTTTTAGTGTGTCAACAAGTCAAGATTGAGCATTAAAGGCCAGCTGGATTGTTGCAACCTCTTCCCATCCCAGAATAGAAGTGGGAGGACATCACTATGGACTTTATGACGGGGTAACCAAGAACCCCTACTGGTAAAGATGCAAATGTGTGATTGTGGACTGGTTGACAAGATATGCACACTTTTTGGTCATTAGGGTGGATTTCTCACTCGAAAGGTTAGCTAGATTGTATATCAATGAAATAGTGAGATTACATGGTACTCTTGTGTCCATTGTGTCTGATAGAGACCGAAGATTTGTGTCTAAATTTTGGGAGAGCATGCATAAGGCAATGGGTGCTAACTTGAAGTTTAGCACAGCTTTTCACCCTTAAACAGATGGACTTTCAGGAAGAACTATACAAACATTGGAAGATATGCTGAAAGCTTGTGTAATTGATTTCAAAGGTTCATAGGATGAACATCTACCTTTGGTGGAGTTTGCATATAATAATAGCTACCAAGCAAGTATTAAAGTAGCACCATATGAGGCTTTGTATGGTAGGAAGTGTAGGTCTCCTATATGTTGGGATGATGTTAGAGAAAAAAGATTGTTGGGTCTTGAGATTGTACAGCAAACAGTGGATAAAATTCAAGTGATTAAAGAGCAGCTCCAAACAGAGTAGGCAAAAGAGTTATGTAGACCTTAGAAAAAGGAAATTAGAGTTCCAAGTGGGTGATCATGTGTTCTTGAAGATTTCACCTACTAAAGGAGTTATAAGGTTTGGTTTTTGAGGTAAGTTGAGCCCTCGTTTTGTAGGACCTTTTGAAGTCTTGGAAAGGATGGGTAAAGTTGCTTATAGGCTCGCCTTATCACCTTCTTTATCAGGGGTACATAATGTTTTTCATGTCTCAATGTTGAGGAAATATATTCCAAACCCTAGTTATGTAGTGGATTATAAGCCTCTAAAATTAAGAGATGATTTAACTTATGAAGAACAACCAATTAAAATTGTGGACAAGAAGGAGCAAGAGTTGAAGCGTCGTACCATACATTATGTCAAGGTTCAATGGAGGAACTAGTCTGTGAGAGAGGTTACAAGGGAGTTAGAAGATGAAATAAAGGAGAAATACCCATATCTTTTTGAGGACTCAGGTATGTCAAGTTTAGAGGACTAAAATTCTTTTAACGGGGGAGAATGTAATACTCGAAAAAAAAAAAAAAGATTTAAAAAGGTGGGGTATTCAAGTAAATCTTTTTGTGGGGTCAATTTTATAATTAATATTACTAAGGGGGGTTTTTAGAAAACAAGATTGAAACCCTAGCTATATATAAGCTAATTTGAGTCAGTGTATAATGACAAATATTTTGGGAGAGGAGACCACTCAAAATATTCAAGTAGAGAAGATTTGACTGCACACTTGAGGAAAGAGCCTAAGAATCTCTTTCATGTCAAATCTAAGCTTTATTTGGAATTAGAGTATTTTTTTTTTATGTGGGAATTTTGGCCAGTGGTGAAACTATTTAAATATTCATGAGTTTTAATAATGCTAATGAAGAAAAGTTTAGATTTATATTTCGGTAAATTGGTTGCTAGGTACCTATAGATTTTTTTGTGCTCAGTATTGTAATCTTTTTTAATTTTTTTTATTATATATATACACTTTGTTGTGATAAGCGTAGATTGAAGCTACAAATTTTAGGCATAATGGGTCAGGGGTCAAGTTTTTGCACAGTTTTTGTTTAAGAAACTATACCTGAATTGATGGAATTGAGGAAAAACAAAAAGTCTAGTAAGTATAGGTTTGAAGTCTAACAAGTTTTTTCTTAAAGAAAAGAAAGAAGAAAGGTGTAAACGTAAGTGTAGTACTTAAAGATGGCCCACGTGCTTTGTCTTTCCCAGTATGACATAGAACTAGGAGTTATAGCCTTATCTCTAGGGCATTAATGGTGGCAGAAAAAAAAAATTTATGATTATGTGAAATTTTGGTACGAGATAACAATGGAAAATTATTGGATATTTTTAGTAGTCTCTCCTCTGGCCAGGTACCGTTATAAGTTTTTCTTGAATTATTTCATTATTGAGTAAATGGTGCCTGAAAATTATTTAAGTGCTATCTAAGGATTTTAGAGGAAGCATTAGGGAGAGGTTATTTTGTGGTGAGCTAGCTGAGTTAAGTAACCTTATCCTAGTTGGTTTTATTTTGCTTATACTACTGTATTTTAACTACTGAAAATTGCTTATAATTGTTACAATTTTATTTAATTATTTTAGCTACATTGATTCAAAGTAAAGAATAAAGAATTATCACAAATATATTTGATTACTAAATATATAATTTTATATATATGTATTTGAATGAGATATATTTTTGTTTGAACTACGATTTGATATATATATATATATATATATATATATATATGTTTTTGGACAATCTAACTATGTTTTGACTCTGATACCCAACCATGGGGGTTATTCATTGGTACTCTGATACCTAGCCAATGGGGGTTATTCATTGGTACTGAAACTAGTTCTATCTGGGGCATCATGAGCATATCGTGTTTCTGGTTCCATACCTTTGATTTGAGGTTTAGGGGTGTGGATGTAGCTTTTTAGATACAATCCACACCCCTTTCTCTTTATTGCTTTTCCTAGCTTTGTTTTTCTTAATAAAATTCTTTTATCGCTTTTCCTAGCATGTTTCTATATTTTTTATAGCATGTTTCCTTACTTATGCCATGATTTATCGCTTCGATGTTGTTGGTCTAGCCTTCTTGGGCTAGGATATGTCTAAATTTAATGTTTGTGCTTAGATCCAGATGGTTTTAGATTCCTTGCTATGTTTATGTTTAGATTAGCATGCCTATGTGTTCTTTGCCTTGTTTTTGCTTAGATCTACATGTTAGTGCTTAGATCTATGTGTTTATGTGCTCCGTGCCATGCTTGTGTACTTAGATCTATGTTGGTTGTTATGCCATGTGCTACTTTAGCCCTTTTTATCCCTTGATATCTCTCTTTCTTACTTTTTGGCCCTTCCAGTAGGGTGTAGATCTAGATCCCGTGGTCTAGGCCTACATCCGTACACCTAGGCCTATATCAAAAGGTGTAGATCTCTCTTTCCTTTGCATGTCTATGTTTGCTTATTAGCTTCTATGCTTTATCTCCATGTTAGACTCTTTATATCTAGGCTTTGCCATGCTTTGTGCCTTCTATGGGCTTATGCTTGCGTGGTTACATTCGTCCCTCCTAGGGTTTGTTTGGATGTATCCATGTGTGGGATACACCCCCGTGGTGTTAGTGTGCTTGATATATGCCTTTCTCCACCCTCTGCGATGTTGCTTGCCATGCTTGCTTTGCACCACCCGTTTGGCTTTCTTTGCTTCCTTGCATCTTTGTATGCTTGCTTACATGTTCATGCGTGAGTTTGTGTGTCGTCTATACTCCATTCCAATGGAACTATGGACACTCGATCCAATCTTACATTTATTCTCCTAGGACACCCCCTTTTGTTTGATAACATGCTTCTTTGCCTTTTCATGTGCTTCACATGTTTATTTGCCCTTATTTGGCATCTTTCCTATCTTGTTTTAGCACGCTTCTCCTTCCATTTGTTTCTTTGCTTGTCTACTAGCTTGTTTCTGTTGTCTTTGCATGTACATGCACGGAACGGGGATGCATGGAGCAAGGGCGCGACCTCCTAGGTGCGAGCAAAAAGGGTAAGGATGCAAGCCCATAAAGGGCAATGTTCAGTAGATTAAGGGGCCTAGCCCCTCTAGAGTGGTCTTCTCTTACTCTCTCTCTCTTTCTCTAAGCTTTTACTCTACAACATGTATTAGGGTCCTCATCCATGTACCCCTTTTTTTAATTTTCCTGCTCCTTGCTTGGGCCACGTTCCTTGGGTATGACAATGTCTGTTTTACATTTCTTGTACCTTACTGGGCCATACCCTTTGAACGTTGGCAATGTTTAGTTTACTTTTCCACTCTGTGTAATAGCATTGTGCATGATGTATGTATGAATTTATATATACATATATATATATATATATATATATATATATATATATATATATATGCCTGCGTGTGTGTGGGTGATTGTGCATTTTGTATGATGGACTCTCGTGGTTATGTGAGCGACCCTCTCTAGTCATGAGAGCTTTTGACCTTGTGGGTATGAGCTCAAGGCAACTGTCGTAGGTGCATATTAATGCTATGCTATGTGCACAATCATCGCTATTTATGTCTTGATACATGTCACCAAGTGACATTGGCTTCCTCGTGTATGCGACACGCATCAACATGCATAATGCTTTGAAGGGCTTCGGCTTATTACAGAGCGAGCTTGTCAATAAGCGTCGTATACTCTACTGGATTTTCGCCATGAAAATGGGGCTTCCCCATTTCTGTATTCTCACATCGAAAGCTTGGTAAGAATATCATTTGGCATGCTATAACGCATCTGAGGTGAAGCATTGGCGAATTTCCACCACGAAAATAAGGCAAAATACTGCCGGATTTTCGCCATGGAAATTTGGTAGCAACTTTAAACACACTTGGAAAGCATCAATTAAGACCACACCCATTTCGAAAACCAAACCTCAAAGCCCAACATATTTAAAGCCCCCGTAAGCTAATGCCAATAGCTTGTTTTTAGTTGCCAATGTCTAAAAATTATGATTTTACCAAAACAATGAATTGACTACAGATAGGTGTTGTGGAGTGCTTAACACCTTCACTACACATAACTAGACTTCCAAAGTCAAGAATCAAGATTTTTTATCCATCCATATTAGATTAGGAAAAATGACATTTTTCTTAACCTAGGATCGGTAATAAAATCAAATAGAGTCACACCTTAGGAAAAAACCCAATGATTGGTGGTGACTTCACATATCCTTGGCAATTTCCTTAAAATCAACTTACATTCCATTCACACACCCGAGGCATGACACACCTCCTCCTCACAGCACGTGCGTATTAGTATGCGTAAGTAGAGTGCAAAGTTGTAATTTACAACTATGTTTTATGTTGGCTTTATTCCATGACAAAAAGTTTTGTAATTGCTTTAATTTTTTTCCTTGTATTTTGTGGGATTTTATTGTATTGGGTTTAGTATTAAGTTGGTAAAGAATCAAGCATGAAATGAAGATCAATGCATTTTGCAACTAGCTCGCGAGAAGTTCACGAGAAAGGTTCCCGCGAAAAGGGCATGTGAGAAGCACATGACTGGAAGCTGAAGAGTCGTGCCAAGCTATCAATTTCGTGGGTAAGGCCTTCCCGCGAGATACCTGCAAGACTCTTTGCCTGGAGGATTTTTTTAAGTGTAACTTTCTTACCTTTCACCCATACTATATATACCCTCATTACCCATAAATGTAGATGAGGCCATTCAAAGAGAAAAACCCTAGATAGGTTTTCTACAACACACACACCCATCTTTTTGAGAGAGAGCTACACATCCTTAGTGAGAAATCATTCTAGCCTCTTCTCCTTCCCTCTCCCATTGTTATACCTTGAGAGGAGATTTGTACCCAAACATAACCCACACATTTTCAGAGTGTAGAGAGTGTTTTAGAGCTTGGGAAGATTTGAGGATTTGCCAAAAAGAAGCTGGTAAGGCTTGGCAGATGCAATTGGGCGTATTGTGGGATCCGAAAAGCTAAACAAGACACGGTTTTGAGAAGCCTTGTTGGAGTAGGAGCTTGGAGGGCTTAGGTACATTGGGTAGATTAGGCTTTGAGGGCCTCTTGCTATTCGTGTATCCCAACTTATTGTTTAGTGGATCGATTTACCGCTTGGAAGGCGGCGGAGAGGTTTTTTGTTGAGTTCTTCGGTTTTCTCTTCGATAACATATCGGCGTGTTATCTTGTGTTTGCATCCTTCTTCCCTTACTCTTGTGCTTTACTTTTATTGTTTGTTGTTCATGTTTATGCACAAGAGACAAAAGTAGTTATCGGTTTATTGCGCCTTATTTACTCTTATTCCACACTTAGATAAGTTAGAGTAAAAGCAATCTAGTTGTAATCTTTTAATTGGGGGTCTAAACAAGCTCTTGTGTTTTAACACATAATTGAGCTTTCAATTGGTATCAGAGTGGGTACATTTTTCGTGACTATTTCATATGTTCATGCATTGTTTAACATACATGTGTAGTGTGTCCACTCTATGTGTTTGATAAAATGCCCAAATGGCATTTTGTTGTTGTTTTGGACTCAGATGAGTACCAAACTTTGGGGATTACCATGATTATGTATGTTTATCATGTTGTGATCATTGGTTGTGTGCTTTATACACTTTGCCCCTTGAATGTTTGCTCATGCATTGGTAATGCATCTCACATGCACACTAGATGCACCTTGCTGCACACACTTTTACACTTGACATGTTTTTGCATTCACTTTTGCTGGTTAAGTCTTTTAGACCTTTTAGCACATATAACATGTTCTTGTGTCTATGTCATGCCTAGGTCTATATCATGTTCCATCATCCTTAGCATGTCATGTTCTTTACGCTTTGTAGCATTTTTTTAAAAATGTTTTTGCCTTTCGTTTGAGCTTCATTTTCTCAATCATATTGCACCCTTTATGCATCATCTTTTACCCTTGTTCATATCTTCTTTTCTTTCCCTCATTCCTCTTGATTCATTTGCCTATTTGTGACAAAAAGGGGGAGAGTATACCGGTGTGTATCGTTATTTCTATATGACTTATGTGCACATTCTTAGGGGGAGAAATTCTACCTCGTGCACATTCATAGGGGGAGAAAGCCATTGGGGAAATGCATATACCAAGGGGGAGAAAACATCTTTTATGAGAAAATATTGTTTTTTTTGCTTTATATTATGCTTGTTTTCTCGTTGCTTTATGGTACTTTGTGTTATCTTTAGTATCCTATGCTTTGTTGCTCTCATCGCATCGTGCTTATGTGTTGGACATGCATTTATCCTTATGCTATTGTGCTTTATTGGTTGCATGTTCGAATGATCTTTTGCTTTGCTATATGATCATTGTGATCATTTCCATATGACTATTTTATGTTTGAGCAAGTTGCTTATATGTTTTACAACATGTTTACTTGATCGTATGTTTACTTGTTACATTATACTTGTCCTTTTATCACTTGAGTTACCTTGAGGATCTAATGCGTTTTGTGCAAGTGTTTCAGGTTACAGGTATACATGTTCCAAGTCCATCATAGCTTCTAGATTTAGGTGTGAGTGAGTTTTTCAATTGTTCCCAAACTCACGTTTAAGTCTAGAGTCAGTTATAGGGTATTTTATCACGAAATAACCAAAGGGGGAGATTGTAAAGTTGTGATTTACAATTATGTTTTATGTTGGCTTTATTCCATAACAAAAAGTGTTGTAATTGCTCTAATTTTGTTCCTTGTATTTTGTGGGATTTTATTGTATTGGGTTTAGTATTAAGTTGATGAAGAATCGAGCATGAAATGAAGATCAGTGCATTTCTCGACTAGCTCGCGAGAAGTTCGTGAGAAGTTTGCGAGAAGGGTTCTCGTGAAAAGGGCATGTGAGAAGCACATGACTGGAAGCTGAAGAGTCGTGCCAGATTGTCAATTTTGCAGGTAAGGCCTTATCGCGAGATACCCGCGAGACTCTCTGCTTGGAGGATTTTTAAGTGTGATTTTCTTACCCTTCACCAATACTATATATACCCTCATTACCCACAAATGTAGATGAGGCCATTCAGAGAGAAAAATCCTAGATAGGTTTTCTACAACACACACACCCATCTTTTAGAGAGAGATCTATTCATTCTTAGTGAGAAATCATTCTAGCCTCTTCTCTTTCCCTCTCCCATTGTCATACATTGAAAGGAGATTTGTACCCAAACACAACTCACACATTTTCAGAGTGTAGAGAGTGTTTTGGAGCTTGGGAAGCTTTGGGGATTTGTCAAAAAGAAGCCAGTGAGGCTTGGCAGCTGCAATCGGGCGTATTGTGGAATTCGAAAAGCTAGACAAGACACGGTTCCGAGAAGCCTTGTTGGAGTAGGAGCTTGGAGGGCTTAGGTACATTGGGTAGATTAGGCTTGGAGGGTCTCTTGCTATTCGTGTATCCTAACTTATTATCTGCTGGATTGATTTACTACTTAGAGGGCGGTAGAGAGGTTTTTCATCGAGTTCTTCGGTTTCCTTTTCAGTAAGACATCGGCGAGTTATCTTGTGTTTGCATCCTTCTTCCTTTACTCTTGTGCTTTACTTTTATTGTTTATTATTCATGTTTACGCATAAGAGACAAGAGTAGTTATCGATTTATTGCGCCTCATTTACTCTTGTTTCGCACATAGATAAGTTAGAGTAAAAGCAATCTAGCCGTAATCTTTTAATTGGGGGTCTAAACAAGCTCTTTTTTTTTAACACATAATCGAGCTTTCATAGAGTGTTCTAGTCACATTCCAGTCACCTTGCTGATGTTAACAATTCTAGCCTTTTCCCAGTTCAACTTTAGGCGCATATTTGAAGGCCTTCTCGGACTTGGATTGAGCTGATCTTGGTATCCTTGGAAAGCTCTGGATTTTTAGTTTCAAGAAAACTAAAGAAATTGAAAATCCAATGGTCGGATCAAAAGTTATGATCTCAGAAAGTGTGTTGACGTGCTTTTTACGATTTTTTTGATATATCAACCATTTTAATTCTGATTTTGACCCATGAATAGTCGTTGGAAAGGGAATTTGATAATATTTGCAATAACGCTGGTCCCAATCCGTTTAATGGTTGGATCAAAACTAGGGTTTCTTGTACCCTTGGTAGTCAACTTGTGGTCAAACTTGGTCAAAATTGACAAAAATCACCGAGTAGCTTGGGTTTGATGTAGAAATATGAAAAATGTCATTTTGGGATGAGTTTGACCAACTTTGACTTTTGGTCAACCCAAGGTTGACTTGGGGCATTTTGGTCAATTTGGCCTGAAATGGCACTTCAAGTGCTCCGATGCCCGAACGAGTTGCGTGACGCCAATCTAAATGCTTCTGCCACCCTATGGCGAAAATATAATATTTTTGAAATTTTCGGGGTTTGGCGCACAAATCGAGGGTGCACAAAATACAGTGTCTACAACTGCCCCTTCTTTATTTGACATCTTGAGTGCAATCAGAAGTGTCGGATAAAGAATGTGATTCCACATTTTGTTGCCTCAAACTTGCTTGCGGAATTTGCGCTGTTCATGGATCGAGACTGGTTTTACCTAATACGGTTGAGCTGTTGCAATTGATCCAGAAAAATTTCTGTGACTTGGTCCTCGATACTAGGCAAGAAACTTTGGGGTTTTTTTTTAGAGGTCAAAGGTCAACTGTTCAACGTTGACTGGGTCAACCTGGATCGGCGACCCTTCAAGGTGCACTGGGCAGCCCAAGTCGTACAAGGCCCTATAAAGTGGTCCCGAGGCTTCATTTTTGACCATTCTGACTTCTATTTCTCTGAATTCTCACTTCTAAAAAGTTCTCTAGAGTTAGTCGCAGTCTAGCGGCTCCAGCTTTTAGTTTCAGTCCACAACTTCAGTCTCCAATTTTGCACTTGAGGTCAGTGTCCATTTTCTCTTTCTTTTTATTTTTTGCAAGTATGTTAGTAGCCAAGCAAGTAGGAAAGCATGCTAGTATTTATTTATTTATTTGGTATTTTTGCACATATATGTTTTTTGTTTTGTTTTTATCCTATAAATTTATGCCATGATGCTGTTGGGAAAAATATATCTGTTCACATGTTTAAGTAGCATAGGAAAACTTGCATATGTTGGATGCTATGAAAACACATGGAACAATAACAAAATTAAAAGAAAAGCTAGGTAAATATGAGTGACTATGCATGATAAGGATGAAATTTTTTGAGAGGATTGAAAATGTGGGAACAATGCAATTTTAATTGAGAGTAGATTTCGAGAAAGGTGGGATTCAATGAGCATGGCCGAATTGAATCCGCTTTAGATTAAACGAGCACGGTCAAATTGAACCTTGGAAAGATAGATAGGATTAAACGTCATGGCCGAATTGAATCTGCGTGAGATTAAACGAGCACGGTCAAATTGAATCTCGAAAAGATGGATAGGATATAATGATCAGGGCTGAATTAAATCCGCGTGAGGTTAAACGAGCATAGTCGAATTAAATCTCGAAAAGATAGGTAGGATTAAATGATCATGGCCAAATTGAATCCACGTGAGATTAAATGAGCATGGTCGAATTGAATCTTGAAAAGATTGATAGGATTAAACGATCATGGCCGCATTGAATCCTGAGAGAGAGGTATTTTGAAAATTTTGACATTTTGAGATAAAAATAGATAGGATTAAATGATCATGGCTGAATTGAATCATGAGAGAGAGATATTTTGAAAATGTTGACATTTTGAGAAAACATGATATTTTGATATGGACATGCATGACATGTGTTAGGCAGCAGGTTTAGACATATTTACCTGATTACTTGCATTGCCAAATATCTTGTTCTTACTAATTAAAGGGGGCTTAAGTTCACAAGACTCTTCCATAATGGTCGTCCAAAAAATCAAACCACGTCTATAGCCTAATTGCATCCAAAAAACCTTAAGAGAGAAGCCCAACAATGGCATCATGTATATGACCAGTACTCGTCCATTAATAGTAAGACCATTCAATATCATGATGGTCGTCTAGGACTGACACAAGGGCATGGACGACTAGAAGATACTTAGTGAATTCTATAAAAAAAAAAAACTTCTATAAAGCTCCATGTAATCAGACCATGATGCACTACTCCTAAAACGTGGAGAAAAATCCCCATGATCCACTCCACGTTTCCCATTTCTTCTATTAACCACCCATATCACCCATGATTGTGGTGGAACCGAACAAGTAGACCCACTTTTGATTCTCTATAAAAGGAACAAGTCCTATTCACTGATGGTAAGTTCTACCATTCAAAATTTCCTATTCTTGTGTTCTAGAGAGAAAATTGACTTAATCGTAGGTGGGTCCTTGGTCGGGTCACATAGGCCACCCCTGACAGTTCTTTATTTCTTTTCAGGACTTACAGCCATTACCATAGCCCAAAACATTCTAGCCTACTGATTTTCGTGCTTCATCAGTTGGCGCCATCTATGGGGATTAGTACAAAAAAGTTTCTAAGTGTTAAATTCTTTGCTTTTTCCAAAACAAAAAGGCTATATAGTTCGGACTAGGTTGATGGCCACTAGTCTAGGACACTAGGAGAATGGAAACGCCTCTAATCACCCAAATCGTGCACCACCACCCCTGATGATCGTCTAACAATAGTTGCAGTCCATGGCAACAACAATGGCAAATTGATGCAACAGAACCAGGAGTTAACTAGAGAAGTTAATAAACAATGTTAACAATGACGTGGTGAAGAATGAGGCCAAATTCAAAGAATGAAGGGGCTAAGAATAATGCTGAAGGAGACCAGTCCAGAGGAACTGTTACTTGTAGGTTACCACATTTCGAAAGGGAGATGGACCAAATTAAAAGAGCCATGGAAGAGATGAAGGATTCCATAAGGAAAGCAAATCATGTGGATGACCTCATCCAGAAGACTGATGCCCCTTTCATCATGTCGATCATGAGTCATCCCTTGCTTTCCAAGTTCAAAATCCCTACCCTAGACTCATATGATGGGACGCGTGATCCTTGTGATCACATTGCCATGTTTAAGACAACCATGCAACTTCCACCTACCACTTGTCTGTCAAGTTTCCAATAGAGTATGTCATTGGAGAAGTACAAGGAGATCAATTAGCTGCTAGAGAATGTTACTTAGCAATGTTGGCCATGGACGAGCTGATGTAGACAATGAACATTGAAGAAAGAAGAACATAGGCTGAGTTAATTGAGGTATTAGAAGATGTACCATTGGATGAGTCTAACCCGAAGAAGTTTACCAGGATTTAAGCCATGAAGACATGCCTGAGATTGATCCAAGTGTGATTACTCATTGTTTAAACATGTCCCTGTCTTACAAGCCCATCCGTTAGAAGAAGAGAGTGTTTGTCCCAGAATGAGATAATGCCATCAAAGAAGAAGTTCATAAGTTAGTCACCGCAGAGTTTAGGGGGAGAAGACGAAGCAGGATCTCGTTGGATTCCTCAAAAAAGCACAAATGTTTTTGCTTGGAGCCATGAAGACATGCCTAATATTGATCCAAGTGTGATCACTCATTGTTTAAATGTGTCCCCATCTTACAAGCCTGCCTGTCAGAAGAAGAGAGTGTTTGCCCCAGAACGAGATAATGCCATCAAAGAAGAAGTTCATAAGCTAGTCACTATAGAGTTTGTCTGTGAAGTTTACTACCCTGATTGGCTAGTTAATGTAGTGATGGTAAAATAGGCTAACGGCAAATGGAGGATGTGCATGGATTTCATAAATTTAAACAAGGCATGCCCTAAGGATAGCTATTGTCTTCCACACATTGATTAGTTGGCGGACTCAACAGCTGGACACCAATTGCTAAGCTTCATGGATGCATTCTTAAGGTATAATCTGATTAAGATGGACGAGACAAACCAAGAGAAAACATCCTTCATCACAAGCCAAGGTTTGTTTTGTTACAAAGTAATGCCATTTGGTCAGAAAAATGCAGGAGCTATCTACTAGAGCCTAGTCAACCATATATTTTGTCCATAAGTTGGGTGAAACATTGAAGTGTACGTGTACGACATGTTGGTCAAGAGTGCGAGGGAGACGCAGCATTTAAACGACCTTTAAGAAACCTTTTATACACTTAGACGATATAAGATGAAGCTGAATCCTAGCAAATGTGGCTTCAGAGTTGCATCAGGGAAATTCCTTGGTTTTATGGTTTCATAGAGAAGGATTGAAGCAAACCCTGATAAAATCCAAGCAATCTTAAACATGGAGCCCTCGAAAAATATCAAGGACGTCCAGAGCCTCATTGGATGAGTAGTTGCCCTTAACAGGTTTGTTTCAAAAGCTACTGACAAGTGTTTACCATTTTTCAGAATATTAAGGAAACATTTGAATGGATGGACGAGTGCTAACAAGCATTTGAAGACTTGAAGGCTTATCTTGCTTTGACTCCGCTATTAAGCTAGTCCAAACTAGGGGAAGAGTTGTATCTCTACCTAGTAGTGTCCCCTTATGCAGTGAGTTCAACCTTGATCAGAGAAGAGGGAAAGGTACAGAAGCCCGTCTACTACACCAGCAAAGCTTTAAGAGGAGCTAAAGGACGATATCTGCCAATGGAAAAGTTAGCATTTTCCTTGGTGACAGCAGCAAGAAAGCTCAAGCCTTATTTCCAAGCTCATGTAATCAATGTCCTAATAGATCACCCGTTGAAAAAAGCTATGAATAAGCTGGAGGTCGCTAGACAATTGATCTAGTGGGTAGTGAAACTTAGTGAATTTGACGTGCGATATAGACCAAGAGAAGCAATAAAAGCTCAAGTCCTCGTAGACTTCATTGCCGAATCTACTCCTGCCAACGATCGGTGGAATGAAGACCAGAGGGCAAAACAGTGGATTGTCCATATGGATGGTACATCCACACAGCATGCAGGAGGAATTGTGATAGTTTTACGATCGCCAGAAGGGGATCATTTGGAGTATGCCATTCATCTACAGTTCCAAACAACTAATAATGAAGCCGAATATGAAGCCCTACTTCAGGGCTCGAAATTAGCTCACTTGGAGCAGACTCAATCCTCATCCAGGGAGACTTATAGTTGGTGATGGGCCAAGTGAATGGAACATGTGAAGCCAAGGAAGAATGAATGAAGAAGTATTTGGGCAAAGTTAAGTAGTGCATTAAAGGCTTCACAACAGCCTAGTTCCAACAAATACTATAGGAAGAGAATCCAGAAGCCGACGTCTTAGCCAAGATGGCATCTGCAGATGAGATAGTGGGCGATCAAGTTAAAGTCTAGTATATTTCGAGTATAGACATTTCGAAAGTGAATCAGATAGACGGAGTCGCCAACTAGACCTCCCCTATTGTGTCTTATCTTAAAGACGGAGTTCTTCCCGAAGATAGAGAAGAAGCAAGGAAGCTAAGGGTAAGAGCAGCAAAGTTTGTCCTTATGGATGAGGTGTTGTATAAAAGGGGTTTTTCTCAGCCATACTTGAGGTGTTTAATGTTGGAAAAATATGCAGTGGAAAATTAATAGATCTACTTCATTTGCAATTGATAACATGTAATATGTAAGTTTCAGAATTTAAGAATAAGAAAGCGTACCATGGTATGGTGAAATTCAAAACAAAAGATTAGAAGTACTTAGGAACACTTTTAATCTTTACTCCAATTCCACTTAATGCCCAAGAAGTGTGGTCCCTCAATCAGTTTCCAAGAGAGAATAAAAGTGTGTCCAACACTTACACACCATTTCATTCCTCATATGATCTTAATGAAGACCCTTATGAAAGTCTTATGAAATTTTGTATGTTTCTTTCCATAAATATAACTGATTATCTAATTGGGCTAGCCTTTTGGACCATTCCAATTGGGCTTTAGTATACGGCTTGGAGTGAGACCAAAAGGGAACAAATAAGACTCTAGCTCCAATGGGTCTTGGGCTTTTCTGTCAACTCTTGACAAGTCCAAAGTTACTATTAATTATATTCAATACCACTATATGAATATAATTGCACTCTAGGCCTTATTAGTAAATTATATCCCAAAACTTTATTATACATACAACCCCTTCATTAAAATATTCGTAGTAATAAAAAGTTATGAATGTTGACTGCCACTTTGAAGATTACTACGTCTTAATCCTTGAGTACCCAATTTAATCCTTTAAATTATTCATCATATATTTATGAAATCCAATTTCGTAAATATATACTTTAGTAACTCTTTACTAAAGTGGTTGGGTCCAACACTTTGAATAACCAAACCCATTAAACTTATCACTAGGGAATATTTTATATCCCCGTTAAGAGATTTTGAATTCCATCTTGAGAATATATGTTCCATCAATATTAAATGCGGCTGCCCAACATATTGAGGTTTTGATCATGACTTATAGATCTCACTCTTGATATATCAAAGCAACCTACACCTCATGATCAGGTCCATTATTCTCTCAGGATTTAGAGTTGATGTAAATAGAATTCGTGAGATTTATTATTCATTTGACAGTCATTAGGAGAATAATAAATCTCACAATAGTCCAGTTCAATATGTCTTAACTCTTAAAACATATCAACATACCAACTAGAAGTTTCCACTTCCATGATCAAGACAAATCATCTTATTTGATATGTTATAGTTTTTGCAGATGAAATGCCCAATTTCATCATTGACTAAGAACTAAAATTATGAGTTTACAAAGAACTTGTGATTTATATATTCTATAACTAAATCACATGAATCACATACTATGCATCTTATGGACTAAGATAATGTTCGATTAGTTCATTTATAAATAGTCTCATATAATTAAACAATTTAATTATTTATGACATGCTAATAAATTGGATTTTAGGGCATAAACCTCAAAATTTAAATCTAGACGAGTCCCTTTATGTCCTAAGAGACATCCATGAAGGAGCCTATGGAAAACATTTAAGGGCCAGGTCCTTTGTCTATAAGATAGTTTGCGTAGGATATTACTGGCTGTCCATGCAAGCAGATGTTAAAGCTTATATCAAAAAATATGACAAGTGTCAGCATTATAGCAACATACCTAGGCAACCATCAGAGTATCTCACTCCAATGGTGGCCCTTTGGCCCTTTGTCCAGTGAGGACTTGACATCCTTGGTCCCTTTCCCATGGGGACAAGACAAATCAAATTCTTGGTAGTAGGGGTTGATTATTTTACCAAATTGGTGGAAGCAGAGCCCTGGGCAAGAATCATTTTGCAGAATGTCAAAAGCTTCGTTTGGAAGAACATAGTCTGTTGTTTTGGAATCCCTTGGGTGCTCATCTTAGACAGCGGACGTCAATTTGACAATACACCCTTCAGAGAGTTTTGCAAGTAGTTAGGAATCATGAATCACTACTCCTCACCCTCCCACCCATAGGTCAACGGATAGGCTGAAGTTGCAAACTGGTCCTTGCCGAAAATCATCATGACTCAGCTTAAGGGGGCAAAAGGGATATGGCTAGATGAGTTACCCAGTGCCCTTTGGGCATATAGGACAACATTAAGGACTCCAACTGGAGAAACTCATTTTAAGTTAGCATATGGAAGTGATGCAATGATACCCGCGGAGGTTGTTCTAACTAGTTACAGGGCGGCCCATTATAATAATGAGGAGAATGAGAAACAGCTTCGTCTAAGCCTCAATCTTATTGACGATTTAAGGATGGATGCAGAACAGAGGGTTGGTGAAGCATATGTAATTCAATATTGGAGATCTTGTCCTAAAAAGGGTATCCTTGGCCACTAAGGACCCTGCTCATGGAAAGTTAGGACCTAATTGGGAAAGACCATATAGAGTTATTAATTCCAAAAGACGAGGTTCATATTATTTGGAGGCCTTGGATGGACGAAAGCTGGAGCACCTGTGGAATGTGGAGCAATTGAGGAAGTACTACCAGTTAGGAGGACTCGTCAGGAAGGTCAGCATGGACGGGGCTAAAGATTACTAGTGATCACTAGTAGTCTATTTATGTTATCTTTCAGCACTTATGTTTTCTAGCAGTATTTTATGTTTCTTAGTATTTGAATTCCCTAAAAAGCACTAGCTACTAGCGTGTGCTATGGACGATATCATGAACAAAGTCCTTTTGTATATTAAGTAATTTGAATTCCCTAAAAAAGGACTAAGTACTAGCATTGATGATAACTTTGGATGATGCTATGTTCTAAGTTCTCTGATGTTTAGGGTCGATGTTATGTAAAGTTATTGTATATAAAGCAGCTTGAATTCTTTAATTTAAGTGTTGATTCTGTGAAATTAATGTCCATATGAAATTAAAGACGTTTAAAATCTCTAGACGTGGAGATGTATCGTCATGAGCCATCCTTAGATGAGGAAAAGCCAAATTGCCATAAAACCTAAGACAATAATGTTAAAGGGAAGGAATAAACCTCCTAATACACTCGTCCAAAAATAAAAGACGAAGAAAAGCATGCATGCAACTTTGTATGGACAGCATGTCCAATCCACTGGCAGTCCAAGCTATGGACAAAAAGAAAAATAGCTAAGCAAAATTCTAAAAATTCCAAAATAAAATCCTAACTATGGACGTAGGACACTTGGAATTAAAATTGGCAATAAAAATAAGAATGTATTTAAAGATGAATGAAAAAATGTTCATAAATAAGAGGGTAGACGACCATCATCCAAAAACCCTTTAATGTATCAAGCCTAAAAATGGAAATTGTATAAATGCCCGTCCTTAAACTTGGATGAGCTAATGTTCTTGCATAAATCTAAATGGTCCACAACAACGGACCCCTTCAAAAAGAGAGAGAGAGAGAAAGAAGAAAAACAAGGAAAGTAAACAAAGATGATTTTAAATTCTTTTATAAACCATTAGGGACAGTATCCCCAGACTTTGAGTCATCCTTGGTAAGCTGGGTGAAAGCAGCGTTTTCAATGTTCACATCTTCAGAGCTCGTCTGGAGCAGAGAACTCTCAGTAGCAACCCGGAGTTTGATAAGACTAAAATCCACTCCAGGGAAGTGTTTAAGGGTGTCCATGTGGAAGTCCTCGAAACCAACAGCGTAGTTCCTATCCAAGAGGATAGTGAACTTGTTGGACGCCTTAAATTCCTTGATGGCTACTTCCTTAGCCTCACCCAGAAGAGTGCAGAGCTCGTCACTTCTCTTTTGAAGATGATCAAGACGAGTATCCTTCTCGATCACATCTGCTTTTAGCTCTTTGATGAGGTTCTTTAGCTCCTTCACCTTGTCCTCCAGCTTAGCCCACACCTCGGTTCGATGGCTAGATTCCTTACCCATGTCATGAATCTTCGCCTCAAGCCTGACCCTTTGCTTGTCCAGTTCATAAGCTTGTTTGGATGTCGCTATAAACTTAGTCATAGCCGGTATAAAGAGATATGGATGTAAGATAAATGGACGAGAATAATTTAATTGGTGGATGGTTAAGGACGAGAAAAAATACCTTGAAAAGTTCATGAACTATAGATCGTTCAAATTCCTTCACGGACATGTCATAGCAAATGGCAACGTCCTCGTTAAAAACGGCCTACTAAAACCTTTCCTATGCAAGGCCTTCACTCATCAGAAAGGTCATGGGGCTACCACTTGGAGGTTTGGAGGGGGTGACATCAGGGGGATTGGATGGGTCCACATCAAGAATTTTCATAAACAATTGTTTGGCAAGAGTAGGAGGAACGAAAGAACCAATCTTGACAACCCTAAATTTAGACGACCCATGTCTAGCCTTCTTATGGCCTTGAAGATTGGGAAGAGACTCCAAATCTACCATCTTGGATAAAGTCTTTCTTTTCTCTTCACTAGATGGACGAGGTTGAGGGTGGACCTTCTCATGGATAGCTTCCTCGTTTGCCATACCCTTCCCCTTGTTCTCCTTCATGGTTGCCATTCCTATAAGAAGAAAGATGTGTTGGAGTTTAGATGAAGTAAACAATTAAAATGCAATATAAGCAACTCATGTCTACGCTTGGTGAGCTTGAGAGAAAGTGCCTCCTCAGTTGGTTCAGGTCCAGGCTTCTAAGTGGCTAGATGATGCAGAGTTACTAAAGAATTAAAAGTCCTGTTTGTGAACGAGCAAGCTTGATGGACGTGATCAAGATAGAACTTTCTCAAAGAAGGTCGTCTTATAGCTGTAAAAAAAGAAAGCAAATAGAGTTAGATAAATATAACAAAAGAAGTAAAACGAGTAGTGAAAAGTAGCATACCCTTTGGATGAAGATTCCTCATCTTACCAGTGTAGGGAGGAAATGGGTCCTTGCCTACCTCAACGGAGTTTCCAGCCTAGAACCTAGAGACAAAGAAAAACTATGTTTGCTATCTCCTATCAGAAGTGGGGAGGGACTTGACCAACTTACAGTTTGAACCCCTAGCAGAAAACTGGTAAAAGCCTAGGGATTGACTAATTTCCGAGGGTTTATTACAATATAGGAACTCGTCCATAGTGAAAGGACGGTTCCCATTAAAGACTTCCCTCCACAATATTTACATGGATATAATAAGCCTCCATGCATTAGGGTTGAGCTAGTTAATACCTATGCCTAACCTATAGAGTATTTCCCTAGCGAAGGCATTAAGAGGCAACCTAAGCCCTTAGAAGATAAGCCTCATATATGCCAACTCCAAAACGAGGGTTATAACACCATTCACCACAGACGGCCAAACGAGGGTTAAGGTTGATTGAGATCTAGTACCAACTTCTAAGGGAATTAAGTTTGGCCTCGTCTGTCTTAGAAGGGACGCCTATAGCACAACAATATAACGTTTCCTATTCACTTGAAGAGGTAGACCAGGGGCACTGGTAGATGTACCAGCAAGTGACCCAAAGGCCATTCTCATCCTTATCTCTTCCTAGAGGACTTCTAGGGGAACTCCAAGAACCTTAGACAAGTATTGCTCCTTTGTGGTGTTCCCCTCATCATTACTACTGTTGCTACTACTATCACTACTACCACTAGAGCTACTCACATCATGATACTTGTCTATCTCCCTCTGGTCACTATTACTAGACGAAGACACTTTAATCTTAGACATTTTGAAAAGTTCTAAAGAAAAACCTAAAGACAAGAAGAAGAAGATACCTAGCTCTAAAGGAGGATGACTAAAGATGAAAGAAAACTCCTAGACTAGACGACAGAGGTCAAATGAGAAAATATGAGAAATGTGAAGGGTAGGAGAGGAATTCCATTATTTATGTGCGATAGAGCTGGGCACTAAAATGACATGAACTGACCAGAACGTGCCACGTGGCACTCTTCTTGAAGAATGAATTGACACAGCAAGTAAGCCCCAAGATCGCACCATGTGTCAACATCTGAAGCATTCAATTTCAGATTACTCTCAACTAATGGAAAGCCACTATGGGCCAAGCCAACAGTAACAAGGACGACACAAGGATAAGAGGGCAACTGATGGGGGCTCAAGTTCACAAGATTCATCCATAATGGTCGTCCAAACAATCAAACCACGCCTATAGCCTAATTGCATCCAGAATACCTTAAGAGAGAAGCCCAACAATGGCATCATGTATATGACTAGTACTCATCCATTAATAGCAAGACCATTCAATCTTATGATGGTCGTCTAGGACTTACACAAGGGCATGGACGACCAGAAGATACTTAGTGAATTCTTCAAGAAAACTTCTCATAAAGCTCCATATAATCAGACAATGATGCACTACTCCTAAAACATGGAGAAAATTTCCCATGATCCACTCCATGTTTCCTATTTCCTCTATTAACCACCCATATCACCCATTATTGTGGTGGAACCGAACAAGTAGACCCACTTCCAAATCTCTATAAAAGGAACAATTAAGGTAAGTTCTACCATTCACAATTTCCCATTCTTGTATTCTAGAGAGAAAACTGACTTAATTGTTGGAGGGTCCTTGGCCAGGTCACACCGGTCACCCTTGACAGTTCTTTCTTTCTTTTCAGGACTTGCAACTATTACCATAGCCCGAAGCATTCTAGCCTAATTTTTGTGCATCATCAGTTGGTGCCATTTATGGGGATTAGTACAAAAATGTTTCTAAGTGTTAACTTCCTGACTTTCCAAAACAAAAAGGCTGCATGGTTTGGACTAGGTTGATGGCCACTAGTCCAGGACACTAGGAGAGTGGAAACGCCTCCAGTCACCCAAATTGTGCACCACCACCCTTGATGACCGTCCAACAACAGTTGCAGTCCCTGACAGCAGCAATGGTAGAACTGACGCAATAGAACCAAGAGTTAACTAGAGAAGTTAACAGACAACGTCAATAGCAACATGGTGAAGAACGAGGCCAAAATTCAGAGAATGAAAGGGCTGAGAATAATGCTGAAGAAGACCCAAGGGGCAATGAACTAGATGAGGAGTTCATGTTCGATGTAGATGTTGACTTGGAGGCCGATGATAGGGTCGGGCTAGGTCTAGTCGCTTTGAGGCATCGCAGTATTAGACCAACGTTTCCACCCAGTTTGTCTAGGGTTGAGGCTTATATTAGAGAGATTGATGATAGTATAGCCGACATTCATCTTCAGCATGGTCTAAAGATGCATCCTTCCGCTTAGATTTGGAAGGCTCAAGTATGTTCCCTTTTTCTCTTTCAAATGTCAAATCTAAATGTGTAGATAGGAATTCTAATTGGTAGCTTTTCTGATTTCGAGCACAGGCCCCAAACAAGATTCATGGTTGGGGAGCTTGACTTTCAATCCTCCTTTATTTGTATGACCCTAGAAAGAATGGGCGCTATCTCAGTTTTTTGGTTAAGCAGGGCATTGAGGAGTTCCTGAGGATTCCTCCTTACTTAATAAGGCATGTGATATTGAGACTTTGGTGCAACAATTCCATGCAGAGACTAGCACCTTTGATTTGAATTGTGGTGAGTATGCAGTCCTTCCCCTTGACAGGATAGCTAGCCTTAAATTTGGAGGGTATCCGGTCTCAACCGATCCTGTAGATTTTGCTACTGCGAGTAAGCTCTTAGGCATTTGCTATCCCCTTAATTCAGTGAAGGGACAATACTTTGGGCCTACCGAAAAGCCTCAGATTCATATGGAGTGGCTAAAGATGAACATACCTTGGGAGGTGAAGCTAAACGACATTGCTCTCAAGTGGTTCTTCTTCTATTTCATTGGTAGTTGCCTGTTTGGCAACAACCGATTGATGATGACTTGCAAGCTGCTGGGAGCCATGAGAGTACTGTCAAATATAAGGGCCTATGATTGGGTGTCCCTCTCTTAAGGATTCTTCATTGCTTTCTTGAGGTAGGCTTTGCGATGTGGCTTTAGGAGCCTCAAGGGGTGCTAGCAGATTTTGACATGGTAGGCATACGAGTATATCCTAACCCTACATCCACAGTATTCCGGCCTTTGTTCAGAGGCCTATCCTAGGGCATATGCTTGGTCCCTCTGTGAGATCACCAGAGTTATCTTGACACAGACATCCATTATCAGTGCTGCATTAGATTATTTCACCTGGGGTGAGATACTCAACTGTCCCTATGATGGGCGGTTGTTAGCTAGACGTGAAGTCACCCATGTTATGGTTGAGTTACGGGCATGGGGCTGGTTTTGGGCTTTGTCGAGCTAGGATTTTTTCTTGGTTGAGAGTACCTATCATCATATTATGCCTGTCTTTAGAGTTCCCAGGGACCCCCCTCTGAATCTTTCATGTTCTGAGGTGATTTTAGACGATCCTGACTATACAACAAGCTTCTTTGACGGTTTCTTCACAGAGAACACTGATTACTTCACTTGGTTCCTATAGTCCCCAACTAGAACCATCATGGATGATTGCCTTATGAGTGGTGGTAGAGTGCTCAGTGGCATAGCATGTGCTCATAGGGTTTTAGAGACCCATTTAAGATTACATGTAGATACTCTATAAGCTAGGGTGAGAGATCTTGAGGGCGCTACTGCCATTAGAGAAGGGTATATACAAGAAGAGATTGCCAGGTCGTTAGCTCAAGAAAGGGATCTATGGTAGAGAAAGATGGAGGCCCATGTCGTAGCCACGAAAAGAGAGAGTGGTTAGCTCCAGGTTAAGATAGGCTTGCTTCATGGGTATTCCTGGTAGAGATCCTTTTATTCGCTGACACAAGTCAGTGTACATGCCTACTCCGTCTCGACCAGCTGGTAGTTGGGGATATGCCCACTTAGATGATTGTGCTCAGGGCCCTATTATGGGATATGTCCCAGGTTCTCTGGCGGATCGAACCAATCCTTCTATAGGTCCTACTACGGGTGTTGATGTTGATGACAGTAGTGCTGGGCACTTTACTGATGATGCCATTCAAGATGATGACTCCCTTTAGGCCAGCCATGTATTGTTGTACCATGATGGAGCCCTTATATGGGCATGTTTTTCTCATTTTTCTTGTATTTTGCAGACATTGCCCCTTGGTGGGCTAGACTTGTATATCTTAGACTACCTGTTGGTAGGCCTGGACTATATGTATTATATTACCTCTTGTTAGGCTTTAGACATGTATGTATTATATTGCCCCATAGTGGGCCCTGATGTATGATATTGCCTCTCGGTAGGCCCTGAATGTATGTATGGACATTAACTCTTGGTAGGCCTTACATGTATCTTTCTAGATATCGCCTATTGGTAGGCTCTTGATGTATATATGAACATTGCCTCTTGATAGGTCTTACATGTATGTTTTTGCATATCGCTTGTTGGTAGGCTTAAATGTATGTTTGAACATTGCCTCTTCGTAGGTCTTACATGAATGTTTTTGGATATCGCCTGTTGGTAGGCTCTTGATGTATAATTCTTGAACATTGCCTCTTGATAGGTCTTACATGTATGTTTCTAGATATCGCCTGTTGGTAGGCTCTTGACGTATATATGAACATTGCCTCTCGGTAGGTCTTACATGTATATATGCCAGTAGCACTTTAGCATTTAGGAGCTGATTACACCACTATGGTTACTTTGCATCACACCGTACTTTCACAAATTTACCGATAAAATATGATGTTGATTGACCCACTGAGGGATATAGAGAGAGGAAATACCGCATAAAATAAAACTCCCCTAATGTAGGTTTTATGCAAGTTTTACCATGAGAGGAAAGGTTCCTAGCAAGACGGACCCATTCTTAAGTATATTAATCAATAGAAAATAGACTGAACTGTGCAAAATAAACTGCCCTAGTGTAGGGTCTTGTGTGGTTCTAAAATGATCTATTGACTTGAAGCAGGATCAGAATCACACTGGACGATACGGTTTTCTTGACAACCCTAATGATGATCGTGGATTTCCCCAGCGGGATTTTGGACTCGCCATGCAGTGGAATGCACTGATGGTCTCAATTTTCAATTGAATTGACTGATGCTTTGAGAAAAGTTCCCTTGAGGAATTGATCATTGCATTATTCATGCCATGCTAGATGGACTACTATTAGTGATTAGGAATGGCCCTAGCACTATCCCATTACATGTCTTGACGACGGGGGCTAAATCGACCCTTGAACCGAGTGAACCGAGTTTTGAGAATGATGTTCAAGATATTCTAGGATGCCGAACAAGATGGGTAAGGATAAACTGCCCCAGTGTAGGCTTTGTGCGGTCTTGGTTGTGCAAAAAAATCTTTTGAAAGGCTAGTTTGCTGCTGAACCTATCGTGCACCATTGTTAGTGCAAAAATGAGTGAATCTTCACTCCAGAGCTGTCCAAAACCCTTCATTCTTTGGATTACTGTTCAAAATAGGGGTGGGTTTGTGCAAGGGGGTTGAAAAACCCTAGCATGTGTCTTGAGGTACGGCGGCCTTACAAGGTGATCCAGCCTCGGGAAGCGAGCATAAAAGCTAGGCCCCTCCCTAAACCTTCCACATTCTGGTCTATGACTTCTGGGATCTTCTTCTACCCTTTTTCATCACCGAAAACTCCTAGAAACACCATTTTTCTTTGCTATTCTTCACGAATCTGCATCAGAACATTAGATTCTTTCAGATCTAAGCATGGATGTTCTTGGGCTCAAGACTTATGATACTGTGGTGGAGCTTAAGTGGGAGACATTTCATGAAAGGGAGCTCAAGAGATGGTGGACTTCATTCTCTTCCAAGGATCGGGCCTACATCAAGTAGTTCCTCGGAGATGCCACTTTACTCTTTTGTACTTCTTTGGATTGGCACTTACTGGAGGCCATAGTTACTTGCTTGGTTCTCGCTTTGAGGTGCATCACCATTGGGGATGTGGACTTGGCCCCTACTTTGAAGGAGTATGATTGCTTTCTTTCTTTTCCTACCCCTGTGAGTTGGGTTTATTGACCACTCAATCTCACTTTCACAAGTGGTTGGCGAAACTATTAGGCCTAAAGATGCCTGTTGTGGATGTTCTGACTCGATATAGGAGCGGTTTGGGAGGTAGCATCCCTTTCAATTTTTTGCTTTGTCAGTTTCGTGAAGTTGAGTGCCCTACTACTTACTAAGCAAACTTTGTGGATTTGGAGGAGCATTGGACCTTTTACAGGCGTTAGGCCTTCATGGTGGCCTTCTTTGGCTTAATGCTATTCCCTTCTTAGTCAGGTTCTATCATTTTTGCAATTCTAACCCTTATGAGTACTTTGCCTCATAGCACTTCTTTTATTCCCCATCTCCTCTTACAGGCACTAGGCCTTCATGGTGGCCTTCTTTGGCTCAGTGCTATTCCCTTCTCAGTCAGGTTCTATCAGCTTTGCAATTCTAACCTTTTTGAGTACTCTACCTCATAGCACTTCTTTTATTCCCCCTCTCCTCTCTGAGACTATTCGGTCTCTTTCTTTTTGTGTCGTGATTTTGTAGTCATTTAAATGTGATATCTAGGGCACAGCCTACTGGATTCTTAAGGAAGAATAGAGTTAAGATCACTGTGGCCCTTGATCTTCCTTTTATTGGGGATACCACTAGTTGGTTGCAGTATTTGTTTGGCAAGCATCTCATTGATTAGACATGGAGAGAAGTGTGGAGTTGCTAGGTGGTAGGGTTGGACCCATTGTGTTGGTTTGCTTAGCATCCCTTTGGTGGGCATCTGGGGTTGTATAAGGTACTTTCCAAGTATGGCCTTGAGGCAGTTCGAGGGCGGTCAGCATGTCCTTTGATTTGGTGATATTTCTGCCATCACTTATGATTATGAGCTCCAGGATATCGACATAGTCATCATAGATCACACTTTTGGCTTCTAGCAGGAGTGCAGGTTGACTATTGACTATCCTACATGTCCTAGGGATGATTATGAGTGGTCCACAGTGGAGTTTAGAGAGTGGAGGGCCAGTAGGGACTTATGCTTCATTGTTGATCTATTGGTTCTAAATCCTCTTAATCCTCGCCTTTCAGTTGACATATTAAGGGATTATGCATTGGAGTTTGAGGTCAAAGTTGAGAGTACTCTTAGAGACCTAAGAGAGTGCTTGGTAGAGGCTATCAGGGATAGGGATTGTTGTAAGGAGCTTTTTGGTGCCACGATGGAGGATTATGATGAGATGGAAAGAGCATATGAGGCTGAGCTTGCCTATTCTTAGAGTAGAGCTTAAGCAGAGGAGTCCAAATCCTTTAGCCATAGAGATAGAGTGTATTCAGCTGAGATCCTGAGTCACTAGCTTGGAGAGTGAGTTGGCAGATATTACTCAGAGATTCACTGTCTTGAGCTAAACAAGGGATGATGAGAGGGCCATAGTAGAGGCTAGTCGCGCTGAGGCTATTGAAGGCTAAATCCTTCATTCATTCCACTTTGAGCTTAGAGTATGGGCCGACTGATGAGCCTAGTGAGCCACAATTGGCTTTTCTTCACCTCCAGGCTGAGGTAGCCAAGAAGAAGGAGGGATTGAGAGTTGCCATTGCAGAGTTCGGCACCATGTAGGCTTTGCTTGATATAAAGAGGCAGGGTTGCACCTCGAGTCCCAGTATGGATAGGGAGCTATTTCGTCTTTGACATTCATATGGCTGACTTAGAGAGATTGCTAGGGATCTGGGCTTTGTTGCAGTAGGGTTGCTTCGTACCCATTCCTTAGATGATCCGATTCTTCACATTGGCTTCAGGGTGCTGTGCAGGGCGATATCAGACCATTTAGGCCAAATTTGACTTCTTGGAGTCTTTTCTATTTCTTTTCATTTCTGCACATAAGCTATGTAGTTAGTATTCCACCATGTATGGAAAGGTCCATCGTAAATTGCTAGACAATTGCATACGGCCTTCCACTTTTGGGTTTTTAAAGCATAGTCTAGTTTGTAAGGCATGCTTTGAAATCATGCTTTGTAAGGCATGATTTGTGTTTAGGATGCATAATGATGAATGCACGGAAGGATTAGGAAGTCACAAAATAGTCACGTTTAATGAATATATGTGCAAATGCTTTGAAAATGCAAGATCATACAAATAAAATGGTAAATGTAAGCCTATGCATATTAAGGGTGCATGCCAACTCACTCTTCCATTGGTTTCATACCAATGGAAAAGATCCTTTAGGCTATGAAGCATGCCAACTCACTCTCCAACTAGAACAGGATCTTTTCCATTGGTATGATCTTACATTTAAAGGGTGCATGCCAATTCACTCCAAATCCTGTTCTAGTTGGATCTTTTCCTTTCCTATTGGGGTACATCTTCCATTGGTATAAGGGTGCATGCTTCTTCCATTGATCTTGATCATAAACCCAAGCGAATTCAACTAATTGATTTTTCTTTTAAAATGTGATCGGACAAAGGAGGTTGCCTATGTACCTCCACCGGGAAGGATCAAGTCATCACGTAGTTCAACCGACCTTTTTTGATTGCCTTAATTTTTGCCTAGACTGCCCTTTCAGGTTTTCAATTTCAATCTAGCAAGCTTCCTCACACTTTTTTTTTTTGCTCTCCTTTTGCGTAAACCGCCCTTTCGGGGTTTCAATCTACCTTTTCATATGGTTTTTTTTTTTTTTTTTTTGCTTTTTGATTTGATTCTCTCTCTCTGTCTTTTTTTTTCTTTTTTTTTTTGTCTGTTTACATAGGAATGTAGAAAAAATAGGTTGCACTTGGAAGCTCCCTTTGTATGACAGCACCAGAATTGGTGGGCATATTGAAGTCGTGCCCATCCATGTTGGCTAGAATCAAGGCTCCTTTGAAGAAGGCTTTCTTCACCATATATAGACCCTCATAGGTCGGACTGTAGACCAAGGAATACGGGGTTGCACCCATGGAGTTTTTCCCATTATCGATAATGAGCTCTCCTGGTACGCCGTAGTAGTAAATGATGTTCTGTTTCAAGAATTGGGCTATCACAGCTTGGGTGATGCTTTTATAGGAAGCGACTTCCACCCACTTGGTGAAGTAATCGATAGCCACCAAGATATACTCATGCCCATCGGAGGCTTTCGGAATCACGGGTCCGATGACATCCATACCTCAGGTTGAAAAGGGCCATGGCTTTGCTAGTGAGTGTAGGGGTTGGGGGGAATGTTCATTCTATTATGGTAGACTTGGAAACGATGGCATGTCCTCACATGCTTGATGTAGTTGCTTTCCATGGTGACCTAATAGTATTCGGCTCTCATGATTTTTTGGTCCAACAAGGGTCCACTGGCATGGGCTTTAAGCAAGCCTTTATTCATCTCTTCCATCAAATGGTTAGCCTTGGGGGAATCTATGCATCGAAGAAAAGTTGTATTGTGGTTCCTCTTATATAAGACTTTCCCACTCAAGAAGAACTGGCACACCATGCACTTGATGAACTTCTTCTCACTGTCCGTGGCCCCAAGCGGGTATTCACTATCTTCGATGTAAGCCTTGATATCATGGTATCATGGCTTCCCATTGACTTTAGCTTTGACATTCATGCATTCTTCGATATTCATGCAGTAGGCTGGCACGCCGTAGACCTTTATGTGCAATTGTCGCATGTCATCTCCTTCTTCCAACTTAACCATACTAGCTAGGGTTGCTAAAGCATCTGCAAACTAGTTATGTGCTTGGGGTAAATAAGCAAAAGTGATGTTTCGGAACTTTGGGATTAGGCGGCTGACGCACTTTTGATAAGGAATCAACTTAGTGTCTCGGGCTTGCCATTTTCCCTCTATTTGAGAGATGATTAATAGGGAATCTCCAAAGATGCTTAGATCGTACACGCCAAACTCTAAGGCAACTTGCAAGCCTACTATGCACACCTTGTACTTTGTGACGTTGTTGGTGTAATCAAAATTCAACTTGACTGAAACAGGGATTTGCTAACCCTTCGGGGATACTAGAACCTCTCCCATTCCATTTCCAGTGCTATTAGCAGCTTCATCAAAATAAAGCTTCCAACACCATGTTTCTAAATTGCTTGGTTCTAGCTTTATTGCCAAAACATCCTTATCTGGGAAGAAGGATTTTGAAAATTTGGATCGTTCAACGGTTGGTCCGCTGGGTAATCAGCTATGGCCTGGCCCTTGATGGCCTTTTGTGTTACAAACACGATATTGAATTTGGAGAGCAACATCTGCCAACGAGAGATCTTCCTTGTGAGGGTAGGCTTTTCAAAGATGTACTTAATGGGATCCATGCGGGAAATCAACCGCATGGTGAAGTAGAGCATGTACTACCACAACTTGCCTGAGGCCCATGCTAAGGCGCAACACATCTTCTCAATAGCGATGTAATTAATCTCACAACTGGTGAACTTCTTACTTAAGTAGTAAATCACCTTCTCTTTTTGATTGGGTTCATTTAGTTGGCCTAACATGCAACCTATGCATGCCTCTTGCATCGCTAGGTAGAGAATCAACAGATGTCCCAGTGTCGAGGGAACTAAAATAGGGGGTTCAAAAAATATTTTTTAATCTTGTCAAAGGCTGCTTGACATTCATTTGTCCATTCTATCTTCGTATCCTTCTTCAAGAGCTTAAACAAGGGATCGCACGTGGCAGTCAATTGCGCTATGAAGCGAACTATGTAATTGATCCTTCCTAAGAAGCTTTGAACTTGTTTCTCAGTTTTCGGCGTTGGCATGTCCCTAATGGCTTGGTCCTTTGCTAGTTCCTCTCCTATTCCTCTTTGGCTGACTATGAAGTCAAGCAATTTCCTCGAACTGGCTCCAAAAACGCACTTGTTAGGGTTAAACCTTAACCTGTACTTGAATAGCTTTCTCAAATCCATTAAATGATCTCTGAGAGTGTGTGACTTGGCGATCATGTCATCCACGTAGACTTTGTTCTCCTTGTGCATCATGTCGCAAAAAAAGGTTACCATGGCTCGCAAGTAGGTCACCACAACATTCTTCAAGTTGAATTGCATAACATCATAGGCGTATGTTCCTCAATGAGTGGTGAACACTATTTTGGCTTTGTCTCTTTGGCTATCTTGACCTGATTATAACCCAAGAATCCATCCATAAAGGAGAAGAACATGTTGGTCGCAGTTTTGGCAAGGGAAAATTATCCTTTGGGCTAGCCCGATTATGATCTCTATAATTGACACATATACGTACTTTCCTATTTTTCTTTGGTATGGGAACAATGTTGGCAACCTAATCAGAGTAGGCTATGGCAGTAAGAAAATCGGATTTCAGCTGCTTTTCTACTTCTTCTTTGATTTTCAGGATAATCTCTGACTTCATCCTTCGAAGGGCTTGCCGCACTGGAGGGCATTTGGATTTAACTAGAATCCTATGGACGACGATCTCAGTATCTAGTCCTAGCATATCTTGATAATGCCAAGCAAAGATTTCCTTGAATCCCTTCAGTAGAGCTATGATCTTATCTTTCACATCTTTAGGAAAGTTTACCTCGATCTTGACGGGTTTTTTTGTCTTGCCTTCGTCAACTAGGTTTATCACCTCTATCTCTTCTATATTGGGCTTGGACCCTTCTCTCTCTTTGTTTAGAGCTTCTAGGATGTCTCAAGGTAAGTTCAGTACCTCTTCCATTCCTTCAACATCATGATCCAACTCTATTGTCTTATTCACATCATCTACACCTACATTATGGCAAAGGGACGATGTACCCACTTGGGAATCAAAACGGACACTATAGAGCGGAACATATACAGAGAAACATAAGATAACTTTTGCACACATATTCATAGGAAAGCAAATAAAGAGAGATGCAAGAATTTCCTTTATGATACGCTAAATATTTCATTAATGGATTATAGGGAGGGGGAAAACAAAGTTCATGCTTGCTAATGATAAAAGGGAAATGTTCCCTTTTTTTGTTCTTTTTAGGAAAACAAACTAGGGAAATGATCAGAGAATACAAATAAAGCAGGAAAAAACATAAGCATGCAAAACAAACTAGATATGCTATTCCAAGCCTCTTGGGTGATCAGGAGGCTCAATCACTCGATGATGGAATACTCCTTACTCAACCGAGGTAACCACAAAGCAAGGCTCAATGGTCCAAAGGCTTGTCGCCTCGCCTGGCTTCCCTAGTCGGGTAGTAGAAGTTGGATTATCATTGGGATATATGGTAGTGTTCATAGAGAACTCTTTAGGACAAAGCCGAATAATGCAAGCCAGATCAGGCTCTTCATCTTCCAATTCCTTGAAAGGTTCTAGCATAATGACCTTGGCTAGAGCCGAAAAAGTAGTTATGATATGGGGAATAGAAATCCCTGAAATGTCGCATTTCCTCTTCTTGCCTTTGGAAGCTTGAAAGAGTTCTTTATGAATGGGTTCGTATCCTAAACCAAATATTCCTTTGTTACCTAAGATTTTAATGAGAGTAGGGCTCCCACATCCTATGGCTCTGAGGCCTTGGCCTAATTTGTAACCAAACATGAGCATTTCCTTCACAGCCATTAAAACTGCTACAGGCCAGCCAGACTTAGGCTCACCATGATAAATACCATATCAAAGGTCCAAGCCAATATTTCGAAAATGATAGGTGCATTTTGGAAAAGCATGAACCCAAACTAACGTCGTGTTTATTTAGTGTTTCCACATTGTCAAATTTTCAAATGCATCTCATTTCTTCCTTATCCCATTCTTTCAGGATCATAAAGAGAAAATATTGCTCAAGGAAACAGTCCAAGTTACCATCACACAATGATCCTATCATTACTAGGTCTTGTGCTAAAGAAATGTCTGCTAGTGATCCTTCCCCCATCGAGGAAAACACTTATGAGATCACTCTTCTAAAAGGCAGATGGCAGATATGATGCACATGATGCAATAGCTGGCTGTAGGAGGGAATTGAGATTCATCTGGTCGCACTCTAGAAGGATCTATGCCTCAGTCTATAAAAAATACCCGACCACCACTAGATCCAAATCAGAGCCAAACCATGCCACCATTCACTCCATAAGGGAATAACCAAGAAGTATATCCTTCTAAGGATAAGACCTCAGAGTGTGGTTACAGTCTAGTCAAAAGCCAAGTGGAGACCTTAATAGAGAAGATATGTATCATAAAGGGCTCTAGCGCTCGAGGAAGTGTCGATCTAGACAGTCTGACCAATTTCCCTTAGATCATTATGCCTCCCAAGTTCAAGGCACTCGAGTTTGTCAAGTACGATGGCACTGGAGATCCTTGCACCCATCTGCTCATGTTTTGTAGGAAAATTGCACCTTATGGGGATAATCATCCTTTTCTTTGCCAAATTTTCCTTGATAATGTGACTGGTCCCGCGACCACATGGTATGTGAGATTGAAAAAGACCTTAAACTGTAGAGAGATGGCAATGCCTTTTTGGAGTATTACCAGTTCAACATAGAGAAAGCTCTCGACTTCACAATTCTTCAAAGGACAGAAAAGAAAAGTGGGGAATCATTCTGTGTGTATGCTCAGAAGTGGCATGAGTTAGCCGTACAAGTGCTTCCTCCCATGATGGAAAAGGAGATGATTAAATGGGTCATCGATAACCTTAAGCCTCCTTACTATGATAAGATGATCGGTGCCTAAGTCACTCACTTCGCTAGCCTAATTCCTATTGGGGAGCGTATCGATGAAGATATTAAGAGCAAGAAAAATGTTGATCCTAAAGCCTTGATCTCCATGATAGAACAACAGGTGGAAAAGGCAATCAGACATAAAGGGAAGGAAGTTAATGTCCACATGGTCGACAACCGCTTGACCCTATCAGCAACATGTTCAGCCAGCCCAGGGGTTTCCTCGAGAATTTAACCAAAAGGGAAGGCCAGATCAACTTCGCTATCCTAGAGGAGAACCTTGGAAATTCTCTCCACTACCAATGCCCATGGTAAAGCTCTATGCTTATCTGTTAGAAAAGAAGCTAGTGACTCTAGTGTGTGCAAGACCAATAGACGGTGCACCCCTGCCCGGTTTTGACCTGTTTAAGAAATGTAAGCACCATTTTAGAGCTGAGGGGCATACCATAGAAGAATGTACACCATTGAGGAATCGAGTCCAAGATCTCATTGACAACAAGCTAATACAGTTTGACAACACGGCCGAGCTAAATGTTATCACCAACCCTTTGCCTCATCATTAGAAAGGGATTGTGAATGATATTTCCACAGTGGAAGAAAGGATTTTGGATTTCCTACCCCTTTCATTCCCTTGGAAAGCCATGTTGTGGACCTTAGCCCAGGAAAGTCACATTGTTCTCTAGAACATAGAAGCTCCAAGATTCAACTAGGAAATTTGCTCATTCTGTGGAAGTGATGATAAGCATGCCCTATTTGATTGTAGAGTGCTTCGAGCACAATTTTAGAATTTAGCCGACCATGGTATCATCTGGATCAAAAGAGAGGTCATGTGAAAGAGCAATTGCATGGCAGCCAGCTTATGCCGCCCTCCAAGTACACAAGCAGGAATTAGTGACAATACTATGTTAGTAAGATCAAAGGAAGATTGAGACGAATACTTACGAGAGAACTTATGTAAGATTCCGTTAGCTCCTCCAACTTTGGTCGTCATCAAAGAGATTACAGAATCACCTATGGATTCAAGAGCGCCAGCTCTAAAGAAATGACAAACCATGCCAACCGTCGAAGGTTTTGCTCCTTTGGTTTTAGCATTACCTGCAATCACATAATCATCTCTAAGATTTATCCAGAATGGAACCCTTGTCGTACCTACTGTTCAAGGTTTCGATCCTCTAGTTCTACCAAGGTCTACCTCATGAATCTTCGGGGTACTCGGCCCAAGGGCCTTAGATGTAGCTTTACCTGGTCCAATCATCATAAGTCTGAAGATGTTCTCCCTGGTGCCAAACCTTCAAACTCAAAAGGGTGTCATCATTTGTATGCTGAAACCCTTTCCCTACAAAGATAACCATCGTGTCCTATGGAAGTATGATGTAGCTTTGATTTCCACCCAAACGGGAATGGAAGAGGTTTGCTTTAATGTCTCTTCAGGCTTATCTGGACTCAATAGGAGAGATTGATGTCATACTCCTGAGGAATTAGAAAAGAGCAGGAAAGAGATTGGCAAGGGTATAGTTGATCCAGTTAGGAATAGGGTCACCACTGAAGATGCTGAGGAATTCTTGAAAATCATTCAAAAGGCCGATTATAGTGTGATCCAGTTGTTGAACAAATCACTAGCTCAAATTTCTATCTTGGCATTATTGTTATCTTCCGAGGTCCACCATGAGGCTCTTTTGAAGGTATTTAAGGAAACACATGTTCCTACCGGTTTTATAGATTCCTCTTTCGAAGGTATGGTATCGTTAGTGTTAGCCACCAACCAGGTGCCCTTTCCAGATGATGAGTTCCTTCAAAAGGTAAAGATCATACCTTGTCTATGCATATCGTAGTCAAGTGTGAAGATATGATTGTCACAAGGGTGCAAATTGAAAATGGATCAACCTTGAATGTTTGCCCGAAGGCCACTCTAGATCACTTGAAGGTGGATATGTCTCTTATCTGGCCTAGCACCATGATCATCAAAGCCTTTGACGGCACCCGTCCAGAAGTGCAACATAAGATCGAGCTAATGGTTGAGATTGGCCCAAGATCCTTCATGGTCAACTTCCAAGTGATTAAGGTAGATTCTCTATACAACATGCTTTTAGGGAGGCCCTTGTTGCATGTAGTAGGTGTTGTCGCATCTACCCTCCACTGGAGACTTAAGTTCATATCTAGAAATCAATTGATCACCATTATGGTTGAAGAGCCCACGACTATCTTCCAAGAGACATCCATCCTCTACATAGATGCCAATGCCTTTCCAGAGGCATCTTTCCATAGCTTCGAGCTAGTTTCCATGATTCACATTGCTTTAAAGCCTGAATTTGGATGGCTTGCAGTAGTTTTGATGGTCGCTAAGGAGATGCTAAAGTTTGAATACCAGCTAGGCCAAGGCCTTGGAGCCGTAAGACATGGGAGCCCTGCTCTCATTGAACTCTCAAATAACAAAGGAAGATTTGGTTTGGGGTATGGACCCACTTATGAAGAACACTTTCAAGATTCCAGAGGAAGGAAGAGGAAGTGTGCCAACCAAGGGATGTCTGTTCCCCATATTAGGGCCAATTTTTGGTCTCCAGCCGAAGTCATTATGCCAGAACCTTTCAAGGAATTACAAGATGAAGAATTAGATCTGGCTTGCATCATTCAACTTTATCTTGAGGAATTCTCTATGAACGCTATCATATCTCTCGAAGATAATCCGACTTCTACTATCCAACCAGGGATGCTAGGTGAGACGGTAGGCCTTTGGACCATCGAGCCTTGCTTTGTGGTTGCACTGGCTGAGTAAGGAATATTCCACCATCGAGTGATTGGGCACCCCGATCACCTGAGAAGGTTGGAATAGCATATCTAGTTTGTTTTATATGCTTATGTTATTTCCTACTTTATTGGTATTCCTTGTTCATTTTCCATAGTCCCCCCCCCCCCCCCAAAAAGCATTTCTCTTTTATCATTATCAGACATGATATTTGTTTTCCCTCTACCCATAATCCATTAATGAAATATATAGCGTATTATTCAGGAAATTCTTACAGCTCTCTTTATTTGCTTTCATATGAATATATGTGTGCAAATTATCTTAAGTTTCTTTGTATATGTTCCAATCTATAGGATTTGTTTTGATTATCAAGTGGGTACATCATCCCTTTGCCATAACGAGGGTGTGGAAGATGTGAATGAGACAATAGATTTGGATCATAATGTTGAAGGAATGGAAGAGGTCCCAAACTTACCTCAAGACATCCTAGAAGCGTTGAATAGAGAGTGAAAGGCCCAAGCCCAATATAGAAGAGATAGAGGTGATAAACCTAGTTGGCGATGGTGAGAAAGAAAAGCCCGTCAAGATCGGGGTAAACTTTCCCAAGGACATGAAAGATGAGCTCTTAGCTCTGCTGAAGGAATTCAAGGAAATCTTTGCTTGGTCTTATCAAGATATGCTACGATTGGATATAGAGATTGTTGTCCATAAGGTTCCGGTTAAACTTCAATGCCCCCCAATACGGCAAGCCCTTTAAATGATGAAGTCTGAGACTATCTTGAAGCTCAAAGAAGAAGTGGAAAAGTAGTTGAAAGTCAGTTTGCTTACCACCATAGCTTACTTTGATTGGGTTGCCAACATTGTTCCCATGCCAAAGAAAGATGGAAAAATACGCATGTGCGTTGATTATAGAGATTTGAATCGGGTCAGCCCGAAGGATAATTTTCCTTTGACACATATCAATACCTTGATTGATAACACCGCAACCAACATGTTCTTATCCTTTATGATGCATGGTAACCTTGTACCATGATATGATGCATAAGGAGATCGAAGTCTATGTAGATGATATGATCGCCAAATCGCGCACTCCCAGAGATCATTTGATAGATTTAAGGAAGCTATTCAAATGCCTTGTCAAGTACAAGTTGAGGCTTAACCTTAACAAGTGCGTCATTGGAGCCAGTTCAGGGAAATTGCTCGACTTCATAGTCAGCCAAAGAGGAAGGATCAATTACATAGCCCGCTTCATAGCGTAGTTGACCGCCACGTGCGATCCCTTATTCAAGATTTTGAAGAAGGATATGAAGATAGAATGGACAAATGAATGCCAAGCGGCCTTTGATAGGATTAAGTGGTATCTTTTGAACCCTCTGTTGGAAAAACACATGTTTGTATCACATACAAAACATACATAGTGGAAAAATTAACAAATCTACTTCATTTGCAATTGATAACATGTACTATGTAAATTTCAGAAATTAAGAACAAGAGAGTGTACCTTGGTGTGGTGAATTTCACAAAAAAGATTAGAAGTACTTGGGAAAACTTTTAATCTTCACTCCAATTCCACTAATGCCCAAGAAGTGTGGTCTCTCAATCAGTTATATGAATTTGTTCAAGGAAGAATTAGAGAATGACCAACACTCACATACAAACCGATTCATGTATCTTCCTCAAATTCTGTATGTTTCTCTCCTTATAACTGATTATCTAATTGGGTTAGCCTTTTGGGACTTTCCAATTGGACTCTAGTATGTGGCATGGAGTGGGACCAAAAGGGAAAAAATAAGACACTAGCTCCAATAGGCCTTGGGCTTTTTTGTCAACTCTTGACAAATCCAAAGTTAATATTAATTATATTTAATACCATTATATAAATATAATTGCACTCTAGGCCTTATTAATAAATTATATCCCAAGACTTTATTGTACATGCAACCCCTTCATAAAATATTCGTAGTAATACAAAGCCATGAATATAGACTGCCACTTTGTAAATTACTACATCTTAATCCTTGAGTACCCGGTTTAAACCTTTAAGTTATTCATCATATATATATGAAATAGTTACTAAAGTAGTTAGGCTGAACATTCTGAATAACAAACCCATTAAACTTATCTCAAGGGAATATTTTGTATCTCCGTTAAGAGACTACGAATTCCTTTTTGAGAATATATGTTCCATCAACACTAAATGTGGCTGCCCAACATACTGAGATTTTGACCATAACTTTAGATCTCACTCCTGATATATCAAAGCAACCTACACTTCATGATCAAGTCCATTATTCTCTCAGAATTAGGAGTTCATGTAAATAAAAGTCGTGAGATTTATTATTCATTTGACAGTTGTTAGGAGAATAATAAATCTCACAGCGGTCTAGTTCAATATGTTTTAACTCTTAAAATATATCAACATATCAACTAGAAGTCTTCACTTCTATGATCAAGACAAATCATGTTAATTGACATGTTATAGTCTTCGCAGATGAAATGCCCAATTTCATCACCAACTACGAACTAAAATTCTGAGTTTACAAAGAACTTGTGATTTATATCTTTTATGACTTTTCACATAAATCACATACTATGCATCTCATGGACTATATGATAATGTCTAAATATTCATGTTACCATCATTTTAGATAATAATAAAGCAACTTTATTAATCATAACATTAAGTCACACATAATAACATACATAGCATCATACAATAGGATTTTAGGGCACTAATCCTAACAAACTCCCACTTGCCCTAAAGACTATTGTGCACTAATATAACTTCCATTCCCTCCAAATGTGACTCGAAAGTCCTTTGAGGCAAGGTTTTAGTAAAGGGATCTACTAGGTTATTTGCACTTTCAGTCTTTGCAACTACTACATCTCCACAAGCAACAATGTCTCGAATGATGTGGTACTTTCTCTCAATGTGCTTTCCTTTCTTATGATTCCTTGGATCTTTGGATTGTTCAACTGCTCCACTATTGTCGCAAAACAATGTGATAGGAACTTGCTCCATTCTCACTATACCAAGGTTAGAAAGGAATTTCTTGAGCTAGACAGCTTCTTTTGCCGCTTCACAAGCAGCAACATATTCAACTTCCTTGACCTAGATGTCTTTTGTACACACATGGTTCATCAAGATTTTTCTCAAAACCAAATGACTTGATTGCTTGATCAAATTTGATGTTCCATGACCTAGATGCTTGCTTAAGTCCATAAATGGACCTTTTCAACTTGCATACAAAATGCTCTTGGTTCTTTGCTATGAAACCTTCTGGTTGCATCATATAGATTTCTTTTTCAAGATTACCATTTAGAAAAGTAGTCTTGACATCCATTTGTCAAATCTCATAATCATAATGAGCAGCAATGGATAAGAGAATTCTGATAGATTTAAGCATCGCTATTGGTGAAAAGGTTTCTTCATAATCAATACCTTCTTTTTGTGTATATCCTTTTGCCGCTAGCCTTGCTTTAAAGATTTCAACCTTTCCATCTATCCCTCTCTTCCTCTTGTACATCCATTTGCAACCAACAGGTTTAATGTCGTTAGATGCCTTTACAAGATCCCAAACTTGATTGGAATACATTGAATCTAATTGAGATTTCATAGCTTTGACCCAACGATGTGCATCTATATCATTCATTGCCTCTTCATAAGTGTAAGGATCAGTTTCAGCCTCTTCTGAGATAGCTTCATAAGTTTCTCCCAGACCTATAAATCTTATAGGTGGCCTAACAATCCTCCCACTACGACGAGGTACTTGTGTACTAGACATCTTATGAGTAATATCTGGTGGTGTATCGATTACAACCACATTAACCCTAGTTTCATCCATTGGTTGTTCATTTATAGGTTCATTCATTTTAGCCAAAACAACTCTACTTCTAGGAGTATAATCATTCATGTAGTCATTTTCCATGAATTTGGCATTTGAACTAACAAACACTTTATTATTTTTATGACTATAGAATAAATCTCCAACAATTCCTTTTGGATACCCTACAAAGAAAACTACTGTTTTAGACTATAACTTGTCTCATACTAGGCTTATGCCCATTCCACAACTCTACAGGTGTTTTAGGAATAGACTTTGAAGGTACTAGATTCAAAAGATACATTGCAATATTTAAGGCATATCCCAAAAAAGAAATTGGTGGAGTCGAATAACTTAACATGGATTTAACCATATCTAAAAGAGTCTTATTCCTTCTTTTTGCTACACCATTTTGTTGTGGAGTTCCAGGTGCAGTCAATTGGGATACAATCCCATTTTCAGTTAAGTAATCCTTAAAATCCCCAAAAAGGTGTTCGCCACCACGATCAAATCGAATGGCTTTTATGCATTTACCCAATTGATTCTCAACTTTAGCCCTAAACACTTTGAACTTTTCAAAGGTTCCGGACTTCTGTTTCATTAGGTACACATAACCATATCTAGAGTAATCATCAGTGAAAGTAATGAACTACTGATAACCACCTCTTGCTTGGATTGACATAGGACCACGTACATCTGAATGCACTAGTTCTAGCAATTCTTGGGCTCTTCTACCTTTTGCATTAAAAGGTTGTTTAGTCATTTTGCCTTCCAAACAAGATTCACAAACTGGAAATTTATCAAAGTCCATTGACTCTAAGAAACCATCTTTGATCAGTCTTTGAATCCTATTTGAATTAATATGACCCAAATGTAAATGCCAAAGATATGCATCACTAGTAGAAGGAAACTTTCTCTCTATTGATTTCGCATGAGAGTTATTATCTAATTCAGAATTATATAAATCATGCTTATCAGGAGTTAAAATATAAAAACCATCTGCAATATTGCCAGAACAGATAAACACTTTACCCTTCTTTATTACAACATTGTCTTCAAGGATAACACAATATCCATGTTTACCTAAATAAGTTGCAGAAATTAAATTCGTACGAACATTAGGTACATATAGATAGTCCTCCAATATTAAAACCCTAGACTCAAAGCATAAATTAACAACTTCAATAGCTACAATCGGAATCCTGCTCCCATTAGCCAAAGTAAGAAAAAATTCCCCATCATTAAACTTTCTAGTCTCCTGGAACCCCAGTAAATAATTGCAAATATGATTAGTACAACCTGAATCCACACACCAGGAATCCGTGGGAAGTTGTACTAAACATATTTCAAGGAGAAATGAACTTTTAATACCCTCATTATTGGTAGTTCTGAATTTTGGACAATTCCTCTTCCAATGTCCTTTCTCACCAAAATGGAAACACTTTCCTTTGATCTTCTTTCCTTTGTCAGCAACCTCTAAGGAAATTTGTTTACCATCTTGCTTGGTGAAGTCCTTCTTCTTCTTCTTCTTACCCTTGCCTTTCGAATTAGGTTGAGAAGTAGAAGCTTCAGCCATACTAGCATCAACACTAGATGTACCAAGAATGCCTTCTACCACTACTGTTGGAAATATGCATATATGCAGCGGAAAGTTAAACGAATCTACTTCATTCACAATCTATAACATGCACTATGTAAATTTCAGAATTCAAGTATAAGAGAGCATACCTTGAAGCAGTGAATTTCAAAAACAAAGATCGAAGCACTTGGGAATACTCTTAATCTTCACTCCAATTCCACTAACGCCCAAGAAGTGTGGACTCTCAATTGGTTACAAAGGAAGAATTTGAGAGTGACATACACTCACCTACACCATTTCACAATGATGTTTCTCACTTACAAAATTCTGTACGTTTTTTCCCTTTGTATCTAACCAATTATCTAATTGGACTAGCCTTTTAGGCCTTTCCAATTGGGCTTAAGTGTGTGGCTTAGAGTGGGACCAAAAGGGACCAATAAGACACTAGCTCCAATGGGCCTAGGGCTTTTCTGTCAACTCTTGACAAGTCCAAAGTTACCATTAACTATATTTAATACCACTATATAAATATAGTTACACTCTAGGTCTTATCTATAAATTATATCCCAAGACTTTATTGTACATGCAACCCCTTCATAAAATATTCGTAGTAATACAAAGTAATTAATGTAGACTGCCACCTTGTAAACTACTACATTTTAATCCTTGAGTACCCGGTTTAATCCTTTTATGTTATTCACCATATATTTATGAAATCCAATTTCATAAATATATACTTTAGTAATTTCTTACTAAAGTGGTTAGGCCTAACTCTCTGAATAACTAAACCCATTAAACTTATCTCAAGGGAATATTTTATATCTCCATTAAGAGACCATGAATTCCATCTTGAGAATATATGTTCCATCAATACTAAATGTGGCTGCCCAATATACTGAGATTTTGACCGTTACTTTAGATCTCACTCCTGATATATCAAAGCAACCTACACTTCATGATTAAGTCCATTATTCTCTCAGGATTAAGAGTTCATGCAAATATAAGTCGTGAGATTTATTATTCAATTGGTAGTCTTTACAAGAATAATAAATCTCACAGCGGCCCAGTTCAATATGTTTTAACTCTTAAAACATATCAACATATCAACTAGAAGTCACCACTTCCATGATCAAGATAAATCATCTTAGTTGATACGTTATAGTCTTTGCAGACGAAACGCCCAATTTCATCACCGACTACGAACTAAATTCTGAGTTTACAAAGAACTTGTAATTTATATCTTCTGTGACTTTTCACATAAATCACATACGATGCATCTCATGGACTATATGATAATGTCTAAATATTCATGTTACCATTATTTCAGATAATAACAAAACAAATTTATTAATTACAATATTAAGTCATACATCATGTCATACATAATGTCACACATAATATCATACATAGCATTATACAATAGGATTTAAGGGCACTAATCCTAACAATCTCCCATTTGTCCTAAAGACTATTGTGCACTAATCTAACTCCCATTCCCTCAAAATGCGACTCGAAGGTCCTTTGAGGCAATGCTTTGGTAAAGGGATCTGCTAGATTATTTGCACTTTCAATCTTTGCTACCACCACATCTCCACGAGCAATAATATCTCTAATGATGTGGTACTTTCTCTCAATGTGCTTTCCTTTCTTGTGATTCCTTGGATCTTTAGATTGTGCAACTGCTCCACTATTGTCGCAAAACAAAGTAATGGGAACTTGCTCAATTCTTACTACACCAAGGTCAGAAAGGAATTTCTTGAGCCATACAGCTTCTTTTGCTGCTTCACAAGCAGCAACATATTCTACTTCCATGGTGGAGTCCGCAATGCAAGCTTGCTTGATACTCCTCCATGTTATGGCTCCACCTCCCAAGGTGAAAACACATCCTGATGTGGACTTTCTAAAATCTAGATCCGATTGAAAATCTTAGTCTGTATAGCCAATGGGAATCAAATCCTCACAACGGTAAACAAGCATATAATCTCTCGTTCTCCAAAGATACTTGAGAATGTGCTTTACAGCTTGCCAATGTTTTGGTCCTAGATTTGATTGATATCGGCTGACCATGCCTATTGAATAACAAATATTTGGTCTAGTACAAAGCATGGCATACATGAGACTTCCAACTGCAGAAGCATAAGGAACTTGTCTCATCATATCTACATCCTCTTGAGTCTTAGGCCTTTGGTCATTAGACAGAGGAACTCCATGTCTGAAAGGAAGTAAACCTTTCTTGGAGTTTTGCATGCTAAACCGTTCTAGAACCTTATCTATATATCCAGCTTGTGATAAGCCTAACATCTTATTCTTGCGATCTCGACAAAGCTTGATCCCTAGAATAAAATTAGCCTCACCCAAGTCCTTCATATCAAATTGGCTTGACAACTAAACCTTTATTGATGACATTACCCCTACATCATTTCCAATGAATAGAATATCATCAACATAAAGCACTAGGAACATTACTACTTTATCTTGATGTCTTTTGTACACACATGGTTCATCAAGATTTTGTTCAAAACCAAATGATTTGATTGCTTGATCAAATTTGATGTTCCATGACCTAGATGCTTGCTTAAGTCCATAAATGGACCTTTTCAATTTGCATACCATATGCTCTTGGTTCTTTGCTATGAAACCTTCCGGTTGCATCATATAGATTTCCTCATCAAGATTGCCATTAAGAAAAGCAGTCTTGACATCCATTTGCCAAATCTCATAATCATAATGAGCAGCAATGGACAAGAGAATTCTTATAGATTTAAGCATTGCTACTGGTGAAAAGGTTTCTTCATAATCAATGCCTTCTTTTTGTGTATACCCTTTCGCCACTAGCCTTGCTTTAAAGGTTTCAACCTTTCCATCTATCCCTCTCTTTCTCTTGTAAACCCATTTGCAACCAACAGGTTTAATGCCCTTAAGCACCTTTACAAGATCCCAAACTTGATTGGAATACATGGAATCTAATTCAGATTTCATAGCTTGAACCCAATGATGTGCATCTATATCATTAATAGCCTCTTCATAAGTGTAGGAATCTGATTCATCCTTTTCTGAGATAGCTTCATAAGTTTCTCCTAAACCTATGAATCTTATAGGAGGCCGAACAATTCTCCCACTACGACGAGGCACCTGTGTACTAGATATCTCTTGAGTAGTAACTTGTGATGTATCTAATACATTCACATCATCCCTAGTTTCATCTATTGATTGTACATTTACAGGTTCATTCATTTTAGCCAACCCAACTCTACTTCTAGGAGTATAATCATTCATATAGTCATTTTCCAAGAATTTGGCATTTGTGCTAACAAACACTTTATTATCTTTATGACCATAGAATAAACCTCCAATAGTTCCTTTTGGATACCCTACAAAGAAAACCACTTCTGTTTTAGACTGTAACTTGTCAGACTTTCCTTTCAACACATGTGCAGGACAACCCCAAATATGGAGATGTCTCATACTAGACTTACGCCTATTCCACAACTCTATAGGTGTTTTAGGAACAGACTTTGAAGGTACTAAATTCAGAAGATACATTGCAGTATTTAAGGCATATCCCCAAAAAGAAATTGGTAAAGTTGAATAACTCATCATGGACCTAACCATATCTAAAAGAATCCTATTCCTTCTTTCCACTACACCATTTTGTTGTGGAGTTCCAGGTGCAGTCAATTGGGATACAATCCCATTCTTAGTTAAGTAATCCTTAAAATCCCCAAGAAGGTATTCGCCACCACAATCAGATCGAATGGCCTTTATGCGTTTACCTAATTGATTCTCAACTTCAGCCCTAAACTCTTTGAACTTTTCAAAAGTTTCGGACTTCCGTTTCATTAGGTACACATAACCAAATCTAGAGTAATCATCAGTAAAAGTGATGAAGTACTCATAACCACCTCTTGCTTGGATTGACATAGGACCACATACATCTGAATGTATTAGTTCTAGCAAATCTTGGACTCTTCTACCTTTTGCATTAAAAGGTTGTTTGGTCATTTTACCTTCTAAACAAGACTCACAAACTAGAAATTCATCAAAGTCCATGGGCTCTAAGAGACCATCTTTGGTCAGTCTTTGAATCCTATTTGAGTTAATATGACCTAAACGCAAGTGCCAAAGATATGCATCACTAGTTGAAGGAAACTTTCTCTTTAATGATTTTACATGAGAATCATTATCTAATTCAGAATTATATAATTCATGCTTATCAGGAGTTAAAATATAAAGACCATCCACAATATTGCCAGAACAGATAAACATTTTACCCTTCTTTATTACAACATTGTCTTTAAGGATAACACAATATCCATGTTTACCTAAGTAAGTAGCAGAAATTAAATTCCTACGAACATTAGGTACATACAAACAGTCTTCCAATATTAAAACTCTAGACTCAAAACATAAATTATAAACACTAACAGCTACAACCGGAATCTTGCTCCCATCGGCCAAAGTAAGAAACAATTCCTCTTCTTTAAGCTTTTTGGTCTCCTGGAACCCCTACAAGGAATTGCAAATATGATTAGTACAACCTGAATCCACACACCGGGAATCTGTTGAATTCTATACCAAACATATTTCTAGAAGGAATGTATTATTCATACCCTTATTCTTGGCAGCCTTGAATATTGGACAATTCCTCTTCCAATGTCCTTTCTCACCACAATGGAAACATTTTCCTTTGATCTTCTTTCCTTTATCAGCAACTCCTAAGGCAATTTGTTTACCCTCTTGCTTGGTGAAGTCCTTCTTCTTCTTCTTTTTACCCTTGCCTTTCGACTTAGGTTGAAAAGTAGAAGCTTCACCCACATTGGCTTCAACATTAGAAGTACCAAGGATGCCTTCCGTCGCTGCCAACTCATTCATTAATTCAGACAATGAGTAAATCTTTTTGTTCATATTGTAATTAAGTCTGAATTCCTTGAATGATTCCGGTAGTGACTGGAGTATCATATCCACTTGGGATTCTCCATCAATATCGGAACCTAAAACTTCCAATGTATTCAGATTAGAGATCATTGTAAGACCATGCTCCCTTACTGAACTTCCTTCAGCCATTTTGGTATTATAAATTTGCCTCATGGTCTCTTGCCTTGCAGAGCGGCTTTGCTCACCAAACATCTTCTTCAGACTTAGCATGATGTCTGAAGCTAGTTCTACATCCTGCATTTGATGCTGTAGAACATTTGAGATAGATGCTAGGATGTAGCACTTGGCCATCTCATTAGATTTCTGCCAACGATCATATCGTTGTTTTTCCTCAAGAGGAGCATCTAATGAAGGAAAGCTGGGAGATGGTTTAGTAAGCACATATTTGTGCTCTTCAACTGTGAGAACTATATCCAAATTTCTTTTCCAATCAACATAGTTGGATCTAGTCAGTTTTTTTATTATTAAGAATAGTTACAAGTGGGCTAAATGATGCCATGTTCAAATCTGAAAATAATAAACATGAATATAATAAGTAAATCGGACATTATCATTTTAGTATATAAACATATAATATGGAACCTTAACAAAACCATAATATAATATATGCAACGACAACCCAATCCCATATTCAATATCCCTCAACATAGAGTGAACATTAAATACTATGATTGAATGAGAACTCTTCTCATTATTAGTGCTATCATGATAACTCTTATCAAACATTAATAATATGTCGTATTACATTTGGCCTCTAAATGATAAAAGTAAGAACTCAACATAGAGGATACTATAATATTTAGTCTAGTGTATACCATTTTCTAGAATCATGTGTAGCCACATTTCATCCCCTTAACAAGTTTATTTTGTAGTACCATGATACAAAACACCCTTCGCATGGAATGCAAAGCACGAGGATAAGACAAGGTGTTTGATCAAACTACTATAAACCAAGTAATTCATTCTTGTAGGACCATGAAACAAATACTCTCTGCATGGAATGCAAAGCTTGAGGCTAAGACAAAGTATATATTTCACACTACTATGAACCAACAATGGAGGCTGTGAGATTCAACCCTTGTATCTCTCTCCCACTAGATGTTTTAAAATAAAGTTTTTTAAATTTAAAACATGCATAATCTAATTACACATAGTCTTATTCTTTTTTACATGTGAAAACACTTAGAAAAAATTTCTGATTTTCTTTCTTTCGATTGATCCAATGTGCCCCTCGATCGATCGAAAAAATCAAAAAATTCAAACTCAACCTTCTAACTTGTTCGATCGATCGAAAGTGATTTTCGATCAATCAAAAATCGTGAAACTCGAATTTCCAGAATTTTTCTAAGGCAGTTTTCTTCGTTTTTCATGAACAAACATTCAACATATGAACATTACAGATAGAGATTAATGTCAAAACTGAATTCTGTTGATGCTATAGCCTTAAGATTCAATTTAACGTACTTAAATTTAAATTTAAACAACATCATTACATCAATTTCAGTTTTCATCAAATCATAGTTTCAACAACATGCAGAAAATTAAAAAACATAATCTTCTAACAATATGAAACTATCATCTCTAATTCTAAAATTCACAAAACATGTTAAACAGATTGGAAATTGAAGACCGCTCTAATACCAATTGTTGGAAATATGCATATACACAGTGAAAAGTTAAACGGATCTACTTCATTCACAATCTATAACATGCACTATGTAAATTTTAGAATTCAAGTATAAGAGAGCATAGCTTGAAGCGGTGAATTTCAAAAACAAAGATCGAAGCACTTAGGAATACTCTTAATCTTCACTCCAATTCCATTAACGCCCAAGAAGTGTGGACTCTCAATTGGTTACAAAGGAAGAATTTGAGAATGACATACACTCACCTACACCATTTCACAATGATGTTTCTCACTTACAAAATTCTGTACGTTTTTTCCCTTTGTATCTAACCAATTATCTAATTGGACTAGCCTTTTAGGCCTTTCCAATTGGGCTTAAGTGTGTGGCTTGGAGTGGGACCAAAAGGGACCAATAAGACACTAGCTCCAATGGGCCTAGGGCTTTTCTGTCAACTCTTGACAAGTCCAAAGTTACCATTAACTATATCTAATACCACTATATAAATATAGTTGCACTCTAGGCCTTATCTATAAATTATATCCCAAGACTTTATTGTACATGCAACCCCTTCATAAAATATTCGTAGTAATACAAAGTAATTAATGTAGACTGCCACTTTGTAAATTACTACATTTTAATCCTTGAGTACCCGGTTTAATCCTTTTATATTATTCACCATATATTTATGAAATCAAATTTCATAAATATATACTTTAGTAATTTCTTACTAAAGTGGTTAGGTCTAACTCTCTGAATAACTAAACCCATTAAACTTATCTCAAAGGAATATTTTATATCTCCATTAAGAGATCATGAATTCCATCTTTAGAATATATGTTCCATCAACACTAAATGTGGCTGCCCAATATACTGAGGTTTTGACTGTTACTTTAGATCTCACTCCTGATATATTAAAGCAACCTACACTTCATGATCAAGTCCATTATTCTCTCAGGATTAAGAATTCGTGGAAATATAAGTCGTGAGATTTATTATTCAATTGACAGTCTTTACAAGAATAATAAATCTCATAGCGGCCCAGTTCAATATGTTTTAACTCTTAAAACATATCAACATATCAACTAGAAGTCACCACTTCCATGATCAAGACAAATCATCTTAGTTGATACGTTATAGTCTTCGCAGATGAAACGCCCAATTTCATCATCGACTACAAACTAAATTTTGAGTTTACAAAGAACTTGTAACTTGTAATTTATATCTTCTGTGACTTTTCACATAAATCACATACTATGCATCTCATGGACTATATGATAATGTCTAAATATTCATGTTACCATTATTTCAGATAATAAAAAAACAAATTTATTAATTACAATATTAAGTCTTACATCATGTCATACATAATGTCACACATAATATCATACATAGCATCATACAATAGGATTTAAGGGCACTAATCCTAACAACTACCAACTCATTCATTAATTCAGACAATGAATAAATCTTTTTGTTCATATTATAATTGAGTCTAAATTCCTTGAATGATTCTGGTAGTGATTGGAGTATCATATCCACTTAGGATTCTCATCAATATCGGCACCTAAAACTTCTAATGTATTCGGATTAGAGATCATTGTAAGACAATGCTCCCTCACTGAACTGCCTTCAGCCATTTGGTATTATAGATTTGCCTCATATTTTCTTGCCTTGCAGAACGGCCTTGCTTACCAAACATATCCTTTAGACTTAACATTATGTCTGATGCTAGTTCTACATCTTGCATTTGATGTTGTAGAACATTTGAGATAGATGCTAGGATATAGCACTTGGTCAACTCATTAGATTTCTACCAACGATCATATCACTGCTTTTCCTCAGGAGGAGCATGTAATGAAGGAAAGTTGGGACATGGTTGAGTAAGCACATATTTGTGCTCTTTAGATGTAATAACAATGTCCAAATTTCATTTCCAGTCAACATAGTTGGATCCAGTCAGTTTGTTTTTATTAAGAATAGTAATAAGTGGACTAAATGATGCCATGTTCAATTTTGAAAATAATAAGTAAACTAGACATTATCAATTTAGCATATAAACATATAGTATGGAACCTTAATAAAACCATAATATAATATATGCAATGACAACCCAATCCCACATTCAATATCCCTTAGCATAGAGTGAACATTAAACACTATGATTGATTGAGAATTATTCTCACTATTAGTGCTATCATGACAACTCTTATCAAACACTAATAATATGTTGTTATATGTTTGGCATTTAAATAATAATAGTAAGAACTCAGCATAGAGGACACTATAACATTTAGTTTAGTGTATACCATTGTCTAGAATCATGTGTAGCCACATTTCATCTCCTTAACCAGCTTATTTTGTAGTACCATGATACAAAACACTCTCCGCATGGAATGCAAAGCTCGAAGCTAAGAAAAGGTGTTTGATCAAACCACTATAAACTAGGAAATTCAATCTTGTAGGACCATGAAATAAATACTCTCCACATGGAATGCTAAGCTTGAAGCTAAGACAAAGTATATATTTCACACTACTATGAACCAACAATGGAGGCCGTGAGATCCAACCCTTGTATCTCTCTCCCACTAGATGTTTTAAAATAAAGGTTTTTATTTTGTAAACATGTGTAATCTAATCACACACAGCCTTGCACTTTATACATTTGAAAACACTTAAAAATCATTTTTGCGAGAATCTTGCGACTGAGCTCTTCTCGCAAAAATGGGTTAAGGCAAAATAGTGAAAACACAAAATTCAGACAGAAACTTTCACAATTGTCTTGCGACTGTTTCGCAAGTAAAGCTTACCAGTGAAAAATTTTGTGCTTCAAAGGCATTTTTCACGAGTAACTTCTCGAGAAGTTAACTCGCGAAAAATGCGTGTTTTCAGTTTTTAAAAGTGCAGATGTAGATAGTTTTCTACGGCTTTTCATGAACAAACAACCACCATATGAACATAAATGGATAGAATTTGATATCAAAACCGAATTCCATTGATATTATAGCCTTAAAGTTCAATTCAACATACTTAAATTCAAATCTAAACAACATCATAACATCAATATCAGTTTTCATCAAACCATAGTTTCAACAACCATGCAGAAAATTAAATATAATCTTCTAACGTCATGAAACTATTATCTCTAATTCCAAAACTCATAAAACATGTTATACAGATTGGAAATTGAAGATTGCTCTGATACCAATTGTTGGAAAAATACATGTTTTTATCACATACAAAACATACACAGCGGAAAAATTAACAAATCTACTTCATTCACAATTGATAACATGTACTATGTAAATTTCAGAAATTAAGAACAAGAAAGTGTACCTAGGTGTGGTGAATTTCAAAACAAAAATTAGAAGTACTTGGGAACATTTTTAATCTTCACTTCAATTCCACTAATGCCCCAGAAGTATGGTCTCTCAATCAGTTATATGAATTTGTTCAAGGGAGAATTAGAGAGTGTCCAACACTCACATACAAACTGTTTCATAGCTCATGCAGAAATCGAAAGCAGAGAAAAACTCAAGTGAGTCAAACATGGCCCAAACGGTCTGACATCGCCTTGCATAGCATCCCAAAATCGGTGTGGAGAATTGGATCATCCGATGTATCGGTATGAAGCAACCTTATGACATCAAAGCCTAGATTTCTGGCAACCTTACTAACTCTGCTATATGAATGTCGAAGCCGGACAAGCTCCCTTTCTAAAGTGGGACTTGAGGTGGAGCTCTACCTCTCTGCATCAAGTAAAGCCTGCAAGATGCCAACCTCAGTAATAGCAACTCTCAATGCCTCCTCCTTTTTGGCTACCTCAGCCTGAAGGCGACGAAAAGCCAACTATGGCTCACTAGGCTCATCAGTTATCCCATATTCCAAGCTCAAATTGGAATGGATGAAGGATCTAGCCTCCAATAGCCTCAATGCTAAACCATCAGCTCTGCTACTCACCTCAGTACCACTAGCCTCCATTATAGCCCTTTCCTCACTCTCCAAGCTCGTAACTCGAGATCTCAGCTAAGTACAATCTGCCTCTATGGCTAAAAGGACTAGACTCCTCTCCTTAAGCTCTACTATAAGGGTGGCGAGCTCAACCTCATAGGTCCTCCCCATCTCATCAAAATCCTCCACAATGGCATCAAGAATCTCCTTGCAGCAATCCCTGTCCCAAATAGCCTCTATTAAGCACTCTCTTAGGTCCCTAAAAGTACTTTCAACTCTAACCTCAAACTCCAGTGTATAATCCCTCAATATATCAGTTGGAAGGCTAGGATTAAGATGATCTGGAATCGAGAGGTCAACAATGAAACATGAGTCCCTACTGGATCTCCACTCTCTAAACTCAGCAGTAGACCACTTACGATCATCCTCGAAACAAGTAGAATAGTTGATAGTCGACTTGCGCTCCTTCCAAAAGCCAAAAACGTGCTCTATCATGGCCACATTAATATCTTGGAGCCCATAATCACAAGTGATGATAGAAAGATCACTAAGTTGAGGGACATGTTGATGACCCCCGAACTGCCTCATGGCCATACTTGGAAATTACCCTGTGCAACCCTAGATGCCCACCAAAGGGATGCCAAGCAAACCAACACAATGGGTCTAACCCTGAAACCTAGTAACTCCCTACTTAACTTTCCACATCTAGTCAATGGGACCCAAGACCAACTAGTGGTGTCCTTAGTAAAAGGAAGATCAAGGGCCATAGTGAGCTTAACTCTATTCTTCCTTAAGAACCCCACAGGTTGTGCCCTAGATATCACACTCAGATAACTATAGAACCATAAATACAACAGAAGCACACAACAACCAAGCCTACCACTACCCATCTCACGGCACAGAGAAAGAGACCGAATAATCTTAAAGAAGAGAGAGGGAATAAAAGAAGTGCTATGAGGTAGAGTACTCACCAAAGGTAGTACCGCAAAGCTAATGGAACCCAACTAAGAAGGGAATAGCACTGTGCCAAAGAAGGCCACCATGAAGGCTTGGCACCTATAGAACACCCAAATGCTTCTTCAAGTCCACAAAATCCTCTTGGTAAGAGGCAGGGCACTCAGCTAGTTCGAACCGGTTGAGCAGAAAATCGAATGGCATGCTACCTCCTAGCTCGCTTCCGTATCAAGTCAGCCTATCAACAATGGGCCTTTTCAAGCCCAATAGCTCTACTAGCCTCTTACGATAGCGAGATTGAATCGGTGGCCGGTAAACCCAACTCACGGGAGTAGATGGAGAAAGGAGACAATCATATTCTTCCAAAGTAGGGACCAAGTCCACCTCCCCGATGGTGATGCACCTTAAGGCGGGATTCTAACAGGTAGCAATGGCCTCTAGTAGGTGTCAGTCAAGAGCAGTGCGAACCCCACCATCTCTTAAGCTCCCTCTCATGAAAATTTTCTCGCTTAAGCTCCACCACAGTATCATAAGTCATGAGCCCAAGAACATCCATGCTCAAATTTGAAAGAATTTGGTGTTTTGATACAGATCTGTGAAGAAAAGTGTAGAAAAAAGGTGTTTCTAAGAGTTTTCAGTGAAGAAAAAGGGTAGGAGAAGACCCCAGAAATTGCAGACCAAAATATGGAAGGTTTTGGGGGGTGCCTAGACCTTTATGCACGCTTCTCGAGGCCGATGCACATTGTATGGCCACCGTATCTTGGGACACGTGCCAGGGATTTTCAGTCCCCCGGCTTAAGCCCATACATCTTCTGAGCTTAAATATAAAGGATGAGGGGATTTGGAAAACTCTGGAGAGAAGATGCCCTCGGTTTTTGCACTAAAAGTGGTGTGTGGTGGGTTCAGTAGCAAACCGGTCCCTTAAGAGATTTTTCGCATAACCGAGACCGTAGAAAGCCTACATAGGGGCAGTTTATTTTTGCGCGTCTCATCTAGCATCCTAGAATATATTGAACCTCATTTTATAATCCTAATTCACCTAGTTCAGTGGTCAGTTCAACCCCCGTTGCCAAGACATATAGTGGGATAGTGCTAAGGCCATTCTCGATCGTTGATAACGATCCATCTAGCATGGTATGAAAGTAGCGGAATTCATTTCCCGCATGTAATTCATCAAAGGAACCTTTCTCGAAGCATTAGTCAATTCAGTTGATGACTAAGTCAATCAATACATTCTGCCACACGGCGAGTCCAAAATCCCACTTGGGAAATCCAGGATCATCATCAAGGTTGTTAAGGAACCCATTGAGGTATAATCATCCAGCACAAGCTTAGACTTATTTCAAGCCGGTTTATTGATCCAGAACCATGCAAAAACCTACACTGGGGCAGTTTATTTTGCGTGGTTCATTCCATTTTTTGCGAATCAATATGCTTAAGAATGGGTCCATCCCACCAGGAACCTTTCCTCTCATGTCGAGAATTGCATAAAACCTACACTGGGGTAGTTTCATTTCATACGATCTCTCCTTTTTCCATCTCCCTCAATGGATTGATCATTATCAGATTTCATCGATAAACCTATGGAAATATGGTGCGATACAAGTGGATATGGAATATAAGTCAGCACAATAATGTCGTTTAATGCTGAAAATGCGACAATGCATGAGTAAGAATAGTGGTACCAGAGACTCATCAATGCTAAAGCACTGCTAGAATCATACATCCGAGCCTACGAATAGGCAATATCTAGAATAATACATGTAAGGCCTACCAAGAGGTAATTTCCATATATACATCAGGAGCCTAGGCGATATCATGCTTCAGGGCCCCCCATAGGGCAATATAATACATACACATCTAAAGCCTGCCAATAGGCAATATAAAAATGCAGTCCAAGCCTACCAAGAGGCAATCCAATATATACATGTCTAGCCTACCAAGGGGCAATGTCTACAAAATACAAGAAAAATAAAACATGCCCGTACAAGGGCTATATCATAATGGTACAACAATACATGGCTGGCCTAAAGAGAGTCATCATCTTTGACAGTATCGCTCGTGAAGCGCTTGGCACTACTGCCAACAGCATCATCACTCACAACAGGACCTTTAAAAGGACCGGCTCAATTCATTGAAGAACCTAAGGCATATCTCGGAACCTAAAATGGTGCCTGATCTGGTACAGGTCCCCGTTCCCAATCATCTAAGCGGACAAATCCCCAATTACCAATAGGTCCTAGGGGAATAGGCATATACTCTGACTCATGTCATTGAATAGAAGGATCTCTACCAGGAATATAGGGTGTAAGAGGTACAGGCATCCTATGCCCCCTCATCTGATCAATCAAAGCGTTGATGTACCCACAGAGCATACATATCTCAACCAGGAGCTGGCTCCTCTCCATCTCTCTCTATGGCAACGATATGGGCCTCCCACTCTCTCTCTACCATCGATCCCTCTCTCGAGCTAGTGACCTGGCAATCTCCTCCTACATATACCCATCTCTAGAGGCGACCATGCCCTCAAGCTCTCTCACCCAAGCTTGTAGGGTATCTGCATGTAACCTCAAGTGGGCCTCTAAAGCCTGACGAGCGCATGCTATGCCCCTGAGCACTCTACCACCAGTCATAGGGCAATCATCAACGATAAGTCTACCTGAGGCTATAGAAACCAGGTGATATAATCAGTATCCACCATAACAAAACCCTCGAAGGAGCTTGTCTCATAGGCAAGGTCATCCAAAATGACCTCATGACTGGATAACTCGGGAGGTGGATCCCTAGGCACTCTAAAAATCGGCATGACTTGATGGAAGGTCCTCTCAGCTAAGATGAACTCCCAACTCGATAAAGCCTAGAACCAATGCTGTATATGCAACTCAGGCATAGCAGGGGTGACCTCACGCCTAGCCAACAACCGCCCATCATAGGGGTTGTTGAGTATCTAGCCCCAGGTGACACATTCCAGTGTAATGCTAATAGTGGATGGCAGTGTCAAAACAACTCTGGTAAGAAAAGGATTGTCGTATCAAAGACAGGCCAAAATATTGTGGACACAGGGCTGGGATGTACTTGTTGGAAAAATACATGTTAGTATCGCATACAAAACATTAGGTACATATAGACAGTCTTCCAATATTAAAACCCTAGACTTAAAGCATAAATTAACAACTCTAATAGCTACAGCCAGAATCCTGCTCTTATCAGCCAAAGTAAGAAACAATTCCCCTTTATTAAACTTTATTGTCTCTTGGAACCCCAGCAAAGAATTGCAGATATGATTAGTACAACCTGAATCCACACACCAGTAATCCGTGGGATTTTGTACTAAACATATTTCAAGGAGAAATGAACTTTTAATACCCTTATTATTTGCAGCTCTGAATTTTGAACAATTCCTCTTCCAATGTCCTTTCTCACCACAATGGAAACACTTTCCTTTGATCTTCTTTCCTTTCGTGGTAGCCCCTAAGGCAATTTGTTTACCATCTTACTTGGTGAAGTCCTTCTTCTTTGTCTTCTTACCATTGCCTTTCGACTTAGGTTGAGAAGTAAAAGTTTCAGCCATATTAGCATCAACGCTAGATGTACCAAGAATGCCTTTCGCCGCTACTAACTCATTTATTAATTCAGACAATGAATAAATCTTTTTGTTCATATTATAATTGAGTGTGAATTCTTTGAATGATTTCGGTAGTGACTGGAGTATCATATTCAGTTGGGATTCTCATCAATATCAACACTTAAAACTTCCAATGTATTCAAATTAGAGATCATAGTAAGACAATGCTCCCTCACTAAACTGCCTTCCAGTGTATTTAGTTCATGGAGCTCGGGTTTCATTTAAAACGCCACTATAGGACTCCCTAAACACAGCTATAGGTATGGAACTCGAGCTCCATGAACCCAAGTTCCATAATTTATTTTATTTTTATTTTTTTTAAGTTTCATTTGGCATAAACCGAGTTTCAAAACAGGGGCATAAACCTAAATAGTTTCAAAACAAGGACATATTGCTAAATTTTTTAAAAAATAAGGGCAAAATGCTAGAATTCTCGTTTGATCAAACCACTATAAACCAGGAAAGTCAATCTTGTAGGAGCATGATATAAATACTCTCTGCATGGAATGCTAAGCTCGTAGCAAAGAAAAAGTATATATTTCACACTACTATGAACCGACAATGGAGGCCGTGAGATCCAACCCTTGTATCTCTCTCCCACTAGACATTTTAAATTAAAGGTTTGTATTTTGCAAACATGTGTAATCTAATCACACACGGCCTTGCACTTTATACATTTGAAAACACCTAAAAATTGTTTTCGCAAGAATCTTGTGACTAAGCTCTTCTCACGAAAATGGGTTAAGGAAAAATAGTGAAAACATAAAATTCAGATAGAAACTTTCGCTACTATCTCACGAGTAAAGCTTACCTGCGAAATGTTTTTTGCTTCAGAGGCATTTTTCACAAGTAGCTTCGCGAGAAGTTAATCCACGAAAAATGCGTGTTTTCAGTTTTTAAAAGTGTAGATGTAGACAGTTTTCAACGGTTTTTCATGAACAAACAACCACCATATGAACATAAAGGATAGAATTTGATATCAAAATTGAATTCCATTGATGTTATAGCCTTAAAGCTCAATTTAACATACTTAAATTCAAATTTAAACAGCATCATAACATCAATATCAATTTTCATCAAACCATAGTTTGAACAACCATGCAAAAAATTAAATATAATCTTCTAACATCATTAAACTATTATCTCTAATTCCAAAACTCACAAAACATGTTATACAGATTGGAAATCGAAGACTGCATTGATACCAATTGTTAGAAAAATACATGTTTTGTATCGCATACAAAACATATGTAGTGGAAAAATTAACGGATATACGTCATTCACAATTGATAACATGTACAATGTAAATTTTAGAGATTAAGAACAAGAAAGTGTACCTTGGTGTGGAAAATTTCAAAAAAAAGATTAGAAGTGCTTGGGAACACTTTTAATCATCACTCCAATTCCACTAATGTCCAAGAAGTGTGGTCTCTCAATTAGTTATGTGAATTTGTTCAAGGGAGAATTAGAGAGTGTCCAACACTCACATACAAAACCATTTCATGTATCTATTTTTTTCAAATTCTGTATATTTCTCTCCTTATAACTGATTATCTAATTGGGTTAGCCTTTTGGGCCTTTCCAATTGGACTCTAGTATGTGGCTTGGAATGGGACCATAATAGAACAAATAAGACACTAGCTACAATGGGCCCTGGGCTCACAATTGATAACATGTACAACGTAAATTTTAGAGATTAAGAACAAGAAAGTGTACCTTGGTGTGGAAAATTTCAAAACAAAGATTAGAAGTGCTTGGGAACACTTTTAATCTTCACTCCAATTCCACTAATGTCCAAGAAGTGTGGTCTCTCAATTAGTTATGTGAATTTGTTCAAGGGAGAATTAGAGAGTGTCCAACACTCACATACAAAACCATTTGATGTATCTATTTTTTTCAAATTTTGTATATTTATCTCCTTATAACTGATTACCTAATTGTGTTAGCCTTTTAGGCCTTTCCAATTGGACTATAGTATGTGGCTTGGAATGGGACCAAAATGGAACAAATAAGACACTGGCTACAATAGGCCCTGGGCTTTTTTGTCAGCTTTTGACAAGTCCAAAGTTGCCATTAATTATATTTAATACCACTATATAAATATAATTGCACTCTAGGCCTTATTAATAAATTATATCCCAAGACTTTATTGTACATGCAACCCTTTCATAAAATATTCATAGCAATACAAAGTCATGAATATAGACTGCCACTTTGTAAATTACTACATCTTAATCCTTGAGTACATGGTTTAATCCTTTAAGTTATTCATTATATATTTATGAAATCAAATTTCATAAATATATACTTTAGTAACTATTTACTAAAGTAGTTAGGCCTAACATTCTGAATAACAAACCCATTAAACTTATCTCAAAGGAATATTTTGTATGTTTGTTAAGAGACTATGAATTCCATCTTGAGAATATATGTTCCATCAACACCAAATGTGGCTGCCCAACATACTAAGATTTTGATCGTAACTTTAGCCTCACTACTGATATATCAAGGCAACCTACACTTTATGACCAAGTCCATTATTCCCTCAGGATTAAATGTTCATGTAAATAAAAGTCATGAGATTTATTATTCATTTAACAGTCATTAGGAGAATAATAAATCTCATAGCGGTCCAGTTCAATATGCTTTAACTCTTAAAATATATCAACATATCAACTAGAAGTCTCCACTTCCATGATCAAGACAAATCATCTTAGTTGATATGTCATAGTCTTCACAGATGAAATGCTCTATTTCATCACCGACTACGAACTAAAATTCTGAGTTTACAAAGAACTTGTGATTTATATCTTCTGTGACTTTTCACATAAATCACATACTATGCATCTTATGGACTATATGATAATGTCCAAATATTCATGTTTCCATCATTTTAGATAATAATAAAGCAACTTTATTAATCACAATACTAAGTCACACATAATTTCATACATAACAACATACAGCGCATCATACAATAGGATTTTAGGACACTAATCCTAACAGTACTTATATGCCCACCACATTAAAATCTGCCAACAACCTTTGAGGCTCCTGAAGCCCTGTTAGAAAGCCTGCCTTAGTAAAGTGATGAAGATTCCGTAAGAAAGGGACCCCCAATCATAGGCCCCTATATTTGACACTACTCTTATGGCTCCCAACAGCCTGTAAGTCAACACCAACTGGTTGTTGCCCAGTAGGAAACTACTGATGAAATAGAAAAAGAACCACTTGAGATCGATGTCGTCTAGCTCTATCCTGCAAGTTTTATTCATCTTCAACCATTGCATGTAGATTTGAGGCTCATTGGTAGGCCCAAAGTACCGTCTCATCGCTCGGGTAAGGGGATAGTGGATGCCTAAAAGCTCACTCGCAACATCAAAGTCCCAAGATGGCCATCCTATTAACGGGAAGGATTGCATACTCCCCACAACTCAAATGAAAGGTGCCAGTCTCCACGTGGAATCGCTACACCAAAGTCTCTACTATCGTGTGCTTCATGGAATAGGATGGAATCCTCAGGAAGTCCTCGAAGCCCTGCTTAATTAAAAATGCGCAGTAGCATGCATTAGTCCTAGAGTTGAACAGGCGGATAAGGAATGAAAACCAAGCTTCCTGACTGCGAGTCGTCTCAGCAACCTACACTCAAAATCAGAAAAGCTACCAGTTAGCATGCATATCTACATATCCAAAATTAACAAGTGGAAAAGAAAAAGGAACATACCTGACCCTTCCAAGCCTGAGCGGAAGGATGCCTCTTTAGACCAAGCTAAAGATGGGTATCATTTATGCTATCATCAACCTTTATAGTGTAGGACTCTGCCCGGGCCAGACAAGGCATAAATCTTGGCCAACAACTACTGCACCTCGAAGTACCTAGACTCAGCCCGGCCATGTCATTGGCCTCCAAATCTACATTAAGATCGAGCATGAGCTCATCCTCTAGCTCCATGCCCCTTAGGCCCTCTCCCTCCTCAATTCGTGGATACTACAAAGAACCGCCAACTGAACCAATACGGGACTAGGATGAAGCATTGGCCATCTCTACCAAGCATCGACCCCTAGTATGATGCACAATGGGCACACTACCAGATGGTGCAATGTCATCACACCCTCGATCGACGTGCTTCTAAAGAATCCGAGCTGCTTGCTCGCCAATTGAAATGGTGTCATCTTCGTTGCTTGTTAAATTACTGATTGTCCCAAAATCTGAAGCTAGTAGGAAATGGTAAATTTAATCACTTAACCATAAGTCTAACACGTCTAACACTCCCCCTCACTTGTTAGCCTAAACTTCCCCTTAATAAATGGGAGCCCAACAAGTGGGAATTTAACATTTTAAATAGGAGGTAGAATAAAGCCAATGATTGAACTTAGGATCTCCTGCTCTGATACCATGTTAAATTACCGATTGTCCTACAAACTTAAGCTAGTAGGAAATGGTAAAATTAATCACTTAACCGTAATTCTAACACGTCTAACAGAAGAATCCCCTCGAGATGGAACAATGGTGGGAGCCTTCCCACGATCTCTGCTAGATCTCGCCCATTAAGGCATAATCTGCAAAAGCAAATTCAAATTTAATCAATAAGCCCAAATCAAATGGCAATGTAAGGAAACATGTAAGTATGTCTAATCCTACTACCTAACACATATCATGCAGGTTCATACCAAGAAGTCATGTTTCCTAAAATGTCGAAGTTTCCAAACTACCCTTCTTCGAGATTCAGATTTGGCCATGACTGTTCATCTCATCGAGATTTCGATTAGGTTATGACTGTCTACTCCCGTGGCCTCTATTAGATTCAGATTCGACCACAACTGTTCATCTCATAGGGATTTCGATTCAGCCATGACCATCTAATCCTATGCCCTCTCCGAGATTCAAATTTGGCCTCGACCGTTCATCTTATCAGGATTTTGATTTGGCCATGACCATTTAATCCTATGCCCTCTCCAAGATTCAGATTCGCCCATGACCATTCATCTCATTGGGATTTCAATCTGGCTGTGATCGTTTAATCCTATGGCCTTTTCGAGGTTCAGATTCGGCCACGACTATTCATCTCACTGGGATTTAGATTTGGCCAGGACTGTCTAATCCTATACCCTCTTCGAGATTCAGATTTAGCCATGACTATTCATCTCACTGGGATTTTGATTTAGCCATGACCATCTAATCCTATGCCTTCTCTAAGATTTAGATTCAACCACGACTGTTCATCTCACTGGGATTTTCATTCAGCCACAACCATTTAATCCTATGCCCTTTACGAGATTCAAACTCGACTACGACCGTTCATCTCATCGAGATTTTGATTTAGCCATGATCGTCTAATCCTTATGCCCTCTTTGAGATTCAGATTTGGCCACAACCGTTTGTAAAGTTGTGATTTACAAATATGTATTTTGTTGGCTTTTATTCTGTGCCAAATTTGATTGTAATTATATTCAATATTTTGTACCCTGTATTTATTATGGGATTTGATTGTAAGGGTTGTGTGTTAGAGAGAGAGAGAGAGTAGATTAGGCTTGGAGGGTCTCTTGTTAGCCCATGTATCCCAACTGATTGGCTAGTGGATCGATTACCACTTGGAGGGTGGCGGAGAGGTTTTTCGCCGAGTTCTTTGGTTTCCTCTTCGATAGCACATTGGCGTGTTATTTGTGTTTGCGTTCTTCTTCCCTACTCTTTTACATTTCATTTTACTGCTGTGATTATTTGAATATGTGTTAGAGTAGCTTATTTGTTTATCCACTCGCATTTACATTATTTCACACTTAGAACTAAGTTAGTGTAAAATCTATCGAGCCTTATCTTTTATTTGGGGGTCTAAACAGCTCTTGTGTTTCTAACACATTTTCAAGCTTTCAATTGGTATCAGAGTGAGTACACTCACTGTGGTTTAAATACTTGAAGGTGATCCTTGACCCTTTGTGATGGACCGGTCACAATCTCTTAAAGCCTCATCATTCTTTGATTGAGGCAACTATGCCTTTTAGAAGGTCTGAATGAGGGCTTTCTTGTGTGCTATAGATGAGTCTGTATGGGACTCTGTGGAGAATGGGTATGTTAAACCCATAACTGCCAGGTATGAATGGGATAAGGCAGCTCTTGCATTAGCTAATGCGAATAGTAAGGCCATTAATGCTATATTCTGTGGTGTGTCCCCTGATGAGTTTCACAGGATATCGCAGGTGGAGACAGCTATGGAAGCTTGGACGATCCTTGAAATGACCTATGAAGGTACCAAGAAAGTCAAGGACACGAAGCTTCAAATGCTTACCGCCAGATTTGAAGAACTTAAGATGGGAGATGATGAGGCTTTCGATTCTTTCTATGGAAAACTCAATGAGATTGTAATTGCCAAACTCAATCTTTGAGAGAAGATTGAAGATTCTAAGGTGGTGAGAAATATTTTGAGGTCTTTACTGGAGATTTTCTGAGCAAAAGTCACACGTATAGAAGAGAGTAAAGACTTGAATGAGATCAAAATCCAAGAGCAAATTGGATCTCTCCAAACATATGAGCTGGGATTGCCTTCTCATAAATCGAGCAAATCTCTTGCTCTTAAAACCATCACCGAGAGAATGGACAACACCTTCGAAGAGGATGATGTGGAAAAGGAAGTAGTATTCCTTGCAAAGAACTTCCCAAAATTTCTGAAGATGAACAACAGTGGGAAGCCTTTCAACAAAGGAAAGTTTTCATCTCCCAAGGGTGATAGGAAGGAATTTAAGAAGAAAGATGGGAAGGAGTCTCCATCTACTCAAGGAATCACTTGCTTTGAGTGCAATGGACATGGACATGTCAAGAGAGAATGTCCTAACTATTTGAGAATGGAAGGCAAGGCATATGCCACTACTTTCAGTGATTCGGATTCTTCCAACTGAGATTCTGAGGACAGCTGTGATGAAGAAGGGAACTTCTCAGCATTTATGACTATTGGTCATGTTGAATCTTTAGAGGACTTGAATTTGCTTGTGTAAGAACTTGGGGAGCATAGTGATGAGGAATCCATGGGAATTGTAGAAGAATCAGATGCTGAAGTAGATGAAAATATAGCCGATCTTCAAGGGAATTACAACTTTCTCCTTGAGAAGTTGGGAGAGTATGCAAGGGTGGCCAAGGCGGCTGTGAAGAAGATGAAGAAAGCAGAGGAGGACTATAGAAGTCTCCTACCTAGGTATTAGGAAGCCAAGTGTGAGATTGAGACACTAAATGGTGAGCTAACCGAGGCTTACATAAAGGTGAAATTTCTTGAGCTTGAGGTGGTTCAAGCAAATGCCAAAATAGATAGAGTCTTTACCAAGAAGCTTGATGATGTCATCTCTTCCAAAAAATCTTTCTCCGACAAAATCGAGTTGGGATATACTGGAGAAAGTAGTACGCGTGTCAAGGTAACCAAGGAAGTAAAGTTTGTGAAGGCCAAAGAACCAAAAGGATTTGTCCCTATTGTTGAGAAAGCAAATGTAGAGAAGAAGAAGAATATGGCTGACCAACGAGTGTTGAATAAGAGGTCTGAAGCCAAAGGGAGATCACCTCCAAAATCACAAAGAGGTCTAAGAATGAACCATGTATGCCATCATTATGGACTTCAAGGACACACCAGACCAAATTGTCATAAGTTGAGAGCATTGAATAATGCTTGGGATCAAAGGTCAAGAAGACCAAGAGATGACAAAAGGAATTGGGCTGTTGGGCAACCAAGAAGTCAAAATGGAGATTCAGGTGTGATGGATGTAATGAAGATGACTAAGTCATTCACCACATGTTTGGCAAACTTCAACAGCAAGTTTGAAGGTCACAATTTACGTACCCAATCCTATAGGGATATCAGCCCAAACGCACGTGACGTGTGGGTGAAGAGGGGTACTCATGCATGATTATCTCCTATGTCCATGCATCAATACTTCCAATGCTTAGGATCATAGGTTCATGCATCATATCATGCATTGCTTTCTGTTTATAGCATGTTTCTTTTACAAATCTTGCTCTTTCTTGTTGTTATTGATCTTACTTTTCTTGTTCTATTTTTTAGTGTGTTAAAAAATTCAAAAACCCATAAAAAATTAAAAATCTTCAAAAAGTTTGATCACTTGTTTTGTGTGTATCACATGTGAGTTTGGCCTAGTACCTTTGTACTAATGGCGTAGTGTATTTATGAGCCTATCTTGTTATGTATGCACATATATCTGTGTGGGAGAAATCTTGAAATCTATGTGTGATTATTGTAAATAGATCTTCAAGCTTGTCATGAATGATTGGTCAATAGTCTTGATGGCCTTGATACTTGCATAGACTTGTGCCAATATCTCTTCCCACTTTATTTTTATGTTTTTGTTAAAGAGCTAACCAAATGTAAATCTCACAATGAAAAAGAGATTAGGAGCTGCAAAAGCCTGTCGTACATGCTAGTATTTGATTAGGAAAAAGGGAAAGCGACTTTTGAATTGATTTGTATGGTGCTCATAAAGTCAAAAGCTAACTCTACATGTTGAAATATAAAAAATTTCAAGCACCGATCTCAAAAGGAGATGTATTATCCAAAAAGGGAGTAATTGTTATGATTTATGCAGAAGCCAAATGAAAAGCTTTTAAGTTTTGTAATCATTCTCTTGTGGGGGGTCATAAATGTTCATTTCTATAATTGAGATTGACCACTTGATTTCGTACCAGTCGTGTATGACTTGATTGAATTGATTATTGAAGCTTCACTCTGGTCTATCGACTATTCCACATTTGATACTCACCCACAACACACGAGACTTCAATTCAATTAATGCTTATCTCATTTGTGTGATTGTACATGTTCAAATGTGATGTGTATGCTCAAGTACTTGCTGATCAAACCCAAAAGATTTTTGAGTTTTTTATATGTTTTTGAAAGTGATTTTATACTCTCGTGCTTTTAGTTTTTGTTCAAAATGCATTTTTGTGTTTTTCTTCAAAAACTAGTTCAGAGGTCTTTTCGTGAGAAGCTCGCGACTGAGAGCTTCCTGTGAAATGTGCTTAATGGAAATTACAAAGTCACATTTTCATACAGAAAGTCTCGCTACTGTCTCATGAGTATTTTGCGACTAAACTCTTCTTGCGAAATGTTTTTAGGCAAAAACTGGATTTTTTTTAATTCATACAGAGGCTATCGCGACTGTATTGCGACTAACAGCTTCTCGCGAAAGTTTTTGAGCTTCAGTGGCCCTTTTTGTGACTGTTTTGCGATTGTATCGCTACTGCCTAACCCCGAAAAATGCGTGTTTTCAGTTTTTATGTAGCAGACGTGACATCTTTTCAAAAACTCTTAACTTCCCTCGCATTGCCTCTCTCGAACCTCTCTCAACCCAAAACCATTTTTCACTCAAACCCCATCAATTCCAAGCTTGTTTTCTACAATTTTAACTTTAAGGTATGTTTTCTAAAACATTTTTCTTCTTATTTGTCATAGATAATGCAGAAAATTAGTTAGGGTTCTCAAAATTTGGGATTTTTCAAAAATGGGTTGGGGTTCTTCGTTTTTGTGAAAAATTTTCCAAAACTTTGATCGGGCTGAGTCCCATTTGATGTTTGTGTATCTGTGTTGGCCCCGTGTGGCATTTTACTCATGTATTGAGTCATTTTCACTTATGTTCATGCATTGCTCATTCGTGTAGTTCGTTGTTGCATGTCAAGTGCTTGACAGAATGTCCTAGTGACATTTTTGTGCTAAATTGGATTCAAGTGAATTCCAATTTCTCGGTTTACACTTGTTTGACCATTGTTTCACTTGTTTTGGTCACTAAGCATGTGTTTCACACACTTTGCCTATGTTGGAGTAGGAGTTTGGAGGGCTTAGGTACAACGGGTAGATTAGGCTTGGATGGTTTCTTGCTAACCCATGTATCCTAACTGATTGTATAGTGGATCGATTACCATTTAGAGGGCGGCGGAGAGGTTTTTCGTCAAGTTCTTCGGTTTCCTCTTCGATAACACATTGGCATGTTATCTGTGTTTGCATTCTTCTTCCCTACTCTTTTACATTTCATTTTACTGTTGTGATTATTTGAATATGTGTTAGAGTAGCTTGTTTGTTTATCTGCTCGCATTTACACTATTCCGCACTTAGAATTAAGTTAGTGTAAAATCTATCGAGCCGTATCTTTTATTTGGGGGTCTAAACAGCTCTTGCGTTTTTAACACATTTTCGAGTTTTCACCATTCATCTCATCGGGATTTTGATTTGACCATGACCATTTAATCCTATGCCCTCTCCAAGATTTAGATTCAACCACAACAATTCATCTCATCGGGATTTCTATTTGGCCACTACGATTTAATCCTATGTCACCTCATCAGTTTCAATTTGGCCACGACGATTTAATCCTATGTCACCTCATCGGGATTTTGATTTGGGCATGGCCTTTTAATCCGATACCCTCTTCGAGATTCAGATTCAGCCATAACCATTCATCTCATCGAGATTTCGATTCGGCCACGACCTTTTAATCCTATGCCTTGTCCAAGAATTAGGTTCAGCCACGACTGTTCATCTCACTGGGCTTTCGATTTGACCATGACCATTTAATCCTATATTCTCAAAGCAACTCACCCCTCAAATTTGCGTTATTGTTATGACTACAAGATCTCAAGGTTCCTAGTCACTATGTGTTTTCCCTTATGTCTACTTTGCATTTTACGTTGGTATCTATGTGGCCTAAAAATTAAGTTTTCCTTGCATGAACAAGTGTTAACATAATTATGCATAATAAATACTAGCATGCTTTTCTAGTTGCTGTGGTAAAAAAAAAAAAAATGGGTTGAAGCAACAGACTGAAGTTGGAAGTTGGACCCGTTAGATCGCGACTTGCTCCAGAGAAATTTTTAGAAGTTAGATTTCAAAGAAATGAGATGGATATGGCCAAAATGGGCCCTTGGGGCCCATTTATAGGCCATTGTACAGCCTGGGCAGCTCGGCGCACCTTATATGGCTGCCGAGTCTACCTGGCGCACATACAAAGGCCGCCAATCAACATTGACCGGTTGACCTTTGATAAAAAATATTTAAAAAAACCCAAAGTTTCTTGCCTAGTTCCATGGACCAAGTTAGAAAATTTCTCCGAACCAGCTATAGCAGCTCAACCTTGCCAAGTAAAACCAGTCTTGATCCATGAATGACATAGTTTTCGCACACAATTTTGGGGCAACAAAATGCAAAATTACGTTCTTTATTCAATACCTCTCATTGCACTCGAGATATCAAATAAAGAAGGGGCAGCGGTAGATATCGTATTTTATCTGCCCTTGATTTGCATGCCGAACCTCGAAAATTCCAAAAATATTACCTTTTCTCCATAGGGCCGCGAAAAATATCTAGATTAACATGGCGCAACCCATTCGGGCATCGAAGCACTTGAAATGCATTTTCAGTCAAATTGACCACAATGCCCGTAGTCAACACTGAGTTGGTCGAAAGTCAAACGAGGTCAAAGTTCTCCTGAAACAACATTTTTCATGCTTGTACGTCAAACCCAAGTCACTCAGAGATTTTTGTCAACTTTGACCAAGTTTGACCTAACCTTGACTTCTAAGGGCACCAGAAATCCTAATTTTGATCCGACCGTCAAAACGGGTTGGGACCAGAAGATTATCAAATTCACTTTCCAACGACTATTCAAGGGTCAAAATTGGAGTTAAAATGGTTAAGATATGCAGAAAACTGTACAAAGCAAGTCAGTACGCTTCCTAAGATTGGCATCCAAAGCTTTCCAGGGACACCAAGATTGGCTCAATCCAAGTCTAGGAAGACCTACAAATACCCTTCTGAAGCTGGACTAGAAAAAAGCTAGAACTACTAACGTCTGCAAAGGTGGCTAGCGGCCACTCAAGGGCCACTAGAAGTTGAAGGGTCAGATTTCGGCTATAAATACTCCCAAACCTTTCATTTTACCCAAAAAAAAGGAAGATTTTAGGCAGTTTTCTAGGCAGATCCTCTCTCATTTCCTCTCTAATTTCTCTCCCAAATATATCCTAACACATCCAAACATCTTTGATTCTACTATTTTCTCCACAATCACATGGTTGTGTTCTTGTACTCAATCTTCGTCACCTTAGTTCCATATCATGGATTTGAGGTTTAGGGTTATGGATGTAGCTTTTTAGATACAATCCACACCTTTTTCTTTTCATAGCTTTTTCTTGGTCAATAATATGCTTTATTGCTTTTCCTTGCATGTTCTTGCTTTTTTTTTTTTTTTTTTTTTTTTTGTTGTTGTTGTTGCTTCCTAGCATGTTTTATGGTTTTTCTAGCATGTTTCCTTGCTTTTTGCCATGATTTATCGCTTTGATGTTGTTGGTCTAGCCTTCTTGGGCTAGGATATGTCTAGATCTAGATCTGCATGTTTATGCTTAGATCTACTTGCCTATGCTTTCTATGTCGTGCATGTGCTTAGATCTACATGACTATGTATTCTTTGCCACGTTTATGCTTAGATCTACGTGCCTATGTTTAGATCTATGTGTTTATGTGCTCTATGTCATGTGTGTGTTTAGATCTATATGTTGGTTGCTAATGCCATGTGCTTCTATAGCCCTTTTGTCCCTTGATATCTTTCTTTCTTGTGTTTTAGCCCTTATTGGTGGGGTGTAGATCTAGATCCCATGGTCTAGGCCTACATTCACACACCTAGGTCTATATCAATGGGTTTGGATCATTCCTTATATGCATGTGTATGTTAGCTTGCTTCTATGCTTTATTTCTATGCTTGTCTCTCTAGATCTAGGTTTTGCCATGCTTTGTGCTCCCCGTGGCTTTGTTCTTCTATGGTTATATCCAACCCCCTCGTGGACTATTGGGGTGTAACCACTTGTGAGGCGCATCCCCGTGATTCCAGTTTGCTCGATGCATACCCTCTCTTTGCCTTGTGCGATGTTGCTTGCCATGCTTGCTTTATGCCACCTGTTTAGCTTTCTTTGCTTCTATGCATTCTTTTTGCATGCTTGCCTACATATTCATGCATGAGCCTTTGCTTGCTTGTGTCATCAAGCATAATTCCTACTATCTTATGTGGGTTCAAACCCGACTTTGATACATGAGACCCCGAGTCCCTTTTCGGAATTTCACTTGACGACACGCGTGTCGTCTATACTCCAATCTTATGGAACTATTAACACTCAATCTAAACCAACATTTGTCCTCCTAGGACACCCACTTTTGTTTGATAACATGCATGTTTGCCCTTTCTTATGCTTAGCATGCTTTGTTTGCCCCCGTTTGGCTCTCTCTGTTAGTATGTTCCTTGCATGCTCTCTCTATCCTTTTTGTTTCTTTCTTTGCTTGGTTGTTGGCTTGTTTCCTTGTTTGTTGCATAGACATGTATGGAGCGAAGGTATGACATCTTAGGTACAAAAAAAAAGGGCAAAGATACAAGTAAGAAGATCCAAGCCCAAATAGGGCAATGTTTAGTAGATTGGAGGCCTAGCCTTCCCAAGTGGTTATGTCCTTCTATCTCCCTCCTTGAGCCTCTTCTCTTGAGCGAGTATTAGGGTCCCCCTCACTATACCTCTTTTCTTTTTCCTGCTCTTTGCTTGTGATGCGTTCCCTGGGTATGGCAATGTCTGTTTTATATTTCCTTTACCTTGCTGGGCCATACCCTTGGAACATTGGCAATGGTTGATTTACTTTCCCGCTCTATGTTGTTGCATTGTGCATGGTGTATGTATATCTATGTCTGCTAGTATATTTGGTGATTGTACAGTTTGTATGATGGACTTTTATGGCTATGTGAGTCAACCTCTCTAGTTATGAGAGCTTTGGACCTTATAATGTAGATATGTGCTCAAGGCAATTGCCGTAGGTGCATATTTATGCGATATTGTTTGCACGATCATTGCGGTGTGATTGTCCCAATCCATGTCACCTAGTGACACTAGTTTCCCCGTGTATGTGACACGCATCAACACGCTTGATACATTGAAGGGCTTCGGCTCGTCTTAGTATGAGTATGTCGATACGTGCCATATACACAGAAACAAAACCTTGCTGGTATGCCATAGCGCACCAAACACAAAACTCTACTGGAATTTCACCGCGAAAATGAGGTTCCTTGTTATCGTATTCTCACTGCGAAAGCTTGGCAAGAGTAATGTTTTGTGTGCTATGATGCACCGAAGGCGAATTGCTGCCGAATTTTCACCATGAAAATATGGTGAAAATTTGCCGAATTTTCATTGTGGAAATTTGGCATTAATTCCAAACGCACTGGGAAAGCATCGATTAGGACCATACCTATTCCAAAATTAAACCTTAAAACCCAACACATTTAAAGCCAATGCCAATAGATTGTTTTCAATTTCTAATGTCTAAAATTACGGTTTTACCAAAATAAAGGACTATCCTGGGACAGGCACTGTGGGGTGCCTAACACTTTCCTCACACGTACCCCGACTTCTGAACTCAAGAATCAAGATTTTTTAACCATCCATAGTAGATTAGGAATAATGACATTTTTCTTAGCCTAAGATCGATAATAAAATCAAATAGAGTCAGGCGACCAATCACACCTTAAAAAAACCCAATGATTGGTGGTGACTTCACTTATCCTTGGTAATTCCTTAAAAGTTGACCCAGATTCTAGTCACACACCCAAAGGTAACGACCCTCCTTCACACAAGCACCTGCAAATGCTCCCAGAGGAGGCCTTCTGCATGAGCGTCACCATAATGGGTGGTCGAATAGCCGCAAGGCATCAGCAATGAGGTAGAGGTCTTCATCTCCTAAGTGAATGTTTGCAAAAGCTTCTAGATATTGGAAATACAATCCATTGGAAACAATGGAACCTAGGTTTGGCCTTCTCACCACATCCCAAACACTATCCCAACAAAACCTTCTCTCATCTCAGTTGACTTAGGTTTGTTGCAATTTTGTCCATATTTTTCAAAAATGATTTTCCGAAATAAAATCAAAGCATAAAGGTTCAAATCAAAAGATCAAATCATGAAAATCTGTGTTCTAAAATGTATGCATCTTCTAAGAATGGCAAGTCAATGCCAAAACTCCTTTTGTAGGGAAAGAGTTGTTTGAGTGAAATGGCTATCCCTTACCAGGGATAAGGGGAATGTGATCCCCAAACACTCACATCATGATATCACATCTCAACAACCTTGCATTGGTAAAATATTCACCACTTTTACAAAGTGTCATATTCAATTATCATCTATACAATCAACCATTCGGGGAAGCGTTACCCAAAATTAGTGTAGACCCTGAATTCATGAATGACCATATGTTCAAGTTTCAATGACTAACTAATTGGATTTGAAATGACGGAGGCATTGTTTTAGCTGTCCAAACAGTTATATCGCTTGGTAGCCCTTTTGAGATAGAAAGAAAATATTTTTTCAAAAATTACCCAAATTTATAATTTGGCACTACTTGATAGTTTTTAGACCCCTTAAAACCACAATCAGATTAACCTAGGTAATTAGCCAAGTTGTTACTTAGTCCAAATTCCAAAACTAGGTTATTACAATCAAACAATCATATCATGCAAAGCAACGGAAAGATAAATAACACAATGATATGATCATCCAGGAAACCAAACTGGTAAAAACCTGATGAGGATTTAACCTAGCTATCCTCAAGGTAAACCTGAATCCACTATGAAAGAATCGAAGTTGTTCAACAGGACTTAGACCATTAACATCCTATTGCTACCCACCAGTAGAAACTTACTGACACGACCACGTGCAAGCTCCGAAACCACGGACTCCTTCTTTCTTGGATTCTCCAGCAAGTACAAGCACTCCCGCTTGTGTTTCTTTAAGTTCTTATAGCAGCATCTGAATGATCATCAAGTTCTTGAATGAATCTCCTTTTTGATAATCCAAAGCTTGTGCAAAGGAAAGCTCCTCACAGATCTCACAAGAGATTTACACAAACAGCAATATGAGAAACCTCTAAAACCTGGCTAGGGTTTGCCTTATATACCTAGGGCAAAAACATAAACCCTAAATGTTTTAATGAGCTAGGGCTGAGTTGGAATTCTACAGAAAAAACGCATCTAACCCAATTTTCAATTGATCGAGCCTAAGCTTCGATCGATCAAACCAAGCCGAGAAGCACTATTAATTTCTGCATCATCTTGTTCCAACTTTACATAAATACTACAACTTTGAGCAAGTCTAAAACAAGACTAAACAACTTGTTTTGATCATGGTTTGCCAACAATACACATTAGAGTTCTAAATACATAAGATCCTAAGTCTTTAGAACCTATAAAATCCCCCTTTGGCAATCTGTGACAAAACCCAACTAAAAGCTCAAAGTTTACAAAGAGAAAGCCTTTTACATAAGAATGCTCAAAACAAACAAATCCAATCCTAACTACTACCCATCAGTTGCAAGTGTAGACAGCACCTCAATTGAATCAACCTGTATATTTCCTGAAACACTAAACAAAAATGCATAACCGCATGTGTGGAAAATACAAGTAAATAAAATAAATTCCTGATTTCAACCAACACACAATAAAGACATATATCAATGAATAACTCATAAATATAAATCAATAAGCAGTTAAAACAAAAACCATACAAACCAATAAAAGTAACTCCCCCTAACATGAATAGCCCAACAAAAATATAGCAGGAGCTAAAAAGGTAAATACAAAGTGAAGCACCTAGATACAATCTAATCTCCACAAGCTCCAATAAAAAAAAATGTTCTCCCCCTAAACACAAAAACTCTACAAGAGCTCAAATATGTACTCCCCCTTTTTGTGACAGAATGCCAAAGGGCAATCAAAATCCACCATCAAAAGGAGGTGGCGGTGAGGATCGTCGAAACTGTGCCAACTCTGTGCGTAAAGCACGGATCTCATCAAGCACATCCACCAAAATCTATTCATGAGCCGCCTGAATGGTCAAGACATGATCCAACGTACGTCAAATGTCTGAATCATCCGAAGTAGTCGGTGGAGGAACATCACCATCAGCAGCAGTAGCACCAGATGCCTCAGCTGTATCAGCACCTGTAGAAGAGGGAGGAGGGGGAACAACACTAGATGACACACCTTTAAGATGCGTAGGACCAACTCTCAAGTGAGCAGCCCTCTGCCTAAGGAAGGTGGCACCTATGGGAGCTATGACATGAACGGGCTCACTGGCAGGGAAAACATCTAGACCGAGAAACAAAAAAAATCCTATGAATGAAAATAGGATGGATAAAAGCATGAGCTACGGCAGAACTCCTATGAACTTCGTTCAAAGAACGAAGAAACAGATGAGGAAAACTGATAGACGCACCAGAAACAAAAGTGTACAAAAACACACATCACTCAAGAGAGATGGTGTGGAGTTGAGAAATAGGCCATAAAGAATGACACGCTATTCTAAAGAAAAGATAGGTAGTCTTAGAAAGCTCAGCAGACGTGATCCGAGGATCAGAACCCCACTGGATAGAAGACCCAGTGATATATGACATAACGTCATCTAAAGGTGGAGACTCCTCATAGGGATAGACAGACTCCCTAACGACCGAAACCCTAAAAGCATCAGCCACTACCCTAGGGGTAATGGTGAACTCAACATCTCATATCCAACTCCTAACAAGGGTGTTGGAATCATAGACGTGGCAAGAGAGATTTGAAAAGAACTCTCTAATTAAGGCGGTCGAGGGTGCATGATATATCTCTAACAAGGACAGCTAACCTTTACTCTCAAGGTTTGCCCTAATGGTAGGATCTACCCCATCTAAAATAACAGAACGCTCAGCCCAAATCTTACGCTTACAGTTCAGTTTCTCAAAAACCTCTCTGCATCGGTCATTCCTAAACAGTTGACTCCTAGAGGGAGACACAGAGGAAAGGGAGGGAGTCCTATTTGCTCTAGTCTTCCTAGGCATGGTGCTAGGATAAGGACAAAGACACAAAATAGAACCAACAAGAACAGAAAGAAAAACCAAGGGCAGATTGCAAGTTAGCACCAAAAAAAAAAAAAAAAAACAAAAATCTATATGATGCATGAACAATTTAAATGTCATGATGCATGCTCTAATGCAGTGAGACAAAGTTCAATTTAAGTTCAAATTCACAAAATTGGCTTGAGCATAGAGTTTCTAACAAAAACCCCAAAATTTGAAAAACCACTTGTTCAATTTGTAATAAATTGACGAATTGATCATCACACATGAGAGAAACAGATAAAAAATGATCAATTACATCAATACAACAAGCCAATTTCATCAATTAAACCTATTTTGTACAAAATCCCCAATTCGAGTTCAATACAAGCCCTAGAATTTTTAATTTATTACAAAACCCCAAATTGATCAAATTAACCATCATAGATCAGGAATATATCAATATAGCAACAAAACCCATTGATCAATTTCACAAAATAAGGCTTGATACATCAAAAACACAAATTTATGCATAGTCCAAAAATTTACCCAAAAAACATGAAATAATGCATGAAAACATGAAAAACAATGCAAAAGAAAGGGTAATATGGACATACCGGCTTACGGAGAGAGAAACCTTGCAAGAAATTAGAAGGAAAACGACAAAAAATTTGTTGTGGAGCCTTGCCGAGTCGGAGAGAGAGAGAAAAAGTTTTGAAAAGTTTTTGAAAAAGTGGTTTGAACAAGTCAAATCTGAATTTTTAAAAACCTTATTCTCGAAATTTGATTGACCGAAACAACAGTTTCGATTGATCGAAACAGACAGAGACTCCCTAAAAATTTTAAACGCAATTTCAATTGATCTAAAAAACAGATTGGATCAATCAAAACACAGAGGCACACAAATTTTTTTAGGAAAAACACAGTTTTGAAAAAATCAAAGACACATTTTAGAAACACCTCAAAGCATTGAAATTGATGAAACAAAATGCATGAGTATGTGATGTAATTTTTTTCAAAAACAACAATTTTAAACCCAGTTTTCCCAAAGTTAAAATTTCATACATTCTCCATAAATTCTCAAGCATCAAATCTGTTTTGCAGAAAAACTCAAAGTATTTGCAAACTTGGTTGGTCAGACCAAAGACACACACAATAACATGTACAATGTTTAGCAAAGAGTAACTTGTGTAGTGTGTGGAACTACCAAAAACTTGAGATACATGTGAGGTGATATGTGAATAGCAATTAAGCACAAAGTCTACAAAATTCATCACATAGAATTTGAAAGAGACTATAACCTAAAGAGTTACATCATATAACTCCCACATTTCCTAAATCATAAGCTTGCAATCATGTAAGTTTCTTGATTTTGCTTCATATTGTACACACAAATTTTAATTATTCAGAAACTTATTAAAATAACCGGGATAATGTACACACCAATTTTAGCATTTAAATCGAGGCTACACCTTACGTTCTTTTTGTGCATGTGCTACACTTTCTTGAGCACAAAATCTTACAATATGCACTAAGGTGTTCATGATTGGCTAGTGAACAGTGGTGAGATGGTTATTTATGCCTTTCTTAAAAGATCCAAGTCCGACAGTCAAAGACATGTGACTTCTAGATCAGGACAAAGTGATCAAAACCATAAACATCTTTCCTACACAACATGAACTACAAAGTTTTGACTAATAAAGTGCAAAAACTAAGCTCATCAAAGCTAAACAAGGTACAAAAGACATGTTATATGAACAGTGGTGAGATGGTTATTTTTTCCTTTCTCAAAAGATTCAAGTCCGACAATCAAAGATATGTGACTTCAAGATCAAGACAAAGTGATCAAAACCATAAACATGTACAAAAACTAAGGTGTTCATGATTGACTAGTGAACAGTGGTGAGATGGTTATTTATGCCTTTCTCAAAAGATTCAAGTCCGACAGTTAAAGACATATGACTTCAAAATCAAGACAAAGTGATCAAAACCATAAACATCTTTCCCACATAACATGCACTACAAAGTTTTGACTAGTAAAGTGCAAAAACTAAGCTCATCAAAGCTAAACAAGGTACAAAAGACATGTTATGTGAAAATAAATTGACCAACTTTGTTTTCAAAACCAAGAGAATAGTGCAAAACACAATTTGCTTCTTTTTTCTTCCCTTTTTTTTTTTAAATTTTATAATTAAAAAAACACCTAGAATAAAATGCATGAATGTTATGCAATGCAAATCCTAGAAAACAAAGAAAGAACAAAAAACCAAAGAACAATGGTTATAAAGAGAATAGCAATGAAGCACAAGGACCATGTCAGAAAGACTCAATTAGATTGAGCCTTTTGCATCCAGAACTTTTTAGATGCACCACAAGCATTGGAGTTCTTATTCACATGGGAATGATTTCCAACTCCAGGATTGGAATAAAGGTTTAGAGCCTTTACCAATTCACCAATGAGTACCATAGGATCTTGTGCTTGAGGCACAAGTACTTTTGGTTTATTTGCTCTCTTAGCAACTTGCAGCTTGAAACAGTTTTGACAAATGTGTCCAGAGTTTCCACAAAAATGACAGACTCATGTAGGCTTATCATGTGACTTGTCCTTAGAAAGGGTAGACTGCCTAGGTTTAGACTTTTTCAGATAAACCCTAATTTTCCTAGGAGGTGTAACTTCTAAGGGTTTGACAACCTCACTCGCAACCTCACTCACAGGGGGTTCAGAAGAAGACAAAGGAACAAAGATAGTGGAATTGGGTGCAGACACATTGATGCTTTCTACAAAACCTAATCCAGTTTTGTTAGAAGAAGACTTTTGAACACTAAGCATACGATCAAGTTTGGAACTAGCAGACCTATTTGATTGTTCTCTAGCAACAGAAAGCTCATGTTCCAAATTCTTAACTTTATCAAGTAAAAGCATGTTCTCAGTCTTCACATTATTCAAAAGGTCATTTGCATTAAACAGTTTAACAAGTAAATTTTTCTTTTCAAGCTCAAGAGAAGCAATTTTCTTCAAGCCTAATTCAACATTCATAGCATTCTTTGCAACAACTTTGCAAAGTTTATTGTAGGCTTCTTGAAGATTTGCGTCCTCAGAGAGTTCCCCATCAGAAGGGTTCTCTTCAATAGACACACTTTCATTGACTACAGCAATAGCAGTGAAAGCTATGAAGTTTCCATCCTTGTCACAACCAGACTCATCATCAGAAACTTCATCATCATTAAGGGTTACAGTCATAGCCTTACCCTTAGACTTCAAGTAAGCAGGACGCTCAGATTTATTGTGACCATACCCTTGATATCCAAAACATGAGGACCCATAGAATTATTTGAAGATTGACCTACTTTTTCTCTAGGTTTTTCAGTGTTGTTAACCTTAGTGGGATCATTCTTCCTAAAATTTCTAGTTTCAACGGTGTTCTTATCTCTTGCCCTTCTGTTGTTGTTTCTAAGAAAATTCTTGAAGGTCTTGGCAAGGTAAGCTATCTCTGTAGCAGAAAGCTCATCATCAAATCCACTAACATCAACATCATCAACTGACTTAAGGGCCATTGATTTGGATTTGCTAGTCTTAGGCAAGTCTAACTCATAAGATTAAAGTGATCCTACAAGTTCATTAACAGGGATGGAGTCCACATCCTTGCTCTCAGTGATGGCAGTCACTTTGGGTCTAAAATCTTCAGTCAAAGATCTAAGAATCTTCCTAACAATTTTAGGTTGATCATAGATTTCACCCAAGTTATATACAGAATTAACAATATCATTAAGTTTAGCATAGAATTCATCAAAAGATTCATCTTCAAACATCCTAATGCTTTCAAATTTAGAAGTTAAATGCTGCAATTTATTGATTTTGACAGCCTTTGTGCCTTCATGCACAGTTTGGAGGATATTCCAAGCAGTATGATCAACCTCAACATTAGAGATTCTTTTAAATTCCTCTATAGAAACAGCGTTAAAGATAGCATTCATAGCTTTGCTATTGAACGCGACTGCTTCTTTTTGAGAAATTTGCCACTCACTAATAGGAGTAGTGGGCTTCTCCCATCCGTATTCAACAGAGTTCCAGACTCTCTCATCAATCAATTTCAGGAATGCTTTCATCCTTACTTTCCAATAAGCATAATTATTCCCATCAAAGTGAGGAGGAATAATAAGAGAGTGTCTGTGTTCCATGATAACAGGGGTCAAGGATCAGCTCAAAGATCAAAAGATCAACAACAAGAGAGCTACCCACTCTGATATCACTTGATAGTTTTTGGACCCCTTAAAAACTAGGTTATCACAATCAAACAATCATATCATGCAAAGCAGCGGAAAGATAAATAACACAATGATATGATCACCTAGGAAACCAAACTGGTAAAAACCTGGAGATGATTTAACCTAGCTATCCTTAAGGTAAACCTAAATCCACTGTGAAAGAATTGAAGTTGTTCAACAGGACTTAGACCACTAACATTCTATTGCTACCCACCAGTAGAAACTTACTGACACGACCACGTGCAAGCTCCGAAACCACAGACTCATTCTTTCTTGGATTCTTCAGCAAGTACAAGCACACCCGCTTGTGTTTCTTTAAGTTCTTATGGAAGCAACTAAATGGTCATCAAGTTCTTGAACGAATCTCCTTCTTGATAATCCTAAGCTTGTGCAAAGGAAAGCTCCTCACAGATCTCACAAGATATTTACACAAACAGCAATATGAGCAACCTTTAAAACATGGCTAGGGTTTGCCTTATATACCTAGGCTAAAAAATAAACTCTAAACATTTTAATGAGCTAGGGCTGAGTTGGAATTCTGCAGAAAAAAACGCATCTGACCCGATTTTCGGTTGATCGAGCCTAAGCTTCGATCGATCGAACCAAGTCGAGAAGCACTATTAATTTTTGCATCATCTTGTTCCAACTTTACATAAATACTACAAATTTGAGCAAGTCTAAAACAATACTAAACAACTTGTTTTGATCATGGTTTGCCAACAATACACATTAGAGTTCTAAATACATAAGATCCTAAGTCTTTAGAACCTAACAACTTTTACAAAGTGTCATATTCAATTATCATCTCTACAATCAACCATTCGGGGAGGCCTTACCCAAAATTAGTGTGGACCTTGAATTCATGAATGACCATATGTTCAATTTTCAATGACTAACTAATTGGATTTGAAATGACGAAGGCATTGTTTTAGCTGTCCAAATAGTTATATCACTTGGTAGCCCTTTTGAGCTAGAAAGAAAATACCTTTTTAAAAATTACCCAGATTTATAATTTGGCTCTCAAGCTCCTTAGGCTAAGAAGTAAGCACTTGGGATGATGAAGGTATTCATTTCACTACTGTCCTGCATGCAGAAAAATATCCCTTCCTAGCCCAGTTGAGCCTATTGAATTCTCTTCATGTTTAACCCAGTCAAGGATTACCCCCCACACTAGAGAAGTTTAGATGGTCACAAGAATCTCATGCTAGGGGACCTCCAAGATTTGTGTCCATCAAATAAGTCTCTAATTGAAAAATGAGAAAAAAGCCTAAATCAATCAAATGACAAAGTCATAGGCCATTAAGTCAAATGGAGCCCCAAGCAAAGAAAGGGCAAAAGAAAAAAAATTCAGCCTAAAACAATCAAGAGACATGGGCCAAAGAAAAATCAAATGAAAGCCCCAGAAAGATGAAAATGGGCAAAGTTCAAGAGATGGACTTAAATTGAGGATATAGCCAAGCATGAGAGGCAACCAAAATGGTTCTCAAAAAAGTGTAATCCTTGACTTTAGGAAACCCTTCAAAGAATTTTATTGCCAAAAGAAATCCTCCCGTAAGCCTAGGAAAACCATATCCTCCCATTACGATCCTAAGAAAGCCCTTATTGATTGAGAGCGACTACTTAGTCTATAGAGCTTGGGCCAAATAATCACCCACATGTAAAATTTTTGAGCCTAATATCCTTCATTTCAAGCACCCAATTAACCCCAAGGCCACATTATAACCTAATGAAAGACCTCACTGATCACTAAGGATCGATTGGTCATGGGACATTGAACATTTGGTCAATCATTGATGACGGAATCATCTGCAAATACCATGGCTTCATGCCTCAAAAAGGGTAGGGCTCTCTCCCAACCCTTGCTTCAAACTTGAAGAGTTCCAAAAAAAAAAAAAAAAAAGGCCAAACACATCATTCAAGCTCTCCCTTCATGAGCATAAAAAAGGGACACCTATGCACTTGATAAGCATAAACACTTTGCTCAAAAATCCTTGCTTGCAAGCCTGTTCCTTATTTAGGGTGAATGGTAACCATCAAGCACATACGCTCCTAAACCACATAGGAAACTTGGCCTTATCAAGCCTCTCTTGTGGTACATGCATTCAACCATATTTTCATGATCATGAATGAATTCCCAAAATTTTTGAACTAGGTTTTCAAAACCAATTGTAAGAAAAAGGAAAAATGATGTCCCTTAAAGATTTTAAACGATAAGGATTTTAGATCCTCCAAACTTTTCAAGTTTAGAAAATACTTGACAATTATTCATTTTTTCCCAAGGAATTTCCAAAAAAATGGGGTTTTTAAGATTGCAACATCTTATGTAAGCCTCTCTTAACTACTACCAAGCATTTTCAAAAATACCTAAACCCAAAAGATTCGATTGCTCAACCCCAGGTGTTTGTTTGTTTAGATCCCTTGAAAACAGATTAGTTAAACCTAGTGAATTAGACAAGTAGTTATTTAGGTTAATCATGAGATCTAGGTTAAACACATGCAAACATATTACTTGGTGCAGAAAAGTAAATAAGACAGTAATATGATTATCCAAGAAAACCTATGAAACCAATCATTTCAAGGTAAAAAACCTGGGCAGAATTAACCCAACTATCCTCAAGGTAAACAAATCCACTATAATAGAATGGAAGATTACAATAGATTTAAACCCTAAATCTAAAATACCTCATGTAATTACTAACATGACCATGTGTAGCTCCGACTCCACAGACTATTCTATCTTGGATTTGCTGAACACAAACTCCCACGCTTGTGACTTTAAGATCCCACTCATAGGTTTCAGATCACCTTCAGTGGTTGATCTTGTAGCAGCAACTTTAGATCTACAGGTTCCAATGGTATGAGAATGATTTCTGGTAATGACTTTGAAAAGAGAAGGCACAACACCTTTTAGATCTCACAAGAGCACTTCCAAAGTCTTTACAAAACGTGCCTTAGGGTTTCCTTTAAATACCATGTGAAATAGATCTAAAACCCTAATCACTTTATGGGCTTATGGACTATTAGGCCAAAAATAAAATCTACATAATCCATGTCTCGATCGGTCGAACCTAGCATGTTTTTGAATTCTTCTTTTTGCAAGTTCCTTTTTCTTGTATTCTGACTTGCAGCACCTTCAGCATTGTCTAATAAATCCTATAAACTCTAAGATCTATACCTAGACAAGTTTGTATTCATGGTTTACCAATTTATCTAAACTTTTAAAGCTTAACAATCTCCCCCTTTGGCAATCCATGAAAAAACTTACTTACAATATGAAATGCTCAGATACAAAAACAACCCTATTACAATAAAAATGCCCAAATACATCACAAATCCAAATCTAATACTTCTAACCAAAAGTTGTAAAAAGAGGCAGAAGGTCTTGATCAGAATGTACTTGTCTTTCCTAAAACACTCACAAGAGCACATCAATGCATGTGTGGAAATAAAGACAAATAAACAACAAATAACAAATATGCAATAACAGTAAATAACAAAAATATGCAAACTAACTCTCCACCTAAGTTAGATACATAAAAAACTTTTGTTTTCTCCCCCTAAATAAAAACAGTGAAAAACATATACCCATATTTCATCTATTTCTCCCCCTTTTTGTCACGTATTGACAAAGAGAAACCAAACAGAAAGTAGACAGTAAGCATAAACAATAAAGGACAAGATAAAATAGATAATCAAGGAACATAAAAGAATCTGGCTCTATAGAAAATAGAGGCAACTCCCCTTATGAAAAGCAACAACTCCCCTATGAACAACACAGGTTTTAAAAACATCTTTCCCCCCCTATAAAAATATAGGAAAAGCAAAACAAGTTTTTGGAAAAACAACAACTTTGGGGAAAATTTAGGAGGTGGGGAAAACTAAAAAGACACAAACCTAACAAAAAAAAAGTTGAGGACACACATGAAGAAAACTTGACACTATGTGACCCATAAACAGATGCATGCAAACACTTCCAGGCACAATCAGTTAAGACTATACAATATAGATCTCAAAGATATATATATATATATATATATATATAAATTTAAAAAGTATGCAATGTGTTTTAGAGAAAATATTTGCACATGTATTATCCACCATATCTCAAAAAAATATTTCCAATTTTCAACAGTTCACACATCAAGGAAAATAGCATATACTAAAATATACAGAACTAAAAAATTGATCAATAAATTTTTAGACCAAGTTAAGTACCCAATTTAGCACAGTGTATGCATGTTGTGTGTGAAAACAATGAGAGATATGATTGCAAAAATGCAAGATGGATAAAAAGAAAATGATGCATATGAATCCTAACATAAATGATGCATGAAAAGAAAAATTGGTTAAGAACTTAAAAAATAATAATAATTAAAAAAAATGAATTTTTCAAAGTTTGATCAGTCTAAAGGAATCAAGCATCAATCGAAAAATTTCTGGAAATTTTTGATTGGTTGAGCATCGATCGAACATCAATCGAATTAGGCAGAGAGTTTTTGCTTTAAAACCTAAACATTTTCAATCAGTTGAGAGTAATCTTTGATCGGTTGAAACAATGAAAATTTTTTAAACTTAAAAATCTGAAAATTTTATGCAGAAAAACAACTTGAAAGCAGTTTTTATGACTTAATGCAGGTGCACGTCATCCAAATTTTTTTTTTTTTTAAATGATGCCTCTTAGATGCAAATATCAAAACCAATTAAGAAGTTGAAACCACAATATTTAAAGTTCTAAACAAATTTTTCTTCAAATTCCCAACCAAAACAAAAAAATTGTATTTGCACATCAATTCATATGCAATTAAAGATGGCTAGATTAGTCAACACACAATCATATGTACAAAATTTAGCAAAGATTTGTGGGTAGTGTATGCAACTAATAAGTGTACAAAGTACAAAAAAGGTGATATGTAGATAGTAATCAAACAAATTTTCTACATAATCAATCACATTGGTTTGAAAGTGACTATCACCTAAAGATGTACATCATGTAACTCTCACAACTCCTAGAAAACATGCTTGTAATCATGTAAAAGCATTTTGATTCTTTCAGCTTTTTTTTTCTTTTGATATTCTTTTATTTCTTATTCTTTTGAAATCAACACCTCGTTTTATTTCGTTGTGCAAGTGTTACACCTTACCGAGCACGGCTTTAATGAATTGCACATAGGTGTTCATGATTGGCAAGTAACAGTGGTGAGATGGTTATTTTTGCCTTTCTCCAAAGATTTTTTAGTCCTTACAATCAAAAGAATGTGACATCAAAATCAAGATCATTTGTTTAAATAAACAACTCATACAATAAAGCACTATATAGCACAAACTAGCAAAGTGTAAAAATAAGCTCATCAAAGCCAAACAAAGTACACAGTCATGAAATGCAAATTTCATTGGCCAACCTTAATTACACACTTAGTGGTATGCAATACAAAAAAAAAAAAAAAAAAAAAAAAAAATATTTATGTTTTTCAAAAGAAAATTATGACTAAAAACAAAAAGCACACATTATGCTAAATGAATAAAATGCAACAACAATGCATGACAGTGCTCAAATAAGTTATAGAAAGTACACAAACAAGAAATATAAATTTCTTAATTAACCCATGAGTACATGTACAAACTAATACATACTTATACAAAATCAGAAATAGCTAATGCACTCAATTATGCAACACATACTTTCTATGTTTCTCCACAATATCATGCATGTTCTAAATCAAGAGAGAAATATCATAAATCATGTAATCCTCAAGAAACACAAAACTAGACACAAAATAAAATATTTTTGTTCTTTTCGAATTTTTTTTTTTTGGGTTTTTTTTTTTTTTTTTTGGGAATAATCAAAACAACCCAAAAAACAAGACACTAAAAACAGAAAGTAAACATGTCCACAAATAATTGAAAGAATTAGATCAAGGACAAGTAAGTAACACTCACCTTAGCGAAACTTTCTCACCCATATAGCATGCATCTTTGGCTTTGTAGGTGAAAAACCATGAGAAACAGAGTGTATTTAAGGGATTAGACACTTCTTCTGAGACAGGACGAAATCCTGGAATTTCCTTTCACAAGCTAACAAGCTTAAATTTTTCAAAAGCATATGAAACAATTTATCAGGACTTATGGTAGGAGAAATATCATCACATATCCTAGAGTAAAACACATCATGCTTAAATATCAATTTATGACAGTTAGGATAAATGTGACCAAAAACACCATAAAAGTGACAAACAGGAACAAATTTAGGAACATCAATATTCCTAATGGCAATTCTAGTCTCAGATTTTGATTTTTGCCCCAACAAAGAACAATTTGGTCTAATATAACCAACAACACCATAAAGGTGACAGGTAGGCACAAAAACAGATTTCTTATGCACTCTAACAATAGGTTTAGACTTAATTTTAGCGCCTACATCAGAACTTTTATCTTTGTCTAACCTAGCAAAATAAGCCTTTTCTTTATGATTTCTCTTAAAATGAGGGATATAAACTTTATCATCTTTAGGCTTGAGAGGAACAGAAACAAAAACAGATTTGTTATCAACAGCAAGTTTGGTATTAGATAAATTTTAAAGTTTAGCTTTCGAGCTAACTTTTGTTCCAAACTTTTCATCTTTTCATCTTGAGAGGAAAATTGATATCTCAAAAATCCATTCTTTTTACTAGATAAAATCTCACAATCAATCCATTCTTTTCAAGTTTAGCCAACTTTAACTCTTCCTTTAATTTCTTAGCAATTTTCTTAGATTTAGTTAATCCCCTACGGTGAGTTTAGTAGGCATCAATAAGATCAATAGAAACATTTGCATCTTTCTTATTCAAATTATCAAAAATATGAGAAGAAAGACACTTAAAATTATCCATGACAGCAGGGATCAAGGATCTCACTCAGGACATTAATCCAATCAGAGTGAACCCACTTTAATACCACTTGTTTGTTTGTTTAGATCCCTTGAAAACAGATTAGTTAAACCTAGTGAATTAGCCAAGTAGTTACTTATGTTAATTATGAGATCTTGGTTAAACACATGAAAACATATTACTTGGTGTAGAAAAGTAAATAAGACAGTAATATGATTACCCAAGAAAACCTATGAAACCAACCATTTCAAGGTAAAAACTTGGGGTAAGGTTTAACGTAACTATCCACAAGGTAAACAAATCCACTATGATAGAATGGAAGATTACAATAACTTTAAACCCCAAATCTAAAGCTACTTCATGTAGAACTTACTAACATGACCACATGTAGCTCCGACTCCACGAACTCTTCTACCTTGGATTTACTGAACACAAACTCCCACGCTTGTGACTTTATGATCCCACTCAAAGGTTTCAAATCACCGTCAGTAGTTGAACTTGTAGTAGCAACTTTAGATCTACCGATTCTAATAGTATAAGAATGATTTCTAGTAGTGACTTTGAAAGGAGAAGGCACAACACCTTTTAGATCTCACAAGAGCACCTACAAAGTCTTTACAAAACATGCCTTAGGGTTTCCTTTAAATACCATGTGAAATAGATCTGAAACCCTAATCACTTATTGGGCTTATGGATTGTTGGGCCAAAAATAAAATCTGCATATTATGTTTCTCGATCGGTCGAACCATAGTCTCGATTGGTCGAACCTGACATGTTTTCGAATTCTTCTTTTTGCATCTTCCTTTTGTATTCTGACTTGCAGCACCTTGAGCATTATCTAATAAATCCTATAGACTCTAAGATCTATACCTAGACAAGTTTGTATTCATGGTTTGCCAATTGTTCTAAACTTTTAGAACCTAACACTAGGTTTTAAATATCATTCAAGCATCATTGCCCTAAACAATTATTGAGCCTCTCGAACTCATCCCAGTGGAGAATGCCTAAGTCATTACTATAAACATGACCCTCAATGCCCAAAGGTTGGCCCTTGTCTCAGTCTTGATACTAGGGTAGTTTTATTTCTTGTATTTTCAAACTGTGGACAGTATTCCCTTTATCTAGTGCAACTCAAGTTATCCACAAGGAAAAGAAGAAATCTCTCCTCGTGAGAGCCTAAATAGGTGCCAAGCATGCATAATTCATCAAAACCGCATATAACTTAGCATCGAGATAGTTTTTACGCAGTTATGACCAAAAGTGTCAACATTTCCAATAGGGGATCTTCCCAAATCTTTGAATCCAAAATTCAACAAATCAAGGAACCTAAAGAGCCCGCAATGGGGCAATCCATCAGTTCTTCAAAACACTTTTGCCTTCGAGTAGTCTTTGGACATGTCTCTGTCATTGAATCACTATCACCTTCAGGTAGTCTTTGGACTCGTTTCTCTTGTTCAAACTCTTTCAACTTCAGGTAGTCTTCGGTCGTGTTTCTCTCATTGAAACATTTTCTCCTTCAAGTAGTCTTTGGGCTCGTTTCTTTTGTTTGAAACATATTCAGCTAAAAGTAGCCCTCAGAGGGTCTTTGTCAAATACTCTCACCTTCGAGTAGTCTTCGAACTCGTACTAGAACCCAGAGGGTCTCTTTCTCAAACACTTTCACCTTTGGGTAGTCTTTGGACCAGTTCCTCTCATTGAAACACATTCAACTAAAAGTAGGCCCCAGAGGTCTTTCTTAAACACTTTCACCTTCGGGTAGTCTTCGGACTAGTTTCTCTCGTTGAAACGCTTTCAGCTTTAACTAGCCCCCAGAGGGTCTCTTTCAAAAACTTTCACCTTCGGGTAGTCTTCCGAATAGTTTCTCTCGATGAAACACATTTCGCTTTAACTAGCCCCCAGAGGGTCTCTTTCTCAAACACTTTCACCTTCGGGTAGTCTTCGGAATAGTTTCTCTCGTTGAAACACATCCAACTCTAACTAGTCCCCAGAGGGCCTCTTTCTTAAACACTTTCACCTTCGAGTAGTCTTTGGACTAGTTTCTCTTATTGAAACACATTCAGCTTCCAGTAGCCCTTAGAAAGTCTCTTTCAAGCACCTTTGCCTTTAGGTAGTCTTTGGATGTGTAGGAACCTTTTCCACACTTCCATGGTGTAGGAACCCCTTTCTCAAAATGTCAAGTTTTTCAAAATGTCTCTCTCAGGATTCAATTCGACAGCAATTGTTTAGTCCTGATTTTTATCTCAAATGTAAAATGTTTCAAAATATCTCTCTCAGGATTCAATTCAATAGTGATCATTTAGTCCTAAAGTTTTTCAAAATATCTCTCTTAGGATTCAAGTTGAAGGCGATCATTTAGTCCTAACTTTTTGTTTCAAAATGTCAAGTTTTTTTAAAGTATCTCTCCTAGGATTCAATTCGACAGCACTAGTTTAGACCCACATTTTCAAAACTACTATCATTCTTTGAGGTTTCCCATTTAAATCAAGTTGCATCATCACCAAATTTTAAATCTCCTAAAATCTTCCATTTTATCATGCATAGTTTCTCATGTCTACCTAGCATTTCTCCTAGTTTTTCATTGTTTTTCTATGTGTTTTCATAGCATTCATCATTTGCATGTTCGTCTATGTTGCCCAAGAAAAACAAAAAAAAGAAGCAAAAAAGACATATAAATGCCAAAAATAATAATAAGATCTATCATTATTTCCTAGTTGCATTGCCACTAACATATTTGTAGGAAGTAAATAAAAAAGAGGAGGAGAGTTTTCTCAATGCCAAGGATGTCAAATTGAGAAGAAAAGACCCAGAGATGATCAGATCCTCTTTAAAGGCTCAACCTTATCAAGGTAAGACCGATTCTGGCCCATGAGCAGTGCAATTATCACATGCAATTTTGGAGCAACAAAATGTAGAATTGTGTTCTTTATCTAAGACCTCTCAATGCAATCGAAATGTCAGAAAAAGAAGGGGCAGCTGTAGATAACGTGTTTTGCCTGCACTCGATTTTCATGCCAAATCCCGAAAATTTTAAAAATATTAACTTTTCTCCATGGGACCATGGAAACATCTAGATTGATGTGGCACAACCTATTTAGGCATTGGATCACTCAAAATGCCATTTCATGTCAAAATGACCAAAATGCCTCTGGTCAACCCTAGGTTGACCGAAATTCAAAGTTAGTCAAAATCCTCCCGAGCCACTCGAAATTTTTTGTCATCTTTTACCAAGTTTGACCAAATTTAACCTGAGGTTGACTCTCGAGGGCACCAAAAATCCTAATTTTGATCTGAAATTTTAAAGATTATTGAATTCCCTTTCCAATGACTGTTCATGGGTCAAAATTGGAGTTAAAACGGTTGAGATATCTCGAAAACCATGTGGAGCGCATTAGTAGACTTCCTGATGCCATAACTTTTGATCCGACGGTTGGAATTTCAATTTCTTTAGTATTCTAGAAACTATACATCCAGAACTTTCTAGGGACACCAAGAGAAGCTCAATCGGAGTCCAGAAAGGCCTTCAAATAGGTGATCAAAGTTAGGCGAGAAAAAGATGAAATCGCTAATGTTAGCTTAGTCGACACGGCGGCCACTATGTGGCTGCAAAGCCTCAAGAAGCGTGCCAAAAGTCTATTTAACCCCCCAAACCCCCAGATTTCAAAAACAGTCAATTTTTGGAAATTTTGGAGAAATTTTCTATGCAAATTCTCTCTTTCTCTCTCTTTTCCTCTCTAAGTTCTCTCCCAAACACGTCCAAAAACTTTTGATTTCTCTCTTTCCTCAACAATCAAGAGGTAGTGTTCTTGCACTCTTTTTCCTTGGTCTTAGGACCTTGGATTTAAGGTTTTAAGGGTGAGATGTAGCTTTTTAGCTACTATCTACACCGTTTGCTTTATCTTGCTTTATAATATGTTTTATTGCTTTATATAGTATATCTCTTACTTAATCTTTGTTCCTAGCATGTCTCCTTACTTTATAGCATGTTTTATTACTTTGATGATGTTGGCCTAGCCTTCTTGGGTTAGAATATGTCTAAATACCTAGTTTGTGCTTAGATCTACATGTGTTAGGTGCTTTTTACCATGTTTTTGTTTAGATCTGCTTGTTTCCATGCTTTTTGCCATGCTTATGCTTAGATCTATATATTTATGTGCTCCTTGCCATGCTTATGCTTAGATTTATATGTTTATGTGCTCCTTGCCATGTTTATGCTTAGATCCATATCTTTGTGTGCTCTATGCCATGTTTATGTGTCTAGATCTACATGTTGGATGCTATGTCATGTGCTTCTTTAGCCTTTATGTCTCTTGATATATCTCTTTCTTGTATTTTGGCCCTTTAGGTAAGGTGTAGATCTAGATCTTGTGGTCTAGGCCTACATCCATACACTAGGCCCATATTAAAGGGTTTGGATCATTTCCTTTATGTATGTGTATGCTTGCTTGCTTCTATGCTTTATGTCCATGTTTGCCTACCTAGATTTAGGTTTTGCCATGCTTGGTGCTCCCCGTGGGCTTGTGCTTGTATGGTTGCATCCGTCCCTCTCGTGGCTTGTTCGGATGTGACCATTTGTGAGAACACATCCCTGTGATGTTGGTTTGCTTGATGCATACCCTTTCTCCGTTCCATGCGTTGTAATGCTTGCCTTGCTTGCTTTATGCCACCCATTTGGCTTTCTTTGAATCTTTGCACGTTTGCCTATACGTTCATGCATGAGTCCTTACTTGCTTGTGTCATCAAGCCTGATTCCTACTATCTCGTATGAGTTCACACCCGTCTTTGATACATAAGACCCCAAGTCTTTCTTAGGAATTTTGCTTGATGGCATATGTGTTGTCCATACATTGGTTTCCTTGTGTATGCAATACGCATCAATATGTTTGATGCATTGAAGGGCTCTGGCTCATCCTAGCATGAGCATTTTGGCATGTGCCATATACACAGGCATGAAACCCTACCGATGCGCTATAACGCACCAAACGTGAAATTCTGTCAGATTTTCGCCATGAAAATGGGGCATCCCCGTTGCCGTATTCTCACAGCAAAAGCTTGATGAGAATAGTGTTTTGTCTGCTATGATGCACCTGAGGCAAAGCGCTGCCAGATTTTTGCCACAAAAATAAGGCAAAATGCTGCCGAATTTTTGTCGTAGAAATTTGGCAACAATGCCAAACACACTAGGGAAGCATCGATCAAGACCACACCTTTCCAAAACCAAACCTCAAAGCCCAATCCATTTAAAGCCCCAAAAGCTAATGCTAGTAGCTCGTTTTTAATTGCCAATGTCCTTAAATTAAGATTTTACCAAAACAAAGGACTGTTTACAGACAAGCGTTGTGGGGTGCCAAACACCTTCCTCACACGTAACTAGACTTCTGAACTCAAGAGTCAAGATTTTTTATACATCCATATTAGATTAGGAAAATGGCCTTTTTCTTAGCCTAGGATTGGTAATAAAATCAAATAGAGTCAAGTGACTAATCACACCTTTAAAAAAACCTAATGATTGGTGGTGACTTCACTTACCTTTGGTAACTCCATTAAAATTGACTCATTTTCCAGTCACACACCAGAGGTATACCCTTCTTCATAACACCCGAACTCTTAAGCCCGCATCTCCCACAGGCACGTGCCAAGTGCCGCCGCAATGGGTGGTTGAACCGTCACAAGGCATCGATAGAAACTACTCCATAAGAAGTGCTATCACCATCAAATGCCACTCACACTAGACCTTCGCAAATCACCATCAAATGCATGAGTGCCAAGGTTCCAATGGTGCTTATTGATAATGGATCCACATTAAATGTGTGCCCTTTTAGGATTGCTCTCACCATTGGTCTATATGTGGAGACAATCATCCCCTACCCTTTGACTGTTAAAGCATATAACAATACTTTAAGGAAGGTTATGTGAAATTTCAAGGCTCCTTGCAAGATTGGTCCATTGAAGAAAATTATGAAATTCCACATGATGGACATCACTCCAAACTACAACCTCCTCTTAGGAAGAGCATGGTCTCATCCCATTGGAGCAATCCATTTCACTCTACACCAAAAGATGAAGATCCTGTGGAAAGGAGGAATTGCTGAATTGCTGAAGTGCTTGGTGATGGTGAGATCCTAGCTCTTGTCTGTGGACTTGAAGAGGGGGGAAATGAGCTTCAAATGAGTGGCTTTGCGTTTATGAACATGGCTAATTATGGATTGAAGGATGAAAAGTATACTTTGTTTTTCTCCCATATTGTAATCATGAAGTGATTGCAATGATGAAGAAAATGGGGTATATGCCTAGTATGGGTCTTGGAAAGAAGGAAGAGGGGTGGCTGAATTCCCCAAATTTAAGACTCAACTAACCAAAGAAGATTTGGGATTCCTTAAAGGCTGTGATGGAATAAAAAAGAACCTTAGTACCCTAAATGGGAACTTTGTGAAGGAAGGAGGAGACTTTCCTTTCTATGGCTTTCCTGAAATTTGGGTAGATAAGGACGGAAAAGTGAATCCTAGTTGGGAGATATTCTTTAATGAAAAGCTCACTTTCAAGGAGAAAACTACTATGGTGATCAAGGAAATTCAAGAGGAGGTCGACTGGTTGGACTACATGGATGCTGAAGCAACAAAGACTATGCTAAAAGAGGAGGGGGACATGTTCGCCATCACCAACAAGGAGCCAAGCGATAATTCTATATTCATCATGCCTGTTCTGGGGCAACTTAACAATTGGACTTGGGTTGGGTTTTTCGAGAATATGGGAAAGAAATTTTGTAATGCAAGTTCAGATGTACTTTTCAACATTTTAAATAAGATGAATTCTGATTTGGCTTATTTTGATGTGTCCCATAATATTTAAATTCTGCACTTAAATGATTCTAATGAATTTGAAAATGAAATTAATAAAAAATTGGAAAAGAAAATTGAACCTATGGAACCAACTTTTGAAACTCTTAATTTGGGCAATGATGAGAATCCATGCTTAATTAAAATTGGCCCAACCCTAAATAAAAAAGAAAGAAAAGCTCTTCAAGAAGCTCACAAAATTCTGATAGGTGTTTGCATGGTCCTATGGAGATATGCTTGGTATTGATCCCGAGATAGCCCAACACCACATTAATACCCATGCTCACATGGTTCCCGTTAAGTAGAAGTTGAGGCGTATAAGAATAGAGTCATTTCTTAATATTAAAGAAGAGTTCACAAAACAATTGAAAGTAAGGTTCATCAAACCTGTGCACCAAGCCAAATGGATAGCCAATGTTGTGCCTGTACCGATGAAGGATGGAAAAGTAAGGATGTGTGTGGATTTTAGGGACCTAAATAAGGCTTGCTCGAAGGATGATTTCCCTTTCCCTCATATAGATGTCTTAGTGGATAATACAGCTAGTAATGCCTTCATGTCTTTCATGGATGGTTTCTTGAGATATAATCAAATCAAAATGGCTCCTAAAGACATGACCAAAACCACTTTCACTACAAAATGGGGGATCTATTGTTATACGGTGATGTCGTTTGGGCTTAAGAATGCAGGTGCAACCTATCAAAGAATGGCTATAGCCTTTTTGCATGACATGATGTACAATGAGTTGAGGTATATGTTGATGCCTTGATCATGAAGTCCAAAGATAGAGAAGACCATATAGCCAACCTAAGGAAGTTTTTCAAAATGACCAAGGAGTATAGATTGAGATTGAACCCACAAAAATGAACCTTTGGTGTAATTGTTGGAAAATTGCTAGGATTCTTGGTAAGTGATAAAGGGATAGAGGTTGACCCATCAAAGATCAAAGTCATATTGGATATGCCTCCATCCAAGAGTGAGAAAGAGATAAGAGGATTCTTAGGTCAACTACAGTACATTAGTCGATTCATTGCCAAGCTCATCTCCACTTGTGAGTCCATCATTAAGCTCTTAAGGAAGAATGAACCACATACATGGAATGATGAGTATCAGAAAGCCTTTGAACTTATCAAGGAGTACCTTCTCCATCCACCCATCTTAGTGTGTCTGAGGCATGGAAAGCCATTACTCCTTTATCTCTTGATCATAGAGAATGCAGTTGGAAGTATGCTTGCACAAGAGGATAATGATAAAAATGAAAAAGTTGTATACTACTTGAGCAAGAAGTTCCATGATTATGAGACTAGATACACACCCATAGAAAAGTCACATTTTGCTCTTATGTGGGCCGTGCAGAAATTGAGATATATCATCCTACCCTTGTAGATATGGATAGTAGCCAAAATGGACCCATTGAAGTATTTGTTTGGGAAGCCCACCTTAAATGGAAGATTATCAAGATGGTTGATTCTATTGGTAGAATTTGATTTGAAATACGTGGCTAGAAAAACTATCAAAGGAAGTGTTGTGTGTGGACACGACGGAAGAGTCGCCACCTAGTTTTGCAATGGCCTAGGAACCATGGATATAGCGTCCTTTCAATGAAGGACCATTGATCTTACTACCAAAGGTATGGGTTCAGAGTTGAGGTATGTTCTTGGGAAGCTGTTAGGCACCCAAGACCACCCAACCCTAAGGTTGACCTCCCATCATTGTGTCTTACATTTTAAACTTGATAAAATCATGTACAACACTTTATGTCCTAAACTCACACACACACTAGCATACATCTAAGCATACAACATGGCATCATTATCCCAAAAAACATACATATCCATTTATATAGTATAAGAAACCAAACCACACATATACAACCCTAGCATTCATCTAAAATGTGAAAACCCTATCATATCATATATAAGGCAGCAACTTAATCATAGCAAAAAGTACATCATTTATCAATTAAATACAAAACGCAACACAACAACACATGTACATGTTCATCAAACAAAACATAACAACACATGCATGTGAATGTGAGTGTATGACTTACCTTTACTCACCTTGCAGCAACTCAACACCTATGGCATCATGCATGGGCAAGTGAATGCATGTTCAAGGTATCAAACTAAGAAACAAAACATGAAACCCTAATCTACCATATTTAAGGTAAATAACAATAAACCATGTGAAATAGAGGCATCAAATACACATACACATAAAAAGAAACTTAAACAGGAACATGTAAGATAAGAAAATAGAATGAGACAGAAGTAGAAGACTAAACTAGGGTTACTGGGTAGTAGCCTGCGTACACATATCGAAGGTTGTGTACACAAGCCAAGCACTTGCGTACGCAAAAGGAGGCCCATGTACACATGCATAAGGCATGTGTGCGCAACTCTAATTGAAACCCTAACTCAGAAACAGCAAAGCAGAAAAACAAAGCACAAATAAAAATCCTAATTTTAACAACCAAACATGCTCATGATATAAAGAAAACTATAAAACTAACCTAAACAAACATATATAAGCATAAATAAAGCAAACAAACAAGATTAAAATTGAAAAGAAAGACAGAAAAGAAAAAGGAATAAAAAGAAAGAGTTAGACTCAATACCTCAAATGAGAAGCTTTATAAGCTGATTTTGACCACTCCCCTCAGTCAAATCTATCACAATTCAATAAAAATGTGATTAGCAACGTTAAACTAAAAAGATTGGGGATAGAAAAGGTCCCAATCAAACAAAATTGACTTGAGGGTGTTTTGTGAAAATATCCCTTTTGATTCACTATTTTCTAGTGAATCTTGTATTTTTCCTGTGGGATTTCTGTATGTCTTGAAAATATACCATGTAAGGCTTTACATAATGGAAAAAATGGGGTTTGGAATGGCTCCCAGATGATGTAGGATTCATTCCAAACCTCAACCATTATTGTAAAAAACTTGCCTTTTTTTATGTCTTTGAAACCTTAGCTACGTATGCAAGAATGTGCCTGTGTATGCATGCTTTGGCCCACGTTCGTAGGCTACTACCCATGTACATGGGCCGAGGGCCATTTTCGTCATTTTATTTCCAAAAATAGATTTTTGCTTAATTAAAAAGTCATATTTTCCATTCTAACACTCCTCAAGTCTATTTGAAATCTGATTAGGCTCTAAATTGGCCTTAGGACTTAGAGTTTAGGCTTAATTAGGGAACGGGGGCCCGAGTTATAAAGGGTACAAAATGCGGTTTCTATAGATACCCCTATTTTTATTCGTGAGCTTTACTGATGGAATCAAAAGAATAAGAGACAACATTTTGTTTCGACGTACAGCTCGGGCCCAACTCACGCACATAACACACATCACACATACATGGGGCAGGGTACAACTCCAGAGAGCTGTGTGGGATTCGTATGTCCAAAGTGCCACCTTTGTTGCTTGAGAAACGACCAACGGCATGCTCATTATCCCAGAACCTGTTTTGCTACATTCGAGCAAATGGTGAGTGACTCATTATCCTGGAGTCACTTAAAAAGAAAAATAAAAACAAACAATGGTGCTCTTCAAGCTAGCCTAACAAACAGCAAAAGGATATAGTCTTTGTGGTGCCATTCGGGGCTCTTACCTCAAACTTCTGTGGGTGACTCGCTCCTCTTGTCTTCTTCACTTCTTTCTCTACCTTTTATAGTGAGGCTCTTGCCTCAAGTTGACCTTTTTCTCTATCTCTATCTCTACCTTTTTCTACCATGCCTGCATGTTCAATTCCTAAAGGATATATGCATGAGTAGTTTTGATTGTTGGGTCCACTAGGGGAGGTGAAAACTCGCAAAGGAGTAGGTATGTACAGGGAGGAATCTTCTGCCTCTTTCGTGACTTACTTAGGATGAGAAACTTGCTGAGGAGTAGTAGAAATGGACTCGCTAAGGAGTAGTGTAACTTTTTGTAGATGTATGATCCACTGGGGAAGAATCTTATGCTTCTTTCATGGTATGCTAAGGTCTTTGAGGAAGAATCTTATACTTCCTCACTAGGGATACTTTAGGTGTACTTGATCCACTAGGGAAGAATCTTCTGCTTCCTCACTGGGGATTGTTTAAATATGCTTGGTTCCATCGGGTAAGAATCTTTTGCCTCCTCCATGGGGATGATGTTCTAGATATGCTAGATCCGCTAGGGAAGAATCTTCTACTTCCTTACTGGGATAGTGTTCTTAAGTTTATGTGATCTATTGGAAATGGTTTTGGGATGTGCATGCTTCATTGGGGGAAGAGTCCTTTGCTTCCTTTACTACTCACTGGGGGGTCCTTGGTGAATTTGTGCCTAATTGGGGCAATCTAGAGGTTTTTTTTTTTTTTTTTAAACACTATTCATGACTAAACTACACATAGTTTAGCCATCAAGTGTGTTCTTGCCTCTTCATTTTTCCCAATGGTTACCAACCGTTTCTTTTTCTTTATCATTCTCTTCATCTTCCTCATCTCTTCACATTCTTCATAACTCTTCAACTTCCCCTTTTTTTCTTTACAAAAACTTCCCTCTTCTCTCTTTTCCTTACATCATATGATTCTCCCATTATCTCAAAACTCCCTTATTCTCTCATTTTCTCTCTAGACTCTCTTCATCTCTTTCAATGGCACCCAAGGCCAAGAAGACTTCCTACATCCTTTCCTCCGATGCATTTCTCCTTACCCGTTGGAGTGGAGCAATGAGATTGATGGAGTTTTCTTCATTGACACATCGGCCAGAGAATCACATCCCTACTGCTGAATCTGTAAGTCCTTTCCTCCGATGCATTTCTCCTTACCCGTTGGAGTGGAGCAGTGAGGTTGATGGAGTCTCCTTCATTGACACACCGGCCAAAGAATCACATCCCTATGGTTGATTTTGTAAGTTCTTAAACTTTTCTCATTTTCAAGTTTCTCTTTGATCTTCCGTTTTGATGTGTTTTTTGGCCATGTAAATGCTTTGGTTTTGTTGTGGGAAGGGTTTAGTTGAAAATTTGACACATTAGGAAGGGTAGGAACATGTTTAGGATTGATTTTGGATGATATATGATTGAAAATGTTGAAGGACACTTTCTATTTGTGCTTCTGCATGTGTGGACTCGAGCCTACATACTCAGCTTATACTTATACATACACGGCTTTATTTTTGCATATGCAAGTCTATTCTTGAGGCTTTGCGTAGGTGGGTTCTAGCCTGCATACGCGAGGTCCTATCTGCGTACGTGGGCCTTGACCCGTGTACGTGAGACACTTGGTAGAGGCCTTACTTTGCTCATTTTCACTTCTTTTTCAATCGTTTCACTTCTATATGCAATCCTAACACCCCATGTTGTCATTTTTGCCCTTGAACATCACTGCATCCTTCTTTTTATCTTTATTCTTGCATCAAAAACATCGTTTTTAATCATTTTCACTTGAATCAAGAATCTAATGTTATCTTCTTCTTTTGCAATCCTATCCTCTTATGTTGGTAGGGGAAGCACCCGTAAGGTGGTTGAGTGGTACAACCTCCTTGTTCCCGAAACCAGGGCTTACATCTGGGAAGCGAGCTTTGAGCCTATCCTTAGCCTTCTGCTGGAAAAGTCTGCAACTGTTACTTCAGTGCAATGCTTCATCAAGAGGTGGTGGGATACTACTCATACCTTCCATATTGTTGAGCAGGAGATGACGGTGACTCCCTAACTTCCACTGCATGATCGGCCTTAGCTTTGAAGGGGCATCGTTAATTTGGATGGCGTGTCAGGCGTCCAGTTAGGTCTTGACAAGTTGGGGAGGAAGTACCCCACCGAGACTGTAATACCCCACATGCTTTTATTTAAGGTTATTATCAAATTTCTTTTAAATTTAATTGATGGGCCATAGGTATTCTTTTTATTAGTAACTGTAACCCGCTACCCCACTTAGCCCACATCTCTAATTCAAAGTACAGGGTAGAGGAAGAGACCGTTATGGTTTTCATAGAAAGGGTTTTATCAAAGAGGCTAAGAGGTTTTCCTTGGAGTTAGAGTATATACAATTGAAGAGGCAATCAGATTTTTCAAGTTATGATTTCTCACCATTAGAAACAAAGAATTAAAAGTTTATAAGGTTATCTTGGAATCATTTGTGATGTTAGATTGTTTAGAAGTTTGATTTTGGTCCTAAAATTCTACTTATATTTTACAGTTGTATTGCCGTTGTGTACCCCTGAACAAAGGCCTGAATTCTACGTTTTCATTAGGATATATATATATATATATATATATATATATATATATATATATATAATTAATTAATAAGTCAACAAGTGCTGCCACCGTTTTCCTTGCCGTTGGGAATATGCTATTAAACCATGAATAAGGTTGTGTAGTGTTCACACTAGATTGCTCACATTTTGTCAAAGTTCAAGTTTCTCTGATGGATAAAGTGATGGCCTTGGTAGTCTTTGCCTAGACTTTGACTACAATGAACCATTAGATATCAACACGTTTTCAATTCTTTCAAAGGTTAATGGCAGACTTACTCTTTTACCCAAATTCTACTTTTATCTCAAAATAATGCTTAGATATTTAATACATTATTGCCAATGATATTAAGTCCATGAACAAGTCATATTAGTTTTGGCCCACGGTCTTCATTGGGGTTATATATTAAATCCTAGGTTTGCCCATAATGTGTATTTTAGAACAAAGTTTCAGTTATAGAGCCTAAATTCATGTTTCAGGTTTTACTTTTGTTTAGGACATATATTATATCCTAAAGTATTGGCTGCTAGCTCTAAGTTTTGATAATTCAAGGAAACATATTCTTGGGTAGAGATGTTTTGCAATAGTGTTATCATTTAGTTCAGCACATTTAATTTTAGTGAGTCAATTTGTTTAGGTCAATAAAATTTATATTTTTTGGAGGATATTAAGTAATTCTCATGATTGATTCTAGGTCCTATCTAAGAGTATTTTGAGACTATTTGGAGGGTGTTTCAGCTGGACTTTCAGAGTGATTCAAGTGCTGTAAGTAATTATGCATAATATGCACAAGTTTTGTCCATTAGGTTCTTAGAAGTTAAAAGTTTTCAAAAGTCCTGTATTTCAAACTTGTACTTTCTAAAGTTTGTCAAAAGTATTTTTGTATCATTGAAAGAGAAATTTTGACTATTAAATAAAGAGATACTTCGAATTTTAAATAAGTTTTGAATGTCCGAATCTCATTTAAAAGATGATTTCTAAACTAAACTATTTTCTGTAAATAATTGAGTTTCAATGTAAGTTTTTTAAAATGGTTCTTGTTTTATAAATTTGTTAAAACCAAGTGATTTCAAGGTCATATTCCTATTCTCCAAATGGCATTTAAAATGTTTCTTTTAGCAAATTTAATTTTCAAATCTACTAAAGAATTGTAATATGTATACATAAACTCCTCAGTCTCTATTCGCTCCCTAAGAGAGTCAAGCATCCTTTGATTTATGTTCTATTCGATATTGTGATCTTTGATATGCCTCTGTGTTTGAAAAGAAATTGTTAATACCAAGTACATTATTATATTTTGTATAAACTTTGCTTTGTGGTATGTGACTCAAAATAAGTGTTTTTTTTCTAGAATTGATCAGATATATCAGATATATGTGTAAATCCGCTCACAAGAGTGTATGTGAGAATATGTGTTGATCCCTCACCAGCAAGGGTTAGATGTTGGTATCCACTCACAAGATTGTATGTGAGAATATGTGATGTGTGTATGTGACACTGTGCTCTAATCAATTATATGTATGTGATTTCAAGTGACTTTAAGATGCGATTACATATGTATTAAGTGATTCATTATATGTTTTTGGAATAATTATTTTGATATCATTGAATGAGTTTGTGAAAAATCAAATACTCGTGCTTTGCTTGACTCTATTCCGTTGTGTATTCTGTATAATTACTTACTAGATATGTGGCTTACCCCATCAATTACTATTTTTTCAGATTAAAGTATAGTTGGGAATATAGAACCATTGGGTTGCTTTGTAAGGTGCAAGGTAGAGCATGGAAGTTGTAGGCGACTTCAATATGAATTGAAGACTTATAGAATTTAGTTACCTTTATTTTGTAATTCATGTTTTTTTTTTGTTATGGTGGAGATTAATTTCCCATTTGCGGAGTTTAGATTTTTGTAAGAAGTTTTTAAGAGTATTGTTTCTTTGGAGTATTGATTTATTTTGGATTAATTATGTTTATGGAATTATATAAGTTTAGCAGGTTAGTCATGCATCTAAATTCATGTTCCATGGATTTGGGTTGTGATAGAGACCATCTGTTACTTTGACTTGGTATCAGATTACATGCTTTTCCCATAAAGGACTATAGAGGAGCGTGTCCAGATGGCTTGGGCTGTTCTTCTACATTATTGGGAGCTTATTTCTTCACTAATGGTGGGAAAACAGTGTCCTTAAGGTGGTTGACCCTTTTAAAGATTTTGCAGATGCATGGAGGCCCAACTAGGGGTAGGCATATCTTGCCTATCTCTACTCTATCCTTGATAGTCGTAGCCAGGGCACCTTGCAGCAGCTTGTGGGGCCTTGGAAGCTCTTTGATGTTAGTTCTCTTTCTATCTCTTGTATTTTCATTTGTAGCTTGTAGTCTTGCAAATTGTATCATCTTGCAAACTGTACAATCTTGTATCTAACCGGTGGCTTGTGCTTCCTTTTACAAGGGTGGATTGTTAGGTATGGCCTTATAACTCAGAGCACCAATCTAAATATGAGAGAATTCCCTCGAGTAAGGGCCCTCCTTGCTGGGTTAACTTCAAAGAAGGTAAGAGTTCTAGTTTTCATGATTCTTCATGCATTTCCCTTAAGATACTCTTCTTCTAGCCTTGTATTATTATAGGTCAACTGGACTCCATAGGCCAGCCAGCCCCTTCCTGCTTCTTCGAATTTGGAAGCTGCTGCCATCATCGCTTCGAAGATTACCCATCCCTTCAGATGAGCGGGCTTGAGAGCACTCTACTTGGTGGAGAGGGTGTAGTGTCAACTGGTGGGTAGAGATGACCCACAGATTCCGATGGATCCTCCAGAGTTCGTGCTTACCCCACACACCATGACTAATGCTGAGTACAACTCATGGAGGAGTGGCATTCCCTACGCCGATTAGTTTCTTGATGGATTGGACTATGAGGAATTCAACATCACTCGCCTCATGCCATCCCTTACTATTCTGGTATATGCTCAATCTCTTCTTCTTCTTTTCCAATTCCTTTACCTTGTTTGTCATGGCTTCTAAAGGTGGAAAACTATAGCAAGAGGAGCCTACTGCTGGTGAGCCAATTAATCCTCCACATCTCCCTTGGACGGTCTATGCTTACGACCTTGATGGCTTTGCTCAGGAGCACGTCGTGCCCCGCAATCCCAATGTTATAGGCTACCATTTTCCTCCAAACACCCAGGCGGTGAGTTCTTCTTTCCCTTTGTTCTTTTTTCTTCTAGCTTTCTCTCCTTTTTTCCAGTCGCTAACCCTTCTTTCTTCGACCCAGGTAGTAGTGGTAATGATGATGATGATGATGGCAGTGATGAGGAGGATTCAGAGGATACTTTTAGCTACCAACCAAGGAAGAGGCAACATCATTGATTACCTGCAATCAAGACACATAGGCATACGACACACATATTTCTTTCTTTTTGTTGCTTTCATTGTTTTTTATTTCTTTTAGCAGACATTTGAATTCAGTTTGAGGCAAAGGGTTGTACTGAAGAACATCTTTTTACATTTAAGCTTTTAATTGGGACTAGTACTTAATCTACAAGATATATGGCTAATTGTATGTTTCCATACAATATTGCTTCTTTGATGCTTGAAATCTTGTGTTTGAAATATGCCTTGAATGATCCTTTAGGTTATAGGAACCCTAGGGATGCCTTGGAGTGGAGAAAACCATGCTTAAAACAAGGCAGAATGAGTTTCTGCCAAGCTCTGTGCGTGCATGGGGATAGGCCTGTGTACGTAGCTTTGACTTCGTGTACATAGGGTTGACCTTGCATACATGGGCCACGAATCAGAGGAAACCCTAACCGCCCTAATTAAGTATAAAAGTAGCCGTTTAGGTCCTAAAACCCTTACCAACATATTTTCAACTTAGATAGCACTTTTCTGAGGTCCCCCAATAGCAGAAAACTCTTCACTCAATGTCTCAACTTGGATTAGGAGGCTTGGTCCTAATTTAAAGGACTCCATCACCCCCTATGGTCTTTCTTGTGTCTTTCCATACAATCAAATAAAGGTAGAACTAAGCCCCACTATCGAAGAATTTGGTGCCATCATAGGTGAACTAAAGATTTACAATCTCGTCTTCTCTACCATGGGTGGGGATCTCCCCTCTTTGCTGCAAGTTGTGTTGGGCATCCCTCTAGCTATAGCAAATAGGTGGTGTGTCTTTGGCAAACTCAACCTTAGCTTGGTTTTTGCACACTTTTCCGAGTTGGCCATTCCCATAGATGAGAGGCCACATTCATACTTTCTTCATGTCTTTTGCTTATGTGCTCTTGCAAGGTACTTCTTGGTCCAAAGGTCATATTGTGTGGACCTCTAGATGTGCGTGGTGGTTTATGATCTAAAGAGAGGTAACCCGATGGGCTTGATCTTAGTGGAAACCCTCAATGGTTTGGATACCTTTCATAAGAAGGAAGGAAGCTTCTTTGCTTGAAGTTCTCTTCTTCTTTAGGTATAATCCCTAACTTTCGCCTAGGTTCTCAACCTAGCAGGATTCTTCTAATTTTGAATGGATTGCCTTTCACCCATCAAGGCACCTTATATCATCTTTCATTATTATTATTATTCTTTTCACTCATGCTTTCTCTTCTTTTTTTGCTTTTCTCTTTCTTCTTCTTTTTTTGCTTTCCCTTTTTTTTTACTCCTTCCTTTTTTTCTTTTTTCTTTTTTTCCAAATATGACTACAAGAGTGGCTTCGGTTGCACACAGTGTTAGTTTCAAACCTTGACTAACTAACAAAATAGTTTGCCTTTTATAGTTATTTTTGAAAAAATGCCTATATATATACATAAAACATATACACATCAAAAATAAATAAATAAATAAAATTCTAACAAATATGTGAAAGAATTAAAGAAAGCTAGGGTTAGCGTTTGGGAAGAAGAATAAATACCCCAAGCCTAGAGAGCGACCACTTCTTGATCTCAAGTCACTTGTTCTTCTTTGAGGAGGAAGGCCTAGCACTGCTCAAAGCCTTGCTAAATGGGACCATTTCCATGTTATTGGAGTCCAAGGTTGCCATGGCTTAGAGCATAGGGAATCAATGAGAAAGTAAGCAAAGGAGCTTGGAACAGTTTTCAATGATGCAAAGCTCTTGGGGACCCAAATTGTACAAGTGATCCATGAGAAGATCGACGACAAAGATCTTGTATACTAGTATAATGACGAGGATTCCTACAACTCGTCATTTTTGTCATTGATGGACTCGATTATGTCACGCAGTGTCAAATCCAATGTGAGTTCAAGAAGTTCACAACCGAGAAGATCGTGTTTTGCACAACAAATTTTCTTGGCGATATGGGGAATGTTGTAAGCATAAAGTTCCATCACAATCCAGTTGGTGGGTTGGCCACTGAGCATCACGTCAGAGAAAACTCTAAGGTTTCAGGTTACCATTGGAGAAAAGATTTAGAGAGAGAGAATCATTCGTTTTCTGTTCACCATACTAGCTAAGCAATGAAATTGATTAGTCAATGAATATTTCATTTGAACCAAGTAGTCTCTTCTTGAACTTACAAAAACACCAAACTCCATTTTGATTTAGTAAAAGAATTAGGATTGGGGATTGCTATTTTACAAACGTACATGTCCAAAATTAGCTTTACCCGGGTGTGTATTGCTAAATTTTTTTTAACAACTGTGAATTCGCAAATATACCAACTATTGTAGTAGTATTGGTAAAACTAATTATATTATCTATATATATATATATATAACCGAAACCTCTGAAACTCCCACAATTTTCCACATTAGCACAATATTTAAAAAAATAATAATAAAACTTTTTAAAAACCCAACCTGACGCTCTACGTTCTACCATTATTTTCTTTTTCTTTTAGGTTTTATACCCATTCTAGAGAGACCAAATACCCTTTCATCTTCTTTTCCGTTCTCTCTACCTCTCTCAATTCTCAAAATCCCTAAACCATAGCCCATGGGCACTCTCTTACTCCTTCAGTGGCAAAAAGTGTCAACCTCCCACCACCATCATATACCGCTGAAGCCACTACTAGTGCAAGTATTTTTAAACAGGAAAATTGGTGTTGTATATGATTTAATTTTTGTTATCTTAGATTTAGGTATTTGGATTTGGTTTGATTTTCTTTAATTTAGGTATTTGAATAATTGGTTTTGATTAAGTTTGAACCCGTGAAAAATCGAAGATATCTGCTTCTTCAACTCTCTCTCAGCCTTTCCATCTTTTCCCTAAAAAACACAAAACATGAACTGATCTCTAACCTCTAGGTTATTGGTGTTATATGCCATATTTTTTTGCTCTTTATTTGTTTAGGTTGATTGAAATAAATAAAATTTACTGGTAATATGTTATGATGCTATAAATTATTGTTAATTTTAGTAAATTTTATTTATTTACTATCCTTCTTGAGCCTCTATTTAATGTGGATTTTTCCTTCCATTCTATTTTAATTTTGTGTCAATTTACTAAATTATGTATATTTTTTAGATGGTGGTTTGTTCTCCTCGATTGAATCGCAAAACCTGCATAAGTTTGCATACTCTCAATTTGGCTTTCAATATTGGTCTTTCTCTCTAGCAGGTGATACAACAAGACTTCCTTTGCATCTCTCACACCCACATGAACCACATTGTGAGTGTCCTTTTTGTGTTTTTCTTACTTTCTCTTTGTTTATATTGCTCTTGGTATTGGAAATTTTTTGTATACTTCATTGTGTGTGTGATAAATTATAGTGGTTAGATGTTAAATACTTAGTAACTATTTATACATTTGTATTTTTTAAAAAGTTGTACTACAAGTGGTGATTGTGTTATTTGCTCCCCGAAGTGTTTGTAAAAATTCCTAAACCAAACTTTCCATCACTTAGGAAGTACAAGGTAAAAAATCTAATAGAAAACTTTCCATCCTTACTAAACGTTATTTTGAATCTTAACTTCAATGTGAAGGGTTCACTGAATTTTTACAGATAAGTTTTCACTTTGAGGAAAATATTTTCTATTAATATAGCAGTTCTATACTTCTATTGTTGAGTGCTCTGCTTATGGGGATATTTATATTTGATTAGGAATTTTGATTCATGGGAACTTTTTTTTGTTAAGGTGGTGTTGTCTTTGTTAGAAAAAGAGGAAAAGAAAATTATAAGAAGCCTAAATCTAAGATAAAGAAAGGGTATTTTTTGCCTCATTATTACTTCCAGAAATGCCAAAAATAACTGTTTCACTTGAACTTGGGACCTATATGGCTTGAATTGTTTAAGAAATTTGTATGTCTGAAGCAATTTAGTAATAATTTTCATTTTTTAATCCTACTTAGTTTCTAAAGAAATTTTTTTCATCTATTCTTTGTTCACCAATATCTATTTCTTTCAAATCGTAAATGTTTCAGTGACTCTACTTCTTTACACGATCAATGTTAAAGTTGTTCTCTATATGCAGGTGTTGAAGGTATCATTGTGGTTGCTGCTTCTAAAGAAAACACCCTAAGATTGTGGAAGGTAAAAGGCTATTTTTCTTCAAAATATATTGAATTCTTGTGGGAAAGAGTTCCATCCATGTTTAAAGCATACTTTCTGGAATAATAATAGTAACAATAAAGAAGTGAATAGATATTTTGGATAACAAATTAATTACTATCCGCTGCGGGCTCAATACAAGCATAATACAAATTGCACCATGATATCACCAATATCCACCAAAGAAAGGGTATAGCAATGAGTTCTTAGGCAAACATCTTAAACAAAAACATTTATTTCTTTTTGAATTACAATGATCCTCTAGGGTGTGCCAATCATAAGATAACTAATGTCTGTCTTATTTTATCTAAAGTCTGTAACTTCACTTTTTTATTCCATTGTACCTTTTCCTTTGTCTTGGTAATTTAAAAGTTTGTATGTTTTCATTATAGATAAAAGTTTGTTACAAAAAATATATAACGAAAGTAGTTCATGAAGAAGAAATTAGCTTGATGAAACAAAACAACTTTACATCAATGGGATTTGGATCTGAATTTGATGCGGTAGCTGTTCCTAATTGGTAGATTCTTCTTAAGTCCAGATTGTTTGATTAAAATCCCAAAACAGCTTTTAGCTTTGCCAATTGAATAGTGGTTAATAGTATTGCTATTATATTTGTACTCAAAATGATTTTACTGACAACTCTTTTCATCTTTACGCATATGTAGTGCCACCTTTGTACCTTAAAACTTGGTGATATGACCTTTTTGGCTAATTAGTTAGAGGGTTATTTTCTGCATTTTCAAGATGTAGCTTATCATGTAAATTATGCATTACTGTCCCTTCTTAGGCTCATGCCACTATATTTTCATTAAGAAAAAAAAAATGTTCATTTTAGTTTTGCATAAGGTGGTTATGAAATTCATTTTCTTTTCCCTTAAATTTGATAATAGTTTGCCATTTTCATCATATCCTTGATCTAGGAGAATATATCTATCATGCCCCAATCCCTAAAGGGTCCAAAGCATGAGAAAGATGTCTTAAGGTACCTGTAGATTTTTCCTTTTTGACAATCCAATCCACATCAATCATATCAAGAACCAACATCAAGAATTATCATAATAATTCCATTGAATATACTCTCAAAGTAAGTCAGAGCTCTAAGCAATAATTACAATGACCATTGGCCACAAAAGAATAGAGGTCTAAATAAATAATTACATATCATCATCTTGTCCCATTAGTGGGAATAAAGTCACAACCACTATATTATACAAAAGAATGAGTCAAGCCTATTCTAAGATGTACATCATCTAACATCTCCATTACAAAAGTTCAGCCTTCATCAATAGTTAGTCTAACTACTGTTAGCCACCAAAAAGTTGTCTTACACTGCACCATTAAGAGACCCATGAAAGAAAAAATCAAAATATCATCCAAGACAAGAAATTTAGAACTTCAACTAACTCCAAATAAACCCAATGGTAAATATAAAATTAGATTTACCAACCATCACATGTTATAACTCAAAACCCTTAAATTTCCCACCATACATAAACCTTAAGTAGTCATCATTAGCACAAACCATATACCCACTTATCAAATAATTCCACCAATACAAAACCCATACATACAAACACATAAATATCACTTCCAATGCTCATAAATCACATGGGTATCATTATTAAAGCTTAGAGAAAAATAACGTCAAGCAAAAGTGTAAAACCCACCAAAAAGATTAGAAATTTTTACCTCAAAAAAAGGATGTGAAGGTGTTTATGGGTTCTCAAGAATTTTCTGGTGATCTTGCAGGAGAATGATGGTGGAAATGGTGGTGGTGGTGGTGGTGTGGAAGTACCGGTGAGAGAGGATATAAGAGTAGAGGAGTGTATGAGAGAAAAGAAAAGAAAGAAAAGAAAATAAGAAGGGATGGTCGGCCAAGTGTTGTAGTGGTAGTGTGAGATGAGTGGTGGGTAGTGAATGGGTAGGTGGGGCACGTGTGGTCCCAAAAATATCTCACCTTACACATTTTTTTTTTAACTGACTGGGACATTACAATATCTGTCCAGTTGACAATGAACTATATAATATGCTGGGTTTAAAGAGTTTTTATCAACTCCTTCTATGAATATATATATGAGAAATATGACTTTCCATTTTGAGGAATATTAAACGACTCAATGGAAATTAAATTTCACGTTCTAAGGGAATAAAAAATTTTTGATTTGGACTTTCATTTAGAAGAAAAGATGTAGCTTTAAAGGAGCTCAATTTTTTTTTTTTTTAATAGAATAAAAGAAATTTGTTGATTACTTAAGGTGCCAACAAAATTTTTTGATTGCATGAATTAAGAATTGTCATGGGGGCAGTTTACTTTTGGAATTTATTTTTCATTTATTAGGAATATCAAGTGAATAGTTCATGTATATATTGCTATCACATACATTTGATAGGTTTACCTACAAGACAAGGTTCTGTTCTGACAATAACCCAATGTTTACCTCTCTTTTTTTAGCATTCATTTGATTGAAAGACCATAGTTTAGCTTAAGATTGTCTAATTTTCATTCTTTTGATATTTGGGGGTTATGCATTCTTGATCAACTTCTTTTGTATTTCTCATGTCTTTGCAAACAACACAAGATGTGAGTTGTGTACTTTTAAGATGCTTGGACTGCACGTGATGTAGCTATTGTTAATGAACAATTACATGCCTAGACTACACAAAATGTCTCTGCAATTTCAATTCAAATAAGTTATAACTTGAATTTGTGGTTTCTGGATCCAATTTGGCACATTGGTTTTCAAATTGTGTTCATTTAGTCAAAGCTTAACAATAAGGTTCTAAATATTTTATAGATTTTTGGGTGTTAGTGGCAATTAATTACTATTTTCTTATGGGATACGTTTGGTTTTAATTAAGGTTTTGATTTATAATTAGTTTCTAGAACGCTTTTCCTGTTACTTCTTTGGCTACTGCAATTCCAAAAGACTGATTATTTAGTTTGAAAGAAATTTTTCTTTTTTGGTTTTTAATTGTTCTAATAATGGTTGAATATTTTTGCTTATTGTTTTTAGGAACACAAAACTGTTCGTTTAGGCTATTATTGGATTATCCTCGAACTCAAATTCATGATTATTATTTTCACAAAGATAGTGCTCAGTGATGGCATTACACATTGAGTCGAATCATAACAATTCGATTGTGTCTCTTGCTACTACTTTCGTTGCCCCTGGTGAGTAAGAATCTGAGTTAGGTTATTTTGGTATTTTAGAAGGTGCATGAGTGGTGGAGAAAGTAGGGGTAAAGGTGGAGATGAAGGAGTATAAGTATGAGCAATTACCTAAAGCCCTTGAAAATTTTGGAAATGAGTATTATATCTTTCTTTTCTTTTTGTTTGTTTTTTAAATATTTAATATAAATTTGTTGACCTTAGGACTAAAGGAAAAAAAAAAGGGGTTTACATCTTAGGTCTCATGGTATTTTTTCATTGTTAAGGATTGTGCTTGATTCAGAAGTGATGATTTCTCTCTCAACTATATATGCTTTTGAGGCTGTGCCCAACTAGTGCCTATAATCTCTCTCTGATTTTTTACATCTTTGTTTAATTCTTTGACTGGATTGAAAAATTTTAGATAAGTTATAGACTTTATGAATTAGAATCATACAAATACACGATTCAATCTGGGCTGTTCATTAACATTTCTTTACCTAAGCTGAATAGATTAATTTTATAAGTGTTTGAGATGAAGAACCAAGGGTTTCCATTAGGTATATAAAATTTGTTGACTCTGACAAACTTTAGCAATTTTGGAAATCCTATAACATTTTCAGCAATTACAAATAAATTGTTAAGTTCTTTTGCCATCTTCCATTTTAATCTATTTAGATTTTTGTCATTTTGGGTGTGTTATTGATGGTTGAAATGTGGGCCGATTTGATTGGTCTATTAGCTGTTCATCCAGTAAAACTCTCAGTATCCCTACCTCAAGAGGTACAAAAACAATGCAAGAGAGCTTGGGAAGCTTCAACTTTTAGAGTTGCTTCCTTTCTAATCAAGTCTAAAATCTTACCAATTGACTCTTCACAATTCATGCTAGGTTCGTTAATTTTGCTTCCAACAATCTCCCTCGATGTTCTTGATTTTTGGTTCTTCATTTTAAGAATTTTAATTATTATTTTTTATTTCATTCCTTTTTCAATAAATATCAAGTTCTGTTTTTCAAAACATGGAAACAATAGCCTAAACTACTGGATGGGACTTTTGTGAATTTTGTCACTAGCACAAAATATATGAGAGCAAAATCTACATTAGGTTTGTAGCATATTAGTATTGACACAAATCCTAATTATGTTATATATTAAAGCAAAACCATTTAGCAAATGAATATGGGAATGAGATATATTATGTATGTATTATAGGATATTCTTATAAAAACTACATTTGTTCTATATTGCACTAGATTAAAGAGAATTTTACTGTTAGTACTGAGCAATGATTTCATTTATTTGGTTGCTGGTGATATTTGAGCTTTATGGACTTTTTAAAACAAGGTTACTCTTGAATTAATTTGTATCTATGCTAATGGTGTATATACTAAGAATTTTAATACTAATGGCAGGCAAGATTTTGATAAAATCAGGACAACTTTTTTTGGGGGCTTCAAAAGTAGAAAATGAAAATTCTGGAAATGTGTAAGTAAGCTACCTATCTTAATATTTGTGAGATAAACAAAGGTGGAGTGATTCTGCCTTTGTCTGCAAAGTTTTTAAAAGTAGGAACATTATGATGGGGGAGCTTTAGCTGTAAAGCCAGAGATAAAAATGAAGCAATCCAAGAGAAACTCTTTGGGATACAGTGTAGAGTCAACAATAATATGCTTGCACCTGTTTTCTCATATTTAGTATGATAATTGGAGCAAAAGTCTTATGAAGATGGTTATTTATATTGACAAAATATAGTTAGTGAAGCTGCCTCTGACCAATTTAATAAGATTTGTTGAGTTGATTTGCAAAACTCTTCAAATATTATAAATTTTTGTTATTAGTGCATGTCGTATATTTTAACTTTTTGTTAGTGTTTCTTTTGGATGTGATATGTAATATTTTGATTTGAAATTTTACCCTCCTTTTTGTTGTGCAGGCAATAACCAATGTTTAAACATCATATTATTTTTCAAAATTTTGTCAGTAGACTAAGAAATATGAGACGAGATCACTATACACACACACACACACACACCTTGGCTCACCAACTCAAATCCTTTACATTCTAATGAATTATGTGTATTCCTTTGGATATTAGTGTCATAATTAACCATTTGTGTGACTTATTCCTTAAAATCCATAGCGAAAAGGTCCATTTATCTTAACTAAATTTCTCTCAATCCTCCAAAAACATTAATAATGACATTCATTTTCTTACTAAATTGACCACTCCTTAATTAGAAAATTTTAGTATTTCTAAGAACTTTACTAAATTGACCACTTCTTAATTTGAAAATTTTAGTATTTTTAAGAACTTTCTCATGTATCGCACGGGTTAGCGACTAGTTTTAATAAAAAAAAATCTCATCTTTCTCTCTCTCAACAAACACACACACTTTCTCTCAAACCAGTGACTCTTTTCTCTCCGATCACCTTCTCTCTCTCTCTATCTCTTTTAAGTCAATCGTCTCAACATTCCTGTTGGTTGAGCATGTATTAAATGGAGTGGATCTCTAATCAGAATGGTGGGTATGGATCTTGATGGTGGATGTAAATACTGCATTTTGCACTTCTTACGACTCAAGCCCCCATTCCCCAATGATGCTCGATCTCTAAGGCCCAAGGCCAATTTAGAGCCCAATCAGATATTAAATTGACTTGAAGATTGTTAAAATGGAAAATATAACCTTTTAAATGAGCAAAAATCTATTTTTGGAAAATTAAATGACCAAAGTGACCCATGGCCTACCTACGCAAGCTAAAGCATGCATACGCAGGCACATTCTTGCGTATGCATCTAAGGTTTCAGAAGTATAAGAGAGACAAGTTTTCTGCAACAATGACTGAGGTTTGGAATGAATTCCACATCATCTGGGAGCCGTTCCAAACCTCATTTTTTCAACTATAAAATGCCTTACATGGTACATTTTCAAAACACAAACAATCCCACGGGAAAAACTTAAGATTCACTAGAAAATAGTGAATCAAAAGGGAGGTTTTCACAAAACACCCTCAAGTCATTTTTTATTTGATTAGGACCTTTTCTGGCCCCAATCCTTTGAGTTGAAGATTTCTAATCATCATTTTATTGAATTGTGATAGATTTGACTAAAGGGAACGGTTAAAAATCAAGCCTAAGAGATTTTTCTTTAAGGTATTCTTTATAGCTTTTCTTTTTATTTTCTGCCTTTCTTCTCTTGTTTTAATCTCGTTTTTGGTTTGCTTTATGTTCATACATGTTTGCTTAGTTTATCCCTTTAGTTCATTTCTTTTTTTGTGTACGTAGGATGTTAGTTTGTTGTTTTAAGGTTTTGCTCTATTTTTGTGTTTTTAGATTTTCTGGGTAAGGATTTGCATGCTCATGATCCAGCTTGCATACGCAAGCTGAATTCATGTGTACGCAAACCTGTTCTAGCGTGTGTGATGTCGTTACCCAGAAACCTTAAATCCTTGTTTATTTTGTTTCTGCTTTCACATGTTTGTTTTTTGTAGCCTCTTTTTCATATGTTTTAAGCCCTATAATTGCTCATCCACCTTTTAACATGTTTGTTTGTTGTCACATGTTTAGATTAAGGTTTTCCTAGTTTTAGTGTCATTCATTCACATGCTCATGCATTGATGCCATAGGTGCTATACTACTGAGAGGTAAGTAAAGGGTAAGTCATACATTAGCAATGTCCATGCATTTGTGTAAGGGTTTTACTTTGATGGTATGATGGAACATGCTTAGTTGTTTGATTAAGGTTTGTAATACGTTAATGCCTTGTTGCCATGTTTAAGTTACTGCCTTGTTTTAGATGTATGATAGGGTTTTCATATGTTAGACAAATGCTAGGGTTTCATTTGTGTTTGGCTCTCTTTTGTTTAAGGGTAGATAGGTATGCTAGTGTGTGTGTGTGAGTATAGATACAAGTATTTAGCATGTTTTTAATAAGGTTAGGGTGTAAAACACAATGATGGGAGGCCAACCTTAGGGTTGGGCAATCTTAGGTGCCTAACATCTTCCTAAGAGCGTACCTAAACTCCAAACCCATACACTAGTAGTTAGACCAAAGGTCCTTCCTCTGCTATATTCATGGTTCCTAGACCATATAACTAGGTGGCGACTCCAACACTCTTTTTCCCTTGCGCCCAAAGTGGCGACTCCGCTGGGGAATTATGAGTTTAATTCCTATGTGTCTTGTTTCTTAACCTTAATAAAAACTTTTTCAATACTTGTTTTGTATACACATCACTGGTTCTTTTGTCCCTTAACCTTGGTGGTGATGAGTGGGAAGATGGAAGGCTTTATTTGGGCCCAAATTTTCCGAAGTTCATCCCACTAACTCATAATCGATTTCATCGACTATAATGGGTCTTGAGTAGCCCACCTAGTTGTGAATGGCCTACTTATCTATCTATTTAGCCTTAAGAAGCCTAGAGAGATCCTAGATCCTACCATGAAGGGTACCCTTTATATATCTCTTATTTGTTCTGTAAGGTTGAATTTAATTAACCATTTTGTTGGCTTTATTCCGTGCCAAATTTGCTTGTAATTTAGCAATTAGTAACCCTGTATTCAGGTGGGAATCATGTAAGGGTAATGTGTGAGAGAGTGTGAAGAAATGCTCAAATTTGTGCAAAGTAGCAATGACTCGTGACTAAACTCACGACTGGCAAGCCGCCAGATGATGCACACAAGTGAAGCATGCAGAAAAGATGAACAGTCATGCCAACTGGAGCACTACAGGACAAAAAGTCCAGTTTGGCAATTTTTTTTGCTCGAGGCTTGAACTCGCGACTCAATCAAGTCACGAGGCCAAGCCACCAACCAACTCTATTTTGAAAAACCTGATTCTTCGCATTCTTTTTTCACTCCAGTATAAATACCCCTCATACCCACGAAATATTGAGAGCTTCCAGAGAGAGAAACCCTAGAGAAAAACAAGATTGACTCATCCACAATCTTCACATAGAGACTCTTCAAATTTCTCTACTCTCATCCTCTCCATTATTACATCCTTGAGAGGTTCATTACCAAAACCTTTTCTCACCATACCCACATCTGTGAGAAGGCCATTTGGTGCTTGGGAAGCAATTAGGAAGGGACCAATTTCATATTGGTTGATGCTATGGGCTATAGCGGAATCCAGTAAGTTAAAGAAGAAATAGGTTCGGCGTAACCTCGTTGGAGTAGGATCTTGGAGGGCTTAGGTACACTGGGTAGATTAGGCTTGAAGGGTCTTCTACTATTCATGTATCCCAACTACATTCTTTAGTGGATTATTTACCGCTTAGAGGGTGGTGGAGAGGTTTTACGCTGAGGGCTTCGGTTTCCTCTTCGATAACACATCATGTGTTGTCCTTGTGTTTGCATCTCTCTTCCCTTAATCTTTGCCATTTAATTTCTGCTGTGAATGTGATTTTATTTGGTCTAAGATTGATTATCAATTCCATTATAAGCTTATGTTCATATTCCGCACATTAATTGTTTGATATTAAGCTTGAATTGGTAATTTGTAAATTAGGGGTCTAAACATTCATAGTGTTTTATACGCTATTTGAACTTTCATGTTCAAACATATATCATGCGTTCAAAGGGATGGCCCTAAAGTTATGGTATACCTTAAATTGTTGTGGGACAAAAGAAAAGAAGTTCTCACATATAAGAGGCTTGTCCCTAAATCCAAAGGCATATCTTAACTTGAAATGTTCATAAGACCATAACTTAATTGCTATCATAGGCCTAAGTGGAAAAGGCCATTTTGAAAAAGTGGACTTTGGGCCTAAGATAACGAATACGCTAAGGACTTAACATCCAACATGCTTCAAAGCCAAAATGAACTTCCCTAATCTTGGGTCTCTTTGTTGTATGCCTAGGCCCAAAATGATGAGAATTTCATAGACTTTGAGAGGAAGGCTACAATGTACTCTAGCTAGAGGGCTATTCCAAGAAAAAATGATGAAATAATGAATAAAGAATGGGAGGCCCAAAAGTGATGAATACACTGCAAGTGAGAAGGTCTTCATGCAAAGGATGCTCGAGTGTGTAGAGGCACAAGCTGAAGTCCTCAAGAAGATAATAGGTCACCTTTCTGAAATTGAGAAAGAAGAAGCTGAAAAACACAAGGCTGATCATGAACCAAGAAAGTTGACTCAAGAAGGCATCAATCACATGATGGCAAAAGGGAAAGTCCGCCTACCTCTACCCAACTTCAAGCCGTAACTAAGGGGTACTCTGAGACCATGACTTTCAAGAGGGCCCATGTCAATGACTTTTTTGAATCAGGAGACGCAAGATCGTGGGAAGATCACGATTGGTTAAAATGGACCTCGAACGTAGGGACAACTTAAGTCACCCCAGCTCACTTCATGCTTAAACACAATGTGGATCCTTCTTCTGACGACGACCAATACCTTGTGATGAACAAAGAAGAGGAAGGAGATGATGAAATGATTAGCTGTTGGAGTGAGGATGATGGTGATTAGTTCCTTGACGAGGCGAAGAGAGACTTCCCCAATGAGGGTAAGGATCTATATGACATGACTGAAGCTATGCATGTGTGGGAACCCTTGAAGAAAGAAGACTGGCTGAAGAAAGACAAAGGGAGGAATGGCAAACCTTGAGAAAGAAAAAAGCAGGAATTCATCATGCCTACTATGAGGCCTATTAATAATTGGACTTAGGTTGGGATTTTTGAGAACATGGGGAAAAAGTTTTGTAATGCAAGTTCCAATGTACTTTTCAATATTTTCAATAAGATGAATCCTGATTTGGCTTACTTTCATGTGTCCCATAACATTGAAATTCTACACTTAAATGATTCAAATGAATTTGAAAATGAAATTAATAAACTACTGGAAAATAAAATTGAACCTATGGAACCAACTCTTGAAACTATTAATTTGGGCAATGATGAGAATCCACACTTAATTAAAATTGGTTCAAATTTAAATGAAAAAGAACAGAAAGATATTCAAGAACTCTTCATTATGGAATTTCAAGAGGTTTTTGCATGGTCCTATAAAGATATGCCTGGAATTGACCCGGAGATAACTCAACATCACATTCATACTCACGACCACATGGTGCCTATCAAGCAAAAATTAAGAAGAATGAGGACCGAATGGCTCTTAAAAATCAAAGAGGAAGTCACTACGCAATTAAAGGTGGGGTTCATCAAACCCGTACACCAAGCCAAATGGGTAGCCAATGTTGTGCCCGTACCTAAGAAGGATGGGAAAGTGAGGGTGTGTGCGGATTTTAGGGACTTGAACAAAGCATGCCCTAAGGATGACTTTCCTCTCCCTCACATTGATGTCTTAGTGGATAACACGGCAAGGAGTGCATTAATGTCCTTCATGGATGGTTTTTCGAGGTACAACCAAATCAAGATGGCTCCCAAGGACATGACCAAAACCACCTTCACTACCAAATGGGGAATCTATTGTTACACGGTAATGCCGTTTGGCCTCAAGGATGCTAGGGAAACCTACCAAAGGATGGCGATGGCCTTGTTACATGATACGATGCATAATGAGGTAGAGGTATGTTAATGATATGATAGTGAAGTCCAAAGATAGAGGAAGCCACACCACAAACTTGAGGATGTTCTTCAAGAGGATTAAAGAATATAGATAGAGATTAAACCCACAAAAGTGCACCTTCAGAGGAACTGTCGAAAAATTGCTAGGCTTCCTAGTGAGTGATAGAGGGATAGAAGTTGACCCATCCAAGATCAAAGCCATATTGGAGATGCCACCACCCAAAAGTGAGAAAGAAATAAGGGGTTTCTTGGGTTGATTACAATACATTAGTTAATTCATTGCCAAGCTCACCTTTACTTGTGAGCCCATCTTTAAACTCCTAAGAAAGAATGAACCACATACATGGAATGATGAGTGCCAAAAAGCCTTTGAACTTATCAAGGAGTATCTCCTCCTCCCGCCTATCCTAATGCCTCTACAACATGGAAAGCCCTTACTCCTATACCTTTCCATCATAGGAGATGCATTTGGAAGTATGCTTGCACAAGAAAATGATGAGAAGAATGAGAGGGCTATATATTACTTAAGCAAGAGATTCCATGATTATGAGACTAGGTACATTCCCATAGAAAAGTCATGCTTTGCACTTGTTTGGGCTGTACAAAAATTGAGACATATCATTTTACCCTTCCAAATATGAAGGGTAGCAAGAACGGACCCATTGAAATACCTCTTTGAAAACCCTGCTTTGAGTGGAAGATTGTCGAGATGGTTGATTTTACTGGTAGAATTTCACTTGAAGTATGTGGCTAGGAAAACTATCAAAGGAAGTGTCGTGTCAGATTTTTGTGCCAAGAATCCTATAGAGGGGGAAGATGGTAAAGAAGACTTTCCAGATGAGGACATTTTGGATGTTGAGTTAAGGGCATGGAAGATGTACTTTGACGAAGCCATAAACCAATATGGGAATGGGATAGGGATACTCTTGATCATTCTTGAGGGGTTTCACATGCCTTTGGCAATCAAATTGAACTTTGAAGCAGCTAACAATATGGCTGAATATGAGGCTTGCATTGCTAGAATGGAAGCTCTTCAAGAATTGGGGGTAAAAGAAGCTGAAGTCTTTGGGGACTCAGCTTTGGTTATAGCCTAAACACAAAAGTTGTGAAAGGTGAAGAAGGAGCATTTAAAGCCTTATCAACAATACTTAGAGGACTTGACCAAGACCTTTGACAAGATTGCGTACACAATCATCCCTAAAGCTCAAAATCAGTTTGTGAATGCTTGCTACTTTAACCTCCATGGTTAAAATACCCGAGGGAGTATGGACACGAACCTTGGAGATTGAGCAAAGTTATGAAGAAGTACATAAGAGGAAGACCGAAGCTTCAGTAATGGCCATAAAGGCAAAGGAAGTTCCATGGTACTATGACATCATGAAGTTCTTGGCACTAGGGGCATATCCGGATGGTGTTGACAAGAGAGACCGCATTCCATTAGGATGATGGCAACACAATACATCCTATCTGGGGGGATAACTCTATAGAAGATCCTATGATGGCATACACCTTCGTTGTTTGAAGAGAGAAGAAGCCAAGAGAGTAATGGAAGAAGTTCATCAAGGGGTTTGTGGTACTCATATGAATGGAAGAATGTTAGCCAAGAAGATCCTAAGGATAGGGTACTACTAGAATACAATGGAGACTAATTGTGTGGACTATGTGAAAAGTTGCCATGATTGTCAAACACACGCTAACTTGAACCATGTACTGCCTAGTGAGTTGTATAGCATGACTTCTCCATGGCCATTCTCAGTTTGGGGCATAGATGTGATTCGATGGATAGCTCAAAAAGCTTCAAATGAGCATGAATAGATTTTGGTAGCAATTGACTATTTCACCAAACGGGTAGAAACAGCCTTTTACTCAGTATTGAAAGCTAAGCATGTGGCTTGGTTCTTGGAAAACAACATCATATGTCGGTTTGGAGTGCCCCAAGAGATCATTTCTTATAACGGTTCCCACTTTGAGGGAGAAGTTCGAAGGGTCATGGAATTATACAACATCGAACATCACAAGTCTTCACCAGATAGACCATAAGTTAATGGGGCCGTAGAAGCAGCCAATAAAAATGTAAAGAATATCCTAGCCAAGATGGTGGTGACATACAAAGACTGGGCCAAGAAGCTTCCATTTGCCTTATAGGGTTATAGAACTTCTATTCGTGCATTGATTGGGGAAACACCTTACTCTTTGGTTTATGGTAGTGAGGCGGGGCTTCCCATTGAGGTGGAGATACAATCTTTGAGAGTATTGGTAGAAACCAAGGTCCTAGAAGAGGATTGGGCTAAGGCGAGGTATGAACAATTGGATTTGATTGATGAGAGGAGAGCTAAGGCACAATACCATGCACAAGGGTACCAGAAAAGAATTGCTAAAGCATTCAACAAGAAGGTGAAACCAAGAAACCTTAAAGAAGGGGACTTGGTCCTAAAGTTGCTTAGAGATGAGACTTTGATCAAAGAGGAAAAATGAAGCCTAGATGGTCTAGGCCTTATATCATTAAAAAGATCATGTCTGGAGGTGCTACAAGAATCACAAATTTGGATGGGGAAGAGATGCTTTGGCCCATTAACATGGATAGGCTCCAGAAATACCACATTTAAAAGAAAAAGAAAAAATCCTGCTAGGTTGAAAACCCGAAAGGGCGACCTAGGCAAAAATTAAGGCAAAAGAACCCCGCTAGATTGAAAACCCAAAAGAGCGGTCTAGGCAAAAGTTCGGAGAAAAGACCATTGGCATGGTGAAAATTCCTCAAAGGATGTCATGGGCAAAAATTACATGGCAAAGGAAAAAGAAAAGAAAAAGAAAAATAAATAAATGAGATGACAATAAGCAATGATAATAAAAAAGGGAAATTCTCTCATTGCTCAAATTAAAAGATAATATGTTTGTTTTCATAGGGGATTTGGAACATTCCAATCATTTATTAAATTCAAAAACAAAACATGAGAATCAGAAAAGTGCAGAAAAGTAAGTTATGGGCCCCTCAATGTGGTTACTCAGTCCTCCTTGCTTTCTTACTAGTCTTCATGTAAGCTTTCTCATCCCTTAGAATCCACTTCATGTCATCCTCCAACCATTGGTTGTAGCTTGTAGTGGGGTAGAGGTATTTGGGAGGAACAATGTCTTTCGTCACCCTACGACATAATCAAACTTCACTAATCCGGCCCAAGATCCTATTAGTGAACACCATGGTGTGGAACGCACCCTCATCATTAAGAGCTCCTTGACGCTCTCCAAATTTCCTTAAGATACGACAAGTGGAGTAGTAAGAACAACATCGAAGCCCAACTAAAGTCACACAATGATCCTTGCAGCAACTATGGACCATGCTTGAGATATGCCACCATTCCATGACCCACTAAATGTCGATCTCCTTAAGGTAACCCATGAGCTCCATGTTTGCTTCAAAGCCCATGACATTCTAAAGACGGCAGTCTCTAAAATACCTAGAGAGGTAGGTGCTTGTAGACACCCAATTTTGCACCCATGATTTAATCAAGGAGAATGACTTGAATGACCAATTCATTTACCCCAAAAATCATAATTGCATTACATGCATCAATTTGTTCTTGCATTACATGCATTAGTTTGTCTTTGCATTACATGCATCAATTCATTCATTGCATATCATAAAAATGATCTTGAGATTCTAACGATCACAACGGTGTTTTCAATTTTCAAATTGGACCATTGGATTGAAAGATATCACATGATCAAGATTGCATGGTCAACATGCATTATGTCTAGGTAAGGTCGACCACACATGATTAGTTTAAATTAATTCTGATTGGTTAAAACATTAAAATTAATTAAATAATTATGTGATTGGTTGATAATTAGTATTTAAAATAGGGATGCATGCATAGGAATAAAAGGGATGATTGGATAACAATAAAATTGTGGATAATCTGAACTTTATCAAGATTTATTTTAGGGTATTTATCTACAAGATAATTGTTCTTAAATAGCCTAAATTATCTAATAAAAGAGATGAAAAATCATAGACGGAGGATGAAAACGCATCTAGATACAAGGACCGGCGAAAAAACCCTAAAGGAGGAGTCCAAACGACACCCAAACATGAAAGAGTGTTCAGAGTCCAAAAGGCAATTTGGCACTTTTGGAGTGCCGAGCAGCACTCTATAAGGGCCGAATTTCCATGATTTGGGCTTTGGCCCAATGGCCTTCAGGTGACGATAAGGCACACCCTTTTCGACCTTTTTGCAAAAGGATGCGTCCGAATTCAAACCCTAATCGTCTGTACCTATTTTTAGAGTCTTCTAGTCTCTATAAATAGAGACTGAACCTTATAATTCAGCACCTTTTTTTTACACTCTGAGAGGCATAAGTTTTAGGCTCTCAAATTGCTCATATTTTCTAATCCTCTCTCTAAATGTTGCTGCTTAAATTAGGGTTTTAGGTTTCAAAGAGAATGGCATAAATTTCTTTGAACCCTAAATTATCCTCTCAAGGACAAAGTGTGCTCATGCAAGAGGTTGTTTTCTAACCCTTTTGTTTTTATGCTTTTCTTTATCATGATGATGCATATTTAATTGTTTTAGGTATTCATATTTTACCTTGTTAATTTAGTTCATGAAAATATGTTCTTGATTCCTTCATTGTTGATATAATCTGTTTCTTAGTTTTAAAGATCTACATGTAGTCTACTCTTTCTTTTTTTCTTCAAAATAAAATAGATCTACATCTTTCTTAGATGCAGATCTGAATTTTTCTTCAAATAAAACAGATCTACATCTTTCTTAGATGTAGGTCTGAATTTTTCTTCAAAATAAAAGGGATATGCATCTTCCTGAGATGCAAATCTATATTTTTCTCACATCACAATTGATTTGTATCTTTCTTAAGATACAAATTTGATTTTTCTTAAAATATACGCAGATTTTTGAAATAAAGAAAAAGATAAAACCTTGTTGTGTTTGTGTTTGTTTTATTCATCTTGCATGAACTTAAATTATGAGTGAAAATTTCTTCTTTAAAAATAAAAATAAATAAATAAAAAAACTTTTTCATCCTTTTAAAACATATAAAAAACATATCTGGTTTTTCTATTGTCAAAACCCCTTTTTTTTAATCATAAAATAGATATGATTTTTCTGTTATCCAAAAACCACTATTTTTAGCTCGTAAAAACAGATCTGATTTTTTTTTTTTTTTAAATCAAAAGACTTTATTTTATGTAAAAAAAACATATCTGAATTTTTATCTCAAAAAACTAATTTTTTCTACATACTATAAAACAGATCTGATATTTTGACATATCAAAATCAATTTTTTTTACTAATAAAAACATATATGAATTTTTTTAAACAAAAGAAGAGACTTCATTCATAAATAAATTTATGTGATTTATTTTTTAATTCACATGTTCAACATATCATTCATGACATGCATGAAAAGGTACATTGGTCACAAGAGTCTAGAAGACCAAACTTTGTCTGGGCGGAATGGTTGTCTAACACCTTCCCATTCCATAACCTAGCTTCTGGATTTAGGTCTTTGGTTAAGTAGATCTAGCATTGTCTTTCTTTTTTCTTCTTTTTTTTTTTTTTTTTTTTTTAGGTAGAATGTAACTAGGACAAAAGCCATGTATTTTGGTAGATTGTAACTAGGACCCAAAGCTATGTAACTTTTCAATTTTCCAAATATGTAATATTTATTCAATTAATGAAGAGAACAATTCAGTAATGTATTTGTATATATTTAGTTTTTCTTATTTTTTTGTATAAAAAAATAAGTGGCAACTCCATACCACTTACCCAAAAAGAGAGGTGCCCTAAAAGGTACCCGAATTTCTCTTTTTTGAGAGACACTACTTTCAAGGTCTCTCACAGTGTTGAGGGGCATAGTAGGAGGTTGAAGCAGCTGAAGCTTCTCTTGTAGCCATATCTAAAAGAAAAAAAGAGAACGGAGAGCATGAGTGAGAAAAAAAAGAAATAGAAAATAAAAATAATGATGATAAAAGACAATATAAGGTACCTTGATAGGTTGAAAACTGAAAGGCAATCCATGCAAAATTAAAGGAATCCTGCTAGGTTGAGAACCTAGGCAAAAGTTAGGGATTATACTTGAAGAAGAAGAGGACTTCCCACAAAGAAACTTGCTTCCTTCCTCTGAAAGGCATCCAAGCCATTGAAGGTTTCCACCAAGATCAAGCCCACTAGATTACCTTTCTTTAGCTTATAAGCCACCATGCACATCCGAAGGTCCACACAATATGATTGTTGGACCAAGAAATACCTTACAAGGGCACATAAGAAAAAGGCATGAAGGTAGTACAATCGTGTGGCCTCTCACCCTTAGGAAGGCTCGAATCGGAAAAGTAACCAAAGGCCAACCTAAGGTTGAGTTTGCCGAAGACACACCACCTATTTGCTGTGGTTTCAGGGACGCCCAACATAACTTGCAACAACAAAGGTAGATGTCCACCTATGGTAGGAAAGATAAGATCATCAATCTCCAGTTCACCCATGATGGCAGCAAATTTCTCAATAGTGGGGCATAATTCTATTCTGTTGAAGCAAAATACATGCTAAGAACGAACCCAATAGTTGACAGCAACACGAAGAAGAGGCTCATCCACCCTAATTTGATGGTAAGAGAAGATGCAAGAAAGGCCATAGGGAACAACAAAATCCTTGAAATCGGGACCAAGCTTCCTAATCCAAGTGGAGACATCAAGAGGAGAGTTTTCTACCATTGGCAGACCTCAAAAAAGTGTTCTCTAGGTTGGAAATACATTGGTAAGGGTTTTTGGACTCAAACGGCTACTTTTATACCTAAGTAAGTCGGCTAGGGTTTTTCTTATTCACAGCCCATGTATGCAGAATCAACCCTACGTATGCAAAGTCAAAGCCACGTACGCAGGCTCATTTCCACGTACACACAACTTTTGGAAGAAGCCCATGTTCCCCTATTTTGAGTAGAGTTTTTCTACTCCCAAGCATTTCTAGGGTTCTTGTGACCTAAAGAACCATTCAAGACATATTCCATGCACAAGGCTGCAAGCATCAAAGAAGCAAAGTTGTATAGAAGCATACAATTTATCATTATCTTGTAAATTAAGTGCTAAGTTCCAATCAAAAGCATAAATGTAAAAAGATGTTCTTAAATACAATCATTTGTCTTAAACCAAACACAAATGTCTGCTAAAAAAAAAAAAAAAGTTGTATGTTGTTTGTTGTATATATGTTGTGATTGCAAGTAATCAAGGGTGCCGCCTTTTCCTTGGCTAGTAGCTAGGAGTCGCCTCTAAATCCTCCTCTTCAGCACCACCACCATCATCATCATCATCATCACCACCGCCTAGATGGGTCGCTCATCCAGGACCATATAGCTCCCTCGAGTAATTGGTCACCTCCAACTTAAGATTCCCGACTAGCCATACCAACTTCTCATGCTCTTGGATAGTGGGTTGCAATTTGAAGAAAGAAGGGTTAGTGACTAAAACAAGAAGAGAAATTTGGTAAAAATAGAGGACAAAAGGAAGAAAGAACTCATCGCTTGAGTGTTGGGAGGGAAAAAATAGCCCATGACATTAGGGTTACAGGACAGGACACACTCCCGAGCAAAGCCATTTGAGCCATAAGCATAAACCGTCCAAGGGATATGTGGAAGATCAATGGGCTCACCTTCAACAGGTCCCCCCTATTACAATTTCCCACATTAGGAGTCATGACAAACAAAGAAAAAATAGAGAGAAGAAGTATAAAAGTTTAAGCATATACCTGAACAGTAAGAAAAGGCATAAGGCGAGTGATGTTGAGCTCCTCATAGTCTAACCCCTCAAGAAGCCATTTGGTATAGGAAACACCACTCCCCCACAAGTTGTATTTAGCATCAGTCATGGAGTGTGGGGCAAGCATGAACTCAGTTGGGTCCATCAAAATTTGTGGGTCATCCCTACCCACTAACTAGCACCTCACCCTTTCCGCCAAATATAGCGCCCTTAAGCCCACTCCTTCAAGAGGTCGGGAAATCTTCGAAGCAATGAGAGCAGTAGGCTCCAAGTCTAGAGTAGCAAGAAGGGGCTAGTCAGCCCATAGGCTTAGTTTACCTATAAAGGCACAAGGTTATGAAGAGAGTATTCTAAGGGTAATACAGAAAGAAGCATGAACAACTAGAACTCTTAAATTTACCTCATTTGAAGTCAACCCCGCAAGATGTGCCATCACTTGGTGAAAATCCCTCAAAACTAGGTCAATGCCCGAAGTTATAAGGCCATACCTAACCAACCACCGCTACGAAAATAAGAAGCCCAAGCCACAAGTTAGATGCAAGATGACAGTTTGCCAGATGAAAATTTGCAGGATGACAGTTAGCAAAATGACAAGATGACAAATGCAAGATGATAATTTTCAAGATAGTACAGTTTGCAAGACTACAAGCTATAAGTGAAACTGCAAAGAATGGGAGGGGAACTGACCTCAAGGAGCTTCCAAGGCCCCAAAAGCTGCCGCAAAGTGTCTCAGCTGAGAGTGTTAAGGGTGGAGTAAAGACAAGAAAAACATGCTTGCCCCTAGTCAGCCCTCTGTGCCTCCCCAAAGTCCTGGAAGGAGGTTAGACACCTCAAAGACACCATTTGCCCACCATTGGCAAAGAGGTAGACCCCTAACAAGTGGAGAAGGAAAGCCCTAGCCATACGGACGTATTCCTCCATGGTCCTCTGTGGGAGGAACATGTAATCTGACGCTAAGTCAAAGTAGCAGATGGTCTTAGTGGAGTAATTCCTCCCCAACATGTCGATGGCTAGCTAGATGGCCGACACACCATCCAAATTAATGATGGCCCCTTCGAAGCTAAGGCCAGTCATGCGATAAAAGTCATAGGGAGTCACCGTTATCTCCTACTCGGCAATATGAAAGGTGTGGGTAGTGTCCCACCACCTTTCAATGAGGCACTGCGCGAAGGTGGCACTTACAGACTTTTCCAGAAGAAAACTAATGATAGGCTTAAAGCTCGCCTCTCAGATATAACCCCTGGTTTTGGGGGCAAGTTGTTAGGATTAGTGCCCTTAAATCCTATTGTATGATGCTATGTATAACATTATATATGACTTAATGTTGTGATTAATAAAGTTGTTTTATTATTATCTAAAATAATGGTAACATGAATATTTAGACATTATCATTTAGTCCATGAGATGCATGGTATTTGATTTATGTGATTTAGTCACAGAAGATATAAATCACAAGTTCTTTGTAAACTCAGAATTTTAGTTCGTAGTCGATGATGAAATTAGGCATTTCATCCGCAAAGACTATAACATATCAACTAAGATGATTTCTCTTAATCATGGAAGTGGAGACTTCTAGTTGATATGATGATATGTTTTAAGAGTTAAGACATATTGAACTGGACGGCTATGAGATTTATTATTCTCCTAACGACTGTCAAATTAATAATAAATCTCATGACTTCTATTTACATCAACTTTTAATTCTAAGAGAATAATGGATCTAATCATGAAGTATAGGTTACTTTGATATATCAGGAGTGAGATCTAAAGTCGCGATCAAAACCTCAGTATGTTGGGTAGCCACATTTAGTGTTGATGGAACATATATTCTCAAGATGGAATTCATAATCTCTTAACGGAGATATAAAATATTCCCTTGAGATAAGTTTAATGGATTTGGTTATTCAGAATGTTAGGCCTAACTACTTTAGTAAGGAGTTACCAAAGTATATATTTATGAAATTGGATTTTATAAATATATGATGAATAACTTAAAGGATTAAACCAGGTACTCAAGGATTAAGATGTAGTAATCTTCAAAGTGGTAGTCTACATTCATGACTTTGTATTACTACGAATATTTTATGAAGGGATTGCATGTATAATAAAGTCTTGGGATATAATTTATTAATAAGGCCTATAGTGCAATTATATTTAGATAGTGGTATTAAATATAATTAATGGTAACTTTGGACTTGTCAAGAGTTGATAGAAAAGCCCAATGCCCATTGGAGTTAGTGTCTTATTTGTTCCCTTTAGATCCCACTTCAAGCCACATACTAAAGCCCAATTGGAATGGCCTAAAAGGTTAGCTCAATTAGATAATCAATTATAAGGAGAGAAACATACATAATTTTGTAACATAATGAAATGGTTTGTATATGAGTGTTGGACATTCTCTTATTCTCCCTTGAACATACATATATAAACTAATTGAGAGACCACACTTCTTAAGCACAAGTGGAATTGGAGTGAAGATTAAAAGTGTTCCCAAGTACTTCTAATCATTGGTTTTGAATTTCACCGCATCAAGGTACACTCTCTTGTTCTTATATTCTGAAATTTACATAGTACATGTTGTGAATTGTGAATGAAGTAGATCTGTTAATTTTCCACTACATATGTTTTGTATGCGATACAAACATGTGTTTTTCCAACACAAGTAGGTTGAACCATTCCACCACCTTATTGATGCTTCCCCTATTAGCATAAGGGGATGATGACTACAAAAAGAAATATGACATTAGATTCCCGATTCAAGTGAAATTTAGGGATATGGTGTTTTGATGCAAGAATGAAGATAAAAAGAATGATACAGTGATGTTCAGATGCAAGAATGACGAAAAAGGGTGTTAAAATCGCACATAGAGGTGAAACGATTGAAAAATGAGTGAAAATAAGCAGAGTAGGGCTTTTGCCAAGCGTCTCACATACACAGGTCAAAGCCCACACACATAAACAAGACCCCACATACGTAGATCCATTCCTACATATGTAAAGCCTCAAGAACATACCTGCGTACGAAAGAACAGAGCTACATGCACAAGCCCGAGCCTGCACACGCAAGAACATAGACAGAAGTAGTTCTTCGACATTTTTAAAGAAGCATCATCCAAAATCAATCCTAGGCATGTTCCTACCCCTCCTAAGGTGTCAGGTTTTCATCTAAACCCATCCCACAGCAAAACCCAAGCATTTACATAGCCAAAAACACATTTAGACCGAAGATCAGAGAGAAACTTGAAAATGAGAAAAAAAATTGAAAAAACTTACGAATTCACAAATGGGAATATGGTTCTCTGGCCGGTATGTTAATGGTGGAGGTCCCACCAACCTCGTGGCTTCGCTTCAACAGGTGAGATGAAAGGCATTGGAAGATAGGATGTAGGAAGATTTCTTGGCCTTAGGTGCCATTGGAGAAAATGATGAAAGAATGAGAGAAAATGAGAAAATGAGAGGATTTAAGAGGATGAGAGAATCAGGAAGTGAGGAAAAGAAAGAGGGGAGGGAGGTTTTGTAGAGAAAAAAAAGAGAGGAGTTATGAAGAATGTGAAGAGGTGAGGGAGATGAAGAGAATGAAGAAAAAGAAAGAAACGGTTGGTAACCGTTGGGAAAAATGAAGAGGTGAGAACACAACTGATGGCTAAACTACTTGTAGCTTAGACCTCACCACTAAACTACGTGTAGTTTAGTCATGAACAGTAAAAAAATTTAAAAAATTTTTTTTTTTAAAAAAAAAAAAAGCTTTCTTTCGAAAAAAGAGGAACATCTCAATATCACCCTAATTTCACACAAAATTATCAAAGGACTCCCTAATGAGCGATAAAGGAAGTAGAAGACTCTTCCCTCGTTCAAGCACATCAAGAACCATCCCCACTGGTTCAAGCATATCGAGGGCCTTCTCCAGTGGATCAAGCATATCAAGAACATCACCCTTAATAAGGAAGTAGAAGATTCTTCCTCAATATTTCAAGCATCTCAAGCAATACCCCCGATAAAGGAAGTAGAAGATTCTTCCTCAAAAGGATCAAACCTATCAAATATCATCCCCATGAAGGAAGTAGAAGACTCTTCCTCTATAGTTCAGGCATATTGAGCATCATCCCTATGGAGGAGGCAGAAGATTTTTCCTCGATGGACCCAAGCACATTAAAGCAAATCCTCAGTAAGGAAGCAGAAGATTCTTCCCCAAAATGTCTCCAGTAAGGAAGTAGAGGATTCTTCCCTATTGAGTCCTATACATAAAAAATAAAAATAAATAAAAAATAAAAAATCCCCAACGAGGGAGCAGAAAATTCTTCCTCAAAATCCTCAGTAAACCATATAGGAAGCAGAAGATTCTTCCCTAGTGGATCACACATCTACACTACTCCTCAGTGAGTCCGTCCATGTTAAACCTTAGCGAGTTTCTCATACCTAAACAAGTTGTGAAAGGCAAAAGATTCCTCCCCATCTACTCCTCAACGAGTTCTTCACCATCCCTAGTGGATCCTACTCGGGCACATATCCTCCAGGAATTGAACATGCAGGCATGGTAGAAAAAGATAGAGATAGTGATAGAGAAATAGGCCAAGGCCAACCCGAGGCAAGAGCCTCACCTGAAAAGGTAGAGAAAGAAGTGAAGAAGATAAGAGGAACAAGTCACCTGGAGAAGTTTCAAGCAAGAGCCCCGGATGGACACCATAGAGACTATATCCTTTTGTTGTGTGATGGGTTAGCTCGAAATAGCACATTTGTTTATTTTCTTTTTTCTTTTTTCTTTTTTAGTGACTCTAGGATAGTGAGTCACTTGCTTACAAGTAGCAAAATAGGTTCTAGGACAATGAACTTGTCGTTGCTTGTTTCCCAAGCAATCAAGGTGGGACTTCGGACATATGAATCCCATGCAGCTCTTCGAAGTTGCACCCCGCCCCATGTATGTGTGATGTCTATCGTATGCGTGAGTTGGGCCTGAACTATACGTCGAAAAAAAAATTTTTGTTTCTTATTCTTTTGATTTCATTAGCGAAGCTCACGAATCAAAATAGGGCATCTGTAGATACCACATTTTGTACCTCTTATGACTAGGGCCCCCATTCCCCAATGATGCTCAAACCCTAAGGCCTAAAAACAGTTTAGAGCCCAATCAGATATTGCCCTTTTAAATGGAAAATATAACCTTTTAAATAAGCAAAAATATATTTTTGGAAATTAAATGATCAAAGTGACCCGCGGCCTACGTACGTGAGTCGCGGCCTACGTACGCAAGCTAAAGCATGCGTACATACACACATTCCTGCGTACATAGCTAGGGTTTCAGAAGTATAAGAAAGGCAAGTTTTCTGCAATAATGACTGAGGTTTGGAATGAATCCCACATCGTCTGGGAGCCATTCCAAACCCCATTTTTTCAACTGTAAAAAGCCTTACATGGTACATCTTCAAAACACAAAAAATCCCACAGAAAAAATTTAAGATTCACTATAAAATAGTGAATCAAAAGGAAGTTTTACACAAAACACCCTCAAGTCATTTTTTATTTGATTGTGACCTTTTCTGTCTCCAATCCTTTGAGTTTAAGCTTGCTAATCACTATTTCATTGAATTGTGATAGATTTGACTGAGGAGAACAGTCAAAAATCAAGCCTAGGAACTTTTGTTTTAAGGTATTCTTTATAGCTTTTCTTTTTATTTTCTGTCTTTCATCTCTTGTTTTAATCTTGTTTTTTGTTTGGTTTATGTTCATACATGTCTGCTTAGTTTAGCCCTTTAGTTCCTTTCTTTTTTTGTGTATGTAGGTTGTTAGTTTGTTGTTTTAAGATTCTGCTCTATTTCTACATTTTTAGGTTTTTTGGGTAAGGATCTGCATATGCATGAGCTAACCTGCATATGCAGGCTGAATTCATGCGTACGAAAACCTGTTCTAGCGTGTGTGATGTCGTTACCCAAAAACCCTAAATCCTTGTTTGTTTTGTTTCTGCCTTCACATGTTTATTCTATATAGCCTTTTTTTTCATACGTTTTAAGCCCCATAATTGCTCGTCCACCTTTTAACATGTTTGTTTGTTGTCACATGTTTAGATTAGGGTTTTCTTAGTTTTAGTGCCATTCATTCACATGCTCATGCATTGATGCCATAGGTGCTATACTTTTGAGAAGTAAGTAAAGGGTAAGTCATACATTAGCAATGCCCATGCATTTGTGTTAGGGTTATACTTTGATGATATGATGGAACATGCTTAGATGTTTGATTAGGGTTTGTAATACGTTAATGTCTTGCTGCCATGTTTAAGTTGCTGCCTTGTTTTAGATGTATGATAGGGTTTTCATATGTTAGATGAATGCTAGGGTCTCGTTTGTGTTTGGCTCTCTTTTGTTTAAGGGTAGATAGGTATATGTTTTGTGATGAATGATTTCATGATGGTATGCTTAGATGTATATTAGTGTATGTGTGAGTATAGATACAAGTGTTGAATATGTTTTTAATAAGGTTAGGACATAAGACACAATGATGGGAGGTCAACCTTAGGGTTGGGAGATCTTGGGTGCCTAACACCTTCCCAATAGAGTTCCTAAACTCCGAACTCATACTCTGGTAGTAAGACCAAAGGCCTTTCCTCGAAATGACGCTATATTCATGGTTCCTAGACCATATAACTAGGTGGCAACTCCAACACTCTTTTTCCCTTACGCCCACAGTGGGTAGTGGCAATGGTGGTTGAAAATTTTGTTGATTTTCCTAGGTTTGTGGTGTGGCAATGCTGTGGTTGTAGTGGCTGGTGGTTTATGGGTTGTGGTTCAGTGGTGGTGGTTAGTTTTGGTTTGGTGGTTGGTTCAGTTGGGTGGCTCGATAGTGGTGGTGATGGTTGATTTTATGGAGGAAAAGAGGGATGGGAGAGAAAAAAGATAAGTGAATTGTTTATATTATTTGATGGGGTAGTTTATATTATTTTAATTAGTTGTATGTTAAAATAAAATTGGGATGTTGAATGAGTTATAAAATGGTATGGTAAAATAGATAGAGTAAGTTTTTAGATTGTAAAATATGTATTTTTTTAGATTCCCAAATGTAAATGTTCTAACATAAGTTGAGCCTGTGCATAAATATAGATACCCAAACATGAGAGTGTCTTTATGCTATGATGAATTTTGGATTGCAGTTAGAGGCTTATAACTCATTGGAGACAATTCCTTTATCCAATTTCCCCTATTGAAATTTGAAACCCTAATTAAAAATGGTCAAGAGAGAAAGATGCACTAATTAATTTGGTTAAAGCAATTCAAAGCAAAATAATTAAAAGAATTCTTCATTTTCAATAAGAAGTTTTGGTGGAGGCAAAGGGGAAATAGAAGGAAAATTCATTGGATCCAGTAGAGCGAACTAACTAAATCCAAAATGGTGGGTGGTATGGGTTTTCGCGACTTGGCTCATTTTAATGACGCCCTTTTGGCGAAACAAGCGTGGCGGCTTTTGCACAACAAGGAAACCCTCTTCTACAAAGTTTTCAAGGCCAAGTTCTTCCCTAACACTTCTCTCTTAGAAGCTAAGGAAACAAGTTCAGGATCCTATGCTTGGAAGAGTATACTATACGATCGTGATGTTATCCTCAACGGTGCTTGTTAGAGGGTGGGGAATGGAAAGTCCATAAAAATTTGGCAACACCATTGGCTGCCCCGAAAACATCCAACCAAAATCCTCTCTCCAATGGTGGAAATTGAAAGCTCGAAAATGTGTCGAAAACACACGAGTTGTTTAGACCCCCAAATTAAAGTTACGGCTTGGTTGATTTTACACTAAGTTAATTCTAAGTGCGGAATAGTGTAAACACAAGCGTATAAGCAAGACAACTACTCTAATCCATATTTAAAGCAATCCAGCAGTAAAAATGAAATGAATAAGAGTAGGGAAGAGAGATGCAAACACAGATAACACCGAGACGTGTTATCGAAGAGGGAATCGAAGAACCTGGTGAAAAACCTATCCGCCACCCTCCAAGCAAAAATCGATCCACTAGACAATCAGTTGGGATACAAGGGTGAGCAAGAGACCCTCCAAGCCTAATCTACCCTCTGTACCTAAGCCCTTCAGGCTCCTACTCCAACAAGGCTTCTCGGAACCGTGTCTTGTCTAGTTCTCCAGATCCTGTAACAAGCTCCATGTTGCATCTACCATTCTAGGCTTCTTCCAATGCTTCCCAGCAGCACCAAAACTTCACTTGACACTCTCAAAGGGTGTGGTAAGTGTTTGGGCTATCAACCTCTCAATGGTATGGAAATGGAGAGGTAGGAGATGAGGAAATTCCCAAAATAAATGTGTAGAGGATTGTGGGTATAACAATCTCTAACTCTCAAGGTGTTTGGCTAGGGTTTTCTCTCAGAAACTCTCCTAACATTTGTGGGTAATATGGGTATAAATAGTGTAGGCACAAAAAGTGAGTTTTAGACTAGACAGGCTGGCAGAACAGAATGCCTCGCGAGTGTCTCGCGGGAAGGCCTCACCTGCGAGATACTCGCGAGACACAGCTGTTTCCATCTGGCCTGATTATTCGCATTCCAACACATGCAGGGCACATGATATACTTCGCGGAATGCTAAGTCGTAAGAGACCTGCGAAATCTTCTTCAGTCTTCAAATGCTTGAGTCTTCACACCACTCTCTCTATCACACAACCCTTACAATGAAATCCCACAATACATACAGGGTACAATAGATTGAATATAATTACAATCAAATTTGTCACGGAATAAAAGCCAACAAAACAAATAGTTATAAATAACAACTTTACAATCTCCCCCTTTGGCTATTCTGTGACAAAACCTCTAAAACAGATTCTAGACTTAAACGTGAGTTTGGGAACAATGGCAAAACTCACTCACACCTAATCTAGAAGCTGTGAAGCACTTGCAAGCATGTACCTGTTACCTGAAACACTTGCACACAAACAAAACTTTCATTAAGCTTATGACAAGTTAAACACAAGGTACATACATGAGCAAGTAAAGTGTGATCAAGTTTGTAAGCACATCATAACATGTAAGCATATCTTGATCAAACAAAAACAGTCATTAAAGAATGACTACAATGAACATTTAGCAAGTAAATGCTCATCCGGAAACGCAATGCAATTAAGAACAATCCTTAGGATCAATTGCATGTCCAACACTCAACCAATGCAAAATACACTAAGTACTTGCATTTAGGATAAAAGATCCTACTAGGACACAAGAGTGAAGTACTTAAGACATATAAGCAATATCTTAAAGTACAAAAAAATGCTACAAAAGCATTGAGAAAGACACAAACACTGAATATAAGCTGAAATTAAAACAGAGTGTCAAAGCTTTAAACAAAAGCAGTAAAATATAACACAGCAGTTATAAAAACTAAAAGTAAACATCCTGTGTGAATCAATGTTTCTAATACTAAGCCTATGCTCCCCCTAACACTATGCAAGCTCTTCTGCAGCTCCACCTCAAAATTTTCTCCCCCTTTTTGACCCGAATGGCCAAAGAGGCTAGAACTGGTCAGACACTGAATCGAATCCCCATGCCATAGACAAATCCTCAATCTGAGAAGACAGGGCAGTGATCTATCCCTGGATGTACGCAAACTGGGTCGCTGTGTGCTGCACATGGGAGTCTAACATGGTATACATCTAATCCACTCTATCAAGAAGGCGATCGAGTTTGTCTAGTCCTCGTGCTGGTGCAGAAGAGGATGGCTGTGCAGAGGACTCTGGAGCAGAAGTAAATCTATCAATGTCCTCCTCAGTATCACCCCCTTCGTCCTCAACTCGATCTCGTGGTATCATATGTACACCAGTTTTGGAGCCCTTGATGTGAGCTGTACTCCTATTGACTGTGTGATCACCAATGGGATAATCCCTCTGAACTACTTTCAGACCATTCGGGATTTTGAACCTTGTTTTTGCAAGTAGTACCATAATCAGTGAGGGAAATGGCATAATAGTTCTTGAATTCTGCTTCTCAATACTCTTCTTCAACACATGGAATATATGTCCACAAATATCGATCTCTTTGTGGGTAAAGAGATCATACAAAAATCTTGTCCTTGGGGCTGATAAAGTGGTCAGGTTGGTGACCGAATATAAGTTGTGGATCATCATATGTGCCAAAGTTCTCATTTCCGGTGAGAATGGTATTGTGTTCATTGATGATTTCTTCGGTGTGCCACCAAGTGCTCTTATCATCTCCTCAGTAGATCCCAACCTATCCTCATACTGCACTTCAATTGGCTGTGAGGGTGGACGAACTTCCAAAAAATCTTGAATAATTTCCCTTGTAATCACAAATTCTTTGTGCCTTACCTAGCACTCGATACAATCTCCGTCTATAGCAGCATTGGAGAAGAACTCCCTTATGATCTCTGAATAAACAACCTCAACCGGGTTCAAGAGTTTGGTCCACATCCTTTCTTCGAACACCTCAGGGATGAAAGTACCCTCAAGAGATTCTAAATGGGCCACTCTTTCCATTATAATGGTTGCTTCCTTATAGCAATCATTATATTTCATATCAACATCAGCAGACTTGAAATGATCAGAGTTAATGCATGCGCATTTGGAAGAGGGCTTCTTGGTGGCTGCATGCTTAGTAGGAGCCATCTGTGCAAAGGGAAAAAAAATATATAAAGAAACACAAAACAGAACACAAAAACTTGATTAGATTCAAGTTAGTTCAAAACAGGATAGAAACAAACTAAAACGAAGTATAAATAACTCAAACCAACATGCTGAAATAGTCAAACTAAGAACATAAAGACACAATGCATGAAGATAAGTAGATGTGCATGTGTGCGCATGTGGGTGCGTGTGCTGATGCACGATAGTGCATGTGCTGATGCATGAGGATGTGCCTAGAAGGTGCGTAGTGTGTGCATGGCATGGCATTGAGACACACACTGAACAAAATGTGTAAAACACACACAAGATGATCAAAATAAGATTCATATGATCAAACAAGACCAACATCAAAGATTGGAACTCAGTTGAATCCAAAACAACACAGAACTGTCACTTAGACAATTTGTCAAACACATGACATGCAACAGTGCACAACAGTTATGAAAAATGCATGAACATATGGAAAAATGCCTCAATACATGATCAAATTGCCACAAGGGGCCAACACAGATGCACAAACAGAAAATGGGACACAGCCCAATCAAAGATTTAAAAAAAAAATTCACTAGAACAAGAAATCCAACCCAATTTTCGAAAATCCCCAATTTTCAAAACCCTAAGCATAAATTTTGCATAATCCGAAAATAAAAGATGAGAATAGTGTAAGAAATACATACCTTGGAAGGATTTTGTAGAAAATTTGCTTGAAAATGATGGGGTTTGAATGAAATAGTGTTTTAGGTTGAAAATGGTTCGAGAAAGGCTTAGCAAGGGAAATGAGAGAATATGAAAAACTGTCACATCTGCTACATTAAAAACTGAAAACATGCGTTTTTCGCGGGTTAGAAAGTAGCAAAACATTCGCAAGACAGTCGCAAGAAAGGCCACTAATGCACAACAGCTTTTATGAGAAGCTGTAGGTCGCGACACAATCGCAAGACAGTAGCGGTAGCTTCTGTCTGAATTTGGAAAAATCTAGTTTTAGCCAAACAACATTTCGCAAGAAGCTGTTGGTCACGAGGTAGTCGCGATACAATAGTGAGAGTTTCTGTGTGACAAGATGAAAAAATTTATTTCCCTTAAGCCCTTTTCACGGGAAGCTCTAAGGCGCGAGCTTCTCACAAGACACCCTCTAAACTAGTTTTTGAAGAAAAACACAAAAATACATTTTGAACAAAAACAAAAGACACGAAAGTATAAAATCACTTTCAAAAACAAATAAAACACTCAAAAAACTTTTTGGGTTTGATCAACAAGTATTTGAGCATACACATCACATTTGAACATGTACAATCACACAAATGAGATAAGCATTCATTGAATCAAAGTATTGTGTGTTGTGGGTGAGTGTCAAGTGTGGAATAGTCCTTAGACTAGAGTGAAGCTTCAATGATCAATTCAAACAAGTCATACACAACTGATACAAAATCAAGTAGTCTATCTCAATTATAGAAATGAGCATATATGACCTCCCACAAAACGATTACACAACTTAGAAGCTTTTCATTTGGCTTCTACATAAATCATGACATTCGATCCTTTTTGGATAATACATCTCATTTTGAGATTGGTGCTTGAAATTTTTGATATTTCAACATTGAGAATTAGCCTTTGGCTTTTTGAGCACCATACATTTCAAAAACAAAAGTCGCTTTCCCTTTTTCCTAGTCAAATACTAGTATATGTGACAGGCTTTTGTAGCTCGATATCTCTTTTCATTAGGAGATTTACATTTACTGAGATCTATTTGCAAAAACATAGAAATAAAAGTGGGAAGATATATAGGCACAAGTCTATGTAAGTATCAAGACAAACAAGACTATTGACCAATCATTCATGACAAGCTTGAAGATCTATTTACAACAATCACACATAGTTTTCAAGATATCTTCCACCCAGATAAATGTGCATACAGAAACAAGCTAAACTCGTAAATACACTACGCCATTAGTACGAAGGTACTAGACCAAACTCACATGTGAAATACACAAAACAAGCGATCAAAATTTTTGAAGATTTTTCAAATTTTTATGGGTTTTTGAATTTTTGAACACACTCAAAAACAGAACACAAAAAAAAAAATAAAAATAAAAAAATAAAAAAAAAAAGCAAAAACTTTGAAAAAGAAACATGATAAAAATAGAAGCAAATGATACAAATCAAAGCAAGCATGTAAAGATGCATGAGCAAATGTCCCTAAACATCGGAAGAATTAATGCATGGACATGTTAAAATGCTTATGCATGTGTACCCCTTTTCACCCATACTACACGTGCGTTTGGGGTAATATCCCTAAAGGATTGGGTACGAGAGTTAGGACTTTCAAACTATCTAGTGAAGTTCTCCAGGCAAGTGGTGAAGGCACCGATCATTTTCATCACGTCCATCACACCTGAATCACCATTTCGACTTCTTGATTGCTCACCAGCCCAACTTCTTTTGTCATTTTTAGGGCTTTTTGACCTCTGAACACTTGCATTCTTCAATGCCTTCAGTTTATGGCAATTTGGTCTTGTGTGTCCTTGAAGACCACAAAAATGACAGAAATGTTGAATTCTTGGACCTTTTTGCAAGTTTGGAGGTGATTTCCCTTGAACTTTGGGCTTGACCACAGTTTGAGTACGAGGCTTATTCAACACTCGTTGATCAGCTCCATTCTTCTTCTTTTCATCCTTCATTTTCTCAGGGGTAGGAGCAACTACAACTGGCTCTCTGGCCTTTACAAATTTCATTTCTTTGGTGACATTGGCTGATGAGCTGCTCTCTCCGGTATATCCCAACCCGGACTTGTCTAAGAAATGTTTTTGAGATGAAATAACATCGTCTAGCTTCTTCGTGGATACCCTCTCTATCTTGGCATTTGCTTGCACTACCTCTAGCTCAAGAAATCTGATTTTTGAATAGGCTTTAGTCAGCTCACCATTCATAGTTTCTATCTCACACTTGGCCTCCTTATAACGCACTAGAAGACTTTTATAGTCCTCCTCTGCCTTTTTCATTTTCTTTACGGCTGCCTTGGCCACTCGTGTATACTCTCCTGACTTTTCAAGGAGTGAGTTGTAATTCTCCTGAAGACCACCTGCGCTTTCATCTTCTTCAACATCAGATTCTTCGACAACTCCCATTGATTCTTCATCATTATGATCCCCAAGCTCTTGTATCAGCAAGTTCAATTCTTCTGAAGATTCAATATGAGCAATAGTCATAAAAGTGGAGTAGTTCCCTTCTCCATCACAGCTCTCTTTAGAATCAAAATTTGAAGAATCAGAATCACTAAGTGTTGTGGCATACGCCTTGCCCTTCCCTCTTAGATAGTTGGGACATTCCTTCTTGAGATGTCCATGGTCATTGCATTCATAACACACAATGCCTTGAGGAGACTGTAAATCATTTCCATCTTTCTTCTTAAACTCCTTCCTATCACCTTTGGAGGATGAGAACTTCTCTCTATTGAACGGTTTCCCACTGTTCTTTATCTTTAGAAATTTTCGGAAGTTCTTTGCAAGAAATGCTACATCCTTTTCCAGTCTATCTTCTTCGGCGGAATCATCCATTCTTTCGGTGATGGTTTTAAGAGCAAGAGATTTACTCGACTTATGAGAAGGCAACCCAAGCTCATACGTTTGGAGAGACCCAATGAGCTCTTGTATCTTAATTTCATCCAAATCTTTGCTTTCCTCTATGGCTGTGACTTTCGCTCGGAAGCTCTCTGGTAGGGACCTCAAAATTTTTCTCACCACCTTAGCATCTTCAATCTTCTCACCAAGATTGAGCTTAGCGATTAAAATTTCATTGAGCTTTCCATAAAATGAATCAAAGGACTCATCATCTCCCATCTTAAGCTCTTCAAATTTGGTGGTAGGCATCTGAAGCTTTATGTCCTTCACTTTCTTTGTTCCATCATACGTAGTCTCCAATATCTCCCAAGATTCCTTGGCCACTGTCATGTGAGAGATCCTATAAAACTCGTCTGGAGACACACCACAAAATATAGCATTCAAAGCTTTACTATTAGCGTTAGCTGCCGCAAGAGCTGCTTTATCCCAAGTGGATTTAGCGGCCTCCGGTCTAGTCCAACCTATTCCAACCGCATCCCAAATAGTATCATCTATGGAACATAAGAATGCCCTCATTCGAACTTTCCAAAAAGCATAATTATTACCATCAAAATATGGTGGAACATTTAAAGATTGAGACCAGTCCATCTCAATATAGGTTCAAGGATCGCACTAAGGTGTTTAAACCACAAAGAGTGCACCCGCTCTGATACCAATTGAAAGCTCGAAAATGTGTCAAAAACACACGAGCTGTTTAGACCCCCAAATTAAAGTTACGGCTTGGTTGATTTTACACTAACTTAACTCTAAGTGCGAAATAGTGTAAACACAAGTGTATAAGTAAGACAACTACTCTAATCCGTATTTAAAGCAACCCAGCAGTAAAAATGAAATGAACAAGAGTAGGGAAGAGAGATGCAAACACAAATAACATCGAGACGTGTTATCGAAGAGGAAATTGAAGAACTCGGCAAAAAACCTCTCTGCCGCCCTCCAAGAAGAAATCGATCCACTAGACAATCAGTTGGGATACAAGGGTAAGCAAGAGACCCTCCAAGCCTAATCTACCCTTTGTACCTAAGCCCTCCAAGCTTCTACTCCAACAAGGCTTCTCGGAATCGTGTCTTGTCTAGTTCTCCGGATCCCGCAACAAGTTCCATGTTGCATCTACCATTCCAGGCTTCTTCCAATGCTTCCCAGCAGCACCAAAACTTCACTTGACACTCTTAAAGGGTGTGGTAAGTGTTTAGGCTATCAACCTCTCAATGGTATGGAAATGGAGAGGTAGGAAATGAGGAAATTCCCAAAACAAATGTGTAGAGGATTGTGGGTATAACAATCTCTAACTCTCAAGGTGTTTGGCTAGGGTTTTCTCTCAGAAGCTCTCCTAACATTTGTGGGTAATATGGGTATAAATAGTGTAGGCACAGAAAGTGTGTTTCAGACTAGACAGGCCAGCAGAACAGAATGCCTCGCGAGTGTCTCGCAGGAAGGCCTTACCCATGAGATACTCGCGAGACATAGCTGTCTCCATCTAGCCTGACTCTTCGAATTCCAACACGTGCAAGGCACATGATATACTTTGCGGGATGCTAAGTTGCGAGATACCCATGAAATCTTCTTCAGTCTTCAAATGCTTGAGTCTTCACACCACTCTCTCTATTACATAACCCTTACAATGAAATCCCACAATACATACAAGGTACAACAGATTGAATATAATTACAATCAAATTTGGCACGGAATAAAAGCCAACAAAACAAATAGTTGTAAATAACAACTTTACAGAAACAATGGAAAGAGCCACAGTGGATTGCTTAATTAATGAGGAAACCAGAACTTGGAACGTTTCTATGATAGATGGAATTTTTGCACCACGAGAAGCTGAGGAAATAAAGAACATCCCGTTGGCTAGAGAAGACACTGAAGACTCTCTGTATTGGCTATGGGAGCATGATGGGAGGTATAGTTTCAAGTGACTGTGCACCAAGACCATGAGGAAGGGTTATGGAAGAAGGTTTGGGCCCTTGATTTCCCAAACAAAATAAAAAATCTTATTTGGAGGGCTAGTCGTAACTCTCTCCCTACAAAGTGCAATCTATATCGGCGAACTATTATTACAGAACAATGCTATGGTTGATGCAAGGAAGAAATTGAAGACATTTTGCATGCGATGTGGAGTTGCAAAAAGCTGGACAGGGTATAGGGAATTAATAGCTTGTGGAATTTTCAGAACCAACAGAGATTTGTAAGTTTCAGCGAGCTCTTGGCCTGGGTCTTTGATCATCACAGGAAACCGAGCTTGTTTGCCTTCAATATCTGGTCCATTTGACACCAAAGGAACCAGGTTCGCACTCATTAAGCCCATCGCCCCCTACATCAAATTTCCCAGTGGGCTCTTGACAATTTCGTTGAGTTTCAAGCGCTGAAAATGGCACCACCTCCCAGTAGACCGATGAGAAAAGCAAGGTGGAAACCTCTAGACCAGGGAACGCTCAAAATCAACTTCAATGGAGCCATATTCGCTGATGAAAACTATTCCGGACTGGGAGTAGTGATCCGCGACGGGAAGGGGTTTGTTTTGGCCTCCATGGCAGCTCAGATCCCATAGTAGCTCTAGCCAGAAGAGATCGAAGCATTGGCTGCTTCCAGAGCCCTTGAGTTCGCTAGAGATTTGGACGTTACAGATGCAGTCTTGGAGGGTGATTCTATAATGGTGATGTCGGCCCTGAAACTTAAGAATTTTGGACTAGCCCCGTTTGGTTTGTTGCTACAGGACTCCTTAGCCTTTTCTTCAGGTTTCACAAAATTGTCCTATTCTCACACTAAGAGAGAGGGCAACATAGTAGCACATAATTTGGCAAAATTAGCTTTTAATTTTACAAGTTGTGTAATTTGGATGAAAGATGTTCTACTTGATGTAATGACTTCTTACCACGCTGACTTAGCTGGTATTTTGTAATTTAAATGATAGTGTTGTTTCTCAAAAAAAAAAAATAATAAGAAAAATGGAGAGAGAGAGAGAGAGAGAGAGAGAGAGAGAGAGAGAGAGAGAGAGAGGGGGGGGGGGGAATAAGGTAGGGGACAGAAAGCACAACCTGAAAGCCTAAAAACACTCTAGAAAAGAAAAGATGCTATCCCTATACTATTACATACTGATACTATAGTCTATAGTATACTATACTAGTTCGCTAATAGTACAGTCCAGAGGATGGGAAGTTGGGTCATGTCACTACACAACATAACATGCTACAAACAAAAATCACTGATAACCTCTTAATAAATAATAAGAACAACCACAAATAAAAGCCCCACCCTACTTCTTCTCAAAAACACACACACACACTAAAACTTTGTTATCTCAAAGACTTAACTCTTTTTAACTCACGCTGTGTTTGCTTTATCCGCGTCTCCTTAGCCTCTGCTTCTGGGGGAATTTCCCCCACCCACCACTCCTTACTAAAAGACACTCTCATTCTTTCTCTCTATCCAAGATTCTACTATATTCTAAAACACACACACACATTCTCTCTCTCTGTTTTCCTCTCTTTCTCAAGACCTATTACTCCCTATAGCTGTTACCTTGTGATCATTATCTTTCTATGCATGTTCCATGCCATTTGTTTTTCCGGCGAATAAATAGAAGCTAAAAGAGTGGCGAAATGAAGAGAGATTTTGCATGAACAACACCAAGCTTTAAGATATTTCATTTTATTATTATTATTATTATCATATACAATAGCTTAAAGGGAAGGCTCTCAAATAGAAAGCAAGGAAAAGCCGACAAAAAGGAGCAAAGAGAGAGAGAGAGTCCTGTTGAAAGAAAGGAAGTACAAGCAAGAAAGAACAAGGAAGGGAAGGAAAAAGAGGAGCTGACGACTGTGAAAAAAGCTTCAAAGGGCTTTGGGAGATCCATCCATTTTGCTTTCTATCAGCCACATCCATCATCATCATCAATAACAATAATAGTATAGAAGGAGGTGTAGTTTGAAGAAAGAAAAAAAGGTTTGACTGAAGAAATCGAGAAGTACTACTCTCCCTCTATTTTTTATCTTTCTTTATTTTCATTTTTTAGTGTTATTTATTGAACTCCCAAGAACATCTAGAAGAATAAGAATTAGAGGAAGAGAAGAAGAAGAATACTCTTCATTATCCCAAGATCTCCCCTCAGTCAGAGTCAGAAAACCCTTATTGTCTCCCCCATCTCTCCTTTCATTAATTCTTTCTCTCCTTTTTTTTTTTTTTTTTTCATAACCATTTGGTTCAACTATATATTTGGTTTTTTAACTTTTTTTTTTATTTTTTTTTATTTTTTTACATCTAAAAAAAATTGGGTATGAAGTATGACTTAGTAGTCTGAGTTGGTTGGCTCATCCCAAGGTGTTGAATCAAAGCTTGTCTTAAAAGTTTCATATAATATATCTCTAAAAATGGCCGAGTAAAATATAAAAAAGAATAGTTGTATGAAATTCAAGCAAGATCTGCTTCCAAACTTTTCATTGGAAAGAGTGAAACATATATAACCTTTCTTCTTCACGAGATCCAATCCCTCAATCCCACCACACCACATACACGGGTACTCAAAAATCTACCTTTCTATTTCCCTTTTTCCCATTGCTTTCTGTTCTCTCTCTCTCTCTCTCTCTCTCTCTCTAAAGTGTAAAGTGTTAAGTCTAAACCAAACCCTCTTTCTCTTTCTAAAGTAAAAACCTTATATCTCCACCGCTCTGCTCTTTTTAGGGTTTCTTAGTAGTGAGAGAAATGGAAATATAGCCTGTTATGTATGTTTGTTGCTTTATTTATGCACTTTGACTATATGAATTCCTTGCTTCTCCTTTTTATTACAGCTAGCCTAGCCGGATCTCTTATAACTCTTCCCAAAACCAACATTATTTCAATTTGATTACTTCAATAAAAAAATCAGGAAAGAAAATCACTATTATTGCACCAGATCCTACACAGGGTATATATCAATCATTCCTATTTTAACTAACTATACATATTTATTTTTATTCATGCAATTTATTTCCCATTTGTATAATTAATTAACCCTCTTATGCTTAGTTTCATTTCTATTCTATTTTTGGGTTTTCTTTTTTAATTTATTTTTCACTTCTTTTAATTAAGATCTTACAGATTCTGACTTTGATTACCCTTTTAGACTTTACAATTATAGTCCCATCGCAATTTATTATCCTTTGCACTCTACTAGAATTTTTTTTTAATATATAAAAAAAAATCCTTTATTAAATTAAATTCTTTGCTTAATTTCTTCTACTTCATCTATTCATTTCTTAACATTTTCCCTCTTTCTTGGCCCCAAAGATTAAAATTCTAAGTACTTCATAAAAAAATAAAAATAAAAAACTCGAAGCAATTAATTAGTTGTGTTTTGAAATTTTTGTTTCTGTCCATCATGGTATTAATCAAAGTTCTTCTATAGCCACCAATCATATATTCTATTTTTGATTCAAATATATTATTATTGTCACCTTTGATATTCGTTGTTGCTTGTTTGATTTTGCAGAGAGCAAGGTGGAACATGGCGTCTTCATCAAATTCCCCATGTGCAGCTTGCAAGTTTCTGAGGCGAAAATGCCAGCCGGAGTGTGTTTTTGCACCCTATTTCCCACCGGACCAACCACAAAAATTTGCAAACGTCCACAAAGTGTTTGGTGCAAGCAACGTCACCAAACTTCTCAACGAGTTGCACCCACACCAGCGTGAAGACGCCGTCAATTCTCTCGCCTTTGAGGCTGACATGCGTCTCCGTGACCCTGTCTATGGCTGCGTCGGACTCATTTCCGTCCTCCAACACCAACTCCGTCAACTTCAAATGGAAATCAGTTGTGCCAAATCTGAACTCTCTAAATACCAAGACTTAGGCATCACCAGTCACGGCCTAATTGCCGCTGCTGCCAACAATTACAACCATCAGCAGAACTTGGGGATTAATCTGATTGGTGGCGGTGGCGGCGTGAGGGACCACCATCACCATTACCATCACCAATTCTTTCCAAGGGATCAACAGCAGATGATAAGGAGCTTTGATGGCGGAAACAACTATGATGCAAGCCTTTTGGCGATGAACGTGTCAGCAAACCTACAACTCAGTCAGTTTCCGCAACCTAGGGCTGCTGCTGGGGATGACCGCCGCACTATTGATCCCTCTTAGGGTTTCTTTCCTTCCATGGATCAAAAACTTGTCCAAACCCTTCATAGGTACATGTCCCAAACTCTTTAAAGTACAATTATTATGATATAGATAGTGTTTTTAAATTTACTTTTACTGTTAATTATAGTTATCATAATATAGTGAAAATAGTAATAATATTTTTTTTATTATTATAATTATTATTTCACCGGTTTGGAAATGTTATGATAACTAAATTATTTGGTGACTTTTTATGATCGTGCTAATGAAGATTGTGAGAGGCAGAAAATTTGTGGGGTTGGGTTAAGTGATGACATTATGGTTTCAATAGTCTATTTTTATTATCTTATTACAATTACGAATGTTAATATATAATTTATAAGATAGGAGGGAAGCTTAATGATTGGATGCCTTAGATCAATTCTTGTTTTTAATGAATTATTTGGTCGTGTAAAGCATGAAGCACATATACACTAAAATGAATGAGTTTTTACAAGAAAAAGAAAACTGATTGATTAGTTTGATGTACCAGAGAGAAATGTTGTGACTTGTGATCATAATAATATTGGACCTTTCAATGGGGACAAAAAGAATAATAATAAGAGCATAATATTTTTCACAACTATTAATATGTTTACGATAATTATAACACTTTTACCTAATTTTATTATTGGCGTACCAATCAAATCGTGCAATCACATGATGCCGAAATTGTCACGGACTTGTTGATAAAAATAAAATAGACTCAAATGTCTTCTAAAGTAGTCAATTATTAGCAGTAGAGAAAAGTTATGGATATATATATAAAAGTGATTAGATATAATTCATAATTGTTGAGATAATTAAGTTGCGACCAAAATTATGAAAAAGAACTCCAATGTGTTTACCCAAAAAACAACTTTACTGTAAATGTGTTGACCAAAAACCCTAAAAAGCAAGTATAATATTAAAATTGCAAAAAGGAAATGGGTGTGAAATAATATATCCGCGCATGACTAGTTTATTGCCCACAGTTGACACTGTGTGGTTCAGAGTCTTTACTTCAGAGAACACAGACTTTTTTCGTATGATACAGCCTACAATGCGCACGGTTGCGTGACATAGTCACTGCCATTTCAGTGTCTCCCATGCAATTGAAACTTGACATCCCTTTTTTTTTTTAATCAAAAAACTTGACATCCCTTTTGTGCTCTCATTAGGATCTTAATTAATTAACTTGTATCTTCATTAACTCAACAACCACTACTTGTTCTTAACATTCTTATTATTTCTTTGGGATTCAAATGCAGGGTTTGGACTTTGAACTGAAGGATTCAGCATTAAAAGAGAGTTTAAGAGAGAAAGAGAACGTGTTTGGGATTCTATCTTAATTAATTATTGATGATACCCTTTTACAGACAATTTTGTCATATGTAGCTTATATGTCTCTTCAGTCTTTACTTTTATTATCTAAATATTAAAGTATTTTCTCATATTGTTATTAGCCAAAACTGTACTTGCTCTTCCAGTTTCACAGTAACTCCAAATAGTTCGTGGGGTTTTCCTCTTAAAAAGTGCCATGGCAGGCACGGTGGTCTGGTTTTGTTTCCACCACTTTGAACTTTTCTTGTCTGCACAGTCAAACACACAGACAGATATACTATTTGCAAATTGCAGCACTGAATGTGATAGGAACTTGCTTTTACATGATGACCTTGAATGTAATGGTTGCCAAGTTGATGATGATCAGGCCTCTTGATAGAAACTAGACAAACAACCTCTACATTAACTAGATTACCATGTTCTTTCTCATACGAAGTTCGAATATGAATTTCCTATTTTTAATATGTTACTGTACAACTCAGGGTCGACTTAATACAATTTTTTTATTTTTTTATTTTCTTTAATGGGACTTTATACAATTTGATAATAATCTAAAGTTTTGTTGCCCCCTTATGTCTAACTATCACTAAATCATATATTCAATTTTCTAAATTATAATTTTTTTTCTTTCAAATATATTTTTTATGGTCTTGTGAGATGCAAAATTATTAGTTTTGTACTCAAGAATTAATACTATTTTATTTCCAATGGATAATATGACTCTTTTTCCTTTGTTGAATCAGGTAGGGTTTATCAAGAAATAAATGTAACAATTTTTATAAATAGAATCCTATACTACAATGCAACATGCATTTAGAATTCCATAGCAATAACTTGCTATTGAATCAATATTTTAAAAATCCAACTGTTAGATTATATGTTCTATATGTTCTTAACATGCATACCAACTTTTATGCAAATCAGATATAATTTGCCATTCGATCTGTAAACTCATCTTTTATGCATTATTTTAAACTACAAAAACTTGAATTTAAACAATTGATTGATGATATAAATATTAATTTTTGTCATCTTTAAATTTTGTAAGCATGAAAAATATATGAAAATAATATAATCCAACGGAGGAATTAACAAAATTTACGTCTAATTAAAAAATATTGGGTAGTGTAATATTAACTAAAGTTGCATCAGATGTAACCTAAACCTAGCCCTATATATATATATATATATAATTTAATATGTTTGTTAAAATATTTTCTTTTATTTGTAAACTTATTTTAAATTTTTTTTTTTAAATTTTAAATCATCAATATTAAAAATAAATATTATGTTTGATAATAAAATCGAAAATCCATTATACATGATATGTTTGCAAGCTCATAACATTTAGTGAAAGCTTATAGGACAAATTATGAGGCTTTTTCTTCTACTTTTGGGAGTTTTATAAAATTGCCAAAATCAAACAAGGAAAGAGCTGGCCCTCAAAAGTAAAAAACAACCTAATAGTTTACTTTCAGGTTTTTTATTTTTTATCAGTTTCAACAAAACTAAAACAAGATTATATTCATAAGAAATAGCTTTATTTGATCCTTTGTAAGCAATCTACTAGGGACTTTTTAGTTTTGAAAATGATTGAAAGTCTACACAAGAACTACAATCAAGCTAGGTCAAATTCTCCCCAGGTTTTTACCTTGAAACGGTTCGTTTCATCGGTTTTCCTAGGTCATCATATCATGGTGTTATTTACTTTTCCGTATCTTTGCATGATATGATTTATTTGTGTTTAACCTAGATTTGAATAATAAACCTAGGTAATCACTTAGTTAATATATTATGTTAAACAATCTGGTTTAAGGGATCTAAACATAACAAACACAAGGATTCCATTATGGTGGTGATTGATCGATTTTCAAAGATGGCTCATTTTTTTCCTTGTAACAAGACTGTAGATGCATCTTCTGTTACTGATTTGTATTTCAAAGAGATAGTCAAGCTTCATGGTATTCCAAAAACTATCACTTCTAATTGTGATTCGAAGTTTGTTAGTCATTTTTGGCATACTCTTTGGAGGAAGATTGGAACTACACTTCAATTCAACTCTTCTTACCATCCACAAACAGGTGGACAAACTGAAGTTATGAATCAAAAGTTTGGGAAATCTCTTGAGAAAATTTGTGGGGAAGAACATTAGATAATGAGATTTTCTTTTGGCCCAAGTTGAGTTTGCTTATAATTGATCCACTAGCCAAACTGCTAGTCATACCCTTGTGAAGTTGTTTATGGCCTTAATCCTACTAGACCACTTGAATTGACACAACTTTCTATTACTAAGAATTTCAGTGGTGATGCTGAAAAAAAGGGCCAAGGAAATAAAGAAATTGTATGAACATGTCCAAATAAGATTGGAAAGCAAAATGAAAAGTATTGCAAGAAAGCAAATAAGCTTCAAAAACCAATAACTTTCAAGGAAGGTGACTTGGTTTGGATTCATCTAAGGAAGGAAAGATTTCCCTCCAAAAGATCTTCTAAGTCGAAACCTCAAGCTGATAGACCTTTTAAGGTGCTACAATGGATTGGTCATAATGCTTACAAGATTGAGCTACTTGGAGATTATGGTGTTTGAGCAACCTTCAATGCTTTTGATCTTTCTCCTTACTATTGAGATCAGGAAGACCGAGTGGACTTGGGGGCAAGTCCTTTTCAACCAGAGGAGTTTGACATCGGAGTGTCCCAAGTTCCAACAAGTCCAATCTGATGCTAAACCCAGCCTAAATGTCCTCCTTGAAGACCAGAATTGCAACCCATCATTTTGAACATTTGTTATATTTAATAAAAGGAAATCAAGTAGTCTTTAATTAGTGTCTCCTAGAATGTATCATACTTTATAATTTATTTCTCCTAGGCAAACAAGTATTTTATTGTGCTTCTAATTCCTAAGAGTCCTGTCTAACTTTGGTCATGCCTAAATTTAAGTTTTAATTACCATTTTCGTTCACCTTTGCTTAGAGAGTTGTTCTAAGCATGGTTTTCAGAACCGAACCGGACCGGGAGGTCGGACCATGAAAACCGGGAACCAGGATAAAAACCGGTTTTTAAAGCCTAAAGAACCGGATTTTTTATTAATTCCATAAACCCCTAAAACTGGGGTTGGACCACACGAACCGGTGAGAACCGTGCGGTCCAACCCCTTAGCAATTTTAAAAAAAAAAAAAAAAAAAAAAAAAAAAAAAAAAAAAAAAACTTAACACAATTTTATTCTACTTAATTAAATTATCCATCTCTTACAAGGAATAAAAAAAATTATAATTAAAATCCTTCAAAGATATTCAACTTTACTTCAAAAATTAATCATAAATTTTAATGTTTTCATGGTTATTATTTTATTTTATTAACTTTCTTATTTAATTATTAAATATATGCTTGAAAATCATTAAATTTCCCTTACATATATAGATATATTGTCAATTTTGCTAGTTTTATAAATTTAATATCTATATTTAGGCTTTAATTAATTATTAAATTAATTATGACGTCATCACGATTCGACCCCGGTTCGATCTCGGTTCGACCTCAAAAACCTTGAACCTCTCCCTTTTACTGTTCAATGAATGGTCCGGGTCTGAAAACATTGGTTCTAAGTTCTATATAAACCTTTTTGCTGGATTAAATAAAAACATAGTGTATTTTCAAATTAAAAAACTTTACGTTTCAGAAGATGGATTTCTTCTTTTAAACGCTTATCCCATTGGTGGATTCCTTAGGTGGTAAGTTCTGGTTTTGTATCCCTTTGGGTGTTGTTTTTGTATCTCATAGAGTGGTGAGTCATTTATCCCTATTATTTATTAAGTGTTTGGAACAACCCATCGTACCATAGTACGTTCTAGCCATCCTTCACCCCTCTTATCAGATTAGTTTGGTTTTTTCCCTCACAAATCCGGTATCAATCTCCATGATTCCACAATATCAAAAGGATTCTACTAGTATGCTTCAACAATGGAAGCATCATGACATGCTGATGGTAGTACTGGATAAGGATCTGGGCCACTTATTCATTCTACTACTTGAGACCTAACCTAAACTCAATCGATGAGTCTTATTAGGGTTGTCCACGGGTCGGTCCGAATCGGGTTTATGCCCAACTTGGAACCGACCTGCCGGAATCGGGCGGGAAAAAAATGCACCCGCAGCCAACCCGTTGGAGTAATCGGGTCGGACGGTTCAGACCACCAACGAGTGGTGGACGAGTCGGTCGGAGTCATAGATCTGAGAACACGGCAAGAAAACGATGAAAAAAACACAAATCCGGTAAAGAAACCTAGATTCCAGCGATAGTTTTCCAAATTCCGACGATATTTCCTTGAGATCCATTGAGATTTCACCAAATCCGGTGAGATTTTGGCGAAAATATCACCGGATTTGATGAGATATCGCCAGATCCATTCAAAATCTCATCGGATCTAAGGGAAACATCACCGAAATTTGGGTTTCTTCGCCAAATTCTGGAAAACTATCACTGGAATATAGAAATTTTGGCCAGAGTTTGGAAATATTTCGATCGGTTCGGGTTTTTCGGGTTTTAGGGGAGGAAAACCGAAACCGATCCGCCGGAATTGGTTTCTGGTAGTGAAGACCCACCGCCAACCCGCCGGAGCAGTCGGGTCGGTCGAATTCGGGTCGAATCCGATCAGTTCTTTGGGTGGGTCGGGTTACCGGATCAATCTGGACAGCCCTAAGTCTTATGGTGGCGGATCTTTTAGGGCTCAGAGTCATGACCGGAGAGAAAGATAAGAGATGAGACTTGAGAGAATCATTAAAAAAAATCTTGCATTATGTAGATTAAAAGATTAAAGTAAATTTTTAGTATGAAAATTGGGAGTAAATGCAAAAATTATGGCATTTTAAAGAGATTTAAGAAAATTTTTTAAGAGATGGACGAAATAACTAGAAATAACTAATGGTGGCAACAAATCTAAATTTACATGACTAAAATGAAAAAAAAAAAAAAAAAAAAAAAAATTGAAGAAAGTTGAAAGACTAAAATAAAAATTGACCAAAGGGTGGAATTCGTCTACATAATAATTCTTGTAGCAATATCAAAATAGAATCAAATTAGATCCTATCATCATATAATATTACATAATAAAATTTAACCATTATACCATAATAATAAAATTTAATTTTAGAAGGTGTTGTGGTTATCTCAAGTGGTTGCATTCTTACACTAACCAGTTACCTTTTACTAAAGATATTGATAAATTACAAATTTTTCTTATGGTTTGGGGTAGTTTCAAATTAAAACCTAAGTTTTAAAATTTTTAATAAACTAAGAATTTTTTAAATAATTTCAATTCATGTCTTAAAGATACTAGCTATGATCTAAAAAAGTAACGAAAATTCACAAAAGGTGTGAATAAAATCTATCTAAATGCAATAAAAAACCATTCAATGTGAAATTAGAAGATCTCTAGTATACTACATAAGAATTATGAAAAATATAACAATTTATCATTTAACTTTTTATAGTTGGGGTGGGGGAATTTGAACACCAAAATGTCTTCATTGGAAACACCAATAAATACCAACTAATAAATAAGACTCTTTACAAATTGTTATTTATTATTGTTACCAAAACACTCACAATAAAAAATATATTTTATGAACATATATCCAAATCATATAATATAATATCATATACTTTATCATAAAATTTTGTTATGCTTGTGCTAAGTGGATGACATCTCCTTCTTTTTATTTTTCATTTTTTCCTTCTTTTATCATGTGACACATTATTAGTATTAACTAATTAACATAATTACTCTCTATTGCCTAAGTTTCAAAAGGTTAAAAATACCGGTTATATTAAAATTCTACTAACAAGAGTTTTTAGAAATTTAAGTGAAGTCAATCGGTTTGCATCTATGTTCAATCAACAGGTCTGCGGTTTTATTCTTCTAAACAATATGTTGCCATCATGTAGCACCATCACGACACTGATTCTTGTTATTTTTCTGAGCCCCCCTAGCCGTGACTTTAACTTTGAGTACGATGAATGCGTGGAAAGACACTTATAGAAGTACATGTCAATTCCAACCTTATTTGTGTTTGCGCAACGCAAAGTATTTTTAGTTATGCAAGATAATTTCTCTATGTAACTTATTAGTTATTATAAAAAAAATTGAGGGCCTGATTGGTAGAAAGATTTTTGTTTTTGTTTTCAAAATAGTATAAAAATAATTTTTTAAAAAAAATGAACTTGAAACTAGTTTTCAGATAATAATTTTTATATTATACGCGTTTGGCTTCTACTTTTAAAAACAATTTTCAAAATACTAAAAACAAAAAATAATTGTTTGGGAGACCATTTCTAATTTTGAAATTGAAAAAATAATATATTTACAAAAAGTAACATATAGAATTTGTAAATTACTTCTTTTTTTTTGTGTGTGTGGATAATGTATGGCTGCAAATGAACCAAGTCTATTATGAACAACTCAGGCTCGGCTCAATAAAAAGCTTGTTCATGTTTGTTTGTTTATAAATAAGTCAAAATTGAGCCTTATTTTTAGGCTCGTTTAGTAAACAAGCCGAGCCCAAGCAAAAAAAATTGTTCACAAATAAGCTCGTGAGCTATTAGGCTTGATAACAACAATTCAAGTATAGACTCATTTATAAGTTTATATGTGTTAGCTAAATATACTCATCACATATATCTTAATAATAACATAGCCAACATGAGACCACTACTTATATTACCTTAATTTTTTCCTTTCCTTTAAACTGACCAAGAACCACTTTAGACTGTAATTACATTTAAAAATGAATAAATAATTAAGTAGGCCACATATGATCATTAATTCCCTATCAATCATCTAAAGTAAAGTTATGAAACATGTTAATATTTTCTCATTCATAATAGTTACAAATAAGTATTTTTCTAGTCCTTCACCATCTAATGTAAATGTAAAATTCTATTTTGAACAATTGTTGAAGCTGTAGACAAGGAATGATAAATGAATGAATTTAATTATGTAAATTATTAATTTGAATAATAGCTAATCATAAGTAAGAATAGATACATGATAAAATGAGTATACTATTTTCTTTTCTTTTTTTCTTAATGTTATAGATTTAAGCATTTAATAATGTAAGTTTTTTAGATCTCAAGCTCAAAAACTTGACTTGAGCTCAAGTTTGAGCTTGATATTGAGCTTGAGTTTGGCTTGACTAATTAATCAAGCCAAGCCAAGCTAAGCTTAAGCTGCTTGGCTTTCCCAAAAGCTCAAGCTCAAACACTATTTTTAGGCTTGTCACAAGCTCAAGCCAAGCTTGAGCTTTTGATTTTCCTGACGAGCCAAGCTTGAACATGACAAAGCTCGGCTCCATTATAGCCTTAGGATAATGATAAGAGAATAAAGCTCATCATGTATTTTTTTTTTTTTTTTTTAATGATAAGTTTCAAATTTGAAGTGTGGGGATTCTTTTTGTAATAAAGATAAGTTTCTTGATTTAAAATGTAAAAGAGTTTGGACAAATATGTGGGGTCTTTTGTTTTCCATTTATTTACAATTATGTCATTAAAAACATTTTTCTGTATCCTTAAAATACCCCCTTACTCATTTTCAAAATCATGTTTCAAACTAGGAAAATAGAATACAGTTTTTTGAAAACTGTATTTAAAAAATATTAGTCAAACAATAAATTCAAGTGTGGGACCCACCATTTTATGGATTGCAAAACCAAAAACTATATTTAAATACTCTTACAAAACAAGCCCTTAAAATTTAAAGTAATCAACTTTAAGTGAAACTTCTTCTCAAAAAAAGCCTTCCAAGTGAAACTTCATTGTAAAGATTTTAAAATATTAAAATAATACTTCAATTAAAACTTAATTATCAATTATAATCTTTGATATATATATTTTTTAATAAAAACTTTGGGTTTCACGATGTGTATTTTCCACATAAATTTAAGTGGTTTTTTTTTTCTTTTCAATTTTAATAATATTATTGTTTGGATAAAGTTTCTCTACAACCTAAGTTGGAGGAACTCTCTCCAAATTATGATGTTTCAACAACAAAGAGTGACACTTGTCCTAACCCAACTAAAGCTCAAATTCAAGAAATAAACCCCGTTAACCCAAACATTAGACTACTTTTCACATCTTTTTTCATTAAAAAAAAATCTATTTTCCAACATCATCACCTAAACACTCAGTCCATCTCTCTTTGTCTATCTCTTTCGTTCAGCGCAAATCCCTTCTCCATCTCTCCTTTGTTCCAAATCCTTTCTCTCTTTCTTCCATTGTTCTCAGCCCTCAACCAATGCTCCCTTTGCTGGTCCCCCCAATCTGTCCCTTGTCTCCAACGGTCCCACCCATCCACCACTCTCCATTGCTCCACCCATCGAACCTCTTCCCTCTCTGTTGGCATTGCTCCCTCTATACCTCTCTCATTCCACCATTCCCACCTCCTTCCCCCTTCCCACCCCCTTCCCCCTTCAAAGTTGTAGCACTGCAAAGTCTATTACAAAGTTTTGTGCAAATTTCACAAAGGCAAATCTAGTAATGCCATTTTATCATTAAGCATAATGCAATTACATATAATAAAAACATTTTTGTTTATCAAACTACTAATTCACACATCATAATTTAATGCCCACCCACAAAATATTACAAAATTTATGAAAATCCACATTCTACTATAGCATGGGTTTGAACTTTGAATTATTCCCCTAGTTTGCTCTAAGTTATGCAATTATTGGGAGTATTGGCATATCGTTCCTACTTTAACACATGTCTGTAATGGCTTTTTGGGGTACTAATATATAGAACAAGTACCAATTATTATGGGTTATTGTTTGATTTTTTAAAGGATGTAAATGAACTAATATTTAGAACAAGAACAATTAGGCAAGGGTTACAAAATAGTGACACACAGAAATAAAGGTAACAAGAGAATAAAAAAGTCTCACTATAAGCCTCTAACAAATTAAAGATTCTTTTATATTTTAGATCAAAAGAAGGTTGAGGAAGAATACTAGAAGTTGTGAAGGAGGTTGGCAGATTCTTGGAGGAGGATTTGACAGTGGAGTTTGGGCTGCCAGCCAACATTTGTACAAGATTTGGCAGGATTATGGATGGGTGGGACCGGCGGAGACAAGAGAGGGTTGGACAGGCTGGCAAAAAGACAAGGGAGGGGATAAGTGGAGGCTGGAACGAGATTGCCATGAGGGGCGAGTTTGGAGCTTGGCTACTGGACTAGAGAGAATTTAGGGGAGAGAGAGAGGGGATGGTTCAGGTCTAACTGGTATGTAGAAGAGGAGAAAAAAGTGCTCTAACGTCTGGGGTTAATGGCGTTATTTTTGAATTTGAGCATCAGTTATGCCAGGACACATGTCACTCTCTAGTGTTGATACGCTGTAGTTTGGAGAGAGTTCTTCCAATTTAGGTTGTAGAGAAACTTTATCCTTATTGTTTCTTAGTTTACATATGATTCTTGATTGAATGATGCATCACACACTCATAACATTTGTTCAAATATTTATCTCACCATGCATCTATTGTGGCATCAAATATTTATGCAACTGTCTTTAATTGTTTTCACAATTTTGTGCGCTAACATTGCAGCTTTGAATTAGGTTTTTGTTGCTTCAACTTGCTGATTTGTTCGTTGTGGGAAGAGTTTGCCCAATGTCGTGTCATCAATGAACTCAAAAGGTTAATTAACAATAACTTATCTTGCATTGGTGATTGATGGTGACAAAAGCCTCTCTTGAACCAAAAAACTATTGGATAATGGCACAACCGTTTTGATTCCCAGTTTTCTATATTGAACCAATGCAGTTTTTCTATTTTTCTCGGGTTTGGTCATTACTCCGATTTTAAGTGATAATTGGACTTGTATATAGGTCAAGTCAATTCATGATCCAACCTATTCTAGCTGGACAATCCAGTTTTTAAAACCTTGGTTCCAATTCACAGACACTTACTTTTACTTTTAAGCAATATTAATTCAAAAATTGAATACAATAATCAAGAAATTTTATCAATGAAGCTAATACATACATCTATAGATCTACTTATCATAATGGTAGACATAGTTATCAAAACGTGAATCGTAAATTGATTTTTGATTTATCTGTATCGTGCATCATATCATACCGTATATCGTAAAATACACAAAAACTTAATAGAATTTATATAAAAAAATTATATATATATATATATATATATATAAATATATATATTTATATATATATATATAAAGGGTATATTTATCATAAATTTTGAATATATTCAACTAATAACTAATTTATTCATCACTTATGTAATAATATTTAACAAGCTAAATAAATAAATCAAACCAGCATGTGTTTACACATCCATATTGATTAAACTCAAAAATGATAATAAATTACAAATGACTCAAATAATAATTTATTTTCATCATATTGCCTTATCAACTCCATTTAAATCAATGTTATCATAATATTCATCATTTTGCAAACTTTTTTCTTCATTGAATTTTTTTCATCATCATCAACATTTACTATCTCTTCTTATTATTTTACTTTAATAAATCTTTAAAAAAATATTTCTTCTTGGCATTTTAGTTTCTTAGACTTATAACAATAATGACAAAAATAAAAAATAATTAATTTTTAGTTAATACCTTATTCATAGTATAGGAAAAAAAAAATTGTAAACATGAAAGTGAAAGGCAAGTGTGTAGTCCAAATTTTGTAGGAGAAAAAGAAAAAAAATAAAAACAAAAACTTATGGACATGTTATTTTATTAGGCTAAACTAAGTAACATAATAATTTTTTGTTAAAAACAAGTCTAACAACTTGTTAAATTCAAATAAAAATAAAAAATTTCAACAAAAAAACTCATTTTAAAGCATTTGTTTATGTATTGTATGATACGTGCGATTTTACGATACGATACAATTCATATAATACGCACACTGTATTGTAAGATTCCTGAACACTTATGATACACCCTTACAATACAAAATTTTTTATACACAATATGATACTTTTTGCGTATCATATAATAGTGACAATTATATATGATTGTAGAAATCTTATATAATAGCCACCAATCAACATTAAAAAAAAAAAAAAAATCCAATCCCACAAAAGCTATACTTATTCTAATCTTTTATTTATTATCATAGTATAATATTTTTAGGAAACCAAGTAAAATTGCATATTTGCGAAAAGCTACACTAACTTTACTACAATATTTTTGGTTTGTTCAATATGCACTATTTCACTAGCCGCTTTATTTATTTATTTATTTTTTGTGAATGCATAAAGCTATAGTAGATTTGCTACATTATTTTTGGTTTGTCCAATTCACACTTTTTCACGTTATAATAAAATATTACATAACAAATTAACACAATATTTTCACATTATTGAGGTGTTAATTCTTTATAGGTCAAAATAAAATAATAAAATATCACACTAGAACCAACCACAACTAAAAATAAAGGTACTGTGAAAAAAGAAATGCTACATCTACAATATTTTTTACAACACTTTCATAAAAAATCATAGGTGGTAAATTGTTATTGGTTCAAATTTAAACTTACCAATTAAACTACTGTTTTCCCCACCAATAACAACCTATAACAACTTACTACATATGATTTTTTGTAAAAATATCGTAAACATAACATTTCTTTTGTGAAAATGTTAAAACATCTTGCCATTGTCACAATATTTTCAAAACTATTAAACTGTCAATTCTTTGCAAGTCAAAATAAAATATAACAAAATTATAAAGGTATTATGAAAATGTTGTGCCATTCTTTTGTGTTTTTAGAAATTTTTTATTGGTATAATCAACTTTATTAAGCAAAAATTCACTGTTTCACGTACAGTTTTCGTTGGTTGATTTTTTGTATTTTTTTTTTCTTTACGTCCTTTATGTTTAGAGTAGTTTACAATTGCTCCTTAAACTTTAAAATTAAGCAATTTTTCCCTTAATATTTTGGAAATGAGCAAATATGTCATATTATTATTCTCTCAGTTAAGCCCTAATAAAAGCTAATGATTCTTAAAATATTTTACTATGTAATGTCTAAAATACTCCTACTAAATTTTAACTTCCCAAAAATTTTCTTCACGTACTATGAGTTTTAGTTGGTTGTAATTTTTGAAAAGTTGAAATGATGATATAAGGTATTTTGTTTGTTATCTACGAACATTTGTTTAATTTCTAGGTTTAAATTTTCGAAACTTATAATTTATCTAATGAAAAATTCGATAACACACACCTATTGTTATATATATATATATATCCCATTTTCTTAGAAAAACTCGGTTGCTTATTGTTGGAAGATAATGATATTTGTTATTATTCTTAAAAGTTTTTAGTGAGTGGATATATTGCCTTTAGCATATACGTACTTAAAAACTATTATAGTAAAATAGATATTTATATGTTGAATAGCTACCCTAACTTTGTGTGTGATCAAAATTTTTATACAAATGAAATTAGCTTTATATGACATAAATATCAAAATTCTTAAAATTAATATCTCTTATGATTCATCTAAGTCTCTATGTACTTCAAAAATCAAATAATTTATATATTTGTTTTGTGATATAAATTAAATTTTTGCTCATTTTCCACGGTAAGACCCTATAAGTATTGAAGTATTGGTATAATGTGACAATCGTATAGGAGTAAAAGAAAAATAGATAAGTGAGACATGGGCAGGGTAGATCTAACTATTCTAGTACTTTATTTATTTATGGATATAATATAATAATTATTAATAAATAATATAATATATTATTTGAAGCATTCCGGTCCATGCTTTGTAAGAGTTGAATATATGTGTTGTAATTATCAAAGCCCTCTTATCTCTTTGATTGGACAGGTGCAGCAAAAGGAATAATTCATAAGGGATATATACGCCATTGATAGATATTAAATGCTTGAGCTGAATTAGTTTGAATGTCATGGAGACTGTTAAGCATAAGGCATTTCCAAAACAAAACTGAAGACAACGAAATAAGACAAAAGAGATGGGGTGAGAGAGAGAAAGAAACTGAGAGGTGGGTGAGCAATTAACTTGGCAACCCTTTCTTTCCACTCTCTATAAAAATATGCTTCATCTTTCTCTCTCTGCCAGAAAGTATGAAAGGCCGTTGCAGAGGAAAGGTCAAGGCCATTTAATGCTCTTACTGTAATGCTTAGAAACTCAAAATCCAATGTAAAAAGAGAGTAGGGAGTGTGCACAGAAAAGATGGAAATGAAATGAAAAGGCATATATACCATTGTGCTTTTTACTAGTTGATATTAATTAATGATCAGCTATAGCATGAAATCTCAAATCTTAAATGTCAATCACAGTCTGATTTCAAAAATCAAAGACGTAGTCAAAATAGTCCAAGGAAGGAAAAACATTGCAATTGCATGACAATGATGACGTACTTGTGCAATGATGACTTTGCCTTTAAATGCCATTTAAACAGTAGTGTCTCTCTCTCTCTCTCTCATATTCATCAACCATGAGAGAGTACTACTACTATTACCGCTGACGCATGCATGCATGTATGTCAGCATCATGCATGCATGACAATGAAAGCATTATGAGGATGAAGATGTGCCATATTGCCCATGCTAGAGCATGCATATTATACATACATATATATATATATATATATATATATGTAGGGGATTCTAGCATTTTACTTTTATTTTTTTTTAAATTTAGCAATATACCCCTCTTTTGAAACTATATAGGTAAATACCCCTGTTTCGATACTCAAGTTATGCCCGATCAAAAAAAAAAAAATTTGCATGGAACTCGAGTTCCATTAAAAACGCCACTACAAGACAACAAAAATGTAACTATAGGTTATGCCCGATCAAACTAAAAAAAAAAAGCATGGAACTCGAGTTCCATTAAAAACGTCACTATAAGACAATCAAAACGTAGCTATAGGTTATGCTCGAGTTCCATGCAATTTTTTTTTAGTTTGATCAGCTATAGCGGCGTTCAGGAACACCTATAGCGGCATTTTGGAACTCAAGTTCCATGGCTTTTTTTTTTTTTTTTTTTTTTTTTTTTTTTTTTTTAAGTTTGATCGGGCATAACTCGATTTTGTACAAATCGAGTATTTCATTGAAACTCGAATTTAAGGTAATCAAGTATCAAAACAAGGCATAAACATAGATAGTTTGGAAACAATGGCATATTGCCAAATATTTTTAAAAATAGGGGTAAAAGGCTAGAATCTCCTGTATATGTATATGAAAATATGGATTTAGGCATACATTAATTATTAATTTTAAGAAATTTGTTATTAAAAATTGAAAAAGTTTCAAAAAAATCAATATCTTTTTTTTTTTTTTATATAAAATATTTTAATATATAACTTAAGTGCAAATATTGGTAAAACGTAAAACCCTATACGAAAAGCTTGTGTTCTGTTTGTATGACTATGACTTGAGTCCACTTTCGTGTAGATTGCATGGTCTCTTGGTAGTAGCTCAGCCCTAGCTTGGGTTGAGATTGACTTATCTTGTGAGGCTAATAAACACCACTTCTACACCAAGATTGGTAAATACGTCAGTGGTTTGGTCAATTTGATTGGCGGGAAAGGCGGCTTGGCCGACAAGTCGGCCTCGGTAATTGAGAAAGGTAGTGGAGTCAGAGAACTTGAAACTATGGCCTTGTTTGGGTTCTTAATAGAGAGATTGACATCCAGAGTGACGTTGAGGTACACCTTGAATTTGGTTAAATTAGAAGAGAAATCGAGGTCTTTGATGCTCATTTTGTTGTAGGAGATCATGGGACGCTTGGGCTTGAAGACAGTGAGTGCTAATATGAGTATGAGGGGTTAATATGGCGATGAGTGCCTATACAGCAACAAGTCTTGTTTCTACTATGATTCGCTTTCTCGACATCCATCTTTTGGATATACTATCACTCTCGACTCTGCACTAGGGAAGAGGAAGACTATATAATATTCGATTTTTCTCGATTGTTGACACCGAAGTGTCCCAAGTTTGAGCAAGCCTAATTTGATGCTAGTCTGACTCAAATATTTTCCTTGAAGATTAGAAGTGCAGCCCATCATTTTAATTATTTTTTATCAATAATAAAGAAGTCAAATAGTCTTTAATTAGTGTCTCATGGAATGCATCAGACTTTATTTTTTATTTCCCTTTGGCAAACAAATATTTTATTGTGCTTCTAGTTTCTAAGAGTAATATCTGACTTTGGTCTTGCTAAGTTAATGTTTTAATTACTATTTTCGTTCTCTTATGCTTAGAAGGTTGTTTTAAGCTCTATATATAAGCCTTTTGGCTGAATTAAATAAAATCAGAGTGTATTTTCAGATTAAAAAGCTTTGTACTTTAGAAGATGGTTTCTTCTTTTAAACTCTTATTCCATTGGTGGATTCCTTAGGTGGAGAGTTCTGGTTCTATATCTCTTTGGTTGGTGTTTTTGTATCTTATAAAGTGGTGGACTATTTATCACTTTTATTTATTAAGTGTTTGATTCAACTCATCATATCATATTACATTCCAACCATCCTTCACCCCCTATCGGATCAATTTGGTTTTTTTCACCCTTACAAATCCGGTATCAATTGTGGCTTGTACTTTCGTTTCAAATGAATAGTGTTTGATTCAACTCATCATATCATATTACATTCCAACCATCCTTCACCCCCTATCGGATCAATTTGGTTTTTTTCACCCTTACAAATCCGGTATCAATTGTGGCTTGTACTTTCATTTCAAATGAATTAAATAATAAAAAAGAAGGGTTTAATTTGTGATTTTAATATTTGTTTTAATTAATTAAATAAATGAATGGTTTGGAAATTGAATGAAAGAAAGTTTGATTTGGATGTCGGTTCAGTCTTGGTTGGAGAATAATGGTTTGGTCAATCTCGTTTGACCAGAAGTTCTACTTCATCAAACGAGATTGGTAGATACAATTGACTCTTTTCAGTGAATTGGTCAATTTCTGATCATCCAAAATCAGTCCCTTTAGGAAAAGGTGATTGGTTCCTATGCCATTTTATTTTTCAATCTAAAGAAAAATAAGACCAAAAAAAACAGGATATTTCTTTTCTTGAGAAGATTGAAAAAAAAAAAAAAAGGAGGATATTTCTATGTGCGCATTGTTAATATATGATATGATACCACGATATAATTGTTTTATTGCTATGGACTAGTTCAATTCTTTGCAAGTAGTGGAAGTTCACTACCGTCATTAATTTAATAGGCCTGGACTTTATCACTTGCAATTGATTTGTTCCTATATTTAATATTGCCTTCACTTCATTCCAATATTAATTAATTGACATCATACCTTCTCCTCCCTTTAAAAAAAAAAAAAAAAAATCCTTATTCTATATTCTTTACATTCATATATATATATATATATATATATATACCTTGTTAAACCCTACTCTCTATGATTTTCATTAACATGATATGATAATGAACCAATGTCTACATAGGAGAGGAGTTGTCCACTACACAGAATATGTGAATCATTCTTGGTGCATCATTTTGGTACCCAAACTTAAATCTTCCATTACATAAATCAATATAATTTACCCAAATTAATACAAAGATAATATAAAAACAAATAGTAATAATATTATTGGCATATTCAAATAAGCGTGGTGTAATTGGCTAAATAGTAAGTTTCACATTGGATATTAATAATAACAATGAGTGGTTAATGTAATATTATTAGACAAATCATTGACTTAAAAATTTGAATTAAAAGGTATTATCTATATGTTATATTCACTTTTTTTTTTTTAATTGGAATCTCTTCATGTTATAATTTCCCCAATAATATATATGTTCTTTTCCCGGATTTGGCGTTTTGTTAGAATGAAATTAATAATATATCCTTAGCAAAAGAGACATCTGTATTTGTACACATGTACATAAGCATCAATTGATAATGGCCCATATACATTTACCCATGAACAAGTTATTCAAATCATTTAAACGGATATCCATATATAAGTCCAATCTCTTTCAATGTGCTTATTATCTACCCTAGGCTAGTGTGTATGAAGTAAGATCAAAATAACAAGATGAGCATGGTTGTCCTTTAATACCAAGACTTAGGATTCCTCAAATTGGAGAAATTATTGCATACATCCAATGCGCTGGGCCTCCTTTTAGCAGAAAAGTGGATTCTATATGCTGAGTTCACAGGTGAAGTCCACACTTATACGAGAAGAGAGTAGTAATTCAGCCCAAAAATAAAAAGAGAAGAGAAGAGAAGAGAAGAGAAGAGAGTAAAGTATTCCAAATATACCATCGAATATTTTACCTTACATTGTTTCATCATTGTTAGTATATAGTTTAGTCTAGCCTAACTCATCGGGCTTGATCCAATATACTGTACTTGTAGTATACTCATATTATTTATACTTTACACATTTCTAACCTATATAAGGCTCTCTATTGTACAGTGTTACATACACAGAATATACATCAATATATAGACTATTCAGTCTCTCTCTCTCACTATATATTCTTAACATTGTATTAGAGCCAATGCTCTAACTTTCTGGCATTAGTAGTCTTCTCTGGCGTCTTTTCACTGCCCTCACCTTTGCCCAATATGCACCATCAAAAGTGAGTTATTGCTGTTAAACCCATAGCCACTACAATTCTTGGATCTAGTCCTTTTGTTCATCAAACAGCTAAATTGAAGGCATCGATTGATAGATTGGACAATCCTAAGGATAACCCAACCAAAATCAACTCTATACAATGCTCCACATGCCCTCACACACCGTCTAAAGATTCGAACTTGCAGAAACGAGTGTTGACACTCGTCACTCATTTTTATCAAGCGCCAAAGCTGTCGTCACTTGCCCCCATGCGCCATTCACTTCAAACTTGCCATGTCAGCCCTAGGGACGTCATCACACGCTATCATTGTGACGCCAGCTTTAGTGACGCTAGCATCTGTTGACTTTGACTACTGCCATTGACTTTAACCGCCATCGTTGATTGCCACTACCGCCATTAATCGGAGTCAAAAAAATTTTAACAGGCCTTTCTTGCTTAGTTTTTTGTGTACATTCTGATTTTGGGCTCAGTTTCTTTGTTTAAGGTCTCTAACTCCCTCTTTTTGGTCATTTTCTTCATGATGGCTCAATAAAAATGAACGAGACATTATTCCTCCTATCACCATTATCTTGGATGGTCCTACTAGTTATCATGCATGATCCCAAAATATGACTACCGTTCTCAAGGGTCGCAAACTATGGAGGTATGTAGTTGGTTCAATTCCCAAGCTAGTACCACTACCTATGTTCTAAGCCACAGCTGATGATGATGCCTCTAAGACTATTGCTATAACAAATCGAGGATGATTATGAAGCACGCTTAGAGGAATGAGAAAGTATTTAGAGTAAGATTCTGTCTTGGTTTATCAATACCTCTGTGCCTTCCATTATAATCTTCTTCCTCGTCTTGGTACTGCTATGGCTGCTTGGTTATTTTTGTACAATCGCTACAATTGCACTAATGATTCAAGTTTGGAGTTCTACATTGAATCAAAGCTTTATTAGATGCACCAAGAGACAGGTTAGTCTATTCGTACTTATTTTTCTCAGACTTCTTCTTTGCAAGAACAACTTTCTGCTATAGATCCCCCACTAAAGCATCCTGAGGACATTGAGCTCTTTGTCGAATATTGGGATTGTTGTCAATTTATGCATTTCATGATGGGTTTACTTGAGGATTTTGAGCCCACTCGGGCTTCTCTACTCAGTCGGTCTCCTACTTCTTCTCTTGATACTGTATTCAAGTAGCTCACCTCCAAGGAGAATCGTTGGCCTACTTATCACATGTCATCCTCTAACCATGTGTTGGCTACACCCTCTCCTCCTCCACAGCCTCCCATTGTTGCATTCACTACTCCTCCACGGATAAACTCTGGGCATCCCACCTCTTAATCTTCCAAAGGTATTTATTGCGAGTTTTGTCATGCCAAAAACCATGATATCTCTGTTTGTCACAAACTACAGAAATTCATGCAAGAGCAGAACAAAGGTTCCCTTCCTCGGGAAACTGCTATTTGTCCTTTAGATCCATTGGTTTCTCTAGGCTCATCTTCGACCTCCTCGCTTACTACAACTGATATTGAGGTAGTAGCTTAATAGGTTTTATCCTAAACTTCCATTGCCCTTTCTATCACCTCAAGTAACATTCTTGGCTCTTTGACATTGCATGTTGTAACTACATGACCTCTTATGAATCACAATTCTCTAATAAGGCACCCTTAGCACATCCTATCTCTATTTACACGGCTGATGGAACTCCTTTGCTTGTTCATCATAATGGAACAATCTCGTCCCCCAATTTATCCTCTAGTGACACATTTTATATTCTAAAATTGTCCCTCAATTTTCTTTCTCTTGGTAAACTTTGTGAATTAGGAATAGATATTCTACTATTCATGGTGTGGATATGCAAGATCCTCGGACGGGTCAAGTGCTTGGGACAAGCCATAAGGTTGGATGTATGTTTGAGGTTCACAACTTGAAGATTCCTTCACATGTTGTTTCTGCTGCTATTACCACTGCCACCCTCTTGCTTGATTTATGGCATGCTTGTCTTGGTCATACATTATTATCTTGCCTTCAATTTTTAGCTTCTCAAGGTCATTTAGGTTCAATTCATTTTCCAAAATTTGATTGTACTTCCCGTCATTTTGGCAAACAAACAAAATTTCCTTTTAATAATAGTAACTCTTTTTCTTCTACACCTTTTGATCTTATACATTATGATATTTGAGGTCCAGCACTGATTCCCACTCAGGGGGGATCTAGATATTTTGTTATATTTGTGGATGATTTTTATCATTATACCTGGATTTATCTACTTCACCATAGGTCTAAACTTGTGTTCGTTTACCAAAAGTTTCACAAAATGATTGAAACACAGTTCAATCACACCGTTAAGATCTTTCGATCAGATAATGCTCAAGAATATAATGATAAATCTTTCTTATCCTTTTTAGATAGCAATGGTACCCTCCCTCACCAGTCTTATCCCTCCACCTCTCAACAAAATGGCATGCAGAACGATTTCATCGTCACATTCTTGATATTGTCCGTACCCTTCTCATTTCTACCTCTCTTCTTGAGCATTTTTGGGGTGAGGTTGCACTCACTACTGTTTACACCATTAATTGTATTCCTTCACCAACCATACACAACAAATCACCCTTCGAGCTCCTCTATGGTCAACCTCCTGACTACTCCTCTCTTTGGGTTTTTGGTTGTGCTTATTTTTTCTCTCTTCCTCCTCATGAACAGACAAAGCTCCAACCTCGTGCTCGTCTCTATTGCTTCCTTGGCTATGGTGTATCCCAAAAGGGATTTTGCTACTATGATCCCATAACTCGCCGTCTTCATGTCTCCCGTCACGTTGAGTTCTAGGAACATTAACCTTTCGCGAGTCTTTAGTAGTTTCTTGTGTCATTTTCCTCAGAGTCTCCTATTTTTATTGATTTTTTCCTCCCTCTTTATTCTAATCTTGTGGAGGATTCTTCAACATCAGTTGCCTCTCCAAACGAATCATCTCTAGTTTCGTCCCTAGCACATGGCCTGCCTATCCTGGATCTTGTGGCACCATCATCTCCTGAGCCGACCTTCGACGCTTTACTCGAGTAAGCGCTCCTCCTTCTCATCTCATTGATTACCATTACTTTTTTTGCTTTTTCCACCCTCTATGAGCCTCACACCTATCGTGAGGTCCATACTGACCCTCTTTGGCAGTAAGCTATATCCAAAGAACTAGATGTCTTTCACAAAAATTACACTTGGGATATGGTTGATTTGCCTCTTGGTCAATTTGTAGTAGGTTGTAGATGGGTTTACAAGATCAGGACCAAGGCTGATGAATCTGTTGAATGATTCAAGGCTCGCTTAGTTGCCAAGGGTTTTACTCAAGAATATTTCATTGACTATTGGGGAAGCATTTGCTCCTATTGCTCGCCAAATATCTGTCAGATGTCTCATTGTTGTGGCTACTGTTCGCCATTGGCCTCTTTATCAGATGGATGTGAAGAATACTCTCCTCAATGAAGACCTTCAAGAAGAAGTGTACATGCAACCACCCCCTGGCTATACTCACTCAGGCCGTCAAGTTTGTTGCCTTCGCTGTGCTCTTTATGGCCTCAAGCAGGCTCCTTGGGCTTGATTTGAAAAGTTTAGCTCAGTTGTGGCTCAGCAAGGTTTCACTTTGAGTCCTTAAGACACTGCTCTTCATTCAAAGATCCTCTGCTGGTATCACTCTCATTCTTTTTTATGTTGATGACATGATTATTACTAGAGATAACTCTAGAGGTATCTGCTCTCTTCAGCACTTCTTAGACAGCATTTTGAGATGAAAGATTTGGACATTCTGAGCTATTTTCTTGGTCTTGAGGTTACCACATCCTTGATGGATACTATCTTTCCCAAGCTAAATATGATTTTGATCTTCTCTCCAAAGCCAGTATCACAGATTATAAGACTGTTTCCACTCCCTTGGAATTAAATACCAAGCTCAAACCCTTGGATGGTGAACCTGTATTGGATGCTACCTATTACTGTCAATTGGTTGGTAGTCTAATTTATCTCGCAGTCACTCGCCTGGATATTTCACATGCCGTGAGAATGGTTAGTAAGTTCATGGACAGCTCTCACTTTGTCCACTATGCTACTATTCTTCAGATTCTCCGATAGAAGGGAACACTTTATCATGGTCTTCACTACTCCTCTCGGTCTTCTCTTAAGCTCTATGCTTATTCAAATCTAGATTGGGCAAGTAATCCAACTGACCGATGCTCCATCACAAGTTTTTGTTTCTTGTTGGGTACTTCTCTTGTCTCATGGCGTAGCAAGAAGCAGGACGTGGTTCCTTGTTCCAATACCAAGGCTAAGTATCATGCCCTTGCTAACACCCCTGTCGAGCTTGTCTAGCTTTGATGGCTCTTGGCTGACATGGATGCTCCACTGCCCACTGCCACTCCTTTTTATTGTGATAATCGTAGTGCTATCTACATTACTCATAACAATGTCTTCTATGAACACACTAAGCACATTGAGATTGACTGCCACATCACTCGCCAGCATCTCAAGAAAGGCAATCTCTAGTTGTTCTCCATCTCTTCTGCCGAGCAATCTACTGATATCTTCACCAAGACTCACTCACCTAGTCGCCTTCGAGATTTTATATCCAAACTCTAGTTGGCTTCCTCTTTACCACCTCGAGTTTGAGGGGGGATGTTTGTATATAGCTTAGTCTAGCCTAGCCCATCGGGCTTGGCCCAGTATATTGTACTTATAGTATACTTATATTTCTTGTACTTCACATTTGCCTAGCCTATATAAGGCTCTTTATTGTACAATGTTACACAAACAGAATATACATCAATATACAGACTATTTAGTCTCTCTCTCTCTCACTTTATATTCTTAACAATAAAGAAGTCTGACACTTGGTCAATCAAGCAAGAATTACAACTTTGTGGGAAACTATAATGGATATTGTTATCACAATTGTAATTGCAAAGTAATGAAAATAGATATTGTTCAAAGGATTTGGACCTTGAAATTGGCAGCCCATTTCCCTTTGGATGCATATTAAAGCATTCACAGTGAAAGAGGTCAAATAGCAAAAAATTCATTTAACTCTCAAAACCTCAAAAAAATCAAACTTTATCAATGGTGCCATAGTTAAAAAATTTGACAAACTAACTACATTAAATTGCCATCTTTGGCAGTCTACTATAGCAACAAAATGATAAATAAAAATATTGTTTATTCAGTTGTAAGGACCAAATTTGGGTTGGACCCAAAATAGGATTAGATTTAAGCCCAATAAGCCTAAACAATGAATTTGTGGAGTGTGGGTGAAAAAACTAGGTCTATCCAGCAAGAAAGATAATAACCGTCACTTATTTGAATAGAATAAACACAAAGAAAGTGAGGAAAACTGTCCTTGGAACTGTCCGAGGATGCTATGTATTAAGGTCCAGTTCTTGGTCTTAATTACAAAGGTCCAAAGGATTATTCTAAAAATCTCCTCCCTCTTTCAAGCCACAGTCCCATGTTATATACTATAATCCTGATATCATCTCTACCATACACATGTAAGTTAAGTTCTAAGAGCTCCCTTATATCCCATCAAACACCTACCAGAACCTTCAACTATTAGTTGTAAGGCTGCTTAACCACTGTTTAGGTATCACCTCCATATTAATGTGGCCAGAAAATTAGTTGGGGGGAATTTAATGTGGAGGTAGCAGCTTTTGAGGATACTTGTTGCCTCCCTTTGCTCATCACTTATCCAATGTCTGACTCCCTGTTGTGATACCACTATGTCTGACTCCCTGTTGTGATACCACTTTGAAGAATATCTAGGATGATAAGACAGTTTTAATCACCTTGGGTATATGCCTCCGAGATGACTTTTCTCCTCAGACGTATTTTGGACCATCACATATAATCTTTATCTCTTCTTCTTATACCTTTCCCATTATAACCTTTATTTTACCATCATCGGATTGGGCTATTGGGTCATAGGCCCAATTCATACAGTTCCAATAGTACTTTCTAGATAATAGGCCCCCACATCAATTTCTCCTCTCTTCTCTCATTAGAATATATTTTTTTCTCTTTTTTCTTTTTCTCTCTATCCGTCTTCTCTCTCTCTCTCTCTCTCTCTTAGTGTTTTGGGTTTGTGGGTTTTGTTATTGGTGGGTTGTTGAGATCGGTGTTTTGGGTTCTTGGTGTTGGTGGTGGGTCATTTTTAGGTTGAGATTGGGCTGGGGTGGGTTCATTGGTCCATGGTGGTGGTTATGGTGGTGGGGGGTTGGACTTAGGTTGATATTGTGGCAGGGGATTGTGGGTTGCTGTCGGTGGATGTGAATGATAGTGACTAAGGGTGGTGTGTTGAACTGTTACTATCTATGTTGTGTAGGTGGTTTCTATGGTGTGCAAGCTTGACATTTTGGTCACCAAATATTAACATATTTCGAGGCCCTAGACGGGGAAGAGGCTAGAAAACTCCTAGAGACAACCCATTGCTTTAAAGTAAATATGGATTGAGTTATGTTAGAGGTCTTCAACAAAGAGATGGTGATCCAAATGGACTTAAGGTTGCTGCATGTTGTAAATTACCTTAGTTGAATTTACAAATGGGTTGTGGTTGCCACAATGGTAGTTGCGGCTAATTGCTAATTGTTTTTGTGGTGGTTGTTTTTATTATTATTTTAATGAGTTTTTTTTAATATTATTTTAAATGAAGTGGTAAAAAAATAGAACATTTGATATAGAATGTATTGTAAAATATGATATTAAAATAGATAAAATAGGTTTTTGAGGATCTAAAAACTAAAAGTTTTAGCTCCTTTGATGTAATGCTCTTATGTATGTATCAGCATACCAAGATTTCAATATATATACGATTTGGATGGAAACTGAATAAAATATTTCTGAATATTATACCTTCTCCTCCCTTTCACCTCTTCCTTGTGCACAGATTTAGCAGAATAATTACTCAAATACCCCATTAATCACCATGCTTAAAAAAAAAAAAAAAAATCTCTCTCTTCTTCAATATGGGATTAAACATTTTACTAACTCATTATCCTCCATATTAAATCTTATATTTTTATATTTATGTTGTCATATTTATTTATTTTAATTAGATAATATTAAAAAGCTACAAAAAATTCTACTGATATCACTAATAATTTATCGCATTAATTGGCTGTTAATTTTTTTGTCAAATTTTATTTTATTTTTTTTGTGTCCGTGAACCTTCTTCAAATTAATTACTAAATTAGAAGTTGTAAACCAAATGTCTAGTATGTTAGAATATGGGAATTGGAATGGAATGCAAAAAGGAAACCTTGGTAAAGAGAGCAGATATGGTTTTGTGTGTTGGGTGGGATGGGATGGGATGGGATGATGATGATTGAAAAGTATGGGGGGTGGGTGCGGAGAGGAAGGCCTGCGTTCGTTTGAAATGGTGACATGAGGTGAAAGGGACGGTTTTAAAGGTAGGGGGATATCCCGACACAAGCACGCCTTACGGAGCCAAATTAGTAAAAGCAAAAGGTTTTAGCATTTATTTCGGGTTGTCCCTCTGAGTCTGAGAGTCTGAGTCTACTGAGTAGTACCCTACAATCCCAGTACCAAAAAAATATATTTACTACTCAATGCATTTGCATTTATTGGACAGTGCCAACACCATGATACTTCTCTCTCTCTACACATTGCCTATTGGTGTGAATTCATTAATATTATTATTGAGTATGACTTGACTATTCTTTCCTTCTTTTCTATTCCCCAATCTTCGAGTTTGGCATTACACACTTTTCAATATTAAAAAAAAAAAAAAAAACATTTCATAGCAACAACAGCAGGTTACATCTCTTTCTCACCCTTCCTTCCTTATTTACGTGCCTTTTGTCCCCCCAATTCCCCGCCTCTCTTTCAAATTAAAGCCCCCTTTAATTACCATCAGTCAACACCAACTCAACCTAGGAGTAAAATAAACTGAAAAACTCAAGTCTCATTCTCCACATCTCACAATTACAAATTTACAAAAAAAAAAAAAAAATACAATTACAAAATTGGGAAAAGTTATTAAAGGTATTAATTTAAAAATATCATTAATATTTTTTAATGAAAAAAAAAAAAACTAATTTTTTTGACAATATTTTTTTTATTATAAATTTTTTATGGGCAACCATTAACCAAACCCCATAAAGTTTAGGCAATTTATCTATGCCTTTTTTGTCTTATAAAATTGATATTTTAAACCTTTGTAATATTTGAAATAAGGTAATTTATCCTCTCCAAAAATAAATAAGTAAGGTACTTTGATTATTTTGTTAAACTTTTATCATCATCATCATCATCATTATTTTTGTTAGGTTATTATTATTATTATTATTAGATATAGGGTAAGCTTAATATTGTGGGAAGTCTAAGTTGATAACTTTAAATGAGGTCTATAAGTCTATTATATTTAAATGTTAATTTAATAATTTTTTTAATATTACTAAAGAAAATATTAGTTTAATGAATTAAAAAATATCATATGGAGAATAAAATATCATAGATTAAACATAAAATTTAGCAAAAATTAATGAAAAATTATTATTTATTTTTTTAAATGTTTACTTTATCTTAAATCTAAGATAATGCATGGTTAAGTAAAGTTTTAATCTAATTTTCAATTTTATATTTTGGTGTAAGTAGAGAGACATAGATTTTTTAGTGTGTGGCTATGTAAGAGATTAGGTAGTTAATATTGACAATCTACTATGTAGGATATTTGTTTACAAAAATTAAAGTCTCAAGCTAATTGGGAAAATTAATCATCATTGATGATCTAGCACATTTACAATTTTTTTTAAACACTTTAAAGTTTCAAATAGGTTAAGTTTTTATTAGTTTAGTATTTTGAAGGTCTTGTTAGAGTTGAGAAAAATAAAATGCTAAGACCACTAGAAATTTTACTACAAATGTGATCGGTGAACTTTAACAACCTAATTAATGAATGTTTGAATTTCTTTTTTGTGATTGATGACACATTAGTTTATAATTATTTTGTAGTAAAATTTGTGAAGTAATGTTAGAGATACTAAAATTTTTACTACATAAACCTTACAGGTTGATGTGTTACCAATTACAAAAAAAAAAAAAAAAAAAAAAAAAAAAATCAAACATTCATTTATCACTAGTTTGTGATCCCATGCATATGCATGGGGTACATTTACAAATAAGCAATAACTAAATGCAAAGTTTATATATAATATCTATAATTTTTTAATATTTAAAAATATAAAATAGCTACTTATAAAATAAATGTAAAGTTTATTTGACACAATTTTTTTTTAAAAAAAAACATTTAAACTATTATTGTGCGTGAAAACTTTTGCAGAAGCAATATAAAACAAAAAAATATATTTTCATTTAAAGATTTTTGTACCACACAACCATGGATTCTAAATAGAACAAAATTGAGTACCTCTCTTAGCAACCCAAGCGTGTTGCCTCCCAAGGTATCCACGTCTCTCTCTCTCTATTTCTTTTTGAGTTTTCAAAAGACTGCAGTATCACTTAATAGTTCTAATGGCCAACCACTAATTGATATTTTAAAATCTTATTTTATTTAAGACTTCTAAAACCCAAAAGAGAGATTGGACATGGGATCCTTAGGGATCCTAACCTTCAGCTGTAGGATTTATCAATAACTTTTTGAACGTTATTGACTTATCTTGAAACTTTTTCAAAATTATTTCTTAATTTTCTCAACCATATCAAGAAAATATTTGAACTTCTACAGATTGCAATAATGTCCATCAACACATTGCAATTGACCCCTGAAAATTAGAGAATTACAAATGAGGTCCCATTTCATACATTTTTATATCTATGTCCTTCCACCATACTATATTCCCACAAGCCACTAGGACTAGATAAATATCATTGTCATGTCCCTAGCTTATGTGACCCCTAATTTCTTGATTTCATGATTTCTATTGGACTCCAAAATATCTTTTTAAAAAAACTCTTTCAATATATATATATATATATTTATATATATATACAATATTATATATATGAAAAACATTTTTTAAAAATGTCACCGGCCGGTTTTGTTTTAAGTCCAACTTCAATATGAAAATCAACTGAATATACTATCTTCTTTAGAGACTGGTGGATTCATTGTTGAGCATTTATATATTTTACTCATTACACACATAACCCAACGTGTTTGTATATAGCCTTTAAAATTGGCATCACCAGTTGACATTGTCAAAGTTATGTGCATAATAAATAAATATACACAAACCCCTCATGTTTGAGGACAATAGAAAAATTGTGATAGAACAAACTTTTAATTAACAATGATCACTCCATAACGTGTCCTTGATTGGATCCAATTCAGTGTATGTACTTGTTACATTACACCCACTTGTTTGCTTAAAGTCACTACTTCAATGATGGAGTAAATCATCCTATCATACAGCAGCACAACAAGTGTAGGCCTCAGTGGTAATATTCAATTAATATCCACAGCCTAGAACAATTTAATAATCTATGAGAAATCATTACTCCCTGTCTTTGGTTCCTTGACCATTAACATGATTTTTCCTACAGAGGTGACATCACATGCCACATTTAAACAATGAAATATACCTATAAAAGTTATGAATGTGAAAATAAAATTTTATTATAAAATAAAAATGCATAGTATTGTTTTTGAGGGCACATAATTCTAACAATCTCCCACTTGCACTCAAAACCAATCATACATGTATTTAATACCCATTGCTTCCAAATGTTTCTCAAACACCTTTTGAGACAATGCCTTTGTGAGTGGATCTGCAACATTATTGCCAGAGGCAATCTTTGTTATTACTACATCACCTCTTTGTATAATATCACGTATCAAGTGATATTACGTGCAATATGTTTTGTCCTTTGATGAGTTCTTGGTTCTACTGCATTTGCAACGGCCCCACTATTGTCACAATAGATAGTAATGGGTGACTCAATAGAAGGAACAACTTCAAGTTCTTGAATGAACTTGCAAATCCACACAGCTTCCTTTGCAGCTTCACTTGCAACTACATACTCTGCTTTTGTAGTAGAGTCTGCAGTAGTATCTTGCATGCAACTTCTCCAACTTATTGCTCCCTTGCCAAGAGTGAACACAAATCCAGAAATTGATTTTCTATCATCAATATCAGATTGAAAATCAGAATCTGTATACCCTTGGACAGTCAAATCGTCACCCCCAAACACCAAAAAATAATGTTTGGTCCTATTTAAATATTTAAGGATATGTTTCACTACTATCCAATGCTCAGAACCTGGATTGGATTGATATCTACTCATAATGCTCACTGCATAACAGATGTCTGGCCTAGTGCAAAGCATTGCATACATAAGACTTCAGCCGAAGCATAAGGACAATTTCTCATTTTCTCTCTCTCTCTTCTTGTGTTTTAGGACACATTTGATTAGAGAGATGAACTCCATGTCTAAAAGGTGAAAACCCTTTCTTGGAATCTTGCATGCTAAACCTAGCCAATATCTTGTCAATATAATTGACCTATGAAAGTCCCAATAACCTTTTCTTTCGGTCTCTAAACAATTTGATTCTGAATATATAGGACGCTTCACCAAGATCTTTCATTGCAAAGTGACTAGATAACCATACTTTTATATATGACATTGCTCCTACATCATTGCCAATGAGTAGTATGTCATCTACATAAAGAACTAAAAATGTAATGGTGCTCCCACTAACCTTTTTGTAAACACAAGGTTCATCCATATTTTGTGAGAAACCAAACAATTTGATTGCCTCATCAAAACGGATGTTCCAACTGCGTGATGCTTGCTTTAGGCCGTATATAGATCTCATCAACTTGCACACTTTTGATTCTTGACCATGAGGTATGAAACCTTCAGGCTGGTCCATAAAAATTTCTTCTCGAATGTGTCCATTCAAGAAAGGTATTTTAACATCCATTTGCCATATCTCATAATCATAATGTGTAGCAATTGACAATAGAATCCTTATGGACTTTAGCATGGCTACTGGCAAAAAGGTTTCCTCATAATTAATTCCAGCATTTTGATTATACCATTTTGCCACTAGCCTAGCTTTATAGGTCTCCACCTTACCATTAGGTCCTATCTTCCTTTTGTAGACCCATTTACAACCAATAGGCTTAACACCTTCTGGTTTGTCTACTAAGGTCTAGACTTGGTTGGTATACATTGAGTCCATCTCTGATTCCATGGCCCTTTTCCAATTCTCAACGTCCTTATCAGTCATTGCCTCTTGATAAGTAAAAGGATCATTATAATGCTCCTCTGACTCCATTAGATAAATCTCATTTAACAAAGTGAGTCTAACTGGAGGTCTGATAGTCCTTTTACTACGTCGAGTCTCTTGTATTTTGCTTGGTTCAGTAGGCACTATTACTTGCTCTTCATTATTCTTATTCAACTCAGCCATTGGGTTATCAGTTTGTTCATCAAGAGAAAATTTTGTTCTACTTTCATTTAAGCTATAATTTCCTCAAGAAAAATTGCATTCTTGCTCACAATAACCTTTTGCTCCCTAGGATTGTAAAAATGGAAACCAGTAGACATTTTGGGATAGCCAATAAATAAACACCTATCACTCCTTAGTCCTAGCTTATCCATATTAGACTTTCTAACATGTGCTGGACAACCCCATATCTTTAAGTGATTTAGACTTGGTTTCTTACCAGTCCATAACTCATATGGGGTATTAGGAACTGATTTGGTAGGGACTCTATTTAATAAATAAATAGCAGTCTCCAAAGCATAACCCCAAAATGAAATTGGCAACTCTAACATGCTCATCATAGAACGAACCATATCTAATAAGGTTCTATTTCTTCTTTCAGCTACACCATTATGTTGAGGTGTGGCAGGGGGAGTCAATTGAAGAATAATCCCATTTTCTTTTAGATATTCCTTAAATTGATCCAAGAGGTATTCTCCTCCTCTATCAAAGCAAAGAACTTTTATGCATTTTCCAGCTTGTTTCTCAATCTCATTACGAAATTCTTTAAACTTTTCAAAGGATTCAGATTTATGTTTCATTAGGTACAAATAACCATACCTAGAATAATCATCAATAAAAGTAATGAAGTAATAGAAACCACCTCTTGCCATGTGATTCATAGGACCACAAACATTAGTGTGTATTAATCCTAATACATCAGTGAGTCTAGCTCCCTTTCCTGTAAAGGGACTTTTGGTCATTTTCTCTTGTAAGCAAGGCTCACAAATTGGATAAGGCTCTACCTTCAAAAGATTCAATGCCACAAATAGGTAGGATTAGCATCTCTTTTTCTTTTAAGAGATAACACACCGGCAGCAATATCATTCTCGAATCTCAACACAATTAATAGAATTATCAATAGAACTCAAAAAGTAAAGACCATCCTGTAAAATGCCAGAAGTTACAAATTTATTATTAAACTTAACAACGAGTTTAGATGTAAAAAGAAATGAATATCCTGAACAACCAAGTTGTGAAACTGAAACTAAATTTCTTCACACTTCTGGCACATATAAGCAATCTTCTAAGACAAGAGTTCTACTAGAAGATAATTCTAAATAAAAGGTTCCAATGGCAGTGGCTGCAACAGTTGCATCGATCCCCATCTTTAGGATCACCTCCCCTTCATTTAGCCTTCAGGTCTCCTTGAACCCCTGCAACATATTGCAAATGTGCGAGATTGTACAAGAATCTACACACCAAGAATCAAATGGACCATCCATTAAATTTGTTTCAATAACGAGCAAATTAGGCATACCTTCTGCAGGTTTTTCATTCTTCAGAGAAGCCAAATAATGGCGACAGTTTCTCTTCCAATGACCAGGCTTACTGCAATGGAAAAAATTTCCTTTTGCTTTCTTTTTCTCAGTGTCCTTATTCACTTTGTCACCCTGAGCCTTATTGAATGACTAAGACCCTTTTCTCTTAAAGTTCTTACCCTTAGACTTCAACTTAAGAGAAGTATTAGATTTTTCAGCCAACATTAGAGTAGGCTTTTCTTTCTTGATGAGATCCTCGACTACTTTCAACATATTGAGAAATTCTGACAATGTCACTACCATCTTATTCATGTTATAGTTCATGATAAACTGATTAAAAGAATCAGGTAAAGATGCTAGGATCGCATAAACTTGGGTCTCACTATCAATTTCTGCACCAAGCATATCTAGTTCGTTGATGAAAGAAATCATCTTCAAGACATGTTCCTGAACTGGAGTTCCTTCCACCATTTTGGTGGACATGAGATTTTTCATAGCAGTTTGTCGTGCACTTCTACTTTGTTCTCCAAACATCTCTTGGAGGTGCAACATCATATCTTGTGCTGTAACTAGGCCTTGGCATTGTTTTTGCAACACAATGGTCATAGAGGCCATTATGTAGCATTTAGCCATTTCATCAGCCTCATGCCACTTATTAAATGCATCTCTTTGCTCCTCAATGGCATCAGCTAAACCAAGTTCTGGTGCTTCAGTATTAAGGACATGAGCTATCTTATCAGTAGTGAGAACAATGATTAGGTTCCTTTTCCAATCTACATAGTTTGGTCTAGACAATCGATTTTCATCCAAAATCTTAGCTAAGGGATTAAAATTGGTCATAATGAATCTGGAAAATAATATAAAATAATATTTTCACATACATATATCCATCATAGTCAGGTTTTTGAATAACTAATGGCACCTCCCACAAGAACAAAATATCATAGATTCCCAGAACAAAATATAACAATTATATTCATAAATAGTTTGAAGTGGGCATCGGGAACCCTTACCTTGCATGCTCCAATAATTTCTTTTGAAATATACTGTGCACACCATATAAAGGCAACTAGATACTATTCATCATAATTTCATCTCATGTTTCTAATTTTATTTAATTTATCTATGACTCCCGATTTACTTTTGGCCTCCAAATCAAACATGTTTTACATTATTTTAGTGGTCATGTTTATTTGGATAAGTGCAAACCATTATCTGAGTGTGATATATGTACTAGTATGATTATGTTGCTATTTTAGCCACACTCCCACCACACATACACACACCAGTCTTCCCAAAAAGTAAACAAGAGGAACTACTAAACCAAAATCAAGTCTATCCTTTTGGCTTCAACAAAATTTTAATTTAATAGAACCTTTATTCACCGACAATGGAGGGCCATAGGAATTATTCTATAAAATAATCCTATTTAGCACTTAATATATATTAGTACTGGGATGCAACTGTAAAGTTAGTCAATGCACTAAATATCATTCTTTATGTATCTGAAACAACTCCCACCAATTGAGATTCAATACCTTTTTTTTTTTTTTTTTCTTTTTTTGATAAGGAGATTCAATACCTTAATTCGGCAATACTCAAGATTTTATCAACATAAAAAAGGTGAGTCCATGAACCAAAATATATCAACATGGGTTACAGAGATAAGCACATATACACGAAACCATATTTGACAATCTATAAAGCAATTATAGCACTACGGCGCACAACTCAAGATTAGATGCAAGAGACATGCCACTTCAGCAACATATATATCAAATATAATCAAGAATACCGAAAACAAATCGGAACCAAACAATCAACATATCACATATATAAATCACGGCACAGATTTTTATTGTTCTCCACTTCTCCGAATAAATAAAAAACAATTAAAAGATCAAATATATCAATCATGACATATAGGAAATAAATCTCGGCACACATACTAATATGAATAACGATTCAGAATCCATGATTAATTGTGGTTTGCTCTGATACCACTGAAAACTTTTGCAGAAGCAATATAAAACAAAAAATATATTTTCATTTAAAGATTGTTGTACCACACAACCATGAATTCTAAATAGAACAAAATTGCGTACCTTTCTTAGCAACCCAAGCGTGTTGCCTCCCAAGGTATTCACATCTCTCTCTATTTTTTTTTGAGTTTTCAGAAGACTGCAGTATCACTCAGTAGTTCTGATGGCCAACCACTAATTGAGATCCTTAGGGATCCTAATCTTCAACTATAGGATTTATCAATAACTTTTTGAATGTTATTGACTTATCTTGAAACTCTTTCAAAATTATTTCTTAATTTTCTCAACCATATCAAGAAAATATTTGAACTTCTATAGATTGCAATAATGTCCATCAATACATTGCAATTGACCCCTGAAGATTAGAGAATTACAAATGAGGTCCCATTTCATACATTTTTATATCTATGTTCTTCCACCATACTATATTCCCACAAGCCACTAGGACTGGATAAATATCGTCGTCATGTCCCTAGCTTATGTGACCCCTAATTTCTTGATTTCATAATTTCTATTGGACTCCAAAATATCTTTTAAAAAAAACTCTTTAAATATATATACAATATTATATATATGAAAAACATTTTTGAAAAATGTCACCAGCCGGTTTTGTTTTGAATCCAACTTCAATATGAAAATCAACTGAATATACTATCTTCTTTAGAGATTGATGGATTCATTGTTGAGCATTTATATATTTTACTCATTACACACATAACCCAACATGTTTGTATATAGCCTTTAAAATTGGCATCACCAGTTGACATTGTCAAAGTTATGTGCATAATAAATAAATATACACAAACCCCTCATGTTTGAGGACAATAGAAAAATTGTGATAAAACAACCTTTTAATTAACAATGATCACTTCATAAGGTGTCCTTGATCGGCTCCAATTCAGTGTATGTACTTGTTACATTACACCCACTTGTTTGCTTAAAGTCACTACTTCAATGATGGAGTAAATCATCCTATCATATAGCAGCAAAACAAGTGTAGGCTTCAGTGGTAATATTCAATTAATATCCACAGCCTAGAACAATTTAATAATCTATGAAAAATCATTACTCCCTGTCTTTGGTTCCTTGGCCATTAACATGATTTTTCCTACATAGGTGACATCACATGCCACATTTAAACAATGAAATATACCTATAAAAGTTATGAATGTGAAAATAAAATTTTATTATCAAATAAAAATGCATAGTATTGTTTTTGAGGGCACATAATTCTAACAGTGTGAGGCCAAAACAAAATTAAGAAACAAAGTTTTGGTCGCAACTAATTTGTATTATGGGCTGATAATAATCCACAATGGGAAATTTGAACAAGAATAATAAACATTTATGTAAAAACCATGTAAATAAGGTATATTACTCAATTTATTGGATAGCATTACAAAGTTCTTCTCAAGAACAAGAACAAGAACAACTAAGATATTACAAGGATCCTCACTTTTTCTCCCCTCAATTCTTTCTTTTATCTTTTCTCATCCCTCTCTTGTGTGTCCTCCATTTTGCCCTTATCCTCCCTCATATTTGCCATTCCTGCTTCTCCAGGATGCGCTGTCCCTGCATAACTAGATATCTTTCTGTCCCATAGGCTCTTCCTTCCTCATTTTCATCACGAATGGAGACTTTCTGGGTTTTTTTCATTGTTCAGGCCGTCATCTAGCATTAAATGCGACTGTGCTAGGCAGGTGACCCTCATTAATGTGGAGATTATTGTAGAATCATTAGGAAGCTTCAAAAGGCTTCCTCAGACAATCTCACGTCTTTTAGAATTCTTCCTTGAGAACTTTGTTTCTACCAATTCAACATGGAACTTGACCTTGGACATGGTCCATGGTGGAGTAATCCTTGAATCTGAGGGGACACACTGTTTGGTCCATGGTCCGAGGCTTGAGTCTTTTAGGAAGGCCTATTCTTAAAATGGGTTGGCTTGTATTGTGCTTATCTTTGCCCATGGCCCAATATTGTTTGGGCTTGGGCTCCATAAAATCATGTTCCTACAATAGCTCCCCATGATCTTATTCCCATTAACTTTGTGGGATAAGATCATGGCCGCATCTTGGGGGTCATTTTGAGATTTTCTATTTGACATTGATGGGAGTGCAGTCGTCAAGGCATTAAATGGGATGTGGACTAGCTCTTCGGTTTTCGAATTGTTATGTCACTTGTCAAGATTTGGGTGATGGAGACCAGGAGGTGGAGCATGTAGTGGGGGAAACCTTAGGGAAAAGACATGCTTTTCCCGCTCATATTTGGTGCTATTTAAGGCAACACTTATTTCCCTTTCACCATTTTTGCTATGTTCCCTCACTTTCTCTAAAGAACTTTCACCTTGCGAAGCCCCGACCAAGTTTTGAAACTCCATTTTATTATAAGTTCTCTCGTTTTTTGTCCATTTTTCTTTGTTTTTCATTTTTATTTCCTCCACCTTCTTTCATTTTCCTAGAAAAATCATGGGTAAAGTTTCCCAACTAGTTAGTACTTCTACCCGAATAGAAGCTTTTAAAGCCAAGTATGGCATTCCCCGAGAACTTCAATGTATGAGAACCCATTGAAGAAGAGCAAGGTTCCTCATGCTGAGGTTCCTATGGCTATCCCTGTGGTGCTAACTTGGTCTCCCACTCCTTCTCTGCAAGCATCTACCGTCGTAGCATCCGAGGCTGGTGAAGGATCCTCTGAGCCTCCCCACCATATATGTGCGAGTTCATCATGGAGGGAGCTCCCCTTCCATCCACCAAAGGTGTCAGGCCATGGGTAGACAAACATGGCTGGAAGGTGGTCGATTGTGTAGGGAGAGCTGTTTTTCTTCCCATGGACATAGAGAACTGGAAGACGATTGTAGACATCGCATTTTGTACCCTTTATGACTTGAGCCCCCCTTCCTTAATGATGTTAGAATTCTAAAGCCTAATGTTGTTTTAAGGCCCGATCAAATTGAAATTGACTTGAGGAAAGTGCTTTCAAAAAATATAACTCTTTCATGAGTCAAATAAGCTATTTTTAGAAAAGTAAGGCCATGGAAACCCTAAGGCATGTGTACGCATACATGTGTATGTGCATGCATGCTCAAGCTCTGCGTGCGCATGCTTTATACACACGTACGCATACACGGGCATGCATCCACATGCTAGGGTCTAGAAACTATGAAAGGAAAGTTTTTTTGCATTTAAAACTTGGTTTTGGAATGAATCCCACATCATTTGGGAGCCATTCCAAAACCCTATTTTTTTACTATAAAAAACCATACATGGTACTTTTTCAAAACACATAGAAAAATTTGAAGGGAAAACACAAGATTCACTAGAAATAATGAATCAAATGGGGAGTTTTTCACAAAAACATCCTCAAGTCAATATTTTTTTTGATTGAGACCTTTTCTGTTCTTGATCTTTGAGTTTCAAGGTTTAACTAACTTATTTTAGTTTGGTTGTGACTAGATTGATCGAGGAAAATAGTCAAAATCAAGCCAAGGACTAAAAGTTTTGGAGGTAAAGGTTCTAGCTCTTCTTGCCTCCTTTTCTTTGATTAAATCTATTTTTCTCTTGTCTCTTTCATTTTATATACGTTTAACATGTTTGTTTAGCTTGGGTTTATTTTTTTTTCTTGTTTTAAGCATGCTAGGTTGCTAAATTTAGTTTTTGTGCAGTTGTGTTCTTATATTCAAGATTAGGGTTTAGGGCATGTATGTGTACACATGCTTACTGCATGCGCACGAATACTCAAAGTATGCATATGCATACAATTGGGCTGCATATGCAGGCCCTATATATGTGCACGCATACTCATGCCCAGAAACCCTAATCCGAACCTTTTGGCTTTTGTTTCTTTGTTTTATTTGTTTAATATGTCTCTATTCTATCCTAGTTTTCTATATGTGTATGTCTCTGTCTCCATGTTTATTTATTGTTTGTTCTTTAGATGATAGATTAGGGTTTATCTTTAATCTTGTTGATGTGCAATGAACGTTTATACAACATGATCATGCATTGATGCATAGGTGTTGTGGTACAGTGAGAGGTGGCGACTCCATTTTTTTCTCCACCACAGTCCACTAGGCCTAGGCGTACTCCCCTTATTGCGCCCACAATGATAGAGGGAGAAGAAATGCTCTACGCCTTAAAGAGGAATGTAGTGTTGGTAAGTTTCTACCTTTCCATCTTTCCTCTTTTTCTTGATTGTTTCTTCTACTAGGGCTGTCTGTCTTTTAGGTACCATTAATCTTTGTCCTTTTTTGCAGACCTACTAGGGCTTGGTAAAGATGGATAGGGGGATATCCAAGGCTACTGAAAAGTAGAAGGAGGCTTCGTCTTAGCATGAATAGTTGATGAAATAAGTGAAGGACTTAATGCTCAAAGTGAGGGAATCCGAGGCTGCTTGCACCAAGGTTGAGGGAGAGGCTGCTCCGCAAAGACCAATTTTGATACCGCTTGTAGACACCTAATTTTGTACCCCTTACAACTCGAGCCCCCGTTCCTCAATTACGATATTTCTTTGTGGCCCAAGGTTGATTTAGGGCCCAATCTCATAAAATCTTGACTTGAAGAATTATTTATTGAAAATATAAACTTATTTTTGGAAAAGAAAGGCATAGGAAGCCCTAACTGAGTGTACGCATGATTGCATATGCACATGCACACTCAAACCATGCGTATGCATCTAGGGTTTTAGAAACTATGAAAGGAAATATTTTTGCACATAAATTCATGTGGAACACTCCACACCCCTATTTTACCACTATAAAAAGCCATAAAAGGCACTTTTTCAAAGAGAAAGAAAAACATAGAAGATTCATTAGAAAATAGTGAATCAAAGAGGGAGTTTTTTCACAAAACATCATCAAGTCAAGTTTTATTTGGTTGTGACCTATTTTGATCTCATACTTTGAGTTATAAAGCTTACTAATGTGCTGGTTTTGGTTGTTGATTAGATTGATTAAGGGGAACGGTGAAATCAAGCTCTAAAGAGTTATTGTGTTAAGGTAAAGGTTCTAACTTTGACTCTTCACTTTCTTTTATTGCTTTAATATGTTTATGTTAGCTTAGGTCTATTTTGTGTTTATATTAAAAGCATGATAGGTTGTTAGATTTCTTGTTTTTGTTTAGTTTTTTCTTCTGTTTTGTTGGGTTTAGGTTTTTGGGCATGTAGGTGTGCAAATGCTTCATGCATGCGTACGCATACTCAAAGTGTGCGTACGCATACAATTGGGATGCACATGCATACCCTATGCATGTGCATGCACATTTGTGACCAGAAACCCAAATCCATTTTTTCCTTGATTTTTGTTTTTTTTCTTTCACATGTTTAGTCTCTGTTTAGCCTATTTTCACGTCTTTTTAAGCCTTTTTTCAAAACTTTGTTTTGTTTAGTGCTTAGATCTTAATTAGGGTTTATTGGTTGAATACGATGAACATGGATTTGAATATGAACATGCACTGATGCATAGGTGTTGTGATGTAGTAAGGTAAGTGAGGTAAGTCATGCATAGATCACATGGACATCCATTTGGATGGTTGAGTATGAGTTGCTCAAAATGCTTGGTTGGATGCCATGAGTTTTGAAGCTATGTTTGGATATTTAGATATGCTTGTTTAATCTACCTTGTGTTGTTGTTGCCCTTTTTGTGTTTAATAACATGATAGATGAATGCTAGGCTTAGGAATGATATGCCATGTTAATTGCTTTAGATACCTGTTACAGTGCGAGTTAGTCTAAAATAACATATTAAAAGGCCCTTTAATTAGATTAAGATTTGGAACACAATGAGTGGAAGCCGGCCTATGGGTCGGGTGGGGTTGGGTGCCTAACACCTTCCCATCTTTAGACCTAAACTTTGGACGCGTGCTTTGGTAAGATTAGTCCTTCCACAAAGGCGCTATATATATGGTTCCTAGACCTAATCTAGGTGGAGACTCTATTTACACACTCCACCATGGTCCACCATGAGCCATGGGGTACTTCCTACGAGAAAAGATCAAAAAAGCTCATCATAGGTGCTTGTACCCACAGTGGCAACTTTGCTAGGGATAGAGAAGTTTGACTCCAATGTGTTCCATCTCTTAATCTTTGATGAAGGCTTTTTTAATATTGTTTTGCTCATACTTTTACTTGGTTTTTTTGTCCCTTTACCATGGTTGGTGATAAGTGGAAAAGTGGAGGCTCCATTTGGGCCAAGACTTTCCGAAGTTCATCCCACCAACTCACAATCTATGCCATTACCTATGTGGGTTTTGAGTACATTAATGGTTTGCCATCAATCCATTATGCTCCATTTAGGACCAAGGTTGGAACAATGACCCACCTAGTTGTGAGTGACCTATTAATCTATCCCTTTAGCTTTAAGGAGCTTACCCACACATAGAGAAATCCTAGATCCTATAAAAAAAGTGTTAGGATTAGTGCCTTTAAATCCTATTATATGATGCTATGTATGAAAATATATATAACATTATGTATGACTTAATGTTGTGATTAATAAAGTTGTTTATTATTATCTGAAATAATGGTAACATGAATATTTGGACATTATCATATAGTCCATGAGATGCATAATATGTGATTTAGTCACAGAATATATAAATCACAAGTTCTTTTTAAACTCAAAATTTTAGTTCGTAGTCGGTGATGAAATTGGGCATTTCATCTGCGAAGACTATAACATGTCAACTAAGATGATTTATCTTGATTGTGGAAGTGGAGACTTCTAGTTGATATGTTGATATGTTTTAAGAGTTAAGACATATTAAACTGGACCACTGTGAGATTTATTGTTCTCCTAACGACTGTCAAATGAATAATAAATTCACGACTTTTATTTACATCAACTCTTAATCCTGAGAGAATAATGAACCTGATTATGAAGTGTAGGTTGATTTGATATATCAGGAATGAGATCTAAAGTAATGATCAAAACCTCAGTATGTTAGGCAGTCACATTTAGTGTTGATGGAACATATATTCTCAAGATGGAATTCATAATCTCTTAACGAAGATAGTAAATATTCCCTTGAGATAAGTTTAATGGGTTTAGTTATTCAGAATGTTAGGCCTAACTACTTTAGTAAGGAGTTACTAAAGTATATATTTATGAAATTAGATTTCATAAATATATGATGAATAACTTAAAGGATTAAACTAGGTACTAAAGGATTAAGATGTAGTAATCTCCAAAGTGGCAGTCTACATTTATGACTTTGTATTACTACGAATATTTTATAAAGGGGTTGTATGTATAATAAAGTCTTGGGATATAATTTATTAATAAGGCCTAGAGTGCAATTATATTTATATAGTGGTATTAAATATAATAAAATGGTAACTTTGAGCTCGTCAAGAGTTGACAGAAAATCCCAAGGCTCATTAGAGCTAGTGTCTTATTTGTTCCCTTTTGGTCCCACTCAAAGCCACATACTAAAGCACAATTGGAAAAGCCCAAAGCGCTAGCCCAATTAGATAATCAGTTATAAGAAGAGAAACATACAAAATTTTGTAAGAGAATGAAATGGTTTGTATGTGAGTGTATGACACTATATTATTCTCCCTTGAACACACACATATTAGTTGATTGAGCGACCACACTTCTTGGGTACAAGTGGAATTGGAGCGAAGATTAAAAGTGTTCTCAAGTACTTTTAAATCTTTGGTTTTGAATTTCACCGCATCAAGGTACACTCTCTTGTTCTTATATTCTAAAATTTACATAGTACATGTTATCAATTGCGAATAAAGTAGATCCATTAATTTTCCGTTGTGTATGTTTTGTAAACGATACAAACATGCATTTTTCTAACAAAAAGGGTACCTTTTATATCTATTTTTTTTTCAATCATATCTTGTATTCACCCAATTCTAAAGCATAAATAAAAGATGTAAAATTGAAAGGAAAAAAGTTTTGGCATACCCTAAAACATTAGGATGAAAGGAAAAGAAGTATCTCACATATAAGAGGCTTATCCTAAAGTTCAAAGCTATATCTTAACTTGAAAGGTTTATAGGACCAAAGCCCATTTGCTATATTCTTGGCTTATCCTAAAGTCCAAATCAAGGCCTTTTGTGAAAAAAAAATTCTTGGGCCTAAGATATCAAATATGCTATGGCCTGGCATCCAAGATCCTAAAAAGTCAAATGAATCTCTCTAATTTTGGGCCTCCTTGTTATATGTAAAGGCTAAAATGATGTGCTACTCATAGGCATTGAAAGGAAGGCCATAACATATTCTAGCTAGAAGGCTCTCCAAAAAAGAAGAAAAATTGATAATGAATGAAGAATGTAGAGACCAAAGATGATGAATACATTATTGGCTCATATTTGAGATAAAATGTTGAAAGTCTATAAGCACATTCTCAAGAAAGCTTACTAGAGTAAGATGATAGCATTGTTGTAAATGGACCATGCCCTAGGAAACAAAGGGCAAGGCTCATAAGAGGAAAGTGACTTTGTAATTAAGCCTTCATTAAAATGGATTTAAAGACTTTCTTAAGGACACCTAAATAAGAGAAGCTTTTAACTTAAGACGTGTGCTCATTTTCAAAAGGATCTCTTGTAGATTTTCCATGTACCACGATGTCTGATTACACACCTTAAGAAAAGGTTGATCATGTTTTGATTGAAGGGGTCATTCGCTTGCTCTTCCCAGTGTTGAAGGATGTTTCGGGACCATGGACTTTCACAAGAGTTAATGACTTTTCCGAAGTGGGGAGCCTTGGATCTTGGGATGATAAAGATTGGCAAGACTAGACCTCAATAAATGGGCCAATCCAGGATGCTTTGACTCGCATTTTGATTGAGTGAGATCCTACTTCACCCCTCAATGAAGGGCAATACTTTGTTATGGTTAAGAGTGAAGAAGAAAAAGATGATGATGATGGGGAGATTGGCCACACGGAGCATTGGACCGATAGTGAGCATGATTGGTCCATTGGAGGAGAAGATTGCATCTTTTCCGACCAAGAAGATGTTCCATGGAATCTAGTTGAAGCAATGTGCGTCTGGAGTCCTTGGGGAGAAAAAGATTGATCTGTGGAGTTGATGACTTTGTTTAAGAAAGAGAGTAAGGAAGACGACAACAATGCCTAAGGAGAAGAGAAGTGTAATAAAGAGCCATATTCATCATGCCTACTAATGGACACCGTAGCATTTGGACCTGGGTCGATTTTTCTAAAGTCATAAGGAAATTGACTTGTAATGAAAGTTTTAATGTACTTTTCAACATTTTTTAATAAGATGAACTCTGATTTGACTTATTTTGACGTGTCCCATAATATTGAAATTCTGCACTTTAATGATTCCAAGGAATTTGAAAATGAAATTAATAAACAATTGGAAAAGAAAATTGAACCTATGGAACTAATTCTTGAAACTCTTAATTTGGGCAATGATGAGAATCCATGTTTAATTAAAATTGGCTCCACTTTAATTGAACAAGAAAAGAAATATCTCAAGGAACTTCTCACTAAATTCCAAGAAGTATTTGCATGGTCCTATGAAGATATGTCAAGCATTGATCCCGAGATTGCACAACATCGTGTTGATACTTATTCCCACATAGTACCTGTCACGAAAAAGTTGAGGTGCATAAGAACCGAATGGCTCCTTCAAAGAGGAGGTCACCAAGCACTTGAAAGTAGGGTTCATCAAACCCGTGCACCAAGCCTAGTGGATAGCAATTGTTGTGCCAGTACGTAAGAGGAATGGGGAGGTGAGGATGTGTGTGGACTTCAAAGACCTAAACAAGGCTTGTCCCAAGGATGATTTCCCTTTACCCTGCATAGATGTCGTAGTGGATAACACTGCTGGTAGTGCTTTGATGTCTTTCATGGATGGTTTCTCTAGGTACAACCAAATCAAAATGGCTCCCAAGGACAAGACCAAGACTACTTTTACCACTAAATGAGGATTCTATTGCTACACAATGATGTCATTTAGGCTAAAAAATGTAAGAGCTACCTATCAAAGGATGGCCACGACCTTGTTACATCAGATGATGCATAATGAGGTTGATAATACACGAAAATAAGTAGTTTGGAATGTTTCTAGCTATGGTGATGGATGTGAGTCCCAAAAAGAAAGAAAGAACTGTGAAAGGTGACTGGTGTGACCATGCCAAGGACCTCCGACGGTTAAGTCAATTTTCTCTCTAGGACACAAGGATGGAAAATAATTAATAGTTATAACTTACCTTAGGTGAATGGGATTTGTTCCTTTTATAGAGAGTTAGTAGTGGGTCTACTTGTTTGGATCCACGATCATCATGGATGATATGAGCGGTTTATAGAGAAAATGGGGTATATGGAGCGAAGTCTGAGGAGTCCCTTCCACGTAATAAGAGCAATGTGTCATGGTATGATTATGTGGAACTTTTGGAGAATTCTTCATAGGATTTATCAAGTGTAATTCAATCGTCTATGCATATACATATACTCATCCATATATCTAATCGTCCATGAAGGAATTCCAAACTTGATCATTTCATTGTTATAGGACGACTGTTGTTCACTAATTCTTAGATTGTTTTCTTTGGATGTGGTCTGGTTATGGATGACATCCAAGGACGGGTTAACCTCGATCCCCATCAGAGGTAATGGTCTATGTTGATGACATGATAGTAAAATCCAAAGATAAAATCAATTAGAGAAAATTCTTCAAAATTATTAAAGAGTACAAGCTTAGGTTGAATCCATAAAAGTGCACATTCAGAGTGACCACTTGGAAATTACTAGGCTTCCTAGTGAGTGATAGGGGGATAGAAATTGACCTGTCAAAAATCAAATCCATCTTGGACATGCATCCACCCAAGAGTGAAAAAGAGATAAGAGGATTCCTAGGTTGACTACAGTATATTAGTTGATTCATTACTAAGTTCACTTCCACTTGTAAGCCCATTTTCAAGCCCATACATGGAAGAATGAACCCCATACATGGAACGAGGAGCATTAGAACGCCTTTGAGACCATCAATGAGTACCTTCTTCACCCACCTGTCTTGGTACCCCCGGAACTTGGAAAACTTTTACTCTTTTACCTTTCAATCATAGAGGATGTTGTAGGGAGCATGTTGGTTCAAAAGGATGATGATAAGAATGAGAGAGCTATGTACAATTTGAGTAAAAGGTTGCATGACTACGAGACTAGATACACACCTATAGAGAAATCCTACTTTGCTCTTGTATGGGTTGTGTAGAAATTGAGACACATTATTCTACCATTCCAAGTATGGATAGTTGCTAGAATGGACCCTTTGAAGTATTTATTTGAGAATCCCACCTTGAGTGGAAGATTGTCAAGGTGGTTAATCTTATTGGTCGAGTTCTATTTGAAATATGTGGCTAGGAAGACCAGTAAAGAGAATGCCTTATCAAACTTTTGTGCCGAGAACCCTGTAGAAGGAGAATATAGTAGAGAGGACTTTCTTAATGAGAACATATTGAATATAGAAATTAGGGTATGGAAGATGTATTTTGATGGAGTGGTGAACCAATATGGGAATGGTATAAGGGTATTGTTGATTACTCTCGATGGATCACATATACCCATGACTATCAACTTAAACTTCGAGGCAACCAACAACATGGTAGAATATGAGGCTTGTATTACTGCAATGGAAGCTCTACAAGAGCTAGGGGCAAAGGAAGTTGAGGTTTTTGGAGATTCAACATTGGTCATAGCACAAGCACAAAAGTTGTGGAAGGTGAAGGAAGAACACCTAAAACCATACCAACAATACTTATTAGAGTTAACAAGAACTTTTGATAGAATTGAATACACTATCATCCTTAGAGCTTAGAATCAGTTTGTAGATGCATTGGCTACTTTGGCGTCCATGGTTGAGATACCAAAAGAAATGTGGCATGACCTTTGGAGGTTGAACAGAAGTATCAATTAGTGCATAAAGAGAAGAAGGACTTGGCCATCTTGGCCATAGAAGAGGAAGAAGTCCATTGGTATTACGACATCTTGAAGTTCTTAGAATTGGGAATCTACCCTAATAATGCCAGCAAGAAAGAGTGTCGTTCACTGAGGATGATGGCGATGCAATACATATTGTGTAGAGGTTAGCTCTACAAGAGATCCCATGATGGGGTACACCTTCGTTGCTTGAAGAAAAAAGAGGCTAAAAGGATCATGGAAGAAGTCCACCAAGGAATTTGTGGTCCTCATATAAATAGGAAGATGTTAGCAAAGAAGATTCTAAGGATGGGATACTACTGGAATACAATGGAGACCGATTGTATAAACTTTTTGAAGTGTTGCCATGACTGCCAAACACATGCCAATCTAAATCATGTACCACCTAGTGATCTATATAGCATGACCTTTCCATGGCCTTTCTCCGTATGGGGCATAGATGTGATAGGAAGAATAGCTCCTAAGCCTCGAACGGACACGAGCACATTTTGGTTGCAATCAACTACTTCATTAAGTGGGTGTAAGCGGCTTCCTATTTTGTGTTGAAAGCCAGGCATATGGACCTATTCATAGAGAACAACATCATTTGTCGACTTGGAGTGCCATAAGAGATCATCTTTAACAATGGGTCTCACTTTGAAGGAGAAGTCTGAAGGATTATGGTGTTGTACATCATTGAGCATCATTAAGCATCAAAAGTCTTCACCATATCAATCGTAGATAAATGGGATCATAGAAGTAGCTAAAAATAATGTCAAGAACATAAAAGGATTGGGCTGAAAAACTTTTGTTTGCTTTATGCGATGTCGATGCCTCGTGGCAGTTCGACCACCCATTGCGACAATGCTCGTGTGCTTGTACAGTACAAGCTTGGAGCTCGGGTGCTATGAATAAAAGTATACCTTTGGTGTGAGACTGGAAAGTGAGTCAATTTTAATTGAGTTACCAAAGGTAAGTGAAGTTGCCACCTGACTCTATTTGATTTTATTACCAATCCAAGGTTAAGAAAAATGTCGTTTTTCCTAATCTAATATGGATGGATAAAAAATATTGATTCTTGAGTTTAGAAGTTTGGTTACATGTGGGGAAGGTCTTAGGCACCCCACAACACCTATCCGTAGACAATCCTTTGTTTTGGTAAAATCTTAATTTAAGGACATTGGCAATTAAAAATCAAGCTTTTGGCATTAGCTTTTGGGGCTTTGATCAAATTGGGCATTGAGGTTTGGTTTTGGAAGGAGGGTGGTCTCGATCAATGCTTCCTTAGTGTGTTTGGAATCGTTGCCACATTTCCATGACAAAAATACGGCAACATTTTTCCTTATTTTCATGGCGGAAATTCGGTAGCGCTTTGCCTTAGGTGTGTCATAGCACACAAAACACTATTCTCAGCAGGTTTTCACTGTGAGAATACGGCAATAGGGATGCCCTATTTTCATGGCGAAAATCCAGTAGAGTTTCGCGTTTCATGTGCTATAGTGCACGGCAGGATTTCATACCTATGTATATGACGCGTGCCAACATGCTCATGCTAGGACGAGCCGAAGCCCCTCAAAGCATCAAGCATATTGATGCGTGTCGCATACATGGGGAAACCAATGTCACTTGGTGACATGGATTAGGACGGTCACACTGAAATGATTGTGCACACAATATAGCATGAATATGCACCTACAGCAATGGCCTTGGGCACATACCCATACTACAAGGTCAATAGCACTCATGGCTAGAGAGGGTCGCTTACATAGCCATGAGGGTCCATCATACAAATTGCACAATCACCCATTTACAAGCATATATAGATATACATACAACATGCACAATGCTATCACACAAAGTGGGAAAGTAAATAGACATTGCCAACGTTCCAAGGGTATGGCCCAACAAGGTTCAGGAAATGTAAAATAGACATTGCCATACCCAGGGAACACAGCCCAAGCAAAGAGGGTACATGGAGGGGAAACCCTAATACATTGCTCTAGAGAAGAGGCTAAGAGAAAGGGAGAAAGATGTAACCACTCGAGGAGGCTAGGCCTCCTAATCTATTGAACACTACCCTTTTGTGGTCTTGCATCTTCTTGCTTGCATCCTTGCCTTTTTTTGCTTATGCCTAGGGGGTCGCACCGTTGCTCCAAGTGTCCATGCTCCAAGCATATACATGCAATGACAAAGGAAACAAGCCAGCAAATAAGCAAAGAAACAACTAGAAGGAAAGCATGCTAAAAGACAAACTATCAAACAGATCTAAACAGAGGCAAACAAACATGTTATCAAACAAAATAGGGTGACTTAGGAGGACAAATGTAGGTTTGGATCGGGTGTCCATAGTTCCATGAGATTGGAGTATGGACGACACACAGACTCATGCATGAACATGTAGGCAAGCGTGCAAAAATGTAAAGAAGCAAGGAAAGCCAAACAGGTGGTGCAAAGCAAGGAAGGCAAGCACACCAGCATCATAGAGATGTGTCTTATGAGTGGTTGGGTGGATGCAACCACATAAGCAAGTGGCCCTAAAGACCGACAAGCACAAGCCTATAGAGGACAAAAAGCATGGCAAAGCCTAGATCTGGACATGTAAGCATGGATATAAAGCATAGAAGCAAGCAAGCATACACATACATAAAGGAAATTATCCAAACCCTTTGATCTAGATCTACACCCTACCTAAAGGGCCAAAAAACAAGAAAAAGGTACAAAAAGAGACAAAAGACTTTAGAAGCACATAGCATAACAACCAATATGTAGATCTAGACACATCAACATGGAACAGAGCACACAAAAATATAGATCTAAGCATAAGCATGGAAAGGAGCACATAAACATGTAAATATAGATCTAAGCATAAACATGGCAAGAAGCACCTAGGCACGTGGATCTAATAAAAAAACACAATATTTAGGCATATCCTAGCCCAAGAAGGCTAGGCCCTCATCATCAAAGCAATAAAACATGTTAAAAAAAGCAAGGAGACATGCTATAACAACTATAAAACATGCTAGGAAGCAAGATAAAGCAAAGATATACTATGGAAAGCAAATAGACATGCTATGAAGAAAGATAAAGCAAAGAGTGTAGATTATAGCTAAAAAGCTACATACACATCCTTTAAACCTCAAATCCAAGGTCCTAAGACCAAGGAGAGGAAAAAGAGTGCAAGAACACTACCTCTTGATTGTTGAGAAAAAAGAGAAATCAAAGGTTTTTTTATGTGTTTGGGAGAGAATTTAGTGAGGAAAAGAGAGAGAATCTGGCTAGGAAAATGCTCCAAAACTGCCCAAAATTTTTATTTTTTTTTATTTTTTTTTATTGGGAAATATGGGGTTTTGGGGGTATTTATAGGCCTTTTGTGACCCTTTAGCTTTCGATGGCCACTTTTTGTATGCTGAGCTGGTGCTGACATTAGCAACTTTGACTTTTTCAATTCTGACGTTGATAGCATATTTGAAGGTCTTCCCGGACTTTGATTAAGCTGATATTAGTGTCCTTGGAAAGCTCTAGATGTCCATTTTCTAGAACACTAAAGAAATTGAAATTTATACGGTTTGATCAAAAGTTATGGCCTCAGGAAGTGAGCTGATGCGCTTCGCACGGTTTTCAGGATATCTCAATCGTTTTAACTTCAATTTTGACCCGTGAATAGTCATTGGAAAAGGAATTCAATAATCTTGGTAATGACACTGGTCTCAACCTATTCTAAAAGTTGGATCAAATTAGGCTTTTTGGTGCCCCCAAGAGTTAACCTTGGGTCAAACTTGGTTAAACTTGGTCAAAGTTGACGAAAATTACTGCGTAGCTTGGGTTTGATGTAGAAACATTAAAAATGTTGTTTTCGGATGATTTTGACCGGCTTTTACTTTCGCTCAACCTAGGGTTGATCGGGTGCATTTTGGTAAATTTGACCTAAAATGGAACTTTGAGTGCCCTGATGCCCAAACAGGTTATGCCACGTCAATTTAGACGTTTTCGCGCCCCCATGGAAGAAAGTAAATATTTTTGGAATTTTCAGGGTTCGGCACACAAAACGAGGGTAGATAAAATAAGATATCTACAGCTGCCCCTTATTTATCTAACATTGTTAATAGCGCATTTTGTCCGCTCTTGATTTGCATGTCGGACCCCGAAAAATCCAAAAATATTATTTTCACCTCATAGGGCCACGAGAACATCCAAAATGACGTGGCACAACCTGTTCAAGCACCGGAGCACCCGAAGTGCCTTTTTTAGCGAAAACAAGCAAAATGCCCCTGGTTAAGCCTAGGTTTAACTAAAGGTCAAACGAGGTCAAACCCCTCACAAAATGACATTTTTCATGGTTGTACATCAAACCTGAGCTTCTCAAAGATTTTTAACCTGTTTGACCAAGTTTGACTCGAAGTTAATCCCAAGTGGGCCCAAAAACTCTAATTTTGATCCGACTGTCAAAACTGGTTTGAAACCAACGCCATTGCGAAGATTATTAGATTCTCATTGCAACAACTGTTCATGGGTCAAAATCAAAGTTAGAATGGCCGAGATATCACAAAAATTGGAATGATGCACCGATCGATGCATTGCTAACTTCTGAGAACCATAACTTTTGATCAAACCATTTCCATACCTTTTTAGAAACAAGAAGTCAAAACCTTTCCAAGGGTGTCAAGATCAATCCAATCAGAGGAAGTTGGAGGCTAGCGGTCCTTGAAAGGCTGTCGCCTCGAAGTTCGTGTTGGGGCTATAAATAGCCCCAGGCACCCATCAGACTTAAAAGGGACCACATTTTTCTGAGTTTTGCTCTCTGCTTGGTATTTTTCCACACATTTTTACCTCTTCCAAACACAAAAAACACACAAAATACACCCAAAAAACACATCAAAGCTTTTTGATTCTTCTCTCTTCGCCAAAAAACACAAGGTATTGTTCTTATACCCAATCTTCTTTTCCTTGGTTCCACACTTGGGATTTGGGGTTTAGGGTTGTGGATGAATATTTTTGGCTACCATCCACACTCCTAACTCTCTAAATCTTTTTCTAGTATTTATTTTGCTTTTATGCCTTAATAACATGATTTATCTTTTTCTTTAGCATGTTTCTTGCTTTCTTTGTGTTTCTAGCTTAAATCTATTTTATTTTATGTTTTATGCCATGTTTCATGTTTAGATCTACATCCTTACATGTTCATATGTTTAGATCTACGTGCTTAGGGTTTTATGCCATGTTTTCCTATTTTTTTTGTCTCTTTTTGTTCTAGGTAGATGTTAGGGTTACATGCTCACATGCTTGTATAACGTTGTTGGCTATGCCTTGCTTGGATCTATGTGTTTTATGTATTTATTTCCATGCTATATGGTTAGATCCTTGTCTTCACATGCTTATATGCTTGGATTCACGTTCTTCCATGTTTTTGTGTGCCTAGACCTAGGCTATGTTTGTCATGCCATGTGCTATTGTAGCCCTTTTATCGCTTTGTCTTTATTTATTGTGTTTTGGCCTAATGGTTGGGACCTGATCTTGACCTTATGGTTTGTCATAGTTCGTAGACCCAACATCAAAGGATTTGGATCACCCCTATTTTCATGTCTATGCTTGCTTGCTTCTATGCTTTATGCTTGTGTTAGCCTTTCTAGTTCAAGGCTTTGCCACACTTGACTCCCTTAGGGGGTTTGTGGTTGTATGGTTACATTCGACGCCCATGAGACCTTGTTTGGATGTAACCAGTTGGGACGCATCACCATGATGCTGGTTGCTTTGTGCATACGTTTCCCCTTTTCCTTTAAAATTTGGCCAAGATTCCTGCCACACCTCCAAAGGTAGACCTACCTTCCTTAACAGAGAAAGAGAGAGAGAGAGAGAGAGAGAGAGAGAGAGAGAGAGAGAGAGCACCTGAAGCTCCACGTGAACCACCAACCGCACAATCATTTGAGAGGGAACTTCAACAGGCCCCCGTGTGTGCGGGAGCGTCACCACGACAGATGGTCAGACAAAGGCCTGACGATTCTCCGTTCTGGGCTGGGCGTCGACAGACTTGCGACTCCTGGGGATAGATGAGAGTTTAGCCTTTAGAGCTTTTGATAAAACCATAATCTTTGGACATTGGCATTCAAAACATAGAATTTGGCATTGGCCTCCAGGGCTTTCATTTCGAAAAAGGCTTCTACTATATCCTAGTAGACTATTTTCAAAAGAGCAAAAATCTTTTTCCAAAAATCCTTTTTTTAAAGGGAGGCTTTGGAGTATTTTACATGGGGCTTTTCCATTTTCCTCACATGCAAACATAGGGTAGCAAAATTTAATTTTCACTACACCTTTATCCACTTTCATATATATAAATATATATATATATATATATATCTGTTGTGTTTGGGAAAATCTTTTTCTTTCATTAAGCATTGCATGACATATACAACATTTTTTAGTCGAACTCGGGCTCCGCACTACTGGCATAGTCACATCTCTTTGGGGATTTCATCACCCCATCTGTAGAGCCAAGACAAAAACATCGGCAGTGTTACCCATAGTTAGATTCGGGGCTAATGTTGTAGGCACTTTTGGATCCATGGTTGGACAGGAGTAGCTCAAAAGACCCCTTCAATCCTTCCTGCCCCACAACTTCCATGAAGGGAGGGGTATGGTGATTAAGTACCCTAGGATAGGAACAACCTACTAGTTAATCCTTTGCATATAGTTGACCTAATTATGTCAAACCTATGACGACTAAATCAAGCCTAGAGCCCATCAGGACTAGGTGAAGCTTAAAGAGTGAACATAAGAGCCTAGGAAAGGATACCCTTATAGGGCTAAAGGTTAAGGGAAAGTGTCTTGTAACAGGTGTGCCATTTTTTCTTGCTCCAAAGAAATTGTGATCTATTCCATGTTCTTTCTATCATGTTTGCACAACATCCATGATTGAACCCCTAGGAAAAGCAGCCCCGTTGCTTGGTTACTTGTACATGCTAGATCATACCCTATCCCTAAGGGTTTAAAGCCCTACAAGGGCATCGTTACATACGCTAATTTGTTCCGTCACTAATTGTGCAAAGATAAAATCTGTGGCAAGTAGCTAAAACTCCGTTCAGGAGGAAATGCTGCCAAAAAACCGTCAAGGATTCCAAAAAATTAAGAGTTCAAGAGCTTTCCTAGAAAAGATCTGAAAATATTGCCCATAGGCTTAAATCATCAAAGAGATCACAAGATGTCAAAGTGGCCAAGAAGGTCCAAGATCCAAATTGCCAAGAGATCCACACTACCTAGATTGCCAAGATATCAAAATTGCCGAAAGGTCCTAGATGTCCAGAATCCAAGGGCTCTCTTAAAAGATCCAAAGGTCCAAGAGATCCATGCTGTCCAAGTTACCAAGAGATCCAAGTGTCCAAAATCTTCCCCGAGAAGTCCATAGTATCAGAAGTCGAGCTTTTCCTCACGATTGCATTTCCTTGTATTGTAAAAGGCCCATCATTGGAGCCAATGAACCTAGCATTGTAAAAGAAAATCTTGTACAGGCATGTAATCAAAAGAAGGGTCCTTCCCACATTTTTTAGTATGTCATGAAAGTTTTGGTTACTTGCCAATCTCATGCATTAATCTTGCATCATAGTAGAAACTTGCCATGATAAATACCCGACCAAATTTTGCATCATAGTAAAAATTATGGGGAAATACCCGCCATGATAAAGCCAAATTTTTCTGAAAATGTAGGTGCATATTAAATAGCAAGGAAATAAACTAACTTGATTTTGGTGGTGTGTTTCCACATTGTCAAACACACCCCACTTCTTTCACTTCCCATTCTTTCCCAAGAAAAATTGCTAAAAATAAACAGGCTAAGCTACCGCCACATCATCATCCCATTATCACTAGGTCTCATGCAAGAGAGATGTCTACTAGTGGTACTTCTCCCCATGAGGAAAATGCTTAGGAAATTTCTCTTCTGAAAGAGCAAATGGCAAAAATGAAATGATGCAACAACTTGTTGTAGGAGGAGGACAGATCTCTTTCAGTCATAGTCAAGGAGGTCCCCAAACCGAGAATAAAAATCATCCCTCACTAGTATAGGATCAAGGCCACAATGTACCACCCCAGGGCAATGACCAAGAAATAAATCCTTCTAAGGGGTATGGCTAAGTCAAGAGCCAAATGGAAACTCTAGAGGAGAAGCTTCATATCATGGAGGGCTCCAACGCCCATAGAAGTGTTGATCTAGACAATCTGACCAACTTCCCTTAGGTTGTTATACCTCCCAGGTTCAAGGCACTAGAGTTCATCAAGTATATGGTACTGGAGATCCTTGCATGCATTTACGCATGTTCCACAGGAAGATGGCTCCCTATAGGGATAATCACCCTCTAGTTTACCAGATTTTCCCTGATAGTTTAGCCGGCCCTGCGGCCACATGGTATGCAAGATTGGAAAAGACCTCTAGCTAGAAGGAAATGGCTAACTCTTTCCTAGAATACTACCGGTTCAACATTGAGATAGCTCTTGACTGCACGATCCTTATAAGAACAGAGAAGAAGAGTGGCGAATCTTTCTAAAAGTATGCCCAAAGGTGGTGTGAGCTAGCCACACAAATGCAACCCTCCATGATGGAAAATGAGATGATCAAGGGGTTCATTAACAACCTTAAGCCTCCTTACTATGAGAAGATGATTAGCACCCAAGTCACTCATTTCACTAGCCTCATCCTTATTGGGGAGCGCATTGACGAGGGTATTTGGAGCAAGAAGATCATGGATGCCAAGTCTTTAAGTTCCATAGTTGAACAACAAGTCAAGAAAATGACCGGCCGCAAGACTAAGGAAGCTGATGTTCATATGGTTGATAGTGCATGAGAAAGGCATAGGGATGTTACTTCTGCTTTTGCAACCCTAGCTACGAGACCTTATCAGCAACAGGCTTAGTTTGCTCAAGCACCTAATCGGGCCTTTAATCAGAAAAGGAAGACAGACCCACCTTGTCTCTTTAGGATGGAAAACTGGAAGTACACTCCGTTACCCATGCCCATGGCAGATCTTTATGCTTACATGCTGGAAAGGAAGTTAGTGACCTTGATGTTTTCCAGGCCTAGAGAAGGCCCTCCATCACTTGGTTTTGATCTGTCCAAGAAGTGTGAACACCATTTTGGGGCCAAGGGGCATACTTTTTGATAGGCCAAAAACGAATTGACCCCTTGTGATGAATTAATTGATTAATTAAACAAGTTTATTAATTAATCAAATTAACATGCAAACGTGCGGTAGCATAAACAAATCACCAATTAAACTAACTGCAGTGGAAAATAAATTAACAAGGTGATTTGTTTACGAATGGGGAAAACTAACACGGCAAAAACCCCATCGGGTGATTTTAAGGTCACCACTCCCGAAATTCCATTATTATCACAACAAGCGGTTACAAGTAAAGGAATCACAGTACCTTATACCAACCTATAGTTGAACCCTTACCCCAATACCCAATTAGACTTATTCTGTAGTGACAATTTCTCCTTTTGATGCATGGCTCCCAGTACGTGACTAACCAATTGTGCGGATCCCAGTACGCAACTTCAATCACCAACTAGAGAAGGTTGTTGGCTGCAAAGTTCTTCAGTTCATTCCAACAATGAAGATCAAGAAGATGCCTAGTCACAAAACCCTACGAAGCACAAACACAACAACTTCTTTACAAGAACGATGAACTAGGGCAAATTCTGTCTTCAGTCACAATTTGCTTGAACAAACTTTGCTCAACACTTGTGCAACTTGAACACTTTGACGGCCCTTAAAATAATCATTTTATATGTCTAGGGTTGTAAGAACAGAAAGCCCAAACACATAATCACGGATTGGAGTCAAAATAGAACTGGAATTTTGTTCTTCATAAACCTTGACAGATGCCTATCTGTCTAGCCACGAGGCTGGAATAGCTTCTTAAGCTCAATAGATGGCTAGTTGTCAAGCTAGTTGTCGAGATTTAATGACAGACACTTTTTCAGCTTGTTTCTTGAACAAACTTACATGGCTTTAACACTTGATCTTGAAACACAGTTTCTTGAATTATTAAACACATCCCAAATACAAGTAAAGTGCATTTTGTCAAAGGATTAACCAATTACATAAAATAATGACATATGTTTCTAACAAGTGAATCACATATGTCCTAACAATCTCCCCCCTTTGGCAATCCATGACAAAACCACAACAAACAAATGAACATATTGGAGAAGTCATAAATTACTCAACTCATACTCACTTGTTGAATACAATAAAATCTATCCTAACACAAACTCTTGAAAAACTTTGCCAGAAGAGAGTTTATAGCAAGTAGACTTTGACAACCTGTATTTCTGAAACACTTTAAACAAAACTCATAAAGGCATCTTTGTGTGAAATAGAAATAATAGATTGCATACAAGTAATAAGAAGCATGTGCATAAAGAGAGAAAAGAAACAACACCTGTAAGGGTAGATGAAAGAAACATAAATCAACATATAAAGAAGATAAGTACAATGTATGTCAATAATGGTCACAAGACCCATGTACAAGAATAAATGTATCTAAAGTAGAGAGGAAAAAAAAAAAAAAGATACATGTAATCCTCGCTACATCCCTCAAAAATCAACACTCCCCCTAACAAAAATGTCCTATACTAACTCTCCCCCTAAGAATGACTACTCTCATATCCAAAATTACTCCCCCTTTTTGTCACAAATGACAGAAGGTAAGAGTGTCAAGTAGACATCTCATTGGTAGAGCTAGCATCTTTATCATCATCATCAGAAGCATCATCATCATCATCATCATCATCACCATCATTATCATCCTCAACCTCAGAATAAAAAACCACTAGAAGAGATGGAGGAGAAGCCTTAGAAACGAAGCCACCCATGATCGCCTACCGCCATGCAATACGGCCGACACGAACGTTCACCTAATACAGCTCTATAGAAAGTGTATCAAGGCGAGCATCCATACGCTGAAGCTACGCCATGATGTCCCTGAGTGACACATCGCTCGTAGAAGAGGAGGGAGCAGATGTGGATGGAGCAGAACGAGATGGAGCCAAACATGAGGGAGGAGTTGCTGAATCCGACTACCGTGACCTAAACTGTGCCTCGCTACGTTTAATGGTAGCAGCGTCTATGGCAAACATGATAGAAAAGTGGTCGGAAGAGGGAAAAGGAACAGAAAAATGGTATAAAATCCGTGTGATAGCTAAAGGAAAAATGAGTTTATCACAGGTAGTCGTATCCCTAAACACATCTATAATTGAAAGAATGAAATGTGAAGGAAAATCTATAGTGAGATGTTCAAGAAGAGAAAGCAAAAATCAAGCCCGAGGCTCTGTGATAGAGTTGTAATGAGAGAATGGGTGCAAAACAAAAGTCATCACCACGTTTAAGAATCTAGGACCTTTAGCAAAGGCCTTACATGGTGTAAACTAACGATCACCCCAATCAGAAGGGCGCTTTCAGAAAGCAGAAATCATCTCGTCTTTGGACATAGTCCTTAGACGCTTACATTTGGGGTAGTCAGGATGCTTGACCCTCAGAACACGAAGCACAGCAGATACCACCTTCGGTGTGACAACAATGCGCGTTCCTTGAACGCGAGTATGGGAGAGAGGTACTGAAGAATCAAGTCCATGCATGTTAGAGTAAAACTCCTAGATCAGCACGGAAGGACAAGTGACCAGAACATCACATAGTGACTCCCAACCTCGACTATAAATGACATCGAGTAGGTTAGTGTCGACGAAGTCCGCCAAAATGACTTGGCATTTTGAATGAACACCTCGTCAAGAAAAGTTCTCTGAGAAGTCCTTTCAGGCATCCTCATCACGGAACCAAATAGAAGAGGGAGTAGGATCAGACGAAGACAATGCCCTAGAATGAAGAGGGTTCCGAGATGGAGCCAACTTACGTTTAGGTACCATAGACATGACTAACGTAAACAAAAAAGAGAGGGAAAGAGAGAGACAATTAGAAAAGTCTCAACACATTTCAAATATAGCAAGTATATTGGGGGGGGGGGGGGAACGTATGCATGGGGAATGCATGAACATGTGACATGCAAAAGAAAATTCATAATGGGCTCAACCTAATCCAATCCTACCAACACACAATCAATTTGCACACATCTAAATGTATGATAATACTATTATAATGCTTATGTGATGCAATGCATGAGATTTTAAACTCATTTAAGCAAAAACCCATCCCAAAATTTCAACAATAACTCATCAATTTTGAAAAACCTCAAAATGTTTCAAAACCCCCAAAACCTAGGTTTCAAAATATGAAATGCATGTAAATGAGAGAAAAGAGACATACCAAGTGAAGAGAAAACCTTAAAAAACGCTTGAAAATCACTTGGGAAAGAGGTTTGGAGTGAGAGAGAGTGATTTGGGAGGTGAGGAAACAAAGCTATCGAGAGAGAGATTGAGAGAAATGAAAACCGGATCGCATAGAACCTATATATAGAGGTTCAGTAAATCTCAACAGATAAAGGTGTCGAGCAAAAAGGCGTCGATAGATGCAGCTGTCGAGAAGGTGTCGAGGTACAAAGCAACAGACATATGAAAAGAAGCTCAATCGATCCACCAGCTATTGAAAAGCTATCGAGGATCCAGGAACTTTCTTGATCGATCCACCTAGTTATCGAGGAAGTGTCGAGATTGCAATAAGAAATATCTTAAGAGCTCGACAGATAGCCAGGTGTCGAGATTGTTTAAAAACAGTTTTTCAAGAAGGGAAAAACACAGATATGAATGCAATCGAGCATGCAACTCAACCAAGGATCCAATCAACATTTTAAGCTCTCAAAATCATCTCTCAACAATTTTAAGCACAAAGATTCCAAACACACACACACACACACACACATAACAAGTCTAACCAATTTTATATTTCAAAAGCAAGTTAAGATAGTTTAGTGAGCATACATTAACACATGTAAACCTTGTGATGGCCAAATCACATTGTACCTGCACATGTATCAAGAGTAGCAAAGAATATTGCATGTTTTATGTGAAAAACATCGCAAGATTGTATAAGTGTCTACATGTAATGACGATTTGAGATATGAGAAAATCACTTTAACTCACACACAATCATAACTATTTGATGGGGACTATCACCTTCGAGGTACATCCTATAACTCCCATATCTCCTAGAATACACGCTTGCAATCATATTTAAAGCATTTTGATCTTTTTGCTTTTTATTTCTCTTTGCATATTTTCTTTTTGAACAAATCATGCATGGGCATATAAGAGAGAGAAAACAAAATACCCAATTATGTTAAGTTTTTGACATTGCACTTTTACTATGCCGAAGCATATAGATGTCATTTTATGATTGGCGGGCAACAGTGGTGAGATGGTTATTTATGCCTTTCTCTTAGGATTTTCTAGTCCTTCCCGTCAAAAAGAGTGATACGAGTATTAAGTACAAGAGATTACTTGATCTTACTTATCACAAATAAGAGCCACAAAGCTCACTTGCTTAGTTGTGCATAGAGATGCTCATCTAAGCTACAAGTGATACAAAGTTTAGAAAACTTTGTTTCAATGGCCATCCAAGGTACACAAGTACCAATGTACACAAAACATACACTATTTTTGTATTTTTTTTTATTTTTCAAATTTTTTTAATTTTTAAATAAATAAAAAAATAAACAAAACTAAAAACAAACAAAAACATGTTAAACAAAGTAAAGCATAAAAACTAGATGCAAATGCAAGAGGAAGAAGGAGGAGAGAAAGAGATCAATCCAAGGAGATGACACAAATGTTTTGATGAAGGAATTCAAAACGTTTGCTGTCAAGAGGTTTGGTGAACAAGTTAGCCTTTTGATCATCGGTGTGAATAAACTCGAGAGTGAGAATACCATTTTCGATAAGCTCCCCAATGAAGTGATGTCAAATCTCTATGTGTTTGGTTCGAGAATGTTGAACCGGATTCTTAGAGATGTTGATGGCACTGGTATTGTCACAATAGATGGTGAGATGCTCTTGACAAATACCATAATCATGGAGGAGTTTTTGCATCCATAGGAGTTGGGTGCAATAGCTACTGGTAGCGATGTACTTAGCTTTTGCAGTGGATAAAGAAATGGAGTTCTATTTTTTGCTCATCCAGGAGACAAGATTGTTACCCACATAAAACAACCCCCCGAAGTTCTTTTTCTATCATTAGCATTCCCAGCCTAATCAACATCAGAATATCCAGCTAAGACATCATTAGTGTCCTTGTTGTACCACACACCGAACTCAGCAGTTATTTTGACATACTTTATAATTCTTTTTTAAGCAGTCATATGAGATTCTTTGGGATTAGCCTGATATCTAGCACACACTCCAACATTGTAACTAATGTCAGGTCTACTAGTAGTAAGGTAAAGAAGACTACCTATCATGCTTCTATATAGAGATCAATCTACACTTTTGCTTAACAAGTCCACAGTGAGTTTAAAATTTGGGCTCATAAAGGTACTAATAGAACTAGCAGATTCAAGTCAAACTTTTTCACAAGATTTTTAGCATATTTAGATTGAGATAGGAATATACCTGAATCTAGTTGACGAATCTGCAATCCAAGGAAGTGAGTTAGCTTTCCAATCATGCTCATCTCGAACTCAGCTTGCATAAGCTTTGAGAAGCCATGAGCAAGTTCGTCCTTAGTCGACCTAAAGATGATATCATCAACATAAACTTGAGCAACTCTCAACTCGCCATCTTCCTTTTTGATGAAGAGAGTTTGATCAGCTTTTCCTCTTGTGAACCCATGTGACACCAAGTATTGTATGAACCGATCATACCAAGCTCTAGGGGCTTGCTTTAATCCATACAGTGCCTTTTTGAGATACAGCACATGATCTGGAAAGTGTGGATCAATGAATCCTTTTGGTTGAGCCACATAGACATCTTCTTTAAGTAGCCCATTCAAGAAAGCAGTCTTTACATCCATCTGATAAAGTTTGAACTTCAAATGACATGCTAGGGCAAGGAGAATTCTGATGGACTCCATACAGGCAACTGGGCCAGATATCTCATCATAGTCTACTCCTTCCATTTGTGAGTAACCTTGAGCTACAAGCTGAGCCTTGTTGCGAATCACATTGCCTTCCTCATTATTCTTATTGCGGAATATCCACTTTGTGCCAATGATGTGCTCACCCTTCGGTCTAGGTACTAAAGTCCAGATATCATTCCTCTAAAACTGAAGTAGTTGATCATGCATTGCTTCAACCCAACTTTCATCCTGAAAAGCTTTCTTAACTTTCGTGGGTTCAACCTGTGACAAATAACAAGAATAAGACACAAAGTTAGCAACACATTTATCAACTGTGCGTTCCCTTAATGTGAGTTCATTCATATTTCCCACAATAACTTCTGGAGGGTGATTTAATTTAATCCTGGAGGAAGGTCCTTTCTCTTCATGAGATTTAGAATCTGGTGAAATGGGTATATCTGCAGAATCTTCCACAACACTGGGAGTACCAGGAGTACTTGGAGATGCAAGTTCTTATTCAACAACATCTTGAACTTCCTTAGGCTCAAAAGGAAGAATTTCTTTGGGGAATTCCTCAATACCTTTCTCAGAACCGAAATCTGAAGACTTATCAATAACAACATTCACTGTCTCCATCACCTTCATAGTTCTTTTGTTGTATACTCGATAAGCCTTACTTGTGGAAGAGTAGCCCAAAAATATACCTTCATCACTCTGAAAGTCAAACTCTCCCACATTCTCTCTATCCTTGAGGATGAAACAAGTACTTCCAAAGATTCTGAAATACTTCACATTCGGCTTCCTTTCTTTTCATAACTCATATGGAATCTTCTTGGTACTGGGTCTAAAATACACCCTATTAACCGTATGACATTCCGTGTTAACGGCTTCTCCCCACAAGTTTCTAGCCATATCCTTATTGTGTAACATGGCTCTGGCCATCTCCTGAATAACCCTATTCTTTCTTTCAACAACACCATTCTGCTGAGGAGTAATAGGAGCAGAGAATTCTTGAGATATACCTGATCTTGTGCAAAAAGACTCCATATACGAGTTCTTGAATTCTTTACCATGGTCACTTCAAATTCGATCAATCTTAAGGCTCTTTTCATTCTGTAGTCTTGTGCATAAAGCTTTAATGTGCTCAGGAGCATCAAACTTGGATCATAGAAGAATGACCCAAGTGTACCTAGTGAAGTCGTCTACTACAACCATGATGTATCTCTTACCACCAAGAGACTCAGTTCTAGTTTGACCTATAAGATCCAGATGTAAAGGCTCCAATGGTCTAGATGTAGCTAATTTCTGAGTGCCCAGATGCTTCGCTTTTGTCTGTTCCCAAGCTAACATGGTCCACACACTACATTGCTTATTCTACTAAGTTTTGGTATCCCTAAGACTGATTCATGCTTAGATACAATAGAAAGATGTTTGTAACTAGCATGTCCCATTTGTTGATGCCATAGATCTTCATTTGGCAAACGAATGTTATTACACACTATATCAACATCAGGAACCAATCTATAACAGTTGTCTAGAGTGCGAACGCCACTTATGAGTTTCTTTCTAGACTCATCCATGACAATACACTTTCCTTTTGAGAATAGCACCATGAATTCTTGATCACATATCTGACTTATGCTCAACAAATTCACCCTCAGACCTTCAACATATAGAACATTTGCAATGTCTGGCAATCTAGGTAGAGGGATGATTCCCTATCCTTTAATTTGTGACTTGCTCCCATCTCCAAAAGTGACATTGCCACCTTTCTTAGACTCGAAAACCTTGAAGAAAGATCGGTCTCCAGTCATGTGTCTTAAGCAACCGCTGTCAAGGTACCACAAATACGTGTCCATAACTTTAAATGTGGACTTCATCATAAAATGCACTTCGTGCTTAGATGACAGATTAGTAGGAATGGTACTTTCTCTCATGTGCCTTTTACGAGCTAAACCTTTAACTTTTAGTCTTCTCAGACAAACTCCTTTGCACATTTTCATTTTGAGACAGTCTAGTTTCTTCTTAGGCAAACTGAGATCTTTTAAAATGGTCATCACAAGTGAATTCAAATAACTTTTAGACTTGTATTTTCTGATACACTCAAACAAGCAAAGATTAGAAAAACAAGATGTATTTGAATTAAAAGATCTCTTCAAGCCGGTTGCAGCCATGACAACAAGGGTCAATGGATCAAACACAACAAAGATTAAACCCTAATCAGAGTGTGCCTGCTCTGATACCACTTGAAAGGCCAAAAACGAATTGACCCCTTGTGATGAATTAATTGATTAATTAGCCAAGTTTATTAATTAATCAAATTAACATACAAATGCGTGGTAGCATAAGCAAATCACCAATTAAACTAAGTGCAGCGGAAAATAAATTGACACCGTGATTTATTTACAAATGGGAAAAACCAACACGGAAAAAACCCCACTGAGTGATTTTAAGGTCACCACTCTTAAAATTCCACTATTATCACAACAAGTGGTTACAAGTAAAGGAATCTCAGTACCTTATACCAACCTACAATTGAACCCTTACCCCAATACCCAATTGGACTTGTTCTATAGTGACAATTTCTCCTTTTGATGCATAACTCCCAGTATGTGACTAACCAATTGCGCGGATCCCAGTACGCAACTTCAATCACCAACTAGAGAAGGTTGTTGGCTGCAAAGTTCTAAAGTTCATCACAACGATGAAGATCAAGAAGATACTTAGTCACAAAACCCTATGGTGCACAAACACAATAACTTTTTCATAAGAATGATGAACTAGGGCAAATTCTGTCTCCGATCACAATTTGCTTGAATAAAGTTTGCTAAACACTTGTGCAACTTGAACACTTTGACGGCCCTTAAAATAATCTTTTTATATGTCTAGGGTTGTGAGAAAAGAAATCCCAAACATATAATCACAGATTGGAGTCAAAACAGAACTGGAATTCTGTTTTTCATAAACCTTGATAGATGCCTATCTATCGAGCTGCTGTCGAGCCACGGGGTTGGAACAACTTATTAAGCTCGATAGATGGCTAGCTATCAAGATTTAATGACAAGCACTTCTTCAGTTTGTTTCTTGGACAGACTCGCATGGCTTTAACACTTGATCTTGAAAACAGTTTCTTGAAGTATTAAACACATTCTAAACCTACCAAAATACAAGTAAAGTGTGTTTTGTCAAAGGATTAGTCAATTACATAAAAAAGTAACATATGTTCCTAACAAGTGAATCACATATGTCCTAACACTCTAGAAGAATGTTACCATTTGAGGGACCGTGTCAAGGATCTTATAGACAACAAGTTGATACAACTCGATAATGCAGCCATTCCGAACATCATCACCAACCTTTTGCCTCCTCAGCAGGAAGCAAATGTGAATGCCATCATCACAGTGGAAGAAAGGATTCTAGATTTCTCCTCACTGTCGTTCCCATGGAAGGCTATGCTCCAAGACTTGGTCCAAGAGAGCCATCTTGATCTTAAGGGTAAACCCGGGATTTGACTAGGGTGCCTGCTCATTCAGTGACAGTGAAGACAGTCATACCTTGTTTGATTGTAAAATGCTCCGAGCATAGGTGTAGAGTCTAGCCAAATGTGGTATCATCTAGATTGAAAGGGAAATATTGCGAAAAGGTGATTGTATGGCAGCTAGTCTATGCCCTCTAGCTACCAAGTCAGAAGCCAGTTGTAATGCTATATCAATTGGGTTGAGGAAGGATTGGGACGAATACCTACAGAAATGACTTGGTAAGGTTACTTTAGCGCCTTTCTCTTCAGTAGTCATTGAAGAGATCGTAGAATCACCTATGGATCAGAGGTCATCAAATTTAGGGAAAGGGCAAGCCCCACCAGCCATCGAAGGATTTACTCCTCTAGTTCTTGCATTTCCTGTAGTCGTAGAGCTGGCTACATCATTAATACAAGAGGGAATCGCCATTTTTCCCACTATCCAAGGGTTCAATCCTCTTATTTTGATAAAGCCTGCCTCAGGAATTTCTGGGGTATCCGACTCAAAGGCCCTTGAAGCCATTTTGCCAAGTCTGGTGGTCATTAATCCAAAAACATTCTCTATAGCGTCCAATTTGTAGACTCAAGAGGGTGTTATCATATGCATGCCAAAGTTATTCCCTTATGAAGATATCCATCGCGTCCCCTAGAAATACGACGTGTCCTTGATCTCCACTCGAACCGAAAAAGAGGAGGTTTGCTCCAATATCTCTTCAGGTCAACCAGGGCTTACTAGGAGCAGCCATTGCTATACTTCTGATGAGCTAGAAAAGTGAAGTAAAGAGATTGGCAAAGGTACAGCCAAACCCGTCAAGGACAAGGTCATGATCGAAGAGGCCAAAGAGTTCTTAAAAATTATCAGAAACTTAGAGTACAATGTGAATCAGCAACTAAACAAGTCACCAGCTTAGATCTCCATCTTGGCATTATCGCTATCCTCTGATGTCCACTGCAAGGCTCTCTTGAAAGTCTTAAAAGAGACATGTGTTCCTACAAGTGCTACAGAATCCGCCTTTGAGGGTATGGTCTCGACGGTGTTGGCCATTAACTAGATTTCCTTTATAGATGATGAGCTACCACCAAAAGGTAGGGAGCATACTTTGCCCATGCACATTATGGTAAAGTGTGAAGATATGATCGTCTCCAGAGTACTGATTGACAATGGATCGGCCCAGAATGTTTGCCCGATGTCTATTATTGAACGTTTGAATGTGGATACCGCTCTTATTCGCCCTACCACCGTGATCATTAGAGCCTTTGATGGCACTCTCTAGGAGGTGCAAGGTGAGATCGAATTAGCAATTAGAATTGGCCCCATGTTTTTCATGGTCACCTTTCTAGTCATCATGGTGGATTTCGTATATAATATGCTCCTAGGGAGGCCTTAGCCATATGCATCAAGTGCAATTACTTCTACCCTTCACCGAAGGCTCAAGTTCCCATCCGAGGGTTCGTTAATCACTATTATGGCTGAAGAGCCCTTGAATTTCTTCAAAGAGACTTTTGTCCCCGATATTGGTACTAATGCCATTCCGGAGGCAACTTTTCACAGTTTCGAGTTAGTCTCCATGATTTCCAAAGCTTTAGAACTCGAGTTAGTATGGCCCTCCACTACTTTAATGGTTGCCAAAGAGATGCTTAAAGTTGGCTATCAGTTTGGCCAAGGCCTCGGTGCTGTTGGACATGGGAAGGCTTCTTTTATTGAACTCCCAAACAACAAAGGAGGACTTAGTCTAGGCTATGACCCCTTCAATGAAGAGCTTTTCCAAGCTTCTAGAGGAAAGAAAAGGAAGTGCATTGGCCAAGGGATGTCTATTCCCCACTTCAGGGTCACTTTTTCGGCTCCGGTCGAGGTCATCAGATCACAAGTAGTGCAGGAATCATACGAGGAGGAATTAGATTTGACTTGTCTCATTCGTCTTTGTCCAAAGGAATTCTCAGTGAATGCCATCATATCCTTAAGGGATGATCTGACTTCTACTATTAGGCCCTGTGTGCTAGGCGAGACAGTAGGCCATTGGACAATCAAACCTTACTTTATGGTTGCACTGGCTGAGTAAGGAGTATTCCATTATCGTGTGGTTGGGTTCTCCAATTGCCCGAAAGAGTTGGAATAGCATATCTAGTTTGTTTTGCATGTTTATTTCCTATTTCCTACATTTTCTTTTTTGCATTGCCCCAGTTTATTTTTCCAAAATATGTTTGTTTCCCTTTTATCATTATCAGGCACGAACTTCGTTTACCCCCTACTATAATCCATGAATGAGATTATCCCGCGTATTATTCACGAAATCCTTACATTTATCTCTTTATTTGTTTTCCTATGAATATGTGTATGCAAATTGTCTTATGTTTCCTTGTATATGTTCCGTTCTATAGGATCTATTCTAATTCCCAAGCTGGTACATCATCTTATTGCCATAATGATGATATTAATGACATGAATGAAATGATAGAGTTGGAATATGATATTGAAGGATTAAAGGAAATTCCGAGTTTGCTATGTGATATTTTGGAAGCTCTAAACAGAGAGAGTGAAGGGTCCAAGCCCAACATAGAAGAGATAGAGGTGGTTAACCTTGCCGACGAAGGCGAGAATGAAAAACTCATCAAGATTGGGGTAAAATTTCCTAAGGACTTAAAGCTTGAGCACATAGCGCTACCCAAGGAATTCAGAGAAATCTTTGCTTGGTCTTACCAAGATATGCCAGGGTTGGATACTGAGATTATTGTGCATAGAATTCCAGTCAAACCCAAGTGCCTTCCAATGCGGCAAGCCCTTCGAAGGATGAAATCTAAGATTATTTTGAAGATCAAAGAAGAAGTAGAAAAACAGTTGAAAGCCGGTTTCCTTACCGCGATAGCCTACTCAGATTGGGTTGCAAACATTGTTCCCGTGCCTAAGAAAGACGGGAAAGTACCCATGTGTGTTAATTACAGGGATTTGAATTGGGCCAGTCCCAAGGATAACTTTCCATTGCCACATATCGATACCTTGATTGATAACACTGCTACCAATATGTTCTTCTCCTTCATGGACAAATTCTCAAGCTATAATCAGATCAAAATGGCCAAGGAAGATAGCATTCACCACTCATTAAGGAACCTATGCATATGATTTCATGCCATTCGGCTTAAAAAATGAAGGTGCTACTTATCAACGAGCCATGGTAACCTTGTTTCATGATATGATGCATAAAGAGATTGAAGTCTACGTAGACGACATGATTGCCAAATCCCACATTGCCAGGGATCATTTGGTAGATTTGAGAAAGCTGTTCAAGCACCTTATCAAGTACAGATTGAGACTAATGTTGGGAGATTTGGTTTTACATCTCATACAAAACATATAGCGGAAGCAACAATCACAGATCTACTTCACTCATGAAAGGTAACATGTACTATGTAAATTTCAGAATTTAAGAACAAGAAAGCATACTTTGGTGTGGTGAAATTCAAAACAAAAGATTAAAAGTACTTGGGAACACTTTTAATCTTCACTCCAATTTCACTTTACACCCAAGAAATGTGGTCTCTCAATTAGTTTCCAAGGGAGAATAATCAAGTGGCTTCTACTCACACATACACACCATTTCACAATTATGTATCATCTAAAAAATGCTGTATATTTCTCCCTTTATATCTAATTGATTATCTAATTGGGCTGGCCTTTTGGGACTTTCCAATTGGGCTTTAGTGTGTGGCTTGGAGTGGGACCAAAAATGAACAAATAAGACTCTAGCTCCAACGGGCCTTGGGGCTTTTCTGTCAACTCTTGACAAGTCCAAAGTTGTCATTAATTATATTTAACATTACTATATAAATATAATTGCACTCTAGGCCTTATTAATAAATTATATCCCAAGACTTTATTATACATGCAACCCCTTCATAAAATATTCGTAGTAATACACAAAGTCATGAATATAGACTGTCACGTTAAAGATTACTACATCTTAATCCATGAGTACCCGGTTTAATCCTTTAGGTTATTCATCATATATTTATGAAATCCAATTTCTTAAATATATACTTTAGTATCTCCTTACCAAAGTGGTTAGGCCTAACTCAACTCTCTGAATAAACAAATCCATTAAACTTATCTCAAAGGAATATTTTATATCTCGGTTAGGAGATTATGAATTCCATCTTAAGAATATATGTTCCATCAACACTAAATGTGGCTGCCCAACATACTGAGGTTTTGATCGTGACTTTAGATCTCACTCCTGATATATCAAAGCAACCTACACCTCATGATCAGGTTCATTATTCTCTCAGGATTAAGAATTCATGCAAATAAAAGTCGTGAGATTTATTATTCATTTGACAATCGTTGGGAGAATAATAAATCTCACAGAAGTCCAGTTCAATATGTCTTAACTCTTAAAACATATCAACATATCTAATAGAAATCTCAACTTCCATAATCAAGACAAATCATCTTAGTTGATATGTTATAGTCTTCGCAGATGAAATGCCCAATTTCATCATCGACTACGAACCAAAATTCTGAGTTTACAAAGAACTTGTGATCTATATCTTCTATGACTAAATCACATACTATGCATCTCATGGACTATATGATAATGTCCAAATATTCATGTTACCATTATTTTAGATAATAATAAAAACAGCTTTATTAATTGTAACATTAAACCATACATAATGTCATACATAGCATCATACAATAGGATTTAATGGCACTAATCCTAACAATCTCCCACTTGCCCTAAAGACTATTGTGCACTAATCTAACTCCCATTCCCTCCAAATGTGACTCAAAAGTCTTTCGGGGCAAGGCTTTGGTAAAAGGATCTGCTAGATTATTTGCACTATCAATCTTTGCTACTACTACATCTCCTCAAGCAACAATGTCTCGAATAATGTGGTACTTTCTTTCTATGTGCTTTCCTTATGATTCCTTGGATCCTTGGATTATGCAACCGCTCCACTAGTGTCACAAAACAATGTGATAGGAGCTTGCTCCATTCTCACAACACCAAGATCAGAAAGGAATTTCTTAAGCCAAATAGCTTCCTTTGCTACTTCACAAGTAGCAACATATTCAGCTTCCATGGTGGAGTTGGTAATACATAATTGCTTAACACTCCTCCAACTTATGGCTCCACCTTCTAAGGTGAACACACAACCTGAAATGGACTTTCTAAAATCAAGATTTGACTGAAAATCTGAATCTGTATAACCAGTGGGAATCAAATCCTCACTATGGTAAACAAGCATATAATCTCTCGTTCTCCGTAGATACTTGAGAATATGCTTTACAGCTTGCCAATGTTTAAGTCATGGATTTGATTGATATCGGCTGACCATACCAACTGAATAACAGATATTTGGTCTAATACATAGCATGGCATACATAAGACTTCCCACTACAAAAACATAAGAAACTTGTCTCATTATATTTTCTTCCTCAAGAGTCTTAGGCCTTTGGTCATTAGATAGAGGAACTCCATGTCTAAAAGGAAGTAATCCTTTCTTGGAGTTTTGCATGCTAAACCGTTTAAGAACCTTATTTATATACCCAGCTTGTGATAAACCTAACATCTTATTCTTGCAATCTCACCAAAGCTTGATCTCTAGAGTAAAGTTAGCTTCACCTAAGTCCTTCATATCAAATTGGCTTGACAACCAAATCTTTACCGATGACATTACCCCTACATAATTTCCAATGAGTAGAATATCATCAACATAAAGCATTAGGAACATTACTACTTTATCTCTATGTCTTTTGTACACACATGGTTCATCAAGATTTTGTTCAAAACCAAATGATTTGATTGCTTGATCAAATTTGATGTTCCATGACCTAGATGCTTGCTTAAGTCCATAAATGGACCTTTTCAACTTGCATACCATATGCTCTTGGTTCTTTGCTATGAAACCTTCCAGTTGCATCATATAGATTTCTTCTTCAAGATTGCCATTAAGAAATGCAATCTTGACATTCATTTGCCAAATCTCATAATCATAATGAGCAGCAATGGATAAGAGAATTTTGATAGATTTAACCATGGCTACTAGCGAAAAAATTTCATCATAGTCAATACCTTCTTTTTGTGTATATCCTTTCACCACTAGTCTTGCTTTAAAGGTTTCAACCTTTCCATCTATCCCTCTCTTCCTCTTGTAAACCCATTTGCAACCAACAGGTTTAACGCCACTGGGTGCCTTTAAAAGATCCCATACTTGATTGGAATACATAGAATCCAATTCAGATTTCATAGCTTGGACCCAATGATGTGCATCTATATCATTCATTGCCTCTCCATAAGTGTAGGGTGTTGGAAATATGAATGTACGCAACGGAAAATTAACAAATCTACTTCATTCGTAATTGATAACATGTGCTATGTAAGTTTCAGAATTTAGGAATAAGATAGTGTACCTTGATGCGGTAAAATTCAAAACCAAAGATTAGAAGCACCTGGGAACACTTTTAATCTTCACTCCAATTCCACTTGATACCCAAGAAGTGTGGTCTCTCTATCAGTTATATGTATATGTTCTATAGAGAATAATAATTCTCCAACAACCACATTCGTACCATTTCATGTTCTAACTAAAATTCTGTATGTTTCTCTCCACATAACTAATTATCTAATTGGGCTAGCCTTTTGGGCCTTTTTAATTGGGCTTTAATGTGTGGCTTGAATGGGACCAAAAGGGAACAAATAAGACTCTAGCTCCAATGGGCCTTGGGCTTTTCTATCAACTCTTGACAAGTCCAAAATTACCATTAATTATATTTAATATCACTACATAAATATAATTGCACTCTAGGCCTTATTAATAAATTATATCACAAGACTTTATTGTACATGCAATCCCTTCGTAAAATATTCTTAGTAATACATAGTCATAAATAAAGACTGCCACTTTGTAGATTACTACATCTTAATCCTTGAGTACCCAATTTAATCCTTTTAAGTTATTCATCATATATTTATGAAATCCAATTTCATAAATATATACTTTAGTAATTCCTTACTAAAGTGGTTAGGCTAAACACTCTAAATAATTGAATCCATTAAACTTATCTTAAATGAATATTGTATATTTCCGTTAAGAGACTATGAATTCCTTCTTGACAATATATGTTCCATTAACACTAAATATGGCCACCCAACATACTGAGATTTTAACCATTACTATATATCAAAGTAACCTATACTTCATGATCAAGTCCATTATTCTCAAAGGATTTAGAGTTCATGTAAATAGAAGTCGTGAGATTTATTATCCATTTGATAGTCGTTAGGATAATAATAATTCTCACAGCGGTCCAGTTCAATATGTCTTAACTCTTAAAACATATCAACACATCAACAAGAAGTCTTCGAGACAAATCATCTTAGTTGATATGTTATAGTCTTCGTAGATGAAATGCCCAAATTCATCATCGACTATGAACTAATATTCTGAGTTTACAAAAAACTTGTGATTTGTATCTTTTGTGACTTTTCACATAAATCACATACTATGGATCTCATGGACTATATGATAATGTCCGAATATTCATGTTACCATTATTTTAAATAATAAAAAAATAATATTATTAATCACAACATTAAGTCATACATAATAACATATGCAACATCATACAATAGGATTTAAGGACACTAATCCTAACATGGGGATCCGATTCAGCCTCTTCTGGGATAGCTTCAGAAGTTTCTACCAAACCTATAAATCTTATGGGAGGTCAAACAATTTTCCCACTACGACGAGGCACCTGTGTACTAGTCATCTCATGAGTAATACCTTGTGGTGTATCTAATGCACCCACATCATCCCTCGTTTCATGCATTGGTTGTTCAATTACAAGTTCATCTATTTCAGCTAAGACAACTTTACTTCTAGGACTAAAATTATTCACATAATCATCCTCCAAAAACTTGGTATTGGTGCTAATAAACACTTTTTTATCTTTATGATTATAGAATAAATAATCCTTAGTTTCCTTTGAATACCCTAAAAACATGCATACTTCTGTTTTTGCTTCCAACTTATCAGACTTCCCTTTCAACACATGTGTTGGACATCCCTAAATGTGGAGGTATCTCATACCAGGCTTGCACTCACTCCACAATTCCTTGGGTGTGTTCAGAACAGATTTTGATGGAACTAAATTCAAAATATGCATTGCAATATTTATGAATATCCCCATAAAGAAACTGGTAAAGTTGAGTAACTCATCATGGACCTAACCATTTCTAAAATAGTCCTATTCCTTCTTTCTACTATACCATTCTATTAGGGAGTTCCAGGTGCAGTTATTTGGGATACAATCCCATTTTGATTTAACTAGTCCTTGAAATCCCCAAGAAGGTATTCGCCACCTCGATCAGATCGAATGGCCTTTATGTGTTTACCTAATTGATTCTCAGCTTTAGCCTTAAACTCTTTGAACTTTTCAAAGGATTTGGACTTTCATCTCATTAGGTACACATAACCATATCTTGAGTATTCATCAGTAAAAATGATGAAGTACTCATAAACTCCTTTTGCATGGATTGACATAGGACCATATACATCCGTATGAACTAAGTCAAGAAATTCTAGGGCTCTTTTATCTTTTACATTAAAAGGTCGTTTGGTTATTTTACCTTCCAAACAAGATTCACAAACTGGAAATCCATCAAAGTCCATGGGCTCAAAGAGTCCATCTTTGATCAATCTTTGAATTCTATTTGAATTAATATGCCCCAGCAAGTGCCAAAGATATGCATCACTAGTAGAAGGAAACTTTTTCTTTAATGATTTTACATGAGAGTTATTATCTAATTCAGAATTTTATAATTCATGTTTATCCGAAGTTAAAATATAAAGAACATCTAAAATATTGCCAAAACAGATAAACATTTTATCCTTCTTTGTTACAACATTGTCTTTTAGGATAACATAATATCCATGTTTACCTAAATAAGTTGTAGAAATTAAATTCCTACGAACATTAGGTACTGTTAGGTTCTAAAGACTTAGAATTAATATATTTAGAATTCTAATTTGTATTGTTGGCAAACCATGATTTGCTTAGTTGTGTTTTTTTTTTTTTGTAAAGTTGGAATCGAGCTGATGCAAAAGTTACTGTGCATCTCGGCCTAGCTCGATTGATCGAAGCTTAGGCTGGATCGATCGAATTTTGGGTGTAATGTGTTTTTTCTGCATAATTCCAACTCAGCCCTAACTCATTAAAACGTTTTAGGGTTTTATGTTTTACCTAGGTATATAAGGCAAACCATAGCCACGTTTTAGAGGTTGCTCATATTGCTATTTGTGTGAATCTCTTATGAGATCCTTGAGGAGCTTTCCTTCACATAAGCTTAGGATTATCAAGGAGGAGATTTCTTCAAGAACTTGATGATCATTCAATTGCTGCAATAAAAGCTTAAAGATACACAAGCGAGTGTGCTTGTACTTGCTAGAGAATCCAAGAAAGAAGGAGTCCGTGGTTTCGGAGTTTGCACGTGGTCGTATTAGTAAGTTTCTACTGAAGGGTAGCGATAGGATATTAGTGGTCTAAGTCCTGTTGAACAACTTCAATTCTTTCATAGTGGATTGAGGTTTACCTTGAGGATAGCTAGGTTAAATCCTCTCCAGGTTTTTACCGGTTTGATTTCCTGGGTGATCATATCATTGTGTTATTTATCTTTCCGCTGCTTTGCATGATATGATTGTTTGATTGTGATAACCTAGATTTGTAATTTGGACTAAGTAACAACTTGGCTAATTACCTAGCTTAATCCGATTGTGGTTTTAAAGGGTCTAAAAACTATCAAGTGGTATCAAAGCAGGTAGCTCTCTTGTTGTTGATCTTTTGATCATTGAGCTGATCCTTGACCCCTGTTGTCATGGAACACGAACACTCTCTTATTAGTCCTCCTCACTTTGATGGGAATAATTATGCTTATGGAAAGTAAGGATGAAAGCTTTCTTGAAATCAATAGATGAGAGAGTCTAGAACTCCGTTGAATACGGATGGGAGAAGCCCACTACTCCTGTTAATGAGTGACAAACTTCTCAAAAAGAAGTAGCCGCGTTCAATAGCAAAGCTATGAATGCTATTTTTAACGCTATTTCTATGGAGGAATTTAAGAGAATCTCTAATGTTGAGGTTACTCATATAGCTTGGAATATCCTCCAGACTGTGCATGAAGGCACAAAGGCTATCAAAATTAACAAATTGCAGCAGTTAACTTCTAAATTTGAAAGCATTAGGATGTCTGATGATGAATCTTTTGATGAATTCTATGTTAAACTTAATGATATTGTTAATTCTGCACATAACTTAGGTGAAATCTATGATCAACCTAAAATTGTTAGGAAGATTCTTAGATCTTTAACTAAAGACTTTAGACCCAAGGTGATTGCCATCACTGAGAACAAGGATGTGGACTCCATCCCTGTTGATGAACTTATAGGATCACTTCAATCTTATGAGTTAGACCTACCCAAAACTAGCAAATCCAAATCAATGGCTCTTAAGTCAGTTGATGATGTTGAGGTTGGTGGATTTGATGATGAGCTATCTACTATAGAGATTGCCAACCTTGCCAAGAACTTTAGAAACTTTCTTAGGAATAGTAACAGAAGGGCAAGAGGTACGAACACTGTTGAACTAAGAAACTTTAGGAAGAATTATCCCACTAAAGTTTAAAACACTGAAAAAACCTAGAGAAAAAGTAGGTCAATCTTCAAATAATTCTATGGGTCCTTAATGTTTTGGATGTCAAGGGTATGATCACATGAAATTTGAGTGTCCTACTTACTTGAAGTCTAAGGGTAAGGCTATGGCTGTAACCCTTAGTGATAATGAAATTTCTGATGATGAGTCTGGATGTGACGAGGATGGAAACTTCATAACTTTCACTGCTACTACTGTAGTAAATGAAAGTGTGTATGCTGAAGAGAACACTTCTGATGGGGAACTCTCTGAGGATGCAGATCTTCAAAAGGCCTACGATAAACGTTGCAAAGTTGCTGCAAAGGATGCTATGAATGTTGAACTTGGCCTGAATAAAATTGAATCTCTTGAGCTTGATAAGAAGAATTTGCTTGTAAAACTATTTGATGCTAATGAACTTTTGAACAATGTGAAAACTAAGAATATGCTATTGCTTGATAACGTTAAATCGTTGGAACTTGATTTATCTGTTGTTAAATCTACTAGTTCTAAACTTGATCAAATGCCGAGTGTTCAAAAGTTTCTTTCTGACAAATCTGGATTAGATTTTGTTGAAAGCATCTCCGTGTCTGCACCCCATTCCACAGACTTTGTTCCTTCATCTTCTTCTAAACCTTCTGTGAGTGAGGCTGTGAGTGAAACTGTCAAATCCCTTATGAGTGAGGTTGTCAAACCCATAGAATTTTCACCATATAGGAAGATTAAGGTTGATCTGAAAGAGTCTAAACCTAAGGAGTCTACCCTTTCTAAGGACAAGATGCATGGTAAGCCTGCCTGGGTTTGTCATTTTTGTGGGAAGTCTAGACACATTCGTCCAAACTTTTACAAGCTGCAAGCTGCTAAGAGAGCAAACAAACCAAAAGTGCCTATGCCACAAGCTCAAGATCCTGTAGCACTTATTGGTGAATTGGTAAAGGCTCTCAACCTTTATTCCAATCCTGGAGTTGGAAATCACTCTAATGTGAATACAAACTCCAATGCTCGTGGTGCATCTAAAAGATTTTGGATGCAAAAGACTCGAACTAATGAAGTCTTTCTAACATGGTTATTGTGCTTCATTGCTATTCTCTTTGTGACCATTGTTCTTTGGTTTTTGTTTTGTTTTGTTTTGTTTTTTTGTTTTTTTTTTTTTTTTTTTGTTTTCTAGGATTTGCATTGCATAACATTCATGCATTTCATTCTAGGTATTTTTTTTAATAAATAAATTTTAAAAAAAAAGGGGGAAGGAAAACGAAGCAAATTGTGTTTTGCACTATTCTCTTGGTTTTTGAAAACAAGGTTAGTCAATTCAGTTTCACATAACATGTATTTTGTACCTTGTTTAGCTTTGATGAGCTTACTTTCTACACTTTACTAGTCAAAACTTTGTATTGCATTTTGTGTGGGAAAGATGTTTATGGTTTTGATCACTTTGTCTTAATCTTGAAGTCACATGTCTTTGACCGTCGGACTAGAACCTTTTAAGAAAGGCATAAATAACCATCTCACCATTGTTCACTAGCCAATCATGAACACCTTAGTGCATATTGTAAGATTTTGTGCCTCGGTTTAAATGAACACCTTAGTGGCACATTCACAAAAAGAATATAAGGTGTAGCCTCGGTTTAAATGCCAAAATTGGTGTGTACATTATCCCGGCTATTTTAATAAGTTTCTGAATAATTAAAATTTGTGTGTACAATATGAGGCAAAATCAAGAAACTTACATGATTGCAATCTTATGATCTAGGAGATGTGGGAGTTATATGATGTAACTCTTTAGGTAATAATCTCTTTCAAATTCTATGTGATGAATTTTGTAAACAATGTGCTTATTGCTATTCACATATCACCTTATATGTATCTCAAGTTTTTGCTAGTTTCACACTTGCAACTGATGGATAGTAGTTAGGATTGAAATTTTTGTAATGAGCATGTTGTTTGTAAAGGGCTTTTACTTTGTAAACTTTGAGCTTTTAGTTGTGTTTTGTCACGAATTGCCAAATGGGGAGTTTGTTAGGTTCTAAAGACTTAGAATTAATGTATTTAGAATTCTAATTTGTATTGTTGGCAAACCATGATCAAAACAGGTTGTTTAGTCTTGTTTAGACTTGCTCAAAGTTGTGGTTTTTTATAAATTGGAATTGAGCTGATGCAAAAGTTACTGTGCATCTATCTCGGCCTGGCTTGATCGATCGAAGCTTAGGCTGGATCAATCAAATTTTAGGTCTGATGTGTTTTTTCTGCATAATTCCAACTCAGCCCTAGCTTATTACAACTTTTTAGGGTTTTATGTTTTGCCTAGGTATACAAAGCAAACCCTAGCCGCATTTTAGAAGTTGCTCATATTGCTGTTTGTGTGAATCTCTTGTGAGATCCTTGAAGAGTTTTCCTTCACAGAAGCTTAGGATTATCAAGGAGGAGATTTCTTCAAGAACTGGATGATCATTCAGTTGCTGCAATGAAAGCTTAAAGATACACAAGCGGGTGTGCTTGTACTTGCTGGAGAATCCAAGAAAGAAGGAGTTTGTGGTTTCAAAGCTTGCACGTGGTCGTGTTAGTAAGTTTTTACTAGTGGGTAGCGATAGGATGTTAGTGATCTAAGTCCTGTTGAACAACTTCGATTCTTTCATGGTGGATTCAGGTTTACCTTGAGGATAGCTAGGTTAAATCCTCCCCAGGTTTTTACCGGTTTGATTTCCTGGGTGATCATATCATTATGTTATTTATTTTTTCGCTGCTTTGCATGATATGATTGTTTAATTGTGATAACCTAGATTTGGAATTTGGACTAAGTAAAAACTTGGCTAATTACCTAAGTTAATCCGACTGTGGTTTTAAGGGGTCTAAAAACTATCAAGGTACATACAAATAGTCTTCCAATATTAAAACTCTAGAATCAAAAAATAAATTAAACACTCCAATAGCTACAACTGGAATCCTGCTCCCATAAGCCAAGGTAAGAAATATTCCCCTTTCATTTAGCTTTTTGGTCTCTTAATACTCCTGTAAAGAATTACAGATATGATTAGTACAACCTGAATCCACACACCAGGAATCTGTGGGATTCTGTACTAAACATCTTTCAAGAAGGAATGTACTTTTCATACCCTTATTTTTGGCAGCCTTAAATATTGGACAATTGCTCTTCCAATGTCCTTTGTTGGCAACTCCTAAGGCAACTTGTTTACCATCTTGCTTGGCGAAGTCCTTCTTCTTCCTCTTCTTCTTTTTACCCTTGCCTTCCGCCGCTACTAACTCATTCATCAATTCAAACAATGAATAAACCTTTTTTGTTTATATTATAGTTAAGTTTGAATTCCTTGAATAATTCTAGTAGTGACTGGAGTATCATATCCACTTGGGATTCTCCATCAATATCGGCACCTAAAACTTCCAATGTATTCAAATTAGAGATCATCATAAGACAATACTCCCTCACTGAAGTACCTTAAACCATTTTGGCATTATAAATCTGCCTCATAGTTTCTTGCCTTGCAGAATGGCCTTACTCACCAAACATCTCCTTCAGAGTTAGCATTATTTTCAAAGCTAGTTCTACTTCCTGCTTTTGATGCTGTAGAACATTTGAAATAGATGCTAGGATATAGCACTTAGCCATCTCATTAGATTTCTGCTAACTATCATATTGTTGTTTTTCCTCAAGAGGAGCATCTAATGATAGAAAGCTAGGACATGGTTGAGTTAGCACATATTTGTGCTCTTCAGCAGAAAGAACAATGTCCAAATTTATTTTCCAATCAACATAGTTGAATCCAATCAGTTTGTTTTGATTAAGAATAGCAACAAGTGGGCTAAATGAGGCCATGATTTTAAAACTAAAAATAACAAACATGAATATAATAAGTAAACTAGACATTATCAATTTAGCATATAAACATATAGTATGAAACCTTAATAAAACCATAATATAAAATATGCAATGACAACCCAATCTCATGTCTATAATTCCTTGGTAGCAAGTATATTATAAACACTATGATTGATTGAGAACTATTCTCATTATTAGTGTTATCATGATAACTCTTATCAAACACTAATAATATGCCGTATTACCTTTAGCCTCTAAGTAATAATGACATAGCTCCTTTGGGAGGTTAACATTACACTTAGTCTAGTGTACACCATTATCTAGAAACCTTGTATCACTTCCTTATATCAGTAATTGGAATGCATATGAACCCATATAAATAATAATATATCAACGCATTCAAAGAAAACAAAAGAATGATACATCAAACTCATCAACGTTAGCAATATAGGTTAATGTATTCATCCCTATTACAAAGACTAACATAACACGGAATATATTAAATATATGAAGCCAAGATGTGCATTGACAACATCAACTAATAGTTATTGAATGAAATTCAATAACTACTCCCAACTGCCAACGATATCCAAGCGGTGCATAACAAAAGTTCACACTTGACGTTTATTTCAGTTTTATTTTAAAAATTTTAGAACCTATGCCATGTATATCTAAACGAAATTATCATGAGCCACACTTTGATTAACAAGAACCAGTATATATCTCATATAATAAATGGCATGTGGGTTCAAAATATCAAAAACGTGAGTAAACATCAAGAAATCGTTTTTCTTTTATTCCAAAATCCAATCACATGCTATACAATCATGATATTGAAAACCTAACTCTGATACCAATTGTTGGAAAATCTGGTTTTACATCTCATACAAAACACACAACGGAAGCAACAATCACGGATCTACTTCATTAATGAGAGATAACATGTACTATGTAAATTTCAGAATTTAAGAACAAGAGAGCATACCTTGATGTGGTGAAATTCAAAACAAAAGATTAGAAGTACTTGAGAACACTTTTAATCTTCACTCCAATTCCACTTTACTCCCAAGAAATGTGGTCTCTCAATTAGTTTCTAAGGGAGAATAATCGAGTGGCTTCTACTCACACATACACATCATTTCACAATGATGTATCATCTATAAAATTTTGCATGTTTCTCCCTTTATATCTAACTAATTATCTAATCGGGTTGGCCTTTTGGGCCTTTCCAATTGGGCTTTAGTGTGTGGCTTGAAGTGGGACCAAAAAGGGAACAAATAAGACTCTAGCTCTAATGGGCCTTGGACTTTTTTGTCAACTCTTGACAAGTCCATAGTTACCATTAATTATATTTAATACCACTATATAAATATAATTGCACTCTAGGCCTTATTAATAAATTATATCCCAAGACTTTATTATACATGCAACCCCTTCATAAAATATTCGTAGTAATACAAAGTCATGAATATAGACTGCCACTTTGAAGATTACTACATCTTAATCCTTGAGTACCAAGCTTAATCCTTTAAGTTATTCATCATATATTTATAAAATCCAATTTCATAAATATATACTTTAGTAACTCCTTACTAAAGTGGTTAGGCCTAACTCAACTCTTTGAATAACCAAACCCATTAAATTTATCTCAAGGGAATATTTTATATCCCTGTTAGGAGATTATGAATTCCATCTTGAGAATATATGTTCCATCAACACTAAATGTGGCTACCCAACATACTGAGGTTTTGATTGTGACTTTAGATCTCACTCCTGATATATCAAAGCAACCTACACCTTATGATCATGTCCATTATTCTCTCAAGATTAAGAGTTCATGCAAATAGAAGTCATGAAATTTATTATTCATTTGACAGTCGTTAGGAGAATAATAAATCTCACAGCGGTCCAGTTCAATATGTCTTAACTCTTAAAACATATCAACTGGAATTCTCCACTTCCATGATCAAGACAAATTGTCTTAGTTGATATGTTATAGTCTTTGCAGATGAAATGCCCAATTTCATTATCGACTACGAACCAAAATTCTAAGTTTACAAAAAACTTATGATCTATATCTTCTATGACTAAATCACAAAAATTGCATACTATGCATCTCATGGACTATATGATAATGTCCAAATATTCATGTTACCATTATTTTAGATAATAATAAAACAACTTTGTTAATCATAACATTAAATCATACATAATATCATACATAGCATCATACAATAGGATTTAAAGGCACTAATCCTAACAACTAAACACTAACAAGTGCATCTTCAGAGCTAGTTCAGGGAAATTGCTTGGCCTCATAGTCTACCAAAGAGGAATTGAAGTGAACCTAGCAAAAGTCCAAGCCATCCAAGACATGTCGACACCGCAAACTGAGAAACAGATTCGTAGCTTTATAGGAAAAGCCAATTACATAGCTCACTTCATAGCGTAATTGACTGCCACACATGATATATTGTTCAAGCTCTTGAAGAAAGACGCCATGACAGAATGGACAGATGAGTGCCAAGCAGCCTTTGACAAGATAAAGCAATATCTATTGAACCCTCCTGTTTTGGTTCCCCCAATGCCTAGATATCCGTTGATCCTTTACCTAGCAGTATAGGAAACCTCTATGGGCTACATGTTAGGCCAATCGGCTAAGCCCGGCCAGAAAGAAAGGGCAATTTACTACTTAAGCAAGAAGTTCACCAGTTGTGAGATCAACTACATCGCCATTGAGAAGACGTGTTACGCCCTAGCATGGGCATCACGCAAGCTGTGGTAGTATATGCTCTATTACACCACGGGGCTCATTTCCCACATGGATCCCATTAAGTACATCTTTGAAAAGCCAGCTCTTCAAGGGAAGATCTCCCGTTGGCAAACGTTGCTCTCCGAGTTCGACATTGTGTTTATGATAAGAAAGGTCATCAAGGGCCAGGCCATAGCCGATTACCTAGCGAACCAGCCGCTAAATGATCCAGAACTTTCAGAATCCCTTTTCCCTGATGAGCATGTCATGGCACTAGAGCTAGATCAGACAGTGTGGAACCGTGGCGTTGGAAGCTTTATTTCGATGAAGCCACCAATTTTACCGGAAATGGAGTGGTAGCAGTCTTAGTTTCCCCTAAGGGCTAGCAAATCCCTATTTCAGTCAAGCTGAATTTTGATTGCACCAACAATGTTGCAGAATATGAAGCGTGCATAGTCGGCCTATAAGTGGCCTTAGAGTTCGGCACCTATGACTTGAGCATCTTTGGAGATTCTTTGTTAACCATCTCCCAAATCAAAGGAAAATGGCAAGCTTGAGACACCAAGTTGATTTTGAAACATAACATTTGCCTATTTTCCCCAGACACACAACCAGTTTGCAGACGCCTTGGCTGCACTAGATAGCATTGTCAAGTTATCATAAGGAGATGATATGCAACAATTACGCATAGAAGTCTGTGGTAAAAGTTCTAGCCTATTGCATGAACATCAAAGAATGCATGAGTGTTGAAGTCGAAGCCGACGGAAAGCCATGGTACCATGATATGAAGGCTGATATCAAGAACAGTGAATACTTGACCGGTGCAACAGACAATGAAAAGAAGTTTATCCGGTGCATGGCCTGCCAATTTTTCCTGAGTGGAGAAGCCCTGTACAAAAGGAACCATGATTCTACCTTGCACCAATGTGTAGATGCCTCTGAGGCTAATCATCTAATGGAAGAAATGCATGAAGGCTTAATTGGAGCTTATGCCAGTGGACCCCTATTGGCATGCAAGATTATGGGAGCCGGTTACTATTGGTTCACCATGGAAAATGATTGCATTAAACATGTGAGGACATGCCACCGTTGCCAAGCCTATCAAGACAGGAAAAATGCTCTTCCTCAACCTTTAAACTCTTTAGCAGCACCATGGCCTTTCTCAGCCTAGATTATGGATGTCATCGAACCTGTGATTCTAAAAGCTTTAAACAGTCACAAGTACATCTTAGTGGCCATCGATTATTTTACAAAATGGGTGGAAGCCACTTCGTACAAAAGCGTCACTTAAGCAGTGGTGCCCGGTTCCTGAAACACAACATTATTTGTCGCTACGGCGTGCCGGGAGAGCTCATTATAGATAATGGGGTGAACCTAAATGGGAAAATGATCCAGAAACTCTGCCAACAGTTCAAGATTGAGCACAAAAATTTGGTTCCCTATCGCCCTCAGATGAATGATGTAGTGGAAGCCGCTGACAAGAACATAAAGAAAATCTTGGTGAAAATGATAGACACATACAAGGACTGGCATGAGTACTTTCCATTTGCTTTGTGCACATATCGCACTTATGTGTTTGTACTTTCACAGGTTCGACCCCATATTCATTAGAATATGGCATAGAGGCCATCCTCCCCGTAGAGGTAGAGATCCTGTCTCTCAGGATTTTATCTCGGATAGAGTTGTTAGAAAATAAATGGGCCCGTTCCCAATATGAACAACTGAACATGATAGATGAAAAGTGCATGACCGCAATGTGCCATGGATAGTTGTACCAACCCCACATTGAGCGAGCATTTAACAAGAAAGTTAGACCCAGGGTCTTTGAAGAAGGCGATCTAGTCTTGAAGAAGCACAACCAGGCCATGCCTGATCACAAAGGAAAGTTTGCCACAACCTACTAGGGCCCATACGTGGTAAAGAAAGCTTTTTCTAGAGGAGCCTTGATTCTAGCCGACATGGACGGGCATGACTTCAATATGCCCATCAATTTTGATGTCATCATACGGTACTTTGCATGAAGGAGCCTTTCAGTGCACCTCATTTCTATATTTTGATGTCAAAAAAAAAAAAAAGAACAAAAAATATATATATGTAAAAAGGTAGATTGAAAACCCGAAAAGGTGATCTAGGCAAAAATTAAGGCAGTTAAAAGTCAGTTGAACTACGTAATGACCTGATCCTTCCTCATTGAGGTACGTAGGCAGCCATTTTGGTTTAGTCACATCTTCAAAGAAAAATCAGTCATTGGAGTCCCCTTGGATATATGATCAAGATCAAAAAATTAGATGGATCCAGCATCTAAGACAAGATATGAAGACACCTCTGAGATTGCTCTCTGTCTACAATAATACCACAACCCAATGGTCTACTCAAGATGTTCTGGCTTATACCAATGGGAAATGTACCTCAATGGGAAAAGGAAAAGATCTGTCTAGAACAGGATGTATCCTTGGAAAAATAAGATATTGATATGCATGAATTTTACATTTATCACTTATTTGTATAATCTTGCATTTTCAAAGCATTTGCCTGCATATTCATTAACATGCCTGTATTGTGCCATTCTGTTTCTTTCATACATTCTGGTATCAAAACATAAAATCTCATCTCATAAATATATCCTGAATATCATAATAAACATTTCTCTCCACCATCTCTTAGTTTCTAAGCATGCCTAACAGACTAGACTATGCTTTAAGAACTAGAAACCCAAATAAAGCAAGAAACATGCTAAAGAAAGTGATAAATCATGTTATTCAAGCAAAAATGGCAAGATAAAATCTAGATAAAGATTTAGAAGGTTAGGGGTGTGGATGGTAGCCAAAAAGCTTCATCCACACCCCTAAACCCCAAATCCCAAGTATAGAACTAAGGAAAAGAAGATTGGGTATAAGAACAATACCTTGTGTTTTTGGTGAAGAAAGAAGAATCAAGAAGCTTTGATGTGTTTTTGTGTGTGTGTGTGTGTTTTGGAGTTTGGAAGAGAGAAAAACGTGTAAAAAAACTAGGCAGAGAGCGAAATTCAGAAAAAATCTCTCCCCCTTGGTCTAAAGGGTGCCTGGGTTCATCTTGACACCTTTGGAAAGATCTTGACTTCATGTTTCTAAAAAGGTATGTAACTTGAAAATCCAACAGTTGAATCAAAAGTTAGCTCTTGGAAGTTAGCGATGCATCGATCGGTGTGTCATCCCGGTTTTCGTGATATCTCAGCCGTTCTAACTCCAATTTCGACCCATGAATAGTCGTTGGAATGAGAATTTGATAATCTTTGTAATGGCATTGGTTTCAACCCATTCTAACAACCAGATCAAAATTAAGGTTTTTGGGCTAGCCTGAGATCAACTTCGAGTCAAACTTGGTCAAAGTTGTTAAAAATCTCCGGTCAAACCTAAGGTTGACCGAGGACATTTTGGTTGAAAAAGGCACTTTGGGTTCTCCAATGTCTGAACGAGTTGCGCCACGTCATTCTAGATATTCTCACCGCCTAATGGAGAAAAAAATAATATTTTTGGATTTTTCGGGGTCCAGTACGCAAATCGAGGGCAAACAAAATACAGTATCAACAATAACAAAGTGTAATTTCTCCTTTGTTTTTAAGGGATTAAGAACAAGAGAAATTGAGACTTCTTAAGTAATGTCATCCAAGATAACAGCAAAATTGACTACGGGTGCAAAATGTAACACGAGTTATAGTTTAAGGTGCAAACCGTACATTCTAGAAGTTTATGGTGTAAAATGTAATTTTAAGCATAGTTTAGGATGGTGTAGACGCTCGATTTTGCACCCATAATTTAATCAAGGAAGATGGCTAGATTGACAATTCATATACCTGACATTTATAGTCGCATTACATGCATTAATTCATTCATTGCACATCATAAAAATGATCTTGAGTTTCTAACAATCGTGACGGTGTGTCCGATTTCCAAATTGGGCCATCGGATTGAAAGACATCACATGATTAAGTTTGCATGGTCTGCATGCATTTTGTTTGGGTGGAACCAACCACACATGATTACTTTAAATTAATTTTGATTGGCTAAACAATTAAAATTAATTAAATAATTTTGTGATTGGTTGTTAGTTAGTGTCAAAAATAGAATTGCTTGCATGGGAATAAAGTGGATAATCAGATAACAAAGAAGTTGTGGATAATCAAGACTTTTTGGTATATTTATCTATTAGATAATTATTACTTTAAAGACCTGAATATATGGAAAAAGGGATTAATTTTTAGAATACGGACAATTCCCAACTCAAAAATCCTCAAAAAATGAGTCTAAATAGGACCAAAATTCAAACACGAGCTTGGCACCCAAGGGAGCCATTCGGCACTTCCCAAGTGCCAATTGGCACAAAATCGTGGTTCAGCTCGAGGACTCCTCGATAGAGATAAACCTTACCCTTTTCGATTTTTTAGAGATAAGGACGCATCCCAATTCGTATTTGATCATTCAGCTAATTTTTCAAAGCATTCCAACCTCTATAAATAGGGGATGCCTCTCAAAATTCAGCACACTTTCTGACCCCCCCTCCCCCCTCTCTTTCTGGCTCTTCTCTTCTGATTTTTCAATTCCCCTTACGTTAAAGACGTTCTGGAAGCTTTTGCTTTAGGAACTTCTTTTTTGTAATTAAAATATTTTAGGCTTCAAAGAGTTGAACAAATTTCTTTGAATCCTAAAATATTCTTTCATTAGAAGAGCACGCTCATGTAAGATGTATCTCTTTTTTCTTCTTTCTATTCTTCTTTCATTATTTTTTGCTATTGTTTGTTGCATGAATATGTTAGCATGTTTTTATTATGTTTTGTTCTTGATATATAATCTCCATGCTTGAATACATTGCTAGAATTTTCTTTAACATGTGCTTAGGTAACTGTGTATTATAATTCTTTTTCTTAAGTTTCAAAATCTGTAATAGCTAATACAATTCTTTTATGCAAACTAAAAACTGACATGTATTTTCAGATCTGATTTTCTCTAAATCTAAAAACTAATTTTTATTTTTCAAATATGATTTTTCTAAACACTAAACAAATCTGTATTTTTCAAATCTAATTTTTCTAAACACAAAAACAGATCTATGTCTTTCAGATTTGATTTTTCTAAACTAAAAAAAGATCTGTATTTTTTAGATCTGGTTTTTTTCTAAACCCTTTCATTAAATATAGATCTAATTTTTTTAAACTCAAAACTTATTTGTATTTTCATTAAATATAGACCTGATTTTTTTAAATTAAAACTTATTTGTTACAAAATTGCAAAGTTTGAAATTTAAAAGAAGGGATTGAATTCAGGTTGAAGTTTTTTTTTAATATATGATGCATGTATAATAAATCTTATTTTTCTTGATAAAATCACTTCTTCTTTTTTTAACTTTACACAAAATAGATTTGATACTTTTTAACAAAAATCTTATTCTTTCTTTTACATTTAAAAAAAAAAAAGATCTAATTCTTTTACATACCAAATTTTTTTAATTTTCAAAACAGATTTGAATTTTCTTTGAAAATAGGACATTATTCATAAGGTAAATTTATTTAAATTAATTTTTGTTAAGTGTGTGTTGTGTATGTTCAACATATCATTGGTCATTAGAGTCTAGAAGACCAGACTCTGTCTGGGCGGAATGGGTGCCTAACACCTTCCCATTCCGTAACCTAGCCCCTGAGTTTAGGGTATCTAGATAGGTAGATTAGTGTTTTGTCTTTTAATTTTGGTAGATTATAACTAGGACCAAAAGTTTTGTATTATTTTGCATAGATTGTAACTAGGACCCAAAACCTTGTAAGGTTTAATCTACTAAAATTGTACTTGTCTTTATTCAATCAATGACATTCGAAGCATTTTGATAATGTAATTTGTATTTATTTTTTGTATAAAAAATAAGTGGCGACTCCACACCACTTACCCAAAAAGAAAGGTGCCCTTAAAAGAACCCAAATCTCTTTTTTGAGAGCACCCTAAATTTTGCAGTCTCTCACAAGTGGTAAAGTGTAATTTCCCCCAAAAGAAAATCAACGTATGAAGAACTGATTGAAAGACTACAAATCTTGGGCACCATGGGTGAATGTGGACAATCAAAAAAGACCAAAAGAGAGAAGGTTTGCTAAGCTGTGAACAGTCGATTCTTCTTTTTTCGACTTCCACGTCAAGGGCTTGGTGGCATGTTGATGTGTGTATGTGTTTCTAGGGTGAGGTGTGTGTGTGTGTGTGTGTGTGAGTCTTTTTTCTTACTTTTATTTATTTTAGGAATCGCCACCAACTATTGGCTTTATACTAGGTGTGATTGGTCATTTATTTTTCTAATTCATTTTAGTAGGTAATTAACTAAAAACTGACTTTGGGGTGTAGACACCGTATTTTGTCCGCCGTCGATTTCCGTAACGAACCCCAAAAATTCCAAAAATATTATATTTTCTCCATGGGGCCACAAAAACATCTAAATTAACGTGGTGCACCCGTTCAGGCATTGGAGCACTCGAAGTGCCATTTCAGGCCAAATTGACCAAATTGCCCTTGGTCAAACCTAGGTTGAACGAAAGTCAAAGTTAATCAAAATCATCCCAAAACAACATTTTTCATGTTTCTACATCAAACCCGAGCTACTCGGTGATTTTCATCAACTTTAACCAAGTTTAAGCATCGGATTTTAAATTTATTTAGTGTTCTGGAAACTAGACATCTAGAGCTTTTTAGAGATACTAGGATCAATGCAATATGTCTTCAAAAAGACCTTCAAATATGTGTTGAAAGCGGAACCAGCCAAAAAAGGTGTGCCAGAAGCCGAAGGGTCAATTTTTAGCTACAAAAGCTTACAAACACCTCATTTTGCAAGAAAAAAGAAGATTTTGGGTAGTTTCCTAGGCAGATTCTCTCTCCCTCCTCTCTATAATTTCTCTCCTAAATACATCCAAACACCACAGAACACCTTTCATTCTTCTCTTTTCACCACAATTGCAAGGTAGTGTTCTTGCACCCAATCTTCCTCTCCTTCGTTCCATACCTTGGATTTAAGGTTTAGGGGTATGGATGTAGCTTTTTAGTTACAATCCACACCCTTTTTATATTTATAGCTTTTTCTTGTTCAATAATATCTAATTTCTCTCCTAGACACATCCAAACACCACTAAACACATTTGATTCTTCTCTTTTCACCACAATTACAAGGTAGTGTTCTTGCGCCCAATCTTTCTCTCCTTGGTTCCATACCTTGGATTTGAGGTTTAGGAATGTAGATGTAGCTTTTTAGCTACAATCCACACACTTTTTCTATTTATAGCTTTTTTTGGCTTTTTCTTGTTCAATAATATGCTTTATTGCTTTTCCTAGCATGTTCTTGCTTTGTAGCATGTTTTATGTTTTCTCTAGCGTGTTTCCTTGCATTTGCCATGATTTATTACTTTGATGTTGTTGGCCTAGCCTTCTTGGGCTAGGATATGTCTAAATTTAATGTTTGCACTTAAATCCACATGCTTTTAGACTCCTTGCCATGTTTATGCTTAGATCTACATGCCTATGTGTTCTATGCCATGTTTTTGCTTAGGTCAATGTGCTTATGCTTAGATATATGTGTTTATGTGCTCCGTGCCATGTTTGTGTGCTTAGATCTACGTTGGTTGCTAGGCCATGTGCTTCTATAGCCCTTTTGTCCCTTGATATCTCTCTTTCTTGTGTTTTGGCCCTTATTGGAGGGGTGTAGATCTAGATCCTATGGTCTAAGCCTACATCCGCACACCTAGGCCTATATCAAAGGGTTTGAATCATTTCTTTCGCATGTTTGTTTGCTCGCTTCTATGCTTTATCTCTATGTTAACCTCTCTAGATCTACGCTTTGCAATGCTTTGTGGCCCCCATGGGCCTATGCTTGAGTGGTTACATCCATCCCTCTCGTGGCCTAATGAGGTGTAACCACTTGTGAGATACACCTCTGTGGTGTTAGTGTGCTTGATTCACACCTTTCTCCACTCCATGCGATGTTTATATGCTTACCTTGCTTACTCGGTGCCACCGGTTTGGGTTTCTTTGCTTCTTTTGCATCTTTACACGCTTGCCTAAATACTCATGCATAAGTCTGTGTGTTGTCCATACTCTAATCCAATGGAACTATGCACACTCGATCGAAACCTACATTTGTCCTCCTAGGAAACCCTCTTTTGTCTGATAGCATGTTTGTCTGCCTTTTCATATGCCTACCTTGCTAGCTTTGTTTGCCCTCGTTTGGCTCTCTTTGTTAGTATATTCTTTGAATGCTCTCCCTATCTCCTTTTGTTTCTTTCTTGCTTGTCTGCTTCTATGTTTCTTTTGTCTTTGCATGTACACGCGTGGAGCATGGACTTTTGGAGCAAGGGTGCAACCTCCTAGGTGCAAGCAAAAAGGGCAAGGATGCAAGCAAGAGGTTACAAGCCCACAAAGGGCAATGTTCAATAGATTAGGGGGACTAGCCCCTCTAAAGTGGTTTTCTCTTTCTCCCTCTCTCTAAGCCACTTTTCTAGGGCATGTATTAGGGTTCCCCCTCTCCTTGTACCCTTTACATTTCCTACTCTTTGCTTGGGCCATGTTCCCTAGGTATGGCAATATCTGTTTTACATTTCCTGTACTTTGCTGAGTCATACCCTTGGACCTCACGTGTTATGCCAATACATGCTCTACTTCACCACGCGGTTGATTTCCCGTTAGCAGATGTTGCTATCCGAGTTTGATATTGTGTTTGTAATGCGAAAGGCCATCAAGGTCCAAGCCATAGCCGATTACCTAATGGACCAACCGTTGAATGATCTAGATTTCTCAAAAGAGGATGTTTTGGCAATAAAGCCAGAACCTGACAATGTAGAACCATGGCGTTGGAAGCTTTATTTGATGGAGCTGCCAATAGCACTAGAAATGGAGTGGGAGTAGTTCTAGTATCCCCAAAAGGTCAACAAATCCTTGTTTAAGTCAAGCTGAATTTTGATTACACTAACAACATCACAGAGTACTAGGCATGCATAATGGGCCTACAAGTTGCTTTAGAGTTCATCCTGTACAATCTAAGTGTCTTCAAAGATTCCTTGTTAATCACCTCCCAAATAGAGGGAAAGTGGAAAGTCGGAGACACTAAATTGATTCCATATCAGAAGTGCGTCAACCGCCTAATCCCAAAGTTCCAAAACATCACTTATACATCATCAAATGCATATTCATACCAATGCATGACTTACCTTTACTTACCTTTCAGCAACACAGCACCTATGGCATTATATCTGGACATGTGAATGCATGTTTATGGCATCAAGATGAAAGAAAACCCTAATCTAGCATATGAGGGATAAACAACAAACAAAGCATGTGAAACAGAGACTCAGATACGTGTATACATAGGAAAAGGGTTTAAACAGAGGCAAGATATATGAAACAAACAAACCAAACAAAATAGAAATCCGAATAAGGGTTTCTGGGAAAATGCCTGCGTGTGCAGACAGAGGCCTATGTACACAGGATTTAACTTGTGTACGCATGCTTATGACATGCTTGAATGAAATTGTTAAAAAACCCTACCTAAAAAACACAAAAGAGAAAAATAGAGCAGAAATAAAAACTCTAATTCTAACAACCAAACATGCTCAGAATATAAATAGAACTATAAAACTAACATAAACAAACATGCATAAATAAAAACTAAGCAATAAAACAAGCTAAAATAAAGATTAAAGGTAAAAGAGAAAAGGGAAGGGTTTGAGGGATACCTTAAATAAAAAGCTCTTCATGCTTGATTTTTTACTGTTCCCCTCAGTCAAATCTATCACAATTTCAATAAAACTGCGATTAGAAACTTTAAACTCAAAGAATTAGGGCTAGAAAAGGTCCCGATCAAATAAAAATGACTTGAGAGTGTTTTGTGAAAATCTCCCTTTTGATCCACTATTTTCTAGTGAATCTTAGATTTTTCCTTTGGATTTTCTCTGTCTTTTGAAAAGGTACCATGTAAGGCTTTATATAGTTGAAAAATAGGGGTTTGGAATGGCTTCTAAATAATGTGGGATTCATTCCAAACCTCGGTCTTTAATGCTAAAAACTTCCCTTTTTTATGTCTCTAAAACCCTAACTGCATACGCAGACTTGTGCCTGCGTACGCAGCGTGTGGCCTTTGTATGCAAACAGTGGGTTTTCTTTGACCTTTATTTTCCAAAAATATAATTTTGCCCATTAAAAGTTATATTTTCCATTTTAACACCTCCCAAGTCAATTTATCATTTGATTGGGCCCTAAGCCAACCTTGGGCCTTGGTATTTGGGCAACACTGGGGAACAAGGGCCCAAGTCATAAGGGGTACAAAATGCAGTGTCTACAGATGTCCATCTTTTGATTCATGAGCTAGCTAACGAAATAAAAAGAATAAGAGACAAAACATTTTGTTTCAACGTACGGCTCGGGCCAAACCCACGCACACGACACACATCATGCATACATGGGGGGGTGCAACTCCGAAGAGTTACGTGGGATTCATAGGTCCGAATTCCCACCTTTGTTGCTCGAAAAATGAGCAATGATGGGTTCACTATCCCAGAACCTGTTTTTTCAAGTGCAAGCAAAAGGCAAATGACTCACTATCCTAGAGTCACTTAAAAAGAAAAACAAAAGGTGCTCTTACAAACTAACCCAGTAAACAAGGTTCCATTTGGGGCTCTTGCCTCAAACTTCTCTAGGTGGTACTCGTCTTTTTTCTCCATCTCTACCTATTCTAGTGAGGCTCTTGCCTCAGGGTGACCTTGGTCTCTACCTCTACCTTTTCTACCATGCCTGCATATTTAATTCCCGGAGGATATGTGCACGAGTAGGGGGATAATAAGGAAAAACTTGCTTAGGAGTAGGATGGTATATGATCCATTGGGGAAAAATCTTCTGTTTCCTTCATGGCTCACTAGGGATGGTAATGAAAAACTCGTTAAGGAGAAGGATAATACATGATCCATTGGGGAAAAATCTTATGTTTCCTTCATGGCTCACTAGAGATGATAAGAAAAAACTTGCTGAGGAGTAGGATGGTACATGATCCATTGGGGAAAAATCTTTTGTTTCCTTCATGGGTCACTGAGGAGTAGAATGGTATATGATCCATTGGGGAAAAATATTCTAATTCCTTCATGGCTCACTGAGGATGGTAAGGAAAAACTCACTGAGGAGAAGGATGGTATACAATCCACTAGGGAAAAATCTTCTATTTCCTTCATGGCTCATTGGGAATGGTAAGGAAAAACTCATTGAGGAGGTCGTGTTGATTCTACCCACAAGGGGGGGGGGGTTATCGACTCTATGGGGAAAGTTTTCTTTACAACTCTTGGGAAAGTTGCATTGTGCCTTGGACCCACGGGAGAGTTCCTCTATGTTGATGACCTTAACTCACTGGGCAATTTGTGTTGGTTCTACCCGTACCTTCCAAGTCAAAGATCTTAAGTTTGCTTATCCTGGACTTAGAATCAAAGAAACACAACAAAAATGGCTATTATCCTAAGCCAGGAAAACCCATCACATCATATTATCATGTTATCTTCACATCAACAACACATCATGAACATAACAATGATGGCTACTATCCTAAGCCAAAAAGAAGACTCATCACATCATATACACAACATCAATCAAAGAGTCTAAGTTTGCTATACTAAACTTAGAATCAAAGGCACACAACAAGAATGGCGACTATCCTAAGCCAAGAAAACCCATCACATCATATTGTCATGTTATCATCACATCAACAACACATCATGAACATAACAAGGATGGCTACTATCCTAAGCCAAACCACACATCACACATCATGTTATCATCACATCATCATCATAAACATATCAACACAACATAACAACATCACATCATCATGAAAATGCTCAAAAGACTCAACATCGCACATCTAGGAATTCATCATTCATACATCATCATTTCTTTTTCTTTTTCTTTTAGAAAAATTCATTATTTAAGGAAATCAAAAGAAAATCATCATTCAAATCCATCCACCTTTGAAGACTTTCTTCCATTTTTAAAATCTCTCTTGGATTTTTGAAATTTGAAATATTTCTTTTGAAATTCTCTTTAGACTTTTGAAATTCTTGATTTTCTTCTTAAGTTCCAATCTCTCACTTGAATTTTTTTTGAAAAGTCTCTTTTGAACTTAGAATTTTTCTTTTCTTCTTAAGTGACTGTGGGCACAACGGGATGGAGTCACCACCCTGCTATATGGTCTAGAAACACTGAATATAGCGTCCTTTCGAGAAAGGACCTTTGATCTTACTACCAGAGTTTGGGTTTGGAATTTAGGTACATTCTTGGGAAGGTGTTAGGCACCCAAGATCACCCAACTCTAAGTTTTTTCTCCCATAATTGTGTCTTACACCTTAACCTCATTAAAAGCACTTTCAACACTTGCATCTAACACTCACACACACACTAACATACATCTATGCATACAACATGGCATCTTTCATCCCAAACAAAACATACTTATGGCATCAATGCATAAACATGTGAATGAAAGGCATTAAAGCTAAGAACCCTAATCTAAACCCTAATCTAGACATGTGATAACAAACAAACATGTTAAAAGGTGAACAAGCAATTACGAGGCTTAAAAACATATGAAAAATAGGCTACATAGAACAAACATGTGAAAGCAGAAACAAAATAAACAAAAATTAGGGTTTCTGGGTGACGGCATCACACACGCTAAAACAGGCCTGCGTACGCATGAGTTCAGCCTGCGTGTACATACGCACATAGATCCTTACCCAGAAAACCTAATTTACACAAAAACAGAGCAAAAGCCAAACAAAACATAAAACGTAAAATCTAAAAACCTAACATGCTTAAAGACATAAAAAAAAATAAAAAAATAATAAAAAAAAAAAAAAAAAAAAAAAACCTTAAACAAACATGTGTTAACACAAACTAAACATAACACCGATTAAAATAAAGATTAAAGGTAGAAAGAAAAGGAAAAGTTTAAAAGGATACCTTAAAGCAAAAGCTCCTTGGCTTGATTCTTAACCGTTCCCTCAGTCAAATCTATCACAATTCGATAAAATAGTGATTAGCAATCTTAACCTTAAAGGATTGGGGCCAGAAAAGGTCCCAATCAAATAAAAATGACTTAAGGGTGTTTTATGAAAAACTCCCTTTTGATTCACTATTTTCTAATGAATCTTCGGTTTTTCCCATGGGATTTCTATGTTTTGAAAATGTATCATGTAAGTCTTTTTATAGTCGAAAAAATGGGGTTTGGAATGGTCCCAGACGATGTAGGATTCATTCCAAACCTCAAACACTATTATAGAAAAATTACCTTTCTTATGCTTATGAAACCCTAGCTGTGTATGCAAGAATGTGTCTACGTTCGCATGCTTTAGCTTACGTACGTAAGCCACAACTCACATACGCAGGTCGAGAGCTACCTTAGGAATTTTGTTTCCAAAAATTGATTTTTGCTCATTTAAAGGGTTATATTTTCCATTTTAACACTCCTTAAGTCATTTTAATATCTAATTGGACTCTAAACTGGCCTTGGGCCTTAGAGTACACAGGATTTAACCTGTGTATGCATGCTTATGTCATGCATGTGTGGGATTGTTCAAAAACCCTAACCTAGAAACACGAAACACAAAAAGAGAGCAGAAATAAAAAACCCTAATTCTAACAACCAAACATGCTCAGAACATAAAAAGAACTGTAAAACTAACCTAAACAAACATGCATAAATATAAACTAAGCAATAAAACAGGCTAAAATAAAGATTAAAGGTAAATGCAAAAAAGGAAGGGTTTAAGGGATACCTTAAATAAAAAGCTCTTCAAGCTTTATTTTTTACCGTTCCCCTCAGTCAAATCTATCACAATTCAATAAAACAGTGATTAGAAACTTTAAACTCAAAGGATTGGGGCCAGAAAAGGTCCCAATCAAATAAAAATGACTTGAGGGTGTTTTGTGAAAAAACTCCCATTTAATTCACTATTTTCTAGTGATTCTTAGGTTTTCCCTTCAGATTTTCTCTGTCTTTTGAAAAGGTACCATTTAAGGCTTTATATAGTTGAAAAATAGGGGTTTGGAACGGCTCCCAGATGATGAGGGATTCATTCCAAACCTCAGTCTCTAAAACCCTAGCTGCATACACAGACTTTTGTCTGCGTACACAAGTTTGTGCTTGCATATGCAAACCGTCGGTTTTCTTTGGCTTTTATTTTCCAAAAATAGAATTTTGCTCATTAAAAGTTATATTTTCCATTTTAACAATTCTCAAGTCAATTTAACATCTAATTAGACCCTAAACCAACCATGAGCCTTGGAATTTAGGCATCATTGAGGAACGGGGGCCCAAGTTGTAAGGGTACAAAATGCGGTGTCTACATCCGTGCCCAATTATCCAAGGGGGCATATCCCCAACTACCGGCAGTTCCTAGAGGAGCGAGCATATACTTTGACTCATGTCGTCGAATAGGAAGGTCTCTGCCAAGAATGTAAGTTGCAGGAGGTATAGGCATCCTTTGCCCCCACATCTCACCAATCAGAACACAAATGTACCCACGAAGCATGCCTATCTCAACCTGGAACAGGCCTCTCTCTCTCTCTCTCTCTCTCTCTCTCTCTCTCTCCCCCCCCCTTTCTTTGGCAACAACACGGGCCTCACTCTCTCTCTCTCTCTGCCATCGATCCCTCTCTCGAGCTAGTGACCTGGCAATCTCCTCCGACACATATCCATCTCTAGTGGAAGTCACGCCCTCGAGCTCTATCACCCTAGCCTGTAAGGTATCTACATGTAACCTCAAGTAGGCCTTTAAAGCCCAACGGGTGTGCTATGCCACCGAGCACTTTACCACCACTCACGGGGCAGTCATCGATGATCGATCCAGATGAGGACTGTAGAAACTAGGTGACATAATCAGTATCCTCCGTGTCAAAGCCCTCGAAGGAACTTGTCCCATAGTCGAGGTCATCCAAAATCATCATAGAACAAGAAAGCTCACAAGGTGGGTCCCTAGGTACTCTAAAACCAGCATAACCTGATGGAAGGTCCTCTCAGCTAAGAAGAACACCCAAATCGATAAAGCCTAGAACCAGTGCCGTACACACGACACAACCATAGCAAGGGTGACCTCACACCTAGCCAATAACTGCCCATCATAGGGATTGTTGAGTATCTCACCCTAGGTGACACAATCCAACGCAATGACGACAATGGATGGCTATGTCAAAACAACTTTGGTGATCATACAGAGGGACCATGCATATGCCCTAGGGCATATCACCGAAGAAAGGCCAAAATACGATGGATACAGGTTCAGGATATGCTCATATGCCCACCATGTCAAAATCTGCCAGCAACCCTCAGGGCTCCTAAAGCCCTACGCGAGGCCTACCTCAAGTAAGTGATGAAGAATCCATAAGAAAGGGACCCCCATCATAGGCCTCTATATCTAACACTACTCTCATTGCTCCCAACAGCCTGTAACTCAACACCGACCGATTGTTGCTAAACAGGAAACTACCGATGAAATAAAAGAAGAATCGCCTGAGAACAATATCGTTCAACTCCGCCCCCCAAGGTATGGTCATTCATAGCCACTCCATACAAATCTGAGGCTCCTCGATAGGTCCAAAGTACTGTCTCATCGCTCAGGTAAGGGGGTAGCAAATGGCCAAAAGCTCGCTCACGACATCAAAGTCCACAAACTCGGTCAAGACCAGATACCTACTGAATCTAAGGCCTAAGATGGCAGTCCAGTCAAGGGGAAGGATTGCATACTCCCCACAGCTCAAATAAAAGGTGCCAATTTCTACGTGGAACCACTACACCAAAGTCTCCACTATCACATGCCTTATAGAATAGAGTGGAATCCTCAAGAACTCCTTGAAGCCCTACTCAATCAAAAACCTATGATAGTGCGCGTTCGTCCTAGGGTCAAATAGAAGGAGAAGGAAGGAAGACCAAGCTCCCCGACCACGAGTCCTATTGGCAGCCTGCACTTGAAATTAGAAAAGCTACCAGTTAGCATGCATATCTACATATCTAGATTTAACAACTGGAAGAGAAAAAGGAACATACCTGACTCTTCCAAGCCTGAGGAGAAGGATGCCTCTTTAGACCATGCTAAAAATGAGTATCATCTATGCTGTCATCAACCTCTCTAGTATAGGCCTCGGCCCCAACCAAACGAGGCGGAAACCTTAGTCTACAACTACTGCGCCTTGGAGCGCTTGGACTTGACCCAGCCCTGTCATCAGCCTCCAAATCAGCGTCTATATCAAACATAAGCTCGTCATCTAGCTCCACGCCCCCTGGGCCTCCTCCTTCTTTGGTCCAAGGGAACTATGAAAAACCACCTCTAGAACCAGTACAGGACTAAGACGAGACACTGGCTATCTCCACTGAACATCGACCCTTGGTGCGATGTGCTATATGTATGCCCCTAAAGGGTGTGGGGTCATCGACACCTCTGTCAAAGCTCCTCTAAAGTGTCCATGCAACCTATACACTAGCTGAAACAATATCATTATCACTACTAGACGAGTCTGCTCGAGATGGAGCAATGGCGGGAGCCATCCTGCAATCCCTGCCGGATCTCACTCGTCGACACATAACCTACAAAAGCAAATTCAAGATTGAATAGTAAGCCCAAAACATTTGGCAATGCATGTGGTAAGTATGTCTAACCCTACTACCTAACACAAACCACGCATGTTCATACCAAAATGTCATGTTTTCTCAAAAATATCAAAATTTTCAAAATACCCCTCTCTTGGGATTCAAATTTGGCAATGACCATTTAATCCTACCTCTTTTGCCTCAAAAGTATCAAAAATTTCAAAATACACCTCTCTTGGGATTCAAATTTGGTAGTGACCATTTAATCCTATCTCTTTTGCCTCAAAAGTATCAAATTTTTCAAAATACCTCTCGGTATTCAAATTCGGTAGTGACCGTTTAATCCTATCTATTTTGCCTTAAAAATATCAAAATTTTCAAAATACCTCTCTCTTGGGATTCAAATTCAGCAGTGACCGTTTAATCCTATCTTTTTTACCTCAAAAGTATCAAAATTTTCAAAATACCTATCTTGGGATTCAAATTCAACAGCGACCATTTAATCCTATCTCTGTTGCCTCAAAAGTATCAAATTTTTTAAAATACCTTTCTCATCGGGATTCAGATTCGGCAGCAATCAATTAGTCTCATTGGGATTTAGATTTGGCAGTGACTGTTTAATCCTATACCTTCTTCAAGATTTAGATTCGGTAGCAACCGTTTAGTCTCATTGGCATTCAGATTTGGTTGCGACCATTTAATCCTATGTTTTCTTCAAGATTCAAATTTGGCAACAACTGTTTAGTCTCACAGGATTAAGATTCGGCAACGACTGTTTAGTCCCATGCATCTTATGCATTCACCAGGATTTAGATTTGGCAACAACCGTTTAGTCTTTGGCATCCTATGCCTTCTTCGAGATTCAGATTCGACAATGACCGTTTAGTCTCATCAAGATTCAGATTCAGCAACAACTGTTTAGTCTCATCAGGATTCAGATTCGGCAACAACTGTTTAGTCCTAGGCATCCTATGCCTTCTCAAAGATTCAAATTCAATAGCGACCATTTAGTCACACCAGGATTCAGATTCGACAACAACAGTTTAGTCTCATCAGGATTCAAAGATTCAAATTCGGCAGCGATCGTTTAGTCTCATCAGGATTCAAATTCGGCTACAATCATTTAGTCCTAGGAATCCTATGCCTTCTTTGAGATTCAGATTCGACAGCGACCGTTTAGTCTCATCAGGATTCAAATTCAGCAATGACCGTTTAGTCCTATGCATCCTATGCATTCATCAGGATTCAAATTCGACAGCAACCGTTTAGTCTTAGGCATCCTATGCCTTCTTCGAGATTCAAATTCGGTAGTGACCGTTTAGTCTCACCAGGATTCAAATTTGGCAACGACCGTTTAGTCCTATGCATCCTACGCATTCATCAGGATTCAGATTCGGCAATGATCGTTTAGTCCTATGCATCTTATGCATTCTCCGAGATTCAGATTCGACAATGACTATTTAGTCTCATCAGGATTCAGATTTGGCAAAGACCGTTTAATCCTCACTCAAAATCGCATTGTTTTCACATTTTCAATCCTCTCAAATTTTTCCATCTTTATTATGCATTGTCTTTCATATCTACCTAGCTTTTCTTTTTGTTTTGTTAGTGTTTCATGTGTTTTCATAGCATCCAACATATGCAAGTTTGCCTATGCTATTTAAACATGTGAACGAATGTATTTTCAAACATCATCATGGCATAAATGATAAAAAAAAAATAAAAAATAAAAAAACAAATATGCAAAAATACAAAAAATACAAAAAAAAAAAAAAACATAATACTAGCATGCTTTCCTACTTGCTTTGCTACTAACATATTTGCAAAAAATAAAAAGGAAGAGAAAATGGACATTGACCTCAAGTGCACAACTAAACACTGAAGCTGTGAAATGAAGCTAAAAACTGGACCCGATAAACACTACATGCTCCAGAAATTTTTTTACAAATGAGAAATTAGAAAAATGGAAGTGAAATGGTCTTGTAAAGCCTTGGGGCCCCCTTATAGTGCCTTGTAAAGCCTGGGCTGCCCGGTGCACCTTATGTGGCTGCCGAGTCAGCCCAACGCACCAACAAAGGCCGCCGGCAGCGTTGACCCAGTCAACAATAACCAATTGGCTTTTGACCCAATAAAAAAAAAATTTAGAGTTTCTTACCTAGATCCGAGGTCCAAGTTAGAAAATTTTTCTAGATCAGCTGTAGCAATTTAACTTTATCAAGTAAAACCGGTCTCAATCCATGAACAGTGTAGTTTTCACACGCAATTTTGGGGCAGTAAAATCTGGAATCACATTCTTTATCCAACATCTCTCATTGCACTCGAGATATCAGATAAAGAAGGAGCAGCTATAGACATCGTATTTTGTTCACCCTCGATTTATGTGTTGGACCCCGAAAATTCCAAAAATATTATATTTTCTCCATAAGACCATGGAAACATCTAGATTGACATGGCACAACCTGTTCAGGCATCAAAACACTTGAAGTGCCATTTAAAGTCAAATTAACCAAATTGATCAAAATCATCCCAAAACAACATTAAGTTAGAAAATTTTTCCGGATCAGCTGCAGCAGTTCAACCTTGTTTAGGTAAAACCAGTTTCGATCTATGGACAGTGCATTTTCCTCACTCAATTTTGGTGCAACAAAATGCGAAATCACATTCTTTATCCGACACCTCCCATTGCACTCGAGATATTAGATAAAGAATGGGTAGCTGTAGACACCGTATTTTGTCTGCCCTCGATTTGTGTGCTGGACCTCGAAAATTACAAAAATATTATTTTTTCTTCATGGGGCCATGAAAACATCTAGACTGACATGGCGCAACCCATTCAAGCATCAGAGCACTCAAAGTGCCATTTCAAGTCAAATTGACCAAAATGCCCATGATCAACCCTAGGTTAACCGAAAGTCATAGTCGGTCAAAATCATCCCAAAATAACATTTTTCATATTTCTACATTAAACCCGAGCTACTTGGGTGATTTTTGTCAACTTTGACCAAGTTTGATCAAGTTTGACCCGAGGTTGACTCTCAAGAGCACTAGAAACCCTAATTTTGATCCGACCATTAGAATAGGTTAGGACCAGTGCCATTGTGAAGAATATCAAATTCCCTTTCCAACGACTATTCATGGGTTAAAATCGGAGTTAAAATAGTTTAGATATCCAGAAAACTGTGCAAAGCACATCAGCACACTTCTCGAAGCCATAACTTTTGATCCAACCGTTGGATTTTCAAAGTGTTCTAAAAACTAGACATCCAAAGCTTTCCAATGACACCAAGATCAGCTTAATTCGAGTCTAGGAAGACCTTCAAATACGCATCTGAAGCGGAACTAGAAAAAGCCAAAACTACTGATGTCAGCAGGGGTCTGCTAGCCATATACAAGGTGCGCCAAAAGCCGAAGGGTCAATTTTCAGCTATAAAAGTTTCCATACCCCTCATTTTACGAGAAAAAAGAAGATTTTGGGTAGTTTCCTAGGCAAATTCTCTCTCTCCTCTCTCTAATTTCTCTCCTAAACACATCCAAACACCTTTGATTCTTCTCTTTTCACCACAAATGCAAGGTAGTGTTCTTTCACCCAGTCTTCCTCTCCTTGGTTCCATACCTTAGATTTGAGATTTAGGGGTGTGGATGTAGCTTTTTAGCTACAATCCAGACCCTTTTCTTTTTATATCTTTTTCCAGCTTTTTCTTGTTCAATAATATGCTTCATTGATTTTCCTAGCATGTTCTTGCTTCCTAGCATGTTTCCTTGCTTTTGCCATGATTTATCAAATTGATGTCATATCCTAGCCTTCAAATGTTTGTGCTTAGATCCACATGCTTTTAGGCTATTTGCCATGTTTATGCTTAGATCTACATGCCTATGTGTTCTTTGCCATGTTTTTGCTTAGATCTACATGTTTTTGCTTAGATCTATGTGGTTATGCTTAGATCTATGTGTTTATGTGCTCCATGCCATATTTGTGTGCTTAGACCTATGTTGGTTGCTATGCCATATGATTCTATAGCCCTTTTGTTCCTTTATATCTCTCTTTCTTGTGTTTTGGCCCTTATTGGTAGGGTGTAGATCTAGATCCTGTGGTCTAGGCTTACATCTACACACCTAGGCCTATATCAAAGGGTTTGGATCATTTCCTTTGCATGTCTATGTTTGCTTGCTTGCTTCTATGCTTTATCGCCATGTTAGCCTCTCTAGATCTAGGCTTTGCCATGCTTTGTGCCCCCGTAGGCTTGTACTTGGGTGGTTACATCCATACCCCTTGTAGCCTAATGAGGTGTCACCACTTGTGAGATACACCTCTGTGGTGTTGGTGTGCTTGATTCACACCTTTCTCCACTCCGTGCAATGTTTATATGCTTGCCTTGCTTGCTTGGTGCCACCCCTTTGGCTTTCTTTGCTTCTTTTGCATCTTTGCACGAGTGCTTACATGTTCATGCATAAGTCTGTGTGTCAACCATACTCCAATCCAATGGAACTATTAACACTCAATCCAAACCAACATTTGTCCTCCTAGGACACCGTCTTTTGTTTGATAGCATGTTTGTCTCCCCTTTCATATGCCTGCCTTGCTTGCTTTGTTTGCCCCCATTTGGCTTTCTTTGTTAGTATGTTATTTGTAAACTCTCCCTATCTCTTTTGTTTCTTTCTTGCTTGTCTACTGCCGTGTTTCTTTTGTCTTTGCATGTACACATATGGAGCATAGACGTTTAGAGCAAGGGTGTGACCTCTTAGGCATAAGCAAAAAGGGCAACGATGCAAGCAAGAGGATGCAAGCCTACAAAAGGCAATGTTCAATAAATTAGGGGGCCTGGCCCCTCACGAGTGGTTTTCTCTTTCTCCCTCTCTCTAAGCCTCTTCTCTAGAGCATGTATTAGGGTTCGCCCTCTCCTTGTACCCTTTACTTTTATTGCTCTCTGCTTGGGCCGCATTCCTTGGGTATGGCAATGTCTGTTTTACATTTCCTGCACTTTGCTGGGCCATACCCTTGGAACATTAGCAATGTCTATTTTACTTTCCTATGTGTGATAGCATTGTGCACGATGTATGTACGTATATATATATATATATATATATATATATATGCTTGCGAATGTGTTGGTGATCGTGCACTTTGTATAATGGACATTTGTGGTTACGCAAGCAACCCTCACTAATCACGAGTGCTCTTGACCTTGTAGTATGCATATGCGCTCAAGGCGATTGCTATAGGTGCATATTCATGCTATATTGTGTGCACGATCATCGCGGTGTGATTGTCTTAATCCATGTCACCAAATGACATTGGTTTTCCCATGTATGCGACACGCATCAACATGCTTGATGCTTTGAGAATGTCAATACGCGCCGTATACACAGACATGAAACCTTGCCAGTGCACCATAGCGCACTAAATGCGAAACTCTGTCGAATTTTCTTCGTAAAAATGGGACATCCTCATTACCGTATTCTCACATCAAAATCATGGTGAGAACAGTGTTTAATGCATTATGACATCTAAGGTGAAGCGCTGCCAGATTTCCACCACAAAAATAAGGCAAAATGCTGCTAGATCTTCACCATGGAAATTTGGCAACGATTCCAAACACACTAGGAAATCGTTGATCGAGACCACACCCATTCCAAAACCAAACCTCAAAGCCCAATGCGTTTAAAGCCTCGCAAGCTAATGCCAATAACTTGTTTTCAACTGCCAATGTCCTAAAATTATGATTTTACCAAAACAAAAGGATTATCTATAGACAGGCATTGTGGGTTGCCTAACACCTTCCCCACACGTAACTAGACTTTTGAACTCAAGAATCAAGATTTTTTTGCCCGTCCCCATTAGATTACGAAAATCGACATTTTTCTTAGCCTAGGATCGGTAATAAAATCAAATAGAGTCAGGTGACCAATCACACTTAGATAAACCCAATGATTGGTGGCAACTTCAATTACCCTTGGTAATTTCCCTAAAATCAACTCAGATTTCAGTCACACACCCGAGGTACAATACAACTTCATACCATCATACAACTCTCGCACTGAGACAAAGAGAGGTGCGTGAGTGTTGTTGCGATGGGTGGTCGAGCAACCGCAAGGCGTCAACATGGGGTCTTTAAATTAATTAAGGTAAACCAATCATCTCAAACCAAAAAATTTGGACTCAAAAGTTCGGTTATGGGTGGGGAAGGTGTTAGGCACCCCACACCACCTATCCAAAGGATATTATCTCATTTTAATTTAACTCCAACATATTCATTTTAAGAAAATAAATAGAACACTTGGAATTTGGTTTTGAAAAGTTTTTATTTTTTTATCAAACAATATATATATACACACACATGTGAGAAACGTTTACCACTTTGCAAGAAAGTGGTATATAGCTAGCATGTGAGTATATATTTACTCTGTATCTAGCATGTGAACATATACAACATAAAAATAAAAGAGGAGAAGAGAGGAAGGATGTCACCTTAAGAATTTTAGCTAATTTTATTCTCCAAGTTTCATTTTCATGCACAAACACAATAAACCAAAAATGGTTAGTGCAAGGGGAGGAGGAATATGTTAGCATGATAGGAATCTATTGATTTAATGGAAGTAAGCCATAGATATGCAACAAACCTCTTTAGAAAATAGTATCATTTTAAAAGCAACTCTATGTAAAAAGAAACATTTTATTTAGATTTTCAAAGATGATTATTTTCTTTGGAAAACCTCATGATTTTTTTGGAAAAGGGTTCATTTTGAATCAAATGTTAAACTTTTTGGGGAAGAAACTTTAAAAAGGCTTCTCTTATTTTTATTTATTTATTATTTTATGGAAGAGGGGTGTTTTGATATGGAAATGTAAAAGACCAACTTTTAGGAAAATCATTAGAAAAAATATTTTACTACATCTCTTTAAGAATGAAAAGTTCAAGGTTTAAAACCATTTTTGACAACTTACTCTTTAAGAAAAGAGGTTCCCAAACCTTCTTACAAAAAGACAAATCCAAGGGTAAATTTTTAAACTATTTAGGAAAAATGGGTCATTTTATATTAAAAAACGGTGAGAACGGAGAAAGCCTCTTTACTGCCGCTTGCATTGTTATGTGCAACTTCCTACTATAGAATGTTGGACCCTCTATAGACCTGTACACCGTAGGATCAAAGAAAGCACTCTCGAGCTCTCACAACTACAAGTTCAAAGGACCCTCTCCCCAACCACAAAGGTAAAGGGGTGGCAGCAGTAGTCATATGCACAGATCTTGACCACGATGGTGAAAAGGCCTCCTTGCCACCTAGCACCATTATGATCTTGCAAAAAGGCCCAAGGTTCAAAAACCTATTTAACCAACTTGAGTTCATGGCAAACGAAAAGGAGAGTGGCGATAGAGGCATTGCTAAACACTGCATCTAGGACAAGAGTAGAGTGCTTTACCACAAAAACTCGACCCAATCAAGCCTTCCTCAAGGAGACCAATGTGATTGGCTTTACTAATGAAGACATGGAAGTGAAATAACTAGACCATAGGAGGCCTCTCTATCTAGTAACTACCATAAATTAAATCCCGATCAAGAGATCCTTGGTGTACAACGAAGTGTCTAATGAATATGATACCACTTAGTACCCTAGAAGCAGTAAAGATACCCAGGAGTAAGATTATGGGGTTTCCTATAGAGGTGACAAGATTCAGGGGCAAAGGCGAGAATACCATTGGATATATACAGTTATGGCTGAAAGTGGGACCTATAGCTACCCTAACCTATATTCATGTGGTGAAGACAAAAGTTCCATACCACGTATTGCACGGAAGGCCATGGCTACATAAACATCGCCTCATCGCACTCACCAGTCAACACTTATTGCTCTAAAACACTTCCAGCTACCCCAATCGCACTCACCATTTAGGGCCTATTGTGCAACCGCCTTCCGTCCAACAAATGCAGTCCATGGCAACCGCCATGGCAGAGCTAACCCGTTAGAATCAAGAGTTGACTCAAGAGATAAATTGAAGAAAGCAGCATAATGAAAGGCACATGGAAGGACAAGTTCAGAGTCAAGAAGTTAGAGAATGAGAAAATGTGGAGCACGAGATGAGGGAGACAGCATCATGTAAGGTGCCATATTTAGAAAGAGAAATGGATCAGATAAGAAGGGTTATAGACGAGATGAGGGAGAATATGAGAAGGACGAATCATGTAAATGATTTAGTTCATCGAACCGATTCCCCTTTCGTAGCTTCCATTAATAGTCGTCCCCTGCCTTCCAAGTTCAAGATTCTTTCATTGGATTCATATAATGGAACGCGCGACCCATGTGACCACGTTGTAACCATCAAAACCACAATGCACCTTCAAGGAGTTCCTGATAAGATAATGTGTAGGTTCTTCCCAACCACCCTTAAGGGGCCAACACAGTTATGGTTCAATAAAATACCTCCGAATACTGTTGGTTTTTTCGAGGAGTTAAGTTGTTCGTCAACAACTTTATTGGAGGGCAAAGGCACAAACGCTCCTCGCCCAGCCTACTAACTATAGAACAAGGAGAAAATGAGAGCTTGTGGTCCTTCATCACTCACTTCAACAAAGAAGCCTTGACAGTAGACAAAATGGACAATAAATTGATGTTGGCAACCTTCCATAATGGAGTTAGTTCAAATTTATTCATCCACAAGCTTTATGAACAAGAGCCACAAACCATGGCTGAACTTGTCCATTTAGCCCAGAACTTTATGAATGCAGAGGATGCAATCATTGCCAAGAAGAGGAAGAGAGCAGAACAAATGGAAGCAAACTTCTCACATCATCCTGAATGAGGCCCTCATCCAAAGAAGGCCCAAATAGGAGAGAAGAAGGATAGAGACAACAGGAAGGCAATTTCGTCTTCAGGAAGAGGTCAACATTACATGCCCTTGAATGTTCCACTTTAATGGGACATATGTGGTTTACATGTTAAGAACATATGTCAAGTTTTTATTGTAATTGGCTAATCCTTTGACAAAACGCACTTTACTTGTAATTGGGTAGTTCTAGGTGTTTTTAATACTTCAAGAAACAAGGTTTCAAGATCAAGTGTTGAAGCCATCAAGTCTATCTAAGAAACAAGCTGAAGAAGTGCACATTCATTAAAGCTCGACAGCTAGCATGTGTTGAGGTTTAGAAGCTGTCTCATGCCCGTGTGCTCGACACCTACTCGACACCTGCTCGACACCTTCTATCTATCGAGGTTTATGAATTCAAAATTTTGATATGATTTTCTTGGGATCCGTGATTATGTGTTTGGGCTTTCTTTTCTCCTAACCCTAAACATATAAAAGGATTGTTTAAGGGTCATCAAAGAGTTCACAAGTTGCATAAGCATTGAGCAAACTCTGTTCAAGCAAATTGTGACCGGAGACGAAGTTCTTGCCCTAGTTCATCTCTTTCTCTTGAAGAAGTTGCTGTGTATTTGCACTGTAGGGTTTTGTGACCAAGCATCTTCTTGATCTTCATCATGTGGATGAATTGAAGGACTTTGCAGCCAACAACCTTCTTAGTTGGTGTTTGAAGTCGCATACTGGGATTCACGCAATTGGTTAGTCATGTACTTGGGAGCCATGCATCGAAAAGGGGAACTGTCACTACAGAATAAGTCCAACTAGGTATTGGGGTAAGGGTTCAACTGTAGGTTGGTAAGGTACTTGGGATTCCTTTACTTGTAACTGCTTGTGATAATAATGGAGTTTCGGGAGTAGTGGCCTGAAAATCACCCGATAGGGTTTTTGCCGTTAGGTTTTCCCCATTAGTAAACAAATCACTGTGTTATTTATTTTCCGCTACATAATTAGTTTATTGGTGATTTATTTGTGCTACCATGCGTTTGCATGATAAATTGATTAATTAATAACTTAGCTAATTAATTAATTAATTAATTTCTATTGCAAGGGATCATTCAGTTTGAGCCTATCAAGTGGTATTAGAGCAGACACACTCTGATTAGGGTTAATCTTTGCTGTGTTGATCCATTGACCCTTGTTGTCATGGCTGTAACTGGCTTGAAAAGATCATTGCTTTCAAATACATCTTGTTTTTCTAATCTCTATTTGTTTGAGTGTCTCAGAAAATACAAGTTTAAAAGTTATTTGAATTCTCTTATGATGACTATTGGAAAAGATCTCAGTTTGGCTAAGAAGAAACTAGGCTATCTCAGAATGAAAATGTGCAAACGAGTTTGTCTGAGAAGAGTGAAAGTTAAAGGCTTAGCTTGTATAAGGCAGTTGAGAGAAAGCACCATTCCCATTGATTTGTCATCTAAGCACGAAGTGTGTTTTATGATGAAGTCCGCATTTAAAGTAATGGACACATGTTTATGGTACCTTGATAGTGGTTGCTCAAGGCACATGACTGAAGACCGATCTCTCTTCAAGGTTTTCAAGTCCAAGAAAGGTGGCAATGTCACTTTTGGTGATGGGAGCAAATCACATATTAAAGAAAAGGGAATCATCTCTCTACCTGGATTACCGGACATTGCAAACATTCTATATGTAGAAGGTCTAAGGGTGAACTTACTGAGTATAAGTCAGATATGTGATCAAGACTTCATGGTGCTATTCTCCAAGGGAAAGTGTCTTGTCATGAATGAGTCTGGAAAGAAACTCATAAGTGGTGTTCGCACTCTTGACAACTGTTATGGATTGGTTCCTGATGCTGATATTGTGTGTAATAGCATTTGTTTGCCAAATAAAGATCTATGGCATTAACAAATAGGACATGCTAGCTACAAACATCTTTCTATTGTATCTAAGCATTAGTCAGTTTTAGGAATACCAAAGCTTAGTAGGATGATCAATGTGGTATGTGGACCGTGCCAGCTTGGAAAACAAACAAAAGCTAAGCATCCTGACACTCAGACATCGGCTACATCTAGACCATTGGAGCTTCTACATCTAGATCTTATGGGTTTAACTAGAACCGAGTCTCTTGATGGTAAGAGATACATCATGGTTGTGGAAGATGACTTCACTAGGTACACTTGGGTCATTCTCCTACGATCCAAGTCTAATGCTCCTGAGCACATTAAAGCTTTATGCACAAGACTGTAGAATGAAAAGAACTTAAAAATTGATAGAATTCGAAGTGACCATGGTAAGGAATTCGAGAACACATATACGAAGTCATTTTGCACAAGATCAAGTATTTCTCAAGAATTCTCTGCTCCTATTACTCCTCAGCAGAATGGTGTAGTAGAAAGAAAAAATAGGGTTATTCAGGAGATGGCCAGAGCCATGCTACACAATAAGGATGTGGCTAGAAACTTGTTGGGAGAAGCCATTAACACTGCATGTCATACGGCTAATAGGGTATATTTTAGACCCGGTACCAAGAAGACTCCATATGAGTTATGGAAAGAAAGAAAGCCTAATGTGAAGTATTTCAGGATCTTTGGAAGTACTTCCTTCATCCTAAAGGATAGGGAGAATGTGGGAAAGTTTGATTCCCGAAGTGATGAAAGAATATTTCTGGGTTATTCCTCCACAAGCAAGGCTTATCGGGTATACAACAAAAGAACCATGAAAGTAATGGAGACAGTGAATGTTGTTATTGATGAGTCTTTAGATTCCAGTTCTGAAAAAGGTATTGAGGAACTCACTAAAGAAATTCTTCCTCCTGAGGTACACAGTAAATGCTTCGAATTCCTTCGTCAAAACATTGGTGTTATCTCCATAGGATGGTTTTTTTTTCCTTCTTCTTCATGCATTTGCATCTAGTTTTATGCTTTGCTTTGTTTAACATGTTTTTGTTTGGTTATTTTTCAGTTTTGTTTTTTTTTTTCATATAAAAATAAAAAAAATTGAAAAATCAGAAAAATACAAAAACAGTGTGTGTTTTGTGTACATTGGTACTTGTGTACCTTGGATGGCCATTGAAACAAATTTTTCTAAACTTTGTATCTCTTGTAGCTTAGATGAGCATCTCTATACGCAACTAAGCAAGTGAGCTTTGTGGCTCTTGTTTGTGATGAGTAAGATTAAGTTATCTCTTGTACTTAACACTCATGTCACTCTTTTTGACTGAAATGACTAAAAAATCCTAAGAGAAAGGCATAAATAACTATCTCACCACTGTTGCCCGCCAATCATAATATGACATGTATGCTTCGGCATAACAAAAGTGCAATGTCAAAATCTTAACTTAAATGGGTATTTCTTTTCTATCTCTTATATGCCCATGCATGTTTTGCTTAAATAAAAATATGCAAAGAAAATAAAAAGAAAAAAGTTCAAAAATGCTTTTAAATATGATTGCAAGTGTGTTTTCTAGGAGATGTGGGAGTTATAGATAGTCCCCATAAAACAGTTATGATTGTGTGTGAGTTAAAGTGATTTTCTCATATCCCAAATCGTCATAACATGTTGACACATTTGCAATCTTGCGATGTTTTTCACACACAACACGCAAAATTCTTTGCTACTCTTGATACATATGCAGGTACAATGTGATTTGGCCATCACAAGGTTTACATGTGTTAATGTATGCTCACTAAACTGTCTTGACTTGGTTTTTGAAATATAAAATTGGTTAAACTTGTTTAGTGTGTGTGTGTGTTTTTGAGATCCATGTGCTTAAAAATTATTGTTGAGAGATGATTTTGAGAGATTAATATGTTGATTGGATTATTGGTTATGTTGCATGTTGGATTGCATTCATGTCTGTGTTTTTCACTTCTCAAAAAACTGTTTTGAAAAGCTGGCTCGACACCTCCTCAATAGCTAGCTGTCTATCGAGCTCCTTAAGCTTTTTCATATCGCCATCTCAATAGCTTCTCGATACCTGGTGGATAGATCGAGAAAGCTCCTACCTTCTTGATAGCTTTTCGACAGCTGGTGGATAGATCGAGCTTCTGTTCTTGCTTTTGATGGATTGTTCCTCGACACCTCCTCGATACATGTATCTGTCGACGACCATTTCCTCGATACCTATCTCGATATCTCTCGATACCTGCATCTATCGAGCTTTACCGAGGGCCTATATAATCACCTCATGCGATCCACAGCTTATTTTCTTCAATCTCTCTCTCGATAGCTCTCTCATTTTTCTCTTCCAAACACTCTCATCTCACTCCAATCTTAATCCTCAAGGTTTCTTCAAGCTTTTTCAAGATTTTCTTCTCTTGGTAAGCTTCTAATCTCTCATTCTTCATGCATTTCATGTTTTGAAATCTAGGTTTTGGGGTTTTTGAAAAATTTTGGGGTTTTTCAAAATTGATGAGTTGTTGTTGAAATTTTGGGATGGGTTTTCACTTAAATGAACTTGAAACTTCATGCATTGCATTACATATGCATTATAATAGTATTCTCATGCATTTAGATGTGTGAAATCTGTTTGTGTGCTGATAGGTTTGGATTGGGCTAAGCTCATGATGCAATTTGTTTTGCATGTCACATGTTCATGCATTTCCCATGCATACGTACTCTCCTTTCAATATACTTGTTATATTTGATTGCTTGGGACTTTTCTGATTGTCTTTTCTTTCTCTCCCTCTCTTTCTGTTTACGTTAGTCGTGTCTATGGCACCTAAGCATAAATCCACTTCAGCCCGGAACCCTTTTCATTCCTGTGCCTCTTCGTCTTTTAATTCTTCCCTTCTCTCTCTTTGGTTCCGTGATGATGATGCCCACAAGGCATTCTCGATGAACTTTTCTAGACGAGGTGTTCATTTGGAATGCCAAGTCATACTAGCGGACTTCACCGACACTGACCTTCCCACTGTCATTCACAGTCGGGAATGGGAGTCATTATGTGACATCCCGATCACCTATCCTCTCGTGCTTATCCAAGAGTTTTACTCCAACATGCACGGGATTGATTGTTCAGTACCTCTTTTCTTCACTCGCGTTCAAGGTACGCGCATTCCTGTCACACCGCAACTTGTTGCGAATGTGTTTTGGGTCCCTAGTATAGAATTTCTTGACTATCCTAGTTGTGAGCATCTATGGACTGTGTCCAAAGATGAGCTTATGGCTGATATCTGTAAGCGCCCTTCTAATTAGGGTGTGCGTCAGTTTACACCATGTAGGCCTTTTGCTAAAGGTCCTAGATTCATAAACATGGTGATGACCTTTGTTTTGTATCCACTTTCTCACTACAACTCCATCACAGAGCCTCGTGCTTGGTTTTTGTTATCTCTTCTTAAGCATCTTACTATAGATTTCTCTTCTCATTTCATTCTGTCTATTATAGATGTTCGTTTAGATTTGGCATCCCATGATAAGCTCATCTTTCCTTCCGCTATCACGAGGATTTTACACCACTTTTTTGTTTCTTTTCCCTTGTCCGACCATTTCACTTTCATGTGTGCCATAGATGCCGCTACCATAAAACGTAGTGAGGCACAGTTTCGGTCGAGGCAGTTGGATTCAGCTGATCCTCCCACCCGTTCAGCTCCATCTCGTTCAGCTCCATCCACATCCACTCCCTCCTCTGCTATGGGTGATGTGACGCTTGGTGACGTCATGGCGTAGCTACAGCGCATGGATGCTTGCCTTAATACACTCTCCACAAAATTATATCAGGTGAACGTTCGTGTTGGTCGTATTGCTCGGCGGCAGGCAACCATGGGCGGTTTTGTTCCTGAGGCTACTCCTTCACCACCTCCTCCCATGGCTTCTGATTTTGAGGACGAGGATGATGATGATAGTGATGACGATGATGCTTCGGGTGATGATGATGATGGAGATGCTAGCTCTACCAATGAGATGTTTACTTGACACTCTTACCCTTTGTCATTCGTGACAAAAAGGGAGAGTAGTTTTGGATATGAAAGTAGTCATTTTTAGGAGGAGAGTTAGTATAGGACCATTTTCTTAGGGGGAGTGTTATTGATATGAGGGATGTAGTGAGGATATTATTGTATCTTTTCTTTTCTTCTTTGATAGATACATTGTTCTTGTACATTGGGTCTTGTGACCGTATTTACACATACATTGTACTCATTTTTTTCTCTATATGTGGATGTATGTTTCTTTCACCTACCTCTACATGTGTTGTTTCTTTTCTCCCTTTATACACATGTTTCTTATTAATTGTATGCAATCTACTATTTATGTTTCACACTAAGATGCCTTGATGAGTTTTGTTTAAAGTGTTTCAGAAATACAAGTTGTCAAATTCTACTTACCATAAACTCTCTTCTTGCAAAAATTTTCAAGAGTTTGTGTTAGGATAGATTTTATTGTATTTAACAAGTGAGTATGAGTTGAGTGATTTATGACTTCTCTCAAATGTTCATTTGTTTGCCGTGCTTTTGTCACGGATTGCCAAAGGGGGAGATTGTTAGGACATATGTGGTTTACATGTTAAGAACATATGTCAAGTTTTTATTGTAATTGGCTAATCCTTTGACAAAACGCACTTTACTTGTAATTGGGTAGTTCTATGTGTTTTTAATACTTCAAGAAACAAGGTTTCAAGATCAAATGTTGAAGTCATCAAGTCTGTCCAAGAAACAAGCTGAAGAAGTGCACATTCATTAAAGCTTGACAGCTAGCATATATCGAGGTTTAGAAGTTGTCTCATACCCGTGTGCTCGACACCTACTCGATAGCTGCTCGACACCTCCTATCTGTCGAGGTTTATGAATTTCAGAATTTTGATATGATTTTCTTAGGATCCGTGATTATGTGTTTAGCCTTTCTTTTCTCCTAACCCTAAACATATAAAAGGATTGTTTTAAGGGCGATCAAAGAGTTCACAAATTGCACAAGCAATGAGCAAACTCTCTTCAAGCAAATTGTGACCAAAGACGAAATTCTTGCCCTAGTTCATCTCTTTCTCTTGAAGAAGTTGCTGTGTATTTGCACCGTAGGGTTTTGTGACCAAGCATCTTCTTGATCTTCATCGTGTGGATGAACTGAAGAACTTTGCAGCCAACAACCTTCTTAGTTGGTGTTTGAAGTCGCATACTGGGATCCGTGCAATTGGTTAGTCACGTACTTGGGAGCCGTGCATCAAAAAGGGGAACTGTCACTACAGAACAAGTCCAATTGGGTATTGGGGTAAGGGTTCAACTGTAAGTTGGTAAGGTCCTTGGGATTCCTTTACTTGTAACTGCTTGTTGTGATAATAGTGGAATTTTGGGAGTAGTGACCTGAAAATCACCCGGTGGGATTTTTGCCGTTAGGTTTTCCCCATTCATAAATAAATCGCCGTGTTATTTATTTTCCACTACATAATTAGTTTATTGGTGATTTGTTTGTGCTACCACGTGTTTGCATGATAAATTGATTAATGAATAACTTGGCTAATTAATTAATTAATTTCTATCGCAATGGGTCATTCAATTTGTGGCCTATCACACTTGATCAAGTGCTTATGCAAATCAAAGAAGATCCATCCTTGAAGTGGCCAAAGAAGATGAAGGGAGATCCTAACAAGCACAATAAGAATAAGTATTGTCGCTTCCACAAAGACCACGGGCATGACACGAATGAGTGTTATGACTTAAAGCAGCGAATAGAGAATCTTATCAGGCAGGGAAAACAAAGGAATTTTCTTGGACGAGATCATAAAGACGAGAAGTTAAAAGGAAAGGTAGAAGAGCCATCACAGCCCCCACTTAGAGAAATAAGATTCATCGTAGAAGGACCTTCAGCAGGGCAATCCTCAATGTGATGCCCCAATTTAATTGATTGTGTGATGTGTGTGGGTGTGTGACGAGTCCCACATCGGGTATTTACTAGGTAAACTGGGCTTTATTAACAACTACAAGGAGCCTCAATTGTGACTAGTCCTTTTGAAGTATAGCGTAGATGTCACTAGCGCTTTTCCTTGGGTCGTTACATATGGTATCAGAGTCGGCCTGGTAATCCCATGTGGGCCCTAACGAGGACGTTAGGGATTTAAGTGGGAGAGATTGTGATGCCCCCAATTTGATTGATTGTGTGATGTGTGTGGGTGTGTGATAAGTCCCACATCAGGTATTTATTGGGTAGATTTGGGCTTTATTAACAACTATAAGGAGCCTCAATTGTGACTAGTCCTTTTGAAGTATAGCACAGACATAGCTAGTGCTTTTCCTTGGGTTGTTACTTATTGTAATATCTCGAAGAAAAAAAAAAGGATTTAAAAGGAGGGGTATTTAAGTAAATTTGTTTATGGGGTCAATTTTTATAATTAACATTGCTAAGGGGTTTTTTAGAAAATAAGGTTGAAACCCTAGTTATACATAGTTTAATTTTTAAGTCAGCGTATAATGGCAGAGATACTTTGAGAGAGTAAACTACTCAAAGGACTGAAGTAGAGAATGATTAACTACACTCTTAAGGTAAGAGCTTAAGAAATCTTATTCTTTTGTCAATTTAAACTTTATGAGGTATTAGAATATTTTCTTATTTGAGTATTTTGGCCAACAGTGAGACTTTCTTTAGCCATGGCCGCATGGGTGCGTTCTACGAAATTTTCTTAAGGAATCGAATCGGATTGATGGAGAAAAAAATAAATAAATAAAAATAACCACTTGATGCAAAGAAGGAACGTCAACTTCTTTCTAATATATTATTTTTATTGTTTATTGACTTGGTAAAGGAAGAATAGAGTTTCAATAAAACTTGTGTAAGAGATTTCTCCTCTTATGCCAAGAGAAAACTAGAGACGGCAGTGGCAGTAGGAAGGAGAAAAGAAAAAAAAAGAAAAAAAAAAAAGAAAAAGGGAAGAACACGTGTAGAACTATAGAAGATGGTATTGGCAGTGCTTTTGACTCTATTGATGTTAGCTATCCTAGGCGTTGTTAGTGGCAGTAGTGTATATATATATATATATATATATATATATATTGAATAGATGGATTTTTATTTTGAGATAATAGAGCTAAATTATTGGTTATTGTAGTAGTCTCTCTATTGGCCGGATACCGTTATAAGTTATTTTTTTTTAAATTATTTGATTATTGAGTAAAAATATTTGAAAATTGTTTTAGGTGATATCTATAGATTTTAGAGGAAGTGTTAGGGGAAATGCTTTTTTTTAGAATAACTTTTGGAGGTAAGTAACCTTATCCTAATTGGTTTTATCTTGTGTAATTTAACTCCTAAAAATTGTTTACATTTGTTACTATTTATTTCTATTGTATTACTGATTTCAAGTAAAGAATAGAGAAATTCCACAAATAAATACGAGCATTGAATATAAAATTTATTTTATTTAATTGTTTCGTTAGCTATATTGATTTAAAGTAAAGAATATAGAAATATCACAAATATATTTGAATACTGAATATATGATTATATATGTATATATATGTACTTGAATAAGATATATTTTTGTTAGAAACTATGATTTCATATATATGATTATGGACAAATTGACTATGAATTAATTCTGATACCCAAACCAATGGGGGTTATTCATTGGTACTCTGATACCCAGCCAATGGGGGTCATTCGTTGGTATTCTGATACCCAAACCAATGGGGGTCGTTCATTGGTACTCTGATACCTAAACCAATGGGGGTCGTTCATTGGTATTCTGATACCCAAACCAATAGGGGTTATTCATTGGTACTCTAATACTCAAACCAATGGGGGTTGTTCATTGATATTTTGATACCCAAACCAATGGGGGTTATTCATTGGTACTCCAATGCCTAGTCATGGGGACATAGCATGATCATTAGGAATGGCAATAGGTCGGGTTCGGGCCGGGTTTTTCCATACACGGACCTGACCCGCAGGGCAAGACCTATGGCCCGGACCTGACCCGTTTAGGGTACCGGGTTTTTTCCAGGGGCCTGGACCCGCCCCAACCGGGCCCCACGGGTCCCACGGGCCCTGTTTAGGGATTGGGCCCAATTCGTGGCCCAACCAAAAAAAAAAAATTTAAGCCCAGATTTATTTTTTCCTACGTTCAAGCCCAAATTTATTTTTGCCGTTCAAGCTTGCATATTCCAAATAAAAAAATTAAGCCCAAATTTATTTTTGCCTACATTCAAACCTGCATATTCAAATTCAAGCCTAAATAATGTGACCCAAATGCCAAATCATAGGCTACTAATCATAAATCAATAAATCACCTGTTAATTATAAATCAATAAACCATAACTAATATCATAATCATAATTCAATAAATCATAACCAAGATTTTAAATCAATAAATTACCTAGATCATAACTAAAATCACTAGCTAAACATAAAAATAAAATAAATCAAACAAGTCCAAGAAATAAGTATCAAAAGTTCAACAAGTCCAAGAAATTAAAAAGCTACAAAATAAATCCCACAAGTTTAGAATAATTACAAACCAACATATTAATCCAACAAGTCTAAGAAATTAAAAAAACTACTAAATTAATACAAAATGTTTAATCTTCATCAATTGTGATACAACTCCCATCAATTGTGGCACAACTCCCATCATCTTCATTTGGCTCCCCATCGTCAAGAATGGATTGAAATGTACTATCTCCCAATATAGTTGAAGAACCTACAACAACAATGAATTAAAAAACACAATTTTAATAGTCTTGGGATGTAGTCTACTAGCAAATATAAAAACACAATTTTAATTTTATAAATAGAAAATTAGACAATTGCTAACCGTTGATTTCACTCCATAGCCAATTTTGAGCACACATCATTGCCTCTATAGTCTTGGGATGTAGTCTACTACGGTGTGGACTTAAAAGTCTCCCACTAGTGCTAAAGACAGCTTCTGAAGCAACAGTTGTGACGAGAATGGCTAAAATATCTCTTGCAATCCTTTGTAAAGTAGGATACTTGAGACCATTACTTTTCCACCATGCCAAAATATCAAAGTCTTCACTCCTCTTCAACACTCCCTCATCAATGAAATGATCAAATTCTATTCTACCACTCCCATGTTTCTTTGAACTACTTGAACTATTGTTCACAAACCCATCAAACCTTGACATTGACCCAATCAATCTAAATTTTATTTGTGCCACTTGATTTGAAGTACTTGCAGGCATATGAGAACTTCCTTCATTACCTACAGAAGACTCATCTACATCTCCATACTCATCAAGCAAATCATAACAAAAATTTCTTAATTTTTTCAATCTCCAAATCAGAATTATCACCATAAATATTAGGATAATAAAACTCCAATAACTTCATCTTATATCTTGGATCTAAGATAGCAGCAACAGCCATAACAACACTAACATTAGCCCAATAAGAATTAAATTTAGCAAGCATGCTTTCTGCCATCGTACTTATCATCTCACTTGAAGACAAACTCCATTCATTCAATGCAATTTTCAACTCACACACCAAAGCAAAATACATATTAGTTGTGGGGTACTTACGACTAGAGAAAAACTCAGTCACACTATGAAACAACTCCAACCTCCCACAAATATCTTTGGCTACCTCTCAATCATGATCATATGGCAAACAAGTATAAGATGTTTCACGTTTAGCCAAACGCGAGAAAACATCTTTATAAATCAATGCAGTAGAAAGCATTAAGTAAGTTGAATTCCAACGAGTTTTACAATCTAAAACTAACTCTTTGGTGCATTGAACACGCAATTGACGTGCATTTTCTTCAAATTTTTGCCTCCTTTTTGGTGATCCAGTCCAATAAATCACACTATCACAAATCCTTTCAATACCATCACCAATAAGAGACAACCCATCTTGAACAATCAAATTCAAAATATGTGCAGCACACCTCATATGCAACATAGACCCACCCAACATAAGAGAACTAGTATCAAGCTTATTCAAGAGAAGTCTTATCATGGCATCATTAGTACTGCAATTATCTACAGTTATTGTGAACAACTTCCTATCAATGTTCCATTCTAAAAAACAATCAACAAGGACTTCAGCAAGGACATCTTTCGTGTGTGGAGAAGGAACATAAACAAACCTAGAAAAATAATAGGAATAATTATAACATAACTAAATAAACATTCAATTTAACATAACTTAATAAACATTCTAAATGTAAAGTCTTTAACATTCAATTTATAGATAAAAAAATTACCTTAAAACCCGGCTTTGTAACGTCCAATTATGATCAATAAAATGAGCTGTAATGACCATAAACCCTCTCTTTTTGTTACTTGAAGTCCACATATCAGTTGTAATTGTCATCCTACTTCCATTCTTGTCCATCATCTTCAAAGCTTTTTCCCTCTCATTATCATAGATTTTAAGAATGTCACTCTTCAAAGTATATCTTGTGACAAGTTTAAACATAGGTTGAAGATCAGTCACAAATTCTCTAAACCCAATGTGATCAACCATTGAAAGAGGATATTCATGTAGGATGACCATACGAGCAAGCTTATTCCTCACTCTAGCTTAATCAAATTGGTAATTATTTAAACTCACAGTTCCATCCACCTTATTTTGTTGTTTAATTAAGACTTGTTGTAGTATATCTTTAAACTTCATCCATGGACATCTTGCTAAATGATTACGCAAATGGGTTGTACCTTGGCTAGGATCACCCAAGTAAAGTTTGCCACAATGATGGCACTGGGCTTTAACATTTCCTTCAACTTTCTTCCTTGTAAAATGAACCCAAACATCTGAGGTAGTCTTTCTTTTTTTACTTGTATCCAAGTCCTCATTTGTAGGCTCCTGCTCTCTCTCTTCCTCTGTCCCTGGACTCCCTTGATTCCCTTCTTGTTCCTCTACCTCTAAGTCCACCATCGGGGATTTCGGACTCCTAATTGGTTCAGAAGTTTGGGAGTTAGAATCAAAACAAATTATCACAAATTTAATATTACACATACTCATTAATTAATAGGCACAAATTCATAATTACGCAAGTTCACAAATTAAACATGATTAACAACAAATTCAAACACTTACTCATTGTTTAATGGGCATAAAGGTGATGGTGATCCTGAGGGTGAGCTGCCAGGCGACAATGGCAAGGACAATCATGAAAATGGCGAAGGAGACCGCACAATTGGCAAGGGACAGCGTCCGGTTCTTAAGGGAGAGCCACTTGGCGAGGAAGAACCAGATTTGTTTGTGTCTGTGTTTGTGTCTTCCATCTCCGTTTTAGGCTTTGCATTCCCAACAAACACAAAAAATAGAGTCAACAGAGTTAATTTAAAAATCTCTCACAGAATACAACAGCTCAATAGTTAACAAACCCAATAACCGTATAACATCACAAACACCTTAACCCATAAACCAAACCCTCACCCACCCAAAACCCAAATAAACATTATTATTATCATCACAACAAATTCAATGAACCACCACACATAAGACATTAAAACTTCACATATCCTAATTATGTTAAATACACTGCAATTCCAATATTTCTGTGAAAAGCTCTAATGGGATTAGTAAGTACAAAATTATGTTTAAATATTTTCACTAGCATTACAAACTTGCTTTTGCATATAGCAAACAATATAACCAAAATAAAGTAAATTGTGTAGGTGTCCTGCTGTAACAAACTAACAATGGTATATTATTCACTCAATAAAACTAGATTCAAACACCATAAACATTTCAAAAAAACACATTTATAGCTTACAATATCAACAAAGAATTTAAAACCATATTGGGTCTTTCTATTTCTAAAATTCATAAATGAGTAAACTAGGAGAGATACAAGCATATAGATTATGCAAACCAATATTTACAATAAATTCAACATGTCAGTCCATAGCTCCTACATCAAAAAGCTTCCAACTTTAGTCTACAATAATTCAGTTATTGTCTAAAACATAATAATAGCACTTTCCTAGATTTTCCTAGGTACCAAACAAAGATCAGAGGGCTTTTTCTCACAAACATAGACAGTATTATTATCAAAAGTAAAGAAAACCCTGCAGATCTACAAAATAGAAAAAAACCCTTTCAACAACAAAGATATTTAAGACAATGCAGTTAAGGAAAAGAATCAAAAGATAAAAACGAACTTCACAAACAAAGTTTAGTAAAGGAAGTATTGAAAAGGAAAGAAAATGAAATAAGAATACCTGATTGACTGTTGAACTGTGCGAGGGAGGGAAGGCTTACGGTGACTGACTGCTGAGCTGAGCGAGGGAGGGAAGGCTCATAGACTCAATGACTGACTGACTGAGGAAGTGTGTGAGTGAGGGAGGGTCGACCTGAGGGAGGGAGGGAGGCGTGAGGGAGTGTGGAAGTGAGGGACTGCGCTAAGGGAGAGGGAGGGTTGGAGTGACTGAGCTGAGGGAGGGTCAATCCTTTTTTTGAGGCGTGAGGCGTGAGGGAGAGGGAGGCATGAGGCGTGAGGGAGGGAGGAGTGACAGACTGCACTAATCGGAGTGTTGGACTGAGTTGATCGAAGTGAAGGACTACAATTGCAAAGTGCAGAAATGAGGGAGAGGCCGAGAGGGGCTGCGAAGTGCAGATCGGACTGAGGCAGCTGAAGGATTGAAGAGTGAAGAAGAAATCTGAATATAGTTAGGGTTTTTGTAATTTTGGGTAGCAGGTTTTTTAACGGGTTTTTATACGGGTTGGGCCTCGGGTCGGGTCTGGGTTTTTTAATAAAACCCGGACCCGATCCTATTTCTAATCGGACCGGGTAAAATCCGGCCCATTAGGGTCGGGCCGGACCGGGTATCCGCGGGTCGAGCAAAAATTGCCATCCCTAGTGACCATAGTCATAAGATTGTTAAGAATATGAATTAAGTTTGAACATTTGAACTATTTTGAGTCATTAATACTGCTTATGTATTTTTAGAACCTATTGTAAGTTATAGCTTTTAATATATGAAAAACTGACTACTTTCTAAACCATCTATGATATATTTGTAAGATTAAAGTATATGATCTATTTGCAACTTACTATTTTAAGACTATGAAACTTCTTTAGTTATTTTTGAAAACCCATAGCAATAAGTTTTGAAGATTCATATTACATCTTATTACTTTACAGATCTATTGTTGGATAGAACTTATTAGGATTTTGGTTACTTATTGAGTTGTCAACTCACCCTTTTTTCCCCTCCAATTTCAGATTATGAAGAATAACAAGTTTTAGGAGTACTGATGTTGTGTCGTGAGCGGGAAAAGAAGCTTAGTGATTTTGGGATTGAATGGTCTTCGAATAGTTTTATATTTATTTGGCCAATTGGCATTATGTACATAAGGTTTGGATTTTGTTCCTATTAAATTATTGGAGATCTATTCATAAAGAAATTGTTGAGGTATTTTGGATTTAATTGATTTAATTTTAAGGGTAAATTTTAGTTGCTAAGAAGGCCTTGCACACTTGTAAGGGGTTTACTTTATAAGCGTGCGGTGGTTGTCATGTGCCTATCTTTATAGTTGGGTTCGGGGCGTGACAATTTTAATGGTATCAGAGCTTAGGTTTTGATCTTGTAGACTTTATGCTAGGTTTTGATTTAGAATGAAATCTGTGCCCAAGGCATTACAATTCTAGTTATTGTTTATGAAGGTTATTAGGTCATAGATAGTGTTCTTTTGATGACTTGATGAGAGGTGTAAGTGAGGTTCCATCATATGATGATTTGTTAGGTCATGTTTGAAGGATTTGATATTTATGTCTATGTGGTTATGCATACGTGACTTATAAATGCAAAAAGGGAGGATTTTAATTGATATACTTCTATGATCTTATACTAGTATTAAGTGGGTGTGTTTTATTCTTGAAAATTTTGTAATTGATCAACTTGGTTATTAAAACTTCCTCTTCTTATTTAAAGGAAAAGAGAGTGAGAAAAGAGCAAGCAAAGGAAATCTTCCTACTGTTTTGTGACTGATCTTTTGAAACTCATTTGATAGTTTTGCCTAATATAGTCGACCTACTTAAGGTTAGTTTGATTTGTAGGGATTCTCATATGTCTAAGTATTGAATGATAATTTACTATATGCCCTATTCAGAATTTGGAGTGCTTGATCATTTCTTTAGTGAATTGGAAATTTGCAGAACATTATTTAGGGGTTAAGGTTTGATGTTAGAGCTATAAGTCCTTGATTTTAGTTTATATGGAGTAAAGAAATTGACGAAAAATTCATAGTGTGAAGGAAAATCAATTTGTGGTTATTGTAGTTCACATTATATTATATGTTATTATATAAATTCTAAGGGTGTTTAAAGAATTCAGTAATATATCGGTGGACTTCCTTGGATTCTAATGTTAAGGACCGACTTTCTTTTGGATCATTGTTCTTGTTAGGGTTGACTTACATGGACTACCATAGCCTAATTTATTTGCAAGGTAGTCCTTAAATGTTTTTGAGACATGTTCTGTTACTTAGAAGTTTAAGGTCCTCACTTTCTTTTCTATGGACTTGGAAGATTGTTTAATATTCTGGGGAATAAGTTTTGATGCTAGAAATGAAATTCTTTGATTTTAGCTAATAAGAGATAATTGATTGACTCAATAGAACATGAAGTGTGTAGAAAGCAATGTTTGTGGTATTATAGAATTGAATTAGTGAACCATATTTTTGATTGGATATTGATGGACTTGGGTGGCAAGAGAGTTTGTTTTGAAAGACTACAATTTGAATTATAGTCAATTCTGGTTCCTTTTGTTTTATATTGGCAGATGGTTAATGATTATAAATTGCATTTTACTCTAAGTTCTAGGCCGCTAGGACAATATTATTTGTGAGGTTAAAAAAAGGAAAAAGAAAAAAAAGAATAGTGGTTTGAGATACTTCATGGACTATTCCCTTTCTAGACGATGTACACTTAGAGATTATGATTTCATAATAGGAAATATATATATGAGGAACCCAACTCTTCAATGAGTTTTAGCCCAAGTATCATTTGGAGATTATAGATGAATAAATGTTGCTTATTTGCGAAGATAATTTGTGATTAAGATAAGAGGTTCTATGATAGACCCTTATATCCATGCCCAATTGATTATTTATGGAGACTTTGGAATTTCTATTTTACAAAACTTGAGGAAGAAAAGATATACGCATGTATTGTAAATTAGTTTTGAACTTATGAAAGATTGGAACCTTAATTTGGATGCACTACTTAACTTTGAGGTATAGAATTAAATGGATGCTAGCTTTCAATCATCTGTGGTTAATCTCACAATTGTGGATTTTCAGTTGTTGTAATTTTTGGGGACTACTTAGGCCTTGGAATTTTGTTGGAATTAATAATTGATGGAAAATCAGTTATTGGGGTTAATCTAAATGAATGGGTCTTGGAACTTTTATTCATATTGAAAGGAACTTAGAGAGCTATTTAGACTAGAGATATGTATATCTTAAAAGAATCTTATTTTTTTGTAATATGGTTGTTCTTAAATTTTGGGTAATTAAGTAAGAGATTTTATTGTGGTATTGTATTATGCAGCGGAAGCATCATGGTTCCATTTGCTTTGGAAATTTTTTTTTTTTTTACACATCTTGGGAAGGAAAGTCTACACATATGTTGTGAAATAGTTTGAACTATGGTGATGAGTAATAAATTTGTATAGATCGATACAATTGTGGCTTTAGAGTAGCGCAGTGGAAGCGTGATAATTCGTTCAGTTTGTGATGAATTCAGAGGACTGAATTCTTATAAATGGGGGAGATTGTAATACCCCGAAAAAAAAAAAGATTTAAAAGGTGGGGTATTTAAGTAAATTTGTTTATGGGGTCAATTTTTATAATTAACATTGCTAAGGGGTTTTTTAGAAAATAAGGTTGAAACCCTAGTTATACATAGTTTAGTTTTTAAGTCAGCGTATAATGGCAGAGATACTTTGAGAGAGGAGACTACTCAAAGGACTGAAGTAGAGAATGATTGACTACACTATTAAGGTAAGAGCTTAAGAAATCTTATTCTTTTGTCAATTTAAACTTTATGAGGTATTAGAATATTTGAGTATTTGAGTATTTTGGCCAACAGTGAGACTTTCTTTAGCCATGGCCGCATGGGTGTGTTCTACGAAATTTTCTTAAGGAATCGAATTGGATTGATGGAGAAAAAAATAAATAAATAAAAATAACCGCCTGACGCAAAGAAGGAACGTCAACTTTTTTCTAATATATTATTTTTATTGTTTATTGACTTGGTAGAGGAAGAATAGAGTTTCAATAAAACTTGTATCAGAGATTTGTCCTCTTATGCCAAGAGAAAACTAGAGGCGGCAGTGGCAGTAGGAAGGAAAAAAGAAAAAAAAAAAAGGGAAGAACACGTGTAGAACTATAGAAGATGGTATTGGCAATGCTTTTGACTCTATTGATGTTATCCTAGTCGTTGTTAGTGGCAGTAGTGTGTGTGTATATATATATATATATTGAATAGATGGATTTTTATTTTGAGATAATAAAGCTAAATTATTGGATATTGTAGTAGCCTCTCTATTGGCCGGATACCGTTATAAGTTATTTTTAAAAAATTATTTGATTATTGAGTAAAAATATTTGAAAATTGTTTTAGGTGATATCTAAAGATTTTGGAGGAAGTGTTAGGGGAAATGTTTTTTTTTTTTTTTTTTTTGGAATAGCTTTTGGAGGTAAGTAACCTTATTCTAATTGGTTTTATCTTGTGTAATTTAACTACTGAAAATTGTTTACATTTGTTACTATTTATTTCTATTATATTACTGATTTCAAGTAAAGAATAGAGAAATTCCACAAATAAATACGAGCATTGAATATAAAATTTATTTTATTTAATTGTTTCGTTAGCTATATTGATTTAAAGTAAAGAATATAGAAATATCACAAATATATTTGAATACTGAATATATGATTATATATGTATATATATGTACTTGAATAAGATATATTTTTGTTAGAAACTATGATTTCATATATATGATTATGGACAAATTGACTATGAATTAATTCTGATACCCAAACCAATAGGGGTTATTCATTGGTACTCTGATACCCAGCCAATGGGGGTCATTCGTTGGTATTCTGATACCCAAACCAATGGGGGTCGTTCATTGGTACTTTGATACCTAAACCAATGGGGGTCGTTCATTGGTATTCTGATACCCAAACCAATGGGAGTTATTCATTGGTACTCTGATACCCAAACCAATGGGGGTTGTTCATTGGTATTCTGATACCCAAACTAATGGGGGTTATTCATTGGTACTCTGATACCTAGTCACGGGGATATAGCGTGACCATAGTCATAAGATTGTTAAGAATATGAATTAAGTTTGAACATTTGAACTATTTTGAGTCATTAAAACTGCTTATGTATTTTTAGAACCTATTGTAAGTTATAGCTTTTGATATATGAAAAACTGACTACTTTCTAAACCATCTATGATATATTTGTAAGATTAAAGTATGTGATCTATTTGCAACTTACTATTTTAAGACTATGAAACTTCTTTAGTTATTTTTGAAAACCCATAGCAATAAGATTTGAAGATTCATATTACATCTTATTACTTTACAGATCTATTGTTGGATAGGACTTATTAGGATTTTGGTTACTTATTGAGTTCTCAACTCACCCCTTTTTCCCCTCCAATTTCAGATTATGAAGAATAACAAGTTTTAGAAGTACTGATGTTGTGTTGTGAGCGGGAAAAGAAGCTTAGTGATTTTGGGATTGAATGGTCTTTGAATAGTTTATATTTATTTGGCTAATTGGCATTATGTACATAAGGTTTGGATATTGTTCCTACTAAATTATTGGAGATCTATTCATAAAGAAATTTTTGAGGTATTTTGGATTTAATTGATTTAATTTTGAGGGTAAATTTTAGTTGCTAAGAAGGCCTTGCACACTTGTAAGGGGCTTACTTTATAAGCATACGGCGGTTGTCACTTGCCTATCTTTATAGTTGGGTTCGGGGCGTGACAGTAACAACCCAAGGTAAAACACTAGCCACATCTGCGCTATACTTCAAAAGGACTAGTCACAATTGAGGCTCCTTATAGTTGTTAATAAAGCCCAGTTCAACCCAGTAACTACCCGATGTAGGACTCATCACACACCCACACACATTACACAATCAGTCAAATTGGGGCATCACAATCTCCCCCACTTAAATCCCTAACGTCCTCATTAAGGCCCACTTTGTGGGGTAATGTCCCCGAGTCCACATGGGGTTACCGGGCCGGCTCTGATACCATAAGTAACAACCCAAGGAAAAACGCTAACCACATCTGCGTTATACCTCAAAATGACTAGTCACAATTGAGGCTCCTTGTAGTTGTTAATAAAGCCCAAATCTACCTAGTAAATACCCGATGTGAGACTCATCACACACCCACACACATCACACAATCAATCAAATTGGGGGCATCACACTCTAAGTCAAAGAAAACTTACTTGAAGGTGGTATAAAACGTCCAACATTCTGGACAACCCCCAAAGACTAAGGGGGCCAGACAAGCAAGCCATTACTTTTGCAGACAAAGATGCTGGAAGGGTCCATCACCCACATGACAATGTAATCATCATAACTTTGCTCATTGTAGATTACACGACTAGAAGGGTGTTAATAGATAACAGAAGTTCAGTAGATATCCTGTATTATCCCACTTTCCAGCAGATATGGCTTGGACGAGACCAACTTCATCCAGTGAATTCTCCCTTGGTAGGATTTGGAGGAATGAAGGTACAACCAGTGGATACTATTACTCTACCTATAGTGGACAACCAACTCTAAATAGTTGGAAAGCAGTGACGTCCACATACCACCTATCTGTCAAGTTCCCAATAGATTATGGAATAGGGCAAGTACAAGGAGATCAATTAGCAGTTAGAGAATGCTACTTAGCCATGTTGGCTATGAACAAGCATGTTCAAACGATGAATATAGAGGAAAGAATGGTTGTTGCAAAGCCCACTAAAGTACTAGAACACATCCCTCTGGAAGTGGGTAATCCCGTGAAGTTTACCAAAATTTAAGCGAGTATGGAGGAGAAGACGAAGCAATACCTCGTCCAGTTCTTAAGAAAGAGCATTGATGTTTTCACGTGGAGTCATGAAGACATGCTAGGAATTAACCCAAGTTTCATTACTCATCGATTGAATGTGTATCCATCTTCCAAGCCTGTTCGTCAGAAGAAGAGAGTCTTTGCTCCTAAGCGAGATAATGCTATCAAGGAAGAAGTCTAGAAGTTAGCCACAGTATAATTTATTTGGGAAGTCTATTACCCGGATTGGTTAGCCAACGTGGTGATGGTCAAGAAGGCAAATGGCAAGTGGAGAATGTGTGTAAACTTCACTAATTTAAACAGGGCTTGCCCCAAGGATAGTTATCATTTGCCACGCATTGATCAGTTGGTAGATTCAACGGTGGGTCATCAGTTGCTGAGCTTCATGGATGCCTTCTCAAGGTATAATCAGATAAAGATGGACAAGGCAGATCAAAAGAAGACATCCTTCATTACCAGTCAAGGCCTGTTTTGCTACAAGGTTATGCCCTTCAATTTGAAGAACACAGGGGCAACCTATCAGAGGCTGGTTAACCGTATGTTTTGTCCATAGATTGGACAAAATTTAGAATAGAAGTATATATGAATGATACGTTGGTGAAAAGCTGGGACAAGTAAAAGCATCTAGATGACCTTTATGAGACCTTTGACACGCTGAGATGATATAACATGAAGTTGAATCCGAGCAAGTGTGCCTTTAAAGTTTCATCAGGAAAATTTCTTGGGTTCATGGTTTCACAAAGAGGAATTGAAGCAAATCCCGACAAGATCCAAGCCATTCTAAACATGGAACTACCAAAGAATATCAAGAAAGTCCAGTCCCTCACTAGACGAGTTACAACTCTAAACAGGTTTGTTTTAAAAGCTACAGATAAATATTTTCCTTTTTTCAAAGTTCTCAGGAAGGCATTCGAATGGAAGAACGAATGCCAAAAGGCCTTCCAGGATCTTAAAGTCTATCTTACCACAACTCCCCTACTAAGTGTTAGAATTATGTGCCCTAAAAAACAATACTATGCATTTTTATTTGATAATAAAATTTTATTTTCACATTCATAACTTTTATAGGTATATTTCATTGTTTAAATGTGGCATGTGATGTCACCTCTGTAGGAAAAATCATGTTAATGGTTAAGGAACCAAAGATAGGGAGTAATGATTTTTCATAGATTATTAAATTGTTCTAGACTGTGGATATTAATTGAATATTACCACTGAAGCCTACACTTGTTATGCTGCTATATGATAGGATGATTTACTCCATCATTGAGGTAGTGACTTTAAGCAGAAAGTGGGTGTAATGTAACAAGTACATACACTAAATTGGATCCGATCAAGGACACCTTATGGAGTGATCACTGTTAATTAAAAGGTTGTTCTATCACAATTTTTCTATTGTCCTCAAACATGAGGGGTTTATGTATATTTATTTATTATGCACATAACTTTGACAATGTCAACTAGTGATGCCAATTTTAAAGGCTATATACAAACACGTTGGGTTATGTGTATAATAAGTAAAATATATAAATGCTCAACAATGAATCCACCAGTCTCTAAAGAAGATAGTATATTCAGTTGATTTTTATAATGAAGTTAGACTCAAAACAAAACCGGCCGGTGAAATTTTTCAAAAATGTTTTTTCATATATATAATATTGTATATATATATATTTAAAGATTTTTTTAAAGATATTTTGGAGTCCAATAGAAATTATGAAATCAAGAAATTAAGGGTCACATAAGCTAGGGACATGACAGTGATATTTTTCCAATCCTAGTGGCTTGTGGGAATATAGTATGGTGGAAGGACATAGATATAAAATTGTATGAAATGGGACCTCATTTGTAATTCTCTAATCTGTAGAAGTTCAAATATTTTCTTGATATGGTTGAGAAAATTAAGAAATAAATTTGAAAGAGTTTCAAGATAAGTCAATAACTTCAAAAAGTTATTGATAAATCCTACAGCTGAAGATTAGGATCCCTAAGGATCCCACGTCCAATCTCTCTCTAGGGTTTTAGAAGTCTTATATAAAATAAGATTTTAAAAATATCATTACGTGTGGTTGGCCATCAGAACTACTAAGTGATACTGCAGTCTTCTGAAAACTCAAAAAGAAATAGAGAGAGAGACGTGAATACCTTGGGAGGCAACACGCTTGGGTTGCTAAGAAAGGTACGCAATTTTATTCTATTTAGAATCCATGATTGTGTGGTACAACGATCTTTAAATGAAAATATAATTTTTGTTTTATATTGCTTCTGCTAAAGTTTTCACTAAGTCCATCCATACCAAGTGAGGAGTTGTATTTATACCTAGCAGTTTCCCCACATGCAGTAAGTTCAGCATTAGTTAGAGAAAAAGGGAAGATACAAAAGCCTGTTTATTATACAAGCCGAGCATTAAGAGGAGCTGAAGGATGGTATCCTATGATGGAAAAGCTGGCCTTTGCACTGGTAACAGCTTCCAGGAAATTAAGGCATTACTTCCAGACTCATGTCATCAATATCATGACGGATCATCCATTCAGGAAGGCAATGAACAAGTTGGAAGCCGCAGGATGACTAATACAATGGGCCATTAAGCTTAGTGAGTTCGACATCAGGTATCAACCTAGGAATGCAATAAAAGCTCAAGCCCTAGCAAATTTCATTGTAGAGTTCACTCCAAGCCATTGTGATTTACATGAAGAAATAAGACTAAGGCATGGATTGTCCAAGTAGATGGGTTGTCCACAATATATGCAAGAGGAATAGGAGTTGTATTGAAAGCCCTAGAAGAGGACAAGTTGAAGTATACAACTCGTTTACAGTACCAAACAACCAACAATGAAGTCAAGTATAAAGCCCTTCTTAAAGGGCTAGAATTGGCTAAGTCCTTGAAGGCAAAATCAGTAGTCGTCCAAGGAAACTCTCAGTTAATCATAGGCCAAGTAAATGAAAAATGTGAAGCAAAGGAAAGAAGTACCTCAGTAGGGTGAAACGTCTTATTAAGAAATTTAAAAAAGCCACTTTCATTCAAGTCCTAAGGAAAGAAAACATGGAAGCAGATGCTTTAGCAAAGGCAACATCCATAAATGGTTCGGTGGACGAGGTTCATGAAGTCTAATACATGCCTAGCATAGATCTTCCAGAGATGCAACAGATAGAAAGCCAAGGGAATTGGATGGCCCCAATAATAATTTACCGAAGGGATAGAAGGCTTCCAGAAGAAAGAGATAAGGCCAGAAAGCTAAGGATTAAATCAACTAAATATGTCCTTATAGATGAGGTGATGTACAAAAGAGGCTTTTCTCAACCTTACCTAAGGTGTCTGGCTCCAGACGAGGCAAACTACATCTTGAGAGAAGTTCACGAAAGAGCATGCGGAAACCATTCAAGATCAAGAGCCCTCGTCCATAAGGTCTTCCGTGCAGGTTACTACTGGACAACCATTCAAACAGATGCTAAGGCTTATGTAAAGGTGTGTGATTATTGTCAACACTTCAACAATGTCCCTAAACAACCGTTAAAGTATCTCACCCCAATGATGGCTCTGTGGCCCTTTGCATAATGGGGATTGGATATTTTGGGTCCATTTCCAATGGGAACTAGGCAGATGAAGTTTCTAGTAGTGGTGATCGATTACTTCACTAAGTGGGTGGAAGTTGAAACCTTAGCAAAAATCACACAGCAAAATGTAAAAAACTTCATCTAGAAGAGCATTGTGTGCCAATTTGGGGTGCCTAGGGTACTAGTGTCAGACAATGGACGAAAATTCGGTAACACACCCTTTAGAGATTTCTACGACCAACTTGGAATCAAAAATCATTATTCCTCACCATCTCACCCTCAAGCAAATGGACAAGCGGAAGTAGCAAACTGGTCCTTGTTGAAGATCATTAAGGCTTAGCTTGAAGGGGCAAAAGGAGTATGGCCAGACGAGCTACCAGGTGTTCTATGGGGTTACAGGACAATTGTGCCATAGGGGAAACTCCTTTTAAATTAACCTATGGAGGTGAAGCAGTCGTACCTGCAGAAGTACACTTGGCTGATCACAAGGTGATGAAGTATCAAGATAAGGAGAATGAAAAATAACTACGTCTTAAACTCAATCTAATAGATGAGGTAAGGATGGAGACAGAGAATAGAATAGCAAGGTATAAAAACCTCATGGCTAGACAATATGATGCAATGGTGAAGCCTAGGCGCTTTAACATTGGGGATCTTGTCCTAAACAGGGTCTCTTTAGCAACCAGGAATCTAGCTCATGGGAAACTGGGGCCTAATTGAGAAGGACCGTACAGGGTTATTAATTGCAAGAGGCAAGGATCATACTACTTGGAAGCCCTGGATGGAAGAAAGCTGGAACACTCTTAGAATGTTGAGCATTTAAGGAAATATTACTAGTGAGGTATCATCTTGGACGAGCATCATATTAGGCGAGATCATCCTAGACAAACCAAAGTTTGTTGTTTTCCGTTACTTATGTTTACTTGTGTTCGTTATTAGTACTATATGTTGCTTAGTATTTTAATTCCCTTAAAAAGAGTTAGTTTCTAACTTATACACTGTTTAAGGACAAGTTTATGATAGATGATAGACGAAGTCATGTACTTAAGGCACCAGCTTTTAAGCATATGCCATACTTGTGGACTATGTTTATGTTATGTTTGAATTCCCAATATATATGTTGTGTTAATTTCTAACTTTCATGTTGTTTTCATTTAAACTAATCCACAACAAGGCTAAAGGCCCAAGACAAGTAAAATCTCTAGACGCAAGGATGTAACATCTATAAGTTTTTCATAAGGATAAAGTAAAGAAAAATAAACCTAAGGTACGCTCGTCTAATAAATGGACGAGGTAAACCCTAAGGTATATTTGTCTATTCAATTGACAAAGTAAAACCTAAGGTAGATTCGTTTAATAAATGGACGAGGTATATTCATCTAACTAATGGACGAGAAAAAAAGTGCACAAAAATATTCAAAATCCATGGATAAACCTAAACAGCTAAATAATCCAATCTCTGGACAAGCAAATGCTGGAAAACGTCTTGCCCAAAGACGAAGATTAATGCGAGCTATAAGTCAAACTTATGGACAAAGAAAGCTGGCAAAAGAAATTCCATTCATAGACGAGTTGCACATGCAAAATATAATGAAATGGAATGTTGAGCATAGAAAAAGTTGTCCTAATATGGACGAACTGAGTGCCTTCACAAAGTGGACAAACCACACTTAAACCAATAGACATAACATGGATGATATAAACAAAAGAAAACTCGTCGATGAACAAAGTATAGCATGTTTAACAAAGAACAAAGAATGAAGACGAAAACAAACGCTCATTAATAAATATTTACAAATAAATAAATAAAAAAGGTAGACAACCATTGTCTAAAAACCCTTATAAAGTTAGCCTAAAAAGGCAATTGTATCAAAACTCACTTCAAAAACATGGACGAGTCAAATGTACTTGGACAAATTTAAATGGTCCAAAACAACGGACCTTATATCTAAATATATATATATATATATATATATATATATAAAAAGGAAGATGACAAGATAATATTTCAAACGTCTTTCACTGAGGGTTATCTCTAGAATTAGGCTCGTCCTGAGCAGGCTGGGTAGTCCTCAATGTTGACATCTTCAGAGCTCGTCTGAAGGAAAGAGCTTGCAGCACCAATATTGAGCTTGATGGAGCTAAAGTCAACTTCAGGGAATCGTTCCTCAGCGTCCATATGGAAGTCTTCAAAGCCAGCAGCGTAGCTCCTGTCCAAAAGGACGGTAAACTGGTTGGAAGTTTTGAACTCTTCAACAGCGTCTTCTTTGGCCTTTTTTAGAAGGGCGCGCAGCTCATCATTCCCCTTCTGAAGATGGTCAAAACGGGTATCCTTTTCGACAACATTAGTCTTCAGCTCTTCAACGAGGTTCTTCAACTCCCTAACCTCGTCCATAGCTTTGGCTACCACCTTAGTCTTACCCCTATAGTCTACCTACACCTCACTAATCTTTGCTTCCAGCCTTATTCTGTTTTGGTTCATCTCAATAGCCTGCCTGGACACTACTATGAACTTTGACATAACCTAGATATGCAATTGATTGAAGTTGATTAGACGAGAGATGTGAAGTGTAATAAAATAAAATTAAAGCAATAATGAAAACATACCTTGAAAAGATCATAAACAGCAGAATGTTCAAATTCTTTCAAGGACATATCATAACACACAGCCACATCCTTGTCAGTCACAGCCTTTTGAAACCTTTCCCAAGCAAGATCTTCATTCTCAAGAAGATTCATGGGAAGTCTTCCAGAAGGCTGGGACGAGATGGTTACCACAAGCTTGAACGGAGTGACTCCAGCAAGTACAGACAAGTCCAGGTCATGAATATGGATGGATGGTTATTGAGAGGTAGGGGGGATAACTAAGTCAGACTTGACTACCCCAGGTTTGGACGACTCATGCTTCGCCTTCTTATTTCCTTGACGATTGGGAAGATTTCCCAAATCAATCGTCTTGGATAAACTTTTTCTTTTGTCTCCAGCAGAAGGACGAGGCTAGGACTGAGCCTCTGGCAAGGTCACCTCGTCCACTAATCCTTTCCATTTGTTTTCCTTCATGGTTGTATTCCTTGTGGAAAAAAAAGTGTTAAAGTCTAGACAAAACAAATAATAAAAGAAACTTGCTAAGTAAAACTCACATCTACGGGTAGTAAGCTCGTGGGCTAAAGCTTCAAGAGATGGTTTAGGTCCGAATCCCCAAGTTGCAAGATGTTGGAGAGTAACCAGAGAATGAAAACTCCTATCAGCAAATAGATGAGCCTTCTGGATGCATTCAAGATGAAATTTGCTAAAGGAAAGTCATCTAACAGCTATAAAAAAATAATAAATAAATAAAGCAAAAAGGGAGGAAGAAAAATGTTAGATGAATTCAAAAAAGATAGGAAATATTTAATAGGAAAGAAACATACCTTCTGAATGAAGGTTCCCTAGTTCTCCAGTATAGGGGCCGAATGGATCCCTGCCAACCTCAATAGGGTTTCCAGCCCAAAAACCAGAGACAAAGAAAAACTTCATCTTCCAATTTCTATCAGATATGGGAAGGGACTTTATTAACCTACAATCTTTACCCCTGACCGTGAACTGATGAAAATCAAGGGATTGACTAATCTCTAAGGGTTTGTAACAATAAAGGAACTCGTCCACAGTGAGAGGACGGTCCCCTTCAAACACCTCCTTCCACAAAATTTGCATAGAAACGACCAGTCTCCATGCATTGGGATTGTAGTGGGCCTTTTTTGTGTTTCGCTGGGCTACCTCTTGCAGTACTATTGTTGTACTGAGCTGGGCTGCCTCCTGCAGTACTGGGCCCAAGTGTTTTGAGTAATGGAGTTGAGACCGGCCCAACTGGAACTCAAATTGGTCCGGCTTGTGCGCAAATTATGCCTTGCCTGCCAGGAGCATGCTTACGGCAAGCAAAACTATTCTGAATGAATTACAGCAAGCAGACATGATAGTAAAGCAAAAAAGAAGAATACTTTGTCTTCTTGACTATAGTAAATAGTTAATCCATATTTAATAATGGTAATCACAACAACTATAACTTAAAGAAGGCAAATGAATAAATGTACGACATATGGGTCAATCAAAGAAAAAGAAAAGAAGAAAATAAATCTGAGTCACTCTAGCCTGCGAGACTCAAAACTAGAGAGGGAAGAACACCTCTTCTCAACGCAATTAATCTCCCAGGAAAAGAATCTTGCCACGGAAATTAATCACTTTGAGGGAAGCAGACCTGAATGGTTAGTGCCTAAAGGAACCCCTTTCTTTACTTTTGACAGAGAGCGGGATTTTTGAGAGGGAGAGAGGGAAATAACCTATTGATGCATGCCTGCGGAACTAACTTTCTCTTTCTATTTTCTTTTCTTTCTCTGTTTTCCATTTTTTCTCTTATCTTTCCTTTTTCTTCTTTCGTTCTTGTTATTCTTTGTTTCTATTTCTTGGTTTTCAAATTCTCAATCCTATCCTCTTCCTTACCGTCGTTGTTGTTACTGTACACAGCAAGGGCTTCTTTTTATAATGCCTGCCGTGACTGGATTTTACTATTTTAGCCCTTAACCGCCTTTGTCTAGTCTAGGTGTACTTGCCGACCACCATATATGTGTGTCATTCCCTATCACCAAACAAAGAGGACTATTTTGTTTGTTAGTCTACCGTAGCACCCCCTTCCTGCTACGGTGTGGGTGCCTTCTCTCTCCCTATCCCTCATGGCATGCACCTAGTGGCCCAGCTCAGTTTTGCCCATTTAGGTGGTGTGTCATCCCAGCAGGACACTTCCCACAAAAGAGCCCTGGCAGAAACCTCAAAATAGGTCTTCCCCTCTCCCCACCACCAAACCATGTCTTCTTACCTCTGACCCATGACCTCACTATGCCCTGTATTGGCTGGGTACAGGCTGGTGAGGTCTGGGCCTTGCGCGTGCCTTCCTTCCATGTATATCCAAAAATCTGCCTACTACTCTCTCGTCCGCCGTGGTCTGGAGGCTTGCCTGCACAGCCTACCGTTCGTTCTTTGACCTTTTATGTGAGCTGCTTTTTGATTTCCCGCTCCCCTTAAGGGCTGATATTTATTTATTACTGGGCTTTATACTTCCTTCAGCCCATTTCTTGATTGCCCTCATTTCCTACCATATTACTCTGTCATTCCTGCCGTAATGACTCAATCCTGCTGGGCTTCTTTAGGCCTACCATTTACTCTTTCCCCCAGTACCTTAAAATGGCCATTGGTTTTCCTACTTATGGGCTCCTGTGTCCCTTTTGTTTTTTCTCTTAGGCATCCTTGGCCCATTTGCTTCCTTTGGACTTCCTCATCCCTTTTACTAACTCTGCATTCCCATGGGCTATTACTAACTTCATTGGATTTCCCTAACCCAATTACTTCATTCTCATCCTTGGGGTTAAGGGTTCATGGGCTTGCCATTAACCCCTTACTTTCTTTGTTTGCATTACTTTTGGGCCTGCAGTGGCCCATTCTCACTTTTTCTACATCATATACTGCCCATGGGTATGCTATTTCTCTCTTTCCAGGCTTCTTTAAGCCCATTTACCTCCTCAAGGCCCATTTGTTTATTTCATGAACCTGTGATCCATCATTCCTACCGCTTGGGCCAGATGACTTTGCCACTTGTTTGCTAAACCTTTGCTGCCCTTGTTGCTGGGCTTTTTGCCTTCCACTTGGATCCTCAAAAGTGACCCTCAACAGGGATTAAATTGACATATTTCTAAACCTAACCTAGTAGGTAACTCTCTAGCAAAAGCATTGAGAGGCAACCTAAGTCCCCCCAAGAGATAAGCCTCATAAACACCTGTTCCAAAACAAGGGTCACAGCACCATTTACCACAGACGGCCAACCTAAGGTTAAGGTCTTCTGGAATTTGATACCAGCTTCTAAAGGAAATAAGCCTTTTTTCATCCATCTTTGAATGGATGCCTACAGCACAGCTGTACAAGGTTTCTACCTTGTCTAAAGTGGTGGATGAAGGAACACTTGTGGAGGTACCAGCTTGCGACCCAAAAGCTGCCCTTGTCCTAAGTACTTCCTAAAGAACCTCTAAGGGAACCCCTCGAATCCCAAATGTGTATTGCTCGTCCGTGATATTCCCTCCACTACTACTACTATTACTCCTACTACCACTACTACTACTGGAACCACTATCACTAGTACTATTGTGATACTCATCTATCTCCCTATTATCACTATCACTAGACGAGGCTATTACAACTTCAGACATCTGAGATAAAACTTAAAGGAAAACCTAAAGACGAAGATGAAGAAAATACCTATTTCAAAACAAGGAAGGCCTAAGGACACAGGAAGACTTTTAGACAAGGAGCTAGACGACAAATGTCAGAGGAGAAAATTTTAGAAATGTGAAAGGGTAGGAGATGAATTCTACTATTTATAGGCAACAAGACTTGGCATCTGAAATGATGGGACCAACCATGAGAAGCCACATGGCATGTTTCTTGAAAGATAAAATGACATGATTGAAATACATCAAATTGGGCCACATGTCAAAAAAAAAAAGGGCGTTCTGATAGCAGACAACACAAGGACAAGGGGGCAACTAATGAGGATGAGAAACAAGTATAAATCGTCATTGAGTTGTCATCTAGTTCATATAAGAAACTACAAAAATTGGGCCATCTCCAGTTCGTCCAAGGTGTTGTCCAAATCCAAAAAGGTCATCCAGCATAAGGAGTTCGTCCAATCTAAGAAGATTGTACAACATAGAAATACCTGGACGACCCCTCAACACTTAGAAAATCTTTTGAATGAATTTATGCACAAAAGCTTATAATTCGAACCACGTTCTACTATTTTGAAGAATAAGCAAAATCCTTGTTCATCGCTTTAACTTCTCACTAAACTCTTAACTTCTAATGGCAGTTATAGAAGACAAGATTAAATCTTCTAACTTTTATAGCAGTTGTAGAAGTTAAGTCTAAACCTTGTAACTTCCATGCTGTTTAAGGAAGTTACCGATCAAGTAACCACTCCAAGGCTCATTATATAAGGACTCATCCATTTCAAACGAAAGTAAGTTTTGCCACCTCTCCTCAAAAGTTGGAAGTCTTGAGTTATAAGAAAAAATTAACTTAAGCATTGGAGGGTTTTTGGCCGGTTCACCCCAGTCACCTTTGATCTTGTGTTTCTTTCTTTTTATGCCTTTCAAACAACCTCTAATCCATTGAAGCCTGGAGCATTCAACTTACTGATTTTCTTTGTATTTGTCATTTGAAAAGTCATACAACAAATTACTTGATATAAAATGCATTACTTTGAATTCACCACTTATATCAAGAATAAACTCAGTTAAACTTATTAATACTTATTCAATAATTTTAAAATTATACAAATCATAGCATTGTTATCTAAAACAAAATAACTCAAAGATAAGTAAAATAAATACACAAGTTTTTCCCATAAAAAAAAAATACATAAGTTTTATTTCTACACAATATCAACATCCCAAAGTATAAAACAAAATTACAAATGACTTATTGGATAACTCATTTGACAAAGAATAAAAACATATAAGAAATTTATGATTTTGAAAATTAATTTATAATCAATTATCGATTGTGGTTGACACTCTATTTCATTTTGAGATATACATTAAAATTTAATTGTTTACTTATTTATACATGGTCTCTTTTATGAATATCATATCATTGTTAAACAACACAAACTCTAAGAAATATCATAATTTATTTTGAAAAACCATTTATTTTGGACATAAATTGTTGAAAAAATAGGTCTAAATATTCATAATTTATGCTAATTTGATAGTTTGGCTTCACTATTTTCACACCTATGAATATTTCTCACACGTATATAAAATTTTAAATCTATGTTTTTAACTCTACTATAACCAGATTATCTTGACATGTACTTTGCTATTTGATATTTAAAACTCTTTACTCATTACAGAATACTCAACCATTCATCTTTCAATTAATTTACATGCAGTTATGTAAATATCTCAATTGTTTTCTTAAAACTCACAACAAACAATTAAACCAATAATGTCTTAATTTTATTATTTTTTTACCAAACAAAAAAAAAAGTTTTAAAAATGGTTCGAGTTCGGATCAGGTCACGAGTCAACCCTTTTCACTTCAGGTCAAAAAAGGATTCGGGTAAGGTATTTTGTGGGCCGGGTCGGATCTATAAAAAAATTCGGACCGTTTTTCCATGTCTACCTACCTCAACTATCTCCTATATATTTCTTCATAACTCACTGACTCATTGTCTCTGTTTTGGTCACAAAAAACAATGGCAAAGAAGGAGTTGTTGAAGGAATATGAAGGTGATGAGTCCAACAAGAAGGAAGTGTCTCGCAGTGACTTCCCTCCGAACTTCTTCTTTGGCGTGGCCACTTCTGCCTATCAGGTTCTCTTTCTACCATCATCTCTGCAGTCAAATTTTCTCGTTTGTTTATATTTATATTCTGACAAATTATGATCTGGGTATTTGCTCATTTTTACTGTCTTAGTGTAGATTTTAAAAAAAAAGAAATCAGCTTTGTTATCCATTTTCTTACAAATTACGATATGGGTTTCGTGTTACAATTTTCCAAGCCTTTTTGGTTGACCAGTTTTGATTTCTTGTTGGAAAAAAGAAGTGTAAATTGATCATAATTTTTTTTATCAAATTGATTTCTTTGGGTTCCTCGTATCATGTGATTTCTGTGAATTTATTTTGTTGTTATGGGCTATTATATCTGAAAGGCATGCTTGCTGCTTCCTCTCTTTTTAGTTTTTCTTATGCTCTCTTTTTGGCCTTTTCTGGCATAGTTTTTTGTTGCATACTATTGTGCAAAATCTAAGTGATTGGTGTCACTTAATTAAATTTTTGGAAGAACTCTATTTTTGATATATGGCTCTACGTTTCAAAGGATCACCTTTCTCAATTATAAGGAAGGGTATGGACATCTAGGTGAATGATCATCATTTTTAGCAGAAATAGAAGTTACAGCCTCCCAAGTAGGGGACACAACACACAAGTACATGCACAGTATTCTCCTTCGTGATGTTTCCTTGATATGTAAGGGAGGTTTTATAGCACATAAGAGAGAGAGAGAGAGAGAGAGAGAGAGAGAGAGAGAAGAATCATTCTTGGAAACTAAAGTATGTGAAACTAAATGAATATCAACTCTAACATGCAAAATGTTTCTTATGGAAATGTTAATAAGAAAAGTAGCTTGTCTGGGTTTTTTCTTTTTTCTTTTTTGTGTTGGTTAATCTAGTTTCCATAAATAATGGAAAACTCACACTTTTTTAATTTAGTCTCCTTGTTGTTTTTTTGTAGGTGGAAGGAGCCTACAAGGAGGGTGGTAGGGGTCCAAGTATTTGGGATGCTTTTTCACACACTGAGGGTAATTCTCTCTCTCTTTTTTAACAAGCTTATAACAAATTCTTCCATGACAAGTTTTGGGTTGATGTGGATGAATTTTATTTTCTGCATTTTTTGAAACTTATTTGTCCGTCCTTTCATTTTGTTAGGAAAGATCATTGACAAAAGCAATGGTGATGTGGCAGTGGATCAATATCATAGATACAAGGTTAGTAACAATGTATTGAGTGACTCAGTTATTTTATTCCTTTGTGGTTGATTGCCCTTGTAGTGCTTATATAGTAATTAGCCCTGTTTTAGATACCTATAACATAATTATGCTAGTTAGAGATTTGTCTTTGTTATCGAGTGGATGCACCATGTGTCCTGTGGGCTATTTGACTTATTTGATCCCAATTCCAAATCTAAGAGAAACACCATACACTGTGAAGAAACATCTGTCATAGAAGCCATAATTATTATTTTTTTTTTTTTTTTTTTGTGTGTGTTAATATAAAGTATTTCATTAAATGGTTGTTGATTTATAGAGGATTTAGATAAAAATCCATAATTTTTTCCTATTATCACTAATTTGTTATTTATTAATATGAATTATCATATATATATATATATATATATATATATATATCTTTCTTACTTATCAAAAAAAGAAAGGAATATGAATCATCATCCTTCACAAATGACATTGCATATTTCCCAGTTCTACTTCTAAAACTTCTCGGTGCATTACACCTGTTCAAACATTTTTTATCTCTTATTATGCAGTTTGGCTTTATTGACATGTTTCATCACCTTTTAATGCATTCATGATTGTGAAATGGGAGTACTGAGCAGTTTTATCTCTAGCTAGATGCTTGTTTTTCTGTATTTTTTTTCAATACTAATGTTTAAGCTTTTCTATTTCCAAACATAGATGGAAGTAGCCAAATCGATGTGATACACACACACACACACACATATATGAACTGTGATGTAAACTGTGACCTTGAATAAGATAGAATGAAGGACAAGGATATATGTTAGCTAATCCCAACCAGTTGTAAACTGTGACTTTAAATAAGATAGAATGGAGGACAATGATATATGTTAGCTAATCCCAACCAGTTGGAAAAGGATCCTTGGAATCAACCTAAATTTGGTTAGGATTAAGGCCTTATCAAGTTTACTTGAATTTGTGTATGTGTAGTTCTTGTATGTGGACATTGATCCTTTTCCCTTGGTATGTTGGAAAACAAATTTGATTCATATCACTTTTATGTTCTGTTTTAAAGTTGCATTAGGTTTAGATTATTTGATTCAATACTGATATACAGGAAGATGTTGAACTTATAGCCAAGTTGGGATTCGAATATTATCGCTTTTCCATATCATGGTCTCGTATCTTCCCTGGTATGTCCTTTTATTACAATGTTTAATGCATTTTATCATTAATACTTTTTCATTACTGTTCAGGAAGAGTATATTGGTTGTACATATGATTAGTGATTGGAACATACTAATTATTATTATTTCCTTCTGAGTCCTCATCTAGTTGTTTACCTCCCTTCTTCCCATATCCCTGCCTTGGCACTTAGTCTCAAGAAGTATGAGTTGAACCAGAGTTGAACTAATTTGGATTACATTAGGAATTTACGTACATGTTATATCCATTTGGGAATCCAGAATATAAGAGAGAATCAATCAGACGGCATGCAGGAGGCTTAGTTCATATATTATGAAATGAGTCTGTAAGACTGGGGTCATCCATATGCATTTGACGCAACTTGAGTTGGTCTAATGTTGTGGTAGCATTTGAGACAGGCAGTTAATTGTTAAATTTTCTTCCTTTTTTTAAGTAAAAATAAAATGGAGATCACTTAATTACACAGGAAGTGTGCAATGTTTTAGTCATTACAATCTTAAGTTCAAAAAATCAAGATAATCCAAAAAAGAGGACTAATGGACTTGTACTAGCACTCTCATCCAATCATACAATGATCTCAAAAACAAAGACTTTAGCACAGTCCAAGTAGTCTGCCCATTAAATCTCCACATAAGATAGTACAACTATTTTGTCAATTTTCTCTACTTATATGGGCTGACTTTAAAAGTTGACTAAAATTTAAAGCATTTAGAATTTGGGATATCTATAGTTGAGATCTCTGAGCAAAGAATTCAGGTAGGACTTTTTTATAGAAGTTCAGGCAGAAGTTGGCCTCTTTCAGTATATCTTTACATTAGCACAATGTGCAAGTCTATTTTTAAATATAAAAAAATTGTAATAAAAATTGTATTGATGAAACTTAAAATAGATGGAATAGGGGATGATTGAAATATGCAGATTGTATACCCATCAAATCCCTGGTGGGGATGTCTTATTTCAGTTGCTATATAAGTTCTGATTTTATGAAATAGATATGGACTAGGTGCTTTCTTTTTCTTTTTTATGTTTTATGTTTATTCTTTTTTATGGACTAGGTGTGTGTAAGATACATTTGGATCAGGTTGTCATAGATGAGGCATAGTTTCGTGGTAATAGCATGAAAATTATTTAGGCTGATACAAAAGGGGCGATGCTATGCCTATATTCATATATATATAGTAGAGTTCAGGGCCATGTCTTCTAATACATGAAGCTTTTCTTGAAATTTCTTTTTCCAAAAAGTATATATGCCTTCTTTTGGTCTATTAGGCACAGTCATTACTTAAATGGTTGAAATAAAGATGTTAGACCCTTAATGAAGACATGTTGTATGACTGTATATTCACCCTTCAATTTGTCCTTTTAGGAATAAGTGGTTTTGACACCTCCAATCCCTGGTTTTCATTCTGTACCATAATATTGATCTGAAAAACCATGTTGATTAGTTTTCAGTAGAAATTACACTTTACTACCCAAAACTATACCGCAAATTACACATTGCAGTTTGCACCCTAAACTTTCAAAATGCTCGATTAGCACCCTAAACTATAACCCATGTTACACTTTGCACCATGCCGTCAATTCTTCCGTAATCTTGGACGGCATCACCTGAAAAGACCCAACTGCCCCTCATCTCAACCCCTTAAAAACATGAGAAATTACACTCTATAACCCTAAACTATACTCTCAATTACACTTTACAACCTAAACTTTGGTTTTCCATCCAAGATAAAGGCGAAATTAATGGCGGGATCCAGAGTGTAACACATGTTATAGTTTAGTTTGCTAACTGTGCATTCTGAAAGTTTAGGGTGCAAAGGGTAAGTTGGGGTATAATTTAGGGTGGTAAAGTGAAATTACACCCTAGTTTTCACCTCATATAGGTTGAGTTGTACGAAAATTGCTTTCATCATTGTTGTATTTTATTTTCAGTGCTGCCTGAGCTTAGTTATAATGACTAATGGATTTTTCCATGGTTTTCTTATCGTTGCAGATGGTTTAGGAACCAAAATCAATGATGAAGGGATTAATTACTACAACAATCTTATTAATGCTCTTCTTGAAAAAGGTATTAATTTATAGTTGATTTCCTTCTAGTTGCACCAACAATGTGTAATTGACAGCATTGTTCCTGCAGGTATCCAGCCTTGCATAACTTTGTACCATTGGGATCTTCCTTTGCATCTTCACGAGACAATGGGAGGGTGGTTGAATAAGCAAATTGTGTAAGTATTGTCATAATAAAATTATTAGTTTTCAGAAATCTTGATATAAACAGTTTCTTTCATGTTGATTAATATTTTTATCATTTCAGTTGAATGCATCTAGTAGTTCTAAATATATTCAAAATCTTAAACATGCTGACCCGAATTTACACTTTGTTTGTTGATCATGGCTTTCTTATTTGTATATCTCTTCTTGATGGAAATCAAGATCAAATAATTGAGAACTTGAATTAGAATTGCATTAAAATTAAGAATCAAAGCTGGAATTACAGAGAAAATAACTGGAGAAACAGAGTTTCTATCCAGGTCTGAAACTAAGTTAAAAGTTACATCAAAAACTGATTCTACTCTTACATAACAAGTCTATTTATAATTTTTTACTACTAGGGAATAAGCTAGCTAATAATTACATCTAGTCAGGCTATCACAACATAGGTCAAAGCTGAATTAATAAGGATATATGGCAGATCTAAGATATCAAAATAAGGCTGCCTGCCCTAAGAGGTCAGAAATGGTGGCTGGTTGTTTTGGCTTAGGAGTAGAGAGTGGCTGGTTGACAGTCCTAAGAGTAGAGGGGGGGTTGGTTGGCTGGACTAAGGTAGAGGGTGACTACTCATGCTCCCCTCCATAAAGGAAACTTGCCCTCAAGTTTCAGCTGGAAAATAAGGCTTCAGGTGCTTCACATTGAAGGCATTAGAAATGCTTAGATGAGGGGGTAGTTGGATTGTGTAGGCATTGTCATTGATTTTAGTCAACACTTTGCATGGACCTACTTTCCTTCCTCCCAACTTGGAATAGGAGCCTTGAGGACACCTTCCCTTAGTTAAAATCACCCATATGAGGTCCCCTTCCTTGAAAATTAATCTCCTTCGATGAATATCAGCAACAGCCTTGTAGTTAGTATTGGAATGTTCAATTCTCTCCTTGACTTGTGCATGGATTTTTGTTGCTCTTATATTCTCCTTCTTAGAAAGTGACAAGGGTGCCAAATCTAAGACACTCAAAGGTTTATTCACATACACAACTTCAAAAGGAGATGTGTTAATAGCCCGATTAAGAGAACAGTTGTAAGCAAATTCAGCCAAAGGAAGGATACTTTCCCAATTCCTTGGATTTTCACCAATCAAGCATCTTAAGAGATTCCCAAGACTCCGGTTGATAACTTCAGTTTGACCATCCGTTTGAGGGTGAAAAGAAGGGCTAAAGCTCAATTCAGTTCCTATCTTGTGCCATAGAGTTCGCCAAAAAAATGAGCAAGAAATTTAGCATCCTTGTCGGAAACAATAGAGAGGGGCACACCATGAAGCTTCTAGACTTCTTTGAAAAATAAAACAGCCACATTGAAAGCATCCGAAGTCTTCTTGCATGGGATGAAGTGCGCCATCTTGGAGAAACGATCCACTACCACCATGATTGAATCATTCTTTCATTGTGTAGGTGGAAGGCCAAGAACAAAATCCATACTAATACATTCCCATGGTTTATTAGGCATTGGAAGAGGTAAATACAGACCTGCATTAGTGGCTGTACCGTTTCCTTTTTGACAAACTTAGCACCTTTGAACATGCCGCTCAACATCTTTAGTCATTCCTGGCCAAAAGTAGTCTTGTTTAAGGGATTCTAGGGTCTTTGATTTGTTAGAATGCCCCAAATTATGTTGTTCAACAATCATCAACTCTCTTAGAGAACGTTTAGACAAACATAATTTCAGCCCTTTGAAAAGAAATCCATCCTTCAACCAAAAGTCAGACATGGCAGGTTGCTGTCCCTACTGCAATTGTTGGTATAGATTACCAAAATGTGGGTCATCTTGGTAATTCACCTTGAAAACTTCAAAACCAGCGACCTTAGTTTGCATTGCCACCAAGAAATTAGTCCTCGTACTCAACCCATCAGCCACTTTTTTGAGAATTTCCAACTGATGTGAATTGCTGCAAAAAGCTTACCCACTTAGCATGCCTTTTATTCACATTCGACTGGCTATTGAGATATTGCAAAGCCTCATGATCGGCGTGTAGAATAAACTCTTTGTAGGCCAAATAGTAACTCCAATGCTTGATGGCTTGAACAATAGCATAGAATTCCTTGTCATAGGTAGAATACCTAAGTTTTGCTTCGTTCAACTTCTCACTAAAGAATGCTATGGGCTGTCCTTCTTGGCTAAGGACACACCAATTCCAACTCCTGATGCATCTCAATTAAGCTCAAATATCTTGTCAAAATTGGGCAAGGCAAGGATAGGAGCTTCGGTTAACTTCCTCTTTAAAAGTTGGAAGCTTTCTTGGGCTTCATCAATCCAAACAAAGGACTTTTGTTTGAGACAATTGGGGAGAGGTGCTGCAATGGTGCTGAAATTGCTGGGGAAAATGGGCTTTTGCCTGTATTTTTTTAAAAATCAAACACAATGTCTCTGTTTTGAAACTATTTAGCAAAATGTCCCTATTTTTGAAACTCAATTTTAACAAAATCAAGTTCTGTACAAAACTTGATGTCCTCAAAATTGAGTTATATGTAAAGTTTTAAGTGAAACTCGACATTTTCAAAAAAAAATAATAATAAGTGGCAAAATATGCATAGAACTCGACTTTGTTAAAGTTGAGTTCCACCTGTAACTCGATTTTAACAAAGTTGAGTTCCACCTGTAACTCGATTTTTTTTAAAATCGAGTTTTAAAACAGAGACACGGTGCTTAATAGTTTCAAAATAGGGACATTGTGCTAGATTTTTTTTAAAATAAGGGCAAAAGCCCATTTTCCCCGAAATTGCTAATAAACCTTCTATAAAAGGTAGCAAGACCATGGAAACTCCTCACCTCATGCACACTAGAAGGTGTAGGCCAATTAACAATTGCCTTAATCTTGTTTTCATCCATGAACGCTCCTTTGGAAGACACAACATACCCCAAAAACACCACTTGATCCATCCCAAAGCTACACCTTTTCATATTACCATAAAACTTTTCTCTCCTCAAAATGTCAAGCACAAGTTGCAAATGCGCCAAGTGATCCTCCAAACCGCTGCTATGCACCAAAATATCATCAAAACACGCCACAACACAAATCCCTAACAATGGTTGCAACATTTGTGTCATCACCCTCATGAAAGTGATAGGTGCATTTGTCAAACCATAACAAGCCATTCAAATAATCCATGATGTGTCTTGAAGGCCATCTTCCATTCATCTCCTAGGTGAATTCTAATTTGTTGATACCCACTTTGCAAATCAATCTTGGAAAACATCTTTGAACCCGCCAAGCAATCTAGCATGTCATCCAATCTAGGAATCGGAAAACAATACTTGATTGTGATCTTATTGATAGCTCTACTATCCACACACATCCTCCAAGAGCCATCCTTCTTAGAAGTTAAGAGAGTGGGTACTGCACAAAGGCTAATACTAACCTGAATGTAGCCTCTATCAAGAAGCTCTTGAACTTGTTTTTGCAACTCTTCCTTCCCCTTTGGAGCCATATGATATGCTGGTTTGTTTGGAAGGGGTGCTCTCGGTACCAAATTAACGGCATGTTGAATGTCTTGCATAGAAGGTAAGTCGGGAGGTAACTCATGGGGAAAAACATCACCATATTGTTGTAATAACTCAGTGAAAGCACTAGGAACATCAATTCCAGCCACTGTGTTGACTGGAATTAATGCCAAAATGTAGCCACTATCTCGACTTTCTTGAATGAAGTTTTTAGAAGCTAGTAAAGAGGTTGTAGAGGATTTAGAAGTCACATTTTCCTTCATTGGCAGCAAATTAAATTGTTGATTGTCTTTGCTTAAGATATAGGTGTTCTTCTTCCCATCATGCATCATTTGGTGATCAAATTGCCAAGGTCTTCCAAGAAGGATATGACACACATCCATTGGTACTACGTCACACCAAACTTCATCAAAATATTTCTTCTGGATAGAAAATGGCACCAAGCAACGCTTCGTTACTTTCACCTCATTACCCTTCTTGAACCAATAGAGTTTGTAGGGATATGGGTGATCTTGAGTGGCAAGCTTCAACTTATCAACCACCTCTTGAGAGACCACATTTTCACAACTTCCCCCATCAATGATCATACTACAAACTCTTCCTCCAATGCTGCAATCTGTATAAAAAATATTGGTTCTCAACCAATCTTCTTTGGATTTGAATTTAGGAGCAAGAAGAGTCTTCCTTATCACAAGTGTCAAGCCCTCTTCTTCTTCAAAATCACCACCAACCTCATTTGAAGGTTGATCAAAAATGGGTTCTCCATCTTCATGTTCAAGCTCTTTTACTTCCTCCAACATAATAGCCTTCTTCTTACAATCCAAAGATCTATGCACGGCTCTCTACACTTGAAACATTTGAAAGTACCCACTTGTTGCTGTCTACCCCAGCCAACAGTGGCTGTTTGGTATTGTTTTGGGGCTGTAATAGCAGATTTAGGACTTGCTGGTTGCTGACCAACCCCAGAGGTTTCTCCTTTCCCATTTGTACTTGAATTCCCAATCTTATATTGGTTAGAAATCCCCTAACCAGACCTGGAACCCCACTGTCCAGACCTTAAAGCTGGCCTAGTTTGTTGCTTCTCCACCAGTAAAGCCCGGTTGTAGGCTTCCAACACGTTTCACAATGATTGAAGGCTAAGGACATCTTGGATGGATGGCTTCAATCTAGTCAAGTACCTTGCAACCATTTGTTCTTCACTTTCATTCAAATCTACCCTTACTACAAGTTGGTGAAATGCCTCTATATACTCCTCTACACTTCCTTCTTGCTTAAGGTTGTGTAGGTCTTTGCAAAGTGATTGGGTGTAGTAGAAAGGAAGAAATTACTCGCAGAGCTTTTTCTTCATCTTCTCCCAACTCTTGATCTTGACTTTACCACTTCTTTGGCGAGAAATTTGCAATTGTTCCCACCAAGCAGAAGCTCTCCCTTTAAAGGCGAATAGCCACTAGCTTCACTTTCTTTTCATCCATAACTTCATAATAATCAAACACCCTCTCAACGGTGTTAAGCCAATCTACAAAGTCTTCCGGTTTGAGACTCCCACGAAATTCTGGAATTTCAACCTTGAAGTTATAGTCAAGCCTTGGCTCATTTCTTTCCACGAAAGGCCTACCCCTTGGAGGAACTCCAAAAGGGTTCTCAAAATGAGAATGAATCATCAGACTCATTGGTAACCTCATGAGGAGGCTGCATACGCTGCACCACCTCCGTATGTGACACAACTTGTCTCCTTAATTCAACAATCTCGTCTCCTCTCTCTATATTTTGATTCCATCCACCGTTCCTCCCCACATGAAGGTTAGCTCCAACTCCTTCCCCAACATCCATATGATTCCCCCTTATTCCAACTCTCCTTCTCTGGGCCATTAAAAGCTTCACAATCTTTGAAAAAATTGTAACAACAGCACAAGTGATCAAATCTGTGATATTTGCAGCAGCAACACAGATTTGATTGGCACAAGGAACCTAAATCTGAATTCTAGTATCTTGAATGGAGGGAGAAAAAAAAGAAACACAAGGTAATCTAGGACTCAAATGATCTAATTAGTAGGGAAAAAGAGGACCAGATCTGTGCTCTGATATATATATTACCCATACATTTATTGGATTGCTTTTTATTCCTTTTGTTTCATTTCTATTAACAATAAATCTGGTTTTCATGTTTGGCGTTCAGAAAATATTTTGCAATCTATGCAGACACTTGCTTTGCAAGTTTTGGTGATAGAGTAAAAATCTGGATTACACTTAATGAGCCCCTTCAAACTGCTGTGAATGGATATGATGTGGGGGGATTTGCTCCTGGAAGATGTCAACGTTCTTCAATAGAACCATATTTGGCTGCGCACCACCAGATCTTGGCCCATGCAGCAGCTGTTTCAATATACAGAAGCAAGTATAAGGTATGCTGTTCAATTATGTATTAGTGATTGAGAACTTTGTCTTCTAAATAAGGATGGTGTGGTTATAGAGCTTAGTCTGCTTGGCATTTCTTTTTATCAAGCTTTTTCTTCTCTTGAGCATTGTAATTTTTGAGTTTGATTGTAATTCTCTCTAAGTACGCCACTGGTGTATTTAGTTTTGTTTTTATTAATAAAAATTTTTGTTACTTGTCAAAAAAGAATCAAGGTTTGTCATTATGTTCTGTAAATCATAACAATTAATATATTATGTCAAGAAAACTTAAGTAGTTTTTTTTTTTGCACCATCCAGGATTACAGACATTATGGGTTATTACTTCTAATGGTTTCCAACCTTTTTCCCTCATCTGCTCAGTTTTACTGCCTATTCAAAAGAATGTGAATAAATTCATAACAAATTAGAAGTGATTAAAGCTGCTTAAAGTATAACAAAAACTAGGTTTGCTAAATATACTTTCTCTTTGTTTGGTTATATTGGCTGTGCTTTAATATGTTCCCAGACCCAGTGCTTTTTTTTTCCCTCTTTTTTTTTTTTTTTTTTTTTTTTTTTTTTTTTTTTTTTTAAATTTTGTAGTTGGGGGTAAGGGAATTAAAACCCTAGACATCTCCATTGTAAACACCAAGAGTACCCAGACCACAGTGTTTACAATGTAGAAGACAAATAATTTTGTCTTTCCAAAGTTCCATCATATATTGAATTTCATAAGTTGCCTGTACAGTTACTGTTTTTCTGGTCATCAATAAAATTGCCATTTGTGCTCTTTAATCATTAGAAGAATAACATCCCTTTTTTGCTCTTGCAATCCTTGTACTTATTCCAGGACAAGCAAGGGGGACAAGTAGGCTTGGTGGTAGACTGTGAGTGGGCAGAGGCTAATTCAGAAAAAAATGAAGATAAAACTGCTGCAGCAAGACGTCTTGATTTTCAGCTTGGATGGTACTTCCCTTTTGATCAATTTTACAGTTAAACTCTTATCATTTAGTTTCTTGGTGATGTTGCATCTTAATTGAGAATACATAGGATGCTTATGTTTGCACCAATAAGAAACCACAATTTATGGGAAGTTCTTTTCATTAATTTGCATTAACTAAAACTTTTGGTTTAATTTTATGGTTTTAATTTTTATATGAAATGAAACATTATTTCCTTATCCAAATATACTAACTTGGATCTCCTAAGAAAGTTTTGGGTCTTGTTCTTTTTAATTACCTAAATAGCAATATTTATGCAAATTCTAAATCAATTTATGGGATTGTAGTATGAAACAATGACCACTTTCCATCTCTCTCTCTCTCTTTCTCTTACACACACACATACACACAAAAAAAAACCTGGCATTTGTGCATCAGACTAATAATGTGCTTGATGAATAAAGCCTGCTTAAGTCAATAAACATATGAGATCCTCACAACTTTGTTGGATCACTTCAATAATTATTTGTTTCATGTATTGTTTTGTAAATCACTGGACTGGCAATGTTAAACAGTTACTTTGGGGAGGGACTGGGACGAGATATATAAGAAAGGATTAGTTCACTAAAAATGACTCTTCAGCCTCTTCATTGTCAATTTAAGTAAATTGGTTGAAATGACAAGATCAACCATGAGGAATAGAAAATGTAGATATGCTAATTAATATGTATGTTTGAGATTATTGCATGTCTGTCATACATCATACTACAAACGCCATTTATCTCAGTTTTATATATAAATAACACTTTTTGGAAACATATTTAATCATAAATTTTGTGGAATACTCCACAAAATGTACAATCTAATGTTCATAGGTGTTAGACATTGTAATTCTTTTATTAAAAAAAAAATAATAATAAAATAAAATAAACACCAAACTTTGGTCTGGTTTAACCCTTTTAATATATAGGAAATTATACTGAAAATAATTATAGAATATCTGAGTTTCACCAGTTGGATTCTTTTGGCATGAGATTAGCAAAATTTTAAAACAATGGTAAGTTATATTAGACTGGGTTTCACCAGTTGCTCTCTCTGCTTTCAGTTACGCTTTGTATGTTTGTCTTGGAATATATTTCGATCATTCAAAGATCCATTCTTCTTGCCCTTCAGATTATTAACTAGCTACAATTAATGCTGGAACAGGTATCTGCATCCAGTATACTTTGGGGACTATCCTGAAGTTATGCAAGAAAAGCTTGGAGATCGGCTTCCCAAATTTTCAGAGGAAGAAAAGGATTTGCTTCGGAACTCAATCGACTTTGTTGGTCTGAATCACTATACATCAAGGTTTATTGCTCATGTACCAGATAGCCCTGAAGAAGGTGATTTCTATAAAGCCCAAGAGATGGAGAGAATTGGTAAACGTTGATACTACCTAATATTTCATACTCATATTATTTTTTATGAGATCTTAGTATTTCATAGAAAAACTTATGTTGATGTCTAATGTTCTTGCTTTATCATCAGTTGAATGGGAAGGGGGTGAGAAAATTGGTGAGAAGGTATGAGTCCTCTCTCTCTCGTTCGCAGATACAGATCTTGCAGTGTTTGTGAGCATGCATATATCTTTAGATTGTCTCTGGTCTGCTGAAAGATTTTATGTGGCAGGCAGCATCAGAATGGCTTTATGTTGTTCCTTGGGGCATTCGGAAGGTTCTCAATTACATAGCACAGAGATACAATAATCCTCCAATATACGTGACTGAGAATGGTATAACGTGGACATTTACCATCAGAAGAAAAACGGTTTATATTTTCAATAGATTTTCTTTGTAGAACTCTTATAGATGCACACATAGTTGCTAATTGGATATTTCTAGGTGACCTTGCTTTTCCAATTTGGCCAATTGGCTGGTACAGAATAATAGAACCTTAAACACTCACTTCTATATATTAAGATATGATCAAGAAATATTTTGGGCTGATAAGATCTCTATTTATTGGTGGAAAATTACTTAATGCATCCATATTAGGTGTCCCTCAGATTCTAGTGCTGAGGGATATTTTCAATTATGCTAAAGTGTTCTTCTTTCACTTTCTCTGAACCATTTTTCCACAACACATACAGGTATGGATGATGAAGATAATGAAACTTCTCCACTTCATGAGATGCTTGATGACAAATTGAGAGTTGTTTACTTCAAAAGATACCTTGCTGCTGTTGCTCAGGCAATCAAGTTGAGTTACTTCATTATATCATATTCTGTTTCAATTCCTGTCGAATAATAAACTGGTTCATTCATATTCTTCACTTGCAAGTACTTGGTAAATTGTGCACTAAGCCAATTATTTGATGCCTGCTAATTATGCCAATGTTTGTCTATGTGCATCACCATTCATCTTTATTTTATCAGAGCTAAGTCGTCAACTGATTAATCCTAAATTTTTAATCTGTTCTACCATTACATGCTTGAATAAATAAATAAATAAATAGAAGGGGGTGTGGGCTAGAAGAAGTTTGGCTACTAATTGCCATTTGAATTTTGATATTGCAATGAAAATACTCACTATTTAGAAATTGAAATTAGGTAAGCAAAATGCCTGTTTGGTTGTATTTTCATAAAAGAGATAAAACATTTTATAGAGAATAAAAAGGAAACTCAAGAACATTATGTTTCAATGATTTTTTTTTTTTTTCTTCTGTTCCTTAAACTGAAAACAAAAGAAAATAAGGAACAAAAAGAAATATCATTTTGATTTTCTGTGAAAAGTGGCTGTTTTCAAAACCATTTCTTGGAAAATGTGTTTGGTAGCACATTTTTGCACTGTTTTCTGTTTTCGTGAATTTTATTTTTAGAAACAAGAACCAAACAACCCAAAAAACTCTTGTAGGTATCTGAATACATGTACAGATTTGTAAGAACTTTTATTGACTACATTACACAAAATAGGTTCACTGGCTGGCTCTAGTTCATTTTTGTTTTACCAGAGATAAATACAAATTGGCCTTTATAAAGTTAGTTTTCATCTTACACTACTTGTCTAAACAGAGACTCTCTTATGTTTTTTGTATTGGTCAAACAAATGTGTTATAAAATCAATTTTGTTTATTGGATTTCTTGGACAGGGATGGAGTAGATGTCAGGGGATATTTTGCATGGTCATTACTAGACAACTTTGAGTGGGCTCAAGGTTATACCAAGCGTTTTGGTTTGGTTTATGTTGATTACAAGAACGGGCTCTCTCGGCATCCAAAGTCTTCTGCTTATTGGTTCTTGCGGTTCTTGAAAGGTGAAGGGAAAAATGGCAAGAAAGACTGACTGACTTGTGCCAGTCTTCAATTAATTTTTGAAGCATATATAAAAGGCCTGGTCTTACAAATCGTCCAAACCTATTTGTGCTTATTAAAAGTGTTTGCGATTGAGCTTTTAGCCATAAAGGACTTCAGGATTGTAAACTTGTGATCTTCATATCCTGTCCAGCAAAAAGAGAAAAAGTGCCTTATATCCTATATAAGTTATATCCTGTCCAGTACTAGTGATGGTTCCCAAAGTGATAGTATCCAATACACATGTTGGCCAATATGCAAATTGTGTGGCTAAATATATCTCCATAGAACTCTGAAGAGTCTTTTTGGGGTGTGATGCAACTTTAGCCTATTTGAGTTTTTAGCTTCTTTTTAGTATTATTTATGAGTCTCATTGTACGATTCAAGTGGCTTTTAGCTTTTGTTCTATAATACTTTTAACAAAAAGTTTTCAAATTCAATTAAATTAACTATTCACAAAGGGATTATCTATTAGGTCATAATGAATCATCAGTGAGGCAGAGCCTATATAATGTTGCATATCTTGATCCACGAATCAACTCACACCATTAGTCAAACTTGAGCACAGTATGATGTATTAACCAAATTCACGCTTTTGTAAACATAAAACGTTCAAGATTCTGCGTATATCTCAAACCTCACCAATTGAGCGGACATGAAAAAGTCTGAAACCACATTACCAGAACCGCAGGTTGACAGAATATTATCAGTGTGAAAACTTGTAACCATACATTGATTTGTTAATTTACACTAACGTAAACATAAAACGTTCAAGATTCTGCATATATCTTAAACCTCACCAATTGAGGGGACATGAAAAAGTCTGAAACCACATTATCAGAACCGCAGGTTGACAGAATATTATCAATGTGAAAACTTGTAACTATACATTGATTTGTACAGCATTACCATGAAGATTTACATGATTTGATCAAATTAATTGAAATAAAACAAGAAATGCATAAATTCATACCTCACGACAGCTAAAATAGACACATTAAATGAGCTCTCAAATCTCACTTTTCTATTTGTTCCTGACAGGAAACACATGATCCATGCAGTACTTGTTATAAGACCCAACTAAAACATGTCACAATAATACAACTTTCTCCCTTTTATATATTCTTTTTCTGCAGCAAGCAGATAAATTAGTATTTCAATTGCAAATGATAATACTTTACAGATATATACATATAAATATAATTCACATTACAACACTATTGCTAGAATCAACATGATACATGTGACACTCGACCCCATTGTTAAACTACCAGTTACATGGACTAAATAAAAGACAAATTCCTAACCCAAAAAATTTTAAACAAAAAGAAAAGACAATTAGAGAAAAATCTATTGAAGAAAAAATAATCCCATCCCTGCCGAGCATCAGTGAAACTAGTACTATATGGGCCTTTTCAACTGTATCTGCTTTCCTATGTGAGATGATATGGGAAATCTGACTTCATGAGCTTTACTCGAGGTTTTATATTTATGCTGTCAAAGGGCTTTGCCTGTTCTACATGTATGTAATCCCTTGTCTTAAGAACCTGCAAAAGGGTAAAATTTAAAGCATGAAATAGAAGGCTTAATTCTATTAAAAATAAATAAAATAATAATAATAATAATAAATCTGTCCCGGAAAACAAAAATAATTTAATGACCCTCAATAAGTTCAATTATTGTTTCACTTTTAGAAACATCGAATTTCACATATAGAATACAGACTCGGCCACACTGAGAAATCAACTTTTGCCCTTCCTGAAACCCTAAAAGTCGAGGTCCAAATCCAGTCCTATTTTCATCTCTATGGGTGGTTAAACAGAATGTGTGGACAACAATACAAACTAGACCCTCCTTCAAAACTAGACTCTAAACTTTGTATCTTATAACTGAATTAATGTAAGGATGATTTGTTTCAACACAACACCTTCTCTTTTAGCAGACTTCCACTCTATTTGAGAGCTATGCTTTGGAACCACATTTTTACTCCTCACACTAATTTTTCAGAAGTCAAGGTTTCTACCAAAATGAAACCCTTAATTTTACAACTGTTTAATGAACAATACACACACACACAAGTGTGCTACACACATACAAAGCTATACATGTTGTAAGTACTTCTGTAAACCCCATATGAATTCTAAACAAACACCAACAACTTTAAAAAGGAAATGAAATTTTTTTTATTATTTAAAAAAATAAATAAATAAAGAGGGAATGGAATTCTCTCAACCAAATCTGAATATGTTAAAAAAATAAAAATAAAAATGAATTATCATCATACATGCACATTTATATACAGGTGTAAAAACATATATAGGCGCATGCATGCATATTTTTTGACTTCTAGCACATAATTTCTAAAATAAGAATGTTAAGATGGACAAATAGAAACACAGAAAGATAGGATTTGAGATAAGTAAATTCGCTTAAAGATGGAGGTAGTCCCTATTGATGAAAAGACGAGAGAAGGTCGCTTTAGATGGTTCAATCATGTTCTGAGGAGAGTGGCTAATGCACTAGTAAGTAGTAAGTTGATCTTTGAGGGAACAAAAAAAAGGCAAGAATACCAAAAATCACATTAGAATAAAATGACATTGAGTAACAAAGAGTAAGACTTTAAATAAAGTAGAATGGAGGAAATGAATACATATGAACGATCCTAAGTATTCTATCGAGGATTCATAGCCAACCCCAAAATTTTGGGACTAACACCTAATTTCTATATCTATGAAAGCAGTGCACCAACCAACCAGATGGTCAAATGGCACCTCCCTAGGTACTAAGTACCTAGGGCTAGGGGTTGGAGGGGAGGGGTTCGGGTAGTAAGTTGGAGATTCTAAACACACTCAAAAAAATAAAAATAAAAATAAAAGCAGCTGTATGGTTAATCCAGCCCAGCAGTAAAAATAAAAATTCAACTGTATATGATGGTTAATGGCCCAGTAATACCATGTATAAATTCATAGATCACCTATAACAAAACTGTATCAATAATGAAATATGCACTTCAGAATTCAATTTAAATTTTCACCTAATCTAGCAAGATAAAAGTATGATTTCAACCAAGAAATATTACAAACGTACCAATGTCTCAAAAAACATCCTCGATGCTTCTTTACGAGTTTTACCAGCTAGTAGATTATCCATGGGGAGTGTCTTTCTTCCATGTACAGCTTCCTTATCAAATAAAGTCTGGAGATACTTGGCAACAGCCCTACTTTGAAAAGGGAAAGAACATCATTGAGGGTTAAGGTTGTATAATGACTATAAGCAATTTTAATTATCAAAAAAGGACTAACAATTTTAATGTAGAAAAGTACGTAGACATGTTAAAAATCAGAAAACTAAACGACAGACAAACTTGTCTGGCATAATAAAAAATGTTCCCTATGATCCTGACAATTCTTGCAAAAATGAAACCACATAAAGTCATTCAGAATGTTCCACAGAAAATCTTGAACCAAACAATTAGCCCATTTCCCCTAATACTCCATTCAGGTTTTATAGTAAAACATAGCTAAAACCAGAACCCAGATAGTAAAACCACTTAAGACCAGCAGTATTATAAACTGCACCAACTATGAGGGAGGAGAGGCATTCCAGCAGTTCTAGCAGGAGAATAACATTAGCCACTACCTCTTATCTCATGCCCTCAGCCTTTGTTGCAATTTTCCTGACACGCACACCACCATTGACCAAACAAGGAAAAAAAATGTTCTTAAAACAAAAGAGAATATTGCTTAATCAACATGTTGGCCACAGTCAATAATCCCAAACACCATATTTAGGTCAGGCTTCCTAACACAAAAGTTGTAGGTACCAACCAAAACTCAATCAAACAAACAGGCAACAAAAACTCTGGTCTCTAGTGCCTTGCTTAATAGGATAAGTATTGCTGCATGTAAAAAAACGTAAGGCCAAACAACTGAGGTGTGCACACCTGGTACGAGATGACCATCCAGTGTTCTCAAGAAGACGAGTGTCTTCAGTACTTGATGGCGTATTATCGTCTTCTTCTTCAGCTATTTCTTCATCATCTACATTTAACAATTCTGGGAGAAATGGGAAGAAAAAAAATGTATCAAACCTATGAACTACAGGACAAATAAAAACACAAGCAGTAAAAGAAGTTTTTTAAATTACAACCACGATTCACTGCACTGTCCCAAACCAACAAGATAGATAAGCAATATTGTTACCCATGCAGGGCATAACTCATTATCTTTTTTTTGATAAGTAAGAAAGATGTATATTCCGAAAAGAGCATAAGGCAGACCAAATATTACCAAAAAAAAAAAAAACTAATTACATAGAAGAAAACTAAGGAACAAAGGGAGAGATTCACTAGAGGTGAGTCCCCAAGCCCTAGACCAGTCAAAATGGGAGCCACTGAAAGAAGCAAACAACTAGTCAGTGGAACTTTCCATGTCCTCAAAAGTTTGCCAATTTTGCTCCCTCCAAATACACCACATTAAACGCAATGAAACTAAATTCCAAATGCTATATGAGTGCTTTCCAAACCAATTCCACCAACCAAAAAGACTAGCTACAACTGATCTTGACAAGACCTGTGAAATCCCAAAAGATCTAAAAACCAAGCTCCACAACCAAACACCACCACCTTTGATTCTTCTCTTTTCACCACAATTACAAGGTTGTGTTCTTGCACCCAATCTTTTTCTCATTGGTTCCATACCTTGGATTTGAGGTTTAGGGGTGTAAATGTAGCTTTTTAGCTACAATCCACACACTTTTTCTATTTATAGCTTTTTCTAACTTTTTCTTGTTCAATAATATGCTTTATTGTTTTTCCTAGCATGTTCTTACTTCATAGCATGTTTTATGTTTTCTCTAGCATGTTTCCTTGCATTTGCCATGATTTATTACTTTGATGTTGTTGGCCTAGCCTTCTTGGGCTAGGATATATCTAAATTTAATGTTTGTGCTTAGATCCACATGCTTTTAGGCTCCTTGCCATGTTTATGCTTAGATCTACATGCCTATGTGTTCTATGCCATGTTTTTGCTTAGATCTATGTGCTTATGCTTAGATCTATGTGTTTATGTGCTCCGTGTCATGTTTGTGAGCTTAGATCTATGTTGGTTCTAATGCCATGTGCTTCTATAGCCCTCTTGTCCATTGATATCTCTCTTTCTTGTGTTTTGGCCCATATTGGAGGGGTGTAGATCTAGATCCTGTGGTCTAGGCCTACATCTGCACACCTAGGCCTATATCAAAGGGTTTGAATCATTTCCTTTGCATGTTTGTTTGCTCGCTTCTATGCTTTATCTCCATGTTAACCTCTCTAGATCTAGGCTTTGCAATGCTTTGTGCCCCCCGTGGCCTATGCTTGTGTGGTTACATCCATCCCTCTCGTGGCCTAATGAGGTTTAACCACTTGTGAGATACACCTCTGCGATGTTGGTGTGCTTGATTCACACCTTTCTCCACTCCATGCAATGTTTATATGCTATCCTTGCTTGCTTGCTTGGTGCCACCCGTTTATGTGCTCTCCCTATCTCCTTTTATTTCTTTCTTTCTTGTCTGCTTCTATGTTTCTTTTTTCTTTGCATGTACACGCGTGGAGCATAGATGTTTGGAGCAAGGGTGCGACCTCCTAGGTGCAAGCAAAAAGGGCAAGGATGCAAGCAAGAGGTTACAAGCCTACAAAGGGCAATGTTCAGTAGATTAGGGGGCCTAGCCCCTCTAAAGTGGTTTTCTCTTTCTCCCTCTCTCTAAGCCTCTTTTCTAGAGCATGTATTAGGGTTACCCCTCTCCTTGTACCCTTTACATTTCCTACTCTTTTCTTGGGCCACGTTCCCTGAGTGTGGCAATGTCTATTTTACATTTCTTGTACTTTGCTAGGCCATACCCTTGGAACGTTGGCAACGTCTATTTTACTTTCATGCTCTGTGTGACAACATTGTGCATGATGTATGTATATATATATATATATATATATATATATATATGACTACGTATGTGTGGGTGATCGTGCACTTCGTATGATGAACTCTTGTGGCTACACGAGCGACCCTCGCTAATCACGAGTGCTCTTGACCTTGTAGTGTGCATATGCACTCTAAGCAATTGCTGTAGGTGCATATTCATGCTATATTGTGTGCACGATCATCGCGGTGTGATTGTCTTGATCCATGTCACCAAATGACATTGGTTTACCCATGTATGTGGCACGCATCAACTTGCTTGATGCTTTGAAAGGCTTTGGCTCGTCACAATACAAGCATGTCGATACGCGCCCGTATACATAGATGCAAAACCCTACTGATACACCATAACGCACCAAACGCGAAACTCTGCCGAATTTTCACCATGAAAATGGGGCATCCCTATTGCCATATTCTCACGTCAAAAGCTTGGTGAGAATAGCATTTGATGCACTATGACACATCCAAGGTGAAGCGCTGCCAGATTTCCGCTAGGAAAATAAGACGAAATGCTGCCGGATTTTCGCCATGGAAATTTGGCAATGATTCCATACACACTAGGAAAACACCAATCAAGACCACACCTATTCCAAAACCAAACCTCAAAGCCCAATGTGTTTAAAGCCTCGAAAGTTAATGCTAATAGCTTGTTTTCAACTGCCATTATCCTTAAATTATGATTTTACCAAAACAAAAGACTGTCTACGGATAGGTGTTGTAGGGTTCCTCACACCTTCCCCACATGTAACTTAAGAATCAAGAATTTTTGCCCATCCACATTAGATTAGGAAAAACGACCCTTTTCTTAGCCTAGAATCGGTAATCAAATCAAATAGAGTCATGTGACCATCATACAACTCTCGCACTGAGACAAAGAGAGGCACACAAGCGTCGCCGCGATGAGTGGTCTAGCAGCCGTGAGGCATTGACAAACTGGTGACTCCACTGGGGACACTTTGAGAGTTTAGCCATTAGAGCTTTTGATAAGATCCTAATCTTTGGACATTGGCTTCCAAAAACATTGAAATTGGCATTAGCCTTTAGTGCTTTCCTTTTTGAAAATTGCTTTTATTATATCCTAGTAAACTATTTTCAAAACTCAAATGGTTTTCCAAAAACTGACTTTGAGGTATTTTCATATGTGTGAAGCTTTCCCGCTTTCCTAAGCATGTTTTACAACTTCCCTTCACATGTGCAAACCTAGGGTAGTAAGATTTAATTTTTGTTACACCTTTATCTGTGCATATATTTGTTGCGCTTGGAAATTCTTTCCCCTTTCATTTCAAAATGCTTGACATCACCCCTCATTTTGAGTTGAACCTAGGCTCAACGCTTTAAGGTTACCACCTAACGCACAAACCATAGATAGCTACCGGGCGCCGATTTGTAGGAACTTCTGGGTCCATAGGTAGACAAGAGTAACTGAAAAGGCCCCCCCTTAATCCACTCTATCTCACAACTTTTGCGAAGGGAAGGATTAGATGATCGAGGTCCCCCCTAAGAATAGGACCAACTTACCAGTTAAGCCAGGTCTCATATAGTTGATCTAGATTATGGCAAACCCATGAGGACTAGGAAGAGCCAAATTTGAGTGAACATCCCAACATAGGGTAGGATATCCTTCATAGAATTGTTTTCAAAATGAGTCAAGGGGAAAGTGTTTAGTTTCCGTTTGCAGGTTTGCCCTCTTGTTTGCGTCAAAGAGTTGTGCTCTACTCCAAGTTCTATCCATCCTGTTTACATAGCATCTGTGATTGACCCCTAGGGGAAAGTAACCCCATTGCTTACACATTAGATCATACCTAATCCCTAAGGGTTTCCAACCCTACAAGGGCATGCCTGCATACACTAATGGCTTCCTCATGTAAACATGTACAGATAAATTTTATGGCAAGTAACTGGAACTCCGCACCAAGGAGGACATTGCCAAGGATTCAAGATCTTCCCCAAAAAGGTAGGACCATCCAAAATGAAACCTCTTCATTGTAAATTTGAATTTCCTTATATTGTAAACGGCCTACTGTTAGAGCCATTGTCTATAACCCATGATCTGGGGGCATTGTAAAAGGTCAAACTTTTTAAATGCATTACTTTTCCATGTAATCAAAAGAGAAAGGTCCATCCCACAATTTCAAGCATGATATGAAAGTTTTGGTTACTTGCTAAATTTGTGCATTAATTTTGCATCACTATAGAAACTCACAATGAAAAATACCCGCTCAAGGGTTCAAGCCAATATTTTGAAAATGATAGGTGCATTTTAAATAAGCAAGAACCTAAACTAACTTCACATTCGTTCTGTGTCTCCACTTTGTCAAATTTTCATATGTACCCCATTTCTTTCCCATCTCGTTCTTTTCCTTTCCAGGATTATAAGGAGAAAAGATTGCTCAAAGAAAACAGTCTAAGTTACCATCACACCATGATTCTATTATCACTAGGTCTCGTGCTAAAGAGATGTCTACTAGTGGTCCTTCCCCCATAGGGGAAAACACTCATGAGATCACTATCCTAAAAGAGCAGATGGCAGAAATGATGTGCATGATGCAATAGCTAGCTGTAGGAGGGGACCGAGAATCATCTGGTCCCACTCTAGAGGGCTCTGCACCCTATTCTAAAAATGAGCTTCGGCCTCCAAGAGAATAACCAGGAAGTAGATCCTCCTAAGGATAAGACCTCAAAGTCTAGTTATGATCAGGTTAAAAGTCAAGTGAAGACCCTGACTGATAAAATCTGTATAATAGAGGGATCTGACGCCCGAGGAAGTGTCAATCTAGATAGCCTAACCAATTTCCCCTAGGTCATTATGCCTCCTAAGTTCAAGGTACCCAAGTTCATCAAGTATGATGGCACTGGAGACCCTTGCACCCATCTACACATGTTTTGTAGGAAGATGGCACCCTATGGAGACAATCATCCTTTACTTTGCCAGATTTTCCCTAATAGCTTTACTGGCCCTGCAACCACATGGTATGTGAGATTGGAAAAGATCTCCAATTAGAGAAAAATGGCCAATGCATTCTTGAAGTATTACTGGTTCAATACTGAGATAGCTCCCGACCGCATAGTCATTTAGAGAAAAGAAAAGAAGAGTGGGGAATCTTTCTGTGAGTATGCCCAAAGGTGGCACAAGCTAGCCGCCCAAGTTTTTCCTCCCATAATGGTAGACAAAATGATCAAGTGGTTCATTGATAACCATAAGCCTCCTTACTATGAGAAGATGATCAATGCCCAAGTCACTTACTTCACAAGCCTAATTCCTTCTGAGGAGAGTATTGATGAGGGTATTAGAAGCAAGAAAATCGTCGATTCTGAGTCTTTGAATTCTATGATAGAACAACAGGTGAGGAAGGCAACCAGATGCAAAGGGAAGGAAGCTGATGTTCATATGATTGACAAAGCACCTGAAGGACCAAGGGGTGTCGTTTCTGCTTATACAACCACGAATGCCTGACCTTATTAGCAACTGGTTTAGCCAACCTAAGCACCTTACCAAGCATTCAATCAGAGGGGAAGGCCCAATCAACCCCGATATCCCAAGGCGAAGCCACGGAAATTCTCTCTGTTACCCATGCCCATGGCAAAGCTTTATGCTTATCTATTGGAGAAAAAGCTAGTGACTCCAATATTTGCGAAACCCAAAGACGATCCTCCTTTGCCCGGTTTTGACCCATCTAAGGAATGTGAGCACCATTTTGGGGCCGAAGGGCATACTTTGGAAGAATGCACATAGTTGAGGCATCAAATCCAAGACCTCATTTAACAACAAGCTAATACAATTCGAAAACACGGCCGGGCTAAATGTCATCACTAACCCCTTACCTCCTCATCAGGAAGGGAATGAGAATGCAATTTCCATATTAAAAGAAAGGATCCCTGATTTCTCATCCCTCTCATTCCCTTGGAAAGCCATGCTATAGGCCCTAGCCCAAGAAAGTCACGTTGTTCTCGAGAACATAGAAGCTCTAGGTTTTGACTGGGAAGTCTGCTTATTCTGTGACAGCGGGGACAGACATGTCCTATTCGATTGTAGAATGCTCCAATTGTGGTATCATCTTATCAAAATGAAGATTGTACAGAGGAACGATTACATGGCTGCAAGCCTATGCCCTCCAAATACCCAAGGGGAACTAGTCACAGTGTCATGACAATAGGATCAAGGAAAGATTAGGATGAATACTTGCAAGAACGCCTATGTAAGATTCCTTCAGCTCCTCCGACTTTGGTCATCATTGAAGAGATTATAGAATCACTTGTGCATTCAAAGGCGCCAGCTCCGAAGAAAGGACAAGCCATGCCAGCCATTAAAGGCTTTACCCCTTTAGTCTTGGCACTACCTGCAGTCGCAAAGCCATCTCCAAGATTTATCCAGAAGGGAAGCCCTGTCGTCCCAGCCATTCAAGGTTTCGATCCTTTAGTCTTGCCAAGGCCCATCCAAGGAATCTCTAGGGCTTCTAGCCCAAAAGCTTTAGAAGCTGCTCTACCCAACCCAGCCCAATCATCATTGGTCTGAAGAAGTTCTCCCTGTCACCAAATCTGCAGACTCAAGAAGGTGTGGTCATCTACATGCCAAAGCCCTTCCCTTACAAGGATAGCCATCGTGTCCCATAGAAGTATGATGTGACTTTAATCTCCACCCGAATTAGAAAGGAAGAGGTTTGCTCTAATATCTCTTCAGGCCTAGCCGAACTCACTAGGAGTGGTTGATATTATACTCTTGAAGAACTAGAAAAAATGAGGAAAGAGATTGGCAAAAGCATATCCAAGCCAGTCAGAAATAGGGTAACTACTAAAGAAGCCGAGGAATTCTTAAAAACCATCTGAAAGGCCGATTATATCCTGATTTAGCAGTTGAACAAATCTCCAACTCAAATTTATATTTTAGCCCTATTGCTATCTTCTAAGGTCCATCGTGAAGCTCTATTGAAGGTGTTGAAGGAAACACATGTTCCTATTGGTACCACAGACTCCTCCTTCGAGGATATGGTATCATTGGTGTTAGCCACCAACCAAGTCTCCTTTTCAGATGATGATTTGCCTCTAAAAGGTGAAGATCATACCTTGGCCATGCATATCGTAGCCAAGTGTGAAGACATGATTGTCGCAATGGTGTTAATTGTTAATTGACAATGGATCAGCCTTAAATGTCTGCCCGATGGCCACTCTTAGAAGCCTAAAAGTGGATACGTTTCTTATTAAGCCAAGCACTATGATCATCAGATCCTTTGACGTTATGCATCGCGAAGTGCAAGGTGAAATCGAGCTAATGATTAAGATCGGCCTAATATCCTTCATGGTCAACTTCCAAGTGTTCAAAGTGGACTCTCCATACAATATGCTTTTAGGGAGGCCCTGGTTGCATACAGTAGGTGTAGCCACGTCTACCCTCCATCGGAGACTCAAGTTCATCTTCGAGAATCAATTGATCACCATTATGACTTAAAAGCCCATAACTATCTTCCAAGAGACATCTATCCCCTACATTGATGCCAACGCCTTCCTTGAAGCGTCTTTCCATAGCTTTGAGCCAGTTTCTATGATTCATAATGCTTTAGGGCCTAAGTTGGGCTGGCCCACAGTAGTTTTGATGGCTGCGAAGGAAATGCTTAAGTTTGGGTACAAACTAGGCTAAGGCCTCAGAGCCATAAGACGTGGGAGCCCTGCTCTCATTGAACTCTCAAATAACAAAGAAAGATTTGGTTTGGAGTACAAACCCACTCATGAAGAACTCTTTCAAGCATCTAGAGGCAAAAAGAGGAAGTGCGCCACTTTAGGGATGTCTATTCCCCAAATCAAAACCACTTTTTCGGCTTCGACCGAGGTCATTATGCCAGAACCTTTCAAGGAATTGGAAGATGAAGAGCCTAATCTGGCTTACATTATTCGGCTCTATCCCAAAGAGTTCTCTATGAACGCTATCATATCTCCCAAAGATAATCCAACTTCTACTATCCAACCAGGGATGCCAAGCGAGACGATAGGCCTTTGGACCATCGAGCCTTGCTTTGTGGTTGCATTGGCTGAGTAAAGAGTATTCCATCAATGAGTGATTCGACCTCTCGATCACCCGAGAGGGTTGGAATAGCATATCTAGTTTGTTTTGCATGCTTATGTTATTTCCTACTTTATTTGTATTCCTTGTTCAGGCATGAACTTTGTTTTCCCCCTACCCATAATCCATTAATGAAATATTCAGCGTATTATTCAGGAAATTATTGCATCTCTCTTTATTTGTTTTCCTATGAATATATGTGTGCAAATTATCTTATGTTTCTCTGTATATGTTCTGCTCTATAGGATCTATTCTAATTCCCAAGTGGTACATCGTCCCTTTGCCATAACGAGAGTGTGAATGATGTGAATGAGACAATAGAGTTGGACCATGATGTTGAAGGAATGGAAAAGGTCCCAAACTTACCTCGAGACATCCTAGAAGCATTGAACAAAGAGAGTGAACGGACCAAGCCCAATATAGATGAAATAGAGATGATAAACCTAGCCAATGAAAGCGAGACAGAAAGACTCGTCAAGATCAGGGTAAACTTTCCCAAAGACATGAAAGACAAGCTCAAGGAAATATTTGCTTGGTCTTATCAAGATATGCCAGGACTGGATATTGAGATCGTTGTCCACAGGATTCCAGTTAATCCTAAATGGCCTCTAGTGCAGCAAGCTTTTCGATGGATGAAGTTAAAGATTATCCTGAAAATCAAAGAAGAAGTAGAAAAGTAGTTAAAAGCCGGTTTTCTTAACGCCATAACCTAATCCGATTAGGTTGCAAACATTGTTCTCATGCCAAAGAAAGATGGGAAGGTATGCATGTGCGTTGATTATAGAGATTTGAATCGAGCTAGCTCGAAGGATAATTTTCCCATGCCACATATCGATACCTTGATTGATAACACCGCAACCAACATGTTCTTCTCCTTTATGGACAGATTCTCGGGTTATAATTAAATCAAGATGGCTGAAGAAGACAAAGCCAAGATGGGGTTCACCACCCATTGGGGAACCTACGCCTATGATGTCATGTCATTCGGTTTGAGGAACGCTAGGGCGACCTACCAGCGAGCCATGGTAACCCTGTTCCATGATTTGATGCATAAGAAGATTGAAGTCTATTTGGATGATATGATTGCCAAGTCACGCACTCCTAGAGATCATTTGATAGATTTAAGAAAGCTATTCAAGCGCCTCGTCAAGTGTAGATTAAGGCTTAACCCTAACAAGTGCATCTTCGGAGCCAATTTAGGGAAATTGCTCGGCCTCATTGTTAGCCAAGGAGGAATTGAAGTGGACCTAACAAAAGTCCAAGCCATCAGGAACATGCCTGCACTGAAAACTAAGAAACTAGTTCGAAGCTTCTTAGGAAAGATCAATTACATAGCCAGCTTCATAGTGCAGTTGACCGCCACATGCAATCCCATGTTCAAGCTCTTGAAGAATGATACAAAGATAGAATGGACAGATAAGTGTCAAGTAGCCTTTGACAAGATTAAGCAGTATTTGTTGAATCCTCCTATTTTGGTTCCCTCAACAACAAGACATCCGTTGATTCTCTATCTACCAGTGCAAAAAGCATCTATGGGTTGCATGTTAGGCCAACTTAGGAGAAGGCGATTTACAACCTAAGTAAGAAGTTCACCAGTTGCGAGATCAACTACATTGCCATTAAAAAGACGTGTTGTGCCCTATAATGGGCCTCACGTAAGTTGCGGCAATACATGCTTTACTTCACCACATGGTTGATTTCCCGCATGAACCCCATCAAGTACATCTTTGAAAAGCCTACCCTCATAGGGAAGATCTCCCGTTAGTAGATGTTGCTATCCAAGTTTGATATTGTGTTTATGGTGCGAAAGGCCATCAAGGACCAAGCCATAGCCAATTACCTAATAGACCAACCATTGAATGATCCAAATTTCTCAAAAGAGGATGTTTTGGCAATAGAGCCAGAACCAGGCAATGTAGAACCATGGCGTTGGAAGCTTTATTTTGATGGAGCTCCCAATAGCACTGGAAATGGAGTGGGAGTAGTTCTAGTATCCCCAAAAGGTCAACAAATCCTTGTTTTAGTCGAGCCGAATTTTGATTGCATGAACAACATCACAGAGTACTAGGCGTGCATAATGGGCCTGCAAGTTGCTTTAGAGTTTGGCTTGTATGATCTAAACGTCTTTAGAGATTCCTTGTTGATCATCTCCCAAATAGAGAGAAAGTGGAAAGTCAGAGACACCAAGTTGATTCCCTATCAAAAGTGTGTCAGCCACCTAATCCCAAAGATCCAAAACATCACCTATACATCATCAAATGCATGTTCATACCAATGCATAACTTACCTTTACTTACCTTTCAGCAACACAGCACCTATGGCATCATATATGGATATGTGACTGCATGTTTATGGCATCAAGACGAAAGAAAACCCTAATCTAGCATATAAGGGATAAACAACAAATAAAGCATGTGAAACAGAGACTCAGATATGTGTATACATATGAAAAGGGTTTAAACAGAGGCAAGATATATGAAACAAACAAACCAAACAAAATAGAAATCCGAATGAGGGTTTTTGGGCAAATGCCTGCGTGCGCAAACAGAGGCCTACGTACATAGGATTTAACCTGTGTACGCATGCTTATGACATGCGTGCGTGAAATTGTTCAAAAACCCTAACCCAAAAACATGAAAAAGAAAAATAGAGCCGAAATAAAAACTCTAATTCTAACAACCAAACATGCTCAGAACATAAAAAGAACTGTAAAACTAACATAAACAAACATGCATAAATAAAAACTAAGCAATAAAACAGGCTAAAATAAAGATTAAAGGTAAAAGAGAAAAAGGAAGGGTTTGAGGGATACCTTAAATAAAAAGCTCTTCATGCTTGACTTTTTACTGTTCCCCTCAGTCAAATCTATCACAATTTCAATAAAACAGAGATTAGAAACTTTAAATTCAAAGGATTGGGGCCAGAAAAGGTCCCAATCTAATAAAAATGACTTGAAAGTGTTTTGTGAAAATCTCCCTTTTGATTCACTATTTTCTAATAAATCTTAATTTTTTTCCTTCGGATCCCGTGTAAGGCATTATATGGTTGAAAAATAGGGGTTTGGAACGGATCCTAGGCGATGTGGGATTCATTCCAAACCTCAGTCTTTAATGCAGAAAACTTGCCTTTTTTATGTCTCTAAAACCCTAATTGTGTACACAAACCGTGGGTTTTCTTTGACCTTTATTTTCAAAAATAGACTTTTTCCATTAAAAGTTATATTTTCCATTTTAACACCTCTCAAGTTAATTTATCATCTGATTGAGCCCTAAACCAACCTTGGGCCTTGGTATTTGGGCAACATTGGGAAACGGGGGCCTAAGTCATAAGGGGTACAAAATGTGGTGTCTACAAATGCCCATCTTTTGATTCATGAGCTTGCTAACGAAATCAAAATAATAAAAGACAAAACATTTTGTTTCAATGAATGGCTCGGGCCCAACCTATGCACACGACACACATCGTGCATACATAGGGTGAGGTGCAACTCCGAAGAGTTACATGGGATTCGTATGTCCGAATTCCCACCTTTGTTGCTCGAGAAACGAGCAATGATAGGTTCACTATCCCAGAACCTGTTTTTCCAATTGCAAGCAAAAGGCAAGTGACTCACTATCCTAGAGTCACTTAAAAAGAAAAACAAAGGGTGCTCTTACGAACTAACCCAACAAACAAAGATCCATTTATGGCTCTTGCCTCAAACTTCTCCTGGTGGTACTCATCCTTTATTTCCATCTCTACCTATTCTGGTGAGGCTCTTACCTCAGGGTGACCTTGGTCTCTACCTCTATCTCTATTTCTACCTCTACCTTTTCTACAATACCTGCATATTCAATTCCCGGAGGATATGTGCACAAGTAGGGGGATAATAAGGAAAAACTTGCTGATGAGTAGGATGGTATATAATCCATTGGGGAAAAATCTTCTATTTCCTTCATGGCTCACTGGGGATGGTAAGGAAAACTCGCCGAAGAGTAGGATGATACATGATCCATTGGGGAAAAATCTTATGTTTCCTTCATGGTTCATTAGAGATGATAAGAAAAAACTCGCTGAGGAGTAGGATGGTACATGATCCATTGGGGGAAAATCTTCTGTTTCCTTCATGGCTCACTGAGGATGATAAGGAAAAACTCTCTGAGGAGTAGGATGGTATATGATCCATTGGGGAAAAATCATCTATTTCCTTCATGGCTCACTGAGGATGGTAAGGAAAAACTCACTAAGGAGTAGGATGGTATACGATCCATTCATTGGGGAAAAATCTTTTATTTCCTTCATAGCTCATTGTGAATGGTAAGGAAAAACTTGCTGAGGAGGTTGTGTTGATTCTACCCATGAAGGGGGGTTTTATCGACTCCATGGGGAAAGTTTTCTTTACAACTCTTGGGAAATTTGCATTATGCCTTAGACCTATGGGAGAGTTCCTCTATGTTGATGATCTTAACTCACTAGGGAATTTGTGTTGGTTTTACCCATACCTTCCACATCAAAATCTTAAGTTTGCTTATCCTAGACTTAGAATCAAAGAAACATAACAAGAATGGCTATTATCCTAAGCCAGGAAAACCCATCACATCATATTATCATGTTATCATCACATCAACAACACATCATGAATATAACAATGATGGCTACTATCCTAAGCCAAAAAGAAGACTCATCACATCATATACACAACATCAATCAAAGAGTCTAAGTTTGCTATCTTGAACTTAGAATTAAAGGCACACAACAAGAATGGCTACTATCCTAAGCCAAGAAAACCCATCACATCAAATTATCATGTTATCATCACATCAACAACACATCATGAACATAACAAGGATGGCTACTATCCTAAGCCAAACCACACATCACACATCACGTTATCATCAGATCATCATCATGAACATATCAACACAGCATAACAACATCACATCATCATGAAAATGCTCAAAAGACTCAACATCGCACATCTAGGAATTCATCATTCATACATCATCATTTCATTTTTTTTATAGAAAAATTCATTATTTAAGGAAATCAAAAGAAATTCATCATTCAAATCCATCCACCTTTGAAGACTTTCTTCCATTTTTAAAATCTCTCTTGGATTTTTGAAATTTGAAATATTTCTTTTGAAATTCTCTTTAGACTTTTGAAATTCTTGATTTTCTTCTTAAGTGCCAATCTCTCACTTGAATTTTTTTTGAAAAGTCTCTTTTGAACTTAGAATTTTTCTTTTCTTCTTAAGTGACTATGGGCACAACGGGATGGAGTCACCACCCTACTATATGGTCTAGGAACAATGAATATAGCGTCCTTTTGAGGAATGACCTTTGATCTTACTACCAAAGTTTGGGTTCGGAATTTAGGTATGTTCTTAGGAAGGTGTTAGGCACCCAAGATCGCTACTAACATATATGCAAAAAATAAAAAGGAAGAGAAAATGGACACTGACCTCAAGTGCAAAACTGAAGACTGAAGTTGTGAACTGAAACCGAAAACTGGACCCGATAAACAGCAACATGCTCCAGAAAATTTTTTACAAATGAGAAATCAGAAAAATGGAAGTGAAATGGTCAAAATGAGGCCTTAGGGCCCCCTTATAGGACCTTGTAAAGCTTGGGCTGCCTGGCGCACCTTGTGTGGCTGTCAAGTCAACCTAATGCACCAACAAAGGCCGTCGGTCAACGTTAACCCAGTCAACGATAACCGGTTGGCTTTTGACCCAAAAAAAAAAAGTTTCTTACCCAGATCCGAGGACCAAGTTAGAAAATTTTTCTAGATCAGCTGTAGCAGTTCAACCTTGTTAGGTAAAACCAGTCTCAATCAATGGACAATGTAGTTTTCGCACGCAATTTTGGGGCAACAAAATCTGGAATCACATTCTTTATCCAACACCTCTCATTGCACTTGAGATATCAGATAAAGGAGCAACTGTAGATATCGTATTTTATCCGCCCTCGATTTACGTGTTGGACCTCGAAAATTCCAAAAATATTATCTTTTTCTCCATAGGACCACAGAAACATCTAGATTGACGTGGCGCAACCCGTTCAGGCATCGGAGCACTTGAAATGCCATTTCAAGTCAAATTAACCAAATCGATCAAAATCATCCCAAAACAACATTAAGTCAGAAAATATTTCTAGATCAGCTACAGTAATTCAACCTTGTTAGGTAAAACTGGTCTTGATCCATGAACAGTGCATTTTTTGCACACAATTTTGGTGCAACAAAATGTGGAATCACGTTCTTTATCTGACACCTCCCATGCACTCGAGATATCAGATAAAGAAGGGGCAGCTGTAGACACCGTATTTTGTCCGCCTTTAATTTGTGTGCTAGACCACGAAAATTACAAAAATATTATATTTTCTTCATGGAGCCACAAAAACATCTAGATTGAGGTGGCACAACCCGTTCTGGCATTGGAGCACTCGAAGTGCCATTTCAAGTCAAATTGACCAAAATGCCCATGAACCGAAAGTCATAGTTGGTCAAAATCATCCCAAAATAACATTTTTCATGTTTCTACATTAAACCCGAGCTACTCAGAGATTTTTGTCAACTTTAACCAAGTTTGATCGAGTTTAACCCAAGGTTGACTCTTGGGGGCACCTGAAACCCTATTTTTGATCCGACCATCAAAATAGGTTAGGACCAGTGCCATTGTGAAGAATATCAAATTCCCTTTCCAACAACTATTCATGGGTCGAAATCGGAGTTAAAATAGTTTAGATATCCAGAAAACCGTGCAAAGCGCGTCAGCACACTTCCTAAAGCCATAACTTTTGATCCAACCATCGGATTTTCAAAGTGTTCTAAAAACTAGACATCCAGAGCTTTCCAATGACACCAAGATCAGCTCAATTCGAGTCTAGGAAGACCTTCAAATACGCAACTGAAGGGGAACTAGAAAAAGCCAGAACTATTGACGTCAATAGGGGTCCGCTGCCCATATACAAGGTGCACTGAAAGCCGAAGAGTCAGTTTTCAGCTATAAAAGCTTCCGTACCCCTCATTTTACAAGAAAAAAGAAGATTTTAGGCAGTTTCCTAAGCAGATTCTCTCTCTCCTCTCTCTAATTTCTCTCCTAAACATATCCAAACACATCCAAACGCCACCAAACACCTTTGATTCTTCTCTTTTCACCACAATTGCAAGGTAGTGTTCTTTCACCCAATCTTCCTCTCCTTGATTCCATACCTTAGATTTGAGATTTAGGGGTGTGGATGTAGCTTTTTAGCTACAATCCACACCCTTTTCTTTTTATATCTTTTTCTAGCTTTTTCTTGTTCAATAATATGCTTTTTTGATTTTCCTAGCATGTTCTTGCTTCCTAGCATGTTTTATGTTTTCTCTAGCATGTTTCCTTGCTTTTTCCATGATTTATCGATTTGTTGTTGTTGACCTAGCCTTCTTGGGCTAAGATATGTCTAAATTTAATGTTTGTGCTTAGATCCACATGCTTTTAGGCTCTTTGCCATGTTTATGCTTAGATCTACATGCCTATGTGTTCTTTTCCATGTTTTTGCTTAGATCTATGTGCTTATGCTTAGATCTATGTGTTTATGTGCTCCATGCCATATTTGTGTGCTTAGATCTATGTTGGTTGCTATGCCATGTGATTCTATAGCCCTTTTGTCCCTTGATATCTCTCTTTCTTGTGTTTTGGCCCTTATTGGTGGGGTGTAGATCTAGATCCTGTGGTCTAGGCCTACATCTACACACCCAGGCCTATATCAAAGGGTTTGGATCATTTCCTTTGCATGTCTATCTTTGCTTGCTTGCTTCTTTGCTTTATCTCCATGTTAGCCTCTCCAGATCTAGGCTTTGCCATGTTTTGTGCCCCCGTAGGCTTGTACTTGGGTGGTTACATCCATACCCCTTGTGGCCTAATGAGGTGTAACCACTTGTGAGATACACCTCTGTGATGTTGGTGTGCTTGATTCACACCTTTCTCCACTCCGTGCAATGTTTATATTCTTGCCTTGCTTGCTTGGTGCCACTCGTTTGGCTTTCTTTGCTTCTTTTGCATCTTTGCACAAGTGCCTACATGTGCATGCATGAGTCTATGTGTCGTCCATACTCCAATCCAATGGAACTATTAACACTCGATCCAAACCTACATTTGTCCTCCTAGGACACCCTATTTTTTTGATAGCATGTTTGGCTTTCTTTGTTAGTATGTCATTTGCAAACTCTCCCTATCTCCTTTGTTTCTTTCTTGCTTGTCTACTGTCGTGTTTCTTTTGTCTTTGCATGTACACACATGGAGCATGGACGTTTAGAGCAAGGGTGTGACCTCTTAGGCATAAGCAAAAAGGGCAACGATGCAAGCAAGAGGATGCAAGCCTACAAAAGGAAATGTTCAATAAGTTAGGGGGCCTGGCCCCTCACGAGTGGTTTTCTCTTTCTCCCTCTCTCTAAGCCTCTTCTCTAAAGCATGTATTAGGGTTCGCCCTCTCCTTGTACCCTTTACTTTTCTTGCTCTTTGCATAGGCCGCATTCCTTGGGTATGGCAATGTCTATTTTACATTTCTTGTACTTTGCTGGGCCATACCCTTGGGACATTGGCAATGTCTGTTTTACTTTCCTACTCTGTGTGATAGCATTGTGCACAATGTATGTATATATATATATATATATATATATATATATATATATATATGCCTGCGTATATGTCGGTGATCGTGCACTTTGTTTGATTTACTCTTGTGGTTATGCGAGCAACCCTCACTAATCACGAGTGCTCTTGACCTTGTAGTATGCGTAGGCGCTCAAGGTGATTAATGTAGGTGCATATTCATGCTATATTGTGTGCACGATCATCGCAATGTGATTGTCTTGATCCTTGTCACCAAATGACATTGGTTTTCCCATGTATGCGACATACATCAACATGCTTGATGCTTTGATGGGCTTCAGCTCATCACAGTACAAGAATGTCAATATGCACTGTATACATAGACGAGAAACTCTACTGGTGCGCCATAGCGCACTAAACGCAAAACTCTGCCAGATTTTCATCGTAAAAATGGGGCCATCCTCATTGCCGTATTCTCACATCAATAGCATGGTGAGAACAACGTTTGATGCACCATGACACATCTAAGGCGAAGCGCTGTTGAATTTCCACCATGAAAATAAGGCAAAATGTTACCAGATCTTTGCCATGAAAATTTGGCAATAATTCCAAACACACTAGGAAAGCATTGATCGAGACCACACCCATTCCAAAACCAAACCTCAAAGCCCAATGCGTTTAAAGCCTCGAAAGCTAATGCCAATAGCTTATTTTCAACTGCCAATGTCCTAAAATTATGATCTTATTAAAACAAAGGACTATCTATAGACAGGTGTTGTGGATTGCCTAACACCTTCCCCACACGTAACTAGACTTCCGAACTCAAGAATCAAGATTTTTTTGCCCATCCCCATTAGATTACGAAAAACGACATTTTTCTTAGCCTAAGATCGGTAATAAAATCAAATAGAGTCAGGTGACCAATCACACCTAGATAAACCCAATGATTGGTGGCAACTTCACTTACCCTTGGTAATTTCCCTTAAATCAACTCAAATTCCAGTCACACACCCGAGGTACGACACATCTCCATACCATCATTCAACTCTCGCACCAAGACAGAGAGAGGCACATGATTGTTGTTGCAATGGGTGGGCAAGCAATCGCAAGGTGTCGACATGGAGTCTTTAAATTAATTAAGGTAAACCAATTATCTCAAACCAAAAATTTTGGACTCAAAAGTTCAGTTATGGGAGGAGAAGGTGTTAGGCATCCCACACCGCCTATCCAAAGGGTATTACCTCATTTTAATTCAACTCCAACATATTCATTTTAAGAAAATAAATTGAACACTTGGAATTTGGTTTCGAAAAGGTTTTTTATTATTTTTTATCAAACAATATATATATATATATATATATATATATATATATACTCACACATGTGAAAAACGTTTACCACATTGCAAGAAAGTGGTATATAGCTAGCATGTGAGTATATATTTACTATGTATCTAGCATGTGAAGATATACAACATAAAAATAAAATAGGAGAAGAGAGGAAGGATGTCACCTTAAGAATTTTAGCTAATTTTATTCTCCAAGTTTCATTTTCATGCACAAACACAATAAACCAAAAATTGTTAGTGCAAGGGGAGGAGGAATATGTTAGCATGATAGGAATCTAATGATTTAATGGAAGTAAGCCATAGATATGCAACAAACCTCTTTAGAAAATAGTGTCATTTTAAAGCAACTCTTTGTAAAAAGAAACATTTTATTTACATTTTCAAAGATGAGTATTTTCTTTGGAAAACCTCTTGAGTTTTTGGAAAAGGGTTCATTTTGAATCAAATGTTAAACTTTTTGGGGAAGAAACTTTAAAAAGGCTTCTCTTATTTTTATTTATTTATTATTTTATGAAAGAGGGGTGTTTTGATATGGAAATGTAAAAGACCAACTTTTAGGAAAATCATTAGAAAAAATATTTTACTACATCTCTTTAAGAATGAAAAGTTCAAGGTTTAAAACTATTTTTGACAACTTACTTCTTAAGAAAAGAGGTCCCCAAACCTTCTTACAAAAAGACAAATCCAAGAGTAATTTTTTAAACCATTTAGGAAAAATGGGTCATTTTATATTAAAAAACGGTGAGAACAGAGAGATCATCTTTTCTGTCGCCTGCATTGTTATGTGCAACATCCTACTGTAGAATGTTGGACCCTCTGCAAACTTATACACTATAGGATCAAAGAAAGCACTCTCGAGCTCTCACAACTAGAAGTTCAAAGGACCCTCTCCCCAACCACAAGGGTAAAGGGATGGCAGCAGTAGTCATATGCACAGATCTTGACCATGATGATGAGAAGGCCTCCTTGCCACCTAGCACCATTATGACCTTGCAGAAAAGCACATGGTTCAAAAACCTATTTAACCAACTTAAGTTCATGGCAAACAAAAAGGAGAATGGCAATAGAGGCACTGCTAAACATTGTCTCTGGGACAGAAGTAGAGTGCTTCACCACAGAAACTTGAGCCAATCGAGCCTTCCTCAAGGAGACCAACGTGATTACCTTTACTGATGAAGACATGGTAGTGAAACACCTAGACCATAGAAGGCCTCTCTATCTAGCAACTACCATAAATTAAATCCCGATCAAGAGATCTTTGGTGGACAACAAAGTGTCTATGAATATGATACCACTTAGCACCCTAGAAGCAGTAAAGATACCCAGGAGTAAGATTATGGGGTTTCCTATGGAGGTGACAGGATTCAGGGGACGAGGCGAGAATACCGTTGGATATATACAGTCATGGCTAAAAGTGGGACCTATAGCTGCCCTAACCCATTTTCACATGGTGAAGATAGAAGTTTCATACCACGTATTCTCGGAAGGCCATGGCTACACAAGCACTGCCTCATCCCTTCAACATACCACCAATTGTCATGGGATGACTTATTGGTAGACTAGCCCAAATAGGTGCAAACCCGTCTCCTTTTGAGCAAGCCAAAGTGCACCTGGTGGAGACAATATTTTATGATGAGTGGACACCATTTGGAGAAAGATCCTTGGCAAAACCCTCTGAAACATTTGTGCCAAGATGGAAAGACATTGAAAACGACGCAGAGCCTGATCTGAGAGGGTTGTTGGAGCGAAAGAGAAAAATGAGGGAGACACCAACTGCAGAATCAAATAGTTCGCCATGTAAAGTTAGGGTCAAGCTACCCAACGGCAGAACAGTGTACAAATTGTGAAGATGCGCGGGGCTCGCTTACGATCTGTAAAAGGGTCCCGAGAAAGTGCCTAAGCGTAAGTCCTTTGTATGCTATGTGGCCTAAGTGAGCAGTAAGAAGGAGGATGATGCGGAAGAAGAAAAGTCAACATTAATGGAAAAGGAAGTTCAAGTGTTTGTGAAAGAAAAGTTAGAAGAAGTATATTTGAGCGATGACCCACAGAAACTCAGACCCATCTCAATTAACTCGAAACTAACAAAAGAGGAGAAAACAAGCTTGGTAGAGTTGTTAAGGGAATACGGAGATTAGTTTGCATAGGAATATAGCAAGATGCTCGGGTTGGACCCAAACTCGGTGGCACACATGCTCAATATGGAACCTAGTACCAAGCCAGTCGCTTAACCAACAAGAGTATTCTACACTGACATAAAGACACAAATAGTGCAGGAGGTGCAAAAATTACTGGCTGCTGGATTTATTAAGCCAATCCAACACCCCAAGTGGTTGTCAAACATTGTACCAGTCAGGAAGAAAAATGGCAGATTAGGTGCTGTGTGGACTCCAGGAACCTGAATTGAGCCTACCCCAAAGATGAGTTCCCTCTGCCGAATATGAACCTATTGATAGATTTTGCCACAAGACATGCCATGTTTTCGTTCATGGATGAATTTAGTGACAATAAACAGATTCGTATGGCACTAAGGGATGCAGAAAATACAGCTTTTAGGACTTCCATAGGAAATTCCTTCTAAACCATGATCCCTTTTGGGCTCAAAAACACGAGTGCAACTTACCAATGCACCATGGCCATTATCATTCATGACATGATGCACCGCGAAATGGAGGATTATGTGGATGATGTGGTGGTGAAATCGAGGAGGCAAGAATACCACATAAGAACACTTAGAAAAGTGTTCGAACAATGTAGGCTTTACAAGTTAAGAATGAACCCATTGAAATGAGCGTTTGGTGTTTATGTAGGAAAGTTCTTGGGATTTTTAGTCCATAGTAGGGAAATAGATGCTGACCCAGCAAAAGCATTCACGATAGCCACTATGAAGCATCCTCCACGATTAAGGAATTAAAGAGTTTCTTAGGAAAAGTCTCTTACACAATATAAAACCAAGAAGAGAACAAAATGCAAAAAAGATGAAAAACTAAGAAGATGAAGAATCACGGTAACTGTACTTTTCTTTTCTTTTCTTTTCTATTCTATTCTCGCGTGGAATTTTGTGCGTTCTGCTGTTTCAGGATTTTGGGTTTTTTGTGGGCTATGTTGTATTAGGATTTTGGGATTGTGCAAGTTTAGATACTCAGGATGTGTTGTGAGGAGGAGACAGAGTATAAACATAGCTCAAGAGAAAAAATAAGGCTAAAAAAGAAGGATTGCAGTACCAATTCAAAACCCATTAACCGGAAAAAATGCAAAATATTTCTTAGTATTGCTGAAACATGTTGGTACAAGCCGGTACTCAGGGCAGTACGATTCAAGGTTGTTCCTATACCGGGTTGCATATCGGTAGGGTAAATTCCGGCTATGCCAACCGATACTGTACAGAATTAACTCCATTGGTTCAAATCCCTCTTCTAACTATCAAATTATCTATAATAAAAAAATTTATAATTGCTGTATCATTATTTTCAGACCTACTATTAACACAACTTTTATTATATACCAATCACAACAAATCACGCCAAAAAACATTATAACTCAGCTAATACATCCTGGTATTTCTAATAAAAACGTCTCATTGTAACTATCAAATTTATAAAATAAAATAAAAGAAATCATAACAAATTGTATCATAATTATGAAAACTGTCATAATAAACAATATTGTCTCCCTAGACTTATTAAAAAATTAAAACATTTTTCTTGAGTCATTAAAATTACAACACATAATGAGAAAATCCCCTATTAAAAATAGAAAAGTGATTTAAAAAATATGTGTCCAATTCAGTCATTAAATAAGATTTTTTTTTTTTTTTTTAAATCCTACTACTATTAGAATAACGTATCATAATAACAAAAACAAATGTAAAGCAAATTATTAGATATAAAAAATTTGAAACACAACATTATTCAAGACTTGTTTTTATAACATTATTCAAAACACAACATTTCTTTGGTTGATTTTTGTCCAAATCTGTAGCTGACACATCACACTTTTGGCAAATCAACAAATTTTGATACAATGACACTAGGGTGGCAAAATCCAACACAATCCGTGAACATGACACAACACGACACGACACGAAATTATCATGTCATATTCGGATTAACAATACTAACCCATATAATAAATGTGTTGCATTTGTATTCAACCCACAAAACCCGCTTGACCCGTCTGACTCGTTTAACTAAATGTCATTTTACCAATATACCCCTCAAAACTTTAGGTATTTAAACCTATTAGTTGTTGTCGTTTATTTTGTTTGACATTTTTTGATTGATTATTTGTAATATTGAGATATGTTTTAGTTTTGAATGAAAATTTTTTATGCAGTTACTCGTTAGTTTTGAATTTTCTATTAAGAAAATATATTTGTTTGGTTTTTCATAGTTAAGCTCAATTCGATTAATACTCAAATTTGTATTTTTTTCACTTTAATAAAAGCTGATAAATAGGTCGAAATGACTAACCCATTTAATAAGCATATCTTGTTAGGGTTGAGAAATCCTAGCCTAATTAATAAACATGTCAGGTTAGTATTGATCCATATAATCGAATCTGCATGAGTCGACACAACCCAAATCCGACACGCGAACACAAATTGCCACCCCTAAATGAAACAACCCTTTTCAAACAATTTTACAATTATTGGAGTAATTAACTGATTAAAAAAAAAAAAAAGTTATCAATTGTGAGTGTTGAACACAATTCTCATGTATTTTTTTTATACTACTTATAATTAACCACTTCAGTAATTGTGAAATTTGTTGCAAAACAAATTGTATTGTAGCATTATTGTTAAGTTTTCAAACATTTTTTACAATAGAAAGTTGTGATAGGTGTACGATAACAAAAATATTAAAAGCACAATAAATGACACAACTTTTGCCACTACTCACCCATATAAAGAGTTAGAGTGATGAATTTGTAGACCCACCACTTTTTTCCAACACTCAACTCACCACACATACTAGTGTTTTTCTACAATAAAACTAATGTGTGGCGGTGGTCTTAATGAGAGTGATATTGCACTAATAATCACAATCAGTCACCTCCAAAAATTGTGAAACTAATAAAAGAATGGGACCCACATGTCAATGAGATATTGGTTTCATGAGACCATCTCATGACATTCTTTCCTGTGAATGTAATATTGACAAAGCATATCACATGTACCTTCACGTGAGATCCACATGTCAATGAGACATTGGTTTCTTGAGACCATCTTATGAGATACTTTCTCGTGAATGTAATATTGACATAGTATATCACATGTATCTTTGCGTGAGACCCACATATCAGTGAGACATTGGTCTCATGGGACGGTTTCATGAGATACTTTCCCGTGAATATAATATTGACTAAGTATGTCACATGTACCTTTTCATCATTAAAAAAAAAAGTATATAATTGGTACATTTTCAAGGCCAAAACTAGACATGGCAAAACGGGCAGGTCGAGTCAGGTTCGGGTCAGGTCAAACAGGTTGTGGGTCAAAAACAGGTCATTTTAAACGAGTTAAAAACAGGTTCGAGTTAATCAAGTTACAGGTTAGGTCAAGTTGGGTCAGGTTGACCTTTATTTTTCACATGAATTTTTTTTTTTTATAAAGAAAACAACATGTTATCCAAATCCAGAAAGGTCGTCCAACATAAGAAGTTTGTCCAATCTAAGAAGGTCGTCCAGCATAGAAACACCTGGACGACCCCTCAACACATAGAAAATCTTCGGAATGAATTTATGCACAAAAGCTTATAATTCGAAGCACGTTCTACTATCTTGAAGAATAACTGAAATCCTTGCTCATCGCTTTAACTTGTCACTAAACTCTTAACTTCTAATGGCAGTTATAGAAGACAAGATTAAATCTTCTAACTTCTATAGCAGTTGTAGAAATTAAGTCTGAACCTTGTAACTTCCATGCGATTTGAGGAAGTTACTAATCAAGTAACCATTCCAAGGCTTACTAAATTAGGATTCATCCACTTCAAACGAAAGTAAGTTTTGCCACCACTCCTCAAAAGTTGGATCAGATGAGAAGGGCTATGGACAAGATAAGGGAGAATATAAGAAGGACGAATCATATAAATGATTTAGTTCATCGAACCGATTCCCCTTTCGTAGCTTCCATTAATAGTCATCCCCTACCTTCCTAGTTCAAGATGCCTTCGTTGGATTTCGTATGATGGAACGCGCAACCCATGTGACCACGTTGCAACCATCAAGACCATAATGCACTTTCAAGGAGTTCCTGATGAGATAATGTGTAGGTTCTTCCCAACCACCCATAAGGGGCCAACATGGGTATGGTTCAGTAAAATACCTCTGAATACTGTTGGTTTTTTTGAGGAGTTGAGTAAGTTGTTCGTCAACAACTTTATTGGAGGGCAAAGGCACAAACGCTCCTCGCCCAGCCTACTGACTATAGAACAAGGAGAAAATAAAAGCTTGCGATCCTCCATCAGTTGCTTCAACAAAGAAGCCTTAACAGTAGACGAAATGGACGATAAATTGATGTTGGCAACCTTCCACAATGGAGTTAGTTCAGATTTATTCATCCACAAGCTTTATGAACAAGAGCCACAAACCATGGCTAAACTTGTCCATTCAGCCCAAAGCTTTATGAATGCAAAGGATGCAATCATTGCCAAGAAAAGGAAGAAAGCAAAATGAATGGAAGCAGACTTCTCACTTGAACGAGGCCCACGTCCAAAGAAGGCCCGGATAGGAGAGAAAAAGGATAGAGACAATAGGAAGGCAGTTTCGTCATCAGGAAGAGGTCAGCATTCCACTCCCTTGAATGTTCCACTTGATCAAGTGCTTATGCAGATCAAGGATGATCCATCCTTAAAGTGGCCAGAGAAGATGAAGGAAGATCCTAACAAGTGCAACAAGAATAAGTATTACCGCTTCCATAGAAACCATAGGCATGACACGGACGAGTGTTATGACTTAAAGCAGTGAATAGAGAATCTTATCAGGCAGGGAAAACTAAGGAATTTTCTTGGACGAGATCATAAAGACAAGAAGTTAAAAGGAAAGGTAGAAGAGCCATCACAGCCCCCACTTGGAGAAATAAAAGTCATTGTAGAAGAAACTTCAGAAGGGCAATCCTCTAAGTCAAAGAAGACTTACCTGAAGGTGGAACAGAACGTCCAACTTTCTGGATGACCACCAAGGACTGAGGGGGGGGGGGGTGGGGCAAACGAGCAGGCCATTACTTTTACAAATTAAGATGCTAGAAGGGTCCATCACCTACATAATGATGTAATCATCATAACTTTGCTCATTGTAGATTACACGACTAGAAGGGTGTTGATAGATGACGGAAGTTCAGCAAATATCCTATATTATACCGCTTTCCAACAAATTAGGCTTGATCGAGACCAACTTCGTCCAGTGAATTCTCCCTTAGTAGGATTTGGAGGAATGAAGGTACAAACAGTGGGTACTATTACTCTACCTATAGTGGTATCCACAGCAGATAGCCAAAGAAGTAAATTTCCTCGTTATGGATTGCTCATCTTCCTACAATGCCATCATTGGACGACCAACTCTAAATAGTTGAAAAGCAGTGACGTCCACCTACCACCTATCTGTCAAGTTCCCAACAGATTATGGAATAGGGCAAGTACAAGGAGATCAATTAGTAGTTAAGGAATGCCACTTAGCCATGTTGGCTATGGACAAGCATGTGCAGACAATGAATATAGAGGAAAGAAATGTTGTTGCGAAGCCCACTAAAGTACTAGAACACATCCCTCTGGAAGAAGGTAATCCCAAGAAGTTTACCAGAATTTGAGCGAGTATGGAGGAGAAGACGAAGCAAGACCTCATCTAGTTCTTAAGAAAGAGCATTGATGTTTTCGCTTGGAGTCATGAAGACATGCCAAGAATTGACCTAAGTGTCATTACTTATCGATTGGACATGTATCCATCTTCCAAGCCTGTTCATCAGAAGAAGAGAGTCTTTGCTCCTAAGTGAGATAATGCTATCAAAGAAGAAGTCCAGAAGTTAGCCACAGTAGAATTTATTCGACAAGTCTATTACCTAGATTGGTTAGCCAACGTGGTGATGGTCAAGAAGGTAAATGGCAAGTGGAGAATGTGTGTAAACTTCACTGATTTAAACAAGGCTTTCCCTAAGGATAGTTATCATTTGCCATGCATTGATCAGTTGGTAGATTCAATGGCAGGTCATCAGTTGCTGAGCTTCATGGACGCCTTCTCAAGGTATAATCAGATAAAGATGGACGAGGCAAATCAAGAGAAGACATCCTTCATTACCAATCAAGGCCTGTTTTGCAACAAGGTTATGCACTTCGGTATGAAGAACGCAGGGGCAACCTATCAGAGGCTAGTTAACCATATGTTTCATCCACAGATTGGACAGAATGTAGAAGTATATGTGGATGATATGTTGGTGAAAAGCTGGGATGAGTAAAAGCATCTGGATGACCTTCAGGAGACCTTTGACACACTGAGATGATATAACATGAAGTTGAATTCGAGCAAGTGTGCCTTCGGAGTTTTGTTAAGAAAATTGCTTGGGTTCATGGTTTCACAAAGAGGAATTGAAGCGAATCTCGACAAAATCCAAGCCATTCTAAACATGGAACCACCAAAGAATATCAAGGAAGTTCAATCCCTTACTAGACGAGTTGCAACTCTAAATAGGTTTGTTTCAAAAGCTATAGATAAATGTTTGCCTTTTTTCAAAGTTCTCAAGAAGGCATTTGAATGGACAGACAAATGCCAAAAGGCCTTCCAGGATCTTAAAGTCTATCTTACCATAGCTCCCCTACTAAGTCCATCCATACCAGGTGAGGAGTTGTATTTATACCTAGCAATGTCCCCACATGCAGTAAGTTTAGCATTAGTTAGAGAAGAAGGGAAGATATAGAAGCCTATTTATTATACAAGCCAAGCATTAAGAGGAGCTGAAGGATGGTATCCTATGATGGAAAAGCTGGCCTTTGCACTGGTAACAGCTTCCAAGAAATTAAGGCATTACTTCTAGGCTCATGTCATCAATGTCATGATGGATCATCCATTTAGGAAGGCAATGAACAAGTTGGAAGCCGCAGGACGACTGATACAATGGGCCATTGAGCTTAGTGAGTTCGACATCAGGTATCAACCTAGGAATGCAAAAAAAGCTCAAGCCCTAGCAAATTTCATTGCAGAGTTCACTCCAAGCCATGATGATTTACATGAAGAAATAAGACTAAGGCATGGATCGTCCAAGTAGATGGGTTGTCCACAATATATGCAGGAGGAATAAGAGTTGTATTGAAATCCCTAGAAGATGACAAGTTGAAGTATACAACTCGTTTGCAATACCAAACAACCAACAATGAAGTCGAGTATAAAGCCCTTTTTAAAGGGCTAGAATTGGCTAAGTCCTTGGGGGCAGAATCAATAGTCATCAAAGGAAACTCTCAGTTAGTCATAGGCCAAGTAAATGAAACATGTGAAGTAAAGGAAGAACGAATGAAGAAATACCTCAATAAGGTGAAACGTCTTATTAAGAAATTTTAAAAAGCCACTTTCATTCAAGTCCCAAGGAAAGAAAACATGGAAGCAGACGCTTTAGCAAAGGCAGCATCCGTAAATGGTTCGATGGACGAGCTTGATAAAGTCCAATACATGCCTAGCATAGATCTTCCGAAGATGAAACAGATAGAAGGCCAAGGTAATTGGATGACCCCAATAATAATTTACCTAAGTAATGGAAGGCTTCTAGAAGAAAGAGATGAGGCCAAAAAGCTAAGGATTAGATCAACTAAATATGTCCTTATAGACGTGGTGATGTACAAAAGAGGCTTTTCTCAACCTTACCTTAGGTGTCTGGCTCCAGACAAGACAAACTACGTCTTGAGAGAAGTTCACGAAGAAGCATGTGGAAACCATTCAGGAGCAAGAGCCCTGGTCCACAAGGTCTAACGTGAAAGTTACTACTGGCCAACCATTCAAACAGATGTTAAGGCTTATGTAAAGGTGTGTGATTATTGTCAACGCTTTAGCAATGTCTCTAGACAACCGTCAGAGTATCTCACCCCAATGATGGCTCTATGGCCCCTTTCACAATGAGGATTGGATATTTTCGGTCCATTTCCAATGGGAACTAGGCAAATGAAGTTTCTAGTAGTGGGGATCAATTACTTCACTAAGTGGGTGGAAGTTGAACCCTTAGCAAAAATCACACAGCAAAATGTAAAATACTTCGTCTGGAAGAGCATTATGTGCCAATTTGGGGTGCCTAGGGTACTAGTGTTAGACAATGGACAAAAATTCAATAACACACCCTTCAGAGATTTTTGCAACCAACTTGGAATCAAAAATCATTATTCCTCACCCTCCCACCCACAAGCAAATGGACAAGCGGAAGTAGCAAACTGGTCCTTGTTGAAGATCATCAAGGCTTGGCTTGTAAGGGCAGGACGATTGTGAGGACCCCCACAGGGGAAACTCCTTTTAAATTAGCCTATGGAAGTGAAGCAATCGTACTTGTAGAAGTACACATGGCTGATCACAGGGTGATGAAGTATCAAGATAAGGAGAATGAAGAACAACTACATCTTAAACTCGATCTTATAGACGAGGTAAGGATAGAGACAGAGCAGAGAACAGCAAGGTAAAAAAACCTCATGGCTAGACAATATGATGCAATGGTGAAACCTAGGCGCTTTAACATTGGGGACCTTGTCCTAAAAAGGTCTTTTTAGTAACCAGGAATCTAGCTCATGGGAAACTGGGGCCTAATTGGGAAGGACCATATAGGGTTATTAATTGCAAGAGGCAAGGATCATACTACTTGGAAGCCTTGGATGGAAGAAAGCTGGAACACTCTTAGAATGTTGAGCATTTAAGGAAATGTTACCAGTGAGGTATCATCCTGGACGAGCATCATATTGGGTGAGATCATCCTGGACGAACCAAAGTTTGTTGTTTTCCATTACTTATGTTTACTTCTATTCTTTATTAGTACTATATGTTGCTTAGTATTTTAATTCCCTAAAAAAGTGTTAGTTTCTAACTTATGCACTGTTTAAGGACAAGTTTATGATAGATGATAGACGAAGTCATGTACTTAAGGTACCAGCTTCTAAGCATATGCCATGCTTATGGACTATGTTTATGTTATGTTTGAATTCCCAATATATATGTTGTGTTAATTTCTAACTTTCATGTTTTTTTCATTTAAACTAATCCACAAAAGGCTAAAGGCCTAAGACGAGTAAAATCTTTGGACACAGGGATGTAACGTCTATAAGCTTTTCATAAGGATAAAGCAAAGAAAAATAAACCTATGGTACGCTCGTCTGTTAAATGGAAGAGGTAAACCCTAAGGTATATTTGTCTATTCATTTGACAAAGTAAAACCTAAGGTAGATTCGTTTAATAAAAGGATGAGGTATATTCATCTAACTAATGGTAGAGAAAAAAAGTGCACAAAAATATTCAAAATCCATAGATAAACCTGACCAGTTAAACAATCCAATCTCTGGACGAGCAAATGCTGGAAAACGTCTCGCCCAAAAACGAAGATTAATGCAAGCTATAAGTCAAACTTATGGACAAAGAAAGTTGGCAAAAGAAATTCCATTCATAGATGAGTTGCACATGCAAAATATAATGAAATGGAATGTTAAGCATAAAAAAAAGTTGTCCTAATATGGACGAACTGAGTGCCTTCACAAAGTGGACAAACCATGCTTAAACCATTAGACATAACATGGACGATATAAACAGAAGAAAACTCGTCGATGAACAAAGTATAGCATGTTTACCAAAGAACAAAGAATGAAGACAAAAACAAACACTCATTAATAAATATTTAAAAAAAAAAGGGGGGGTAGACAACCATTGTCCAAAAACCCTTATAAAGTTAGCCTAAAAAGGCAATTGTATCAAAACTCACTTCAAAAACATGAACAAGCCAAATGTACTTGGACAAATTTAAATGGTCCAAAACAACGGACCTTATATCTAAATATATATATATATATATAAAGGAAGATGACAAGATAATATTTCAAACGTCTTTCACTGAGGGTTATATCTAGAATTAAGCTCGTCCTGAGCAAGCTGGGTAGTGGCATCGTCCTCAATGTTGACATCATCAGAGCTCATCTGAAGGAGAGAGCTTACAGCACCAATATTGAGCTTGATGGAGCTAAAGTCAACTTCAGGGAAGTGTTCCTCAGCGTCCATATGGAAGTCTTCAAAGCCAGCAGTGTAGTTCCCATCCAAAAGGATAGTAAACTGGTTAAAAGCTTTGCACTCTTCAATAGCGTCTTCTTTGGCCTTTTTTAGAAGGGCACGCAGCTCATCATTCCCCTTCTAAAGATGGTCTAAACGAGTATCCTTTTTGACGACATCAGTCTTAAGCTCTTCAACGAGGTTCTTTAACTCCCTAACCTTGTCCATAGCTTTGGCTGCCACCTCAGTCTTACCCCTACGGTCTACCTGGACCTCACTAATCTTTGCTTCCAGCCTTATTCTGTTTTGGTCCATCTCAATAGCCTGCTTGGACACTGCTATGAACTTTGACATAACCTAGATATGCAATTGATTAAATTTGATTAGACGAGAGATGTGAAGTGTAATAAAATGAAATTAAAACAAAAATGAAAACATACCTTGAAGAGATCATAAACAGCAGAATCTTCAAATTCTTTCAAGGACATGTTATAATACACAACCACATCCTCGTCAGTCACAGCCTTTTGAAACCTTTCCCAAGCAAGATCTTCATTCTCAAGAAGATTCATGGGAAGTCTTTCCAGAAGGTTGGGACGAGATGGTTACCACAAGCTTGGATGGAGTGACTCCAGCAGTTACAGACAAGTCCAGGTCATGAATTTGGATAGACGATTGTTGAGAGGTAAAGGGGATAATTGAGCCAGACTTGACTACCCTAGGTTTGGACGACCCATGCTTCGCCTTCTTATTTCCTCGACGCTTGGGAAGATTTCTCAAATCAATCATCTTGGATAAACTTTTTCTTCTGTCTCCAGCAGAAGGACGAGGCTAGGACTGAGCCTTTGGCAAAGTCACCTCGTTCACTAATCCTTTCCCTTTGTTTTCCTTTATGGTTGCAATCCTTGAGGAAAAAAAAGTGTTAGAGTCTGGACAAAACAAATAATAAAAGAAACTTTCTGAGTAAAACTCATGTCAGCGGGTAGTAAGCTCGTGGGCTAAAGCTTAAAGGGATGGTTTAGGTCCAAATCCCCAAGTTGCAAGACATTGGAGAGTAACCAAAGAATGAAAACTCCTATTAGCAAATAGATGAGCCTTCTGAATGCGTTCAAGATGAAATCTGCTCAAGGAAGGTCATCTAACAGCTAAAAAAAAAAAAAAAAGAAAGAAAGAAGAAAGGGAGGAAGAAAAATGTTAGAAGAATTCAAAAAAGATAGGAAATATTTAATAGGAAAGAAATATACCTTCTGGACAAAGGTTCCCTAGTTCTCTAGTATAGGGGGCAAATGGATCCCTGCCAACCTTAATAGGGTTTCCAGCCCAAAAACTAGAGACGAAGAAAAACTCCGTCTTCCAATTTCTATCAGATGTGGGAAGGGACTTTATTAACCTACAATCTTTACCCCTGACCGTGAACTAATGAAAACCAAGGGATTGACTAATCTCTGAGGGTTTGTAACAGTAAAGGAACTCGTCCACAATGAGAGGACGATCCCCTTCAAACACCTCCCTCCACAAAATTTGCATAGAAACGACTAGTCTCCATGCATTGGGATTAAATTGACATACTTCTAAACCTAACCTAGTAAGTAACTCTCTAGCAAAAGCATTGAGAGGCAACCTAAGTCCCCCCAAGAGATAAGCCTCATAAACACCTGTTCCAAAACAAGGGTCACGGCACCACTTACCACGGATAGCCAACCTATGGTTAAGGTCGTCTAGAATTTGATACCAGCTTCTAAAGGAAATAAGCCTTTTTTTCATCCGTCTTTGAATGGACACCTACAGCACAGTTGTACAAGGTTTCTACCTCGTCTAAAATGGTGGACGAAGGAACACTTGTGGAGGCACCAGCTTGTTACCCAAAAGTTGCCCTTGTCCTAAGTATTTCCTGAAGAACCTCTAAAGGAACCCCTCGAACCCCAAACGTGTATTACTCATCCATGGTATTCCCTCCACTACTACTACTACTATTACTCCCACTACCACTGCTACTACTGGAACCACTATCACGAGTATTGTCGTGATACTCGTCTATCTCCCTATTAACACTATCACTATACAAGGATATTACAACTTCAAACGTCTGAGATAAAACTTAAAGGAAAACCTAAAGACAAAGATGAAGAAAATACCTATTTCTAAACGAGGAAGGCCTAAGGACGCAGGAAGACTTTTAGACGAGAAGCTGGACTACAAATGTCAAAGGAGAAAATTTTAGAAATGTGAAAGGGTAGGAGATGAATTCTACTATTTATAGGCAACGAGGCTTGGTATCTGAAACAACAGGAACAACCATGAGAAGCCACGTGGCATGTTTCTTGAAAGATGAAATGACATGATTTAAATACATCAAATTGGGCCACATGTCAAAAAAAAAAAAAAAAAAAAAAAAAAAGGGCGTTCTGATAACAGACAACACAAGGACAAGGGGGCAACTGATGGGGATGAGAAACAAGTATAGTTCGTCCTTGAGTTGTCAACTAGTTCATATAAGAAACTTCAAAAATTGGGCCATCTCCATTTCGTCCAAGGTGTTGTCCAAATCCAAAAAGGTCGTCCAACATAAGGAGTTCGTCCAATCTAAGAAGGTCGTCCAGCATAAAAACACCTGGAGGACCCCTCAACACTTAGAAAATCTTCAAAATGAATTTATGCACAAAAGCTTATAATTCCAACCACGTTCTACTATTTTGAAGAATAAGCGAAATCCTTGTTCATCGCTTTAACTTCTCATTAAACTCTTAACTTCTAATGGTAGTTATAGAAGACAAGATTAAATCTTCTAACTTCTATAGCAATTGTAGAAGTTAAGTCTGAACCTTGTAACTTCCATGCGGTTTGAGGAAGTTACCAATCAAGTAACCACTCCAAGGCTCACTATATAAGGACTCATCCACTTCAAATGAAATTAAGTTTTGTCACCTCTCCTCAAAAGTTGGAATTCTTAAGTTATAAGAAAAAACTAACTTAAGCATCGAAGGGTTTTTGACCGATTCACCCCGGTCACCTTTGATCTTGTGTTTCTTTCTTTTCAAGCCTTTCAAACAACCTCTAATCCATTGAAAACCAGAGCATTCAGCCTACTGATTTTCTATATATCATCAACATGTATTTGTCATTTGGAAAGTCATACAACAAATTACTTGATATAAAATGCATTACTTTGAATTCACCACTTATATCAAGAATGAACTCAATTAAACTTCTTCATGATGCTCGGAAAATCAGTAGGTTGGATGCTTTGGGCTTGAATGATTTGGAGGGACTGAAAAAAGGGAAACAAAGAATCGAAGGAAACCAGGGTTGGCCGATGATAAAGTTAGTTTCTCTCTTCAAAATCTAGAACTCCAAATTTCTGGGAATTGTGTCAAGGAAAAACCTGCCTTTATTTGTCGGGGAATGGGTATTTATATAGTGCTATGGAAGTAGTTATTTGTCTAATGACTCCTCCTATCATTGAGGAGTTCGAAAGGTTTGGAATTAACTTCCTTAACTGCTATGGAAGTTATATTGTTTGGTCTTGTTTTTTATAACCATTATTGGAAATTGTTTGTAGTAATGAACATCAATTCTTACTTGTGTTCCGTAATAGGAATGTGGAAGTTCTTCAAAACTGTATGGAGAAACATGTTTTAAATGTAAGGTCATCCAAACGTCTTCATGGATGGACAACCTCATCGTGGACAAGCGTTCTTAGGCAATCCATGTACTTTACTCTTACCTTGGACGACCCTTATGGACAAGCTTAGAGTTTTATAATACACCATCAATTGCCCCCTTGTCCATGGGTCATCTACGGAAACATATAGCCTAATGTCATTCCTTGGACGTACGCATTTATGTCAGTGTCACAACCCTATTAGTGACTAGTCGCGTCGATTCATTTTTTCAAGGAGTATGCCACGTGTCACATTTTGGTTGGTTGTGTCATTTCTGATGCTAAAGTCCGCTGCCTATAAATAGTAGAATTCATCCTCTACCCTTTACATTTCTAAAATTTCCTCCTTTGACATCCCTTGTCCTAGCGCCTCGTCTAGAAGTGTCTCCTCTCATCCTTAGTTCTCCTCCGTCTAGATCCATGTATTTTCCTCATCCTCATTCTTAGGTTTTCCTTTAAATTTCAAAATGTCTAAAATTGTTGTCTCCTCATCTAGTAATAGTGTAGATAAAGCCATAGACGAGTACCATGACTCTAGTTATACTGGCACTAGAAGTAACAGTAATAGTTGTAGTGGCAACACTACGGACAAGGAATACACCTCTAGTGTTCCTCTTGAGGTTCTCCAAGAACAACTTAGGACGAGGGCAACTTCTGGGGTTGGCACCTCGATAAGTATTCCTTCGTCTCCTCCTTTAGACGAAGAAAAAACCGTGTACAGTTATGCTGTAGGCATTCCTTCCAAGATAGACGAGAAAAGGCTTACAACACTTAAGAGTTGGTACCAAATCCCAAACGACCTTAACCCTAGGTTAGCCGTCCGTGGAGAATGGTGTTGTTAACCCCGTTTTGGGATAGGCATATATAAAGCTTATCTTCTAGGGGGGCTTAGGTTACCTTTAAATGCTTTTGCTAGAGAGTTACTTACTAGATTAGGTTTAGAAGTGTGTCAACTTAATCCTAACGCATGGAGACTGATTGTTTCTATGCAAGTTTTGTAGAGGGAAGTGTTCGAAGGGGATCGTCCTCTCACTGTGGACGAGTTCCTTTTTTGTTACAAACCTTCTGAAATTAATCAATCCCAAGGCTTTTATCAATTTAAAGCCAAGGGTAGTGACTATAGATTAATTAAGTCTTTGGTTTCATCTGACAGAAACTGAAAGACGGAGTTTTTCTTCATCTCTGGTTTCTGGTCTGGGCACCCTGTAGAGGTTGGCAGGGATACATTTGCCCCATATACTAGAGAGTTAGGCAACCTTCGTCTTGAAGGTATGTTTATGTTTTGCTTTATTATTTTAAGTGTTTTCATTTTTTACTTGCAATCGTCTAACCTCATTTCCTCTTTTTTTTTTCTTTTTTTTTACAGCTATTGGACATCCTTCTTTGAGTAAATTTCACCGTGACTGCGCCCTCAAAGCTCGTCTTCATGCTGATAGGAGTTTCCACTCATTGGTGACCCTTCAACGTTTAGCTACTTAGGGACTTGGTCCTAAGCCGTCCATTGAAGCTCTTATTCACAAGCCTACTGTTCGTAAACATGAGTTATATATATATATATATATATATATATATATATATATATATATATACTTAGAGATTTCCCAAGCATTGTTTGATTTGTACTTTTTGACTAACATTTTATACTTTTCTTTTAGGGATGGCGACTATGAAGGAGAATAAAGGTAAAGATGTGATGGACGAGGCAGTCAAGTAAGGGGCACAATCCCAGCCTCGTCCATCTGTGGGTGAAAAAAGGAAAAGCTTATCAAAAGGAATTGACTTGGGAAATCTCCCAAGTAGGCGTAAGGAGAAAAAAGCTAAGCACAAGTCATCCTAATCCGGGGTGGTCAAGCCTGGCCTTCCTATCCTCCCTGTCCAGGAGCCCTCCGTCCAAGTTTTCAATGTTGATTCAGAGCCTGAAGATCCTCCATCCGTGCAAATCCTGTCCATAGTCAACGTACCTGCCTCATCTCAACCTTCTCAACGAGTACCTCAGAACCTCATTGAAAAATGAAGACTTAGCCTGGGAAAGGTTCGAGAAGGTCGTGACAGACGAGGACGTGGTGGTATGCTATGACATGACTTTGAAGGAATTTGAGCACTTTGGTGTTCAAGACCTTTTCAAGGTATGTGAACTCTTCTTTTTTTTCTTTTTTTTTTATATCTCGTCCTTTTCAGTAATGTATACGTGCATATTTTGTCTAACAAAATTTAAACTTATGTAGGGAATGTCTAAGTTCATCACCACATCCAGGCAAGCAACAGAGCTAGACAAGACGAGGATCTTGATGGAGTGGAGGATCCAAGAGGTTAAGGACGAGAACAAGAAGTGGGTTGAGGTGGCGGCTAAGGCCAAAGACGATGCCAAAGAGCTACAAAATTTGGTTGAGGAGCTGAAGACAGATGCCATAGAGAATGATACTCTTCTTGATCACCTCTAAAAGAGGAATGACGAGTTGAGTACCCTTCTTGAAAAAGCCAATGGAGATGCAATTGCAGAGTTCAAGGTGTCCAAACAATTTACTAATCTGCTGGACACCAACTACGCAGTGGGCTTTGAAGATTTCAAGATGGAAGCTATGGAAAACTTCCCTAAAATTGACTTTAGCTCCATCAAACTCAACCTTGGTGGCACTGCTACAAGCTCCCTCCTATAGACGAGCTCAGAGGATATAAACATTGAAGATGATGCCACCATCCAACCAGCTTAGGACGACCCCAATGTTGACGCCCCTCCTTGAAGATGAAGTTTTTAATATTCTATTTATCCATGTATTTTTTTCTTTTCTTTTCGTTAGGTCCGTTGTTTTGTACCATTTAAAGTTTATCCAAGTACATTTAACTCATCCATAGTTTTAGGACGAGCTATCAGACAATTGTTCTTTAAGCTTTATTTTATAAGGGTTTTTAGATGTTGGTCGTCCACCCTTAACAGATGAATGAATGTTTATTTTCTTCACCTTTCCTTTTGCTAAACATGTTATTGTATGGAGGAATGTTTTCTACACTTGGTTTCAAACTTGGCTCGTCCATGATAAAAATTTGTTCATGTTCAGCATTTTTTACCATTCTTTAAATTTTTGCAAGTATAACTCGTCCACGAATGGTGCTTTTGTTGGTTATATTTGTTCGCAGCTTTCACTACCCTTCGTCCATAAATTTGATGAGTCTTTACTCGTCTTTGGGTAAACTGCCAGCTTTTACTCATCCAAATATTGACTGGTTGGTCAAATTCTTTTATGGACTTCGGATATTTTTGCATGCGCGCTTTGTCTCGTCCATTGGCTGGACAAGTATACCTTAGGTTTTTACCTCGTCCATTGATTAGATGAAGACTTCTTAGGTTCATTTTTCTTTGCTTTATCCTTATTAAGGAAAGCTTATAGAGGTTACATCCCTGCGTCTAGAGAATTTACTCGTCTTGGGCTTTTAGCCTTTTTGTGGATTAATTTGAACAAAAACAATATGAAAACTAGGAATTCACACATCATTATTTACATAACATAAATATTGTTCATAGGTGAGGCATATGCTTAGAAGCTAATGCCTTTAGGGAATTTAACAAATACAAACAAATACTACAAATCCACGACTTCATCCATAGTCCACACCACATAGTTTAAAAACTAACATAGTTTTAAGGAGTTAATTCAACATATATAATGCTAACAACACGTAGATAAACAAAACAAACTTAGGCTCGTCCAGGCTGATATCTTACTGATAATACATTCTCAGGTGTTCAACATTCCAAGGATGCTTCAATTTCCTCCCGTCTAGGGTCTCCAAGTAGTAGGATCCTTGCCTTTTGCAATTGATAACCTTGTAGGGTCCTTCCCAGTTGGGTCCCAATTTCCCATGAGCTGGGTTTTTGGTTGCTAAAGAGACCATTTTCAAGACGAGGTCCTCTATATCGAAACGTCTAGGTTTTACCATTGCATCATACTGCCTAGCCATGAGGTTTTTATACCTTGCTGTCTGTTGCTCTGCATCCATCCTCACCTCGTCTATTAGATCAAGATTTAGGCAGAGTTGCTCCTCGTTATCCTCGTTTTGATACTGCATCACCATGTAGTTAGCCATATGTACTTCTGTAGGTATGACTGCTTCACTTCCATAGGCTAGCTTGAAAGGAGTTTCTTTTGTGGGGGTTCTAACCGTCGTCCTGTAGGCCCACAGAACACCTGGTAGCTCATCTGGCCATACTCCCTTTGCCCCTTCAAGCCGAGTCTTGATGATCTTCAATAAGGATCGGTTTGCTACTTCTGCTTGATCGTTTGCTTGAGGGTGAGCGGGTGAGGAGTAATGATTCTGAATTCTGAAATGTTTGTAGAACTCCCTAAAAAGTGCGTTATCAAATTGTCGTCTGTTGTTTGATATCAGTACCCTAGGTACCCCAAACCTGCACATAATGTTCTTCTAGACAAAGTTCTTAACATTTTGTTACGTGATCTTTGCTAAGGCTTCTACTTCCACCCACTTAGTGAAATAGTCAATCCCAACCACCAAAAATCTCATCTACCTGGTTTCAAGTAGAAAATGACCCAAGATATCTAATCCCCATTGTGCAAAGGGTCATAGGGCCATTATCAGGGTGAGATACTCTGATGGTTGCCTAGGAATATTACTAAAGCATTAACATTGGTCACATACTTTGACATAAGCCTTTACCTCTACTTGAATAGTTGGCCAGTAATATCCTGCACAGGCGACCTTATAAACAAATGCTCTTGCTCCTAAGTGATTCCCACATGCCCTTTCATGAATCTCCCTCAATACATAGTTCAACTCATCTAGGGCTAAACACCTTAAGTAGGGCTGAAAGAAACCCCATTTGTACAACACCTCGTCTATAAGAACATACTTAGCAACTCTAATCCTCAATTTCCTGGCCTCATCCTTGTCCTCTTGAAGCCTTCCGTCCTTGAGGTAGATGACTATTGGAGTCATCCAATTTTCTTCTCCTCCAATTTGATGTACCTCTGGTAGATCTATGCTTGGCATGTATTGGACTTTATCAAACTCGTCCATAGGTTCCCCTACTGAGGTTGTTTTTGCCAAAGCATCTGCTTCCACGTTTTCCTCACTCAGGAGTTGAACAGAACTGGTTTCTTTGAATTTCTTGACAAGCTGCCTTACTTTGTTTAAATACTTCTTCATTCGGCTTTCTTTTGCTTCACACACTCCATTCACTTGATTAATGATCAATTGAGAATCCCCTTGGATGATAACTGATTCCGCTCCTAGGGACTTTGCCAATTCCAATCCTTTGAGGAGAGCTTCATATTCAGCTTCATCGTTGGTGGTTTGGTATTGTAGACGGGCTGCGTATCTCAACTTATCCCCTTTCGAGGGCTTGAGTATACCTCCAAATACTCTTGCATATAACGTGGACGAACCATCCACGTTAACAACTCACTTCCGTACCTCGTCCACCTCATCTAGCTCACTTCGATTTGGACTAAACTTTGCAATGAAATCTACCAATACTTGTGCCTTAATTTCATTTCTTGGTTGGTACCTAACATCAAACTCGCTGAGTTCTATGGCCCATTGAATAGTCGTCATACGGCCTCTAACATGTTCATTGCCTTCTTTAATGGATGATCTGTCAAGACATTGATGATATGAGCTTGAAAATAATGCCTTAACTTCCTAGAAGCTGTAACCAAAGTAAAGGCTAGTTTTTCCATCATTGGATATCGTTTTTTTGCCCCTTTTAGTGCTCGGCTTGTATAGTAGACCGGCTTCTGCACCCCTCATTCTTCTCTAATCAAAGCTGAGCTCACTGTGTGTAGGGACACTTCCAGATACAAATACAACTTTTCGCTAGGTATGGAGGGACTCAGCAAGGGAGTTGTGGTAAGGTAGGTCTTAAGGTCTTAGAAAGCTTTCTGACACTCATTCGTCCATTCAAACGCCTTTTTAAGAACCTTGACAAATGGTAAACATTTGTCAGTAACTTTAGAAACAAACCTGTTAAGGGCAGCAACTCGATCAATAAGAGACTGGACTTCTTTGATACTTTGCGGAGGCTTCATATCTAGTATTACTTGAATCTTATCAGGATTTGCTTTGATTCTCTTATGTGAAATCATAAATCTGAGGAATTTTCCTGATGAAACTCCGAAAGCGCACTTTCTAGGATTCAACTTCATGTTATATTGCCTCAGTGTAACAAAGGTTTCTTGTAGGTCGTTCAAGTGCTTCTCCTCATCCAAACTCTTCACTAGCATGTCATCTACATAGACTTCTACATTCTGTCCTATCTGTGGACGAAACATATGGTTAACCAACCTTTGGTATGTTATCCCTGCGTTCTTCAGACTGAAAGGCATCACCTTACAACAAAACAAGCCTTAACTGGTTACAAAGGATATCTTCTCTTGGTCTTCCTCATCGATCTTTATCTGATTGTATTCGGAGAAAGCATCCATGAAACTTGGCAATATGTGGCCTGCAATCGAGTTTACTAACTGATCAATATGCTACAATGGATATTTATCCTTGGGGCAGGCTTTGTTTAGATCGATGAAATCCACACACATCCTCCATTTGCCATTAGCCTTCTTGACCATCACTACATTGGCCAACCAGTCTGGATAATAAACCTCTCGAATAAACTTTGCTACAATCAACTTTTGAACCTCTTCTTTAATGGAATTTTCTCTCTTAGAGGCAAGCACTCTTTTCTTCTGTCGAACGGGCTTAGTGAAAGGATATACATTTAGACGGTGGGTAATGACACTAGGGTCTATAGACGACATATCCTCAGGACTTCATGCAAACACATCGATACTCTTCTTTAAGAAGTGGACAAGATTTTGCTTTGTCTTTTTTTCCATATCCACTCCAACCCTTGTATACTTCTCAGGGTTATTCTCGTCCAAAGGAATGTCTTCCAATGCTTCAGTGGGCTCTACCACAACTCTCCTCTCCTCAATGTTCATCATCTGAAACTACTCGTCCATGGCCAACATGGCCAAATAGCATTCTCTTGCTGCTACCTGATCTCCCTGCACTTGTCCTACCTTATACTCTGTAAGGAACTTAACTGACAGGTGGTAAGTAGATGTGACTGCCTTCTAACTTTTTAAAGTTGGCCTTCCGATTATGGCATTATAAGAGGATGAACAATCTACAAGGAAATTCACGTCCTTGGTTATTTGGTGTAGGTATGCCCCCACCACCACAGATAATGTAATGGTTCCTATAAGCTGCACTTTCATTCCTCGAAAGCCTACTAAGGGTGATTTCACTAGACGAAGTTGATCTCATCCAACCTCATCTGTTGAAATGTAGGATAATACAAGATGTTTGCCGAACTTCCATTGTCCACCAAGACCCTTCTAGTCGTATAGTCAGCAATAAGCAAAGTGATGACGATGGCGTCATCAAAGGGGTGGTGAACCCTTTCAGCGTCCTCGTTCGTGAATGTGATGGCTTGTTCGTCCGTTGTTCTCATCCTTGGTGATCGTCTAGAGAGTTGGACATTTTGCACTACCTTCAGGTATGTCTTTTTGGACTTGGAAGATTACCCTGTTGAGGTTCCTCCTATGATAACTCTTATTTCTCTGAGCGAAGGTCGTGATGACTCTTCTACATTCCCCTTTAACTTCTCGTCCTTATGATCTTGTCCAAGGAAATTTCTCAATTTTCCTTGCCTGATGAGATTTTCAATCTGCTACTTTAAATCGAAACACTCATCCGTGTCATATCCATGGTCTCTGTGGAAGCGGCAATACTTGTTCCTATTACACTTGTTGAGATTTCCCTTCAGTTTCTCTAGCCATTTCAAGGAAGGATCGTCCTTGATTTGCATGAGAACTTGTTCAAATGGCATGTTTAAGGGTGTGTATTGCTGACTCCATGCTAAAGAGCCTACCTTCTTGTTGTCTCGATCTTTCTTTTCTCTTGTCCGCCTCTTCTTTGGACGAGGACCTTGTTCAGAGTGGTGCAGGAGATCTGCTTCCATTCTCTCTGGTCTCTTCCTTTTCTTGGCTATAATTGCGTCTTTTACATTCATAAAATTTTGGGCCAAACGATCGAGTTCAGCCATGGTTTGAGGCTTTTTCTCGTAAAGCTTGTGGATGAATAAATCAGAGTTAACTCCTTTATGGAAGGCCGCCAATAACAGTTTATCATCCATCTCATCCACCTTTAGGGCTTCCCTATTGAAACGAGTAATGAAGGACTGCAAGCTTTCATTCTCCCCTTGTTCAATGGTTAATAGGCTGGAAGAGAAATGTTTGTGCCTTTATCCTCCGATGAAATTATTGACAAATAACTTACTCAATTCTTCGAAAGAACTCACTATGTTAGGAGGAATCTTGCTGAACCATACTCGCGCTGGTCCTTTGAGGGTGATAAGGAAGGCTCTACACATAATCTCGTTTGGAACTCCTTGAAGATGCATTGTAGTATTGAAACTAGCAATATGATCAAAAGGGTCACGCATTCCATCATACGAATCCAAGAAAGGCATCTTGAACTTCGGAGGTAAGGAGTGACCATTGATGGAAGCCGTGAAAGGGGAATCTGTTCAATGAACTAAATCCTCTACGGGATTTGCTCTTCTCATGTTCTCCCTCATCTCATCTATGACTTTCTTCATCTGATCTATCTCCTTCTCCAAGTGTGGCACCCTTTGTGAAGTGGTGCACTTTGACTGACTCTCGGGCTCAACATTTCCTTCTCTATCTTCTTGACTCTGGGTTTGTCCAACATATCCTTCATGTCATTGCCTCCTTAGATTAATCTCCCTAGTCAATTCTTGTTCTGGCGAGTTAACTCCGCCATGGCGGCTGCCATGGACTGTATGTGTTGGATGGAAAATGGTTGCGTGATAGGCGCTAACTGGCGATCTCGGTGGGGATTGCTAGAAGCATCCCTACTCTCCTGATGGCTTAGGCTAGTGGACCTTGATCTTGTCTGAACCATGCAACCTTTTTGTTGAAGAAAGATCAATTTCAAAAACAAAATCTCTTCCCACAGACGACACCAACTAATGATGCTCGAAAAATCAGTAGGCTGGATGCTTCAGGCTTGAATGATTTGGAGGGCTTGAAAAAAGGAAAACAAAGAATCAAAGGAGACCAGGGTTGGCCGGCCATAAATCCTCCGATGATAAAGTTAGTTTCTCTCTTCAAAATCTAGAACTCCAAATTTTTGGGAATTGTATCTAGGAAAAACCTGCCTTTATTTGTCGGGGAATGGGTATTTATATAGTGCTATGAAAGCAGTTATTTGTCTAATAACTTTTCCTATCATTGAGGAGTTCGAAAGGTTCGGAGTTAACTTCGTTAACTGCTATGGAAGTTATATTGTTTGGTTTTGTTTTTTATAACCGTTATTGGAAATTATTTGTAGTAATGAACCTCGATTCTTACTTGTGTTCTGTAATAGGAATGTGGAAGTTCTTCAAAACTGTATGGAAAAACATGTTTTAAATGTAAGGTCGTCTAAACTTCTTTATGGATGGACGACCTCATCGTGGACGAGTGTTCTTAGGCAATCCATGCACTTTACTCTTATCTTGGACAACCCTTATGGAAGAGCTTAGAGTTTTATAATACACCATCACTTATTGATACTTATTCAATAATTTTAAAATTATACAAATCATAACATTATTATCTAAAACAAAATAACACAAAGATAAGTAAAAAAAAATACACAAGTTTTTCCCATTAAAAAAAAATACACAAGTTTTGTTTCTACACAATATCAACATCCCAAAATATAAAATAAAATTACAAATGACTTATTGGATAACTCATTTGACAAAGAATAAAAACATATAAGAAATTTACGATTTTGAAAATTAATTTATAATCTATTATAGATTGTGGTTGACACTCTATTTCATTTTGAGATATACATTAAAGTTTGATTGTTTACTTATTTACAGATGGTCTCTTTTATGAATATCATATCATTGTTAAGCAACACACAGTCTAGGAAATATCATAATTTATTTTGAAAAACCGTTAATTTTGGACATAAATTGTGGAAAAAATAGGTCTAAAAATTCATAATTTATACTAATTTGATACTTTGACTTCACTATTTCACACTTGTGAATGTTTCTCACACATATCTACAATTTTAAATCTATATTTTTAACTTTATTGTAACCAGATTATCTTGACATGTACTTTACTATTTGATATCTAAAACTCTTTACTCATTACAGAATACTCAACCATTTATCTTTCAATCAATTTACATATAATTATGTAAATGTCTCAATTGTTTCTTTAAAACTTACAATAAATAATTAAACCAATATTATCTTAATTTTATTATTTTTTTAACAAACAAAAAAAAAAAATTTGTAAATGGTTCGAGTTCGGGTCGGATTAACCTGCAAAAAATACAGGTCGGATCACGGGTTAGTTTTTTTTGCCTCAGGTCAAAAAAGGATTCGGGTAAGGGATTTTGTAGGTCGGATCGGATCGGGTCTGTCAAAAAATTGGGACCGTTTTTCCATGTCTACCTACCACAACCGTGTCCTATATATTTCTTCATAACTCACTGACTCACTGTTTCTGTTTTGGTCACAAAAAACAATGGCAAAGAAGGAGTTGTTGAAGGAATATGAAGGTGATGAGTCCAACAAGAAGGAAGTGTCTCGCAGTGACTTCCCTCCGAACTTCTTCTTTGGCGTGGCCACTTCTGCCTATCAGGTTCTCTTTCTACCATCATCTCTGCAGTCACATTTTCTCGTTTGTTTATATTTATATTCTGACAAATTATGATCTGGGTATTTGCTCATTTTTACTGTCTTATTGTAGATTTTAAAAAAAGAAATCAGCTTTGTTATCCATTTTCTTACAAATTACGATATGGGTTTCGTTTTACAATTTTCCAAGCCTTTTTGGTTGACCAGTTTTGATTTCTTGTTGGAAAAAAGAAGTGTAAATTGATCATAATTTTTTTTATCAAATTGATTTCTGGGTTCCTCGTATCATGTGATTTCTATGAATTTATTTTGTTGTTATGGGCTATTATATCTGAAAGGCATGCTTGCTGCTTCCTCTCTTTTTAGTTTTTCTTATGCTCTCTTTTTGGCCTTTTCTGGCATAGTTTTTTGTTGCATACTATTGTGCAAAATCTAAGTGATTGGTGTCACTTAATTAAATTTTTGGAAGAACTCTATCTTTATATATGGCTCTAGGTTTCAAAGGATCATCTTTCTCAAGTATGAGGAAGGGTATGGACATCTAGGTGAAAGATCATCATTTTTAGCAGAAATAGAAGTTACAGCCTCCCAAGTAGGGGACACAACACACAAGTACATGCACAGTATTCTCCTTCGTGATGTTTCCTTGATATGTAATGGAGGTTTTATAGCACATAAGAGAGAGAGAGAGAGAGAGAGAGAGAAGAATCATTCTTGGAAACTAAAGTATGTGAAACTAAATGAATATCAACTCTAACTTGCAAAATGTTTCTTATGGCTCCTTCTCAAAAAAAAAAAAAAAACTTGCAAAATGTTTCCTATGGAAATGTTAATAAGAAAAGTAGCTTGTCTGGGTTTTTTTTTTTTTTTTTTTTTTTTTTTTGTTGGTTAATGTAGTTTCCATAAATAATGGAAAACTCACACTTTTTTAATTTAGTCTCCTTGTTGTTTTTTTGTAGGTGGAAGGAGCCTACAAGGAGGGTGGTAGGGGTCCAAGTATTTGGGATGCTTTTTCACACACTGAGGGTAATTCTCTCTCTCTTTTTTAACAAGCTTATAACAATTTCTTCCATGACAAGTTTTGGGTTGATGTGGATGAATTTTATTTTCTGCATTTTTTGAAACTTATTTGTCCGTCCTTTCATTTGTTAGGAAAGATCATTGACAAAAGCAATGGCGATGTGGCAGTGGATCAATATCATAGATACAAGGTTAGTAACAATGTATTGAGTGACTCACAGTTATTTTATTCCTTTGTGGTTGATTGCCCTTGTAGTGCTTATATAGTAATTAGCCCCGTTTTAGATACCTATAACATAATTATGCTAGTTAGAGATTTGTCTTTGTTATCGAGTGGATGCACCATGTGTCCTGTGGGCTATTTGACTTATTTGATCCCAATTCCAAATCTATTCATTAAATGGTTGTTGATTTATAGAGGATTTAGATAAAAATCCATAATTTTTTCCTACTATCACTAATTTGTTATTTATTAATATGAATCATCATATATATATATATATATATATATATATATATATATATCTTTCTTACTTATCAAAAAAAGAAAAGAATATGAATCATCATCCTTCACAAATGACATTGCATATTTCCCAGTTCTACTTCTAAAACTTCTCAGTGCATTACACCTGTTCAAACATTTTTTATCTCTTATTATGCAGTTTGGCTTTATTGACAAGTTTCATCACCTTTTAATGCATTCATGATTGTGAAATGGAAGTACCGAGCAGTTTGATCTCTAGCTAGATGCTTGTTTTTCTGTATTTTTTTTCAATACTAATGTTTAAGCTTTTCTATTTCCAAACATAGATGGAAGTAGCCAAATCGATGTGATATATACACACACACACACACACAAACACATATGAACTGTGATGTAAACTGTGACCTTAAATAAGATAGAATGGAGGACAAGGATATATGTTAGCTAATCCCAACCAGTTGTAAACTGTTACTTTAAATAAGATAGAATGGAGGACAATGATATATGTTAGCTAATCCCAACCAGTTGGAAAAGGATCCTTGGAATCAACCTAAATTTGGTTAGGATTAAGGCCTCATCAAGTTTACTTGAATTTGTGTATGTGTAGTTCTTGTATGTGGACATTGATCCTTTTCCCTTGGTATATTGAAAAACAATTTTTTTTTTTTTTTTTGATAGGTAAGAAAAAATATATTCAAAAAACTGCTAGATGCAAAAAGCACCAGCATATCAAAAATACAAAAAAGAAGAAGCAGAAAACAAAAACAAAAAACATAAATTACAAAGAAAGAGAGCTAAGGAAAAGAGGAAGAGAGTCACTAGATGTGAGTCCCCAAACCCTAGTCCAGTCAAACAGGGAACTAGAAAAGAGAGCAAGCATTTGGTCCTCAGATCTATCCAAATCCTCAAACGTCTGCCAATTGCGTTCCTTCCAAATACACCACATCAAACACAACGGAACTAAGTTCCAAATGTTAGATGAATGCTTTCCCAACCAATTCCACCAGCTAAAAAGAAAATCTGACACCGTACATGAGGAGACCCATGAAATCCCAAAAATCCGAAAGACAAAACACCACAACCGATAAGCATTTCCATAATGTAACAACAAATGATCCACTGTCTCACCACAGCAACGACACATAATGCACCAGTCAACAAAATCAAAACCTCTAAGCCGTAAGTTATCACCCGTGAGAATCCTATCCCATGCGGCTGTCCAAACAAAGAAAGAGACACGTCGGGGTGCCTTAACCTTCCAAATACCTTTCCATGGAAAAACAACGGAAGAAGAGCCATGTAACTTATGATAAAATGAGCGGATAGTAAAATCCCCGTTTGTAGTCAACTTTCATCTCAACCGATCATCAGCAGTCCCTAAAGGTAAATTGGCTGCCAAGCATCGAAAGAAATCAACCACCACATCTGCCTCCCAATCATTAGGACCTCGATTGAAACGAACATTCCAAGTCCTCCGATCCCCTGCTCCTTGACATATCAAAGATGATTCTACAAAAGCCTCTCTGTTTGCAGCAAAATTGTACAAGACTGGAAAAGCTAGTTGGAGAGAAAGATCTCCACACCACCTGTCTGTCCAAAATTTCACTCTATCCCCCACCCTAACTTTATACTGGACATTTTTGTTGAAAATATCCCAGCCTTTCCTGATACTTCTCCACAAACCACAACCATGAGCACCCTTTCCCAACTTAGAGGTCCACTCCCCCCCCCCCCCCCCCCACCATTCTTCCCCAAATTTCAAAGCTACCACCCTCCTCCAAAGCCTATTCTCCTCGATCCCAAAGCGCCAGAGACACTTTCCTAACAAAGCTTTATTAAAAGTGGTTAATTTTCTAATGCCCAAACCACCATTAGCAATAGGCATACACACCTTCTCCCATCCCAATAAGTGAGTCTTAGGGTCTCCCCACAGGAAATCCCTTTGGAGCTTCTCAATTTTGTTTGCCACGTGTGTAGGGATGGTGAATAGAGATAAAAAATATGTGGGAGGGCTAAATAGTGTGCTTTTAAGCAATGTCAGCCTGCCTCCTTTCGACAAATACAACTTCTTCCACCCAGCTAACTTTCGATTGACTTTTTCCAAAATAGGGTTCCAAATAGAGGGGGACTTATGGGACGCCCCCAGCGGCATACCAAGAGAAGTCATTGGCAAGGCCCTAACCCTACAACCCAATATCTCTGCCAAAACGTGCACATTATTTACCTCCTCTATAGGAACCATTTCACTTTTAACTACGTTAACCTTTAAACTAGTCACAGCCTAAAAACAAAGTAACAGCAGTCGAACATGAAGGACTTGCTCCACCTTTGCATCACAAAACAATATAGTATCATCCGCAAACAGCAAATGTGAAACTCTTTCCCCTCTGCCCCTCCTACCATCCACCCTAAAACCAGTAAGTAAACTTGCCCCCTCCATTCTTTTCACCATCCTACTAAACACCTCCATCATAACTAAAAATAATAAGGGAGACAACGGATCCCCTTTTCTCAAACCTCTAGAGCTACCAAAGAAGTCAACCAGGGTCCCATTTACCAACACAGAAAACTGCACTGTAGAGATACAAGTTCGAATCCAGCTTCACCATTTCTCCCCAAAGCCCATTTTCTTCAACAACTTTAGAAGTGCCTCCCAATTCACATTGTCATAAGCTTTCTCAATATCTAACTTACAAATCACTCCTGGAATCTTACTCTTCATTCTGCTATCAACACACTCATTGGCAATGAGAACTAAATCAAGGATTTGCCTACCTCCCACAAAACTATTCTGAGATTCAGGTATTAGTTGATCTAACACCACTTTCAATCTATTAGCCAAAACCTTGGCCAAGATTTTATATAAACTCCCCACCAAACTGATAGCTCTGAAATCACTAATTTTAGAGGCATCATTCTTCTCCCAAAAAAGGTTGTCTAGAGTTCTTTCGGACCATTTTCCCATTTTGTTGGAGGGTGGGAGCTTTCGGAGAGGAAAAATTCCGTTCCGCTTTGAAAATATGTGGTTGAGGGTGGATTATTTTGTCGACAAAGTGAAGGAGTGGTGGGCTTCCTATGTGTTCCAAGAAACCCCTAGTTTTATTCTAGCCAAGAAGTTGGCTACCTTGAAATTGGATTTAAAAAAGTGGAATGAGGCCGAGTTTGGCGATGTATCTTTCAAGAAGCAAGCTCTTTGGAGCAAGCTGAATGTCTTGGATGCTAAAGAGGAGAATCATAGATTAACAGCTGAGGAGAAGTTAGAGCAATCTAATCTTCGTACAGATATAGAAAAGTTGACGCTTATGGAAGAGATTAGTTAGAGGCAAAAGTCTAGGGTGTTGCATTTGAAGGAAGGGGACGCCAATACCAAATTCTTTCATAGAATGGCTAACTCTAACAGAAAAAATAATGGTATAGAAAGCCTTATGGTCAATGGTTCCTTGTCCTTAGATCAGGGTATAATTGCATACTACATTTCTCATTTCTTCATGAATCTGTACTCTAAGCAGTAGACTGATCGTAGGTTTCCGGACTCGTTGGTTTTTCCAATGATTTCGGGTGATGATGCGGAGTGGTTAGAGCGTCCTTTTGAAGAGGCTGAAAATTTTGAGGTAATTCATAGCTTTCATGGTGATAAATCCCCCTGGTCCAGATGGCTTCCCAATGGCTTTTTTCCAAGCTTGTTGGGGAATTGTTAAATCTGACCTTTTAGGCGTTTTTCATAATTTTTATGCCAATGGATAGTTCGAGAAAAGTTTAAATGCAACTTTTATTACCTTCATTCCTAAAAAGCAGGCTGTTAAAGAGATTAGAGATTTTTGGCCCATTAGTTTGGTTGGGGGGGTCTATAAAATTATTGCGAAAGTCTTGGCTAATCGTCTCCGTTCGGTGATGGGGAAGATAATCTCAGCATCTCAAAATGCTTTCGTGAAGGAGAGACAGATCCTTGACCCTGTTCTTATTGCTAATGAATGTCTTGACAGTAGATTGAAGTCTGGGTTGCCGGAGCTGATTTGCAAGCTGGATGTAGAAAAGGCTTTTGATCATGTAAGCTGGAGTTTTCTATTGCAGTTGTTAGAAAGAAGTGGCTTCTCTGCCAAATGGAGACAATGGATCTTGTTTTGCCTCTCTACTGTCCGCTTCTCCATCCTAATTAATGGCTCTCCTTGTGGTTTCTTTGGTAGCACCAGAGGGCTGAGGCAAGGTGATCCATTGTCTCCTTTGTTATTTGTTTTGGTGATGGATGCTCTTGGTAGAATGTTGGATAAAGCAGTTCTTGAAGGCCGCTTGTCTGGTTTTAGTGTGGGTATCTTGGAGGGAAGATCCTTGACGGTGTCTCATCTCCTTTTTGCGGATGACACGCTTATTTTTTGTGAGGCTAATCTAGATCACATATTGATTCTTCGCTTGATTCTTATCTGGTTTGAGGCAGTGTCGGGTCTAAAGATTAACTTGGGCAAGTCAGAAATTGTTCCTGTTGGGGCTGTCCAGCATATTGACCTCTTCTTGGCCGTTCTTGGATGCAAGCAGGGTTCTCTCCCTATGAAATATTTGGGTCTTCCTTTGGGTGCTAAATTCAAGGATAAATCTATTTGGAATCCAATTCTGGAGAAAATGGAGAGGAGATTAGAGGGTTGGAAGCGCTTATATTTATCCAAGGGTGGTAGAGTCACCCTCATCAAAAGCACCCTTTCCAATTTACCCACATACTTCCTATCGCTATTTCCCATTCCTGCTAGTGTGGCTAACCGTATTGAGAGGCTCCAGCGAAATTTCTTATGGGGCAGCTTAGGAGATGATCCTAAAATTCATTTGGTTAAATGGGCTTCGGTGCATGCTCCTATTTCCTCAGGTGGGTTAGGGATTAGGAAGTTAAGTCTCTTCAATCAAGCTTTGCTTGGGAAGTGGCTTTGGAGATTTGGGATTGAGAAAGATGCCCTCTGGAGGCAAGTGATAGAGTCGAAATATAGTTCTTTGTGGGGGGGGGGGGGGGGGGCGCTGGTGTTCTAGACCTGTGAATGGTCCCTATGGTATTGGATTATGGAAATATATCAGTCAGGGTTGGTCCTCTTTCTCTAGCCATATTCTGTTCGATATTGGTGATGGGTCTAGAGTGAAGTTTTGGCATGACCGGTGGTGCGGAGAGTCTTCTCTTGCTATCAGATATCCTGCTTTGTTCAGATTTTGCAGGAACAAGGAGGCTAGTGTGGCTGAGCTTATGCTGTTCGCCAATGATGTCCTCTTTTGGGATGTGAGCTTCTTTAGGGGGATGCATGTTCAGGATTTAGAGGCTTTGTCAGATTTCATGGAATCCATTTACGCTTCTCCTCTAAGGGGGCTCGGTGAGGATAAAATGTGTTGGATTCCTAACAAGCATAAGGGCTTCAAGGTTAGGGATTTCTATAAAATTTTAGTTGGCAACACTCTCCTTGGTTTTCCATGGAAAAGCATTTGGAAGCAAAAGATTCCTTCTAGAGTAGCTTTCTTTGTTTGGACTGCTGCCTTAGGGAAATGCTTGACGATCTATAATTTTCGGAAGAGGAAGGTGTGGATTCTGGATTGGTGCTTCATGTGTAAGAGAAATGGCGAATCGGTTGACCATCTTCTCCTTCATTGTCCTTTTGCTTGGGACCTCTGGTCTATGGTTTTGGGCCTATTTGGTGTTTCTTGGGTTATGCCGCGCACAGTTTTGGGGCTGATAGATTGTTGGCAAGGAAGCTTCGGTCGTCATCGAAATGGTTATATTTGGTCCATCATTCCTCATTGCTTAATGTGGTGTCTTTGGAGGGAGAGAAATTGTAGATGTTTTGAAGATTATGAGAATTCCATCCTCGACTTTAAGCTTCTCTTTTTTAGAACCTTAAGGGATTGGTTGTTTGCCTTGCAAAGTCAATCTTTCCCTTCTTTTATTGATTTCCTAGACTCTTGTAATTTTTGTTTGTAATTTCTTTTCCCTTGTTCACTTCTAGTGTACTTGGGTTTCCTTTTTTATCAATGCATATATTACTTATCCAAAAAAAAAAAAGCTATAAAGGTAGCATTAAGAGATTTCTCAAACTTACAGTGTTGATAGAACTCTTCAAAGACTGCTAAGACATCATATCACTTTTATGTTCTGTTTTAAAGTTGCATTAGGTTTAGATTATTTGATTCAATACTGATATACAGGAAGATGTTGAACTTATAGCCAAGTTGGGATTCGAATATTATCGCTTTTACATATCATGGTCTCGTATCTTCCCTGGTATGTCCTTTTATTACAATGTTTAATGCATTTTATCATTAATACTTTTTCATTACTGTTCAGGAAGAGTATATTGGTTGTACATATGATTAGTGATTGGAACATACTAATTATTATTATTTCCTTCTGAGTCCTCATCTAGTTGTTTACCTCCCTTCTTCCCATATCCCTGCCTTGGCACTTAGTCTCAAGAAGTATGAGTTGAACCAGAGTTGAACTAATTTGGATTACATTAGGAATTTATGTACATGATATATCCATTTGGGAATCCAGAATATAAGAAAGAATCAATCAGACAGCATGCAGGAGGCTTAGTTCATATATTATGAAATGAGTCTGTAAGACTGGGGTCATGCATAAGCATTTGGCGCAACTTGAGTCGGTCTAATGTTGTGGTAGCCTTTGAGACAGGCAGTTAATTGTTAAATTTTCTTCGTTTTTTTAAGTGAAAATAAAATGGAGATCACTTAATTACACAGGAAGTGTGCAATGGTTTAGTCATTACAATCTTAAGTTCAAAAAATCAAGATAATTGGTGCGGACACGAGATACAGGCCCCCAATTACGCGCACATATAGGAGGAAGAACAAGAAGAAGACGGCCCAACCTGTGGCCTTATGGATGGAGCATACTAGTTATTGGGCTTGACATTAAGCAAGCCCGAACATTTATTGATTAGGGTTTCTTTAGGGTTTCTTTATGCATTTTTTATCGTTGGCTATTTAAACACTTTTTCAGATTATTGTAACACAGTTTTGAGAATTATAAAAAAACGTTTGTTTTCTTTCACTGGTGCCGACTCCAGTTTGCTTGGTGCTGACTCCAAGCAGCCCTTAGGTGCTGACTCCTAGGGTTTATCTATTATCTTATTGTTAGTGTGGTTGTCCTACGTCAGTTTTGGTATCAGAGCAAACTTCCGATCCGTACAACACACAACCGTAGACAACCAATAGAAAGCAAAAAAAAACCATCAAGCCTAAACCAGCCAATATGTCAGTACCTTTCAAGTATTTGCCCCATGAGATCTTTCAGAAGCCTAGACCAGCCCCGGCAATCTGTGTATACCCCGCAGCCCCACATGAGTTCTTTATCCCCAAGCCAGCAGAGAAGCCAGTGACGCCACCCAAGCCAGTGACCGCCATCCGTGCCCGCCTCTGATCACAGAACCCGCACCCACAAACCCAAAAAAAAAAAAAAAAAAAAAAAAAAAAAAAGAGAGACCCAGCGAGACCCATCAGCAACGTCGACCCACCAGCCGCCGGAACCCACAGACCAGCACTCCGCCGCCGCCGCCGACACCATCTTCACCTTCAACCACCGCCGCTGAGGACGTCGACCACCACCGATTCCAGTCGCCGCCACTCCTCTGCGATTCCAGCCGCCGTTGTCTTCACCGTCCTCGCGCCACCACAGCCGTCGATCCCAAGCGCCGCTGTCTTCACCGAGCCGCCGCTGTCTTCACCGAGCCTCTTCTCAGTTTAGAGGATGTCGTCTTGATTTCTCTGGTTTTCCTTTTCTTGTATTAAGTCTGTCCTGTTAGTTGTGTTTTTAGGTTTATTGTTTATTTTCTTTAAGTTTTATACTTCCTTTAAGTCCAGCCGTGCATTTTATTATTTTGCAATAAAAAAAAAAAAAAAAAAAAAAAAAGAAAAGAAAAAGAAAAAAAAAAGAAAAAGAACAAAAAAAAAAAAAAAAAAAAAAAATTGCTGTTACCGTGACACAGCCCATTGCATGTATTGGGCCTCCTTAAATTGCTCTTTACAGGTTCACTTGTCCAAGTCAGATCCACTTGCTTGAGGAGCTAAGCCCGTGACTATTTAGTGTGGAAGGTTGGCCACTGACTAGGGTACAACTCTTACTCTCTTTGGTGGGTTCAATTTTGTTTCATTGAAAAATATTATCTTTATATTTTTTGTGTGCATATCCCACCATACCCCATTGGCCTACCCATTTTGTGCTCCAAATAGCTATTTTATTATTTGTGCTTTCCTTTTGGTATCCATTCTAAAATTCAAAAAAAAAAAAAAAAAAAAAAAAAAAAAAGCCAATTTCTTTGAAATATTTGATTCTCATTATTAATTGTGGAGCTTATTGGAAATTGACTTTTATTTGGGCTATCTTTCAGTATTGTGAACCCTGTCACTACTTGACTGCAATTTACTCATTTGATTCATTGATCTAATCTCTACATGCACTATTGCTTGACCTAATTTTACATTGAGAATTAGTTACTTAAACTTTTGTGAATCTCATTTGCATTCTGAAATATAGTGTGCATGCGTTTACGTAGTGGTCGCATTATGTCAAACTCTGAACATCAATCCACTTCTGAACCTAGGCCCTCCTTAGAGCAAACCATAGATGACCTAGTAAAAAATGTCCGTAGTTTAATGGATAGGGTTGGGCAAATTGAAGCGTCTCAAAGAGAAACTGGTAACCATGAAGGAGATAACATACCTAGGCAAAATCACCACGGTTACTTTAATAGGGCTCCAAACTTTGAACATGATCACCATAATCACAATGACCCTAGGGATTTTGATGATAGGATGTTCAAGGACAAGATAGAAGCACCCACCTTTGATGGCTGCCTTGACCCATGGGTTTTCACTGATTGGTTACGTCAAATGGACAAATTCTTTGACTACTACCATTGGGCTGAGAATAAGAGAGTGAGGTATGCCAGAATGAAGTTAATTGGGAGAGCCGACCTCTTCTGGGAGGATTTTGAGGATACCCTTAGGCGACGGCATGAGCCCCCCGTTACTGATTGGCTTGAGATGAAGGGTGTGCTCTCAAGGAATTATCTTCCTTCAACTTATAGGAGCTCCCTCCTTGAGGAGTGGGATCGCCTAAAGCAAGGCACTGCTCCTGTGGTTGAATATATAGAGAAGTTCAAGGAGTTCAGGAGGCGAATTCGAATTGTCGAGGAAGAGGTTGTCACACTCAATAGGTTCAAGAAAGGTTTGAATGCTAACCTACTAGGCGAGATTATCACCCGAGGAGTCACTACCTTGACAGAAGCGTATGACCTCGCTAGGAATTGTGAATTGGCATCCAAATCTATCTTTTGGCGACGTTCTGAGCTCCGAAGTGTTCCCACCAACCCTCAACCTTTTGGTAACAAACCTAGGCTTGCCTTACCCCCTAAGGCCAACCCTAATAGCACCCCAATAGAAAAAGAGGACAAGGGAAAAGGTGTGGTCAATGAGCCTTCAAGATTAGGCTCTCGCCTCCAATGCTTCAAATGCAATGGGATTGGACACATCGCAGCTAGATGTCCCTCTAAGACCCTTGTTATTCAAGAGGATGATGAAAAGGTAGACGATGTTGAGGAGCTGGTGTATGATCCAAATGTGGAAGAAACCCAAGATGTGGAAGCAGAATGGGAAGATGATCCTAGCTACCTCGCATGCATTAGAGCCGTTTCTCCCCAAGTTGATGAATTCAAGAACTTTGGTGTCCCTAGAGTGAATGTGGTAAGGTGTGCTTTGGCAGAGCACAGGGGCACTGATGATTGGCGAAGGAGTGCCATCTTTCAAACTTACACTAAGTGTGGAGACAAAACCTGCAAGGTTATCATAGATAGTGGAAGTTGCATTAATGCAGTATCTTCTAGTGTTGTTTCCCGCCTAGGCTTGAAATTGACCCCACACCCTAACCCATATAAAGTTTCTTGGGTTGATACCTCCTCCATAGCCATAAAAGAAAGATGTGTTGTCCCGCTTCAATTCCTCACCTACAAGGCTGAGATATGGTGTGACGTAATTCCCATGGATGTAGGGCATATCATCTTAGGTCGACCTTGGCTTTATGATTTGGATGTCACCCTTCATGGGCGAGCCAACTCTTGCTCATTTCTGTTTGAGGGTAAGAAAATTGTGCTCAATCCTTTGAAACCCAAGCCAATCGACATGAGCAAGAAGGCCGAAGCACCAAAGGCGAAGGGCCTGCACATCATAAGCCCAAAGGCATTTGAAAGGGTAGCTGTCCAAGAATCTATGGTGTTTGTCTTAGTTGCTAGGGAACTTCATAGAGAGACCCGTGAAGAGCAACCTGAAGAGGTGAAGTCAGTGCTCCAAGAATTTAAGGATGTTTTCCCTGAGGAACTCCCCGACCATCTACCACCCATGCGTGACATACAACACGCAATAGATTTTGTGCCCGGGGCGACCTTACCTAACTTGCCTCACTATAGGATGAGCCCTGCAGAGCATGCCGAGTTGCAGAGGCAAGTAGAAGAATTACTTAGAAAGGGTTTTGTTCGTGAAAGCATGAGTCCTTGTGCAGTCCCTGCACTCTTAACTCCAAAGAAAGATGGAACCTGGAGGATGTGTGTTGATAGTCGTGCCATCAACAAGATCACTGTGAAATATCGTTTTCCTATCCCTCGATTGGATGACATGTTGGATATGATGGCTGGAGCAACGATTTTCTCCAAGATAGACTTGAAAAGCGGCTATCATCAAATTAGGGTTCGTTCTGGTGATGAGTGGAAAACTGCCTTCAAGACGAAGGATGGTTTATATGAGTGGATGGTCATGCCTTTTGGATTGTCTAATGCTCCTAGTACCTTTATGAGAGTGATGACTCAGGTGCTCAAGCCTTTTATGGGGAAATTCTTGGTTGTATACTTTGATGACATCCTCATCTATAGTAAGTCTAGGGAGCAACACCTCGACCACCTAACTCAAGTTTGTGCTATCCTTAGGAAGGAGAGTTTATATGGTAACCTTAAGAAGTGCTCTTTCTTCACCGATAGAGTCATCTTCCTAGGCTTCATAGTATCCTCTGAGGGAGTTTCTGCCGACCCCCAAAAGGTTCAAGCGATTGTGGAGTGGCCCGAGCCTAGAAATATCCATGAAATTCGAAGCTTCCATGGGCTCGCTTCCTTTTATCGCCGATTCATCAAGGGGTTTAGCACCATTATGTCCCCCATCACTGATTGCATGAAACAAGGGGAGTTTGTTTGGACTAAAGCTGCTGCTAAGGCTTTCAATGAGGTAAAGCAAAGGATGATTGAGGCACCTGTCATGCGTCTCCCTAATTTTACCAAGCCTTTTGAAGTGGAATGTGATGCCTCCGGTATTGGTATAGGGGGAGTACTTAGCCAAGAGCGTCACCCAATTGCTTATTTCAGTGAGAAGTTGAATGACGCTAAGCAAAAGTACTCCACATATGACAAAGAGTTTTATGCCATTATTCAAGCTCTTTGGCATTGGCGCCATTACCTGTTGTCTCAAGAATTTGTTATCTACTCTGATCATGAAGCCTTGCGCTATCTCCATTCCCAAAAGAAGTTGAATTTTAGGCACGGTAGTTGGGTTGAATTTCTGCAACGCTACCACTTTGTAGTGAAGCATAGAGCGGGAGTTGAGAATAAGGCTGCTGATGCACTAAGTCGAAGGGTGTCTTTGCTATCCATCATGAGTGTTAAGGTTACTGGGTTTGAACGACTTAAGGATGATTATGAATCATGCCCAGATTTTGGGGAGCTCTACATTAGCCTAAGTAATATCCCACGGCCAATCCTGGATGATTATTCCCTTCAAGATGGATACTTGTTCAAGGCCAACAAGTTATGTATCCCTCGATCTTCAGTGAGAGATTTCCTAGTTTGGGAGATACATGCGGGAGGTCTTGCAGGTCATTTTGGCCGAGACAAGACAATTGAGGAAGTGGAACGTCAGTTCTATTGGCCTGGTCTTAAGAGAGGTGTTGCCAAGATAGTTGGTCAGTGTCGTACATGTCAACTAGCCAAACATCGTAAGCAAAACACTGGCCTGTACACACCGCTACCTGTGCCAGACCGCCCGTGGCAGGACGTGAGTATGGACTTTGTGTTAGGTTTGCCCCGTACCTTTAGGAAGCATGATTCCATTCTAGTAGTTGTTGACCGCTTCTCCAAGATGGCTCATTTCCTACCATGTTCTAAGACCTCTGATGCTTCTAAGATTGCAAAGCTCTACTTTGATGAGATTGTCAAACTTTATGGTCTTCCCAAAACCATAGTATCTGATAGGGATGTTCGCTTCATGAGTTATTTTTGGAAGACCTTGTGGCATTTAGTGGGCACCAAATTGAAATTTTCCACGGCATTCCATCCTCAAACTGATGGTCAAACTGAGGTGGTTAATCGTAGTCTAGGCAACCTCCTTCGGTGTCTAGTGGGCGAAGCCAATCGGAATTGGGATTCCATTCTTCCTGTAGCCCAACTTGCATATAATAGCTCTGTCAATAGGTCCATAGGTGCTAGTCCTTTTGAGGTTGTGCATGGATATACACCTAGGAAGCCCTTAGATCTTTTGCCCATGTCCCCACATGTTAGGATTTCTGAGTCTGCTGAGGCATTTGCACGACATATTCATGATTTGCATAATGAGATTCACAAAAAAATTCAGGCAAGTAATTCTCAATATAAAATTCATGCTGACACTCATCGACGTCATGCAGAGTTTCAGGTAGGGGATTATGTCATGATTCGGATTCGACCTAAACGGTTTCCCTCTGGGACCGTTAAGAAATTGCAGGCTCGTAGTGCCGGACCATTCAAGGTATTGAAACGGATGGGCCCAAATGCATATGTCATTGACCTTCCTCATGATTATGGTATTAGCTCCTCCTTTAATATTGAGGATCTAGTGGCTTATAAAAGCCCCACAGCTATTCCTGATACCCCTTTTGATGAGTCTTTGCCTAATCCTATTGATGCCCCTATTCCCATTCCTTCACCCTTAAATTTGCCCTATGCACATAAAGAATCTATTGATGCTATTTTAGATGAGCAGATTGTTTCTACCAGGGATGGAGGAGTTCACCGTTTCTTAGTTCGGTGGCGAGGGCGACCAGATTCTGATTGCACATGGATTACTCGAGATGAGCTACGGCGACTGGATCCCGATTTGCTGGAGTACTATCAGAGCTCTTCAGATTTCCACTCGACGGGGTCGAGTTCTTCTCACCTGGGGGGAGTTGGTGCGGACACGAGATACAGGCCCCCAATTACGCGCACATATAGGAGGAAGAATAAGAAGAAGACGGCCCAACCTGTGGCCTTATGGATGGAGCATACTAGTTATTGGGCTTGACATTAAGCAAGCCCGAACATTTATTGATTAGGGTTTCTTTAGGGTTTCTTTATGCATTTTTTATCGTTGGCTATTTAAACACTTTTTCAGATTATTGTAACACAGTTTTGAGAATTATAAAAAAACGTTTGTTTTCTTTCACTGGTGCCGACTCCAGTTTGCTTGGTGCTGACTCCAAGCAGCCCTTAGGTGCTGACTCCTAGGGTTTATCTATTATCTTATTGTTAGTGTGGTTGTCCTACGTCAATAATCCAAAAAAGAGGACTAATGGACTTGTACTAGCACTCTCATCCAATCATACAATGATCTCAAAAACAAAAACTTTAGCACAGTCCCAGTAGTCTGCCCATTAAATCTCCACATAAGATAGTACAACTATTTTGTCAATTTTCTCTACTTATATGGGCTGACTTTAAAAGTTGACTAAAATTTAAAGCATTTAGAATTTGGGATATCTATAGTTGAGATCTCTGAGCAAAGAATTCAGGTAGGACTTTTTTATAGAAGTTCAGGCAGAAGTTGGCCTCTTTCAGTATATCTTTACATTAGCACAATGTGCAAGTCTATTTTTAAATATAAAAATATTGTAATAAAAATTGTATTAATGAAACTTAAAATAGATGTAATAGGGGATGATTGAAATATGCAGATTGTATACCCATCAAATCCCTGGTGGGGATGTCTTGTTTCAGTTGCTATATAAGTTCTGATTTTATGAAATAGATATGCACTAGGTGCTTTCTTTTTCTTTTTTATGTTTTTTGTTTGTGTGTAAGATACATTTGGATCAGGTTGTCATAGATGAGGCATAGTTTTGTGATAATAGCATGAAAATTATTTAGGCTGACACAAAAGGGGCGATGCTATGCCTATATTCATATATATATATATATATAGTAGAGTTCAGGGCCATGTCTTCTAATACATGAAGCTTTTCTTGAAATTTCTTTTTCCAAATAGTATATATGCCTTCTTTTGGTCTATTAGGCACAGTCATTACTTAAATGGTTGAAATAAAGATGTTAGACCCTTAATGAAGACAAGTTTTATGACTATGTATATTCACCCTTCAATTTGTCCTTTTAGGAATAAGTGGTTTTGACACCTCCAATCCCTGGTTTTCATGCTGTACCATAATATTGACATGAAAAACCATGCTGATTAGTTTTCAGTGGAAATTACATTTTACCACCCTTAATTATACCACAATTACACATTGCAGTTTGCACCCTAAACTTTCAAAATGCACGATTAGCACCCTAAACTATAATCCATGTTACACTTTGCACCATGTCGTCAATTCTTCCGTAATCTTGGATGGCATCACATGAAAAAACCCAACTGCCCCTCTTCTCAACTCCTTAAAAACATATGAGAAATTACACTTTATAACCCTAAACTATACTCTCAATTACACTTTACAATCTAAACTTTGGTTTTCCATCCAAGATTATGGAAAAATTAATGGCAGGGTGCAAAGTGTAGCACATGTTATAGTTTAGGGTGCTAATTGTGCATTCTGAAAGTTTAGGGTGCAAAGGGTAAGTTGGGGTATAATTTAGGGTAGTAAAGTGAAATTATGCCCTAGTTCTCACCTCATATAGGTTGAGTTGTACGAAAATTGCTTTCATCATTGTTGCGTTTTATTTTCAGTGCTGCCTGAGCTTGGTTATAATGATTAATGGATTTTTCCATGGTTTGCTTATCGTTGCAGATGGTTTAGGAACCAAAATCAATGATGAAGGGATTAATTACTACAACAATCTTATTAATGCTCTTCTTGAAAAAGGTATTAATTTATAGTTGATTTCCTTTTAGTTGCACCAACAATGCGTAATTGACAGCATTGTTCCTGCAGGTATCCAGCCTTGCATAACTTTGTACCATTGGGATCTTCCTTTGCATCTTCACGAGACAATGGGAGGGTGGTTGAATAAGCAAATTGTGTAAGTATTGTCATAATAAAATTATTAGTTTTCAGAAATCTTGATATAAACAGTTTCTTTCATGTTGATTAATAATATTTTTATCATTTCAGTTGAATGCATCCAGTAGTTCTAAATATATTCAAAATCATAAACATGCTGACCCGAATTTACACTTTGTTTGTTGATCATGGCTTTCTTATTTGTATATCTCTTCTTGATGGAAATCAAGATCAAATAATTGAGAACTTGAATTAGAATTGCATTAAAATTAAGACTCAAAGCTGGAATTACAGAGAAAATAACAGGAGAAACAGAGTTTCTGTCCAGATCTGAAATTAAGTTAAAAGTTACATCAAAAACTGATTCTACTCTTACATAACAAGTCTATTTATAATCTTTAACTACTAGGGAATAAGCTAGCTAATAGTTACATCTAGTCAGGCTATCACAATATAGGTCAAAGCTGAATTAATGAGGATATATGGCAGATCTAAGATGTCAAAATAAGGCTGCCTGTCCTAAGAGGTCAGAAATGGTGGCTGGTTGTTTTGGCTTAGGAGTAGAGAGTGGCTGGTTGACAGTCCTAAGAGTAGAGGGGGGGTTGGTTGGCTGGACTAAGGTAGAGGGTGACTACTCATACTCCCCTCCATAAAGGAAACTTGCCCTCAAGTTTCAGCTGGAAAATAAGGCTTCAAGTGCTTCACATTGAAGGCATTAGAAATGCTTAGTTGGATTGTGTAGGCATTGTCATTGATTTTAGTCAACACTTTGCATGGACCTACTTTCCTTGCTCCCAACTTGGAATAGGAACCTTGAGGACACCTTCCCTTGGTTAAAATCACCCATATGAGGTCCCCTTCCTTGAAAATTAATCTCTTTCGATGAATATCGGCAACAGCCTTGTAGTTAGTATTGGAATGTTCAATTCTCTCCTTGACTTGTGCATGGATTTTTGTTGCTCTTATATTCACCTTCTTAGAAAGTGGCAAGGGTGCCAAATCTAAGACACTCAAAGGTTTATTCCCATACACAACTTCAAAAGGAGATGTGTTAATAGCCCGATTAAGAGAACAGTTGTAAGCAAATTCAGCCAAAGGAAGGATACTTTCCCAATTCCTTGGATTTTCACCAATCAAGCATCTTAAGAGATTCCCAAGACTCCGGTTGATAACTTCAGTTTGACCATCCGTTTGAGGGTGAAAAGAAGTGCTAATGCTCAATTCAGTTCCTATCTTGTGCCATAGAGTTTGCCAAAAAATGAGCAAGAAATTTAGCATCTTTGTCGGAAACAATAGAGAGGGGCACACCATGAAGCTTCTAGACTTCTTTGAAAAATAAAACAGCCACAGTGAAAGCATCAGAAGTCTTCTTGCATGGGATGAAGTGCGCCATCTTGGGGAAACGATCCACTACCACCATGATTGAATCATTCTTTCATTGTGTAGGTGGAAGGCCAAGAACAAAATCCATACTAATACATTCCCATGGTTTATTAGGCACTGAAAGAGGTAAATACAGACCTGCATTAGCAGCTGTACCGTTTCCTTTTTGACAAACTTAGCACCTCTGAACATGCCGCTCAACATCTTTAGTCATTCCTGGCCAAAAATGGTCTTGTTTAAGGGATTCTAGGGTCTTTGATTTGCCAAAATGCCCCAAATTATGTTGTTCAACAATCATCAACTCTCTTAGAGAACATTTAGACAAACATAATTTCAGCCCTTTGAAAAGAAATCCATCCTTCAACCAAAAGTTAGACTTGGCAGGTTGCTGTCCCTGCTGCAATTGTTGGTATAGATTACCAAAATGTGGGTCATCTTGGTAATTCTCCTTAAAAACTTCAAAACCAGCAACCTATGTTTGCATTGCCACCAAGAAATTAGTCCTCCTACTCAACCCATCAGCAACTTTGTTGAAAGTTTCCGACTGATGTGAATTGCTGCAAAATGCTTACCCACTTAGCATGCCTTTTATTCACATTCGATTGGCTATTGAGATATTGCAAAGCCTCATGATCGGTGTGTAGAATAAACTCTTTGTAAGCCTAATGCTCTTCCAGCCTCTAACCCAAAGCCCAATTGTAAACCCAATTATAAATGGAAACCCAAAACCCACCGGCCCTCTTTGTCTCAATTTCTGACCCATCCTCACTCATCGCAAGCCACTCCCTCTCTCCCTTTCTCTTCAGCTTCTTCAGTTTTGGGTAGCGAGAGGTCCGATTCTGTGCCTTCGTTGACCCACTTGGTTCCGACATGCTCCAAGAAGCTTCTCTCAGTCCTCGACAACTCCGAGGCCTCCGACAGCGAGTCTTTGTCCTCCGATGCTTCCTTGGAAGAATCCTTGTGCTCTGATGATGATGTGGATTTGCAACGTAACATCCAACAAATCATTCATCAGCACACAGACGATGTCATCAAGAAATGGGGGAACTCCGAGCAGTGGGTTCTCGAATTACGAGATGGGAAGAGGGTGGCAGTCCCGATTCAAATCTCCTTGCCGCCGGGAGATGACATTGTCAGAGTGGACGACTCTAACCAATTAGCGATAGTTCCGGGGAGGGCTACGGAATCTAAGGAGCTTAATTCTGAGTCGGATAAAGGGATTGATGTTTTTGTGGAGGATTGGTCTTCAGATTTTTGCTCCGAGGAAGCCTCTCAATACTCTGATTCCTTGCCTCCCCTCAATGTTGATCCTTTGGCTTTCTCTTTACCTTTGGGTGCCACGGATATTTCCGACCAGCCAGCAACTCTGGTAGATGACACTTTACTGGGTAAGGGCAGTTACTCGAAATGGTTTAAGGATAAATTCAGTGGTTTTGATGATTTTCTTGGGACTTCCCTTAAAGGTTTAAAAGAGCCAGCAACTGCTTTCCTGTTGGCGGTTGAAAATGAGATACAACAGAGGACTTTTAAGGATAAAATTGACAAATCCGAGAAGAGCTCAGGGAGGAAAGGAATAAGGGAATTAAGGGGCTTATTCAGCTCTGTTAATTATGGTTCCGCGTCTTCAAGACGCTCTAGTTATGGTAAGGATAGGGCTCTCTTTGCTTCCCAATGAATTTGAAAATTATATCTTGGAATGTTAGAGGTTTGAATGACAAGGAAAAACGGCTCAAGATTTGCAATTTTTTACGTTCTTGGAGGGCTGATATTGTTTGTTTTCAAGAGACAAAACTGGAATGGGTTACTAGCGGTCTAGTTAGAAGCATATGGAGTTGCCCATTCATAGATTGGTTATATTTGGGCTCTGAGGGTGCTTCCGGTGGTATCCTTCTCATGTGGGATAGAAGGGTGGTGGAAAAGATAGAGGAAGCAGTGGGGAATTTTTCGATTTCGTGTAGGTTCAAAAATGTCAGTGATCATTTTGAGTGGGCCTTCACAGGTATCTATGGTCCTAATTTGATCAGGAAGCGTCAATTTATATGGGAAGAGCTGGCTGGCTTGATCAGTTGGTGGAATTTGCCTTGGTGTTTGCGAGGTGATTTTAATGTCATCCACTTTCCTTCAGAGAGATTAGGGGAGGGAAGATTCTCTCGCTGCATGTATGATTTCTTGGATTTTATTTCTCTTCATGGGCTTATGGATTATCCTTTAGAGGGAGGTCTTTTCACTTGGTCTAACTCCACCTCTGCCTCTAGAATTGATCAGTTTCTCTTTTCTCCAGCTCTAGCAGATCACTTCACTCACTTCTCCCAAAAAAGGCTTCCTAGAGTCTTATCCGATCACTTCCCTATTCTTTTGGAGAGTGGGAGTCATCGAAGAGGTCGCATTCCTTTTCGTTTTGAAAATATGTGGTTGAAGGCGGAAAGGTTCTTAGATAAGGTGAAATCATGGTGGGAGAATTACCTTTTCAAGGGTCTCCCAGTTACATCCTTGCCAAGAAGCTGGCTGCTCTAAAATCCGACCTAAAGAAGTGGAATGAGTCAGATTTCGGCAATATCTCAGTAAAGAAGCAGCAGCTATGGAGTAAGCTGAATGTTTTAGATGTAAAAGAGGACTCTCAACCCTAATCCGAAGAGGAAAAAATGGATCAAAATACTTTTCGAGCCGATCTTGAGAAGGCTGCCTTGCTTGAGGAGATTAGTTGGAGGCAAAAGTCCAAAGTATTATTTTTAAAGGAGGGCGACTCTAATACGAGATTTTTTTCACAGGATGGCTAATTCTAATAGAAGAAATAATTGTATTGATTCCCTTATGATTGATGGGGCTATGTCTACCAACCAAGATAGGATCATTGACCATGTTGAACAATTCTTTATGAACCTATTCTCTGAGCAGCAAGTGCAGCACCCTTTCCCGGATGTTTTGGATTTCCCATGTATTTCTGGGGACAATGCGGCTTGGTTAGAGAAACCTTTCGAGGAATCTGAGGTTTTAGATGTCATCATGGAGTTTAATGGGGATAAATCTCCTGGGCTGATGGTTTTTCGATGGCTTTCTTTCAAGCTTGCTGGGGGATCCTCAAATCTGACATCATGGCTGTGTTCCACCACTTCCATGTCTCTGGCCAGTTTGAAAAAAATGCAACCTTCATTGCTCTCATTACAAAAAAAGCTGCAGCTATGGAAATAAAAGACTTTCGGCCCATTAGCCTTGTTAGGGGGGTTTATAAAATTCTTGCTAAAGTTTTGGCTTCTCGTCTTCGCTTGGTTTTAGGCGAGATCATCTTTGCTCCTCAGAATGCCTTTATTCTTAATAGGCAAATTCTCGATTTTGTTCTCATTGCTAATGAATGTCTTGATAGTAGATTGAAGTCTGGTAAGCCTGGGTTATTATGCAAACTGGACATTGAGAAAACCTTTGATCATGTGAACTGGGGGTTTTCTTACTCTCTTGCTTGAGCGGTGTGGTTTCCCTGATAAGTGGAGACATTGGATCTCTTTTTGTTTATCTACTGTTCGTTTTTCTATCCTTATTAATGATACTCCCCATGGGTTCTTTGGAAGTTATAGGGTGTTGCGGCAAGGTGATCCTTTGTCCCCCTTTTTATTTATTCTGGTTATGGAGGCATTCAGTAGAATGTTGGATAAGGCTGTCCTTGAAGGTCGCCTATCAGGTTTTAATGCAGTGCTTCCGCTGGTAGATCTTTGATGGTTTCTCATCTCCTTTTCGCTGATGATACTCTAGTTTTTTGTGATGCTAATATTGATCAAATGCTAATTCTCCATATGGTGCTCATTTGGTTTGAGGCTGTGTCTGGTCTGAAAGTGAATTTGGGTAAGTCTAAGCTGGTGGCTGTGGGGGCTGTTCTTAACATGGAGATTTTGGTGGCTGTCTTAGGCTGCAATCAAGGGTCTCTCCCAATGAAATATTTAGGTCTTCCTTTGGGGGCAAAATTTAAAGACAAGTCTATTTGGAATCCAATTCTTGAGAAGATGGAAAGAAAATTAGCAGGCTGGAAAAAATTATACTTATCCAAGGGAGGTAGAGTCACTTTAATTAAAAGCACTCTCTCTAACCTTCTTACTTATTTTCTCTCTTTATTCCCTATTCCTGCCTCTGTGGCCAATCGTATTGCTAGACTTCAGCGGGACTTTCTGTGGGGTGGCCTAGGAGATGAGCCCAAATTTCATCTGGTTGATTGGTCTTCGATGTGTTCCCCGCTTTCTTCAGGTGGTTTAGGGATCAGGAACCTGAGAACTTTCAATATTGCTCTTTTAGGGAAATGGCTTTGGAGATTTGGGCAAGATAGGGATGCTCTTTGGCGTCAAGTGATAGAGGTTAAGTATGGTTGTGATTGGGGTGGTTGGTGTTCTAGCTCTCCCTCTAGTCCTTATGGTGTCAGCTTGTGGAAAAATATTAGAAGGGGGTGGCACTCCTTATCTCGGTTCTTTATGTATGATATTGGAGATGGTTCAAAAGTGTTGTTTTGGCTAGATTGTTGGTGTGGGTCTTCTTCTCTCGCTGCCCGCTATCTGAATTATATAGGATTAGCTGTAGCAAAGAGGCAAGTGTGGCGGATCTAATGAGGTTCTCCAATGGAGTCCTCCATTGGGAGATTCAGTTTTGTAGGGAGGTGCACAATCGTGAATTGGAAGCTTTCAGGAGCTTCATCAATTCCATTTATAGCACTCCTGTAAGGGGAATCGAGGAGGATAAGAGATTTTGGCTGCCTTGTAAGAGGAAGGGGTTCACGGTTAGTGCATACTACCATCTCCTTATTGGGCATAGTGAGCAATCTTTCCCTTAGAAAAGCATTTGGAAGCAGAAGATCCCCTCTAGAGTGGCTTTTTTTGTCTGGACCGCAGCCTTAGGGAAATGTTTGACTATTGAGAATCTAAGGAAAAGAAAGGTCTGCATTTTGGATTGGTGTTATATGTGCAATTGTAATAGTGAAAGTGTTAACAATCTTTTCCTTCATTGCCCGGTTGCTTCGGAGTTATGGGATATGGTTTTTGGTTTATTTGGAGTTAATTGGGTCATGCCTTTGTCTGTTGTTGGGCTCTTTGCTTGCTAGCAAGGTCACTTTGGTCGCCTCCGCAATGGAGTTATTTGGAAGGTTGTTCCTCCTTGTTTGATGTGGTGTATTTGGAAGGAGATGAATAATAGATGCTTTGAAGACTCTGAGCGTGCTATGCCCAACATCAAGCATCTTTTTATCCGAACCTTACTTGACTGGTTCCCTGTGTGGAGAAACCATCCTTTTTCTATTTTGGATTTACTTGACTCTTGTAATTTTCGTTCTTGACTTGTTTTCCCCTGTATACTCCCTGTGTGCTTGGGTGTCTTTTTTTTTAATATCAATGAATTCTTATTACTTATAAAAAAAAAATAGCATAGAATTCCTTGTCATAGGTAGAATACCTAAGTTTTGCTTCGTTCAACTTCTAACTAAAGAATGTTATGAGCTGTCCTTCTTGGCTAAGGACACACCAATTCCAACTCCTGATGCATCACAATTAAGCTCAAATATCTTGTCAAAATTGGGCAAGGCAAGGATAGGAGCTTCGGTTAACTTCCTCTTTAAAAGTTGGAAGCTTTCTTGGGCTTCATCAATCCAAACAAAGGACTTTTGTTTGAGACAATTGGTGAGAGGTGCTGAAATTGCTCGGGAAAATGGGCTTTTGCCCTTATTTTATAAAAAATCTAACACAATGTCCTTATTTTGAAACTATTTAGCAGAATGTCCCTATTTTTGAAACCCAGTTTTAACAAAATCAAGTTCTGTACAAAACTTGACGTCCTCAAAATCGAGTTATACGTAAAGTTTTAAGTGAAACTCGACATTACTAATGTCGAGTTTCACTTAAATTTTCAAAAAAAAATTAAGTGGCAAAATATGCATAGAACTTGACTTTGTTAAAGTCGAGTTCCACCTATAACTCAATTTTTTTTAAATCGAGTTTCAAACAAGGACACGATGCTTAATAGTTTCAAAACAGGAACATTGTGCTAGATTTTTTTTTAAAATAAGGGCAAAAGCCCATTTTCCCCGAAATTGCTAATAAACCTTTTATAAAAGGTAGCAAGATCATGAAAACTCCTCACCTCATGCACACTAGAAGGTGTAGGCCAATCAACAATTGCCTTAACCTTGTTTTCATCCATGAACACTCCTTTGGAAGACACAACATACCCCAAAAACACCATTTGATCCATCCCAAAGCTACACATTTTCATTTTACCATAAAACTTTTCTCTCCTCAAAATGTCGAGCACAAGCTGCAAATGCGCCAAGTGATCCTCCAAACAGCGGCTATACACCAAAATATCATCAAAACATGCCACAACACAAATCCTTAACAGTGGTTGCAACATTTGTGTCATCACCCTCATGAAAGTGATAGGTGCATTTGTCAAATCAATGGCATAACAAGCCATTCAAATAATCCATGATGCGTCTTGAAGGCCATCTTCCATTCATCTCCTAGGTGAATTCTAATTTGTTGATACCCACTTTGCAAATCAATCTTGGAAAACATCTTTGAAATAGCCAAGCAATCTAGCATGTCATCCAATCTAGGAATTGGAAAACGATACTTGATTGTGATCTTCTATTCATCTCCTAGGTGAATTCTAATTTGTTGATACCCACTTCGCAAATCAATCTTGGAAAATGTCTTTGAACCCGCCAAGCAATCTAGCATGTCATCCAATCTAGGAATCGGAAAATGATACTTGATTATGATCTTATTGATAGCTCTACTATCCACACACATCCTCCAAAGCCCACCTTTCTTTGGAGTTAAGAGAGTAGGTACTGCACAAAGGCTAATACTAACCCGAATATAGCCTCTATCAAGAAGCTCTTGAACTTGTTTTTGCAACTCTTCCTTCCCCTTTGGAGCCATACAATATGCTGGTTTGTTTGGAAGGGTGCTCTCGATACCAAATTAATGGCATGTTGAATGTCTCGCATAGGAGGTAAGTCGGGAGGTAACTCATGGGGAAAAACATCACCATATTGTTGTAATAACCCAGTGACAGCACTAGGAACATCAATTCCAACCACTGTGTTGACTGGAATTAATGCCAAAATGTAGCCACTATGTCGACTTTCTTGAATGAAGTTTTTAGAAGCTAGTAAAGAGGCTGTAGAGGATTTAGAAGTCACATTTTCCTTCGTCGGTAGCAGATTAAATTGTTGATTATCTTTGCTTAAGATATAGGTGTTCTTCTTCCCATCATGCATCATTTGGTGATCAAATTGCCAAGGTCTTCCAAGAAGGATATGACACACATCCATTGGTACTACGTCACACCAAACTTCATCAAAATATTTCTTCTGGATAGAAAATGGCACTAAGCAACGCTTCGTTACTTTCACCTCATTACCTTTCTTGAACCAATAGAGTTTGTAGGGATATGGGTGATCTTGAGTGGCAAGCTTCAACTTATCAACTGCCTCTTGAGAGACCACATTTTCAAAACTTCCCCCATCAATGATCATACTACAAACTCTTCCTCCAATGCTGCAAGCTGTATAAAAAATATTGGTTCTTAACCAATCTTCTTTGGATTTGAATTTAGGAGGAAGAAGAGTCTTCCTCATCACAAGTGTCAAGCCCTCTTCTTCGTCAAAATCACCACCAACCTCATTTGAAGGTTGATCAAAAATGGGTTCTCCATCTTCATGTTCAAGCTTTTTTACTTCCTCCAACATAATAGCCTTCTTCCTACAATCCAAAGATCTATGCACGGCTCTCTACACTTGAAACATTTGAAAGTACCCACTTGTTGCTGTCTACCCCAGCCAACAGTGGCTGTTTGGGACTGTTTTGGGTCTGTAATAGCAGATTTAGGACTTGCTAGTTGCTGACCAACCCCAGAGGTTTCTCCTCTCCCGTTTGTACTTGAATTCCCTACCTTATATTGGTTAGAAATCCCCTAACCAGACCTCGAACCCCACTGTCCAGACCTTAAAGCTGGCCTAGTTTGTTGCTTCTCCACCAGTAAAGCCCGGTTGTAGGCTTCCGACACGTTTCACAATGATTGAAGGCTAAGGACATCTTGGATGGATGGCTTCAATCCACTCAAGTACCTTGCAACCATTTGTTCTTCACTTTCATTCAAATCTACCCTTTCTACAAGTTGGTGAAATGCCTCTATATACTCCTCTACACTTCCTTCTTGCTTAAGGTTGTGTAGGTCTATGTAGAGTGATTGGGTGTAGTTGAAAGGAAGAAATTGTTCACAGAGCTTTTTCTTCATCTTCTCCCAACTCTTGATCTTGACTTTACCACTTCTTTGGCGAGAAATTTGCAATTGTTCCCACCAAGCAGAAGCTCTCCCTTTTAAGGCAAATAGCAACTAGCTTCACTTTCTTTTCATCCATAACTTCATAATAATCAAACACCCTCTCAACAGTGTTAAGCCAATCTACAAAGTCTTCCGGTTTGAAACTCCCATGAAATTTTGGAATTTCACCCTTGAAGTTATAGTCAAGCCTTGGCTTATTTCTTTCCACAAAAGGCCTACCCCTTGGAGGAACTCCAAAAGGGTTCTCAAAATGATAATGAGAGTCATCAGACTCATCGGTAGCCTCATGAGGAGGCTGCATACACTGCACCACCTTCGTATGTGACGCAACTTGTCTCCTTAATTCAGCAATCTTATCTCCTTTCTCTATATTTTGATTCCGTCCACCTTTCCTCCCCACGTGAAGATTAGCTTCAACTCCTTCCCCAACATCCATATGATTCCCCCTTATTCCACCTCTCCTTCTTTGGGCCATTAAAAGCTTCAATCTTTGAAAAAAATTGCGAATAGCAGCAACAGCACAAGTGATCAAATCTGTGATATTTGCAGCAGCAACACAGATTTGATATGCACAAGGAACCTAAATCTGAATTCTAGTATCTTGAATGGAGGGAGAGAAAAAAGAAACACAAGGAAATCTAGGACTTAAATGATCTAATTAGTAGGGAAAAAAAGGACCAGATCTGTGCTCTGATACCAATTGATGGAAATCAAGATCAAATAATTGAGAATTTGAATTAGAATTGCATTAAAATTAAGAATCAAAGCTGGAATTACAGAGAAAGTAACGGGAGAAGTTGGTTGGTATTCAGCAATATTGGAATGTTCCCAGGTGTTGTTTTGGGGATTTTAATGTTGTTCATTTTCCTAGTGAACAAAGGGGTGGGTCTCGACTTTCTCAAGCTGTGGAAAAGTTTTCTGATTTTATTAAAATAGATTTGCCGTTGGAGGGAGGGAGTTATACATGGTCTAGTGGTACAGACCAACCATCCATGTCTAGGATTGATAGGGCTCTAGTGTCACACAACTGGGAGCAACACTTTCCGGATGTAATCCAACGGATTCTACCATGTACTGTTTCAGATCATTTCCCAATTCTTCTGGAGGCAGGGGGTATGGCGAGAGGGAAAAGTCCTTTCCGGTTTGAGAATATGTGGTTGAAGACGGATGGGTTTGTTGATAGGGTTGATTCATGGTGGAATCGCCATTCTTTTTCAGGTACTACTAGTTATGTGTTTGCAAAAAAATTGAAAGCTTTGAAAGAAGACATTATTCAATGGAATCGCCAAGAGTTTGGCAATGTTGGGCACAGGAAGAAAGAATTATTACGGGCTTTAGAGTTACGAGATGCTAAGGAAGGGGTTCTTGGTCTCACTGAGTCGGAGAGAGATGAGAGATATGAAGTGAGATCACAAGTTGAGCATCTTCTTTCTCTAGAGGAGATCTCGTGGAGACAAAAATCGAAGATGTTATGCATTAAGGAAGGAGATAATAATATTAAGTTCTTTCACAAGATAGCTAATTCTCATAGAAGGTTTAACCATCTAAGTTTCTTAGAAGTGGATGGGGTGATTTATGAGGATGGAGTAGAAGTTGCTGTTCAGGTAGTTCAATTTTATAAAACTCTATCTCAAGAGCCTGAGGAGTGGAGACCTTTTGTGGAAGGTCTGGAATTTGACCAAATTGGGGAGTTGGAGAGGGGCTGGTTGGAGAGGAGGTTTAAGAAAGATGAGATTCTATTTGTGGTCAGAGATATGGAAGGGGATAAAGCTTCTAGTCCAGATGGCTTTTCTATGGCCTTTTTCCATCAGTGCTGGAGAGTAGTAGAAAGAGATGTTTTGGCAGTCTTTGACGAGTTCCATCAGCACTGTAAGTTCGAGAAATTTCTTAATGCTACCTTTATAGCTCTGATTCCCCAAAAGAATGGTGCCTCTAACATTCGTGATTTCGGACCTATTAGTTTGGTGGGGAGTATATATAAAATCTTGACCAAGATTTTGGCTAATAGATTGAAAATAGTGTTAGATCAACTGATATCTGAATCTCAGAATAGCTTTGTGGGAGGTAGGCAGATCCTTGATTCAGTTCTCATTGCCAATGAATGTGTTGATAGCAGAATGAAGAGTAAGATTCCGGGGGTGATTTGTAAGTTCGATATTGAGAAAGCTTATGACAATGTAAATTGGGAGGCACTTCTGAAGTTGTTGAAGAAAATGGGCTTTTGGGAGAAATGGTATAGCTGGATCTGAACCTGTATCTCTACAGTGTAGTCTTTGCGTTAGTCAATGGGTCTCCAGCTAACTTCTTTGATAGTTCTAGAGGCTTAAGACAAAGAGATCCGTTGTCTCCCTTGTTATTTTTAGTTATGATGGAGGAGGTGTTTAGTAGGATGGTGAAGAGAATGGAAGGGGCAAGTTTACTTAGCAGCTTCAGGGCAGATGGTAGGAAGGGTAGAGGGGAATGTGTTTCTCATTTATTGTTTGCGGATGATACTTTTTTGTTTTGTGATGCAGAAGTGGAGCAAGTCCTACATGTTCGGCTGCTGCTTTTTTGTTTTCAGGCTGTGACTGGTTTGAAGGTTAACATAGCTAAAAATGAGATGGTTCCTATAGGGGAGGTAAATAATGTGCAAGCTTTGGTAGAGATTTTGGGTTGTAGGGTTGGGGCCTTGCCAATGACGTATCTTGGTATGCCGTTGGGGGCACCCCACAAGTCCCCTTCTATTTGGAACCCTATTTTGGAGAAATTTAAACGGAAGTTGGCAGGGTGGAAGAAGTTGTATTTATCAAAAAGTTGTATTTGGAACCCTAGGTTGACTTTGCTTAAAAGTACGCTATCTAGTCTTCCTACCTATTTTTATCTTTGTTCACCATTCCTACACATGTGGCAAACAAAATTAAGAAGCTTCAAAGGGACTTCCTGTGGGGTGACTCTAAGACACATTTATTGGGTCGGGATAAGGTGTGTTTGCCTATTGCAAAAGGTGGTTTGGGTATTAGGAAATTAACCACTTTCAATAAAGCCTTACTAGGAAAGTGGCTTTGGCATTTTGGGATTAAGGAGAATAGGCTTTGGAGGAGGGTGGTAGCTTTGAAATTTGGGGAAGAATTTGCGGGGAAGGGGTGGACCTCTAAGTTGGGAAGGGGTGTTCATGGATGTGGTTCATGGAGAAGAATCTAGATGGGTTGGGAAGTTTTTAACAAAAATGTTGAGTATAAGGTTGGGGTGGGGGATAGAGTGAAATTTTGGACAGATAGATGGTGCGGAGATCTTTCTCTCCATTTGGCTTTTCCAGCCTTGTACAATTTTGCTGCAAACAGAGAGGCATCCGTAGAATCATCTCTCATTTGTCAAGAAGTAGGGGATAGGAGAATTTGGGATGTTCGTTTCATTCAAGGTCCTAATGATTGGGAGGCAGATGTGGTGGATGATTTCTTTCGTTTCTTGGCTTCCAATTTACCTTCTATGACTGATGGTGATCATTTGAAATGAAGGTTGACAAAAAACGGGGCTTTTACTATCCGATCTTTTTACCATAAGTTACATGGCTCTTCTTCAGTTGCTTTTCCTTGGAAAGGTATTTGGAAGGTTAAGGCACCTCAGTGTGTCTCTTTCTTTGTTTGGACAACCGCATGGGATAGGATCCTCACGAGAGATATCTTGAGACTTAGGGGTTTTGATTTTGTTGACTGGTGCATTATGTGTCATTGCTGTGATGACACAGTGAATCATTTGTTGTTACATTGTGGGAAGACTTATCGGCTGTGGTATTTTGTTTTTAGGATTTTTGGGATCTCATGGGTCCTCTCATGTACAGTGAGAGATTTTCTATTTAGTTGATGGAATTGGTTGGGAAAGCATTCATCTTACATTTGGAACCTAGTTCTGCTGTGTTTGATGTGGTGTATTTGGAAGGAACGCAATCAGCAGATGTTTGAGGATTTGGATAGATTTGAGGACCAACTGCTTGCTCTCTTTTTTGGTTCCCTTTTTGATTGGGTTAGGGCTTGGGGACTCACATCTAGTGACTCTATTCCTTTATTCCTTAGCTCTCTTCTTCTTTGTATTTATTGACTTTTTTGTCTTTGCTTTTTCTTCTTTTTTGTAATTCTGTTCTGCTGGTGCTATTTTGCATCTTGTAGTTTTGTTTATACTTTTTCTTACCTATCAAAAAAATAAGAAAGTATCGGGAGAAACAATCTCTGTCCAGGTCTGAAGCTAAGTTAAAAGTTACATCAAAAACTAATTCTACTCTTACATAACAAGTCTATTTATAATCTTTAACTACTAGAGAATAACCTAGATAACAGTTACATCTAGGTAGGCTATTAAGAAGTCAAAATAAGGGGCTGCCTGCCTGCCCTAAGAGTTCAGAAATGGTGGCTGGTTGTTTTGGCTTAGGAGTAGAGGGTGACTGGTTGACAGTCCTAAGAGTGGGGGGGGAGGGGGGGGGGGGGGGGGGGGGGGGTTGGGGGTTGTGGGGTTGGTTGGCTGGCCTAAGGTAGAGGGTGACTAGATCACTTCTGACTTGTCTTTGATCCATGTCAAGCTCAGAGAAGCTGAAAATCTTTGTTCTGCCTTATGCTTTTTTCACATGAGGTAGCTTTTTGAATATACATCTTTCTTACATATCAAAATAAATAAATAAAAATTTCTGGCTTGAGGGAAGATGTTACCATCTAGAAATAGAAACATTTCTGCTTCTTTATGCTTGTTTGGGAAAACATCTTACAGCTACAGAAACATGACGCTTTAAAGGGGATATGATAAATTTAGTAGTTATACTAAAAAACCTAGGAAATAAAGTAAAAATTTGTTATGCATAGGGAATATAAACTACAATTATCTTATCTTTGTGAAAAGAGATGCTTAACGTGCCACAAGCAACCAATCAAGTATTGAATGGACACTTTTCTTTTCATAGTCTAAATAATGGCAAATGTGGTCTTCTTTGATTTATGCACAAGGAAGTAGTTATGCCTAATAACCATCAGTGAGCCACAGGACGTGAGAAACCATTTTATTTGATTTCTATTTCTATTTTCTTTTCTTCTGCTTCTCTTTTTTTCCCCGGAAAATATAATCAGATAAAAATTTCTTAAGCATTATTCTTTGTAGTACATGGAGGGAGGGAGAATCACGTAAAAGATTTAATATTAGCAATGGCATTAATGAGTTTCAGGAAACTTAGTACCAAATAATGTACATACACATGTGCATATATACATACATACATACATACATATATATATTACCCATACATTTATTGGATTGCTTTTTATCCCTTTTGTTTCATTTCTATTAACAATAAATCTGGTTTTCATGTTTGGCATTCAGAAAATATTTTGCAATCTATGCAGACACTTGCTTTGCAAGTTTTGGTGATAGAGTAAAAATCTGGATTACAATTAATGAGCCGCTTCAAACTGCTGTGAATGGATATGATGTGGGGGAATATGCTCCTGGAAGATGTCAAGGTTCTTCAATAGAACCATATTTGGCTGCGCACCACCAGATCTTGGCCCATGCAGCAGCTGTTTCAATATACAGAAGCAAGTATAAGGTATGCTGTTCAATTATGTATTAGTGATTGAGAACTGTCTTCTAAATAAGGATGGTGTGGTTATAGAGCTTAGTCTGCTTGGCGTTTCTCTTTATCAAGCTTTGTCTTCTCTTGAGCATTGTAATTTTTAGAGTTTGATTGTAATTCTCTCTGAGTACGCCCCTGGTGTATTTAGTTTTGTTTTTATTAATAAAAATTTTTGTTACTTGTCAAAAAAGAATCAAGATTTTGCATTATGTTCTGTAAATCATAACAATTAATATATTATGTCAAGAAAACTTAGGTAGTTTTTTTTGCACCATCCAAGATTACAGACATTATGGGTTATTACTTCTAATGGTTTCCAACATTTTTCCCTCATCTGCTCAGTTTTACTGCCTATTTAAAAGAATGTGAATAAATTCATAACAAATTAGAAGTGATTAAAGCTGCTTAAAGTATCACCCTGGAGATATTTGTGGTTAGTATATATTAAATGGAGGCTATGGTTTTTGGTTTATTTGGAATATGTTGGGTTATGCCAAAGTCTGCTGTTGAGCTTCTTGCTTGCTGGCAAGGTCAATTTGGTCACCATCATAATGGATATATATGGATCGTTGATGTGGTGTATTGGAAAGGAAAGAAATAGTAGGTGCTTTGAAGATAGTGAGTGTTCTATGTTTGATCTCAAGTTATTCATTTTTTAGAACCTTATTGGACTGGTTGTCAGTGTGGAGACCATTCCTTTTCTTCAACTTTGGATTTACTTGATTTATGTAATTTTTGTATTTGATTTGTACACCCTTGTATGCACCTTATGTACTTGGGATTCTCATTTTTTATATCAATAAATTTTATTTCTAATCAAATATATATATATATATATATATATATATATTAATGCCTTCTTTTATCTTCAATAAAAAAGAAGAAAGCTTGGAGCTAACTTGGTTTTATTTTTTATTTTTTATTTTTAAATGAAATAGAAAATTTAGTACGATAACCAATGAAAGGGGGATGAAATGTTGGATGATATAGTTCTCCTAGTTCTTGCTTGAGTATAATATTTAGGTTGAGTTTGTCTCCACCAAATTCTCTGATTGACAGCAGGAGTAATGAATGGCTGATCCCAAATATCACACAAAAGCAGTTTAAAAGTTACTTCATGTTATTAAATATGTGTTGTACCGCATTGATCTTAAGATATTCTGTAGTTTTCTTTCTTCCCAAGATAGTAGTGATAGTATATGTTTCCTATTTCTGAAGGTTTGTGTTACCATGAAAACCCTATTTTAGTTTGATTTGGGGCAATTTCCATGGCGGGTTTTCATAGTTTTTTCATTGAATCCAAGTTTTTTCAATTAGTTATAGAGGAAGGGGGACGTTATTTCTTGCTACGGATACTTGAGAGGGGCAAATACTTCATGGGATCAGTCTTCATGGGCAAGATTGCAGCACAATGGCTGATGAATAATATTGAACACATTGTTGTTGGGGCAATTTCCAAACAGTTTTTCACATTCAGAGACGGTGACATTGCTTATACTCTCCAACGAAGCACCAATTCCTTTGGTCAGTTCTTTCTTTTGACTGAACTCAAAGTTGGCGGGTCTAGGAGGTTGATTATTATCCCCGAAGGCAAAGAGAAAAATGGTTGGAGGGCTTTTGGTCTTGAACTAAGAAAGATGTTGAATCCTTCCCAATATGCAGCTGGAATTGGTCATCCAAAATTTTTTCCTCAAGTGCATAGGCATAACGTGGAGGCTCAAAACTCTAGAACTTTTGCTGATGTTGTGAAAGGCTATCATGGAAAAGCAGAGGATAGACAGCAGCTAAAGCAGTTAGGTACCACGGACAAGGGGAAGATGATACAGTTAGGAGATGAGAAGATGGTGGTGAAGAGGGTGGTGAATCCGAGATTTACAGGTGCCAAGAAAGGGGGTGGGGGGGGGGATTTTCCGGTGGGCAAGTCTGAAAAGATGAGGGAGCAATGCATTAATGTGGAGACAAAGTTAGGTGAGCAAAATCCAGCAGAAATTAGGATACGTTTCCCATCAAATTCAAAAGCAAATGAACATGGGAAGAAGTGTGATGTGAGTAGACCATGCTGGACAGGGAGTGGTCTAATCGTGGAGGTTGATGGGAAAGGGAGGAGGCGGGTTTCCTGGGATAGAAAGAAAGGGGGAGTTCAGATGTTTAAATGGGTATCACAGGCTAGGAAGGTTTTGTGCAAGGGCAAGCTCGATTTGGGCCCTAACAAGTTGGCAGCCTAACTACCAGTTAGTAAGTCAATTTTAGGCCCAAATCTCACAAGCCCAACAACTTTAGTGCTGGGGGAATGTTCCGTGCTTTGTGGTGGGCATATTTTCTCAGCCGATACTCACGAGAAGGACCGGGAGAGTCCAAGGGTGAGTCCGGCGTGTTCTGTGATGCCATCACAGGTGGTCGGAGGTCCTGTAAGGACACTGGCGGTACGGGTTCGGGCCGAGATGGGTGGTTCGAGCTCCTCAGTGCCTCCGATGAGCCCTGTTTTGCCGTTACAGGATGAGTACCGTACCGAGCTTCAAATGGTTTCACCGGTTGGTGCAGTGTTGCGCTTCGCCAGTAGGAGTGTCGAGGTGTACCGAGCCTCCTGTGTTGATGGTCTTCAGGCTTACCTCTGACCGGAACAGTATTTTGGGCCCCAATATGTTGTCGAGTGGGTTGATTTCTAAAGATATGAGGACGATGACTCTCAAATTAGTGCCGCAATCATTTGGACCTTCTTTTTGCAATCTCTTTCTAGAGTTGGTGCGAGCTGGATCACTGGGTTTGGGGGTATTGGGTCAGGAGGTTAATTCCTCCTATTGTAAGGAACTCTTTTGCCTTCCTAGGGAGGTCATGCCTGTGGAGGAAGCAGCTGATTTTTCTGTGGGTTTTGGTGAAACAGATTTGTCAGTTGGTTTTCCTTTGCAAGTCATTGGTCCGAGTGCGTCAACAGATTTGGCAGAGTTGGAGGAGGTCAATGAGGTATTAAATATTGAGACTAAGTTAGATATTTCTGGATGGGTGAAACATAGAATTCCTAGTTTCAATAAATTGGTTGGGTTGTCAATGACTCGATATGAGAAGTTGTGCATTGCTCTCTTACGAAAGCTTGAATCAGTGATGGAGACAGCCAATGTGTTACACAAGAAAGCAACGGGTAGCAAAAAGGTGGCTAAGTCCAAAAACAAGGGATGTATAGAGCTGCAAAACTTGATCTCTTTGGTGAATTATGACCGGATATAGAGGGTGGGCTAGTGCTGGTGCCTATAGTTGGGGATATTTTAGTGTTTATGAAGATAAAAATGATTTCGTGAAATGTTAGGATTAAATGATCCTTGGAAACGTCTTGTGGTGAAAAATTTGTTGCGTGAGTGGAAATGTGATGTTGTTTGTTTACAAGAGACAAAAATTGCTAGCATGAATAGACAGTTGGTTTGTAGTTTGTGGAGCTGTCCATATGTGGATTGGGCTATTTTGGAGGCTGATTGGACTGCTGGTGGTATTTTTTTTATGTGGGATAAAAGGGTTTTGGATAAGGTGGAGGTAATGGTTGGTACTTTCTCAGTGTCGGTAAAGTGGCAAGGGGTGGGGGACAGGTTTATTTGGGCTTGCTCAGGTGTTTATGGCCCAAATGAGAATGACGAGGGGCCACACGTGAGATGAGTTAGTGGGTATTCAACAGTCTTGGAGGATACCGTGGTGTTGTTTTGGAGACTTTAATATTGTTCGCTTTCCTAGCGAGTGTAGGGGCGAGACCCGTTTGACCCTAGTTATGGAAAAATTCTCTGAATTTGTTAAGGATCTTAACTTGGTTGATTTGCCTTTGGAAGGAGGAAAGGAGGTAGCTATACATGGTCAAGTGGTTCTAATCAACTAACAATGTCTAGGATTGACAGAGCTTTAGTCATTTCAGATTGTGAAGACCACTTCCCAGATGTTATTCAAAGGATTTTACCCCGTCCTATCTCAGATCACAGTCTAATTCTCTTGGAGGCAGGGGGAATGGCAAGGGGGAAAAGTCCGTTTAGATTTAAAAATATGTGGTTGAAGACGGAGGGATTTGTGGATAGAGTTCAAACCTGGTGGAAACGGCATTCCTTTATAGGTACTCCTAGCTTCGTGCTTGCAAAAAAACTAAAGGCTCTAAAATAGGACATTGTGCAATGGAATCGCCGAGAGTTTGGTAATGTAATGCGTCAGAAGAAGCAATTACTAGAGGAGTTGAAAACATTAGATGCTAAGGAAGGGGATTTTGGTCTCTCCGATGGGGAGAAATGTCATAAGGCAGAGTTAAGGTCCCAAGTGGAGCATCTTCTCTCCTTGGAAAAAATTTCCTGGAGACAAAAATCTAGGATGTTATGTATCAAGAAAGGGGATAATAACACCAAGTTTTTCCACAAAATGGCTAACTCCCATAGAAGGTTTAATCATCTAAGGACCTTGGAGGTGGATGGGTGGTTTTTGAGGAGGTTTTTGAGGTAACCAATCAAGTTGTACAATTTTATAAAAATTTGTACAAGGAGACTGAGCAGTGGAGGCCTTTCGTGGAGGGTTTGGAATTTGATCGTATTGGGAATATGGAGAGGCTTTGGCTTGAAAGGAAGTTTGAGAGAGATGAGATACTTCAAGTTGTAAGTGACTTGGACGAGAACAAAGCTCCAGGTCCCGATGAGTTTACTATGGCGTTCTATCATCATTGTTGGAGGGTAGTGGAGAAAGACGTCTTAGCGGTCTTTGAAGAGTTTTTCCAACGTTGTAAGTTCGAAAAATCCCTTAATGCTACTTTCATTGCATTAATTCCTAAAAGGAATTATGCCTCTAATATTAGAGATTTCCGTCCTATTAGCTTGGTGGGGAGTGTGTATAAAATCTTGGCTAAGGTCTTAGCAAATCGTTTGAGAATGGTTTTAGATTAGTTGATCTCTGAGAATCAGAATAGCTTTGTGGGTGGGAGACAAATCCTTGACTCAGTTCTTATTGCAAATGAGTGTGGATAGCCAAGGGAAGAGTAGGGTTCCTAGAGTCATTTGTAAGCTCGATATGGAGAAAGCCTATGATCATGTGAATTGGGAGGCTTTGCTGTTTTTGTTGAATAGGATGGGCTTTGGAGTGAAGTGGTGTAAGTGGATCCGTACTTGCATATCCACGATTCAGTTCTTTGTTTTAATTAAAGGGTCTCCAGTTGATTTCTTTGGTAGTTCAAGGGGTTTAAGACAAGGAGATCTGCTATCTCCTTTGCTATTTCTGATCATGATGGAGGTGTTTAGTAGGATGTTAAGAAGAGTGGTGGGAGCTGGTTTGATCCGTGGTTTTAATCTTGAGGGTAGGAGGGATGGTGGGGAATGTGTTTCTCATCTTTTGTTTGCAGACGATACTATCATATTTTGTGATACAGATGTGGAGCAAATTCTTCATATTCGGTTGTTGTTACTTAGTTTTCAGGCGGTAACAGGTTTGAAGGTCAATGTGCATAAGAGTGAAATGGTTCCAATAGGGGAGGTTGTTGATGTGCATGCCCTGGCTGAAATTTTGGGCTACAGAGTTGGAACCTTGCCTATGTCGTATCTTGGTATGCCGTTGGGGGCTTCACATAATTCCCCTTCAATTTGGAATCCAATCTTGGAAAAAATTGAGCAGAAATTAGCTGGGTGGAAGAAGTTGTACTTGTCTAAGGGGGATCGATTGATATTACTCAAGAGTACGCTATCTAGTCTTCCGACTTACTTTCTTTCGTTGTTCACAATTCCTACTCATATGGCTAATAAAATTGAAAAGTTGCAAAGGGACTTTCTTTGGGGTGATAGCAAGATTCATTTGGTAGGATGGGATAAAATTTGTGCGCCTATAACCAATGGTGGCTTGGGGATAAGGAAACTTACTACCTTTAATAAGGCCTTATTGGAAAAATGGTTGTGGCGGTTTGGGAAGGAAGAGAATCGGTTATGGAGGAGGGTGGTAGCTTCAAAATATGGGGAAGAATGGGGGGGATGGACCTCAAAGCTGGGTAGGGGAGTTCATGGGTGTGGTTTGTGGAGAGGTATTCGCACAGGATGTAATTTTTCTATTGTTTGGTTTTCTTTTATGTGTTTCTCTGTTTTGCTCTTCTTGTATTTTCTAGGTTTGCTCTATGTTCTTCATGCATAGAGTAGCCTTTCATATATATATCATTCTTACTTATCAAAAAAAAAAAAAATATATATATATATATATATATATATTAAATGGAGGCATCTCCTCATCTCTCACCTATGCACCTATGGCTAATATCATAGACCAAGGTCATATGGTATTTACCATTGACCTGGAACCTCATATTATTAAAGGATGCATCTTGGCTGGGTAATTAATGTAATAGTCATTATATCTTTACTGAGTAAAAGTATTTTCTGTATCATCCTTTACAAAGAGTCTCAGCAAAGACTGACTAAAATAGCATTGATGCGAGAGAATAAGCATCAGAGACCATATTTAAACGATGTCAGGATGGAACAAAAACTAGGTTTGCTAAATATGCTTCTGTTGTCACTCTCTTTGTTTGGTTATATTGGCAGTGCTTTAATACGTTCCCAGACCCAGTGCTTTTTTTTCCTTTTTTTTTTAAATTTTATAGTTGGGGGTAAGGGAATTAAAACCCTAGACATCTCCATTGTAAACACCAAGAGTACCCAGACCAGAGTTTTTACAATGTAGAAGACAAATAATTTTGTCTTTCCAAAGTTCCATCATATATTGAATTTAATAAGTTGCCTGTACAGTTACTGTTTTTCTGGTCATCAATAAAATTGCCATTTGTGCTCTTTAATCATTAGAAGAATAACATCCCTTTTTTGCTCTTGCAATCCTTGTATTTATTCCAGGACAAGCAAGGGGGACAAGTAGGCTTGGTGGTAGACTGTGAGTGGGCAGAGGCTAATTCAGAAAAAAATGAAGATAAAACTGCTGCAGCAAGACGTCTTGATTTTCAGCTTGGATGGTACTTCCCTTTTGATCAATTTTACAGTTAAACTCTTATCATTTAGTTTCTTGGTGATGTTGCATCTTAATTGAAAATACATAGGATGCTTATGTTTGCACCAATAAGAAACCACAATTTATGGGAAGTTCTTTTCATTAATTTGCATTAACTAAAACTTTTGGTTTAATTTTATGGTTTTAATTTTTATATGAAATGAAACATTATTTCCTTATCCAAATATACTAACTTGGATCTCCTAAGAAAACTTTGGGTCTTGTTCTTTTTAATTACCTAAATAGCAATATTTATGTAAATTCTAAATCAATTTATGGGATTGTAGTATGAAACAATGACCACTTTCCATCTCTCTCTCTCTCTCTCTTACACACACACACACACAAAAGCTGGCATTTGTGCATCAGACTAATAATGTGCTTGATGAATAAAGCCTGCTTAAGTCAATAAACATATGAAATCCTCACAACTTTCTTGGATCACTTCAATAATTATTAGTTTCATGTATTGTATTGTAAATCACTGGACTTGCAATGTTAAACAGTTACTTTGGGGAGGGACTGGGACGAGATATATAAGAAAGGATTATTTCACTAAAAATGACTCTTCAACCTCTTCAATGTCAATTCAAGTAAATTGGTTGAAATGAAAGTACAATCTAATGTTCATAGGTGTAGACATTGTAATTCTTTTATTAAAAAAACAAATAATAAAATAAAATAAACACCAAACTCTGGTCTGGTTTAACCCTTTTAATATATAGGAAATTATACTGAAAATAATTATAGAATATCTGAGTTTCACCAGTTGGATTCTTTTGGCATGAGATTAGCAAAATTTTAAAACAATGGTAAGTTATATTAGACTGGTTTCACCACTTGCTCTCTCTGCTTTCAGTTACGCTTTGTATGTTTGTCTTGGAATATATTTCGATCATTCAAAGATCCATTCTTCTTGCCCTTCAGATTATTAACTAGCTACAATTAATGCTGGAACAGGTATCTGCATCCAATATACTTTGGATACTATCCTGAAGTTATGCAAGAAAGGCTTGGAGATCGGCTTCCCAAATTTTCAGAGGAAGAAAAGGATTTGCTTAGGAATTCAATCGACTTTGTTGGTCTGAATCACTATACATCAAGGTTTATTGCTCATGTACCAGATAGCCCTGAAGAAGGTGATTTCTATAAAGCCCAAGAGATGGAGAGAATTGGTAAACGTTGATACTACCTAGTATTTCATACTCATTATTTTTTATGAGATCTTAGTATTTCATAGAAAAACTTATGTTGATGTCTAATGTCCTTGCTTTATCATCAGTTGAATGGGAAGGGGGTGAGAAAATTGGTGAGAAGGTATGATTCCTCTCTCTCTCGTTCGCAGATACAGATCTTGCAGTGTTTGTGAGCATGCATATATCTTTAGATTGTCTCTGGTCTGCTGAAAGATTTTATGTGGCAGGCAGCATCAGAATGGCTCTATGTTGTTCCTTGGGGCATTCGGAAGGTTCTCAATTACATAGCACAGGGATACAATAATCCTCCAATATACGTGACTGAGAATGGTATAACGTGGACATTTACCATCAGAAGAAAAACAGTTTATATTTTCAATAGATTTTCTTTGTAGAACTCTTATAGATGCACACATAGTTGCTAATTGGATATTTCTAGGTGACCTTGCTTTTCCAATTTGGCCAATTGGCTGGCACAGAATAATAGAACCTTAAACACTCACTTCTATATATTAAGATATGATCAAGAAATACTTTGGGCTGATAAGATCTCTATTTATTGTTGGAAAATTACTTAATGCATCCATGTTAGGTGTCCCTCAGATTCTAGTGCTGAGGGATATTTTCAATTATGCTAAAGTGCTCTTCTTTCACTTTCTCTGAACCTTTTTTCCACAACACATACAGGCATGGATGATGAAGATAATGAAACTTCTCCACTTCATGAGATGCTTGATGACAAATTGAGAGTTGTTTACTTCAAAAGATACCTTGCTGCTGTTGCTCAGGCAATCAAGTTGAGTTACTTCATTATATCATATTCTGTTTCAATTCCTGTCGAATAATAAACTGGTTCATTCATATTCTTCACTTGCAAGTACTTGGTAAATTGTGCACTAAGCCAATTATTTGATGCCTGCTAATTATGCCAATGTTTGTCTATGTGCATCACCATTCATCTTTATTTTATCAGAGCTAAGTAGTCAACTGATTAATCCTAAATTTTGAATCTGTGCTACCATTACATGCTCGAATAAATAAATAAATAAATAGAAGGGGGTGTGGGCTAGAAGAAGTTTGGCCACTAATTGCCATTTGAATTTTGATATTGCAATGAAAATACTCACTATTTAGAACTTGAAATTAGGTAAGCAAAATGCCTGTTTGGTTGTATTTTCATTAAAGAGATAAAACATTTTATAGAGAATAAAAAGGAAACTCAGGAACATTATGTTTCAATGATTTTTTTTTTTTTTGTTCCTTAAACTGAAAACAAAAGAAAATATGGAACAAAAAGAAATATCATTTTGATTTTCTGTGAAAAGTGGCTGTTTTCAAAACCATTTCTTGGAAAATGTGTTTGGTAGCACATTTTTGCACTGTTTTCGTGAATTTTATTTTTAGAAACAGGAACCAAACAATCCAAAAAACTCTTGTAGGTATCTGAATACATGTACAGATTTGTAAGAACTTTTATCGACTACATTACACAAAATAGGTTCACTGGCTGGCTCTAGTTCATTTTTGTTTTACCAGAGATAAATACAAATTGGCCTTTATAAAGTTAGCTTTCATCTTACACTACTTGTCTAAACAGAGACTCTCTTATGTTTTTTTGTATTGGTCAAACAAATGTGTTATAAAATCAATTTTGTTTATTGGATTTCTTGGACAGGGATGGAGTAGATGTCAGGGGATATTTTGTATGGTCATTACTAGACAACTTTGAGTGGGCTCAAGGTTATACCAAGCGTTTTGGTTTGGTTTATGTTGATTACAAGAACGGGCTCTCTCGGCACCCAAAGTCTTCTGCTTATTGGTTCTTGCGGTTCTTGAAAGGTGAAGGGAAAAATGGCAAGAAAGACTGACTGACTTGTGCCAGTCTTCAATTAATTTTTGAAGCATATGTAAAAATCTATTTGTGCTTATTAAAAGTGTTTGCGATTGAGTTTTTAGCCATAAAGGACTTTAGGATTGTAAACTTGTGATCTTCATATCCTGTCCAGCAAAAAGAGAAAAAGTTTGCCTTATATTCCATATAAGTTATATCCTGTCCGGTACTAGTGATGGTTCCCAAAGTGATACTATCCAGTACTCATGTTGACTAATGTGCAAATTGTGGGGCTAAATGTATCTCCATAGTACTATTTATGGGTCTTATTATACTATTTAGCTGACTTTTAGCTTTTTTTCTACAATACTTTCAACAAAAAATTTTCTAATTCAGTTAAATAAACTATTCACAAAGGGATTATCTATTAGGTCATAATGAATCATCAGTGAGGCAGAGCCTATAATGCTGCACATCCTGATCCATGAATCCACTCGCACCATTAGTCAAACATGAACAAGTATGATGTATTAACCAAATTCACACTTCTGTAAACATAAAACGTTCAAGATTCTGCATATGTCTCAAACCTCACCAATTGAGCGAACATGAAAAAGTCTGAAACCACATTATCAGAACCGGAGGTTGACAGAATATTATCAATGTGAAAACTTGTAACCATACGTTGATTTGTACGGCAATGCCATGCCATGAAGATTCACATGATTTGATCAAATTGATTGAAATAAAACAAGAAATGCATAAATTCATACCTCACGACAGCTAACGTTAAATGAGCTCTCAAATCTCACTTTTCCTACTTGCTCTTGACAGGAAACACATGATCCATGCAGTACTTGTTATAAGACCCAACTAAAACATGTCACAATAATACAACTTTTCCCCTTTTATATATTCTTTTTCTGCAGCAAACAGATAAATTAGCATTTCAATTGCAAATGATAATACTTTACAGATATATACATATAAATATAATTCACATTACAACACTATTGCTAGAATCAACATGATACATGTGACACTCGACCCCATTGTTAAACTACCAGTTACATGGACTAAATAAAAGACATAAATTCCTAACCCAAAAAATTTTAAACAAAAAGAAAAGACAATTAGGGAAAAATCTATTGAAGAAAAAATAATCCCATCCCTGCCGAGCATCAGTGAAACTAGTACTATATGGGCCTTTTCAACTGTATCTGCTTTCCTATGTGAGATGATATCAGAAATCTGACTTCATGAGCTTTACTCGAGGTTTTATATTTATGCTGTCAAAGGGCTTTGCCTGTTCTACATGTATGTAATCCCTTGTCTTAAGAACCTGCAAAAGGGTAAAATTTAAAGCATGAAATAGAAGGCTTAATTCTTTTAAAATAAATAAAATAATAATAATAATAATAAATCTGTCCCGGAAAACAAAACTAAGTTAATGACCCTCAATAAGTTCAATTATTGTTTCACTTTTAGAAACATCGAATTTCACATATAGAACGCAGACTCGGCCACACTGAGAAATCAACTTTTCCCCTTCCTGAAAGCCTAAAAGTCGAGGTCCAAATCCAGTCCTATTTTCATCTCTATGGGTGGTTAAACAGAATGTGTGGACAACAATACAAACTAGAACCTCCTTCAAAACTAGACTCTAAACTTTGTATCTTATAACTGAATTAATGTAAGGATGATTTGTTTCAACACAACACCTTTTCTTTTAGCAGACTTCCACTCTAATTGAGAGCTATGCTTTGGAACCACATTTTTACTCCTCACACTAATTTTTCAGCAAGTCAAGGTTTCTACAAAAATGAAACCCTTAATTTTACAACTGTTTAATGAACAATACACACACACACACTAATTTTTCAGCAAGTCAAGGTTTCTACAAAAATGAAACCCTTAATTTTACAACTGTTTAATGAACAATACACACACACACACACACACACACAAAGCTATACATGTTGTAAGTACTTCTGTAAACCCATATGAACTCTAAACAAACACCAACAGCTTAAAAAAGGAAATGAAACTTTTTTTTATTATTTAAAAAAATAAATAAATAAAGAAGGAATGGAATTCTCTCAACCAAATCTGAATATGTTAAAAAAATAATAAATGAATTATCATCATACATGCACATTTATATACAGGTGTAAAAACATATATAGATGCATGCATGCATATTTTTTTACTTCTAGCACCTAATTTCTAAAATAAGAATGTTAAGATGGACAAGTAGAAACACAGAAAGATAGGATTCGAGATAAGTAAATTCGCTTAAAGATAGAGGTAGCCCCTACTGATGAAAAGACAAGAGGTCGCTTTAGATGGTCAAATGGCACCTCCCTAGGTACTAATAAGTACCTAGGGCTAGGGGTTGGAGGGGAGGGGTTCGGGTAGTAAGTTGGGAGATTCTAAACACACTCAAAAAAATAAAAATAAAAATAAAAGCAGCTGTATGGTTAATCCAGCCCAGCAGTAAAAATAAAAATTCAACTGTATATGATGGTTAATGGCCCAGGAATACTATGTATAAATTCATAGATCACCTATAACAAAACTGTATCAATAATGAAATATGCACTTCAGAATTCAATTTAAATTTTCACCTAATCTAGCAAGATAAAAGTATGATTTCAACCAAAAAATATTACAAACGTACCAATGTCTCAAAAAACATCCTTGATGCTTCTTTACGAGTTTTACCAGCTAGTAGATTATCCATGGGGAGTGTCTTTCTTCCATGTACAGCTTCCTTATCAAATAAAGTCTGGAGATACTTGGCAACAGCCCTATTTTGAAAAGGGAAAGAACATCATTGAGGGTTAAGGTTGTATAATGACTATAAGCAATTTTAATTATCAAAAAAGGACTAACAATTTTAAGGTAGAAAAGTACGTAGACGTGTTAAAAATCAGAAAATTAAATGACAGACAAACTTGTCTGGCATAATAAAAAATGTTCCCTAGGATCCTGACAATTATTGCAAAAATGAAACCACATAAAGTTATTCAGAATGTTCCACAGAAAATCTTGAACCAAACAATTAGCCCATTTTCCCTAATACTCCATTCAGGTTTTATAGTAAAACATAGCTAAAACCAGAACCCAGATAGTAAAACCACTTAAGACCAGCAGTATTATAAACTGCACCAACTATGAGGGAGGAGAGGCATTCCAGCAGTTCTAGCAGGAGAATAACATTAGCCACTACCTCTTATCTCATGCCCTCAGCCTTTGTTGCAATTTTCCTGACACGCACACCACCATTGACCAAACAAGGAAAAAAAATGTTCTTAAAACAAAAGAGAATATTGCTTAATCAACATGTTGGCCATAGTCAGTAAGCCCAAACACCATATTTAGGTCAGGCTTCCTAACACAAAAGTTGTAGGTACCAACCAAAACTCAATCAAACAAACAGGCAACAAAAACTCTGGTCTCTAGTGCCTTTGCTTAATAGGATAAGTATTGCTGCATGTAAAAAAACATAAGGCCAAACAACTGAGGTGTGCACACCTGGTACGAGATGACCATCCAGTGTTCTCAAGAAGGCGAGTGTCTTCAGTACTTGATGGCGTATTATCGTCTTCTTCTTCAGCTATTTCTTCATCATCTACATTTAAGAATTCTGGGAGAAATGGGAAGAAAAAAAATGTATCAAACCTATGAACTACAGGACAAATAAAAACACAAGCAGTAAAAGAAGTTTTTTAAATTACAACCACGATTCACTGCACCGTCCCAAACCAACAAGATAGATAAGCAATATTGTTACCCATGCAGGGCATAACTCATTATCTTTTTTTTGATAAGTAAGAAAGATGTATATTCCGAAAAGAGCATAAGGCAGACCAAATATTACAACAAAAAAAAAAAGGCTAATTACAAAGAAGAGAACTAAGGAACAAAGGGAGAGAATCACTAGAGGTGAGTCCCCAAGCCCTAGACTAGTCAAAATGGGAGCCACCGAAAGAAGCAAGCAACTAGTCAGTGGAGCTTTCCATGTCCTCAAAAGTCCGCCAATTTCGCTCCCTCCAAATACACCACATTAAACACAATGGAACTAAATTCCAAATGCTAGATAAGTGCTTTCCAAACCAAATACACCAACCAAAAAGGAGTATCTACAACCCATCTTGGCAAGACTCATGAAATCCCAAAAGATCTAAAAACCATGCTCCACAACCGATAAGCCTTTTCACAATGAAGTAGCAATGATACACCGTCTCTCCATTACACCGACACATAATACACCGGTCAACAAAATCAAAGCCTCTACCCCGCAAATTGTCACCTATAAGAATCTTATCCCAAACTGCGGTCCAAACAAAGAAAGAAACACGCCAAGGAGCCTTAACCTTCCAAATACCTTTATAAGGAAAGATAATAGGCAAGGGACCTCTAAACTTGTTATAAAACAACCGAATGTCAAAATCCCCATTAGGCTTCAACTTCCACCTCATCCGATCTCCAACATCCATTAAAGGAATGTTTGCTCACAAGAGACGAATAAAGTTCACCCCTTCCTCCATCTCCCAATCATTAAATTCCCGGGTGAAACGAACATTCCAACTTCGTCTCTCCCCCTCCCCCAGCCTTGTCAAAAAAGATTCAACAGAGGCCTCCTTATCTCTAGCAATACCATACAGCCTCAGGTAAGCCAACTGGAAAGGTTGATCCCCACACCACCCATCCTGCCAAAATCTCACTCTATTTCCCATCCCAACGACAAACTGAGTGTTTTTTCTAAAATCCTCCCAACCCATATGAATACCTCTCCATAAACCACACCCATGAACTCCCCTGCCCAACTTAGAGTCCATCCCCCCATTCTTCCCCGAACTTTAAAGCTACCACCCATCTCCAAAGCCAAGTCTCCTCATTCCCAAACCGCCAAAGCCATTTCCCTAATAAAGCCTTATTAAGAGTAGTTAGTTTCCTTATACCTAAACCACCATTAGCCATAGGCGCACATACTTTATCCCATCCAACCAAATGTGTCTTGCTATCACCCCACAAAAAGTCCCTTTCCAGCTTTTCAATTCTATTAGCCACGAGTAGGAATAGTGAACAGCGAAAGAAAATAAGTCGGAAGACTAGATATCGTGCTCTTGAGCAACATCAATCCCTAGACAAATACAACTTCTTCCACTTGGCCAACTTTCGCTCAAAATTTTCCAAAATAAGATTCCAAATTGAAGGGGATTTGTGAGAAGCCCCCAACGGCATGCCAAGATAAGACATAGGCAAAGTTCCAACCTTGCAGCCCAAAATTTCAGCCAAGGTGTGCACATCATTTACCTCCCCTATTGGAACCATTTCACTTTTCTGCTCATTGACCTTCAAACCTGTCACAGCTTGAAAACAAAGTAACAACAACTTAACATGAAAAATTTGCTCCACATCTGCATCACAAAACAGAATAGTATCATCTGCAAACAAAGATGTGAAACACATTCCCCATCATCCCTCCTACCATTAGCTTTAAAGCCACGGAGTAATCCAGCACCCTCCACTATTTTCAACATCCTACTAAAAACCTCCATCATAATCAAAAACAGTATAGGGGATAACAAATCCCCCTATCTCAAACCCCTTGAACTACCAAAGAAAATCGGTTGGAGACCCATTGATCAATGTAGATTACTGAACCATGGATATACAAGTGCGGATCCACTTACACCACTTCTCCCCATAGCCCATTCTCTTCAACAAATCCAAAAGAGCCTCCCAATTCACATGATCACAAGCATTCTCAATATCAGGTTTACAGATGACCCTCGGAACCCTACTCTTCACTCGACTATCAACACATTCATTCGCAATAAGAACCGAATCAAGGATCTGTCTCCCACCCACAAAACTACTCTGAGACTCAGAGATCAACTAATATAACACTACTCTCAAAACAATTTGCCAAAACCTTAGCTAAGATTTTATACACACTCCCCACCAAGCTAATAGGCCGGAAATCTCTAATATTGGAGGCATCATTCTTTTTTGATATTAAAGCGATGAATGTAGTAGCATTAAAAAATTTTTCAAACTTACAATGTTGAAAAAACTCTTCAAAAATCGCTGAGACATCTTTCTCCACTACTCTCCAACAATAATGATAAAAAGTCATAGTAAAACCATCTGGACCTAGAGCTTTGTCCCCTTCCAAGTCTCTTACAACCTAAAAATTTTCCTCTCTCAAACTTCCTTTCAAGCCAAACCCTCTCCTTATCCCCAATACAATCAAACTCCAAACCCTCCACAAAAGGCCTCCACCCCTCCAGCTCCTAATACAAAGCTTTATAAAATTGTACTACCTGAGCAGCTACCTCAAATTCCTCCACATAAACCACCCCATCCACCTCCCAAGATGCTCAAATGATTATACCCTCTATGGGAGTTAGCTATCTTGTGGAAGAACTTAGTATTATTATCTCCTTCCTTGATACATAGCATCCTAGATTTTTGTCTCCAGGAAATTTCTTCTAAAGAAAGAAGATGCTCCACATGGGACCTCAAATCTACCCAATGACATTTCTCCCCATTAGTAAGTTCAAGATCCCCTTCCTTAGCATCTAAAAGTTTCAACTCCTCTAGCAATTGTTTCTTCTAACGATCTATATTACCAAACTCTCTACGATTCCACTACACAATGTCCTCCTTCAAAGCCTTTAATTTTTTGGCAAGCATGAAATTAGGTGTGCCTGCAAAAGAATGACAACTCCACCAGGACTGAACTCTATCCACAAACCCATCTGTCTTCAACCACATGTTCTCAAACCGGAATGGACTTTCCCCCCTCGCCATTCCCCCTACCTCCAAGAAAATTGGACTGTGATCTAAAAAAAGACCAAGTAAAATCCTTTGAATAACATTTGGGTAGTGTTCCTCCTAGTCAGGAGTTACCAAAGCTCTATCAATCCTAGACATCGATGGTTGATCTGTACCACTTGACTAAGTATAGCTACCTCCTTCCAAAGGCAAGTCAATCAAATTAAGATCCTCGATAAATTCAGAGAATTTTTCCATAACTCATTATCATTAGCAATTTTTATAGGTATCACCTAATTCCACAGCAACGAGCACTACCCAGCAACAACATGTAGTGGAAATAGTTCCTTCATGATTAGGCTTTAGAAAATATAAAAACTACAGGAATAGTAGACACCAATCTTATGGCTAAAATACAAAAATTGCTTTGCCATACATATAACTTATTCATTCAATTAGCCTCACCTCACAAGTTATTCACTTCACAAGGTAGTACAAACAAAATTTAGAACACAATTCAAAATTTCTAAATGGAGAGAATCAAAAACAAAGAAAAGAAAGAAAAATGAACCTGTGTCATTCCCAACTGTGACATCTTCAAAACCCTGCACCATGTAGTCAAAACATTTTTCTTTAAGGAATGCATGAAAAATATAAGACAAATTTGAATTCAATTAAACAGAGAATATCAACAAAGTATTCTTAACATGTATGACAAAAACGCATCATCCTGATTATTCCTGAAGATGACCTTGCTCTAACAAATATTGACCATGCTCAAGAATCACCCAGTTAAGGAATAGAAAAATAGTAAAATTTTCAATTGATCATATTTTATGCAACAAAACAAAGTTAAATATGAAATGGTAATATAATATAATTGATAATTCCATGTTTTTGTTTGACTTATCAAAAAAATAATAATTCCATGTTTTTGTTTGTGTTCACATGTTCACACGTATAATACACATGCATGTTAAACCAAAGATGGACCAAAATGTGTTCTTGGTCGGGGTGAAAGAATATATATATATATATATATATATATATGTACAACTGTGGTTTGAGTTTGGATATATATATTACTTATGTATTATGTATTTATAACAATATTCTAAGAGGGAAAAGAAAATTTCGGGCAACAAATAAAAGAGAGGAAAACAACAAAGGAAGAAAATATAAAACTTACACTACGATCTTCAACACCAGGACAGTCAAGAGCATGGACTTCTCCATCCATGATACTATTTGGATCAGCTTCTTGACAGTCAGCATTTTCTTTAACATTCAGGGAAGCAATATTCACATCCAAATCAAGCTCTACTGAATGTGTAGAATCTATTTTCATTTCTCCCATACACATAAAGTTAGAGGTAGGGTCTTTGTCATCACAACCCAAGTCTACAGGCACAACTCCATCCTCATTCAAAACCCCTGGCTTATCATTTCCTGTTTCCTCCAAAGGCTGGTTACCATTTTCAAAAGCTAGATTATGGCATTCACTTGCAAGTGAACCTTTTATATTCTCAGCAAGTTCAAGAGAACCTGACTGTAGGTGTGCACTGATTTCAACCCCATGTTCTACAATTTCAATGGCATCAACAGCATTCCCATTGCTCATATTCACCACAAAAGCATCGCCCTCAACGGTCTGAGCATCCAATTTGTTATCAGGTGACATGCATGATGCGCCAATTAGCAGAGAAGCAGATGCATCATCAGTTTTATCCATTAGAGATGGCTGAACCACAAAGTCCACTGGCACATTGCAAATATATCCAGAAACAGGTTCAGTTGCAGACAATGATTCGAGCCCATTAACAAAAAATCCATTGACTGCATCAGCAACTTCAACATTCCCTCTCTCAGTTCCCATTTCATAGAACTCTCCCAAGGGGTCAAGTTGAGAAAATCTAAAGTCCTGTATGTCAGAAATAGCCTTTGGCTGCTCTTGAGAATTCATTTCTTGCAACCCTAAGTTAAAACTTTCAACCTGCTGCCTCTCAGTCTGAATGGAATTGTCAGCAGGTTGTGCTTCTACATCACTTCTGACTACCACGGGCTCAGTGCTCCCATCCATTTCACTTTCTTCAGCGACATTTGGCCTAACAGAAGATTCCATACCCTTTGCTGCTTCTGAATTATTGCCTTGATCATTTTCAGAAATTCTAATGCCGCTTAGATCAAATGTCTCACTATGCAAGAATATTAAGTTGGCCGACATACCTGAAAGATAAATCAAAATCTCAGGTAGATTGTAGGCTGATGTTTAAACAGTTGCATAAGCAGATGCTGCATTGTTTGGAACTAAAAATGGAAAATATCACCAAACTCAAAAAAAATAAATTAGTTACGACATAATGAAACCGATACAGAAGTAATGACTTAGGTCAAATGCATTCATCTCAATGAAATTCATACAACCAAAACCAAATATTTACATTTCAAAAGCAACACTGGTGGCCATATTGTTGATGAAGAAGCAGCAAAACAGTGGTATTAACAGGCAGAGGCATGCAAAAGACCGATATCATGAAACGTCTTAAGTGGATATAAAACCATCAAGCTATAATTATTTCCAGCTGGGAACATATACATAAAAAAGATGCTAGGTTCATAGAAGCAAGTCTTCAAAAAAGGCTAATGGGATGCATAAACGGCTGCTACCATTTTTTTTCTCAGATTAAGTGTATCACAATATTTTTTTTGTTTTTCCTTTTTCTAACATAGAGGGGTGTTAGAGGTGTTTCACCAACTTTACATATATAATGCAATCAAACTCTTAAGTAGCTAACGAAAAAGACAGGGACAGAGAAAGGGAAATTAAACTACATAAATTCAGAAAGCACCAAAAGCAATAATTAAAGTTTATTCTTTAAAAAAAAAAAAGAGAGTCAAATTATTGAATATATAGAACTAGAAACTCACCAGTACAAATGGGTTCATTAAATATTTCATCTTCCAAGAATTGTCTAAGAATAGTTGAGATCTCAGGACGAGTGCAAGGAGCTTTCTTTCTTACACGACGTATGTCTTCAGTATTTGTCAACTGTAGACGAATTGTGCTAAAGAAAAGAAGGAATGTTTGTTAGTTATTTATTTAAGAGAGAAAATATTGCATATTTAAAAGCTTACTGCAGGATAACAATCAGGCACTAAAATAAATAAATAAAACACATACACAGTGCTGCCAGAAAAAAAAAATTATCATCATTTTACGCAGATTATAGGCAGGTTGGCCAAAGAGCATAGCCATTGGAGTTAATTGTCACTTTCAAGATGGTCCAGGATATCCATAATTTGTTGATCAAGTTTTATTTTTCTTTGTTAGTTACAGACAGATCCAGCCTTTTTTGGGGGCAAGCTACACACGCACCCAATGTCCTTTTAACCCACAACATCACCTTCCATCCTCTCATGTGCCAATGAATCATTTTTTTTATAAGTTCTGGCCCAAGAGGAGGGAGAATGGAAGATTTGAACTTCATAACCTCCTCTTTATATGGCATGGTCCCTAGCCAATTCCACTATCCCTTGGGATTGCAGATGTAATGAACCTTGAACCATTGACCTCACATTTTACGCCATCCTTATGGGAAAAGCAGTGCCATCTGAGCAAATGTTCATAGGCTAAAAGAAAAGAGATTTAATCATTTTTACCAAAAGCAAATAGAGCAGATAGCAATGTTACTAGTAATGGACATACCATGGATAATTTTTGTTCAAGAAGTATGGCTTTTCTTTGCTAGTAATGTGAAGATGTTAAGGGGTATAATGTTTATCAACAAGAGAAGAGGGGAATTATTCTCTTTCAAGACACACTCACAACAGACAAGCCAAGATAAAGTAGATCATGAGAGAGTGATAACACTTCAGTGGTGGGGAAGTAGGGCGAAGGGCTGGCATTAGACAAAATGGATGACAAAGGAAAAGCTATGTGCCTCAAATCAGATGATATCTCCTTTATTTCGACACTACTTTTCAACACGTGAGCTCCCAACTTCTATGAAGATAATAATTGAACCATGTTCATGAACTAGAAAAGAATACGATTTTTTTGGTCTCTTCATTTTTTTCTAAATAATTTTCACTGAAACAAAATACAGCACCACAAAGTAACTTTAAGAAACTGTAATAAACAGATGAACTACAAATGATGGCTAGTAGCCAGTAGTGTAAACAAAGTAATGGACAAAGAATATAAAACATACTCGCCATGCAAGACCATTGTATCATCCATAAGAACTTTCCTCTTCAAGGCACTAGATCGAGGCGCAGAACGCAAACGTTTCATGGGTACTACTTCAGGGGCAGGTGGAGTGGGCTTCATTTTCAAAACTGAAGATCTTCTTCCAACTAAAGCAACAAAAATTCATTTCAATCTTAACCTCATACTAACAAAAGCAAATATTACATGCCAAATTGAGTTTTAAATACTATTTACATCAAAGAATTAAGGTAAAAGGCCCATTAACTCATCCAACAGTCATAGTATAATTATAACATGCATGCATCAATCGAAAGGAATCAGGAAAGAACCACTTTGATACCTAAAATGGAAGACAACAAATCATCGTCATCAGGAATGGATTCTGCAGTTTTCTTGGATTGTGTCATGCCAAAAGATTCAACTGAATTTACACTCTGCACTGTCAGAGTGCTTTCTGTGAAACTACGCTTTTTCCCCGAGATCAGTTCAATCCCAGTGGCAGCTCCATCATCCCCAGCCAGGGCTTCTTTGTCTGGTGTAGAATTCACTAGCAAATCATTCTGTTTTGTAGTGAGTGCCTCCACTACAGAGAGCATCTTTTCCGGTGCAGGAAAGTCAGAAGTCTGGGGACTACTTAAATTATTCAACTGACTATTACTAGAGACTGCGTTTTTCATTTGCTCATCTACCTTCCTGGAATCTGACTGAATTTCTTCACATGGAGCAGATTCTGAAAATGAATTTTTTTCTAAGACTCTATCCGTAACATCAGTAGCAAGGCACTCTTCACCTAAAACAAGATGAAAAGACATAATCAATAGATACCAGGGCATGCTCAAAAATAGGAATTGTCGTGTGTCAACATAGACTTTATGCCTATTGTTTAAATTACTTACATGCATACGAAACATGATTAGTATTCAATGAACACAGCCCAATGAATTGAGGTAAGTTACTACGAATAACGTGGGCGGAGGGCTTGTTGGGTGGTGGAACTAAGTAATAAAAACTTCAGAGACTAAGTTGCAAGAACCACTAAATAAATACCTCCAAGAGATGACAAGTCAGGTTGGCTTTGATGGGCATTGCATGCCCGAAGCACATGCAATTGATTTGATTGCATAACATCATTAACAACTGGATCTGAAGTCTCTGTCTCCTTCAGTTCCTGACAAGCCTGAGCTTCAGCATTCACAACCTCAGGTCTCCCAGGTGATTCCAATGGACAGACAGCATTTGAAGCTGATGCTTTGCTTGTTGAGCATGATCTTCCCACATCATTAGCAATTTCAACATTATTGAGAATTTCTGGCCTTGGTGATGCTTGATCATCCTCCAGATAAGCCTCCGATTCTAGTGCAAAGATGCCACTTGAAAAAGTTTTATGACTAGGATCCTCAAAATCAGAGGTGATATGAGAGCAACTAGGAGATGCTACAGTTTCATCCAATCTAACTCCCACAGGTTCTACACATTCCACGTCAGTTTGATGTACAAAAGATGTACTAGGTTCATTGTCTATTACAACTCCATTATGAATATCTTCTGCCTTGTCTGGACCATCCAACACACCAACTGTCCCATCCGAACATTCTAATTCTCGATGAATAGCTTCAGTTTGCTCAATGGGATCTGAAGAGGGTAAAGAAGTTGAAAGGCGATTATCTGCTAACATGTGCTCCATACTCGCTTCAGTAGGTGGCAGATGTTCCTGCGGCTTCACCTGTTTGATGTCTTGGTCACCCAGAAGACAGCCATTCTCAACAGTATCAGCATTCAAATCATTGCGCAAAGACCAATTCACTGTATTTTTATCCCCAAGAAAATCTGACTTTCCAGTGTTCTCTGCTGCAACTAATCCTGTTAAAGTATGATCTAATTCCATATGGTCATCACAGGCTAAAGTCTCCTGAACACTGGATAAGTTTGGCTCTTCCAATAATCCAGGAGTAGATGGAGCCTGAGCATACTCAACAATTTCGGGATCTGTCACTAGAACATCAACCTATTCACACAAAGGGTAATTACACTGATTACATCAGGTAGCAATAATCACTCCTTCCCCCACAGCAGCATTATAGGAAGGGTGGGCAATGAATAAAGGGGAGGGAAGGAGACAGGATACAGAAGTGGGACAAAAGTACAGACAAAAAAACACAGTAAAAAACCTGATACAGAAGATATTTGGGTATTGGTATAAACCTGATTTCCACCACCATTCGTGTGCATGACTTCTGAAGTCTCTGTTATCACCTCGTTACTTTCATATTTTGTCTGAGTCGTCTCTGATTGGACAGGTACCTGAGGATCAGCACTGCAATCAACAAATGAATAAGATACATCAGGATATGATCATTCCATGGATCACGCAGCAGAGAACCCATTCACAATTACAATGCCCTAATAAGTTACAGCCTCTTTATAGTGATGATATAAAAATGACACAGCATAACAATTCAAAATTAAAAGGAAAACAAATAAATCTGAAAATTAAAAAGTTACAGGCAAACCACCAACATCTTCATCCAAAAATTTTCAAAAAAGAACAGGCACGTGTCATACATGGCACTAGGGAGTTCAAATCACAAAGTAATGTTGAGGGTCAATTATCTAGCCAGGTCAAACTTCCAGGGCAAAAAAAAAAAAAAAAGGAAGAACAGCTAAAGGTCGAAGAAATTCACCTAAAATAGGTGTAGCCAAATGGTGATGCAGGGAGCATTAAAACCAAATTCATTTAAGATTTTGTTTCTAAACCCTAAACCCTAATAAAATAGTGCTATTGTAATCATGAAAGGGGAGATGAATAAGAATTATTATTATGAGTTGAGAATATGTCTCCTCCTTTGTTTCTCTTAGTTTGGCGGTGATGCCAAACACCCCTAGTGGTGATACCTAGGGTTTGCAGGCAGATTACAGGTGGTGACGCCAAGGATTTGTTCTGTTCTTTTTATTCCTCTCTTGTTTCTATTTTCCTATCGTGTCCGATCCTTTCAAGCCCACAACAAATCTCTCTAAGCGTAAACAGCTACTCCGACCACCACCAAATCTGCTCACCCAAACCAAAAAAGAAAAAAAAAAATCCTTGCCAGAGGACATGTCCAGTTCTGCAATCCCAAAACCCACACACAGGTCAATCCCAAGCTTTCAAAGCCCCAAAATCCACCGCAATCCCAACTTCACCACCACAAAATCTATCCAAAACACCATATCAGAAAATCCTAAGTATTCTCACCACCACCATCGACAACCCCTTCTCCCTCCACGCCCCAAAGACTTCCAGGACCACCTCAAAGCACCGCTGCAAACTAACACAAATTTCGCTGAAACCCAACCAACAAAAAATCCCACCACCACCAAATCAAGTCAATCAAAACCTCAGAACCAACAGTTGCCGAGAACCACCAACACCCAAACACTCAACCCCAAACCTCCGCTGCTGACCCACGAAGCTGCCAAGCCCACAACACACTCCATGCTGCTGTAACACCACCATACCACTTAATCCGAGGCTGATGCTGTCACCTCAACCTCACGCCGCCGCTGCAATCCGACACTACCTCAACGCCGATCGAGGACATTTCACTGCAGTACTCCTCAGTGCCGTTAATTTTGCTCCTCGCTTCCTCTTGGTTTCTGTCAGGTTGTTTTACTGTAAGGTGCTGTCTTTTCAGGCCCAATAAGTTTATCACGTGTTTTTATTTTTCTTCACAAAAAAAATAAAAGGGAAGAGGGAAAAGTTCAGAAGCAGTGTTGTGCAACCGGCCCATTCCAGTATTTGGCTTTTGCTCTGCCCCACAGCCCATAGACCAAGACTTTTTTTTGCTTAACAGTCCACACAGAGCAGAAAGTGCTCTTCAACTTTTAGCAGCAAATTAAGTTTCAATCTTTGTGTTTTGTGGCTCTAAGTTTGAGCTGAAAATGACTTCCTTTGATAGAGAACTTAAGAAGCAGCTGGGAATAGACTCCTTAACCCTCCTTCGTCCATTGATGACCTCCTCACTCTTCTTGATAAAGTTGAAAATTTGTTAGCAAATGTGGAGCAAGCACCATCCAAATCAATGCAAGGTGCACTTTTACCCTGAATGAAGGCACTGATCACTGATAAATTTTGAGACATGCTGAAATGGATGTGAAGGTTTCAGTTGCATCTTGCATTACTGAGATTACAGGCATAAGAGCACCAAATGCCCCATATAAGGATGAGCAAATGAAGGAAATATTTCAGCTAACTGTAGCAGCATTTGAAAATTCATCTCATGTGTCTACTTGCTGTTATAAAAAGGTGGCTTTAATTCTTGATACCATTACAAAGGTCAGGTTATGCTTGGTGATGCTGGATCTTCAATGTGATGCATTGGTTGTTGAGATATTTCAAAATTTCTTAAAGATAATTAGGTCCAACCATCCACCTGCTATATTTTCAGCCATGGAAACCATTATGACTCTGGTCATATAAATGAAAGTGAAGCCATTTCCTAGGATCTTCTCAGTTCACTTTTTGCTGGTGTAAGAAGGAAAATCAGAATGTTTCACCTACTTCGTGGAAATTGGGAGAGCAAATAATCACTAGGATTAATGACCAGCTAGGCTACAAAATAATGGCACCCACTCAAAAACTACCCATTAAGCTTGTGGGTGCACATGATGTGCTAGTGGACGTTGATGAATCTACTTTTGATCAGCCTTCCATGGTGCATGAAGACAAACAATTTGCTAAAGTGGAGAAAGTGGATACCATGGTGCTTCCTATGGTTCAAGACAAGATTGTGGTGATTCCAAACATTGATTTTGTCATCCCAGAAGAATTTAATAATGTGATGGAATGTAAAACTTCACCATTCTTTGTGCTCCAAAAGGTGGTTCCTATATTGAAGCAAAAACTGCGTGCTAGAGTTTTGATCATTCTCCACTTTAAAACTTCAGGTTGAGTTTTCTCCAACTAGAGGAGTATGACGCAGGGAGCATTAAAACCAAATTCATTTAAGATTTTGTTTCTAAATCTGAATTTAGTTTTTAATGTTTAGGGTTTTAAGGGATTTGACTAGGCATTTTCCATATTAGTGCACTCCATAAACCCTAATAGAATAGTGCTATTGTAATTGTGAAAGGGGAGATGAATTTGAATAAGAATTATTATTATAAGTTGAGAAAATGTCTCCTCCTTTGTTTCCCTTTGTTTGGTGGTGATGCCTAGGGTTTGTAGGCAGATTCTAGGTGGTGAGGCCCTAGGATTTGTTCTGTTGTTCCTTTTGTTTTTCTCTTATCTCTATTTTCCTATTGCGTTCTCCATCAAATGTTCTATGTACCATGCAACAAGAAGTCCACAGAACAAAATTATTGATGTCTTCTTCCTTGTACAATTTTTTTTTTTTACTTTGTTATAACTACCAACTACTCATTTAAAAAAAATAAAATAAAAGCAAACACACACAAAAGTTGTAGTGCAAACATGAATTCGTTTATGATAATGGACAAAACACTGTTAGCCACAAACATGCACAGATTCATCACCAAAACAAGTTCCTACACCTGTCAAACATGAACAAATCACAAGCAGTGTGATTACTGTCAATCACCTAATATTGAAATCTTCAAATGCTTAAAACAAATATCATTCTAGATGAAATTATTATACTTTGTCTGCACAATTTGCAACCATGTTGAACTATTTGAAGTTGAGAAAGTGTCTTCTTTTACTTGTTTTTATTTTTTTCTTTTATTTTGCACAGTAAAATTGGGGGGGGGGGGGGGGGAGTAAAAGAAGAGCAGAATGCAGAAAATATAAAAGGACCTAAAAAATCATCATCTAAACTTTAAAACGAGGAAAAGTCAATCTGCCCAACACCATCGCGCTAACAAAAATCAAATAAGTTGAATGTGGTTTTGAGCACCTCTTCATTCAAAAATGAGTCAAATAATCATTGGTATACACAAATATGCATGACATAAATGCGTAGACACACAAAAATAGAATTAGAAAGGATATAAAATAGTAATGCCCTAAAAAAAAAGCTTACACTGAAATTCCATCATGCCCCGGACCTACAACCTTGTTCAAGAGCAGCTCCTGTTGGTCAAATGTTCAAGGAAAAAGAATATTATATGTGAGATGAGAAAAGAACTAGGTTAATGAACCATGCGTGAGCTGCAAATAGCATCAAGAAAAGCTCAATACAGCACCCAGAAGAAAAATAAAAATAGAGCTCCAAGAGATATCCAGGAAACCTCCATCACATAAATTTGAATGTGGTTACAACAAAATTACCTCATCAAGGTCTAAACCAATCTGAGATGTGTCACCGTCACCAAACCGCTCTAAAAATAGACCACAAAATGTCAAAATCAGTTCAATTGTCCATACAAAATTAAAAGCCGTACCATCAAGCCATGATGTACAAAAATCAGAGAAACACTAACCGTCTAATCCAAACTGTGATGTTGAGTAAACCACACCCTCCATTGTATCTTGGAGGGTAATCTGCTCCTTTGTACTGACATGATGATCAACATAATTACTGCACGAAAGTTAAATGTTAATACACATGAATAAAATCATTTTCCAGAGCATCAATAGAAGAATTTATTATCTATATTCAAGAGCAGGATATACAATCAAATCCAATCCCCTATTCCATTGTAGGCACCCTCAAGTTCTTTTTTCAATAAATATATCCAATAAATAACCAGGCTGCTAAAAGAGAAGATCATATCCACAAACAATTGGAACTTTCAAAAAGTAACACTAAGTGTGCATTTGGATACCGCTTATTTTACTGAAAACTAAAAATAATAAAAAATCATTTTTTGGTTACTGTTCACTTTTAAAATTACTGTTCACGTGCCTATTTGCAGGCGCTGATTTAAAATTTAAAAAAAAAAAAAAAAAAAAAAGCCTGAAACACCAGACGTGAACGCCAGAGACGCAAAACAAACGGACCTTAATAATGAATTCAGCTGTGCCTCAAGAACCATTGCAACATACCCATCCAGCTTAATTTGCTCATTATAAATATAAATCATGGTGTGCAACAAACTAAAAATTCAATTTTTTTTATAGTGAAAATTTACACAAGCACCCAATGAGTTATGAAACAACGACCTTACCCTCCATCCATTTTTATGGGAGGAGGAAGTGCTGTTTGAGATAAAGCTCATTGGCAAAGGACCACAGATTATTTAAAAAAAGGCTGAAAATTCTGGAACTAACCCCTGAAATATTTCATTATCTGGAAGCTCAAAATCATCAAGATCAAATGTCTCTGGCAAGGTGATGGAGTGATATGGTGCAGTAGATTCTTCAGGTGGTAAATCAACTGCAGTGGAGCGAAAAGCTTGCTTTATCTTGAGCAAAGCCTCACTGCAATCATCGAAAAGGTAATTCACCTTTCTAGAGTATATCCTCACTACACCAAGCAAAAGATGGCTGGACAACCGAAGTGCAATTGGTACTTCAGGAAAAAGAATTGAATCTGCTCAAAAAAAAAATAATAATAAACCATGAAAATTAGGCAATGCAATTAGTTTCTATTATCTATAATCTTAACATATACAAAACCGAAGCCTTTGACTACTACTAATGTAGCTACACAACTTTAGAAGCCTCACAATTTTATACATTATTATTTTTAAATATATTTTCTAATTGAGTTTAGATTCTATTCTATATTTAAACCTTCATTAGAATCTTGCCAAATCATACTTCCATTAAATGGTAGAAAAGATAGTTATATACACAATCTCAATCATAATAAAAGTTTATTAATAACTACCTTAATTATCAAATTTCATATTTTGGTCAAAAAAAAAAAATGAATGAGAAAAAACAAATCATATTCTTTAAAATTTCTCATGCTATGCACGGGTTACTGACTAGTCATAACATAGTATCTAGTTTCTTCAAAACAGGAGTTCACCATCAAAAACAAGGCTTTCAAAAGAACTTTAGCAAATGCAAACATTACACGGCAGCAATAAAACCCTCAATAAGAGGCCTCCAAAAGATAAGAAATCCTCTCAACAAGCAGTTGAGAGAGACCACCCTCCCTCAACCTTACTTCCAAACCAAAGAGAAAAATCTCAAGGAGAACACCACCAATCACTCAAAAAATATCAAAACAGGTCCATGCCAAAGAACCTCCAAGGGGATAAATGAACACAAATTTTGGTGAGAGAACGGAAAATCCTAATAAAAATTTCACACATCACAGGTCTAAAGAATGTTGAAAGCACCATATAAAATGGAGATGAAGAAAAGAGTGGAAGACTAAGCAAGTTGCAGTATTCAATTGACAATTCCAATCCCATAGCATTCAAGTACATTATCATGTAGTCTGTCTCACACCACTCAACTAAACTTTCAATGTCTTAACAAATTTCCAATACCTAACTGACAACTAGACATGTAACATGGGACTAAGCTTGTGATATTGGTTAATGAGCATCATCACATTGCATTATTATCATTTTCAAAAATAATGAAGCCAATTTAGGGTGAGTTTGGTAGAGCTTATTGCAACTAGGCTTTTTTTTTAATAAAAAGGTGTGACTTTAAAAATTACGTAATTAAAATGGGCTTCTTGAAAAAACTAAGAGTTTGGTCGAAGCTGTTAAAAAGTGCAGTTTCAATAACCTAAGTGTAATACCCCAAATTGTGCGGATTTGATTAGATTGGATTGTTTGAGCATCTCTGTTTGTTGTGCATGCAAGTGCAAAGTCCCACATCGAGAACATGAGTGATTACGAGGAGCCCCAATTGCAACTTGACTAATCCTTTTGGGACATAAGTGTAGATGTGACTAGTGTTTTTCTCAGGTCGTGACAGATGGTATCAAAGCAAATTTGGTAATGCCATGTGGCTCAAGGGAACAACACTGCAGCACGAGGGCCCTAGCGAGAACATCAAGAATTTAAGTGGGGAAGATTGTGATACACAAATTGTGCGGATTTAATTGGATTTAATTGTTTTAGTGTGCTTTACAGGTGTATGTTGAGTCCCACATCAGGTGTTTACTAAGTGAATATTGGATTTATAAGTGAATATTGGGTTTATGAGTGATTACATCAGGTTTGTAACTTCACTAGTCCTTTTGAGGTGTAAGCATAGATGTGGCTAGCGCTTTCCTCAGAGCATTACACTGAAACTGCTGTTTGAGAAGCAAATTACCAAAAAGGAAAAAGGAAAAAGTATCATATAATGGGTCCTTTTAAACTTGTTATCATTTTTCCTTAATAGTAATAATAATAATCATTGTTGTTGTTATTATTATTATTATTATTATTATTATTATTATTATTATTATTATTATTAATTTTCAATAGTAATAACTCTGAATTTTCCTCATCAATGAATACATAATAATTATCCAATTAATAATTACTATTAATGACTTGTATCTCTTTTTCCTTATCAAGGCACACACAATAACCCTTTTAAAACTTCATTTTTTTTCTTTTTTCTCATCCACCCGTTTCTCACCCATTTTATTTTATCTTGTTTCCTTTTCTTTTTTCTCCTCCACACAAGAACCCTCTAGAAACTGGCATGTCTAACCTGACTTCTCTCTTTCCCATTTCAAATGGCCTATGCATTACTCTTTCAATTTTATTTTTTTTAGATTGGCATCTCAGCACAGCAGAACAAGAATGATGGACAGGAGCAACTCGTTCGTGGGTTTGCGGCTTTTGAAACTTAAAAATGTTTAAAGCCAAAGAACAAATAAATTAGAGAAGTGGAGCAAAAAAAAGAATAAGAGAAATACATACTAGAATACTAACGGGAATTGGCCAATCTATTACACCTCAATCTCAGTGAGTTGAGTTTAGATCAATTTTGGGTTTGGGTCAATTTTGGGGACTCTTTGTTTCTTCCAATTTATGAGCTTGGGTCAATTTTTGGTTTCTCTCTGAATTTTCTGATTAAGGATTTCCAATTTTAGGGACTTTTTTTTTTCAATTTATGGGTTTTGGGAGTGAGAACTGAGAACGAAGATTCACTCTATGTATTTCTCATTAGAGAGGGTAAAATGGAGAGTTCAACAAAAAGTGAGGTTTGGAAAACTGGAGAGTTGTGGTGGGAACTAACTGCAGTTTCAAAATGCAGCTATACGCAAACACACTTATTTCCCCAATAATCGTGTTTTGGAAAACTTACCAAATGCACTAAATCGCGTTTAAACTAAGCCACCATTATTTTCGGCCAAATAAGTGCTAACCAAACAGGCAATTAAAAATCAGAAAGTCAAAGTTGGAAATATTTCCATGTTTAAAAAATAACCTCATAGGTTGAGAGTTGTTAAAATTGCAGCCACAAAGCTGTAAGGAGAATTGGTGATGCAGCTTAGTGTAGGAGTAGGACAATGACATGAGTCATGATGATGGTAGCAAAGCAAAACACTAATGCCACTAGTCCTAGGACGAAATGGCATCTTCTCACCCATAAATGTGGGGTGCAAGGTAACAACACGAGTCCAGATCCAAGCGGGCGTGTAAGCTTTCTTTACCAATTAAAAAGAGCTAGATCTTATACACACGGCAATTCAATGCTGCTTCTCTAGAGGGAGAACAATTGTGTTGGGTGGAGGTGAAGTGTTCATGGTGGTATGGGATTGCAATAGGACAATTGTGACCAGTTTCTTGATTTTTCACATTAAAATCATAGTAAGTAAGCTTACTAGGCATTTCCAGAATTTCTTTCAATTGCAAAGAACAAAGATGCTTCTGCTCTTTCCAGCATGGAGATTTTGAATCAATAGGAACATGACCTTCGAATATTCAAGCTTTCTATGATTGGGAATTGGAATCTGTGGAATTATTATTAGGTTCTGTGTATGCCAATATCCCAAGAGGTTCTAGATTGCTTGAGCTAGAAGTTGAATGACAATGGTCAATTTGAGGTCCATTCCTATTATGAGCTTTTCAAAAGTGACACTGGAATCTGTTTTCTTTGCAAGAGTGCTTGGTGTAATAAAGCTCCTAGGAATGTGGCCTTTTTTGTATGGACAACTTTATAGGGTAAAACTTTCATATGTGGCAGTCTTATGAAAAGAGGCATTTCATTGGTGAACTGGTGTAGCATGCATAGATGCAATGGAAAGAATCTGGATCATTTGTTGTTACATTGTGATGCAGCTCGGGAGTTGTAGTCTTTACTTCTTTCTATGATTGGGGATGATTGGGGTTCATTGGGTCATGCTTAAGACTGTTGCAGAGCTATTCTTCGAATGGCCATATTGGTTTGGAAGACATGGCAGCTATCTAGTGTGGAATATGTGCCACGAGCCTTGTAGCTCAACTAGCACCTAATGGCATTTCCAATGGAGACATCCAAGGTTCAAATCCCCCCCTCCCCACCCCCCCCCCCCCCCCCAAATTATCAAATTATAAAAAATGAGCAAATATGTTTAATGTGGACACTTTGGAGGGAGACAAATAATTAGATTTTAATGGGATGGAGAGTTCAGTTATCAAGAGAATATTGGTTTGTGAGATCTCTATTTGAGTGGTCTCATTGCATGGGAATTAGTGACAGAAAGTCCATTGTAGATTTTACAGATTCACTTTCATTCAGAGTATAATTTTTCTCTGAACTGTTCTCTAAAAGAGTTTTGTATACACATCCTGTATACAGGAAATTTCTTCTCCTTTTCGATAAATGTATTACTTATCCAAAAATAAATAAAGATTCAAAGCAAAGGTTTTTATTTAACCTTTTCAATAAAAGTGTTATTTATCAAAAAAAGAAAAACTAATGATTCTAAACACGTTTTTATTTAATCTATTACAATTGCCATTAATAATTTAATGTACGATTACAATTTTCAAATTAAAACATAAGATATAAATACAACACAATTACCATCTGAAAATTATTTTCAAAAAATTAAAATAACTTTGCACAAATAGGATGAAAATTTCCAGGGGATAATACAATAAATATACGCAAGAGGCCTCCTTTTTGCTAGTCGGATTTACATCAGTTGCAGGGCACTAGCCTAGCAATTATATAGGGCTACTGGACCTCTAATTAAGGATTTGATCACATCAATGTAAATAAATGTAACATTTACAATGCTCCATCAGCATTACAACCTTTCCATCTAAAGATTTAAAAACAACCTCAGTATACTACGTTATTAATATTAACCGTTAACTACCAAACTTATGAATCAATTCTTTCATTTGCTTTTGTCCACAGGAACAACTACATGTTATTCTACCGACCCCTAGAAGGCATCCATAATGACATTCAAAAATGGGCCACTAGGAGGCCACTGAGAAAACAAAAATCCAGTAAAATGACACTTAAAATCTACAAAATTCTGGTACCACATAGCCAATAGCCTTGTAGCTCAACTAACACCTACTAGTGTTTCCAACGGAGACATCTAGGGTTCAAATCCCCCCTCCCCCATTCTAACTATCAAATTTTAAAAAAAAAAAAAAACTGGTACCACATAAACAACAATGAAACCCACTTCACTCAACCAAGCATACTTTACACTAATCGAAACTTTTTTCACACAATTTTTTAACTTTTCCCATAACAACTTAAAGCTCAGAGTTTCTTTGTTTTCCCCTTAAAACTTTTTACTTTTCCTCTATCAAATTAAGGCAAGTTCTCCACTATTTGGCAAAAAAAATTGAAAGCAATACAGCTAGGTTATTTACAATTTATTTTTATATTCCTCTGCTTTCTGAGTAACCAAAAATAATATAAATCAAAAGCACATAAGGTGAAGAATTAAGACTGACCTACTGAGACGCCAATATCGGTATCGGCCACCTGATTCTTCCGCAGCTTCCGCTCCAAATGTGCCGCTATCCATATCGTCCCAAGTGGGCCTTTCTTGGCCAATATAAACTGAGAATAAAACATTTCCTATATATATATATATATATGTCAAACTATCTATCTCCTCCTCACTACCCCTACCGAAACCCTAGATTTCATACAATCCCCAAATTCCACTTCAAATTTGACAACAAAAACAACCGACGACCCTTCAAACAGTTTTTAGCTTCTACACCATGCTGTCACTACACACAACATCAAAAACCAACGAAGAATCCTTCGAATTCAACAAATTTACATAACTTACCACACACAAACCCCTAAATCACACACAACTACAATTCCTCGAAAAAAACCCTAAATTTCCACTTGTATCCAACCCAGAAAAGCTCAAGTTCAAGGAAAGCCCTAAAAGCCCTTGGAATTCAATACTAAACCAAAACCCTAATTTCCACTTGAATCCCAACCCAAAACAGCTCAGCTCGAAATTCAACTTAACACGCAAACCCTAGAATAGAAACCAGAACAAATTCTTCAAATTGTCCTCCAAAAACCCTAAATTTGCACTTATATTCCAGCCCAACTTGACCACAAAATCCCTAATTCACGAACTGAGCTACAGCTATATCTTCCAGAGAGAAAAGCAGAGCTTCGAAGTTGCAGAAAGGGGCTTCATTATGACGAAATTTACGAGAACTTCACTGGCTCTGAGAGAATCGAAGTCGAAGAGAGAAATTAGCGGAGAGAGCTGTTCCACTGCTGAGAAAACAACGAAAACGACACCGTTTGGGAATTCAGCTGAGTTCACTGAGTCACGGATCGGACGAGTTGAATCGTTGTTTTTTGAAAACACAGAGACTGATTTGAGAGAGAGAGAGAGAAAGAGAGAGAGAGAACGAGAACGAAAGAAATACATACGAATTTGAGAGTTCAGACTTGAGAAAGAGAGAGAGATTGTATTTGATTTTCGAAGTAGGGGAGTATTATTAGGGTGTGGTGAGGTGCACGAGTGAGTTTGTGGCGGCAGTTTTTTATTGGTTGATTTGAGAAAATTTTAAATATTAAAAATAAATAAAAAATAGAGTGTGTAGGTTTGAAATGGGATTGGTGTGAAAGAGCTGCATGGGATGGAAATGGGCAACAAGGTTTCTTTCGTCTTCAAAAACCTTCACCCTTGCCTGTACGTTTATTTATATTGTCTTTCAGTTTCAGATACAAAGTCTTTCTTTTTTTTAAAAAAATAATTCAAAATATCTTCCTGCTTTGTTATGAATGGCATGAAAAATTAAAATCATCGCAATTAATGGGGCGTCAAACAAGGGCGGCTTGAAAAAATAAAAATTTATATATTTATATATAAATAAAAATAGTTTTACTAACGTGTGTCTTAAGAGCATTAACAATGGAATGCCTAAATGCCAAATTTAAGCTGATTTTACCATTTAGCCCAAAAAGCACACTCCATTAGATGTGCTAAAATGTAACTGTTATAAACAAAAACAAAAAAAAAAGTTATTTTATTCTCCGAAACTCTCTTCTCAACACTTTCTCTTTTATTTCTCTATCCTTCTTCTCTTTCTTGCTTTTGTTCTATAGCTGCTCTCTTCTCTCCTCAAACCCAAAACTCCATTTTTCTCAAACCTAAAACCCTGTGTGGTGGTGGTAGTGGTAGAGGTAGGCGTGGATCCTCCAATACGACGTCATCTTCCCTGTAGCGGCGGCCTAGGTTGTGTGGCAGTGGTGGCGAAGTGGGTTTGGGTTGATGGTCTGTGGTGGCAAAGTGGGTTTATGGTGTGGGTTGATTTGGGTTGTGGGTTTAGCGAAGTGGGTTTCTGGTGATGGTTTCTATTGTGGTGGTATGGAGTTTGGGTTTGGGTTTTAGATTTGTTGTAATTTGCTTGTTTGATTTGGATGATTTTGGTATAGATTTTTTGTTGTGAATTTGATGGGGTGGCAAGTGGTGATTTTTTGTTGTGATTTTGGTATGGATTTTTAGATTTGTTGTGATTTTTTGTTGTGATTTTGCTAGGTTGGCATGTGGATTTCTGGTGCTTGTTTGATTTTGGTGATTTTTTGTTGTGATTTGCTTGCTGTGATTTTGCTAGGTATGGGTTTGCTAGAGATTAAGGCCGGTGCTAGAGGTTGAGGAGAATGAGAGGAAAAGGAAGAGAAAAAGAGAAATAGTAAAAACAGGATTAAAAAAGAATATTTAAATAAAATGGGAAAAAAATAAAGTTTTGGGATGTTGGGTGTATTATAAAATGGTATGGTATAATTAATAAAGTAACTTTTGGGGATGGTAAAATAAGATATGATTGAAAAAACCATTATGGATGCTCTAAGAGTATATCTTAGTAAACCATTTTAGAGAAAGTAACTAACTAATTTGATAGTTTTTTTAATTTCTCATAAAAAGTTTCCTAAAATAGATTGTTAATGTATGCCTCTAAGAGTATACATTAACCGAACCCTATATATATGTGTGTATATATATATAATATAATATTTTTTATTAGCTTACTTTATCTTTAACGTTATTTTTGCACACCCTAATCATTGATTAACCCAACCCAAAACTTAACAATAACACATGTTAGCCCATTCCAAAACCAAACAACACAGATCACACATCTCTCTTTCTCTCTCACGAATCTCATCTCATCATTCTTTTCTATTTGACTAACTCTTAAGAGTAAAGAGTGAGTGTTTATAAGCTGTGAGTATTTCTCTTTATTATAAAGATATATCATAGATGTGTGTGAGTGTCTCTTTATTATAAATTTATATTGTGTGTGTGTGTGATACTGATTGTGTGAATTATTATTATTATTTTATTATAATGTTATTTGTATGAATTGTGATATGTGTGAATGTGTGCATATATAGTATAAATATAATATAACTTTATATAATTTAATAATTAGGAAATATTGAGGTTTTTTAACATATGTGTGTATTGTTATCGTGTTATAGAACTTTTTGTTATAAAATTAGTGATTCAAGAAAGAAAGAAAAAAAAAGAGTAAAGTTAATGATTGTTCAAGCATTTAATTGGTTAATTAGACACTTAATATATTATTTATGTATAGATAAATGTAGCTATATAGGTCAATAAGTAATACAAAACCAATGAATTGAGCTTTGTCATTTAGTTTTAAATATATTTATAAAATAGTGATAAATAGATAATGACAATTGCATAAAAATAAATCATGTTATATAAACTTATTGAAATAAAATGGTTACACTTACCTATATTGACAATAAATAATGACAAGTTGACAACTGATAATGAATTATCATGAAACAATTTTCAAAATATGAAAACTCATATAAAAAAATCTTGATATATTCAAGTTTTCTTTTTATTAAATTTTGTTTAATTTAAGTTTCTTAATGACCTTACAAAAAAATATTCCTAGAGCTGCAATTGCTCAAACTCTCAAAATGCATGTTCATATGAATATATGACTTACCTTACTTACCTTACTATATCACAGCAATGCATCAATACATGATCATATTAATGCATGTTCATAGTATATCATAGCAAGAAATAGAAAGAAACCATATTCTAGCATGTTAAAGACAAATAAACAATCAAACAGAGAAACAGGGACTCAAAAACATAAAAGAATGTCAAAACAGAGACATATTATATGAAAGAAATAAAGAAATAGAAGCAGAAAAACTTAGATTAGAGTTTCTAGATCTCGCAACTGACTCGCGACGGTGAGTCGCCAAAGGTGGCACACATGTGAAGCATGCAGGGGAGCTGAAGGATCACGCCAATTGTAGCACTACAGGACAAATCTTCCAATCTAGCTGGGCAGTTAGCTCGCGACTCATTCCAGTCACGAGGTCGAGTTGCTAGAATGCCCTATTTGTTAGAAACCTGACTGTTCACATTCCTCACTCACTCTACTATAAATACCCTTATACCCACAAAATGTGGAGAGCTTCTAGAGAGAATTTTGAGAGAGAAACCCTAAAGAAAAATAAGATTGATTCATCCACAATCTTCATCATTTGATTCTCCAAATTCCTCTACTCTTACCCTCTCCATTGTTACATCCTTGAGAGATACATTAGCCAAATCCTTATCTCACTATACCCATATCTGTGAGGAGGTTTATTTGGTGCTTGGGAAGCAGTTCAGAAAGGACCAATTCATTTTGGTTGATGCAATGGGATATTACAGGATCCAGTAAGCTAGAGAAGACAAGTTTCGGCATAACCCTGTTAGAGCAAGAAGCTTGGAGGGCTTAGGTGCACTCAGTAGGTTAGACTTGGAGGGTCTTCTCCTATTCATATTTCACAACTTTATTCTTTAATGGATTATTAACCACTTGAAGGGTGGCAGAGAGGTTTTTCGCCGAAAACTTTAGTTTCCTCTTCGATAACACATCGCTATGTTGTCTTTGTGTTTGCATCTCTTTTCCTTAATCTTTGCCTTTTAATTACTATTGTAATTGTGATTAATTTCAGTTTAGATTGTTTTACCTATTCTGTTTTAGATTATTTTCATATTCCACACATACATTGTTTGATTATAAGCTTGTGTTGGTAATTTATAAATTGGGGGTCTAAATGTTCATAGGTGTTTTACACACTATTTGAACTTTCAATTGGTATCAGAGCAGGTGCACTTGCTGTTGTTTAATTACCTAAGTGTGATCCTAGACCCCTTAGCTATGGATGAAGTTATGGAAAAGGCTATGCTGAATTATGGTTTAAATGTTTGTGACAATAACTCTATGAGTATGTTTGAAGGGTGTCCTAACAATGAACTCCTAGAGTTATTAAAAACAAAGAAACATGCTAGAATGTTTGTTCACATGCTAAAATATTTTGAAAATGAGAATCACATCTTACACAATAGTCTATGTGAGTTTAATTCTTTGATTAAGAAGTATAAAAGAAGAAATAAAATATTGTGTGATAAGGTTGATAATTTGAAAAAGAAAATTCAATCTAACAAGAACATGGAAAATGAAGATAAGTTTCTGTTTGAAGTTTAGGAGTGCTTGTCCCATGCTTGCATATTTGTGCACACTTCTTTGAAGGTATTTAATTCATGTTTATGGTATCTTGATAGTGGCTGTTCTCGTCATATGACAGGAGATAAATCATTGTTTAAGTCACTCAAAGAGAAGGTTGGTGACTATGTGACATTTGGCAATGGGAGTCATGCTCAAGTTCTCGGCAAAAGGACTGTTGAGATACCAGGATTACCTCTATTGAAAAATGTCTTATACATCAAAGGGCTGAAGGCGAATCTTTTAAGTATCGCTCAAATATGTGATGAAAATTTCCTTGTTCAATTCTCAAAGAAGGGGTGCATAATCATTGATGAAGAAGGGATTCAAGTCTTGGAGGGAATAGGACTATCGACAATGGCTACGGAGTAGTTCCTACATCACCAATTTCCTGTAGAAGTGCTTGTGTTAACATGTTGGAACTTTGGCATCACAAATTTAGGCATGCAAATTTCAAACAAGTAGCTAAAGTATCTAAACTTGAAACTATTGAGGGACTTCCAAAGTTTGGAAAGGTAGAGAAGACAATTTGTGGTACATGCTAAATGAGAAAGCAAACAAAGGCAAATCATCACAAGATAAATGTGATTGCTACCTCACGTTGTTTAGAGTTTCTTCATGTTGATTTAATGGGACCTACAAAAACTGAAAGTCTAGGAGGAAAGAGGTACATTATGGTCATTGTTGATGATTTCTCAAGATACACTTGGGTGGAATTTCTTAAAGAAAAATCAGAAGCATGTGAGAAATTGGAAATTCTATGCAAGAGACTAAAAAACGAGAAAGCGGTTCTGATTGTCAAGATAAGGAGTGATCATGGCAAGGAGTTTGAGAATGCAAGATTTGAGTTGTTTTGTGAGAAGAATGGGATCAAAAAAGAATTTTCAGCTCCCAAAACTCCTCAACAAAATAGGGTGGTGGAGAGAAAAAATCGGGTGATTCAAGAAATGGCAAGAGTTATGCTACTCAACAAGCAAATTCCTTAAAAGTTTTGGGGAGAAGCTATGAACACCTCATGTCACATTGGTAATAGGATATTCTTCCGAACGGGAACAAAGAAAACCGCTTATGAAATTTGGAATGGAAAGAAGCTGGAAGTGAAGTACTTCCGAGTGTTTGGAAGCAGGTGTTACATTTTAAATGATCGGGGAACCTTGGAAAATTTGATGCAAAAAGTGATGAAGGCATCTTCCTTGGGGATTCTACTACTAGCCAGGCATATAGAGTATTCAACATGAGAACAAAGAAGGTAATGGAATCCATCAATGTAGAAATTGATGACGCTATAACAAAGATAGAGATGGTTGATGATGGAGAAGGGCCAAGCACCAAAGAGCCTACAGCTGAGGTCGAAGCTCTTGATATTGAAGTTGAAGGACCTACACCGAAAAAGGAATCAACTTCTGTGAACTCAAGAATGGAAACAAGATCAATGTCTAAAACATCAAGTTCTCTCACTTCTCCAGAAGTTCATCCTTTTATCTCCCGGAATGATGAAGTGTCCACATCAAAGAAGCCATCAAGAGTGATTAAAAACCATCCGGACAGTAACATCATTGGGTCTTTAGATGAAGGTCTTCGCCTTAGAAAGGGAAACATACTTCTTGCCAATCATGTAACATATCATTGCTACCTTGCTCAATTTGAGTCGAAAAAGGTAGAAGAAGCTCTTCAAGATGAAAATTGGGTTGAGTCAATGCATGAAGAGCTGAATCAATTTGTGAGAAATGATGTATGAGAACTTGTTCCTAGGCCTGAAAATGTTCATGTCATCGACACGAAATGGATCTTCAAAAACAAGACTGATGAAGATGAAGAGATTATCCTGAATAAATCTCGGCTAGTGGCTCAAGGATACACTCAAGTAGAAGGAGTTGATTTTGATGAATCCTTCGCTCTAGTGGCAAGACTTAAGTCTATTCGCATTCTTATGTCAATTGCATGCACTATGAACTTCAAACTCTACCAAATGGATGTGAAATGTGCATTTCTAAATGGCTACGTGAATGAAGAAGTGTTTGTTGAACAACCTAAAGGCTTCAAAGATCCTCACTTCCCGGACCATGTGCTGAGATTGAAGAAAGCTCTTTATAGCTTGAAACAAGCTCCTAGATTTTGGTATGATCGGCTTACCCATTACCTCCTGGATAGAGGGTTCAAAAGAGGATATGCCAACCAGACTTTATTTGTCAAGAATGATAAGGATTACCTTCTCGTGGCTTAAGTATATGTTGATGACATAGTATTTAGAGCTAACATTGATGCTTGAGCTATAGAGTTCTCCGAGGAGATGAAGAAAAAATTTGAGATGAGTATAGTGGGGGAGCTTACATTTTTCTTAGGTCTTCAAGTCAAACAAAAGAAGGAAGGCATATTCAATTCACAAATATGTTAGAAATATTATCAAGAAGTTTGGATTAAATTCCAAAAAGCATGCCTTTACTCCCATGAGTTCATCTACAAAGCTTAATGTTGATTCCTCCATAGTAGAAGTGAGTCCAACCTTGTATAGGAGTATCATTGGGAGTTTACTCTATCTTACGACCAGCAGACCGGATATTACTTTTAGCATTGGTGTTTGTGCTCGATATCAAGTTGTTCCGAAGGAATCCTACCTGACTGCGATGAAGCGAATCATATGATATGTCAATGAAACTTCGGATTATGGCTTGTGGTACTCAAAAGACTCTAATGATTGCCTTGCAGGTTATTCAGATGCAGATTGGGCTAGAAGTGTGGATGATCGAAAGAGTACTTTAGGTGGCTGCTTCTATCTTAAAAACAATCTTGTCTCTTGGATGAGTAAGAAACAAAATTTCATGTCTCTCTCTACGGCTGAAGCAGAGTACATAGCTATTGGAAGTTGCTACACACAACTCCTTTGGATGAAAAAGCTACTTCATGACTACGAGATTCCCTAAGATACAATATGTGTTTTCTGTGATAACACCAGTGCTATAAATTTCTTTAAGAATCTGGTTCAACATTTAAAGTCAAAACACATAGAGATATGTTACCACTTCACCCGGGATTTGGTGGAAGATAAAGTTGTATGTCTTGAATTCATACATACAAACAATCAAAAGGCGGACATCTTCATCAAACCTCTCGATGGTCCACGGTTTGAATCACTTTGTAAGACCATCGGTGTTGGTACAATTCCTTGAATCTCAGGTGTGATGTGTGCTTTACCTCTTTATCTTGATTTGATTTCTCTATTGTAGGGTACACACTACTTTGTTGGCTATCTATATAGCATGTTCTGTTTGTTTGCTATTTGCTTTGAATGTTTTTATGTTTTTTGATCAATCTTTACTTGTTTTTGTATCAAAAATCCAAAAACATATAAAAAGTAGAAAATCCAAAAAGTTTGATTGGCATTATTATGTATTGTCACAAGCATGTTTTGCCTTGTACCTTTGTACCAATGGCTTTGTGCATTTATGAGTGTAGCTCGTTTTTTATGCACTTATATCATTATGGGAAAAATCTTGACATCTATGTGACTGTTGTAAATAGATCTTCAAACTTGTCATGAATGATTAGCCAATGGTTTTGTTGATCTTGAGACTTACATAAACTTGTGCCTATATATCTTCCCACTCTTTGTTTTATTGTTTTGCTTAAAGAGCTCAACCAATGTAAATCTCAAAATGAAAAGAGATAATGAGCTACAAAAGCCGGCGCACATACGAACCACGCCGACCATCGAAAGGGGCCTATAACGAGCCTCGCGTGCGCGGGAGCGTTGCCACGTCAAGTGGTCGAACAAGGGCCCAACAATTCTCCGTTCTAGGCCAAGCGTCGACAAACTAGCAACTCCACTAAGGATCGATAAGAGTTTAGCCTTTAGAGCTTTTGATAAAACCATAATCTTTGGACATTGGCTTCCAAAAACGCGGAAATTGGCATTGGCCTCAAGGGCTTTCCTATTTGAAAAAGGCTTTTACTATATCCTAGTGGACAATTTTCAAAAGAGCAAAAACGCTTTCCAAAAAGGGGTGTGAGGTATTTTCATGGGGCTTTACAACTTTCCTCACATGCTTTACAACTTTCCTTCACATGCAAACATAGGGTAGTAAAATTTAATTTCCACTACACCTTTATTTGCTTTCATATATATATATATATATATATATATATATATATATATATATATATATATATATATATATATATATATATATATATATATATATATTTCTGCAATGTTTGGAAAAAGTCTTTCCCCTTCATCAAGGATTGCATGACACATATACCCTTTTTGAGCCTAACCAGGGCTTCGCACTGCTGGCGAAGTCACATCTCTTTGGGGATTTCTTCACCCCATTTGCAAATGCCCAGACACAAACATCGGTAGTTTTACCCATAGTTAGATCTGGGGTTGACTTTGTAGGCACTTCTGGGTCCATGGGTGGACAAGAGTAGCTGAAAAGGCCCTCTCAATCCTTCCTGCCCCACAACTTCCATGAAGGGAAGGGTATGGTGATTGAGACCCCCTAGGATAGAAATAACCTACCAGTTAAGCCTTTGCATACAGTTGACTCAGTTATGTCAAACCCGTGAGTACTAGATTAATCCCAGAGCCCATAAGGACTAGGTAAAGCCCAAAGATTAAACATCCAAGCCTAGGAAAGGATACCCTTATAGGACTAGAAGTCAGCAAAAGTGTTTTGTAACAGGCGCGCCCTTTTTGCTTACGCCAAAGAAATTGTGTTCTACTCCAGGTTTCTTCTATCCTGCTTGCATAGCATCCATGATTAAATCCCTAGGAAAAGCAACCCAGTTGCTTATACATGCTTGATCATACCCTATCCCTAAGGGTTTACAACCCTACAAGGGCATTCATGCATACACTAAATGGTCCTATCACCTAATTGTGCAAAGATAAAATTTGTGGCAAGTAGCCGAAACTCCGTTCAAGAGGAAATGCTGTCGAAAAGCTATCAAGAATTCCAAAGCATCAAAAGTTTAAGAATTCTCCCAAGGAAGATCAAAAAAAGATTGCTAGGACACCTAAGTCCTCAAAGAGATCTAAAAGTTCAAGAGATCCATGTTGTCTAAATTGCCAAGAGGTGTAAGTTGCCAAAAGGTCCTAGATGTCAAGAGTCCAAAGGCTCCCTCAAGAGATCCAAAGGTCCAAGAGATCCATGCTGTTCAAATTGCCAGGAGGTCCAAGTTGCCAAGAGATTTCCTGAGAAGTCCACATTGTCAAGAACCAAGTTTTCCCTTGTAATTACATTTCCTTGGATTGTAAAAGGCCCACTGTTGGAGCTGATAAACTCAGCATTATAAAAGCAAACCTTGTACAAGCATTCTGTTTCCATGTAATCAAAAGCAAGACCCATCCCGCATTGTCCAGCATGTCATGAAAGTTACGGTTACTTGCCAGTCTCATGCATTAATCTCACATCATAGTAGAAATTCACCATATTGAATACCTGATCAAGGGTGCAAAAGCCAATTTTTTTTGAAAATGGTAGGTGCATGTTAAATAGCTAGGGCATAAACTAACTTGATTTTGGTGTTGTGTTTCCACATTGTCAAATGCACCCTGTTTCTTTCACCTCCTATTCTTTCTTAGGATCAAAAGATTTCTAAAAAGAAACAGCCTAAGCTACCACCACGTCATGATCCCATCGTCACTAGGTCTTGTGCAAGAGAGATGTCTACTAGTGGTACTTCTCCCCATGAGGAAAATGCTTAGGAAGTTGCTCTTTTAATGGAGCAAATGGCAAAAATGATGTGTATAATGCAACAACTGGTTTTAGGAAGAGGATAGAACTCCTCTGGTCATAGTTAGGAAGGTTCTTGAACTAAGAATGAAAATCAGCCCCCACTAGAACAGGACCAGGGCCACAACATACTGCCCCATGGCAATGATAAAGAAACAAATCCTTCTAAGGATAAAACCCCTGAATCTGGGTATGGCCAAGTTAAAAGCCAAGTGGAAACTCTAGCTGAGAAGCTTCGTATCATAGAGGGCTCCAACGCCCATAGAAGTGCTGATCTAGACAGTCTGACCAATTTCCCTCAGGTCATTATGCCTCCCAAGTTCAAGGCACCAGAGTTTATCAAAAATGATGGTATTGGAGACCCTTACGCACACTTGCGTATGTTCTATAAGAAGATGGCTCCTTATGGGAATAATCACCCTTTGCTTTGCCAGATTTTTCTTGATAGTTTGACCGACCTTACGGCCAAATGGTACATGAGACTGGAAAAGAGCTCTAGTTGGAGGGAAATGGCCAGCTCTTTCATGGAATATTGCAGGTTCAACACTGAGATAGCTCTTGACCGCACAATCCTTATTAGAATAGAGAAGAAAAGTGGGGAATCTTTTAGAGAATATGCCCAAAGGTGGCGTGAGCTAGCCGCACAAGTGCAACCCCCCATGGTGGAAAATGAGATGATTAAATGGTTCATTGACAACCTCAAGCCTCTTTACTATGAGAAGATGATTAGCACCTAAGTCACTTATTTTGCTAGCCTCATCCCTATTGGGGAGCGTATCGACGAGGGTATTAGGAGCAAGAAGATCATGGATCCCGAATCCTTGAGTTCCATGGTTGAACAACAAGTCAAGAAAATGACGAGCCGTAAGACTAAGGAAGCCGATGTGCACATGATTGACAATGCATCAGAAAGGCCTAGGGGTATTACTGCTACTTATGCAACCTCAACTGCTAGACCTTATCAACAACAGGCTCAGTCTACTCAAGCACCTAACCGAGCCTTTAATTAGAAGGGAGGCCAGACCCACCTCGGCCCCTTAGGAGAGAAAATCAAAAGTACATTCCGTTATCTATGCCTATGGCAGATCTCTATGCTTACTTGCTAGAAAGGAAGCTAGTGACCCCGATGTTTATAAGGCCCAGAAAAGGTTTTCTCTTACCCAGCTTTGATCCGACCAAGAAATGTGAACACCATTTTGGGGCCAATGGGCATACCCTTGAAGAATGCTACCAATTGAGAGATCGTGTCTAGGATATCATTGACAACAAGTTAATACAGTTCGAAATGCAGCCACTCTGAACATCATTACCAACCCTTTGCCTCCCCATTAGGAAGGGAATGTAAATGATATCATCGTTGTGGAAGAAAGGATTCCGGATTTCTCCTCGTCGTCATTCCCATGGAAGGCCTTATTCCAAGCCTTGGTCCAAGAGAGACACCTTGATCTTGAAGGTATAGGAACCCCGGGATTTGATTGGGGAATCTACTCATTTTGCAACAGTGGAAACAGGCATGCCTTGTTTGATTGTAGAGTGCTCCGAGCACAAGTTCATAGTCTAGCCGATCATGGTACTGTCTAGATTGAAAGAGAGGTTGTACAATGAGGCGATTGCATGGCAGTCATCCTGTGTCCTCCAGTTACTCAGTCAGGAACTAGCTGTAATGCTATATTAGTGGGTCAAGTAAAGATTGGGACGAATATCTACAGAAACGTCTTGTTAAGGTTACTTCAGTACCTCCTTCTTTAGTAGTCATTAAGGAGACCATAGAATCACCTGCGGATTTAGGGTTATCAGATTCAGGAAAAGGGCAAGCCCTGCCAGCCATTGAGGGATTCACTCCTATAGTTCTTGCATTGCCTGTAGTCGTAGGGCCAACTTTATCATCAGTTCAGGAGGGAACCGATATTGTTCCCACTATTCGAGGTTTCAATCCTTTTATTCTGCCAAGGCCTACCTAAGGAATCTCTAGGGTATCCAGTTCAAAGGCCCTCGACGCCATTCCGCCAAGTTCGGTGGTCATTAATCTGAAAATATTCTCCATAGTGCCCAATTTGCAAACTTGAGAGGGCGTTATCATTCACATGCCGAAGCCATTCCCTTGTGAAGATAGCCATCATGTCCCCCGGAAATATGATGTGTCTTTGATCTCCACTTTAACCGAAAAAGAGGAAGTCTGCTCCAATATCTCTTCAGGTCTATTTAGGCTTACTAGGAGTGGCTGCTACTATACTCCCGAGGAGCTAGAAAAAAGAAGGAAAGAGATTGATAAGAGTACAGCCGAGCTTATCAGGAATAGGGTTACAACCAAAGAAGCCGAGGAATTATTGAAAATTATCAGAAACTCAGAACACAGTGTGATTCAGTAGCTAAATAGGTCGCCAGCTCAGATTTCTATCTTAGCACTGTTGCTATCCTCCGATGTCCACCGTGAGACCCTCTTGAAAGAGACGTGTTCCTACAGGTGTCACAGAATCTTCCTTTGCGGGTATGGTCTCAATGGTGTTAACCACCAACCAGATTTCCTTTACAGATGATGAGTTACCACCAGAAGGTAAATAGCATACTTTGCCCATGCATATTATGGTAAAGTGTGAAGATATGATCTTCTCCAGCGTACTAACTGATAATGGATCAACCCTAAATGTGTGCCTGATGTTTGTAATAGCATGCCTAAATGTGGATACTACTCTTACTCGCCCTACCACGAAGATCATTAGAGCCTTTGATGGCACTCTCCGGGAGGTGCAAGGCGAGATCGAATTAGTAATTGGAATTGGCCCCAAATCTTTCTGGTCAACTTTCAAGTCATCAAGGTGGATTCCCCATATAATATGCTCCTATGGAGGCCTTGGGTACACGCCGTGGGTTCAGTTGCTTCTACCCTTCATTGGAGGCTCAAGTTCCCCTTCGAGGATCATTTGATCACTATTATGGTTGAAAAGCCCCTAACCATCTTCAAGGAGACTTTTATCCCCTACATTGGTGCTAATGCCTTCTTGGAGGCAACTTTCCACAGTTTCGAGCTAGTCTCCATGATTTCCAGAGCTTCAGAACTTGAGTCAACATGGCCTTCCGCTACTTTAATGGCTGCCAAGGAGATGCTCAAATTTGGCTATCAGATAGGCCAAGGCCTTGGTGCCGTAAAACATGGGAATGCTTCTCTGATTGAACTCCCAAACAACAAAGAAGCATTTGGTCTAGGCTATAACCCCTCCGATGAAGAACTTTTCCAGACTTCTAGAGGAAAAAAAAAGGAAGTGCATTGGCCAAGGGATGTCTATTCCCTACATCATGGTCACTTTTCCGGCTCTGGCCGAGGTCATCAGATCAGAAGTGGTACAGGAATCATGCGAGGAGGAATCAGAGCTAGCTTCTCTCATCCGTTTTTGCCCTGAAGAATTCTTAGTGAATGCTATCATATCCCTCAGGGATGATCTGACTTCTACCATTAGGCCCTGTGTGCAAAGCGAGATAGTAGGCCATTGGACCATCGAGCCTTGCTTTATGGTTGCACCGACTGAGTAAGGAGTATTCCATCATCGTGTGGTTGGGTCTTCTAATTGCCCGAAAAAGTTGGAATGGCACATCTACTTTGTTTTGTATGTTTATTTCCTATTTTCTGCATTCCTTGTTTGCATTTTCCCAATTTATTTCCCAAAAAAAAAAAAAAAAATTTCCCTTTTATCATTATCAGGCATGAACTTTGTTATCCCCCTATCTATAACCATTAATGAAATTATCCAGTGTATTATTCAAGAAATTCTTGCATTTATCTCTTTATTTGCTTTCCTATGAATATGTATGTGCAAATTATCTTATGTTTCTCTGTATATGTTTTGCATTATAGAATCTATTCTGATTACCAAGCAGGTACATTTTTCTGTTGCCATAACTAGGATATTGATGACGTGAATGAGAAAATAGAGTTGGATCATGATATTGAAGGATTAGAGGAAATTCTGAGTTTTCCTTGTGATATTTTAGAAGCTCTAAACAGAGAGAGTGAGGGGTCCAAGCCCAACATAGAAGAAACTAAAGTGATTAACCTTGCCAACGAAGGCGAGAATGAAAAAACCCGTCAAGATTGGGGTGAACTTTCATAAAGACATTAAGGTTGAGCTCATAGCGCTACTCAAAGAGTTCAAAGAGATACTTGCTTGGTCCTATCAAGATATGCCAGGGTTGGATATTGAGATTGTTGTGCACAGAATTCCAGTTAAGACAGAATGCCGTTTAGTGCGGTAAGCCCTTTGAAGGATGAAATCTGAGATCGTTTTGAAGATCAAAGAAGAAGTAGAAAAACAGTTGAAAGCCGGTTTCCTTACCACAATAGCCTACTTAGATTGGGTCACCAACATTGTTCCCATGCTTAAGAAAGACGGGAAAGTACACGTGTGTTGATTATAGAGATTTGAACCGGGCCAGCCCCAAGGACAATTTCCCACTACCACATATCAATACACTGATCGATAATACCACTACCAACATGTTCTTCTCCTTTATGGATGGATTCTCGGGTTATAATCAGATCAAGATGGCCAAGGAAGACAAAGCTAAGATAACATTCACCACTCATTGGGGAACCTATGCGTATGATGTCATGCCATACGGCTTAAAGAACACCGGTGCTACTTACCAGCGAGCCACGGTAACCTTGTTCCATGGTATGATGCACAAAGAGATTGTAGTTTACGTCAACGATATGATTGCCAAATCCCGCACTTCCATGAATCATTTGATAAATTTGAGAAAGTTGTTCAAGCACCTTATCCAGTACAGAATGAGACAAAACCCTAACAAGTGCGTCTTCAGAGCTAGTTTAGGGAAATTGCTCGGCTTTATAGTCAACCAAAGAGGAATTGAAGTGGACCTAGCAAAAGTCCAAGCTATCCGGGACATGCCGACACTGCAAACCAAGAAATAGATTTGCAGCTTCTTAAGAAAGGTCAATTACATAGCTCGTTTCATAGCGTAGTTAATTGCCACATGTGATCCACTATTCAAGCTCTTGAAGAAAGAGCAATCGGTGCATACCGCCTTATGGCATGTCCAAGGAGATTTCATTTAGAATGTCCACATTCATTACCAGCATTTGGTATGATCTATGAAGTTGAGGCCATTTTCAGCCAGTCTGCGGGCTTGGAACCCCATAAAACCCTAAACTGGGGCAATTTATTTTGTGCGATTCCCTCTACCTTGTCCAATATACAAGAATGGGTCCATCCCATTGAGGATGTGTCCCTCATGTCAAGAATCACATGAAACCCTAAACTAGGGCAGTTTATTTCTCGCGATCTCTCCATTCTCTCTCCCCCCAACGGGACAATCATTGTCAAAATCCGCTAATAAACCTATGAAACTGCGGTGCAATACAAATGAGTGTGACCCAAGTTGGTTCAAAACTACCATCTATGATGAAAATTCGATAGTGCATACATACATTAGCAACCCTCTCAAAGGCAATTTCTAGAATCATACATTAGCCCTCTCAAAGGCATTTTTTCTAGAGTCATGCATGTAAGTCCTACCCAGAGGCATTGTTTCATGCATACAACAACAACCCCTTGAAATGCGACATCCAGAATCATACATGTAAGTCCTACCTAGAGGCATTGTTTCTTGCACGCATCAGTAGCCCTTTTAAAGGTGACATCCAGAATTGTACATGTAAGTCCTACCTAGAGGCATTGTTTCTTGCACACATCAACAACCCTTTTAAAGGCAATTTCAAGAATCATACATGTAAGCCCTACCTAGAGGCATTGTTTCTTGTTGCAACCCTTTCAAAGGCAGTTTTTTAGAGTTATGCATGTAAGCCCTACTAAGAGGCGTTGCTTCTCACATACATCAATAACCCTCTAAAATGTGATTTTTTCTATGATTATACATGTAAGTCCTAATCAGAGGCATTGTTTTACACACACATCGGCAGCCCTCACAAAGGCATTTTATCTAGAGTTATACATTTAAGTCTTAACCAAAAGCATTGTCTTTCATATACATCAGCAGTCTTCTTAAAGGCACTTTCCTAGAACTATGCATGTAAGTCCTAATCAGAGACATTGTTTTTCACATATATCAGCAGCCCTCTCTAAGGCACTTTTCCTAAAGTCATATGTTAGCCCTCTCAAAGGCAGTTTCTAGAATCATACATGTAAGTCCTAACAAAAGGCATTGTTTCATACATACACCATGAAGCTATAAAGAGATAATATCATAAATCAAGGTCTACTGTGGGGCAATATAATACGCACATGTCCAAGCCTATCAAAAGGCGATTCATAATATACATACATAAATGGCCCACCATGGGGCAATGTCTACAAGATATATGAAGAATACATACATGCCCATGTAAGGGCTACATCATGCTACAACAAAAGGCTACCCTACTGAGAATCATCATCCCTAAAATACTGGTTGGCATCATCGTTATCATCATCATCATCATCATCATTGCTATCGCCTGCAAGAGAACCGATGGAAGGACCTGCTCCACCTGAAGTGCTTGGAGTGTACCCTGGGTCCTGATGAGTCCACGGAGCCTGAACAAAAGAACCCTAACCGCCCGGCAGACCTAGTGGAGCTAGCATGTACTCTGTCTCACCTGGTGGAATAATAGGCCCTCGGCCCGGCATGTGAGGTGAAGGTGGAATATAGGCCTCTCTTTCCTTCTGCCAAAGCTCCTTCTCCCGACTAAAAAGCTTGAGCAGTCTCCTCCTGCATGGGCACCTTCCTAGCAATGGTAGTAATCTCAAGCTCTGTCACCCTAACCTGCAATGCCTTTGCACGCAATCTCCACTCAGCTCTGGAGGCCACCTGAGCATGAACAATGCCTCCTAGCACTCCACTTCCACTCACAAGAACATCTCCAATGATAGGCCCCGTAGGGGACTCTACGAACCCAGTGGCATAATCTTTGTTGGTATCCACGTATGTATCAAAAGAACCTGTCACATAAGTCGAATCATCCAGGACAATGGACTTAAATGACAAGCCGAGGGGAGGTGGATCTCTAGGTACCCTAAAAACCAGCATGAACTGATGGAAGGTCCTCTCCGCCAAATGGAACTCCTAACTTAATAGGGCCCAGAACCAGCGTCATACCCTCGACTGGCCCATGGCAACAGTGAGCTTCGGTCTCCCCAACAGTGAGCCATCATAAGGACGAATCACTATCTTACCCCAAGTGACGCAATCTAAGGCTGCAGAGATAGTAACTGGCTGTACCAGGACTGTTGGATAAATACATGTTTGTATCACATACAAAACATACGCAACAAAAAATTAACAGATCTACTTTATTTGCAATTGATAACATGTACTATGTAAGTTTCAGAATTTAAAAACAAGAAAGCTTACCTTGGTGCGGTGAAATTCAAAAACAAAAGATTAGAAGTATTTGAGAAAACTTTTAATCTTCTCTCCAAATCCACTTAATGCCCAAGAAGTGTGGTTTCTCAATCAGTTTCCAAGGGGAGCATAAGAGAGTGGCTTACATTCACATACACATCATTTCATTCCTTAAATGAATTTAATGAAAACCTTATGAAATTTTGTATGTTTCTCTCCTTATATATAATTGATTATCTAATTAGGCTAGCCTTTTGGGCCAGTCCAATTGGGCTTTAGTATGTGGCTTGGAGTGGGACTAAAATGGAACAAATAAGACTCTAGCTCTAATGGGCCTTAGGCTTTTCTGTCAACTCTTGACAAGTCCAAAGTTACCATTAATTATATTCAATACCACTATATGAACATAATTGCACTCTAGGTCTTATTAATAAATTATATCTCAAGACTTTATTATACATGCAACCCCTTCATTAAAATATTCGTAGTAATACAAAGTCATGAATGTTGACTGCAACTTTGAAGATTACTACATCTTAATCTTTGAGTAATTAGTTTAATCATTTAAGTTATTCATCATATATTTATGAAATCCAATTTCATAAATATATACTTCGGTAACTCCTTACTAAAGTGGTTGGGCCCAACACTCTGAATAATCAAACCCATTAAACTTATCTCAAGTGAATATTTTATATCTCCATTAAGAGATTATGAATTCCATCTTGAGAATATATGTTCCATTAACATTAAATGTGACTTTAGATCTCACTCCTGATATATCAACCTACACGTCATGATCAGGTTCATTATTCTCTCAGGATTTAGAGTTGATGTAAATAGAAGTCGTGAGATTTATTACTCATTTGACAGTCATTAGGAGAATAATAAATCTCACAGCAGTCCAATTCAATATGTCTTAACTGTTAAAACATATCAACATATCAACTCGAAGTCTCCACTTCCATGAACAAGACAAATCATCTTAGTTGATATGTTATAGTCTTTGCAGATGAAATGTCCAATTTTATCACCGACTATGAACTAAAATTCTGAGTTTACAAAGAACTTGTGATTTATATCTTCTGTGACTAAATCACATACTATACATCTCATGGACTAAGATAATGTCTCATTAGTTCATTTATAAATAGTCTCATATAATTAAACAATTTAATTATTTATGACATATAATTAAATTGGATTTTACGGCATAAACCCCTACAAGGACAACCCCGGTAATCGTACAGAGAAACCAAGCATATGCTTGAGGATACACTGTCGCTAAAAAACCTGAGAACCATGGTCACAAAGCTGGGATGTACTCATATGTCCACCATGCCAAAATTTGCCAACACCCCTCTAGGCTCCTGAAATCCTGCTGTGAAGCTTGCCTCAAGAAAGAGATGAAAAAGTTGTAAGTGATGGACCCCCAGTCATATCTCCCAACGTCGGAGACTACTCTTATGGCCCACAGCAGCTGGCAAGATAATACCGATCGGTTGTTGCCAAAGAAGCAACTACCAAGAGAATACATGAAGAACCGTCGAAGATGAATGTCAGTAGGCACCACACTCCAGGGGATGCTACCCTTTAGCCACTCAGTGCGAATTTGTGGCGATGCTATAGGCCTAAAATATCCTTTCGTGTCTGTAGCCAATGGGAGAGGGATGCCCAAGAGTTCACAAGCCATCTCAAAGCTCATGTCATCAGTCAAAATCAGGTATCCACCAAATCTAATTCCCAGGATGGCCGTCCAGTCAAGAGAGAGAATCACATACTCCCTACAACTTAGGTGAAAGGTGCTTGTCTCAGCATGAAACCGCTGCACCAAAGCCTTCCCAATCTTGTGCCTCATGGTGTATGGGGGGATCCTCAAAAAATCCTCTAACCCCTACTCTTTCAAGAAATCCACATAGTGTCGATGGGTCCTAGGATCAGACAACAGCCGAAGAAAAGTGGACCAAGCACCCCGACCATGGATCTTGTTGGGCCTCTGGGTTCAAAATCAGAAGTTATTCATTAACACATGCATATGATAGGAATCTAAATGACAAAAGAAGAAATATAGCATACCTGTCCCTTCTGCGCTTGGGCGGAAGGATGATCCTTCAGCCCACACTGAAGTTTGAGTGTCTCTGATACCGCCGTCTACCGCTTTAATATAAGTATTGGCCTTAGCCTGATGTACCGGGAATCTTGGCCTCAAATCGCGCATCCGAGCGCCCGAATAGATCTCCTCCTCCCCAGAAAAATTAGCCTCTATATCAAAAAAGAGATCCTCAGTTGGCATCTCTCTTCTAGAGGCCCCTCTCCCTGTAGTCGACTCGCGTCGTGAGGAAGCCCCACTAGTAATGGTGCGAGGCTCAGAGGAGACACTAACCGTCTCAACTGAGCACCGCCTCGTAAATCAAGTCTCTATATGGGTCCCCCAAGTGGGCCTAATGTCATCACCCCCGCAGTCAAAATGGCTCTACAAAACTCAAGCTGCCTGCCCACTAGCAGAAATAGTCTCATCGTTAGAAGAAGAGTCCCTGTGGGATGTAGCATAAATGGGGGCCTTCCCCCGGTCTCCTCTGGAACTTGACCTTCAAGACATAATCTACAAAACAACCAGAAATTCAGACACAAGTGGTAAGCCCATGAAACAAATGGCAATACAGATGAACTAACACTCTTTCCTAAACATATTGTGCAGGTTCATGTCAAGCATATGTTCTTACAAGAAAGCGGATTCTTATAAGAGCCTTACAGTGGGTTATAGTGGCTGTGCCATATGCTCGCATTCTTTAGTGAGTGATAGAGGCCGTGCCGTATGCTCGCATTCTACACTGGGTGATAGCGGCCGTGCCGTATGCTCGCATTCTACAGTGGGTGATAGCGGCCGTGCCGTATGCTCGCATTCTATAATGGGTGATAACGGCCATACCATATGCTCACATTCCATCTTGAGGTTATAGAGACTGTGTCATACGCCTCACCATCACAGTTATCAAAATTCCTGAAGAGTTTCAAGTTCCTGATCTACAGTGGGTGATAGTGGTCGTGTCGTATGCTTACATCCCATCTTGAGGTTATAGAGACCGTGTCGTATGCCTCACCATCACAGTTATCAAAATTCCTGAAGAGTTTCAAGTTCTTGATCTACAGTGGGTGATAGCGGTCATGTCGTATGATCACATCCCATCTTGAGGTTATAGCGACCACTTCGTACGCCTCGCCATCACAGTTATTAAGTTCCTAAGAAGTTTGGAGTTCTTGATCTACAATGGGTGGTAGCGGCTATGCCATATGTTCACATCCCATCTTAAGGTTATAGCAATCGTGTCGTACGCCTCGCATCACAGTCATCAAATTCCTAAGAAGTTCCAAGTTCCTGATTTGCAGTGGGTGATAGCAGTTGTGCCGTATGCTCACATCCCATCTTGAGGTTATAGCGATTGTGTCGTACGCCTCACATCACACAGTTATCAAGTTCCTAAAAAAGTTCTGAGTTCTTGATATACAGTAGGTGATAGCGGTCATGCCATATGCTCACATCCCATCTTGAGGTTATAGAGTCTGTGTCGTACGCCTCACCATCACACAGTTATCAAGTTCCTAAAGAAGTTTTTCAAGTTCCTGATCTACAATGGGTTATAGCAGCCATGCCATTTGCTTACATCCTATTCCGATGCTAATTAGTGGTCATGCTGTTCGTATTACAATTTCCACTATTCCTAACTACTAGGTAAGTCCCCTTACCTGTATCCAGCATTTTATTTTTAGCATTGAAATTCCCGCATATTTGCACACCTATATAACATAGACAAAAAGCAACAAAAAATAAAAATAATAAATGCATTTTCCTAAGATAGCATGGCATAAATCATGGCAAAAAAAAAAATATTATGCTTATGAAAATTACAAAAATAAAATAAGTACTAGCATGCATCCCTTGTAGTATTGCTACTAATATTTTGCAGAAAAAAGAAGAGAAGAAGAAAAATAAACACTGACCTCAAGTGCAGAAAAGACTGAAGTAGCACATTGAAGCTAAAAAGCCGGACCCGCTAAGTTCATAGTCACTCCAGAGAATTTTTCAGAAGTAAGAAGTCAAAGGAAAGAGTGAAATAAGATCAAAATGAGCCAAAATGGGGCTTATATAGGCCTTTGGATGGCCTGGCTGCCCGGCACACCTTCTTGGGTCGCTGGGTTAGCCCAGCACACCCTAAAGGGCCACGTGTCAATGTTGACCAAGTCAACATTGACCGGTTGACCCGGTCAAACTTCAAAAAAAAAAAAAAAGCATTTTCCTCTCCCAAAGATCAAAGACAGGTCTAAAAAATGTTTCAGAAGCAGCTGCAGTAGATCAGTCTAGTCAGGTAAAATCCGGTCTTGATCTGTGAGTAATCTCCACACGCAATTTGGGGGTGACAAAATTTGAAATCACGTTCTTTATCCAACACCTCTCATTGCACTCGAGATGTCAGATAAAGAAGGGGCGGCTACTGATACTGTATTTTGTCCACCCTCGATTTGCATGCCGAACCTCGACAAGTACAAAAATATTATTTTCTCTTCATGGGGCCATAACAACATCTAGAATGACGTGGCGCAACCCATTCAGACATTGGAGCACCCAAAGTGCTTTTTTCAGTTAAAATGACCAAAATGCCCCTAGTCAACCCTAGGTTGACCGAAAGACAAACAATGTCAAAATCCACACAAAACAACATTTTAATGGTTTTACATCAAACCCAAGCTTTTCATAGATTTTTGGCAAATTTGACCAAGTTTGACCAGCAACTGACTCCTGGCAGGCCCTAGAGACCCTAATTTTGATTCGACTATTAGAATGGGTTGAAACTAATGTCATTGCAAAGGTTATCAAATTCTCATTCCAACGACTATTCATGGGTTGAAATCAGAGTTAGAATGACCGAGATATCATGAAAACTGGGATAACGCACTGATCAATGCACCACTAACTTCCAGGAGCCATAACTTTTGATCCGACCATTGGATTTTGAAGTTACATACCTTTTTAGAAACAAGAAGTCTAGATATTTCCAAGGGTATCATGATCAACCCGATCTGATGCCATTTGAAAATGGTGGCCCTTCATCTAAAAGCGCACTAAGGCTATAAAAGTCCCCAGGCACCCCCAGACGAAAAAGGAGATGACTTTTCTGGGTTTTCTCTCTGCCTGGACGTTTTCTACAAATTTTTCCTCTCTCTCAAACACAAAAAACACATCAAAGTCTCTTGATTATTCTTTCTTCACCAAAAATACAAGGTATTGTTCTTATACTCGATCTTCATCTCTTTGGTTCTACTCCTTGTATTTGGGGTTTAAGGGTGTGGATGTAACTTTTTAGCTACTATCCACACCCTTAACTTTCTAAATCTTTTTTTAGCATTTATCTTGCTCTTTTATGCCTTAATAACATGATTAATTGCTTTCCATATTATGTTTCTTGCTTTATCTTGCTCCTAGCGTGTTCTTAGTTTAGATCCATGTTCTTCCATGCTTGTTTACATCTTATTTGTCTTGATCTACATGATTTCTGCTTTATGCCATGTTTTCCTATGCTTTGTTCCTCCTTTTGTTCTATGTTGATGTTAGGGTTACGTGCTCACATGCTTGCATGATGTTGTTAGCTATGTCTTGCTCGGATCTATGTGTTGATGTATGTATTTCCATACTATATGGTTAGACCCTTTTTTTCACATGCTTATATGCTTGGATTCATGCTCCTCCATGTTTATGTGCTAGGCTTGTACATGTTGATGTGTATGTTTCTATGCCTACTAGTCTTGACCTATGTTTTCAAATGCCTATGTGTTTGGATCTATGTTCTCTACATGCTTTATGCCATCATCTATGTGTTTGCATGCTTCATGCCATGTTTATGTGCTTCGGCTTAGGCTATGTTTGTCATGCCATGTGCTATTGTAGCCCTTTTGTTCCTTTAATCGCATTTTCTTGTGTTTTGGCCTAATGGTTAGGGCTCGATCTACACCCTATGGTCCTTGTCATCGTTCATACACCAAGGCCCACATCAAAAGGGTTTGTATCATTCCTATTTTCATGTCTATGTTTGCCCGCTTCTATGCTTTATCTTCCATATTAGCCTCTCTAGTTCTAGGCTTTGCGACGCTGGACACACTTAGTGGGTTTGTGGTTATGTGATTACACTCGACGCCCATGAGGCCTTGTTTGTATGTAACCATTTAGGATGCATCACCATGATGCCGGTTGCTTCGTGCATACCTTTCCCCTTTGACACTTTGTGCGATGATATACTTACCATGCTTGTTTGTGCCACTCGTTGGCTTTCAATGCACCTTACACGCTTGCTTACATGTTCATGCATGATCCTGCTTACTAGTGTGTTGTCCATGCTTCAACATAATGAAGCTATAGACATTTGATCCAAACCTACATTTGTTCCTCGTGGACACCACCTCTTGTTTGCCTTTTTGTTTGTTTGTCTTCTTCTTGTTTGCTAGCTTGCCTGTTTGCTTTCTTGCTTTCTTGTTTATTTGTTTATCTTGTGGCTCATCATATCTCCTGCCATATGCTATGCTTGCCATGTCTATCATTCTTGTTTGCTTTATGCCTCTTCATATGATTTTTGCATCTTTCTCCTTCCATTGCTTGTCTATTGGTTTCTTATCTTTATCTTTGTATGTACACACACGGAGCGAAGGCGCATGGAGCTAGGGCACGGTCTCCCAGGTGTAAGCAAAAAGGGCGAGGATGCGAGCATGTGGATATAAGCCAAGCAGGAATGTTCAGTAGTTTTAGGGGTCTAGCCTCTCCCATTTGGTTACTCTTTTAAACCTCCTTTCCTTCTCTCTCATTTCTCTCTTAGATGGGTTGTATTAGGTATATCATGTTGTGTACCATTCGTCCTCATCTCTATAGTATGGCGACCCCTGTTTACTTTCATGGACCTATATTTTAGGCTATGCTCTAGGGACGTAGTCATTTACTTTCCTGCTCGATAAGGTATTGAGTGCTCAAAAGCCTAGTTTTGATAAGACTAGCTTAGGATATGTTGTTTCCTTCGACCCCTCCTCTTCCATGGCTTCTGGATCAAAGACTGTCTTTGTGCCCTAATCTGAGAAAAGTGATAAAGGTATGAAATCCAAAACTGATCTGGCTAATTCTAAATCCTTTGTTAGACCTCACTCTAGGAAGTATAGTAGTTTAAAAACTACTCATGTTTGTCACCATTGTGGTGTTTCTGAACATATTCGTCCTAATTACTTCAAGTTGTATCCTCATAAGCCAGTGTCCAAACGGTTACAGGTTCCCTCTCAATGTTTAACACCTTTGTTTGGAGAGTTATTAAAAGCTTTGAGCTTTTTAACTCAATTTCAAGAGAATTCTAATTCTTCTGTATCCTTTAGTAGACATACTATGCATGTGTCTTTTCATCTTCACAGCCAAAGACTCATGCTGTGTGGGTGAGAAATGAGCCTAAGACTTAATTGTCTTTTTTGTTGTCTTTTTCTTCAATACTTTCTATTTAAAGTAGTGCTTGTTTTCTTATCTGCTCTTGGAATCATGCTTTAATGCATCTGCATCTTTCTTTAGTGCTTTCATGTTGTTTGTCTGTTTTTGTTTGGTTGTTTAGTCTTCATTTTGTTTGTTTTTCAAAATAAAAAGAAAAAAAAATACAAAAACATTATGTGTTTGTGTATGTAGGTACTTGTGTACCTTTGTTAGCCATTGAAACAAAATTTCTAAACTTTGTATCTCTTGTAGCTTAGATGAGCATCTCAATGCACAACTAAGAAAGTGATTTTTATGGCTTGTGTTTGTGATGAGTACGATTAAGATGATCTCTTATATATAATGCTCATATCACTCTTTTTGACAGGAAGGACTAGAAAATCCTAAAAGAAATGCATAAATAATCATCTCACCACTCAAGCCCACTAGTCATGTATAACATCTGTGTGCTTCGGTATAACAAAATTGCGATGTTTTGGCTTATATAATTGGGTATTTCTTTCCTCTCTTATATGCCCATGCATGCTATACTTAAAAGAAAAATATGCAATGAAAAATAAAAGCGAAAATAATCAAAATGCTTTTAATATGGTTGCAAGCGTGTTTCTAGGAGATATGGGAGTTATAAGAAGTACTTCAAAGGTGATAGTCTCCATCAACCAGTTATGATTGTGTATTAGTGTATTTATTTTTCTCATGTCTTAAATCTTCATAATATGAGTCACTTATGCACTCTTGTTTTGTTTCACACACAACGCAAATTCTTTGCTACTCTTGATACATGTGTAGGTACAATATGATTTGGCCATCACAAAGGATACATCTGTTAATATATGCTTGCTAAACTGTCTTAACTTATTTTTGAAAAATAAAATTGGTTAGACTTGTTTAGTATGTATGTGTGTCTTTTGATCTAGAAATGCTTTACATCTAGATTTAAGTTGTGTTTGAGTGCTTAACATGCTACTTGGATGCTTGTTTAAGTAGCTATCTTGTTGCTTTCATCTTGTGTCTTTTTCCTCCCTTGGAAAACCTTGCTTCTTTCTTCTCGACAGTTGCTCGATACCTTCTCAACAACATCTTGATAGCAGCTCAACACAAGTTTCTTCTATCGAGATTTCTGGATTTCACCTCAATAGCTTCTCGACAACTAGGTCGATCCATCGAGCCAAATTTCTATGCTCTCTGTCTGCTCGATACATTCTCGACAGATTCTCGATCCATCGAGATTTCTAGATAGCTTCTCGATAGATTCTCGACATATATCTCGATATATTGAGGTAATTTTATGTGCTCTCTGCCAGCTCGATAGCAGCTGGACAGCTTCTCAATCTGTCGAGACCCTCTTGCATGCATTGTTTTTCACATGTTTTGCATCTTTCTATTATCTTGTCATTCATAGCATCTTGTTACATTACATTCAAGTTTTTATATGGATTCCTTGTGCCCCTTTAATCATCTTTATGTTTCTCGGGTGAAGTTTTATAACTTCTTATACCCTTTGTCAATCATGACAAAAAGGGAGAGAAAATGTGGTTTCTTTTTAAGATTCTACATGTTAGGGGGAGAAATACATGCCTTTGTAAGGGGGAGTTGTGTTTCATCTTGTTAGGGGGAGTGTTTACCTGATTATTGTTTTAGGAGCTTTTTTTAGCTTCTTGTACACCGGTCTTGTGACCATTTTTACATACATTGTGCTTATCTTAAATATATATATATATATATATATATATATATATATATGATGTATGTTTTCTTCACCTATCTTTATATATATAATGATATATGTATGCAATCTTTATTTCTATTTCACATATGATGCCTTGGTGAGTTTTGTTTAAGTGTTTCAAAAAGACAAGTTGTGAAATTCTATCATGTTGTGAACTCTCTTCTTTGCAAAGTTTTTCAAAAGTTTGTAATAGGGATAGATTTATTTTGTAATACAACAAGTGGTTATGAGTTAAGTAATTTAGGACTTCTCTCATGATTAGTTGTTTTGTTGTGGCTTTGTCACGAATTGCCAAAAATGGAGATTGTTAAAGACATATTTTATGTAATTGGCTAATCCTTTGACAAAATGCACTTTACTTGTAATTAGGTAGATCTAGGATGAGTTTAGTACTTCAAGAAATAAGAGTTTAAGTCAAGTATTAAAGTCATGAAAATTGGACCAAGAAACAAGTGAAGAAAAACAGTTCATTAAAGCTCGACAGATACCTCGACAGAAATAGTATCTATCGAGATTTAAGAACGAAGCTCAACAAAAGCTAAATCTGTCGAGATCTACAAAATCATAATTTCTAGATCTGATTTTTGGCCCTAGCTTACATTTATGTGTAGGGTTTCTTTTCTCTCAACCCTAGACATATATAAGGCTTATTTTAAAGGTCGTTATACACCAAGAACACATGCGGAATGACCTATTGCGTCTTTTGTGCCTTAGGGTTTTGTAACTAAGAACTTTTTGATCTTCATTGTTTATGAAGTGAAGAACTTTGCAGCCAACAACATCTTTAAGTTGCTGAAGTTAGTCACGTACTGGGATTCATGCAAAAGGATGGCGTTCATATATTGAAGAGTTCAGAGGTTCTGAAGCGGTAGAAGGTTTCTGCTGTAAGTTCATCTACAAGGATTGTAGAGTCTAGGGACAAAAATTTTGTAATATATCTGAAACTTCTCTTTATTATAGTGAATTGCTTTTTGAGAAGGTTTCCCCCCAGGTTTTTTACTATGAAACTAGTTTGTTTCATCAGTTTTTCTGGGTCATCATATCTTGTCTTATTTACTATTCCGCTGTACATGATATTGATGTTTGTTTGTTTTAACAAGGTTTATTCATAATAAATCAAATTAAAACTTTTTAATTCTATCAACTGGGGTCTAAATTTCCCAACAATGTTATATGCATGTTCATGGCAAAACAAAATATTAAAACCCTAAACTAGTATACAAAGAACAAACAAAGCAAACAAACATGGAGGCAGAGACTTATAAGCATGTAATAAAGCAAGGTAGGGGCATATTATACAAGTAAAATAAAGAAACGGAAGTGAAGAAAAAGGTCGGAATAGGGGTTCTGGGCATAAGTATGCATGCGCATACATAGGCCTAAGTACTATGCACCCTAAACCCTAATCTAGAAAACAAGAAAGCAGTAGAACAGAATCTTAAAACTAACAACCTAACATGCTTAAAATGATAAAACAAAGAAAACCTAAACTAAGTAGACATATTATAACATAAACAAATAAGAAAAACAAGGAAATGAAGATCAAAACAAGGAAAAAGAAGAAGAAAAGGAACTAGAACATCATACCTCAAAACACAAGACACCTTCGCTTGATTTTGACCGTTCCCCTCAATCAATCTATTCACAATCAAGTAAAAAGTGATTAGTAAACTTAAAACTCAAAGATCAAGACTAGAAAAGGCCTCAATCAGAAAAATATTAACTTGAGGATATTTTGTGAAAAAACTCCCTTTTTGATTTACTATTTCTAGTAAATCTTGTGTTTTCTCTTAGGATTTTCTGTGTGTCGAAAAGGTACCATGTATGGCTTTTTATAGTCAGAAAATAGGGGTTTGGAACGACACCCAGACGATGTGGGATTTATTCCAAACCAAATTTTAAATGCAGAAAACTTGTCTTTCATAGTTTCTGGAACTCTAGCATGCACACGCATGCTCGTGTATGCATACGCATGCATGAAGCATGCGCTCACAAGTCTAGAGCATGCTTGCACATACATGTGTACGGTTTTTGTGGCCTTTCTTTTCCAAAAATAGCTTATTTGGTTCATAAAAGAGTTATATTTTCCCAAAAATACTTTCCATAAGTCAATTTCAATCTGATTGGATCCTAAACCAACCTTGGGCTTTAGAATTCCAACATTATTAGGGAATGGGGGTCAAGTCGTAAGGGGTACAAAATATGTTGTCTACAACACCTTCGCTATTTGAAGAAGGATGAAGCTGAAAGAATCATGGAAAAAGTCCACCAAGGGATTTGTGATCCTCATATGAATGGTAAGATGTTAGCAAAGAAAATCTTGAGGATGAGGTACTACTAGATTACAATGGAAACTTATTATATAGACTTTGTGAAGTGTTTCCATGACTGCCAGTCACATGCCAATCTAAACTATGTGCCACCTAGCGAACTATATAATATGACCTCCCTATGGCCTTTCCCCGTATAGGGCATAGATGTGAATGGAAGAACAGCTCCTAAAGCCTCGAATGGACATGAGTACATTTTGGTTGCAATTGACTACTTCACTAAGTGGGTGGAATCTGCCTCCTATTCTATATTGAAAGCCAAGCATGTGACCCGATTTATAGAAAACAACATCATATGTCGATTTGGAGTACCACAAGAGATCATCTCCGATAATGGGTCACACTTTAAAGGAGAAGTCCAGAAGATCATCGAATTGTATAAGATTGCGCATTATAAGTCTTTACCATATAGACTGCAGACTAATAGGGCCATAGAATCAGCCAACAAGAATGTCAAGAATATTTAGCCAAGATGGTAGTAACATACAAAGATTGGGCCGAAAAGATTCCATTCCCTTTATAAGGCTACAAGACTTCTATTCGAGCATCAACTAGAGCAACCCCCTACTCTTTGGTGTATGGGAGTGAGGCAATGCTTCCTATTGAGATGGAGATACAACCTTTGAGAATGATAGTGGAGACTAAAGCCTTAGAAGGGGAATGGATGAGAGAAAGATACGAACAATTGGCATTGATAGATAAGAAGAGGATGCGAGCTCAATACCATGTATAGGGTTATCAGAAGAGAATTGTAAGAGCATTCAACAAGAAACTCAAGTCAAGAAATCTAAAGGTGGAAGACCTAGTTCAGAAAGAGCTTAGGGGAGAAATTTTTGACCTTTGGGGCAATATGAAGCCAAGATGGTTCAGACCTTTCGTCATTAAGAGATCATGTCAGGAGGCACTATGAAAATTACTAATTTGGATGGAGAAGAGATGTTACAACTGATCAACATAGATAGACTCTGAAAGTATAACCCTTGAAAAGAAAAAGAAAGAAAAAAAGCCCACTGGGTTGAAAACCCAAAAAGAAGGCCTAGACAAAAGTTAGGGCAATGAAACCCCGCTAGGTTGAAAACTCGAAAGGGAGATCTAGGCAAAAATTAGGGAAAAAAACCATGGGCATGGCAAAAATTCCCACAAGGACGTCATAGGCAAAAGTTACATGGCACATAAAAAGGATAATAAAAATAAAGACAATAAGCAAAGATAATAAAATGACTGATTCTTTCATTTCCCAAATTAAAAGATGATAAATTGTTTTTATAGGGGATTCGGAACATTCCAATCCTTTATTAACTCAAATGAAAAGACATAGAATCATAAAAGTGAAGAAAAGTAAAATTTGGGGCATATTAAGGTAGTCACTCAGTCCTCTTCCTTTTGTTGGACTTCTTGTGATCATTTTCTTCCCTTTCAACTACTCTCATGTCAATGGATAACCAATTCTTGTATCCCAAAGTAGGAATGAGAAACTGAGGAAAGCAGATGTCTTTGTTCATTGCCCTTCGAGGCCAAGTCTTTGTAAGCTTACCCAAGAACCTTATAGTAAGGGCTAATATGTGATAAGAGCCATTGTCACAAGGCACACCTTGATGATCACCAAAATTCCGTGCAATACGACATGTGGGATAGTAAGAGCAATGACAAAGCCCAACTAAGAAGACATAGTTTTCCTTGAAACCACAACTAGTCATGGCCTTGATGCACCACCATTTGACCACCCAGTGGATGTCCGTAGGAGTGAGATACTTTAAAAGTTTAGTAAGTGCAGCGGGTTCCATCTCTTTGACCATGAGATTGCGATCACGAGGATAATGCTTTGGTTGATACCAATTGGATGGAACAAGTAGGGGATGGATTAATTTGAGCTTCTCGTATAGCCATATCTAAGGGAGAGAAAAATAAAGCATAAGTGTTGAGTGGAAAAAAGAGAGAGATATTCAAAGACGATATAAGGAGCCTCAGTGGGTTGAAAACTGAAAGGCAATCCATGCAAAAATTAGAGAAATCTTGCAGGTCGAGAAAACCTAGGCAAAAATTAGGGATCATACCTGAAGAAGGAGGGGACTTCCCATAAAGAAAGTTGCTTCCTCCTTATGAACGGCATCTAAACCATTGAGAGTTTCAAATAAGATGATGGCTATTGGGCTCCCATTCCCTAAGTTCTTCACTACATGAAGAATTCTAGGATCCATTCGAGGTGTTTCATGCACCAAGAGAAAACTTGCAAGGATGCAAAGACAAAAGGCTTTAAGGTGATGAGAACGCTCTGTTCTAGTTAAGGGAACACTCTTTTTAAAAAAGTACTTGAAGACTATAAATACATTCAGCTTATTGGACTTACACACCTCTTAGCCATGGATAGGTGAACTCCCAAAAGTTAGTGAGCTAGTTCAAAAATATTCTACTCAAGAGTAGGAAGAATGATGGCACCAAAATCATACTCACCCATGATTACACCAAATTCTTCAATAGTGGGGCACAACTCCACACCATTGAATTAAATACATTCTGAGTAGGGATCCAGAACTTAATGGCAACACGTGCAAGGGTCTCGTTAACCTTGGTTTAATGGATGTGAGAAGTGCCAGAGAGACCAAGAGGGATGATAGCATCCTTGAAATTGAGATTAAGCTTGTTAATCCATAAAGAGACCTTGAGAGGAGTGAATTTTGCCACTGGGAACCTTGTAGAATGCTTCATGGGCTTGAAACACGTTCTATGAAGGTTTGGAGACTTCTCACGGCTGTTTTATAGTGAAAAACATCGACTAGGGCTTTTCTACCTATGAGTATGCGTGCATATAGTTGAAGTGTGCGTATGTACAATCCAAGTATGTGTGTGCATACGCGTGAGTGCATACGCATAGTCCCTAGGGTTTTTTTATTCCTTTTCTTTTTTGGAGTGTGTTTCCTACAACAAGGACCCCTTTTATGTTTCCTATGGCCTAAAGGATTGCCCAAGGCAAACGTGACTTAAAATTTCATCCGAGAATGCAAGAGAAAGAGAGAAAGAACAAAAAACAGAAGAGAAGGAAAACTGTAAAGCATGCATACATGTCCAAATCTCCTATAAGTTGTAAATAAGTACATGTTCTAAAATAAAAGCAGAAAATGTATAGATGTTCTTACATACAACCAAATGTCTCAAATAATCCTGTATAGATGTCTACAGGATTATTGCTGGTAATGCCTCTTCCTCGGCTGGACCCTCGAAGTCACCTCAGGATCATCATCATCACCATCTGGACCTCGGGCATACCCACAAGAACCATAGAGCTGCCTATAATACTCTGTCACCTCCAGCTTGAGGTTCCCAACCAACCAAACTAGGTCCTTATGCTCAGCTACAGTCGGTTGGTATTTTGGATAAAGAAACTCACTGCTCGTGTCCCCACAGGGAAGGGATAACCCATTATGTTAAGGTTTCGCTCCATAATACACTCTTGAGAGACCTCATTCAGGCCATAAGCATAAATTGACCAAGTTAGGTGAGGAGGGTCAATGGAATGTCCAGCAACTAAACTAGCTCCGACCTGAGAGGACCCACCCTATACATCTTGATGTTAGCACACATATATGGCATGACATTCAAAACAAGAGGAAAGAAATTTGGAAGGGATAAAGTACATACCACAATACTAAAGGGAGGCATAAGACAACTCTCACTGAACTCATCATAGTTCTGGTCCTTCAAAAGGTGATTAGTATAGACAAGGGCACCCTTCCAAAGCAAGTACTTGGCCTCGAACATGGAAAATGAGGCAAGCATGAAAGAAGGAGGATCCATAGGCATCTCTAGCTCATCGGCAGCCACTAATAGGCCAGTCACCTACTCAACAAGATATAAGGCCCTTAGGCCAGCACCCTTGAAGAGCCGAGAATTCTAGGAAAAGATAATAGCAGCCACCTCCAAGTTTGGGGCAGCAACGAGAGGAGATCCAGTCGAAGGTCCCCAAGTGGTTTACATAACATACTAGGTTAGGAAAAGAACTTAAACACACATAAATGACCATGATGAAAGCAAGGATAAGAAAGTTTAGCTCATCGAGTCAAAGGTAAGACCATCAAGGTGCTTTCGCACTGAGAAAAGGGTCCTCAGGTTCACATTAGCTCCACGAGTAAGGATGGCGTAAGACAATGCCCATCATTGCAAAGAAGAAGGTAAATATCGATACAGTTTGCAAGTTAGGAACAATTTGCAAGAAACAGAGCACATATATAGTTTGTAAGTTAGGAACAGTTTGCAAGAAATAAGAGCGTATATACAATTTGCAAGAGTATGAGATACAGTTTACAAGTCTGGAATGACAATTCAGATATAGAGGACAGTTGTAGTTTGCAAGAGTACAAAGTACAGTTTGTAAGACTATTGTTGAGAAATTTAGACCTCAATTGATAGAATTAACAAGTTTTAAACCCAAGTTGTTAGTTTGATTTATTATGAATAAACCTTGCTAAAACGAACAAACATCAATATCATGCACAGTAGAAAAGTAAATAAGACAAGATATGATGACCTAGGAAAACTAATGAAACAGACTAGTTTCACAAAAAAAAACCTAGGGGGAAACCTTCCCAGAAAGAAATTCACTATAGTAAAAAGAAGTTTTAGAACTAGTACAAAACTTTTGTCCTTAGACTCTATAATCTCCGTAGATGAACTTACAGCAGAAACCTTCTACACTTCAGAACCTCTGAACTCTTCAATATATGAATGCCACCTTTTTGCACGGATCCTAGTACGTAACTAACCAATGATGCACGACTCCCAATACGTGACTAACACACCAACTTGAAGAAGATTGTAGGTTGCAAAGTTCTTCACTTCATCAACAATGAAGATCAAGAAGCACTTGGTTACAAAACCCTACGGCGTACAAACGCAACAGCTTCTTGAAGAGAAAATAAGGCACTCAATCACTTTTTGCATGTGTTCCCCTTGTATTCTCTTATGTAATGGCCTTCAAAATAAGGCTTATATATGTTTAGGGTTGTGAATAAAGAAACCCTACACAAATACATAAGAATGGGCCGAAAACCAGATATGAAAATTCTGATTTCGTAATTCTCAATAGATACAGCTGTCGAGCTATCAATCGAGACCTCGATAGATGCTATCTGTTGAGACCTCGATAGATGTTATCTATCAAGATGGTTGTTGAGACTCATTAAACCTCAATAGATAGTATCCGTCGAGCAGCTGTCGGGAATCTATCCAGCTTTAATGAACAACCATTCTTCACTTGTTTCTTGGTCCAATCTTCATGGCTTTAATACTTGGCTTGAACATGTTTCTTGAAGTATTAAACACATCTTAGATCTACCCAAATACAAGTAAAGTGTATTTTGTCAAAGGATTAGCCAACTCTAAATTGACAAATGTTCCTAACATGATTCATATATGTCCTAACAACTACATAAAGAGAACTAAGGAGAAAGAATCTAAACTCAAGGAGCTTACAAGGCCCCACTAGCTACCACAGAGTACCCCCACTCAGTATGTCCATGACTAAGTAAAAGTAAGTGAGGCAAGCATACCCCCAGTTTGCCTCCCCAGCATCCTCGATGTTGTGGAAGAGAGCCAGCCACCTTAAGGACATTGGTTGACCCCAATTGGCAAAAAGATATGCCCTCACCATATAGAGCAAGAATGCCCTAGCCATCTGAGTTTGGTCCTCGAAAGTCACCTGAGAAAAAGGCCTGAAATCCACCTCTAGATCAAAGTAACGGATATGCTCACTAGAGTAGGTATGCCTTAGCACATCTATGCCAAGCTCTATGCCTGACTTGCCCTCCAATTTGATGATAGGCCCATGGGATCTCAAACCGATCATCTAGTGGAAGTCGTGAAGAGTCATGGTTATCCCCCGCCCAACAATGTGAAATATGTGTAGGTAGTGTCCCACCACCTCTCAGCTAATGCTTGGACCAGCACACCGTTGACTGAGCTTTCTGGAAAAAGGTGCATGAGTGGCATGAAGCCGATCACATCCACTAAGGCCCTCGTCTCGACCGTCAAGGACCGATGCCAATCAAATAGTGTTTTGGAGGCCTTATCAAAGACAAAAATAAGAGCATAAATATCATATTAGATAGAAATAAGTGAGAGAAAAGCGAAAAAACGTCTTTTAGGCATAAAGTTGTTTCTGTAAGCCCAAGTATGCATGAATGCTAGAAGTATGCATGTTTTTATAAACAACCATGTGTACACATACACAATGTACATGCGCGCATACTCTAAGTACGTGCATGCATACATGATGTATGCGCACACATAGATGGAACCAGAATGTGTTCATCGCCATTTTTTGGTCTCATTTGGATGAAAACTCATCCTAAACATGTTCTTACCCTTCCTAAGGTATCAGGTTTTCATCTAAACTCTTTCCATGGAAAAACCCAAGCATTTACAAGTCTAAAAATAGATTAAAACTTAACATCAAAGAAAAACTCAAAAATGAGAAAAGTTTGGAAAACTTACCAATCTAAGCCATGCATTGTCCAAGAGATGTTCCTTTGGCCTGTAGAGCTATGGAGGAAACTCGTTCAGCCTTGTGGCACCAATCTAACGAGTGAGAATGAAGATGTCGTCGAAAATTTTGTAAGAAGCTTTCTTGGACTTGTGAGCCATTTGGAGAGGAAGAGACTATTTGGAGAGAGAGAGATTTTAGATTCTAATAAGGAGATGAAAGAATGAGAGAGAGGTAGAGGCTTTGTAGAGAAAAAGAGGGAGTTAGATAGTTAGGGAGAAAATGAAGAAATAAGAAAGATAAAGAGAATAAGGAGAAAAAAGAAACGGTTGGTAACTGTTGGGAAAATGAAGAGGCGAGAAAGACACTTGGTGGCTAAACTACATGTAGTTTAGTAAAAAAAAAAAAAAAAATCACAAAGACCTCCCCAGTGGACTCTCAAAGGGCAAGAAAAATGGAAAATCTCAAAATCATCTTCAGTGGATCATGGAGCACCAGAAATTACCAAATTACCCCTCGAATGACAGAAATACCCCTCAGTGGTTGAGAAGAGTCGATATTACACAAAGGACCCAAAAAGCCCAAGAATGCCAAGAAAACTCCTTAGTGGGTCAAAAATTATCGAGAAAACTCCCTAGTGAGCCAGGAATCATCAAGAAAACTCCTCAGTGATTCAAGAAATCCAAAATTACAAGAATTTCCCAGAATTTTTGGAAAACCCCTCCAGCGAGTTTTTCACCAAGATCATGAGCATACTACCATCACCATAAGGGGGCACCAGGCTTTGTGCAAATATCCTTCGAGAATTGAACATGCAGGCACAAGTCCTCAAAATAGTTGATAATCAAAAATGAAGACATCGAAACTTGAATACATATCTCCTTGGAACTGAACATGTACACCTAAACAGCAACATAAGCCACTTAGAATAGAAGAGATCGAGACAAAGGCATGAGCCACTTAGACCAAAAGAGATTGAGACAGAGGCGAAAGCCACCTAGAGAAGTTTGAGGCAAGAGCCATAGATGGACACCATAGATATGTATCATTTGCGCTTGTAAGAGCAATTTGTTTGTTTGATTGATGTTTAAGGCCATTGGCAATGTTTGTTTTCTTTTTAGTGACTCTAGGATAGTGAGTCACTTGGCTTTTGCTTGACAATTGGCAAACTAGGTTCTTGAATAGTGAACCTATCGTTACTCGTTTCTCGAGTAACACCTGTGGGACTTCGGACATACAAATCCCACACAACTCTTCGGAGTTGCACCCCGCCCCATACATATGTGTTGTTTACTGTGTGCGTGGGTTGGGCTCAAGCCATACGTCAAAACAAAATATTTTGTCTCTTTTTCTTTTGATTGCATTATCAAACCTTACGAATCAAAAGAGGGGCAACTGTAGACACCTCATTTTGTACCTCTTACAACATCAATCTGAGGCCCAAGGTTGATTAAGGGCCCAATCTCGTAAAATCTTGACTTGAGAGTTATTTCTGGAAAATAAAAGCTATTTTTGGAAAAGAAAAAGGTGCAGGAAAACCCTAAGTGTATACGCATACTTAGGGCATGCGTACGCATGCTTGAGTATGCACATGCATCTAAGGTTCTAGAATGTATGAAAGGAAAATTTTTGGATAGAAATTCGTGTAAAGTGAATTCCACATCATCTGGGAGCCGCCCTACACCTCTTTATAACCACTTTAAAAAGCCCTAAAAGGCTCTTTTACAACGGAGGATGAAATATACAAGATTCACTAGAAAATAGTGAATCAAAGAGGGAGTTTTCACACTAAAACGTCCTTAAGTCAGGTGTTACTTAGTTGGGACCTGTTTTGGTCTTGACCTTTGAGTTCTAAAAGTTTACTAATCTTCTTGGTTTTGTTCTTGATTAGATTGACTAAGGGAAACTGTCAAATCAAAGTTCTAGATAGTTCTTGTGTTAAGGTAAAGGTTCAACTTTGGGTCTTCACTTCTTTATTTATTGTTTGTTTTTCATGATTTAATGTTTTGATATACTTGTGTTAACCTAGGTTTATTTTATGTTTGTATTATAAGCATGATAGGTTGCTAGTTTCCTTGCTTTGTTTCTTTTCTGTTCTATGTTTTTGGGTTGAGTTTCTGGGAGTGTATGTGTGAGCATGTTTTATGCATGCGTATGCATACTTGTAGTGTGTGTACGCATACAATTGGGAAGTAAACACATACCCTATGTATGTACACGAACACTCATGCCCAAAAACCCAGAATAAGTTCTTTCTTGCTTTTATCTGTTTTCTTTCACATGCTTAGCCGCTGTTTGGTCTATTTTCACATGTATAAGCCTTGGAGTTAGTAGATTAATATGCTTTGTGTTAGTCTTTCGTTAGATGAATGATTAGGATTTATGTTTGATAGAATGCCATTAGCATGCATATGAATATGAACATGCATTAATTCATAGGCGCTGAGATACAATGAAATAAGTAAGGTAAGTAATGCATTTACCACATGGACATGCATTTAGGTGTTTGAACATGAAATGATTCAATTATATAATATGCTTGGTTGAATGCCATGAGGATTGGTTGATGTTTGTGTTTAAATTTTGTCTTGTTGATGTTATTGCCTTGTGATAAACTTACTACCCTTGATTAATGTGTTTGAATGACATGTTAAATGAATGCTAGGGTTTGGGGACAATACGTCATGTTGTTTGCTTTAAATGCATGTTAAAAAGTGTGTGTGTATGTGAGTTTAGAATAACATGTTAAAATACTGTTTTAGGGGATTATGATTTAGAACACAATTAGTAGAGGCCGACCTACAGGTCGGGTGGGGTTGGGTGTTAGTGCCTAATACCTTCTTATCCCCATACCTAAACTCTAGACACGTACTCTTGTAAGAATCAATCCTTCCACAAGAGCGCTATACATATAGTTCCTAGACCTAATCTAGGTAGCGACTTCATTTACACCTTCTGCCATGTCCACTCTAGGCCAAGGTGTACTTCTCACAAGGAGACCCAAAAACCACTCGTCGCGGGCACTTGACCCAACAATTATTATTATTATTATTATTATTATTTCATGTTGATAATCATTTTTTTTAACAAAAATAATTCAATTTACATCCGAAACAACAATTATAATAGAAAAAAGCAATATGCATCAAACATCTCTAACAACAAAATGTAATGTAAATGGCCAATAAAAAAGTCTTCTCTTTCTCTCTCCAACATGAACCTTGTGTGGCTATGACAGTAGTAATAATAGAAATAAATTACAGTAAATTATTCTCCATGGGTTTTATCCATTTGAACTTTTCATCTACTTAAATATTAAAATCCTAATATCCATATGAACAAACATTATCTTGATAGCAATTATACAAAGAATAATATAGACATTTTTACAAACATAAATACAAAATTGCATCTGTCAAGATACATTTTAATGATTCCTTAAGCACCAAAATAGGGCAATGCCACAGGAAAATGTCTTTAAAAGCATCACAATTTGTGCAAGGATTCTGAGCATGGACGGAGCCAGACTTCGAATTCGAACCTAGGGGGCAAACTTAATGTTTTAATGAAGCCTATCAAGTTTCATCACGTTCATTAACATCGTAATCTCATATTTGCAAAGCAATCCAAGATCACAGTACAATAAACAAATACCAATTTCATTGTTGGTGATTTTTCAAAATTTTATTTTAGGATTTTCAAAAATTAGGACATTAACACTAGAGGTTGGCAACATTAAATCATCATTATTAGCTTATAATTATTCATATATTTTCTCTGAATAATGCTAAGGACACACCCAAATCCACAACATGCCCACAAAATTAGTCCCAATTAAACATGTCGCCCACAAACCACAACAAATTTAATTTAATGACACAATAAAATCACAACAATATTAATACTAATAATTCATCAGAAAACGTGAAATATACAGTTTTTACAAAAGTCAAAGAAACCACCCATTTCAATTTTGTTCTATTTCTTATTAGTCCCCACACGTTTGTTTTTTATTAAAAACTTTTTTTCTTTTTTTTCCTTTTTGATCTAAATGTTAGAACCCACACCCTTACACTTGAGTCTTGAGAGATATCAGTTACTATTCTTTGTCAAATTGACTGCATAAAAGCAAAGGAGAGAGAAAGACAAGGTTTCTCATTTCTCTCCAAATTAGTTTGGAGAGAAATCCTTCAAATTCTCTCTATATTTACTTGAATGAGAGATATCAGTTGCTATTCTTTGTCAAATTGACTGCAAAAAAGCAAAGAAGAGAGAAAGACCAGGTTTCTCGTTTAAGTTTGGAGAGAAATCCTTCAAATTCTATATATATATATATATATATATATATATATATATATATATATATATATATATATATATATTTTTTTTTTTTTTTTTTTAATGTGAATTTTGAAAATCTAACCGTTGGTTTACATGTTCTTATTATATCTTCTATGCTTGCAAAATTTTGAGAAAATCAAAGATCAATAATTATATCATCAATCAAAGTTTTAAATTTCATGTATTTGTCCTCTAAAATCTATATATATAATAATAGGTGAAGCTGAGAGAAACTCAAAATTAGAATTTCAAATTAGTGTTCCAATTTTACGCCATATGTCATAAATTATTTATTCTTAAAAAGTTTTATTTCTTAATTTTAGAATCAAATATGGGACCACATCATAAATATTCATCTAAGTGAGTTATTAAGTACAAAAACCAAAGAGTCTAAAATAAATAAATTGTAAAAAAATAAATAAATAAATAAAAATAAAAATAAAAATCTTCACAATAATTATATAAGAAAAAAATAGACAATTTACATTTTATACCTAATAATATCCTTACAAAATTTTTTAAAGAGTAAACAAAATATAAAAATAACTATCAATAATATTTAAATTTTATATATATGAATTATATTATACATCTTATTGTATATTTTTAAATGTATCCATGCATATGCAACAAATTTTTTTAAAGAGTTAACAAAATATAAAAATGATTATCAATAATATTTAAATTATGTTATACATCTAATTGTATATCTTTAAGTGTATCCGTGCATATGCATGGGGTTACAAACTAGTTATGCATAAAAGATAAGTTTATTGTTCGAATAGTAAATAACATCCGATTTGAATGAAATTTTAACTGTGTGGTAAGAACATAAAGAACATGCAATCAAACGATTAGATTTTTAAAATTCATATTCAATAAAAATATATAAAAGAAGTTTGAAGGGTTTTTTTTCAAATTAGTTTGGAAAGAAACTTATTTCCACAGAGAGAAAGAAGTGTTGGGTTTCATAAAATAAAAAAATAATAATAAAAAAAAAGGGCAGTTCCTCAGCCGATTAAAGAAAGGAGATCTGTGACCATACCTTTTCAACCGATTTAACTTGTGTGAACTTACCATACCTTCACAGAAAATGGACTTATTCTTTCATTATATATAAGAAAATGATTACATGATACAAAGTTTCTCTCCAAACTAATAACATCCGATTTGAATGAAATTTTAACTGTGTGGTAAGAACATAAAAAACATGCAATCAAACGATTAGATTTTTAAAATTCATATTCAATAAAAATATATAAAAGAAGTTTGAAGGGTTTTTTTTCAAATTAGTTTGGAAAGAAACTTATTTCCACAGAGAGAGAGAAGTGTTGGGTTTCATAAATTTTTTTTTTTTAAAAAAAAAAAGGGCAGTTCCTCAACCGATTAGAGAAAGGAGATCTGTGACCATACCTTTTCAGCCAATTTAACTTGTGTGAACTTACCATACCTTCACAGAAAATGGACTTATTCTTTCATTATATATAAGAAAATGATTACATGATATAAAGTTTCTTTCAAAACTAATAACATCCGATTTGAATGAAATTTTAACTGTGTGGTAAGAACATAAAGAACATGCAATCAAACGATTAGATTTTTAAAATTCATATTCAATAAAAATATATAAAAGAAGTTTGAAAGGTTTTTTTTCAAATTAGTTTGGAAAGAAACTTCTTTCCATAGAGAGAGAGAAGTGTTGGGTTTCATAAAATTAAAAAAAAAAAAAAGGGGGGGGGGGGGGCAGTTCCTCAGTCGATTAGAGAAAGGAGATCTGTGACCATACCTTTTCAGCCGATTTAACTTGTGTGAACTTACCATACCTTCACAGAAAATGGACTTATTCTTTCATTATATATAAGAAAATGATTACATGATACAAAGTTTCTCTCCAAACTAATAACATCCGATTTAAATGAAATTTTAACTGTGTGGTAAGAACATAAAGAACATGCAATCAAACGATTAGATTTTTAAAATTTATATTCAATAAAAATATATAAAAGAAGTTTGAAGGGTTTTTTTTCAAATTAGCTTGGAAAGAAACTTCTTTCCACAGAGAGAGAGAGAGAGAAGTGTTGGGTTTCATAAAATTAAAAAAAAAAGGGGGGGGGGGGGGGGGCAGTTCCTCAGCCGATTAGAGAAAAGAGATCTATGACTATACCTTTTCAGCCGATTTAACTTGTGTGAACTTACCATACCTTCACAGAAAATGGACTTATTCTTTCATTATATATAAGAAAATGATTACATGATACAAAGTTTCTCTCCAAACTAATTTGGAGAAAAACTCTTCAAACATCTCGTATAACATATATATATATATATATATATATATATATATATATATATATATATATATATATATATATATTTTAGTGTAAATTTTGAAAATTTAACCATTAAATTTCATGTTTATTATGTTTTTAATTTACATATCAAATTTCAAATCAAATGTTATTTACTATTCGATCAATAAACTTATTTTTTATACACAATTTTAGATCACAAAATCTTAAAATTTTAATATTTGTTTAACGACAGCAATTGATCTATGATCTTTTTGAGTTTTTGCAAGTATGAAGAATATAATAAGAACATACAATTCAATGGTTAGATTTTTAAAATTCATGCTCAATATAAAGATATAAAAGCAGTTTGACAGATTTTTCTCTAAACTGTTAGATTTTTAAAATTCATACTCAATATAAAAATATAAAATAAGTTTGAAAGATTTTACTCCAAACTAGTTTGAAGAAAAACTTTGTTCAACTACATGATATATTGTGTTCATTAAAGTGGCTTCTAATTGTTTTTAGTTGGTACTTTTTAAACGCCTTGTTTTGGTTTGTCCAACACTAGGAGCAATGGAAACACAAAATACCAATTCCAACTCTAACTAAAACTAAACGTTAATAACAAAACAGAACTAAACGAGAAGGTGTTTCATGAAACCTCTCTAACTCGTGTAGGTCATCTACAGATTTATTTTTTTTGGAGATAATTATTCAACATGAATTTGTATAATTAACTCATTCATTGTCTTCCAATACTGTTACCAAAGGCTTAGCACATCTCCTAACCTTTTAAAGAACTACTAGCTTTATCTAAAGATCAGTTCAATCTACCATTTGGGGTCTCCACATTTCAAAGGGTTGAGGCTTGAGATTCAAATGTCAGTCAAAAAAGTTAAAAAAATTCAGCTCATGATAGCACAATTCGGAATCTCAGGGCAGGAATGAAATAGTCCACCACCAAATCCATACAGACCATACTGCATTTAACATGTAATGTGTGTAGACGCATTACTTGATCTTCTTTTAATATAGTAAAGGAATTCATTACTATTTTCTACTGCTACAACTACAGATAATTTTTACTTTTCTCTTTGGTTAAAGGTGAAGGTGCACATTAAGCCAACATCTTAATATATTGAGGATGGTGGTAATTGTCGAAGTATTAATGTAAGCTTTGCTCTAACCAAGAAGTCAGTTCAACCGGAAAGATAAGTTTGAATTAATTATATGGGGTATATATATCCTCTATGATTTCCCTGCTTCAGCTGTATCAGTATCTTCTGTTTCACTGCCTAATTTGACAATATCTTCAACTAGTATCCTTCCTTCTGTTGCAAGGAAACATCAAAAAATTAAGAGTCATATTAATTAGTTATAACAAGTTAATGACGTCTGAAAGTCAATCTGGAGAATGAAGAAAAAAAATCACTTATATGCAAGATTTTAGACATAAATTGCCATTTAGTGATGCTCACTCATTTAACTTTTATCCGAAACAGCAATTGAAACTGGCTCATATTCCACTTTTCTCACATCAAAATTTTTTTTCTTTTTTCTATTTCCTGTGTTGTTAATTGTTATAACTTTGAATAGAAGACAATTCCGACAATAGCTAATTAAGATGATAAAGAATGACTTTGTCTCCCACAGGTACAAGTATATATCCCTGTAACATCCCCATATCGAGTTCCCCAGTTGAGTAAGATATGTTGATGGATATTTAAGATCTACATTTCTATATATAAAAGGGCGAATGCCAGTAACTACAGTAGCTACAATGTTTTTTAGTTTGTTCAATTGACTCTTAGCTACAATTATTTTATTTACTTATTTATTTTTCAGTCATTTTTTTTCTTTTAAATATTTATATGAGCTGGCATATATATTGGTACTGACACAACAAATTTTACAATATTTTCATAATTATTAAGATGTTAATTTCTAATAGGTCGAAATAAAATAATAAAATAAGAGATTGTAACCAACCACGAATGAAAATAAATATTTTGTGAAAATATTGTGACACTTGTTGTGTGAATATGTAAAAGCTAGTGTTCTTTTTTAGTTTGCTCAATATATACCGTTAATCACTTCATTGGCTTTTTTTCTTTTTTACTTTTCAGTCATCGGTTTGTGCTCTTTTTTTTAATAATATTTATATGAGTTGACATATATATTGTTATACTGATACAACAAATTTCACAATATTATCACAATTATTGAGGTGTCAATTTCTTATAGTTCAAAATAAAATAATAAAATATAAAATCGTAACCAACCACAACTGAAAATAAATGTTTTGTGAAAATGTTGTAACACTTGTTATCACAATATTTTCACAATTGTTGAAATCTTAGTTTCTTATAGATCAAATAAAAAAATGCTAAGTCCACAACATTTTTACATTAATTTCATAACAAATCATAAATAAGCTACTACTGATGGATAAAAAAGTAATATTAGTTGTGGGTCTATTTTAAAATCAGTAACAACTTGTCAACTAGAATTTGTAATGAAAATATTATGAAGATAGCATTTCTATAAAATAAATAATAATATATCAGACCGAAACTTACCACGGCTAAAAATAAAGATATTGTAAAAATATTGTGACATTTTGTTGTGTTCCAATACTTCTTTTTTGGTTTAGTAAAATTTGGTGAGCAAAAATTTACTGTTTCACGCACAATTTTCTTTTGTTGGTTTTTTGTTTGTTGTTTCTTTTAAAGTGGTTGTCCTAATTTAAAATCAATAACAATTTACCACCTAAGATTTGTTGTAAAAATATTGTGAATGTAACATTACTCTAAAATAAAATTATAAAAGATCATACCAAGGCCCACCATAGCTAAAATAAAAGTATTGAGAAAATACCGTGACATTTATTGTGTTCCTGACTTCTTCTTCTTCTTTTTTAGCCAATTTATTGGGCCAAAATTCATAGTTTTACGTATAGTTTGCTTGGGCTGACTTTTTTTTTTTTTTTTTTTTTTAACACATTGGTTAAAAAAAAAAAAAAATTTACTAACAAAAAATAATTATGGAAAATTTTTTTTTTTTTTTTTTTCTTTATGTTTGAGTTAGTTTCATCCCCCAACTTTAAAGTTGAATAATTTCTTTTTTTATATTTTGTAGACAAGTATATAGTCCATACTATTACTCTCTCAGTTAAACGTTAACAAAATCTCATGATTCCTAGAATATTTCATTGTGCAATATCTAAAATACTTCATGAAATTTAATGTCCCAACAATTTTCTTCATGTATTTTGAGTTTTATCTATTAGTCATACTTAGAAAGTAAAAATGATGATGTATGATATTCTATTTGTTACCTAGAGGACACTAATTTATTAGAGATTTAAATATTCTAGATTTATAAGTTTATCTAGTAGAAACTTCAATGACATACGTTTTTTGTTATTTTGTTCTTTTTTTATTTGTTTTCTTTCTTAAAAATGTGTTCATTAAAAGTTAAAAAAGCTAAGCATCGTAGTTAGGCTCATAAAATAATATAATATAAAAGGAAATAGGAATAACAAAATATTCATTACAAATGGTTGTAGGTATTTAATTTAATGAAGAGTTTCAATTGTAACATATGTCATCATTTATTGCGAAAATTTAAATATTGTGACAATGTTTTATCAAACCTTACTTGTTTATTGTTAGAAGATGACAACATTTGTTATCATTCTTAGTAGAATTTTTTTGTGAGTAGATATATACGGTCTTTAGTAAATAGGTTCTGCGAAATGAAAAAGTATTTTATATCAAATGATACCACGTCATCCATATCAATATTCAATAAACGAGAGACATGTGTGCAAAAATAACTACTCACTAACACATGTTTTTCAATTGTTAGTGGGCTAGTTATTTTTTGCTGACATATCTCACATTTATTGGATTTTGATACTGCTGACATGATATCATTTGATATCAAATACCTTCTCCTAAGAAATTATCATACTAAATAGATAGCCATATGTTAAATAACTATTCTAAATTTAAATATATGGTTTGATACTACTTCAAAAAATAAAAAAAAATTTATCTTAAATTTTCTCACTAAGGGGCAGCACATGCCTTGCCCTTGCCTTGCCCTTACTAGTATTATGAGAAGAGAGAAACCACTGACCTTTATCCTTGGAAAGGTTGCTGATAAGTTCCTGAATACCCTCCTTGTCCAAGGTGTCCTTGAGGTATGCAGCAGCAGATGCAACCTCCTCAGGTGTCACTTTACCGTCATAATCCCTGGCATAAAAAATGACAAAAATGAGTTAACTTGAAAGATTTCCAATGGGGAATGACACTAAAGTCTCAGCTTATCTGTAAACTACTGATGGTTATTATTGATTATTGACATCAGATGCATGTGCAGAAGGATTCAAAAGTACGCCTGCCATGTGACTTATTAGAAGACTAACAAACTGCACTGGTGCATTATGGAAAGTATTGATCTTTAGGGTAAAAGAGCAATATTTTAGGAATGGTGATGCAGAAGATCAATACTAATAAATGATTTTATGTTTGCTTGATATAGAAGAGCAGGTGATGTACGATAAAATTCAGTCCAAGTCAAAAAATCTCAAATCTGGAGCCTTAATTTCAGAAGACTGCTAAACTATGAAATAGGATCATCAGTATTTCTTTGATCTGCTTCTCTGGTCAACAGGACGAGGGTGAATTTGGAGTTTCACCACTTAAAGTTTGACTCTCTTTTGCCCCCTATTTTACTTTCTTCAAGTTGGCTGTTCCAGGAAAGTTCACATGCTAGGAGGTTTGGTCCCCTCCATATTGCATCTACTAGCTTTAAGCCATAGACGGAACAAACATGGTTCCAATGGAACAGTCATAAGATATTTTCTTTCCAATAATTGAAGCTCTCAAGAGCCCATTATTTATTTTGTTGTAATTTCATATGCTATCCAGACAACAAGATAACTCTCTCTCTACAGGCATCATCTAAAGTAAAAGTAATCACTAATCAGCATGCATGAAGACAAGGGATGCCCGAAAGGCTTGTATACCTGCTATTTTGTTAGAACATTAAGACATGGAATCAGCATACAATATGCAATGCTGCAGTTATAAAAGTAAAAGTAGAGGATACAATTAGTTTTCAGCAACTATAAACATTTGATTGGCAGTGCACCTTCTTCTTTTTTTTTTTTTTTTTTTTTTTTTTGGGAACCATTTGAACAATAGCTAGCATTTTAGTGTCAGTTTTGCTTCAATTCTGTAATTCTATATGCTATTATATAATCTAAAAACATCCTATATGCACACATCATAACTGTGAACAAAAGTTCTGTAGCAAATTCAATGTAGTATCACCTGTCAAAAGATATGGTACTAAATGGTAACAAACCTGTCCAGCAACCGCCAACGATCTCCAATTTTTGCATCAACATCATCAATTTCCTTTTCAAGCTTGTGGAGCATAGCATCAACCTGAAGCATTAACATCCAGTAACATGTTGTAACTTGCCAATTGCACAAAGAAATAAAGTTGACGCTACTACACCAATTGGGACAAAAATCAATAAACAAAATTAAGATTGCAGCTTTATAACAAGACTAGTTAGGTGGCACGTGCTACCTCTTGAGTGAGAAAATTAAGATAAAGTTTCTATTTGAAGAAGTATGAAAAATGTGTCATACAAAGTTAATCTCATTCTTATAAGAATTTTGATCACACACAAAGTTATGGTTGCTTTTTAACATATGAATATCTATTTTATTATAATAGTTTCTTAGTACTTATTTGCTAAAGGAAATATCCACTCATTAAAAACTTACAAGAATGATAACAAATATCATCATCTTCCAACAATAAGCAACTAATTTTTACTAAGATATTGTCACAACATTTAAATTTTCGTGATGAATGATGTCATATGCTACAATTGAAACTCTTCATTAAATACCTTCAACTCTACACAATGAAAATTTTGTCATTCATACTCTCTTCTTTATCATTCTACATGAGTCTAGGTGCAATATTTAGCTTACTTAGATTTTAATGAACACCCATTTTTGGCAGGAAAAGAAACAACAAAAATAAAAAAGATAACAAAAGGCATGTGTCATCAAATTTTACATTAGATAAATTATAAATTTGGAAGATTTAAACTTAGAAAATCAATGTTCTCTAGGTAATAAATAAAACACCTTCTATCACCATTCCAACTTTCTAAGCATTACTACCATATAAAACTCAAAATACTTGAAGAAAATTTTTGGAATGTTAAAATTAGTGGGAGAATTTTAGACATTATACAATGGAATATTTTAAGAATTATAAGTTTTCATTAGGATTTAACTAAAATAATAACAATATGACATATTTGCTCCATATTAAGGGGGAAATTGCTTGATTTTAAAGTTTAAAGAGGAATTGTGAACTACCAAACATAAAGGGTGAAAAATATTTTACTTACTTCAAGCTTTTCTTTTTTTTTAACTGTGTTTTTACTTAAATGGTGCATAAAGATAAAAATACAATAAAAAATACAAAAAGTCAACCTAAGAAAACTATATGTGAAGTAGTGAATTTTGGCTCAATAAAGTTGACTAAACCAAAAATAATTTATAGAAACATAACAGAATGGTACAACATTTTCATAATACCTTTATAATTTTGTTATATTTTATTTTTACTTGCAAAAAATTGACACTTCAATAGTTTTGAAAAATATTATGACGACAACAAGATGTTTTAACATTTTCACAAGAGAAATGCTATGTCCACAATATTTTTACAATAAATCATAAGTAGTAGGTTGTTACGATTTGTTATTAGTGGGCAAAAAAGTAATTTCATTGGTAAGTTTAATTTAGAATCAATAACAATTTATCACTTACGATTTGTTATGAAAGTGTTGTGAAAAATGTTGTGAATGTAACACTTATTTTTTCACAATAACTTTATTTTTAGCTTTGGTTGGTTGTAGTATGATATTTTATTTTGACCTATAAAGAATTAACACCTCAACAATTATAACAATTTGTTGTGTGGATATATTATTATTATTATAATATATAAATTAAAAAAATAAAAATAAAAGAGTTGAGCGAAGGATATTACCAAAAAAGAAGGCTAGTGAACAGTACAAATTGAACCAACCAAAAAAAAAAGAAACTGTAGCTATTATATATAGAAATGTTATAATCTAGTTATTACCCTGTCTATAAGTGCTGAAGAAACCTTCTGATCCGCAGCTGTCTCAGCAGCATGGTCACTGTCCTCCCTGGCAGCTTTATATGCTTTTTTAGCTTCTTCTTCACCATCTGTACCCTCTTTCTCCACCACGCTGTTATACAGCCCTATCTGGAAATGATATTAACAACAAATAAGTATAACCAACAGCATAATAATGACAAAAATACAAGGATACAAATGAGAAAGCAAAAGCAAATAAAACCAGGCAAAATTTTACACCTTAACTACTTGTTATTTCTATACATCAGCACGAAAATTACATAGTAAATATTCTTGTTTTATTGTACAGTTTATAACAAAATTCAAGGGGAAATGACAGTATCACCCATGTGGCAGTGACCATGGGTGATGTAGCTGATGCTCATGATATACATATAATTCTAAAATAAGAGAAAACGTGTGATGATGATGAAGAGTACTCAAGTATCATTCTACAGATCACAAAGTTGGTCTCCACTAACAATTTCCAAATAACAAAATACAGGGAGGGAGTCAATACTTAGAAGACAAATTTCACAAGACCCTTCGTGGAAGAGAAAGAAATTATATAAAGGAAAAAAAAAATGAAGATTTTTGGGGAAAAAAAAAATCGTAGTTAGAAACTTTATGCACAGCATGACCACCTCAATCTTGCAACAACCAGTGCAAAATACCAGATGACAGCTAGTAATCATGGTCAGGTTTTGATGTTGGAGAATTCCATTGGGATAACCCAAGGACAATTTTATATATATATATATAATAAGAAAAAAAAAGATGTATATATAAAAAGCTACATTATGTGAAGAGCTCAAAGCAGTCCAAAAAATTACAAGGAAAGGAAAAAAGAACAAAGAATAAATTAATTACAAACAGGGAGAGAACCAAGGAACAAAAGGAGAAAATCACTAGATGTGAGTCCCCAAGCTCAAGACCAATCAAATAAAAAACCACTAAAGGAAGCAAGCAACTAATCTCTCGATCTATCCAAGTCCTCAAATGTTTGTTGATTACGCTCCTTCCATATACACCACATCAAGCACAATGGAACTAAATTCTAAATACTTGATGAGTGCTTCTCTAACCAATTCCACCAACCAAAGAGAACATCTGAAACCGTTCTTGGTAAGACCCATGAGACCTCAAATGATTTAAAAGCAAGGCTCCACAACCGATGAGCCTTCTCTCATTGAAGCAGTAAATTATCCACATTCTCTCTACAACGACACATAACACACCAATCAACAAAATCAAAACCCCCACGTCTCAAATTATCACCTATAAGAATCTTATCCTAAGATGTGGTCCAAGTAAAAAATGAAACTCGCCGAGGAGCTTTAACTTCCCAAATACCTTCCCAAGGAAAGACGACAAAGAAAGAGATTCTCAATTCATTATGAAATAAACAAATGTCAAAATCCCTCTCTTCTTTCAACTTCCATCTCATTCGATCCCCAAAGGTGTATTGGATTCCAAGATATGAAGGAAATCCACCACTAAATCCAACTCCCAATCATTTAGATCCCGAGTGAAACGCACATCCCAACTTCTCCTTTCCCCCACCCCCTGCCTTGCCAAGGACAAGTCTACTAAGGCCTCTCTATTAGTGGCAATCTCATACAATATCGGGAATGCCAATTGAAGAGGTTGATCCCCACACTGCCAATCCTGCCAAAATTTCACTCTATTCCCCACCCTAATCTCAAACTGAGTGTTTTTTCTAAAAGCCTCCCAATCCATATGGATACCTCTCCATAAACCACACCCATGAACACCCCTACCCAGTTTGGAAGTCCATCCTCCCCACTCTTCCCCAAACTTCAAAGCTACCACCCTTCTCCAAAGCCGAGTCTCCTAAACCCCAAAAAACCACAACCACTTCCCTAGTAAGGCTTTATTGATGGTAGTCAATATCCTTATTCCTAATCCACCATCGATCATAGGAGCACACACTTTATCCCATCCTACCAAATGTGATTTGGAATCACCCCATAAGAAGTCCCATTACAACTTCTCAATTTTGTTAGCCACGTGAGTAGGAATGGTGAAAAGTTATAAGAAATAAGGAGGAAAGCTAGATAACGTAACCTTAAGCAACGTCAATCTACCACCTTTTGACAAATACAACTTCTTCCACCCGGCCAACTTTCGCTCAATTTTTTCCAATATAGGATTCCAAATGGAGTTGACTTATGAGAAGCCTCCAATGGTATGCCTAGATAAGACATAGGCAAAGTCCCAACCCACAGCCCAAAATCTCTACCAAAGTGTGCACATTACTAACCTCATCTATTGGAACCATTTCACTCTTACACACATTAACCTTCAAACTTGTCATAGCTTGAAAACAAAGTAGCAGCATCCGTTTATGAAGGATTTGCCCACTTCTGCATCACAAAAAAGAGTTGTATCATTTGCAAACAAGAAATGTGAAACACATTACCCGGGCCTACCATCAACTTTGAAACCTCAAAGTAAGCCTACTCCCTCCACTCTCTATTTTTTTTTTGATAAGTGAGTCTACTCCCTCTATTCTCTTCAACATCCTACTAAATACCTCCATCATAATAAAAAACAACATAGGAGATAGCGGGTCCCCTTGTCTCAATCCCCTCAAATTGACAAAAAAAATCAGCTAGAGACCCATTAACCAAAACATAGAATTGAACTGTAGATTTACAAGTACAGATCCAATTACGCCACTTCACCCCAAAGCCCATTCTCATCAACTATATACTTGTGTTTTGGTCTCTCTTTTTTGGAACAAATTTCTTGTCAAGCACCATTGAAGAAATTGAAGTTCTTATTTTTGAATTGTGAAGACATCATATGGGTGGATTTTAGCTTTGAATTCATTCTCTACTTCGAACTTGTTAGAATTCCTAGACCACATGAATTTCAAATAATACCTATAATATAATTTTTCTTTTCTTTTTTGGCACTTCCTTTGTATTATTTCCGTGTTTTTGGGTAGCCATCGATTTTTGTGCTTTTTTATATGAAAATATATATTTTAAAAAGAGGTGTAGATTGCACTTTTGGGAAGTGATACTAGCATCATATTCCCTGAATCTTCAAATAAAGATACTGCCACTTTTCTAGGACTTAAAAAGCTAAAACATAATGGTTCATAAGTTAGATTTACAAATTAGTTAGCTTACCTCCTTTTTGACAAGTCGTAAGAACTCTTCTCGCTCCCTGCTTACTGACTAAAATGAGAAGCAGAAAAACCAAATCAGGAATCTACATTAAATAAAATAAGAGACAAACTATGATAGGGTAGCACATCATCAACATTAATGGAGCCAAATAAATAGAAATTCAAATGAATTTTAATGTTGATAATCAAAACTGTTCAAGTAATCTATAACAGTATAAATAGATATTCAATAAACTTTATTGATAAATATCTTCTAAATCGGTTTAAAATAAAGGAGACAAATAACTTATTTTTTCACATGAATTTTAATGGTGGATAGCAGTGCATACATGGGCAACATAGAGCACCCTTTTTTTTTGAAGGAAAAAGGATTTTAAATTATTATTTTTCACTTTTTTTTTAGTCTTTTGCATAATAACCCTTAACCAATGAAATATCTTAAGTTGTTACAAAGTTTCACCTGTATAGGAAAAAATGGGTGAGGCCCCCATCAAAATGATAGGGTGATACCCTATCAAAGTATCTCCCATGAAATAAAAATTATATGACTTAGACAAGCCTTTTGAAATCTAATTACTTCCAATCCTTACAGATGCTGAAGCCAAAACGGCCAATGCACGACTGAGCTCACAAAGCTGCTCCACTTTCTCCATTGTTTTCACTCTTGCCTGTTCTCGTGCTTCACTAGCTGTTGCTGTAGTCATCTCTTCCAACGCAACATCCTTTTGAGTACTGGCAGATTCCTTCATCCTGGCCTGCTCCTCTTCCTCTTCCTCTTCTTCTTCCTATATATTAAATTATTTAAAAGCATTAACCAAAGAGCAAAGCTTTAGGATATGATAAACACCAGACCTAGAAACTAAAGAACCATGAAAGTTTCATTGCAACAGAATTACATTTTCCTTCAGCAATAATCATCTTACAATATAGTAAAGCTCTATTTAATTATAATTGATATGCTTCAGAAGGTGTAATGAAAGTTTTTCGTTAAATTTTTCAGTTAGACGTGGCATATACAAACTTCTGACACTTTATCCTTCTCATTTGTGCTGGACAGCCTTCTTTTAATACAAGTTTAGATAACTTGAGTTCATAATATCTGACAACTTTACAATTACGATTTTTTGTTAATATTAACAAAATTATGATGGAAATTTAAGTATGACATATGATGAAAAAGTTTAATAAATAACTTCAGTAAGGGTCAATAAATAGAACATCAAAAGTAAAAAAATCCTATCTGCTTGCAGAATGAGTATCGATAATAGTAGTAAACAAAACTACAATCATGTACATAAAACAAATACCAATTCTCTAGCCCCACAAAAAGCCCCTGAAGATGACAAACATATCTAAAGCATAGTATAATCAACCTTGATCAATTCTTCCTGCATTTCTAGGAACTCCAACTTCCTCCTCCTTTCTGAAACAATATCTTCAGATGGCAAGGTTGTCACTTGAACAGTATCCACAACCTCATCTGGCAGAGAGGAGATTGCTTCTTGAACAACTTCCTCTGGCTTTTTACCAGACACAGAGAACGCTCTGCAGAGGGTAACAGACCACAATTAAGCAATTTAGATGTGGTTGTATGGTTTGAAAAGGAGATAACCAGGTGTAGCATTAAGATACCTAGAAAGAATCAAGAGGGAAGATGGAAGTGAGTGGTTGAGAGATAAATCCAACCAATCATGAAGCTGCAAACAGATAAACAACTTGCATGCTTAAAGTCTTTAAAAAAAAAAAAAAAAAAAACCATTTACATGCTTGAATACAGAGAAACTGTTGTACGCTCTATGAAGAGAGCAATATAAGAAAAAACTGAAAGGCAATAGCTAACTTTTCTAATAGCATCTTCAAAATATTATCACAAATAAGTTACAGACATTAGACAGGATTTATAGCCATGAACCAATTAGGTTCAAAGTGTGATATATTCCCATAAAGGCATGAAAATTCCTCTGTTCTTGAAGCAAATTACTTGGGAAAACATAAGCTTGGCACACAGTGAGCAAAGGTATATTGGTTAGCTAAACAGCTCTGAGCAGAATTATTGGGTCAATGCTGACCATATCAAAAGAACACAAGAGTTGCTGATGGATGCAAGTACCACGAACCAAGGATTTCAATTAAGTCTAAAGATTTTGATGCAGAACATTTCTTTCCAGTCACAACAACAACCAAGCCTTAGTTCCAAAAATTTTGGGATCGGTTATGAATCCTCAAATTAGTCAAGATCTGCCACGTGTTACTTCTTTAATTAACATGTCCTTTTTTATTATTTCTACAAATGTTATTTTTGGTCTTCCTCTAGATTTTTTGTTCCTTCCACTTGAATTAACTCATTCTTTCTCGTTGGTGCATTAATCGCTCTCCTCTAAACATGACCAAACCATCTCAAGCATATCTCTCTCATCTTTTCATCAATTAGGATCACTCCTATCTTTAAGCAAAAAATTTTCATTTTGAATCTTATCTTTCTGTTTATTTTTACTTATCCATCTTAACATTCTTATTTCAGCTACAGTCATTTATGAATATCAATGTTTCTTATCAGTCACAATCACTGAATCACCAAAAAAATATAAAAGCATGGTCCTTTGTTTAGTCAGTGAAACAATGGAATATGTAAGATCAAGAACTAACCTGTTGCCGCATTTCCTCCACTGAAGATAATGCAAGCATTCCACGATCTCTACAGGCTTGACGAAGTTCTGCTTCTGACAGGGACTCCACACCCTCGGCTTGAATCATCTTATCATCATTCTTGATCCTACCAAACCCAAACAATATCATGATTTTAAAACTTCAATGTTTTACAATAGTCTAAGAAGTTTTTGTTTATCCCTCATTTTTAGCTCCTCTTGAATCCTCAAATGGCAATAAAATTCTTTAATTTCAATCTATATATTGCATATTTAACAAAGCAAGAAAAATTCGTTATAATGCATATAATTCAATAATATATTCACATATTATGCTTAAAGTCTATCAAATTCATTTATAAAAAGCCCAAAAGCTTTTACATGTAATGATAAATCATATTGAGAAGGTGAATTATATATATATTTTAAAGAAAAAACAAATGCAAAAACACAACCATATAGACCACAAGACTTTTTGGCCCCAAGATTGAACTTATCCACCGAAAAACTCCCCAAAAATCTTCAAACACCAGAACTGTAACAGAAACACAAAACCCTCTATAATTGCCTCCAAAGGAACTTAACGAAAATTACTGTTCCACAGTTTTTTCCCCCTATTTATACAAAACAATGGCCTTAGAAACATTTATTAGATTTTTTTAAGTACTTATTCTGTTATTTATCACTAAATAATAACATGGAGAAAAGAAAAGTTTAATGAAGAATGTGAGTATCAAATTCAACCTTAATGGGTAAAAAAACAATTGCAAAGAATGCAAGCAGATTGGCAATAAATCCTTCAGTTTTTTATTTTTTTAGCGTGCAGATTGGCAATGAATCAAAAAATATTTCACAAATGAATCTTCTGGTATGCACAATTAACCAATGAGGCAAAGACTAGTTGAGAGAGATTCAGAGGCCCACTGTTAAACACACTTGTCGAAGGTGGGCCATAGAAGGGACTTCTGACCAAATGACTTATGCTGAAAGTCCCATGCCCAGACCAAAAATCATGCAAGCCAGCTAACAGAAAGTGGTTAGAGGAGGGAGGGGTTGGGGAGAGAAAATAACATATATCTTACTCTTGCAGTCTTTTCCGAAGCATAAACCGCAGATATGCATCTGTTCCAAATGGGCTGATCCCCATATATTTGCACATGTTTACCAACCGAGGCCTGTATTTGACAACAAAATCAGGTACTTTTGTCAAATACTGAAGTGAAAACAAAACACCGATCACCATAAGAGTTAGTGACTTGATACTCAAGCAAGTCTAAACTAAAGGGAAAGAAATACTAACAAAATAAGAAGTAATAAGAGAAAATACAACCTGCTGATGTTATCCAAAGTAAGCTCATCGTTGAACAACTTAGCAAATCCTAAAATTTCATCATTGGAAACACGGCCACCTCTTCTGAACTATTTAATCACAAAACAAAAACAAACATAATGAATTACCAACAGAAAGAATGGTGTAAAGAGTAATTTAAACTCACTTGTTTATGAAAAGGAGAATATATAAATGGCATACCTCATTGATAAATTCATCAAGATCTTCCGCTGTCTTCTTAATATCTCCACTTCGAGAGTGTTGAATTTCCTTTGCCATTTCTTTCACTGTATCCTGAAGAAACTTTGCATATTCTATTCTTGCATTTAGCCTCCTTTTTAAAGCCTCCTACAAGTTAACCATTATAATTAAGACCAACAATCTCCTTGATAATGGGACTGCTAAATCTGAAGGTTATATACATAGACATGCATGTATATATCTATGTATATGTATTTGAGTGTGCCAGAATTGTGGGTACCCCGCTTCAACTATGAGGATTATTGATAAATGGGAACACAACACGGAGCAATTAGGTGCAACATTTGCTGATATTTTAAATAATTAAGGGTTAAGCAACAGTGATATGCATAGTTAGCATTCTTCTCTTTTCAAAAAAGATATGAACATCAATATATAGCTTACTTTATCTATTTTAGATCATCATGCCATGTTTGCTAATGGCATAAAATGTAACGCCACAATTGTAAGGACTAGTTAATTGTTTTCATTTTCATCAGTCTTTGCCTGTTCAATCTTCAATAACATGCATATACCAACATAGATAAATAAAAAGTAATTCATTGGTCGTTTTATAACTTGCCCAGAAGAACCAACATTTTAGGTGCTCAGGTACATGAGACACCAAATAGTCAGCATAGCTCAAGCAAAAAACACTGGAATTTGCAGCTTGTGCAATAGTTGTGGAAATTCAGATGACACAAATCTATAGGAATCAATAGTTTAGCATTACATCCAACTAAATAACATAACTTGCAGACTAGCAGTGAAGTTTTTTCTTCTATTTTTTCCCCCTGAAGAAATGCCAGCAGCGCAATCAATAAATGTATTCTAACTTTCTCAAGAAGAGCCTATAAAACTGTTAAATCTTCACATGGAGTCAAATCTATGGTAGCTTGTTGAAAATCGAGCAGGAAAGGTATTTTTATCTTGTATTTTCTTAACTAATCATCAAACTCTGTATTTTTTTAGTACAATCATCACACTCTTATGAAAACAGAACTTTCTTTATAAATAGTGTCTTAGATGTGCCATAAAGAAGACATAAACTGCTCCTCACTAAAAACTTTTAATAAGAACTAATCTAATTAAAATAGTTATACCAAAGATAAGTATTTGATCATGAATTAAAGTAAGAGGAAAAGATACCTAAAGAATCCATGCAAAAACAAATAGTCAAACTCTCTTAGAAAGAATCCATAACCAAAGAATATATAACACTCACCATGTAATTAAATTTAAACTCAATCCCTTAGTTATAGTACATTTTTAATAGAAAATTCCTAAAAGCAATGCACACAGGAACCGTATAGACTAGTATGCTTTGTCACAAAAATTCATGGGCAGTGACCTAGACCAACGGATTAGCAATAAGGGTAAAACTTTTGGGCACCACCCTCTTATAAGGGTTATAAATAAATAAAACTTTAAAGAGCTGACAAAGGGAAGAGACCAAAGAGCATGGTTCATTGTCCTCCAAAACTATGAAATAGGGATTGTATGTAGCTTACAAAGAGCATTTTGACAAACATCAGAACCATTACCTCTTCTTTCATCTTGTCCTGGAAGGTTGATGGTAACATGTTGGGAAATAATTTCAGGAATACTGGCAGCAAGAACTCCATAAATGGAACTATAATAAAAACTGCAACAGGAACTAGCCTAAAAATGTCAGCTGTGGTGCGCGTGAGTTGCTGTCTCTCCCTTCTAGAAAGACTCTTCCCCTTAGCAAGCTTCAACAATAACCTTGAGCTGATCCTAACATCAGCCCAAAGTAGTTTTGTACCCAACCAATAGTGTTGCAATGTAGATTTAAATTCATCCTTCCAGTGGACCAACTTCGTAGCCCAGTCCTCCCTATACGTACAATAAAAAAATAAGTACTAAACAAGTTAAATTAGATCAAACAGACAAACACAACAGAAAAAGTGTTCTAAACCTGCTCATGGAGGCAACAGCTCTCAAAGCAGGACCAATCCCCAGAAGCTTGGCCCATACTTTCTTCATTATAGATTCAACCCTCTTTTGAGGTTCTTGCATCTGCTTAGCTTTTGCTTTGGCTTTAACATTACTCAAACCTTCAACTGCTTGATCACACTCCTCTGGTGAAGCTTCCTTCGCCTTTTTAGCAACCTTTTGTTCATTTTCATCATTACCACCAGCTGTTTCAGGTTGACCAGCTGCAGCTGTGGAAGTATAGTGAATAGATTGTGAAATCCACCGAACTCCAAAATGAGGAATAAAATTTTCCCTTCCAATTCCATAACCAAGAGTTGGACTAACAAAGGAGCTATGCCTATGAAATCCTGCTGTTAAAAGAGCTGGTGATCCATCCTTGTTCACTGAAAATAAACCTCCTTCATTTCTGTAATCAGTGCCTGCAATTGCATGATTTGCAACCAAGCTTGAATTCACTAATTCATTAGTTGGGGATGGTCGTCCATGCTCAAAACTTTGGAAACCTCGAATCAAGAGAGTGGATTGATTTAGGGAATTGAACAGGTTTCTCCTCCTTTGCAAGATTGCTCTTGAAGCCATTATTACAATCTTCCGCCTCTATGCAAAGATAAAAGATAACATGTCTCATGCAGCCACTTGCCTTAGCCAGCCTATACACAATGGTACAATCACCCAACAGAACCACGCTATTAACAAGTGGAAAAATAAAATGTAATTCTTGAAATTTTGATAAATTCAATAAGCCATGCATTCTCACTATACACCAATTCTCCCCAATTAACAACAGTTATCAAAGAAGTTTATAAACTAAATGTGCGCTTGGAAGGGGAAAAAACTTCAAAGCTTTCTCAAGTTGTTTTCGATTCATTTACCCTCTTGTTTATTGTAAGGACAATAAAAAGAAAATATAAATGTTCAGTTTATGTTGTTTGTTTCCCAAAATTGAACTTGAATAAGCAAAATAATTGCATTAAGGGCTTAGGGTCTGTTCAGTAAAGATTCTTTCCCCATAAAGCCCAAATATTGGAAGCCTAAATTCAAACTTACTTCGCAGTGCTTAGTACCCAGACGAAGATTTACATATGCATGTATATACGCATACATACAGAAGGCCATAGAAAGTATACACTAGGGACAAGAACAATCAAAAACACAAATTATAAGCATCCATCAAAGAAAAAACCGAAAAAATAGAATGACTGCCTATTACAGACAACCAATCCAATAAGGTTTTGAAGAAGAAGAGTTTAAGATCGGGAATGAGGAACAGCCAAATGCACCACATCAAGTAATGAGGAACAGCCACCCATATAACACAATTCCGATGTCACCCAAACTTCCCTTGCCAGCAAGCTAAAAGGTCAACCACCATCTTCGGTATAAAACAATGAATACCAAACAAAGAGAACACCATAGTCAACAATTCCGTAGCAATAGGACAATGGATAAGGAGGTGATCTATTGATTCTCCATTGCATACATACATACCACATACATAGATTCATGCATTAATATAAGAGTTTACATATAAATGTATCAACAAAATATTAGTTCAACCCATCAAAATATTAGGATCATTGGCTGAGTGAGTGAGTGCAGAAATTTGTATAGTGAGCTGCTGTACCATATAACTGTTAAACTGTTAGTAGTTAGTTGAGATTCCTATTATGTTAGTTAGTTACAGCTAAGGGATAGACATGTACAAGTATATAGAGTACTAGTTGTATGGGGGACTTAAGCAATGAAATAATCTTTTGTGTCAGTTACATTATTTTCCTATCTCTTTCTCTTTTCCCCAATTCTTGGAGGCTAACTGCCCTCAAAGTCAGCTGCTCTATCATAGGTTCTGGTTTTGCAGAACCTTATCAAGTGGTATCAGAGCAATTCGATCTAGCCATTTCCACCATGACTGAGACTCGTTCCACTGCTGCAATGAATGAAGCAATTGCATCCTTGAGAACTACTTCAGATCATCATACCAAAGAAATACAGGAAATTCATCAAACACTTAATGTTCATACTTGTAATCTGAATGAGATGAATCAGCAATTAGCCTTAGTGTTGCAAAAGCTGAGTTCCAATGAAGATAATAGACCATGCAGTCCTCAAGCTCATACTCCACAACCCAGTTATGCAATTGTTTGTGCCTCTCGGCTCTCGCCCCATGAAATTGGAATTTCCAGGGTTTTAGGGAGAGAACCCTACAGCTAGGGTTTACAAGGCAAACCACTACTTCAAGTATTACAATGTTTCACCTAATGACCAATTGGTATTGGCTTCCTTCCATATGGATGGGGAGGCCATGGTTTGGTATCAAGATTGTGAAGAATCTGGAATTTTTGATCGATGGGAAACACCGGTACAAGCTTTGCTGCTCATGTTTGGTACCACTTCCCATGATGATCCAATGGAAGCTTTAACAAGGCTTCGATTGTCAAATAGAATCAGAGGCTTATCTCCACAACACAGACTGAGTTGTTTCTTGAGTGGCCCTAAAGATGAAGTCAGACTACCAGTCCAGATGTTGAACCCTCCTACGTTGAATGAAGCTTTTGGTCTAGCAAAGATCCAAGAGGTATTCTTGATAGGGTGTGAGAAGATCACCAAGGTGTGGCATGATTCAGGTAAGTCTTCTATACTTGGTATGCCTCCTAATGTTAGTGGTTTCATAGAAGAGAAAACAAGAATACCCATTAAAAGAATTTCAGCTACTCAAATGGAAGAAAGAAAAAAAAAGGGACTTTGCCATAACTGTGATGAAAAGTGGTATTGGGGCATCGATGTAAGAATGCCAAACTATTTTTGAAGGTATTGAGGTAATTCAAGATTCAGTATCTAGGGTGCAAATTACTGAGTTGGGAGAGGACCAATAGATAATGCTATAGTTGTGCAGGAAGAGAAGTTAGAAGCTGAAATAACCTTGTATGCTCTGGTTGGAAGTCCTTCACCTGGAACTATGTGAGTCAAGAGCAAGATTCTTAGAGAATGTTTAATCATTCTCTTAGATTCTGGTAGCTCCCACAATTTCATTGATGCTGCAAAAGCAACCAAGTTGCAGATTCCAATAGATACATCACAAATTCTTGAACTTAAAGTAGCTAATGGTGAGATAATCAAGACAAAGGGGTTGTGCAAAGATGTTCTTGCGGTAATACAGGGCTATAAGTTCTATGTGCAATTACATATGTTATCTTTAGGAGGTTGTGATGTGGTACTTGGTACTCATTGGCTCAGTACATTAGGGGTTATTAGCTGGGATTTTAAACTATTGACTATGGGGTTTTTGTATGAAGGACAGCAAATTGTGTTACACGGAATTGAGGCAGCAAGTACTAGCTTCCAAGATGCTTCCCAATTCTTCAAGGAACCTACTAAGAAAGGTCTACTTGTTCACATAGCAGTGCAGTCTGCTGCAGTTGATCAAAACCAATGCCCAGCTGCTATTGAGTCTTTGTTGCAAGAGTTTGATGGGGTATTTGCTACACCAGCAGGTCTACCACCTCTAAGGGGACATGAACACCAAAGTAATCTCAAGGAGGGCACCCAACCACTCTGCCAAAGACCCTACAGGTATCCCTATTACCAAAAAACTAAAATTGAAAAAATAGTAAAAGAATTATTGGAGGTGGGGTCTATTAGGAATAGCCAAAGTCCTTTTGCTTCCCCTGTCCTCTTAGTAAGGATAGAAGATGGTTGGCATATGTGTGTTGACTATAGGGCTTTGAATCAGGCTACAATTAAAGATAAATACCCAATTCCTGTCATTGATGAACTCTTAGATGCATTGCATGGAGCTAGCCTTTTTTCTAAACTTGATCTAAGATCAAGTTATCACCAAATTAGAATGAAAGAACATGATGTCCCTAAAACTACTTTTAGAACCCATGAAGGACATTATGAGTTCCTTGCAATTCCATTTGGTTTGACCAATGCCCTTCCACATTTCAGTCCTTCATGAATGAGGTTTTTAAACCTTATTTAAGGAAGTTTGTGTTAGAATTTTTTTGTCTGACCATGTTGAACACTTGAGGATTGTATTGGGATTGCTGGCTAAGCATCACTTGTTAGCATAAAAATCCAAGTGCATGTTTGCTTGTGAGGAAGTGGAGTATCTAGGCCATATTATCTTAAGGGAGGGTGTTAAAATTGACCCTAGAAAGACAGCTGCTATGCAACAGTGGCCTATTCCTAAAGATATTAAGGCTTAGAGGGGCTTCCTTGGTCTAACTGACTCCTACAGAAAATCTGTCAAGGGGTATAGTCAAATAGCAGCACCTTTAACTACTCTGTTGAAGAAGAATTCCTTTTCATGGACTGACAAGGCTGAACAGGCTTTCAATCATCTCAAGTTAGCTATTTCCAATCCTCCAGTGTTAGCTTTACCAGATTTTTCTCAAACCTTCACAATGGAATGTGATACCTCTGGTCTTGGGTTGGGTGCTGTCTTAATGCAAAATAGCAGGCCCATTGCTTTTCATAGCCAAGCTTTGAAGGGAAAGGCTCTTACTCTCTCCACCTATGAAAAGGAACTCCTTGCTTTGGTGAAAGCTGTCAAAAAATGGAGGTCATATTTGGTGCAAAAGGCCCTTTCTTATCAAGACTGATTAGGAGAGTCTCAAGTTCTTGCTGGATCAGAGGGTTGGCACTCCAGCTCAGCAGAAATGGATTTCCAAGCTTATGGGGTATGCTTTCATAGTTGAATACAAGAAGGATAAGGACAACTTGGTAGTTGATGCATTGTCTAGGAAGGAGGGCGAGGAGGGTGCTTCCTCTAGTGCTTGTACTCTATGCATTATCTCTTTTCCCACTACTACTTGGATTGCTGAACTTAAGGATAGTTATGAGTCTAATCCTAACCTACACCAACTGCTTCAAGATTTTCAAATTGGGAGGGAAATTCCCAAAGAGTTCACAATGCAGAATGGCCTCTTATTATACAAGGGTCGAATCTATTTGGGGCCTAATAGCCATCTCAAATCTTCTGTCTTGCACTATGTGCACAACAGTCCTTTAGGACTCACATTCAGGCTATTTGAAGACCTTGCACAGAATTCAACAAGATTTCTACTGGCCTGGATTAAGGAAGGACTTAAGGCAGCATATAAGAGAGTGTGACACTTGTCAAAGAATTAAGCATGAGACTTGTAAGCCAGCTGGGTTACTTCAACCTTTGCCCATTCCTTCTATACCTTGGTCAGATGTAAGTATGGACTTTATTGAGGGTCTTCCTAAATCCCACTAGAAAAATGTGGTTTTGGTAGTTGTGGATAGGTTGACCAAATATGTTCATTTCATTCCTTCAACGCATCCTTACACAGCTTCCAAGGTGGTAGAATTGTATGTGCAGAATGTTCTTAAGTTGCATGGAATGCCAGCTTTCATTGTAAGTGACAAAGATCCTACTTTCACTTCACAGTTCTAGAAGGAATTGATGCAGCTGCAAGGAATAGAATTGGCCATGTCTTCAGCCTATCATCCACAAACAGATGGGCAAAGAGAAGTGGCGAACAAGAGCTAGGAGCAATATTTAAGGGCATTTGCAACTGATAAACCTACTGCTTGGATTGATTGGTTGCCTTTAGCTAAATATTGGTTCAATACCAATTTTCACACCTCCACTAAAACAAATACTTTTGAAGCCCTATATGGTTATTTACCACCAAGATTAATGGATTATGTTCTTGGAACTACTAGAGTGGAGGCAGTTGATGTGCATCTCAAGTCTAGACACCAGATATTGTCATTGCTAAAGCATAATCTGGTTTTAGCTCAAGAAAGAATGAAGCTACAAACTGATAAGCATAGGTCTGAAAGGTCATTTGAAGTGGGGGAGTGGGTGTATTTGAAGCTGCAACCTTATAGACAAATGTCAATTAATCATAAAATTCTTGGAAAGCTAGCTCCTAAGTACTATGGGCCATTCCAAGTTCTGCAAAAAATAGGTGAAGTAGCTTTCAGGCTGAACCTACCCTCCAATGCCTTAATTCATCCAATATTTCATGTGTCCTACCTTTAGGCCAAACTGGGACAGCAAGTCATTCCCATTCCTATCTTACCAGATATTACTACAAAAGGCATTGTTAACCATGAACCTGTTGCAGTGCTGCAAGAGAGGTCTCACAAGCTTCGAAACAGAACCATCATTCAAGTATTAGTCCAATGGCAAGGAAGCAATCAAGATGATGCAACTTGGGAGAACTTATACAGTTTATAACAACATTTCCCTCGCCTTGTGGGCAAGGTGCTTTAAAGGGGAGGATATTGTTAGGATCATTGGCCAAGTGAGTGAGTGCAGAAAATTGTATAGTGAGCTGCTGTACCATATAACTGTTAAACTGTTAGTAGCTAGTTGAGATTCCTATTCTGTAAGTTAGTTACAGATAAGGGATAGACATGTACAAGTATATAGAGAGTACTAGTTATATGGGGGACTTAAGCAATGAAATAATCTTTTGTGTCAGTTACATTCTTTTCCCATCTCTCTCTCTTTTCCCTAATTCTTGAAGGCTAGCTGCCCTCGAAGTCAGCTGCTCTATCATAGGTTCTGGTTTTGCAGAACCTTATCATAAACTAATTCCTCGTAATTTTATTGTAATCTTTTCAGAACAATGTAAATTGTAATCTCAACCTGCTTAGGCATAATAAGTCACAACAACCTGCTTAAGCTAGTAGTATCTGCATAAATTACTAAACCTTAATTGGTTCACTTCTGCCTCAACCATACCCACTCCCACACACACAGAACAACACATTTCTCGATCATAATTTCAAGATTTAAAATCCATGCTCATAAATAGGTCCTTACAAGAAAAACGGAAAAATAAAATGAAGATTTACTCATTTTATGTGTTTTGGTATCCAACTGCAAAAGTACAACACAACAAAGCCAATATCTTCTACCATTCTTGGATTTTTTTTTTTTTTTTTTTTTTTTTTTTTTGTTACACTTGCTCACATCCCAAATAGTCAAAATCACACATGCATTTATACAACAACAACAACCAAGCCTTAGTCCCAAAATTTTATGGTCGGCTATGGATCCTCAACAAACTAATCAAGGCTGCCACGTGCATTCTTTTCCATGATCCTATACTATCCAAGTCATTACCTCCTTGAGTGATACATACATACATATATATATATATATATATATATATATATATCTCTCAAAAACACAGAATGAATAATCCCTCCAATATTCCTCCATTTTCTTGGCAACCAGAGTATAAGTGTATAACTAAAAACCCAAATAATGATACTAATAAATGACAAAATTATTGCCAACCGGCCCAACCCATTTGTCAAATAGAAGAGAGAAACTCAAACTTTGGTTCTGATCAATCAAAACTCACATCCAATCACGCACGCACCCACCCAATAACATATACACATACAATCGTGTCTGTGTGTGTACATATTGGGTGTAGCAATGCAAATTCATGGAGCAAAACCCAACAAGGTACTGAAAAAAAGGGTTATGGATCCTCAACAAACTAGTCCGGGTTGGGGCAGATGAATTTTTTCCTGGCATTCAAAGTCATTAATTAACATGTATATCAAAAAGCCAGAATGATTAACCCCTCAAATTTTCCTCCAATTTCTCGGCAACCAAACAGAGTACAAAATAAAAACCCAAATGACTATACTAATAGTAATAAATAACAAAATCATTGCAAACCCAGAAGAGAGAAAGTCAAATATTGATTATGATCAATCAAAACCCAAATCCAAAATGCCACACCCACTAACATATACAAATACGTACAATCACGTCTCTTTATGTGTGTACACATTGGGTGTAACAATGCAAATTCATGAAGCAAAATACAACGAAAGCAAAATAGTTATGGGCAAAGTTTGCTGATGAAAACTTTTACTTACCCTTTGAAGTAATGAAGCTCACAACAAAAGAAAATCGATCAGAAAGAGAACAAATATATGTATATATATGTAGTTTGTTAGAGAGAGAGAGGGGGAATGATTCATTATCAGCAGAGAGAGAGAGACAGAATTTAGGAGAAGAAGAAAGTGCCTGAACGTTTCTTTGCTTGACAAAGAGAGAGCCCTCTTAAGGTGTATGTGTTTGTACAGTGAGTTGTGTGTGATTGAGAAATATATCAGTTTTTGCCTTGAAAAATATCAGCTGCCATACTATGGGTATTGAGGGTTCGTTTGTTTAGAGATTTTTAGTAATGTTATTCAGTTTTTAATGTTGTAAAAATATATGTTTGAATGTTATAAAAATACTTATTAGAAATGTTATTGGTATTTAAACACAAAAAACTGATACCAAACAACTCTTAATATTATAAATTGTTGTTAATAATTTTTAAATATTTAAACATATATATATATATATATATATATATTATGTTGTCTTCTTTAATAAGCAATAATAAATTTTATCAATTAGAAATCTGAAATCATAATTGCATTTGAATATTTTTCTCAAAAAACAGTATATTTGAATATATTATATGTTGTTAATGTAGCATTAATTATATTTATTATTACATACATGAACTTTATAGTAATTTTAAATTTTTCTAAAAACAAAATTGGAATCAAATTTTCTTATTATTAATTATGTGTAAGACTGACATTTTATTCATCACTATCAATCTCTACAAACTACCTAGGTAATTGTAAATAAAATAAAATAAAATAAAAAATTGTAGGTATAATGGAGAGGGGAGATAAATATTGATATATTAATGGAGTATGGTATTTATTTTAAGACAAAGTTTAATTACAAAATTAGTTATAGTCTTAGGCTACAACCTTACTCAATATATTTTTATTGGAGATGAATTTTGACAAATCCACCATTGGATCACATCTTTTTGTTATATTCTTCATACTTGCAAAATTTATAGAAAATTAAAAATCGATAGATATGTCATCAATAAATTGTTTAAATTGCAAGTTTTTGTAGTTTAAAATTGTCCATAAAATATAAGCTTATAAATTATAAGGTAAAAAATATCTAATTGACACAAAATTTGACATGTGTATTGTAAGAGTGCCTTTTTCTTTGGTACGCAGACCCAAGGATCCTGGGCCAAATGATTGTGGTTTGGTGGACTAGGCTTAGTTCACCGTAGCTAAAAGGGCTGTTTAAGAACCAAATTGTGCACAAGGCATACTTCCTACAATACACATAAACTAGCAAACAAGAATATTTGTATTGAACAACAAATGAAGACAGCAAAAGGAAATACGAAGTGATCAAGAAATCCACAAAAGAAAGACAATTGTTAGGGGTCCTCAAATTAATTGGAAATACTTCGTTAGTTTGGTTACAATGTGCTCACTAAAACGTGATACAGGGTTCAAATAAGCTTAAAAATTATAGACTTTGATGGCTATCCAAGCCTTTAAGACTTGCAAAATTTGAATTTTTTTGAATCCAAGTATGTGTTATAGTGGCTATTTTTGGGATACCGGGAGATATTCTCTATTTTCTTTGAGTTTTTTCGACAGAGTTTTTCTCAGAATGATTCTGTTGTCCTCTTCTATTGCTTTCCCCCCTTTTTATAGTGTAAATCCAGAGTCCCGGGGAACCATTGATTCCCCTGTTTTGCTCCCTGTATACTAGAGCCTGCTTTGTGCCCATCACCCAAAAAGGTGAGCCTTTCCTTGTTTCTCATTTTTTCTTGCTTTTGATGTTGTTTCTTCGAGAGTCATGGCTGACTTTTCTATTCCAGAGTGCGCTTGATGTCATGTTCCTTATGATTCACCTTTTGGCCGTCCTTCCTTTTTGTCATTTTTCTTGGGTGGGCGAAATCCAACTCTGCTGATTCGAAAGTTCTTTGTTGCTACTTCCTTTTTTTCATAGCTCCTTGTTCTAGTTCCCCGAGGTACCGTTCCTTGTGCATTGTGTGCGGTTATTCTAGGCTTTTCTCTCCTTTTCTTGCTGGATTTCTAATACCTGAAAATGACGTATTTGCTCTTTGTTTCTAGTGTTTTTTTTTTGTGTTTTTCTTTGAGCTGTCTTAATCCTATCTTAGCTGTGCTATATACCTGGAGGATCCTTTCGCAGTCTCTAGGGATCTCGACTCAGCTCTTTTACGCTGGTTCTTCTTCCATTTTCTGATCTAGATTTCTTTTCTTTTCTTTCTTTTTCCTTCATGGGCTTTGGGGCTCATATTTCATGGTTTTTTGGGCTTTAATCCTTTTGGGCTTACCACCTCTTTCCCTTTTTTAATTTCATTTTCCATGGCCCCCTTGTGTTATTCTTTTGGACTTTGAGTGCTGTGATTTTTTAGACCTCAACATGTATTAAAAGCGTAAAGAACATGCAATTCAACGGTTAGATTTCCAAAATATGTAGTAATGTTCATTTTATTGAGTAAGGTTATAACCTTAGGCTATAACCAATTTTGTAACTAAATTTTGTCATTTATTTAAAAAATAAAGAAAAAAGAAGTATGGTATTTATCTCTTTTTTATTTTTTATTTTTTAAAAAGTTAGTTATGGCTTCAAAAAATATAAAAAAATGTCCATAATCTAATTATGTAGTCCTTATTCCTAAAAAATAAGGTGCTCGTTTGGTTTTAGCTGAAAGCTACGTTCACGTTTTGCGTTTTTTGTTTTTTGTTTTTTTTTCCTTTCCCCTGCACGTGAACAGTAAAATCACATGATTTGACTGTGCAGGGGACAAAAAACACTGTTCACAGGTCCCACAACCTTATTCACATATTTAAAAATTATTTTGTTACAGTGTTTTCAGTTTTCAGTTTCAGCAATAATAAGTTCAATCCAAACGGACCCAAGAAATAGAATTAAAATCGTAATTCAACAAGATTCAAAAACAAAAATCTAACAGAGAAATATTAATTTTACTATTCAAGATTTTTTTTTCCTAAAATCACACTCTCTATTTAGATATATATATATATATATAGATATATTTCCCATATCATTGATACATTTTTTTCCTAAAAATTAATACACACTAAACCTAGCAGTTTACTAATTTTCAAAAATCTTGTGTAACCTTACTAACAATAGATAAATTCAAATTGAAATATTTTTTCTAAAGCAATTATATTTGTTTTAAAATAAACATTTATATGTGTAACCACTAAATACATCTCAACTCATGTCTCCCATGTTATCTTTATCTACATGCAGTCTTTATTTAAGATAACTACTAAGAGTCTTAATCCAAAAATTGGGATTAATGAAAAATTCAGATTCTAAACACCCAAAAAAAAAAAAAAAAAAGTCTCATTGTAGAACAAGGCTAGTATATATATTCATGATATGTGAGGTGGGAATGAGATTTGTGGGCCATGGATATCAGCGGTTGGAGCTTTGTGATGGACTGATAGTGAGGGAAGTGCAATTGTGTGGAGGGGACCAACATCTTTGACGCCAATTTGCTTTATTTGAATAGGTTCGAATATTCTTCTTCTCTTCTACAATATTCGTACTAGAATGCTACTCTTTATTATTTAAAAAATAACAAAACTTTTTTCCTCAAAAAAAAAAAAAAAGTAATAACAAAACTTTGAATTGGTTTCTTCTTCTCTCTTTTTGGCAAAGTTTTGTCAAGTCAGAGTATAAGCTAAGAAATCAAGAATAGATAAATCTATTTTGAAACAAGGACTAATGAAAGAAATAGAATTAGGAGTGTGCATGGCTTAGGTTGGGTCTTGTTGAGGGATTTTTTCAACCCAATCCACTATGGCAGGTTAAAAAAAAATTCAACCCAACCCAATCCATCATAAAGATTCAACGCAACCTAACCCAACCCACTTGGATCGGGTTGCACTTATGGGTTGGACAATTTTTATTTAAATTACTACTACTACTACTATTATTATTATTATTATTAATAAATTGAGTATTAGAATAACATCACCACAAATAAGAGCAAATTTATAACCAAATAATATTAAGCATAACACCAAACCAACATAAACTATACGAAGAGAACTTAGGGTTTGGGTTTTGTGGGAGCCTTTTTGTGCTATTGGGCTAAGCCCATTCTACTGGGCTAAGGCCTATTCTACTATGGGTTGGAGAGTTAGGTCTGACCCACTGTTCTAGCAGAACCTTACTAAAGGACTAGTTTTTGCACAAACCCAGCATCCCAAAAATAAAGACAATAGATATCAACAAATACGGGTATGTATCAATTCGTGAATGTCAGTTCATATTCATAAATTTAAAGCGAATGCCTTATGGCAAAAAGACAAGTTACAGCGGAGAAATGTGTTCAGGGAAACGTTTAACACAATCAATATGGCAATATATTAAATGAGACATCAAAATATAAAGATAATGCAGCAAAATGTAAAGTGATAAATCCTCCCGCAAAAAGTAAACCAAAAAGAACCCAAACCCCAACTTGAAAAACCTTGCTACTAGTCTAAGCCATCAAAGTTGTGCATTCTGGGGAATGGGCCAATATGGCTACTTATCACTGCTTTGGGATTTCAAAGAGGGGTTTTGTTGTCAAAAGGAGGGAAAAAGTAGCCTATTGATGCATGCCTTTCTGTTGTGTTTACTCTCTTTTCTTTTTACTTAACTCTTCTCTTTTCTCTATTATTTGTCTTTCGACTCTGACTGTTTCTTGCCTTAGTTGCTCTCCCCTTCTATTTGTGGCCATTATTCCTATTTATTCTGCGCTCACCCTGCGAGATTTTTTCCTTTTACCCCTACGGCTCACCAACCATTTTTGTCTGTTGCGAACATCTCTTCAGAGCTACCCACTAACTTATTGGTTGCTCGGCCACTACTGCACCTGGGCATGCCTAGTATCCTCTCTCTTTTCCACTACCCATTCCACGATAAATCTCAATCCATTTGGTTTTGCCATGGGCTTTTCTCCCTTGCTTGGATGAATAAGGCCTTGGGTCTCTCTCTCTCTACTTACCTCTCTGGCATGCATCAAACGGTCCCTAACGTCTACCACCCCTTTTGGGTAAAGATGTCATCCCAACAAAGCATCTCCCAAAAGAGGTCATGGCAAGATATTGAAAATAGGCCTTTTTGCCCCTACACCAAACCACACCTTCTACAAATCCCTTAACCATGGGCCCACCTCCCTTACATTGGTTGGGTGCAGTTTGGTGGTGCATCGGCCATGCTGTGGTTCTTCCACTACCCTCTGTTTTTGTTTTCTTTCTTTCTTACGCTGTTTCTACCATTGTTACTCAACTTTGTCTTGTTCTGCTCTTACACTCTTTTTGCCCATGCTCATTTTTTATGGAGAATGACATGGGCTCATTGGGCTTGCCCCCACTTTTTGCCTCTTCTTGGGCCCATGGGTCTAACTGTTGCTACTTTCTACTAGGTTGTCCCGTTGGGCCTTATTTCTCTCTCTTCTTTCACTTGTGCCTTTTCAGCCTATACGTGCAAGTTAGATTTATCGAGACTATGTAAGGAAATGGGTGATGTGTCTAACAGTACATCTGTGTGAAAAAGCTTAAGAACAATAAAAATGAAAACTTTAACACTCTAACGTCGAGAGAATGCAAAAGTGAAACAGAGAAAGTAAAGGAGACACGGGAAATACGTGGAAAACCCTTTGGAAGGGATGAAAAACCATGGGTGAGTAAGGGAAGAATGTCTCCTACTCCTAAGAGTACTATATTATGTGAAAGTTAGTGTTTTTACATAGTAGTCATGTTTTTCTGAAAGAAAGCCTCTCTTTTCTCTCCAGACTTTTTGCCTCTTTCTCTTTGTCTTTCTAGGTTCTTGCTTTAATTGTTCAGCAACATGTTCCTCTTATAGTATGAGAAATTTTGCTAGGTACATAAGGACAGGTGTCAAACTGTGACTCCTCCATTTCAAATCCTAATACAACTATTGTGCTATGTAACAACTGGAGGAGAGAGAAGACACGCCAATGTTAGGGTAGTGGGATAAAAGGCGTCTCTGCTACGACTTAGGGAGCAAGCCATGGACAAGGAAAGGGACATCAGGGATGCTAGGAGTGGTACACGTGTCCTTAACAGTGGTTCAACACAAACTCAGCCAATAAGGGGTGTTTTATAGCATCTGACCATAGAGGTCACTATCTCCTTTTTTGTGCTAGTGCTAGGTGTTCATGCCTGGTGTGTTCTAACCCTTCCCCAAGATGGTCACACCGTTGGCACGGGCCAAAGATCCTCTTCTTCAGCCAACATTCCCTTTTTCTTCCTCATAGCTAGCCCATGTGTAGGGTTCAAATCAAACTATGTCAGCACTCACACATGCCTTGGCTGGTGTAATGTACATTAGCCCCCTGACTATCAATGGCGTTAATGACCAAGGTCATTGACAGTCACATCATATCAGACTTCAATGCTCTTTGTAATCATGCCTTGTGACATTTGAAGATTGAGCACGTGGCATTCACAGGTGATTATAGCCATTTTGGCATCGCTTCGTTTCCCGCGCTTGGTAGACAAACATTAATCTTCATAAACGTCGCATCTTTTCACTTGACTCCAGTTAATGATTTAAAAGGAAATAAATCTTCTTCATTCTTCATTTATTATGCATCATACTCTTTCCTTCTTTTACATAGAAGAATCCTCCATTGTCAACAAGATGGCTAGCCCATCATCTACAGGTTCCAACTTTCCTAGGACTGACTTAGACTCCCCAAGTACCAACACTGCACCTCCGGTCATTCCAAATCCCATTCCCCTTATATGGGCGCAAGTGGGGGGAGTACGCCTCGGCCGAGTAAACCGGGGTAGAGAAAAGAAATGGAGTCGCCACCTAAATTAGGTCTAGGAACCATATGTATAGTGCCCTTTGTGGAAGGACTGATCTTACTATCAAATCATGTGTCCGGCGTTTAGGTATGGGGATGGGAAGGTGTTAAGCATCCAACCCTACTCGACCCATGGGTTGGCCTCCACTCATTGTGTCTTACGTCTTAATCTTATTAAAGGTATATTCAATACTGCATTCTAGAATCAAACACACGCTGGCATACATCTAAGCAAACATCATGACATTTCATCCCAAACCCTAACACACATCTATCATGGTATCACAACATACATAAACCAAGGGTAGAAACGTTATGGCAAATCCAAACAAGCATGTTATTACACTCAAATAGAAGCATAGACAAGGTGGTAAGGCATTAACATCAGTATATCCTAAACATCCAAACATAGTATCAAGGCATCTGTAGACACCGCATTTTGTACCCTCTACGACTTGGTCTCCCATTCCCTAATGATGTTGGAATTCTAAAGTCTAAGGTTAGTTTAAGGCTCTATTAGATTGGAATTGACTTGAGGAAAGTGTTTTCGGAGAAATATAACTTTTTCATGAACTAAATAAATCAATTTTGGAAAATTAAGGCCAGGAAACCTTAGGGCACACGTATGTGCATGCATGTTCCAAAGCTACATACACATGCATGCGTACACATACACTGGCATGTGTGCGCATGCTAGCGTTCCAAAAACTATCAAAGGCAAGTTCTTCTGCATTAAAGTTGGGTTTTGGAATGAATTTCATATCGTCTACGAGCTGATCAAAACCCCAAATTTTCAGCTATAAAAACCCATACATGGTACCTTTTCAATACACATAAAACCCTTAGGGAAAACATCAGATTCACTAGAAATAGTGAATCAAAGAGGGAGTTTTTTACAAAATGCTCTCAAGTCAATATTTTTCTAATTGAGGCCTTTTCTGGCCTTGATCTTTAAGTTTCAAGTTTATTAATTATCTTTTGTTTGATTGTGAATAATTTAACTAAGGGGAACGGTCAAAATCAAGCTAAAGAGTTTTGTTGCTTTGAGGTATAAGTTCTAGTCTCTTTTCTTTTTCTTTTTCTATTTTGATCTTCTTTTTTTCCTTGTTTTGTTTTTCATATACATTATAACATGTTTGTTTAGCTTAGGTTTATATTCCCTTGCTGTTTTTAAGCATGCTAGGTTGCTAGATTTGAGTTTCTGTTTTGCTGTGTTCTTGGTTTTTGGGTTAGGGTTTTGAGGCGTGTATGCATATGCATGCTTTAAGGATGCACATGCATACTCGAAGTATGCATATGCATACAACTAGGCTATGCATGTAGGCCCTATGTATGCGCATACATACTCGTGCCCAAAAACCCTAATCCAAACCTTTTATGCTTTTGTTTCTCTATTCTGCTTGTACAATATGCTTCTGTCTTGCCCTGTTTTCATGCTTTATATGTGTCTACCTCCATATTTTGTTATTGGTTGTCCTTCACATGCTAGATTAGGGTTTACTTTTGTAACACCCGCCTAACTTAAATTTAATTTAATTGCTTCTAAAGTGAAATTGATGAATTATTTAATTTATTTTGAAGGTGTTATTATTTTATATTATGATATCTACAAATAAAAAAAATAAAAAAAGATGTAATGTGGAGAGTTATTTTGTGGATTATTCATATTAAACTTTTAATCTCCTTATCAGTTGAGGAAAATGATAAGAGATTAAAACCTATTTGGATTAGGAGTTTAAGTGTTATCGGAATCCTTTAGAGTTCTAGCCTATCTAAACAACCTTAATTTGAGTGTAATTGGGAATTAGTCTTGGAAGCTTATTTAAGTTTTATGGGCTTCTTAGAGGCTAAAAAGATAAGTTTTAGTGGGTTTTAAATTCCAGCCCCAATAGGAAATGTTAATTCCAGCCCAAGTAGGAAATGTATTTAACATGGAAAGTTGAATTTATTTAAAAGTACTAATTGGAGTGGGATTGGTCTTCCTAGATTGAATTAGGATTTCTCTCCATTGAAAAGAATAGAATAACGTGGTACTACTAGAGTAGCTAGCAAGTTCATATTTTATTGAGGTAAACATCTAACTATACACGCTTTATTGGAATCATTAAACGCGTCTTTAACTTAGGATTCATCATCTCATAGTCGCATGTGTAGACGACTACATTTCTAGTTTGAAATAAATCAAACAAGTAAAATAGTTTCATAAATGCGAATTTGTATTGATGAATATGTGGTACAATTCTCTAAATTACAAAAGAGTGACCCTCTGATTCGATCTCCTTAAAAGGCTTGTTGATTGGAATTGTATTAATGTGATTTTGACTCGAACACCAAAAGTCCTTCAATTTGACTAAAGGATGGATTGAAGGCCCTTGAAATAGAATTACAATGAATCTCTAGCCATGAGCTTGTTAGAAATTCTTTGTTCTTCGTGTTCTTGGTGTGTTCTTCATCTTTAAAGATTTGTGGTGGAAGTTCTTCGGTGTTTTAGAGGCTTGAATCCGTAGAGCTTCATTGATTTATGGTTTGTGAGGTTTCTGGAGGCTTTTGAGCTTGATTCCAGCAAACTTCAAAATCTAGATTGAGAGTTTGGATGATTCTGAATGTTCTTCAATTTTGAGGTTGAAGTTCTTGAAGTTCTTAAAGGCTTTGAGGCTTGATTCCTACAAAGCTTTTGTACTTCTGAGTGCTTCTGAATCTTCTCTGATGCAACTTGTGTTCTAGATGACTTGGTCCTCTTTAAATGCCTTAGGAAGGCTTCTATTTATAGAAGTTTAAGGGTGGGTGAGCAATACGTGGTGGAGTCTGATTGGTGACACATGTCACAGTCTGATTAGTTCGCTTATGTCATCGCTTACACGTGCTGGACTGCTTATGTCATCGCTTGCATGCGCTGATGTGTGATTGGTTTTTGCATTATACTTGGCAAATTTCTGTTGGTTTCTGAGTAGTGATAGCAAAACCTAGTAACAATACGTGATGCTTTGTAATTGATTGTATTTTGTGGACTTAGTAGTATGATGTGTCAGCTTGTGATAGGTCGGGAATTTTCCCTCTCTACAAATGCCCCCTCGAGACTTATTCATGCATACAGTTTCGAAGTGTGGTGTGGGAATGAGTTTTGAACACAGATTTTTACACTTGACTTTTCAAGTGAAATAGTTGAAGGTGGTGGAGCTTTCAGCAGGATGAGATAATTTCCGAAGAGTAGACCCACCCATATGAAAGGTTTTGATGAGACCGAAAAGGGGGTCTGCGAGTATTTGAATGTACTTGCGAGACCGAGCCTTCTCAATAGAGGTTAAGTTAAAGTAATTTCAAAAGAGTGTTCCATGGTACTTGGAGTGGGTTGGTGAAGCTGAAAGTTATTTGCAAGAAGTTTGATGTACTTGCAAGATTGAATCATTTCAGCAGAGGTTAAGTTGAGGTAATTTCAGAAAAGTATTTTGGATTGTTGGCGACGATCAAAGGGTGTAGAAGATGGGGAAAAGGAGAGGATATTGGTTGGGTACAACATGCAGAGATATGGGGTTGGCCTCGCATTTTTTAAGAACTTCTGGTGAAGTTATCTTGAGGAATATACTTCAGATTATGCAGAGGACAAGTAAGAAGGTGGTTGAATGTGCATGTGTTATCGCATCACTCAGGTTAAGCTAAGGTAATTCCAGAAGCTTATGGATTTTAGGTATGCTGGTGGTGGTGTGAAGAAGATGGAAATGAAGTAAAGTGAATGGGTGAAACATACGCCACCATGGCGCTGGCCCTGTACGTTGGGGACCCTCTAGTGTAAATGTTTATGGGGAGTATACTTTGGGACACGGGACTGACTGCATGCTGAATGAGGTCCAGCGGTAAGTCATCGAATGTGCTTGTGTGATGGGACCATGCCGACAGACGTTAAGTTGAAGTAAATTTAGAAGTATATTTTCTGAAATTCTTCAAGCTGATTTTAAGTTGGAGTAATTCCAGAAAGTATGTTTTGAGGTACCAACAATGATAACCTTTGGGTCCCACACTGGTGAGGACATGGAATGAGGCTTTGGCGACCATTTACCGACACCAAAGGCTGATTTATGATGAGCTGGTACCTTGGAGGTTATCATAAGTGTTGGATGGAGGAAAATTTGTAGGATACCTCAACATCTTTTACCACCTTCACTTAATGCTACTTGTTGGAAAAGCACAGAAAAATGAAAAATGGAGCTAACTCGTGATCCTGGTTTTAGAAACTAGTTAGGTTGCTATTTGTTCTAAACCGTTGCTTTAGTTGGAAGACCAAGTAATTGGAGAGAGACTACAGGAGCCCCGAGCTTAGGAATAGGTGTCTTTGCTGGACTTAGATTTCTTGGCCAACCAAGTCTGAGGAAGCATGGAATGACAATACCAGCCTTGTTATGAGTAATTTTATGGACAAATGTGGTCGTTAAGGGGAGAAACAAAATTTGTTTGGATCTCAAAACTACAATGATGTTGTGAAGAAGGTTTCTACTGAACCATGAAAAGGTTTATTTCAAACTGATTATGAAGAAATATTGGTTGCTAGGTGTTGAGAATGATGAGGCCATAGTGAGAAATGGCTGTGAGAAGGAGGACTTGAAAATTTGAAAGAAGCAATTCTTCATTTCATGATACAGTATGTTTTTCTTGATGAAATATGAGTCAATTTTAAGTAAATTACCAAGGGTAAGTGAAGTCGCCACCAGTCATTGGGTTTTTTTAGGTATGATTAGTCACCTGACTCTATTTGATTTTATTACCAATCCTAGGCTAAGAAAAAGGTTGTTTTTCCTAATCTAATGTGAATGGGTAAAAAATATTGATTCTTAAGTTTGGAAGTCTGGTTACGTGTGGGGAGAGTGTTAGGCACCCCATAACGCCTATTCATAGACAGTTCTTCATTTTGATAAAATCATAATTTTCGCACATTGGCAGTTGAAAATGAGCTATTGGCATTAGCTTTTGGACTTTAAGTGAATTGGGCTTTGAGGTTTGGATTCAGAAAGGGTGTGGTCTCGATCGATGCTTCCCAAGTGTGTTTGGGAGCGTTGCCAAGTTTCCATTGTGAAAATCTAGTTGCATTTTGCCTTATTTTCGTGGTGGAAATCCAACAGCATTTCGCCTCAAATGTGTCATAGCACATAAAACACTATTTTCACCAAGCTTTCGATGTGAAAATACGATAATGGGGGATGCCCCATTTTCACGGCAAAAATCTGGCAGAGTTTCGTGTTTGGTGCGCTATGGTGCACATGTAGGGTTTTGTGCTCATATATACGGCATGTGCCGACATGCTTGTGTTAGGATGAGTCAGAGCCCCTCAAAGCATTATACACGTTGATACGTGATGCATACACGGGAAAACCGATGTCACTTGGTGACACAGATCAGGACGATCACACCGCGGTGACTATGCACACAGTATGACTCGAATATGCACCTTCAACAATCACCTTGAGCACATACTCATGCCATAAGGTCAATAGCACTCATGGCTAGAAAGGGTCAATCACCCACACACACGCAGGCATACACACACACACACACATACATCATGCACAATGCTATCACACAGAGTAGGAAAATAAAAAAAACATTGTCAACATTCCAAGGGTATGGCCCAACAAGGTACAGGAAATGTAAAACAAACATTTTCATACCCAAGAAACGCGGCCCAAGCAAAGATTAGGAAAAGTAAAGGGTACAAGGAGAAGGGGAACCACTCTGGAGGGCTAGGCCCCTTAATCTACTAAACATTGCTCTTTGTGGGCTTGCATCTTCTTGCTTGCATCCTTGCCCATTTGCTCGTGCCTAGGAGGTCGCACTCTTGCTCCAAGTGTCCATGCTCTAGCGTGTACATGCAATGACAAAAGAAATAAGCCAACAAACAAGCAAAGAAATAAGTAGAAAGGAAGCATGCTAAAAGACAAGCTATCAAAAGGTGCCAAATAGGGGCAAACAAACAAGTAAAGCACACGAAAAGGCAAACAAACATGTTATTAAACAAAAGAGGGTGTCCTAGGATTGAGTGTCCATAGTTCCATTGGATTAGAGTATAGACGACATACAAACTCATGCATGAATATGGAGGCAAGCATGCAAAGATGCAAAGAAGTGAAGAAAGCCAAACGGGTGGTGTACACATCGCATTTTGTACCCTTTACGACTCGGACCCCCACTCCCTAAAGATGCTCGAACTCTAAGGACCAAGACCAGTTTAGAGCCCAATCAAATATTAAATTGAATTGAGGAGTGTTAAAATGAAAAATATAACTTTTTAAATGCATAAAAATCTATTTTTGGAAATAATGACCAAAATGGTCCTCGACCCATGTACATGGGCAGCAGCCTACATATGTAGGCCAAAGCATTCGTACGCAGGCATACTCCTACACACGCAGCTAGGGTTTTAAAAGCATAAAAAATGCAAGTTTTCTGTAATAATGGTTGAGGTTTGGAATAAATCTCACATCGTTTGAGAGTCATTCCAAACCCCATTTTTTCCACCATATAAAACCTTAACATGGTACATTTTCAAAACACAGAGAAAATTTGAAGGGAAAACATAAGATTCACTAGAAAATAGTGAATCAAAAGGGAGTTTTTCACAAAACACCCTTAAGTCATTTTTATCTGATTGAGACCTTTTCTAGCCCCAATCCTTTGAGTTTAAAGTTTCTAATCATTGTTTTATTGAATTATGATAGATTTGACTGAGAGGAACGGTAAAAAATCAAGCTTGAAGAGCTTTTTGTTTAACGTATCCCTTAAACCCTTCTTTTTTCTCTTTTACCTTTAATCTTTATTTTAGCCTGTTTTATTGCGTAATTTACATTTATGCATGTTTGTTTAGGTTAGTTTTACAGTTCTTTTTATGTTTTAAGCATGTTTGGTTGTTAGAATTAAGGTTTTTGTTTTTGCTATGTTTTTATGTTTCGTGTTTCATGTTAGGGGTTTTTGAACAATCCCACACACGCATGTCATAAGCATGCGTACGCAGGTTAGATCCTACGTATGCAGGTCTCTATCTGCAAACGCAGGCATATGCCCAGAAACCCTGATTCGGATTTCTAATTTTGTTTGGTTTGTTTTTTTCACATATCTTGCCTTTGTTTAAACACTTTTCATATGTGTACATGTATCTGAGTCTCTGTTTCACATGCTTTATTTGTTGTTTATCCCTCATATGCTAGATTAGGGTTTTCTTTCATCTTGATGCCATAAACATGCATTCACATGTCCATACATGATGCTATAGGTGTTGTGTTGCTGAAAGGTAAAGTAAAGGTAAGTCATGCATTGGTATGGACATGCATTTGATGATGTATATTGTTTGAATGTTCATTTTATGTCTTTTGATCCTAATTGTATGCTTTATATAATTTTGTGATTGCCATGATACCTTGCTACCATGATTAAGTTGCTGCCTTTTTCTAGATGTATGATAGGGTTTTCACATGCTAGATGAATGCTAAGGTTTGTATATGTGTGTGGTTTGGCTTCCTTTTGCTTTATAGATAGGTATGTGTTTTGGGATAATAATGCCATATTGTATGTTTAGATGAATGCTAGTGTGTGCGTGAGTATAGATACGAGTGATGAACATATTTTTAAAAAGGTTAAGACGTAAGACACAATGATGGGAGGCCAACCTTAGGGTTGGGCAGTCTTGGGTGCCTAACATCTTCCCAAGAACGTACCTAAACTCCGAACCCATATCTCTGGTCGTAAGATCAAAGGTTTTTCCTCAAAAGGATGCTATATATATATGGTTCCTAAACCATTGTAAAAACTAGGTGGCGACTCCAAAAAACCCCTTGTTTCACTGGGGAGGGTGAGTTTAATTTCTATATGTCTGATTTCTTAACTTTAATAAAAACTATTTCAATACTTGTTTGCACACACATCACTTGGTTTCTTTTGTGCCTTGACCTCTAGTTGGTGATGATTGGTAAGATGGAAGGCTCTATTTGGGCCTAAATCTTCCGAAGTTCATCCCACCAACTCATAATCGGTGTCATCGTCTATAATGAGCTTTGATTACGTTAAAAGTTTGCTACCAATCTAATATGGGGTCCATTTAGGCCCTCAGTTGGAATCATAGTCTACCTAGTTGTGAGTGACCTACTTATCTATCCCTTTAGCCTTAGGAAACCTACCCATACTAGAGAGATCCTAAATCCTATCAAAAAGGATACCCTTTATATCTCTTGTTTGATCAACCATATATCATGTGTTCACTTAATTCTAAGGAACAAATAAAATGTGTAAAATTGAAAGGGATGACCCTAAGCTATGGTATACCCTAAGATATTTTGGGATAAAAAAAGTTCTCACATATAAGAGGATTGTTCCTAAATCCAAAGGTATATCTTAACTTGAAAGGTTCATCAGGCCATAACTTGATTGCTATTATAGGCCCAAATGGAAAAAGCCTTTTTGAAAAATAGGACTTTGGGCCTAAGGTAACAAGTATGCTATGGACTTAGCATCCAAAATCCTACAAAGCCAACATAAGCTTCCCTAATCTTGGGCCTCCTTGTTGTATGCCTAGGCCCAAAATGATGAGAACTTCATGGACTTTGAGAGGAAGCCTACAACATATTCTAGCTAAAGGGCTATTTCAAAAAAAATGATGATGAAATAAATGAATAAAAATGAAAAGCCCAAAGGTGATGAATACATTGTAAGCCCATGTTTGAGACAAAGGGTTGAAAATTTCTAAGTGCATTCTAATAAAAGCCCATGAGGGTAAGATAAGAGTTTTATTGTGAATGGACCAAAACCCAATGAAACAATGGGCAAAAATCCATGAAAGGAAAGTGAGTGATATTATACTTGGGCCTTTGTTAAAATGAACCTAAAAAATTTCTAAAGATATCTAAAAAAGTTAAACCTTTAATTGAAACATGAACTTGATGAATATGTGACTTCTTTTCAGACGTCAATCCAAGTCCAATGGAAGGCGAGACATTCAAAGGGAAAACCCCTCAAGAGGGAAAGATGGACGCCTCAAGTGAGAAGGTCCTCATACAAAAGATGCTTGAATGTGTGGAAGTGCAAGTTGAAGTTCTTAAGAAGATAATAAGCCACATCTTCGAGATAGAAGAAGAGGAAGTTGAAAAAGACAAGGCTAACCATGGACAAAGCAAGCTGACTCAAGAAGACATCAACCGCATGATGACAGAAGGGAAGGTCCGCCTACTTCTACCCAACTTTATGCCACAATTGAAGAGTGCTCCTAGGCCATGGATTTTCAAGAGGGCCCATGTCAACGACCTCTCTGAGTCAGGAGACATAAGATCATAAGAAGATCATGATTGGCCAGAACGGACCTCGAAGGTGGGAACAACTCAAGACACCTTAGCTCGCTTTATGCTTAAACGTGACATGGACCCTTCTTCTGATGATGACCAATACCTCGTGTCGACTCAAAATGAAGAAGAAAAAGAAGAAAAAGATGAAATGATTAGTTATTAAAGTGAGGATGATGGTGACTGGTTCTTTACTGAGGTAGGAAGAGATTTCCCTAATAAGGGTAAGGATCTATATGACATAACCATAGCTATGCACGTATGGAAAACTCTGAAAGGGGAGGACTGGTCCGCTGAGCTGAAGAAGGGTGAGGAAAAGACTGGCAAGCTGAAGAAGAAAGAAGATAGAATTCATCATACCTATGGTGAGGCCCATTAATAATTGGACTTAGGTTGGGTTTTCTAAAAACATGGGGAAAAGGTTTTGTAATGCAAGTTCTAATGTACTTTTCAATATTTTCAATAAGATGAATTCTGATTTGGCTTACTTTAATGTGTACCATAACATTGAAATTTTTCACTTAAATGATTCAAATGAATTTGAAAATGAAATTAATAAACAATTGAAAAAGAAAATTGAACCTATGGAATCAACTCTTGAACCTATTAATTTGGGCAATAATGAGAATCCACGCTTAATTAAAATTAACTCAACTCTAAATAAAAAAGAAAGAAAAGATCTTCAAGAACTCCTCACAGAATTTCAAGAGGTGTTTGCATGGTCCTATGAAGATATACCTAGAATTGACCCCAAGATAGCTCAACATCACATTGATACTTATGATCAAATGGTATTCATCAAACAAAAGTTGAGAAGAATGAGGACTGAATGCCTCTTAAAAATCAAGGAGGAAGTCACTAAGCAATTAAAGGTAGGGTTCTTCAAACCCGTACACCAAGCCGAATGGATAGCCAATGTTGTGTCTGTACCTAAAAAGGATGGGAAGGTAAGGATGTGTATGGATTTTAGGGAATTGAACAAGGCATACCCTAAGGATGACTTTCCTTTCCGTCACATTGATGTCTTGGTGGATAACACAGTGGAAAGTGCCTTGATGTCTTTTATGGATGGTTTCTCAGGGTACAACCAAATCAATACGGTTACCAAAGATATAACCAAAACCATTTTCACTACCGAATGGAGGATCTATTGTTACACGGTGATGCCATTTGGCCTCAAGAATGCTGGAGTAACCTACCAAAGGATGGCTACAGCCTTATTACATGATATGATGCATAATGAGGTAGAGGTGTATGTCGATGATATGATAGTGAAATACAAGGATAGAGAAAGCCACATCGTAGACTTAAGGAAGTTCTTCAAGAGGATTAAAGAGTATAGACTAAGATTGAACCCACAAAAGTGTACCTTTGAAGTAACTGCCGGAAAATTGCTAGGCTTCCTAGTGAGTGATTGAGAGATAGAAGTTGAACCATCCAAGATCAAAGCCATATTGGAGATGCCTCTACCCAAAAGTGAGAAAGAGATAAGGGGCTTCTTGGGTCGATTACAATACATTAGTCTATTCATTGCCAAGCTTACCTCCACTTATGAGCCCATCTTCAAACTTTTAAGGAAGAATGAACCATATACATGAAATGATGAGTGCCAAAAAGCTTTTGAACTTATCAAGGAATATCTCCTCCACCCACCTATCCTAGTGCCTCCACAACATGGAAAACCCTTACTCATAGGGGATGCGGTTGGAAGTATGCTTGCACAAGAAGCCGATGACAAGAATGAGAGGGCCATATACTACTTGAGCAAGAGGTTCCATGATTATGAGACCAGGTACACTCCCATAGAAAAGTTATGCTTTGCACTTGTTTGTGTTGTACAGAAGTTAAGACATATCATCTTACTTTTCCAAATATGGGTGGTAGCAAGAATGGACCCATTGAAGTATCTCTTTGAGAAAACCGCTTTGAGTGGAAGATTGTCAAGATGGTTGATCTTATTGGCAAAATTCAATTTGAAGTATATGACTAGAAAAACTATCAAAGGGAGCGTCGTGTTAGATTTTTGCGCCGAGAATCCTATAGAGGGGGAAAATGGTAAAGAAGACTTTCTAGATAAGGACATTTTGGACGTTGAGTCAGGGACATGGAAGATGTACTTTGACGGAGTCGTAAACCAATATGGGAATGGGATAGGGATACTCTAAATTACTCCCGAGGGGTCTCACATACCTTTGGCAATCAAGTTGAACTTTGCCGGAATGGAAGCTCTTCAAGAATTGAGGGTAAAGGAAGCCGAAGTCTTTAGAGATTTAACTTTGGTTATAGCCCAAACACAAAAGTTATGGAAGGTGAAGGGGTAATACTTGAAGCCTTATCAATAATACTTGGACAGGATTTGAGTACACAATCATCCCTAGAGCTCAATCCTTGGAAATACCTGAGGGAGTATGGACACAATCCTTGGAAATTGAGCAAAGTTATAAGGCAGTGCACAAAGGGAAGACCAAAGCTTCAGTAATGACCATAGAGGAAGAGGAAGTTCCGTGGTACTAGACATTATGAAGTTCTTGGAACTAGGGGCATATTTGGATGGTGTCGACAAGAGAGAATGTCATTCCATTAGGATGATGGCAATACAATACGTCCTATGTGGAGGAATCTATAGAAGGTCCTATGATGGTATACACCTTCGTTGCTTGAAGAAGGAAAAAGCTAAGAAGGTAACGGAAGAAGTTCATTTAGGGATTTGCGGCCCTCATATGAATGGGAGAATGTTAGCCATTAAAATCTTAAGGATAGGATACTATTGGAATACGATGAAGACCGCTTGTGTGGACTATGTGAAGAGCTGCCATGATTGTTAGATAGACCGCTTGTATAGCATGACTTCTTCATGGTCATTTTCGGTTTGGGGCATAGATGTGATAGGAAGGATAGCTCCTAAGGCTTCAAATGGGAATGAATACATCCTGGTGGCAATTGACTATTTTACCAAGTGGGTGGAGGTTGCCTCCTACTTTGTATTAAAGGCTAAGCCTATGGCTCGATTCTTAGAAAACAACATCATATGTCGATATGGGGTGCCCTAAGAGATTATCTCTGATAATGGTTCTCACTTTGAGGGTGAAGTTTGAAGAATCATAGAAGAATATAGCATTGAGCATCACAAGTCTTCACCTTATCGATCACAAGCTAATGAGGTCATAGAAGCGGCTAATAAGAATGTGAAGAACATCCTAGTCAAGATGGTAGTGACATACAAAGATTAGGCCGAGAAGCTTCCGTTGCCTTATGGGGTTATAGAACTTTTATCCATGCATTGATTGGGGTAACACCTCACTCTTTGGTTTTTGGTAGTGAGACGATGCTTCTTATTGAGGTGGAGATACAATCTTTGCGGGTATTGGTGGAAACCAGAGTCCTAGAAGAGGATTAGGCTAAGGCGAGATATGAACAACTGTCTTTGGTAGATGAGAAGAAGGCTAGGGCACAATATCATGCACAAGGATACCAAAAAAGGATTGTTAGAGCATTCAACAACAAAGCGAAACCGAGAAACCTTAAAGAAGGGGACTTAGTCCTAAAGGTGCTTAGAGATGAGACTTTTAATCCTAGAGGAAAGATGAAACCAAGGTGGTCTAGGCCTTTTATTATTAAGAAGATCATGTCTGGAGATGCTACGAGAATCACAGATTTGGATGAGGAAGAGATGCTTCGCCCAATTAACATGGATAAACTCCGGAAATAGAACATTTAAAGAAGAAAAAAAAACCTACTAGGTTGAAAACCCAAAAGGGTGGCCTAAGAAAAAATTAAGGCAAAAGAACCCTGCTAGATTGAAAATCCAAAAGGGTGGTCAAGGCAAAAGTTAGAGGAAAAGACCATGGGCATGGCAAAAATTCTTGAAGGGGCGTCATGGCCAAAAATTACATGGCAAAGGAAAAAGAAAAGAAAAAGGAAAAAAAATAAAGGAATGAGATGACAATAAGCAAAGATAATAAAAAAAGTGATTCTCTTATTGCTCAAATTAAAAGGTAACAAGATTGTTTTTGTAGGGGATTTGGAACATTCCAATCCTTTATTAAATTCAAAAACAAAAACATGAGAGTCATAAAGTGCAGAAAAGTAAAATATGAGGCATATCAAGGTGGTCACTCAATCCTTCTTGCTTTCTTGCTAGTTTTCATGTAAGCTTTCTCATCCCTTAGAATCCACTTCATGTCATCCTCCAACCATTGCTTGTACCTAGCAGTGTGATAGATATATTGAGGAGGAGCAATGCCTCTAGTCACCCTACGGCGTGGCCAAGCCTCACAAAACCTACCCAAGATCCTGTCAGTAAACACCTCGGTGTGGAAGGCACCTTCATCATTAAAAGCTCTTTGACATTCTCCAAATTGTCTTGAGATACGACAAGTGGAGTAGTATGAGCAGCAACAAAGTCCAACTAAAGGCACACAGTAGTCCTTGCAGCAACTGTGAACTAGTCTTGCAATGTGCCACCATTCCACAACCCATTGAATGTCAGTCTCCTTGATGTAACCCATAAGCTCTATGTACACCTTAAAGCTCATGTCATTCTGATGAAGCCAGCAGTCCCTAAAATGCCTAAGGAAGTATGTGCTAGGGGGGTACGGTAGAAGGTTGAAGCAACTGAAGCCTCTCTTGTAGCCATATTTGAAAAAAATAAAAAAAAGAAGGGAAAGCACAAAAAAGAAAAAAGAGAGAAAAGCAAAAAAGGAAGAGAGAGAGATCATGAGTGAAAAAATAATAATAATAAAAGACGATATAAGGTGCCTAGATGGATTGAAAACAGAAAGGCAATCCATGCAAAATTAGAGGAATCCCACTAGGTTGAGAACCTAGGAAAAAGTTAGGGATTGTACCTAAAAAAGAAGAAGATCCCGCAAAGAACCTTGCTTCCTTCCTATGAAAGGCATCTAAACCATTAAAGGTTTCTGCTAAGATCAAGCCCACTGGGTTACCTCTCTTTTAGCTCATAGACCACCCTGCACATTTGGAGGTCCACACAATATGAACTTTAGACCAAGAAGTACCTTGCAAGAGCACATAAGCAAAAGGCACGAAGGAAGTATGAATGTGGCCTCTCACCCATGAGAAGGGCCGAGCCGGAAAAGTGTGCAAAAACCAAGTTAAGGTTGAGTTTGCTAAAGACGCACCACCTATTTGCCATAGCAAGAGGGACGCCTAACACAACTTGCTTCAAGAAGGGGAGATCCTCACCCATGGTAGGGAAGATGAGATAGTTAATCTCTAGTTCACCCATTATGGCACCAAATTCTTTGATAATGAGTCATAGTTCTACTCCATTGAAGTGGAAAAACATGTCGAGTAGGGACCTAATAGTCGGCAGCAGCACGAAGAAGAGGCTCATCCACCCTTATTTGATGGTATAGAAAGACACAAGAAAAACCATAGGGGGCGATGGAATCCTTGAAATCAGGACTGAGCCTCCTAATCCAAGCCAAGACATCAAGTGGAGAGTTTTCTTCCATTGGGGGACCTTAAAAAAGTGTTTTTGAGTTGAAAATACGTTAGCGAGGTTTTGGGGACCCAAACAGCTACTTTTATACTTAATTTGAGTGGTTAGGGTTACCTCTAATTCGCGGCCCATATACGTAAGGTCAACCTTACGTACACAAAGTCAAAGCTGTGTACGTAGGCCCATCCCCACATACACACAGCGCTTGGCAGAAGCTCATTCTCCCTTATTTTAAGCATGGTTTTTTTCACTCCAAGGCATCCCTAGGGTTCCTACAACCTAAAGGATCATTCAAGACATATTTCAAGTACAAGATTTCAAGCATCAAAGAAGCAATGTTGTATAGAAACATACAATTAAGCATATATCTTGTAAATTAAGTACTAGTCCCAATTAAAAGCATAAGTGTATAAAGATGTTCTTAAGTACAACCCTTTGTCTCAAACTGAATTCCAATGTTTGCTAAAGGAAATAAAAAAGTAAAAGCAACAAAAAAGAAATATGTGTGTTGTATGCCTATATGTCTTGACTGTAGGTAATCAATGGTGTCGCCTCTTCCTTGGTTGATAGCTAGGAGTCGCCTTCGAATCCTTCTCATCACCACCACCACCACCTCCATCACCATCATCATCATCATTATCACCACCACTACTCGGGTAGGCCACCCCTCTAAGACCGTATAAGTTCCTTGAATAGTTGGTTACCTCCAGCTTGAGATTCATAGCCAACCATACCAACTCCTCATGCTCTTGGATGGTGGGTTGCAATTCGAAGAAAGAAGGGTTAATGACCGAAAAAAAGAGAGACAAAAAAAAAGAAAAAGAAAAGGGAAAGATGAACTTACTGTCCAAGTGTTTGGAGGAAAAGGGTAGCCTATAACATTGGGATTACGGGGCATGGCGCGCTCCCGAACAAAGCCATTAGAGCTGTAAGCATAAACCATCCAAGGGAGATGTCGAGGATCAATCAGCTCATAGGAAATAGGCTCCTCTTGCTACAAGTTTTCCACCATTAGAAGCCATGACAAAAAAGGCAAAGGAAAAGGAAAAAAAGAAGAAGGGATTGAGCATATACCTGAGTAGTAAGGGAAGGCATGAGGCAGGTGATGTTGAATTCCTCATAGTCCAATCCCTCAAGGACCGCCCAGTTAGGGAACGTCACTCCCCCATGGGTTGTACTTGGCATCGATCATGGAGTGTGGGGCAAGCATGAACTCCGGAGGATCCATCGGAATCTATAGGTCATCTCTACCTACCAGTTGACACCGCACCCTCTCCACCAAGTAGAGTGCCCTTAAACCTGTTCCTTTAAAGGGTTGGGTAATCTCCGAAGCAACGATGGTGGCAGCTTCCAAGTCCAGAGAAGCAGGAAGGGGGTGGTTAGCCCATAGAGTCCAATTGACCTATAATGATACAAGGTTAGAAGAAAAGTATCCTAAGCGAAATACATGAAGAAGCATGAAAATTAGAACTCTCAAACTTACCTCATCCGAAGTTAACCCAGCAAGGTGGGCCCTCACTTAAGGGAATTCCCTCAAACTTAGATCGGTGGTCAAAGTTATGAAGCCACACCTTACAATCCACCGCTACAAAAGGAAGCACAAACCACAGGTTAAATGCAAGATTACAGTTTGCAAGATGGCAATTTGTAAGATGATAGTTTGCATGATGATACAGTTTGCACGACTATAAGCTACATATGGAAATATAAGAAATGGAAAGAAAACAAACCTTGAGGAGCTTCCAATGCCCTACAAGCTGCCGCAGGGTGCCTTGGCTATGAGTGTTGAGGGTAAAGTAAAAATAGGCAAGACATGCCTACCCCCAGTTGGCCCTCCGTGCCTCAGCAAAGTCCTGAAAGAGGGTAAGCCACCTTAAGGACACCATTTTCCCACCATTATCGAAGAGATAAGCTCCTAACAAGTGTAGAAGGAAGGCCTTAGCTATATAGTTGCGCTCCTCCATAGTCCTTTGTGGGAGAAGCATGTAATCCAACACTAAGTTGAAGCAGTGGATGGTCTCGGTGAAGTACTTCCTCCCTAACATGTCAAGACCCAGCTGGATGCTTGACACGCTGTCTAAACTAATGATGGCCCCTTCGAAGCTAAGGCCGGTCATGCGGTAGAAGTTATAGGGAGTCACCGTCATCTCCTTCTCAGTAATATGAAAGGTGTAAGTAGTATCCCACCACTTTTTGATGAGGCATTGCACCAAAGTAGCACTTGTGGACCTTTCCAGAAGAAGGCTAATGATAGGCTTAAAGCTCGCTTCCTGGATATAAGTCCTAGTCTTAAGAACGAGAAGGTTGTACCACTCCACCCCCTTATTGGTGCTTCCCCTACCAGCATAAGTGGATGAGGATTGCAAAGGAAAAAGATGACATTAGATTCTTGATTCAAGCAAAAATGATGTTTTCGATGCAAGAATAAAGATGAAAAGGAGGATGCAAGATGTTCAGATGCAAAAATGACAAAAAGGGGTGTTAGGATTGCATATAGAAGTGAAACAGTTGAAAGAAAAGTGAAAATGGGCAGAGTAAGGCCTCTGCTAAGCACCTTATGTACTTTAGTCAAAGCCCACATACACAAACAGGACCCCGCGTACGCAAGCCCATCCCCACGTACACAGAGCCTTACTAACAGACCTGCGTACATAAGAATAGAGCTGCGTATGCATAAGTCCAAGTTGCCTACACAAGCTTGAGCCCACGCACACAAAAGCACAAATCGAAAGACTCCTTCGACATTTTCTAGCATATATCACCTAAAATCATTCCTAAACATGTTCCTACCCCTCATAATATGTCAAGTTTTCATTTAAACCCATCCCACAACAAAACCCAAGCATTTACATGGAGAAAAACACATTAAAGCGGAAGATCAAAGAGAAACTAGAAAATGAGAAAGCTTGAAAAAACTTACAGATTCAGCCATGGGAATGTGATTTTCTGATCGGTATGTCAATGGAGAAGGCCCCATCAATCTCACTGCCCCACTCCAGTAGGTGAGGAGAAATGCATCAAAGGAAAGGACGTAGAAAGACTTCTTGGCCTTGGGTGCTATTTGAGGAGATGAAGAGAGTTTAGAGAGAAAATGAGAAAATGAGGGAGTTTGAGAGAATGAGAGGATCAGATGGTGTGAGGAAAAGAGAGAAGAGGGAAGTTTTTATAGAAAGAAAAAAAAAGTTATAAGGAATGTGAAGAGATGAGGGAGATGAAGAGAATGAAGAAGAAAAAGAAACAGTTGGTAACCGTTTGGAAAAATGAAAAGGTGGGAACACACCTGATGGCTAAACTACGTGTAGTTTAGTCATGAACAGTAAAATAAAAAAATAAAAAGAAAAACATCTCAAGATTGCGCCAATTGGGCACCAAGTCACCAAGGCCTCCCTAGTGAGCAGTAAAGGAAGCAAAAAACACTTCCCCCGTTGAAGCATGTACATCCTAAACCCATTTCCAGCAGATCACATAAACACAAGAACACTATCCCCAATAAGGAAGCAAAAGATTCTTCCCCGTGAATCAAGCATATCTAGAACATCATCCCCATGGATTAGGCAGAAGATTCTTCCCTAACGAACCCAAGCATATTTAAATAATCCCCAGTGAGGAAGTAGAAAATTCTTCCTCAAAACCCCCAGCATACCATGAAGGAAGCAAAAGATTCTTCCCTAATGGATCACACATCTACAAAGTTACACTACTCCTCGGTGAGTCCATTTCTACTACTCCTCAGCAAGTTTCTCATGGCCAAGTAAGCCACGAAAGAGGCATAAGATTCCTCCCCATACATACCTTCCTCAGCGATTTTTCACTACCCCTAGTGGATCTAACAATCAAGACTACTCGTGTACATATCGTCTGGGAATTGAACATGCAGGCACGATAGAAAGATGTAGAGATAGTGATAAAGAAAGAGACCAAGGTCAACCTGAGGAAAGAGCCTCACCAAAAAAGGTAGAGGGAGAAAAGAAGAAGACAAGAGGAGCAAATCACCCAGAGAAGTTTGAGGCAAGAGCCTTGGATGGATACCACAGAGACTATATCCTTTTGTTGTTTGTTGGGTTAGCTCAAAGAGCACCCTTTTTTTTCTTTTTCTTTTTTCTTTTTTTTTTTTTCTTTTTCTTTTTTCTTTTTAGTGACTATAGGATAATGAGTCACTCACCATTTACTTGCAAGTGGCAAAATAAGTCATGGGATAATGAACCTGTAGTTGCTTGTTTCCCGAGCAATAAAGGTGGGACTTCGGACATACGAATCCCACACAACTCTACGGAGTTGCACCCCACCCCATGTATACGTGATGTGTGTCATGTGCGTGGGTTGGGCTCAAACCATATGTCAAAACAAAATGTTTTGTCCCTTATTCTTTTTATTCTGTTAGTCAAGCTCACGAATTAAAAGAGGGGCATCTGTAGACACCGCATTTTGTATCCTTTACGACTCGAGCCCCCATTCCCCAATGATGCCCGAACTCTAAGGCCCAAGGCCAGTTTAGAGTCCAAACAAATATCAAATTGACTTGAGAAGTGTTAACATTAAAAATATAACTTTTTAAATGCACAAAAATCTATTTTTGTAAATAATGACCAAAGTGGCCCTCGGCCCACGTACTTGGGCAGCAGCCTGCGTATGCAGGCTTCCTGCAAACGCAGCTAAGGTTTCAAAAGCATAAAAAATGCAAGTTTTCTGCAATAACGGCTAAGGTTTGGAATGAATCCCACATTGTCTAGGAGCCGTTCCAAACCTCATTTTTTCCGCTATATAAAGCCTTACATGGTACATTTTCAAAACACACAAAAAATCCTAAGGAAAAACCTAAGATTCACTAGAATATAGTGAATCAAAAGGGAGTTTTTTTATAAAACACCATCAAGTCATTTTTATTTGATTATGACCTTTTCTGGCTCCAATCTTTTGAGTTTAAAGTTTTTAATCATTGTTTTATTGAATTGTGATAGAGTTGACTAAGAGAAACGGTAAAAAATCAAGTTTGAAGATCTTTTTGTTTAAGGTATCCCTTATACCCTTCCTTTTTCTCTTTTACCTTTAATCTTTATTTTAACCTGTTTTATTGCTTAGGGTACGTTTGGTACACTGAATGAGGATTACGATAGGAATTGTAATCTTTATTACTAGGAATAAAATTTGTTGTAATGTAATAACTAAACCTATTCATTAGTTGGGTTGTCAGTTATAACATTAGAATGAAACTTAACATTTATTTTTGGAAATTTTTTACTCATACAATTATAATTCCTAAAAAATTGTTATTTTTAAATTTAAGAGAGATATGTGTTATTTTTGTGATTTTCTATTTTTATAATTGTTAGATGTATATGGAAAGTTTGTTTATTTGGAAATATATTAAGTTTTGAAATTATTGCTCTTACTAAGGAATAGTTAATACAACCTTTTAAAAAGGAATAGTTATTCCTCATTTTGAAGAATAGCTATTCATAAGGAATGATTTTTCCTTGTAATAAAAACATAACCAAACTAAAGAATAACTAAATCATAGGAATAACTATTACATTACAACGCCTATTACGGTCTACCAAACATACCCTTAGTTTATATTTATGCATGTTTGTTTAGGTTAGTTTTATAGTTCTTTTTATGTTTAGAGCATGTTTGGTTGTTAGAATTAGGGTTTTTGTTTCTGCTTTGTTTTTCTGTTTCATGTTTCTGGGTTAGGGTTTTTGAACAATCCCACGCATGCATGTCATAAGCATGCATACACAGGCTAAATCCTACATACGCAGGCCTCTGTTTGCGTATACAAGCATTTGCCCAGAAACTCTAATTTAGATTTTTGTTTTGTTTGGTTTGTTCGTTTCACATATCTTGTCCCTGTTTGAACCATTTTCATATGTGTACACATATCTGAGTCTTTGTTTCACATGCTTTATTTGTTGTTTATCCCTCATATGCTAGATAAGGGTTTTCTTTAGTCTTGATGCCACAAACATGCTATGTTGCTGAAAGGTAAGTAAAGGTAAGCCATGCATTAGTATGAGCATGCATTTGATGATGTATATTGTTTGAATGTTCGTTTTATGTCTTTTGATCCCAATTGTATAGTTTATATAATTTTGTGATTGCCATGATACCTTGCTACCATGATTAAGTTGCTGCCTTATTTTAAGTGTATGATAGGGTTTTCACATGCTAGATGAATGCTAGGATTTGTATACGTGTGTGGTTTGGCTTCCTTTTGCTTTGTAGATAGGTATGTGTTTTGGGATAATGATGTCATGTTGTATGCTTAGATGTATGCTAGTGTGTGTGTGTGAGAATAGATATAAGTGTTGAACATGTTTTTAATGAGGTTAAAACATAAGACACAATGATGGGAGAACAACCTTAGGGTTGAGCAGTCTTGGGTGCCTAACACCTTCCCAAGAACGTACCTAAACTCCGAACCCATATCTCTAGTAGTAAGATCAAAGGTCCTTCCTCGAGAGGATGCTATATATATGGTTTCTAGACCATTGCAAAAATTAGGTGGCGACTCCAAAAAATTGCTTATGTCCACAAGTGGCACAAAGCGGTAAGCATGACAACATCGCCTTAAGCAAAGAAAGGTGTGTATCAAGCACACCAACACCACATAGGTGTATCTCATAAATAGTAGCATCTAAATAATCCACAAGAGGGACGGATGCAACTACACTAGCAAGTGGCCTTAAATGCCGACAAGCACAAACCCACGGGGTGCACAAAGCATGGCAAAGCCTAGATCTAGACAGGCAAACATGGAGATAAAGCATAGAAGCAAGCAAGCAATCATAGATATGCATAAAGGAAATGATCCAAACCCTTTGATATAGGCCTAGGTGCATGGATGTAGACCTAGACCACAAGATCTAGATCTACACCCTACCAAAAGGGCTAAAACGCAAGAAAAAGGGGATAACAAGAGATAGAAAGGCTTTAGAAGCACATGGCATAGCAACCAACATGTAGATCTAGACACATGAAGATGGCAATGAGCGCACAAAGATATAGATCTGACAATAAGCATGGCAAAGAACACATAATCAAGGAGATCTATGCAAGAACATGGCTAAAAGCCACATAAACACATGGATCTAAACATTAGCATGCTCAAAGGCATCTAGGCACATGGATCTAAGCATAAACAAAAAATTTAGGCATATCCTAGCCCAAGAAATCAAAGCATTAAAACATGGTAAAAAGCAAGGAGACATGCTAGGAAAGCTATAGAATATGCTAGGAAGCAAGATAAAGCAATAAACAGGTTAGGAAAAGCAATAAAGCCTATTATAGACAAAGATAAAGCAAGGGGTGTAGATTATACCTAAAAAGCAACATTTACACCCTTTAAACCTCAAATCTAAGGTCCTAAGACCAAGGAGAGGAAAAAGAGTGCAAGAACACAACTTCTTGATTTTTGAGAAAATAGAGGAATCAAAGGTTTTTTATGTGTTTTTAGGAGAGAAATGTAGAGAAAGGAGAGAGAATCTGCCCAAAACTCAGCTCCAAAATGCCCAATTTTTCTTCTTTTTTTGATTTGAGGGGGTCTGGGGGTATTTATAACGATTTTGTGACTCTTGGCCGCTAGTTAAGCTCTGACGGCTATTTAGTAGCTGCCGCCTTGTAACGGCTTGATGGAGGCCTTCCCGGGCTTAGATTAGGTTGATCTTAGTGTCCCTAGAAATTTTTGGATGTGCAATTTTCGGAAAGATAAATAACTTTGAAATCCAACGGTTGGATCAAAATTTATGCCCATGGGAAGTGAGCTAATACACCTTGCATGGTTTTCAAGATATCTCAATCGTTTTGACTTTGATTTCAACCCACGAATAGTTGTTGGAAAGGGAGTTCAATAATCTTCACAATGATGCTGGTTTCAATTCGTTCCGATGATCGGATCAAAATTAGGGTTTTTAGGGCCTTTGGGGGTCAAGCTCGGGTTAAACTTAGTTAAAGTTGACGAAAATCACCGAATAGCTTGGGTTTGATGTAGAAACATGAAAAATGTTTTTTTGAGATGATTTTGACCAATTTTGTCTTTCGGTCAACCTAGGGTTAACCAAGGGCATTTTGGTCATTTTATCCTAAAGTGGCACTTTGAGTGCTCTGATGCCCGAACGGGTTACGCCACATCAATCTAAATGTTTACGCAGCCTTTCGGAGAAGGGTTAATATTTTTGAGATTTTTGCGGTCTAGCAGAATCTAAGGCAGACAAAATACGGTATTTACAGCTGCCCCTTCTTTATCAGACATCTTGATGGTAGGGAGAGGTATTCGAAATAGAACGTGATTCCACATTTTGTTGCCCCAAAATTGTGTGCGGAAACTACACTTTTCATAGGTCGAGACCAGACCTACCTAACAAGGCTGGACTGCTACAGTTGGCTTGGAAAAATTTCTTCTGGCTTGGTCCTTGATATTGGGCAAAAACTCTGGCTTTTTTTTTTGGGTCAAAAGTCAACTGGTCAACATTGACCTAGTCAACACTGATCGGCGGCCACTTATGGTACGCCAGGCAGACTCGGTGGCCACTAAAGGTGCATCGAGCGGCCCAAGCTGTATGGTGGCCTATAAATGGGCCCCAAAGCTCCATTTTGGCCATTTCCAACTCATTTCTCTAAATTCTCAGTTCTAAAAAGTTTTCTGGAGCAAGTAGCAGTCTAATGGAAAAATTTTATGAGATTGAAAACATGAGAACAATGCAATTTTGAGTGAGGGTAGTTTTGGAAAACATAGGATTAAACGGTCGCTGCCAAATCTGAATCTCGAAGAGTGCATAGGATGCATAGGACTAAACGATCGTTGTCGAATCTAAATCCCGATAAGACTAAATGATCACCACCGAATCTAAATCTCTAAGAGTGCATAGGATGCATAGGACAAAATGGTCATTGCCGAATCTAAACCCTGATGAGACTAAACGGTTGCTGCCAAATCTAAATCTCGAAGAAGGCGTAGGATGCCTAGGACTAAATGGTCATTGTCGAATCTGAATCCTGATGAGACTAAACGGTCGTTGCCAAATCTGAATCTCGAAGAAGGCATAGGATGCTTAGGACTAAATGGTCGTTGCCAAATCTGAATCCTGATGAGACTAAATGGCTGTTGCCGAATCGGAATCTCAAAGAAGGCATAGGGTGCCTAGGACTAAATGGTCATTGTTAAATCTGAATCTTGATGAAACTAAATGGTTGTTGCCGAATCAGAATCTCGAAGAAGGCATAGGATGCCTTGGACTAAACGGTCATTGTTGAATCTAAATCCTAATGAGACTAAACGGTCGTTGCCGAATTTAAATCTCGAAGAAGGCATAGGATGCATAGGACTAAACATTCTCTGTCGAATCTGAATCCCGATGAGACTAAACAGTCATTGCTGAATCTGAATCCTAATGAGACTAAAAGGTTGTTGCCGAATCTAAATCTTGAAGAAGGCATAAGATGCCTAGGACTAAATGGTCGCTGCCGAATCTGAATCCTGAAGAAAAGCATAGAATACATAAGACTAAAGGGTCATTGCCGAATCTGAATCCTGATGAAGGCATAGGAAGACTGGGACTAAACAGTTATTGCTGAATCTGAATCCTGATGAGACTAAACGGTCTTTGCCAAATCTGAATCTCGAAGAAGGTAGGTGATGCTTAGGACTAAATGGTCGCTGCTGAATTTGAATCTCGATGAGACTAAACGATCGTTGTTGAATCTGAATCTCAAAGAATGCAAAGGATGCATAAGACTAAATGGTTATTGTCGAATCTAAATCCTAAGAACGGTATTTTGAAAATTTGGATACTTTTGAGGCAAAAGAGATAGGATTAAATAATTGTTGTCGAATCTGAATCCCAAAAGGGTATTTTGAAAACTTTGAATACTTTTAAGGCAAAAGAGATAGGATTAAATGGTCTCTGCCGAATCTGAATCCCAAAAGGGTATTTTGAAAACCTTGAATACTTTTAATGCAAGAGAGATAGGATTAAATGACCGCCAACGAATATAAATCCTAAGAGAGATGTATTTTAAAAACTTGAATACTTTTGAGGCAAAAGAGATAGGATTAAATGACCGCCGCCAAATATAAATCCTAAAAGAGATGTATTTTGAAAATTTGAATACTTTTGAGGCAAAAGAGATTGGATTAAATGACTGCGGACGAATATAAATCCTGAGAGAGAGGCATTTTGAAAACCTTGATATTTTGAGAAAACATCACATTTTGGTATGTACATGCATGATATATGTTAGGCAGTAGGGTTAGATGTATTTACCTGTTTATTTGCATTACCATTTGTTTTGGGCTTACTAATCAATCTGGATTTGCTTTTGCAGGTTATGTCTCGACGGGTGAGATCTAGCAAAGATCGCAAGAAGGCTCCCGCCATTGTTCCATCCCGAGTAAACTCATCTAGCAGCGACGATGACATCGTTTCCATTAATGAGCAGGTTATGCAAACCCTCTAGAGGCATTTTGATCGAGGTGGTGATGACACCGCGACCCTTAGAGGCATACATATAGCACATCACACTAGGAGCTAATGTTCGATGGAGACACCTAGTGCCTTATCTCAGTCTTGTACTGGTTTAAGAGGCGATTCTTCATAATTCCTTCGGACAGAGGAAGGAGGAGGCCCCGAGGGCGACGAGCTCATGTTTGATGTAGATGCTGACTTGGCGACTAATGATATAGCTGGGCAGGGCCCTAGTGCTCCTAGGCGTAGGAGTAGTAGAATGCGCTTTCCACCTTGCCAAGCTGGATTAGAGGCCTATACTGGAGAGATTGATGACAACATTGAGGACACCCATCTACAACATGATTTAAAGAGGTATCTTTCTACTCTGGCGTGGAAGGGTTAGGTACGCTCTTTTCTTTGCTTTCGTTTGTCGGTTTGGTGTATATATATATTATTTGTGCTGACGAACAACACTTCATTCATTTTGAGCACAGGGTGCTGAAAGGTTTCGTGGCTGAGGGGCTTGGTCTTCATTTTCCCTCTGCTTATTTCATGTGTCTACTCATGCACACTATCGTGCCTTCCTGATGGAGTAGGGATTTAAGGCTTTTCTTTGCATTCCGCCTTGTTCCATGAGGCATGGATTGGCTGAGGCCTTGGTGCAATAGTTTCATGCTGAGACAGGCACCTTTCACTTGAGCTGTGGGGAGTATGCAGTCCTTCCCCTTGACTAGATGACCATCTTTGGCCATAGATTTGGAGGGGAGCCGATCTTGATTGAGGTTGTGAGCTTCGCAACGACGAGAGAGCTTTTGGGCATTCCGTACCCCCTTACCAGGATGACTAGAGGGTATTTTGGACCTATTGATGAGCCCTAGATCTGTATGCAGTGGCTGCAAATGAACATTCCTTGGAGGATGGAGCCGAACGATGTTGATCTCAGGTGGTTCTTTTTCTACTTCATCAGTAGTTGCCTGTTGGGCAACAACCGGTCAGTGCTGACTTGAAGGTTGCTGGGAGCCATGAGAATGGTGTCTGTCATAGGGGCTTATAATTGGGGGTCCATTACCTATTTAAGGCAGGCGACGCGCGAGGGTTTTAGAAGCCTCAAGGGTTGTTGGCAGATTTTGACATGGTGGGCGTATAAGTACATCCCAGCTATACAACCACATTATCCTGGCCTTTCCATGACGATATATCCCAAGGCATATGCTTGGTCCCTTTGCGACATTTCTAGAGTCGTTCTAACACAGCGGACTACTATCAGCGCCGCGCTCGATTGCGTCACCTAGGTTGAAATACACAACATTCCATATGATGAAGGGTTGTTGGCCAGGACTCTTGCCATGGGTCAGTCGCATGCTCAGCACTAGTTTTAGGCTTTGAGGAGCTAGGAGTTCTTTTTGGTTGGACGGACCTTCCACCAAGTCATATAGACCTTTAGAGTGCCTAGAGATCAACCTCTTGAGATATCTTGTCTTGAGGTGATTGTGGACGACCTTGACTATGCGACAAGTTCCTTTGAAGGCTTCGTGATAGAGGATACTGATTTTGCTACCTGGTTTTTGGCATCATCGACTAGGCCCATCATTGATGATTGCTGTTTGAGCGAAGGCAAAGTCCTCGAGGGCATTGCATGTGCCCAGAGGGCTTTGGAGGCCCATTTAGGATTGCACGTAGAGGCCTTACAGGCTCGAGTGCGAAATCTTGAGAGTGTTGCTGTCACCAAGGAAGGGTACATGCAGGAGGAGATCGTCAGAGCATTGGCTCCGAAGAGGGAGCTATGGCAGAGAGAGGGAGAGTTAGGTCATTGCCATAAAGAGAGAGAGAGGAGCTAGTATATTGCTGAGGTAGGCTTGCTTCAAGGGTATATTGGTGTCCTGATCGACGAGATGAGGGGACAGGGGATGTCTGTACCGTTGGCACCCCTCATTCTAGGCAAGGATCCTCCCATTAAGAGACATGAGACTGAGTACATGCCAGTTCCTCTAGGCCCTACTAGCAGATAAGGGTTCGATCTTGTTTTAGATTGGGCGCGGGGCCTTGCACTTGGGCAGGCTTCATTTCAGGCTCTAGGATGGGTCCCAAGTTTTTTGGTTGGGTGAACCAGTCCTTTTACTGGTCCAACTAGTGGTAAGGGTGCTGATGACAATGCTTTGCTGATGATTTTGTCAGAAATGATGATTCTCCTTGGGTTTAGTCCACTATTGTTGTATCTCTATGGTGATGTAGCCCTTGCGTGGGTATGTATATTTCTATGTACTCTTTCAGACATTGCCTCATGGTGGGCTAGACATGTATGTATTTTATTGCCCCATAGTGGGCTCAAATTGTGTTTTGACATTGCCTCTTTGTAAGCCTCTGGACATGTATGTATTGTATTGCCCCATAGTGGGCCTGTACTGTATTTTGATATTGCCTCTTGGTAGGCTCGGATGTATGTATAGATATTTCCTCTTGGTAGGTTCGGATGTATGTTTCTTAATATCGCCTCTTGGTAGGCTTAAATATATGTATGGACATTGCCTCTTGGTAGGCCTAGATGTATGTGTAGATATTGCCTTTTGGTAGGTTTAGATGTATGATCTTGATTTTATCGCCTCTTGGTAGGCTCAGATGTATGTTTTTTGATATTGCCTTTTGGTAGGCTCAAATGTATGTTTCTTGATATTGCCTTTGTTGGGGCTTATGCCCTGAAATCTAATTTATTAGCATGTCATAAATAATTAAATTGTTTAATTATATGAGACTATTCATAAATGAACTAATGAGACATTATTGCAGTCCTCGAGATGCATTGTATGTGATTTAGTCACAGAAGATATAAATTACAAGTTTCTTATAAACTCAAAACGTAGTTCATAGTTGATGATGAAATTGGGTGTTTCATTTACGAAGACTATAACACATCAACTAAGATGGTTTGTCTTGATCATGGAAGTGAAGACTTCTAGTTGATGTGCTGATATGTCTTAAGTGTTAAGACATATTGGACTGGACCACTATGAGATTAATTATTCAATCAACAATTGTCACCTGAATGATTAATGTCATGACTTCTAATTTCATATACTCTCAATCCTGAAAGGATAATGAACCTGATCATGAAATGTAGGTTACTTTGATATATTAGGAGTGAGATCTAATATTGACGGTCAAAACCTCAGTATGTTGGGTAACCACATATAGTGTTGAGGGAACACATATTTTCAAAATGGAATCAATAATCTCTTTTTATAGAGACACGAAATATCCCCTTAAGATAAGTTTAATGAGAACTGGTTATTCAGGGTGCCCACTTTAGTAAGGAGTTACTAAAGTTTATATTTATTGAAATCAGATTTCAATAAATATGAATAACTAAAAGATTAAATCGGGTACTCAAGGATAAAATAGTTATTTACAAAGTGACAGTTCATTATGACTTTGTTCACTATGGATATTTCATGGAGAGGTCAAATGATATCATTGAGTTTTGGGATATAATTTATTAATATGGCCTAGAGTGTAATTATAATTATATAGTGGTATTAAATATAATTAATGGTAACTTTAGACTTGTCAAGAGTTGACAGATAAGCCCAAAACGCCCATTGGAGCTAGAGTCTTATTTGTTCCCTTTGGTCCCATCTCAAGCCACAAACTAAAGCCTAATTGGCCAGGCCCAAAAGGCTAACCCAATAAGATAATCAGTTTTTATTTAATAAGAGTTATTAAATAAAGTAACATTTATTGATTTTCCAAACATCTACCGCTAGACGTTTTTCTTATTCACTGCTGGACTATTATTTAAGCACTCATTGTGGTGGGTCATCCTTTGTGCTAACTTATCTTTGTAGGAGGTATTTTAGGGTCTTATTATAATATTTGATGGATGCAACCCAAACTTTGAGCAAAATGGGCCTTTTACACTTCACCAATAGCCTTTGGGCCATATTCCAAGCCTAAAGTCAAGTCTCGGTTTTGACTCCCTTAACATCATATAGGCGACGAAAAAAATGCCCCCAACAAAAACCATCCAAAGTTACTCTTGAGAATCTCAAATAATATATGTTGTACAACATGATTTTGGTGATGTATCTTATACTCAAACAAGATATGTACCTTGATGTCTAGGTGAGCAAGAATGAACTCCTGAAAGCTGTAAGAATATTACACTCCCAAGTGAAAAGAATGGCATAACAAACTTCAAGTCTAGAATGCAAACAAATAAAGTTCGTTATTTAATACCTCCATTAACAAAGAAGATTCAATTAAATGTCATCAATTTGTTATAAGATATACTCGTTTAGTTATGACAGAGGCCATTGTTACAATTAGAAAAATCAAAATAGAAAGCTTCTCTTAGCCCAATATGTAGAACTTCTAAACTTGCTTAGTACTTGTCTTAAAATAAGTAAGATTGGTGAATTTAAAAATCTAGAATTGGAGGATTGTGTGTGAAGTTATAATTGTTGAGTTAAGTAATACAAAGATCTTTAATTGATTAGGATCTAGAAATGCATGCTAGTGTGTGAAGATTGTCAATAATTTCAAGAAGCTCTCAGATGCTAAGCCCAACAAATGAAATCATATGTAATCCTGAAAACGAAGTTCTTTATTTATGTATTAATATATTATTTAGCTTGTGGCAGATCCAAGCTTAATTTTTAACTAAAAATGCTTCAAACTAATCTCAGAATGAAAGATCTAAATACAAAAGCTGTTGCTCTTGGCCTAATATGTTGAACTTTTAAATTTGATTAGCACTTTTCTTAAAATAAGTAGGTTGATGAATTAAGTAATTTGACTAATATCTACTCAGCTTAAGATATACCGGCAATATTTCAAGATTAGGGAGGGGATATTGTCATTCATCTCTTTATTTATGTATTAATATATTTTTTAGCTTGTCGCAGATCCAAGCTTCTTTAACTGAAAATGCTTCACACTAATCTTAGAATGAAAGATCTAAATACAAAAACTGTTGCTCTTGGCCTAATATGTTGAACTTTTAAATTTGATTAGCACTTTTCTTAAAATAAGTAGGTTGATGAATTAAGTAATTTGACAATATCTACTTAGCTTAAGATATACCAGCAATATTTCAAGATCAGAGAGGGGATATTGTCATTCATCTCTTTGAAGACTTATAAGATGCAAAGATAAAGTGCGCATATAGTGAGGCTAAACTGTCTACTATACAAAAATAAATATGAACATAGTGAGGCTCTACCATCTAAGCCACTCCACATGAAACATGTGATGAGGGAAACCATCTAAACAAAAGCCAATTGAGAAATTATGTTTCAAACAAAACACACATACTGATGAGAATCAACAAGCATTCAAGGATCCACTGCATGTTCCAGTTGAGCCTATTACCAGAGCAAGATCCAAGAAGATCAAAGAAACACTTAATGGGCTGATTCAAGATATTTGGGCTGATTCTAACGCGAGACATTCTAATCTTGGCCCAAAGGAAGATGAAGAAGTAATAAATTTAATCCAAGCTATTGAGGGCTGATCTGCTTTGATTAGGCATGATTTATGGCGTGGATTAATAACTGATTGACTTTCCAGCTCCATATAGTTAATAGTCATTTTTCCTATTCTGGAACTTATTATTTTAGACCAAATCTACCTTAATTTTAGACTTTTATTATTTATAACGTTTTTTAGCTATTTTCCTATTTTGGATATGCTAATTTCAGACCAAATCTACTTTTATTTAGGGTTTTATTATTTAGTACGTTTTTCATATTTTCTATTTTCAGTCATGCCTTATAAGTAGCATGCACTCATTGTAATAGAGACTACTATTGAATAAAAATCAGAAAATGTGAGGCTTTGCTTTTCTTTTGGTTCTTCAAGAACTGTGAACTTATCAGAGATTCTTCCTTGTGGCGTTCAAACTTTATACATTTGGTTCGTGATTCAATTATAATCATTGGGTCAAGGTGTTATACTTATACCTTTGGTTTGCGTTTTGATTATAAACGTTGGGTCAGGGTTTTCTATCAAAAATCTGAATTTTAGCTTTCTTGGGCAATTATTCCAATACTGTTTGTTGGGTCTCAAAACGTGTCGATTGAGGTTCGCATCACATACACACATATGTTACCAATTTCAGCATGTAATACAAAGTTTGAAGAGTATTAAACCAACCCATCAACAAAAAGTGAATGATTGCTGTGCTTTTTTTGCAACAATTAGGAAAACAACCATTTCCACCATACTCTATCCCTAGTTGAGTGAAAATAATAATGATAGATAACATATCCTTCCAAATTCAATACCTTAAAAACAAAGATTTACTAAGCAACAACTATATTTGAATGCTTAAAACATCTGAAACTAAAACTCTTTTCAATTCTCAATGCATCTTTTGGTTGCATTCAACTAAAATAGAATAATGACACAGACTCAAAATGCAATAGAATTCACCCCCTCACATCATAATGCAATAATTGTTCAACATCTATAGTCTTACATGTAACTACAAAAAAAATTCTTATTTTTTTATATATTCTATTTCATTAATTATTTATCTAGATTTCAGTCAACTATGTTTCTTTTGTAAAATAACACTAAAACTAATCATAAATTAATCTCAAAAACAAATCTTTCTGGACTTTGAATAAATTAATCTCAAAAACAAATCTTGCTGGGCTTTGAATAGATAGCCCAAATTAACCTTCTCCTCAACAAATGCTCTCAAATTTCATTAGCCAATCAATTGCAAAAATTTAAATTATGTAAATACAAAATCAACCATTTTTTAACAAAAGTATAAATTAAGATTTAGAAAAATAAAGAGGAAAATTCGTAAAAACTTACCTTTAATTTTGGTACTCATTCTAATGCATTTCATGCCTCAATCACTATGATCTGTGAACGTTGTAGCCTTTATCGACAATTGCAGGAAAAACTTATTATTATTATTATTTTTTATTATAAGAAAGAGCACTCAAACAACTTTACAAAAATGATCCAGAGACGTCGGCGGGGGCTTTAGGACATGTTATTTTTTCTGTTTAACTACCTGCCCACCCTGGAAATGGCTCAGTTAGAGGTAAGGTCCAGCAGCTAGAAGAGCACTACACGTCGAATGGTGTTTGGTGCACCCCGGTGGCCCTTGAAAATCTGGAGGACCAAGTGCCTCCCATGCCCGGTCGTACTCATGACTGCATTAGGTCTCCAAGGTGAACAATCTCTGGTTGATGGAACAGAGTAGGCAAGGGAAGTCAGCAAAATGGATTCGTATCCTCAGGAAAAGGATTGGCTTTGAAGGCTGGGCACAGGGGTCCCAGTCTCGAACTTGTCGGCTGTCGGCGGACTACTCAAGCTGCTCCTGCGACGAGAGAGGGTCGTTGTGTGCTAGTCGGGGGACGGACTGGGAACGATCGCCTCGGTGGTCTTCCCCGGGCGTCGAATAGTCAGCTCATAACTGATATGGACAAGGGGAATCCGACTGTTTAATTAAAACAAAGCATTGCAATAGTCCCTGCAGATGCTTACGCAATGTGATTTTTGCCCAATACTCTGAATGTCAAAGTGAAGAAATTCAAACAAGCAGGGGTAAATGACATGAGTAACCATGACTCTCTTAAGATAGCCAAATGCCTTGTCATCCAATTAGTGATGCACATGAATGGATTAACGAGATTCCCATTGTCCCTGTCTACTATCCAGTGAAATCACAGCGAATGGAACGGGCTTGGCAAAATCAGTAGGGAAAGAAGACCTTGTTGAGCTTGACTTTAGTCCGGTTTTGTGAAATGACTTGAGAGGTGTAGGATAAGTAGGAGCCGAAAGGCGAAAGTAAAATACCACTACTTTTAAGGAAACAAAAATATAACGAAGAGGTAATGAAATATATATCAATAATAAAAACCCCAAATCAAACCTCAAAGTCATTTTGATTTTGTCATAATTCAAGAATGTTCAGAAACAATGGAAACAAAAACCACAAATTATTCATAAGCATATAGATTAGGACAAAAGCAACAAAAAAGGAAGAAGATAGGGAAGATTGAGGATTCAAGCTGCTCTGATACGTACCTGAAAGATTCAAAGCTAGTGGAATCATCTTGAGAAATTGAACCAGAAGAGAATCAAAGAGAATGCCCCTCTACACATATTAGGGCCTGAATGTGCAAACTGTAATAGTGAGAGTTGATGGTGGTTAGTTCTTGAAGAGGTTTAGGGTTTTATCGAGTTTGATTATCACCTCTTTGCAATACAGTATTTTGAATTGAAAAAAAAAAAAAATTCGGAGGAAGCTGAAAGGGTTGAGAAGAGAGATGAGGGGGAGAAATAGAAAAGAGAGAGGAGAAGGAGAGTGGCATTCAGATTTGGGTTTTGGGAAAGGAGAAGAAAGATTTTGGGAACATTTGTTTTTTAGTTGAAATTTTTGGGTATTAGGGGTTTTATAATTTGTATTTGATAGGGAAAAAAGAGATTTATTATTATTTTTAAATAATGCTGATATAAAAAAGAGATTTATTGGCTAAGTTAAAGGTTTCAGTTATATTTATATGGAGAGAGAGAGAGAGAGAGAGAGAGAGAGAGGAAATGCTATTCTGCAGCAATTTTAGCACTACACGGCCCATTGATAGCTCTCCCAGATTTTCAGCCTTTATCCTCTTGTTTCTTGGAGGCATTAGGATATTTTCCAATATTAGAACTATTCTCCTTAGTACTGAAATTTAGAGGTGTAGTTTGAGAAGAACTGTTAATACTCACTGCTACTTCAGCATCCTTATCCCACCACAAGACTACCCCCTAAAATCTTCTTAGGAACAATAGATTCACCTCCCACGTTAATATTCTTCCTTAAACACTCTTCCTTAAATCTAGCGAAGCCCCCTTACCTTTTAAATTATTATCCCCCAAAATATTTTTATCAATATCTCCTATAATGATGATTCTTTATTGTTAGACCAAGACACCAATTTATTTTTGATGTAAATGAAATTGAAACCTCATATGCACTAGATCTCTTACTTGATAACATGAGAATTATTTGTTCAAACTTATTAAATAAAAAAAAGGGAGAATAAATTTCTAAAGAAAATTTTGGAAATAACTTATTTAATTTTTTCTGAAAATATAATAAAGTATATTTGTTAAAAAAAAAAAGTAAAATTTTAAAAAGTTATAAATTTGGTTGGAAACTCACCCTTAAAAACTAAAAAAGAGAGTAAAAAGTTGGCTTAGCTCGTGCCAAACACACGTTTTTATTTTTTGGTGACTTTTCCATTTACTTGGTTTTAGTTTATGGGGAAAATGAGCTTTTGCTCTTATTTTAAAAAAAATCTAGCATAATGTCCATGTTTTGAAATGATTAAGTATCGAGTTTCACTTAAATATTTAAAAAAAAAAAAATTAAGTGGCAAAAAATATGTATATAACTTGACATTACTAATGTTGAGTTTTACTTATAACTTGATTGTTTTAAAATTGAATTTTAAATCAGAAACATGACACTCAATAGTTTCAAAATAAGAATATTGTGTTGGATTTTTTACAAAATAAGGGAAAAACACAATTTTTCCCGCTAGTGTCAGACTTCTAAGAAGCTTAGAAAAACCCACGTGCGAGAAACAGACAAAAAGAGTTTTAGCGTGTGATATATATCTATGGCTATGATATAAAGCTAGAAAATGTAGCAGTAAACTAAAAAGTCGGTGTTTCTCTTTTCTCCTCCTCTAAAACCCAGGACTCTCTCTCATGGCGGCTGTGTCACCTTGCCCACCACCTTTACGGATCCAGAATCCAAACCCACGTTTAAGAGTGGATTTGGGAAATGGGTTTTCAAAAAGCTTGGATTTTGGGCACTTTAGGACACCCAAATGGAGGAACTTTGAGTTCAAGAAGCTGTGGGTTTCTGCTTCTGCTAGCAATGACAATGCAGCGTCTTTGAGCGAGTCCACACCTTCACTGACTCTGTCTAAGTCTGTTTTTGACTCTACTCTCTCGGATGTATATTGCTTGTTGTTTTCTGGGTTTTCTTAATTTAATATATGTGTCTATGAAGCTTCACTTTTTATTGATTAATACATGTGTACATTGGCTTCAAATTTGTTGCCTTTTCAGTTGGGGTTTGTTATATCTCTTAAGTCTTAAAGGGTTTTGTTTTATTCATTTGTTGGATTTAGTGGTTGCATGGAACTGTTTCATTGCTCTGTTCTATTTATTGAATGGTGTGGTTTCTTTTCTTCTTTTCTTCTTTTTAATTGGAATTTGGCTTGTACAAAACAGTTCCATTTTGTATAAAAGTTTTGTGGTTGATGACCTCGTAACAAAGGGTATTTATTCTCATGATCTTGGTTTAGAAATTAAATTTTAAAGAGAGTAATACTAATATGATGGAGATTATTACCACATTGGGTTTCTAGTTATAGCTTTATATGACTTCTTTAGGGACAATTTATGTTATAAAATGCTTGGCATTTGTGAAGCAATGTACCAATAAAACGGGTTTAGGTATAGGAAGAACACTGAGATGGATTCTTTTCTCTGGGAAATCAATAAGTAATATATTTAAAAATAATTTAACTTTTAATTTTATTTTTTTAATTGCTGTATCCAATTTTGTTTTTTGATAAATTGAAGTTTATCCAACCATTTATTAGGGAATAAGGGCAATGAACATTTATCCAACCATTTATTAATTTTAGTTTGGCTATATAGATTCCAACCAAGGAGAAGCAATGATTGGGTACCAAAAAATCCTTTTAAGGTTGATATGGATATGAGCATGAACATGCCAATAAAGCTTTTGGTTTCTTTATCTTTTGTTGATAACTAATTGATAGGTGGTTTAGCCTTCCTTTTAGAGATTGCGATATTTTGGAAGACTTTTAATGAAGTCAAAGCCTACTTATGAACCTCTTTTCTTTCCCATTCTGATATGCATATCTACTATGTTTTATTTGGTTGTAATGTGTTATGTTGATTTATTTTAGGGTGAAACGTCATACAATCTCAGTGTTTGTTGGGGATGAGAGTGGAATAATAAATCGAATTGCTGGGGTTTTTGCTCGGAGGGGTTACAACATTGAGTCCCTTGCAGTTGGCTTAAACAAGGACAAGGCTCTCTTTACCATAGTTGTCTCCGGAACTGAAAAGGTTTTGCGACAAGTTGTTGAACAGCTGAACAAGCTTGTGAATGTCATTAAGGTAATGGCTCACCCTTAATCTTGAATATTCTATAGGAATCAAGCTTTCTTGTGTTGTTTCCAGAGTTGCTGAAGTTTTCTTTATGTATTTTTAATATTATTTCGGGGTAATTCAGCAGAAAATAGAAGCTTCAAGACATTTATTTCTTTCTATCGCATTAACTCCTCTAGTACTAATTTTTTGTAGTGGCTCATTGGCTGTTCCCTAGATTTTGTTCTGTGCTTTACTTCTTGAGTAATATTTGATATACCAGGTTGAAGATATCTCAAGGGAGCCACAAGTAGAACGTGAGCTGATGCTTGTAAAACTTAATGCAGATCCAAGTACCCGTCCTGAGGTAATGATTTGGATCATTTAATAGTGTTGAGATCCCTTTAATATCCTTTGGTTCATGTTTGTAAGATCTTTGTATGATTGGATGATTGCTTCAGACAATATACATTTTTTATTTTATTTTTTGACATCTTTAATTTTAGGTTGTTTGTAACTTTTGGAGACCCTCTTGCACCCTTTATTTAAATATTTAATGAATCTATTACCTAAAAAAATTGAATTTAAATCATTCAACCATTGGTCTGAGATATCACGATGGAGTACTATCAATTTCAATGGCTTTCATTTCATTTTAATGCATTGAAGCACCTAATCTTCTTCTTTATCCTAAATCTCCAGATCATGTGGTTAGTAGACATCTTTAGAGCAAAGATTGTGGATATCTCAGAAGATTCTCTGACCATTGAGGTGAGTTTTGTGAAATCCATAGCTTTTTCTATTCTCTAGTGTGTTTCAGTTAGGATGCTTAACTATCCATGCGATTTTTTTTGATATGAAGAAAAATATTTGTAATATAATAGAATGAATTCACAAATAGCAAAAGTAAAGAGAATAATTTGGGACACATGTTTAACATCGTATTATTATTATGATTAATGAAATAATTTTTTTATATTTTTTATTACTGTGATTGTTATTTTTCAATATGGTAAAACTCTAGTGTGAAGAGACATTCATGGTCATAACTGTGGGAAACTTCCCATCATCAATAATAATGAAATTAGCCCAAACTTTGAAAAGAAGCCAAGATCACTTACCACAAGATAGTCTTATGTATCTTTTTATTTTTATTTTATATATGTCAGTTTTTGGCCAGAGGTTGGGGTGCGAAAACAAGTTTCTTCCACAAAAGTGATAGGTAGCGGGTTTGATTTTCGGGAATCAGTCTCTCCAAAAAAAAAAATTCCTGGTAAGGTTGCCTATCATGACCTCTCTCCGGCCTCGTAAAAGTGAGAGTTTTATGCATTGGGTACAACTTTTAGGCTTTGTTTGGTTGGAGGAGTGGAAAAGTGGGAGGATGGAAAAGTGGGAGGATGGAAATTATTTAGTTTTCCCTCTTATGTGTTTGGTTGGAGGGGTGGAAAAGTGGGATGATGGAAAACTCTTTTGTTTGGTTGGAGAGAAAAATGGAAGGATGAAAAATGTAATTTATGTAAATTGACTATTATACCCTAGTTACATAATAATAGATAAGAAATAAATTTATTTATATTCATTAAATAATATAAAATTTATCACATCATATATATAAATTTATGTTATTATTTTTATTATTATAATGTAAAAATTACAATAATGTACAACTTGATTAGGTCACGTTGAAAAAAAAAATGTACTACGTCCTCAATATTTTACAATATTTTCATAATAAATCATATGTGGTAAGTTATTACTGATTTTAATTTGAACACATCACTTAAATATTTTTTTTTATCAGTATTAGTTAGTAACAACCCACAATTTAAAATTTATTATGAAAATATTGTGAAAATATTGAAGTCACATTTCTCAATTTTAATTTCTTCTTCTTTATTTTTTTTCCCTTATTTTTTTTATCCACACGTTCCTTTTCTTTTTTTCTCTTTTTTTTTTCTCTTTTTTTCTCCTCCACACCTTTTCCCTTATCTCTATCTTCCCTTTTCTTTTTTCTTTTGCTCTCTGGCACTGGGTCTATCCTCTTCACTTTACTCATTCTTTTCTTTTCTTCTTCGTCTACTCCATTGGTGCTCCTCACTTTTCTACTTCTTTTTTTTTTTTTTTTTTTTTTTTTTTTTTTTTCCGTCTACCCCACTGGTGCTCTCCACTTTTCTTCTTCTTCTTTTTTTTTTTTTTTTCTTTTCTTTTCTTCTCTTCGTCTACTCCACTAGTGCTCTCTTCACTTTTCTTTTTTCTTTTTTCGTATCTTCTCTTCGTCTACTCCATAGCAGAAGATCTCTCTTTCTTTATCTCTCTCACACAAACAAATTCTCTCTCATACCCACATAGATCACTGGCAGAGAAGTGGAGATCGGCGTTCTACACAGATCGGCCTACATGTTTTTTTTTGGTTTTGGTTTGATTAGTTTTATTTTATTGTTCAGATTTCATTAGACTTATGAGAAAGATTGTTTTTGTGTGTTTTTGTGTTTCAAATCTTTTGATTGGGTTTTGAGTTTCTGTTTTGATTGTGGTATGTTTTAGTTTTCTGTGCTAAGTTCCGGTGTTTGGTGTGGTGCTGGGTTTGGTGGTTATTTTCTGCTTCCTTCTTATTTTGCCGCGCTGGGTTGTTGTGGATGTTGGGAGAGGGTATTTGGGTAAAAGTGCTTTCACAGCACTTTCCTCTCCAGATTTTCCCCCCGATTTGGGAGGATGAAAATTGTGGGCCCGGGAGGGAAAACTTTCTCCCGGGTTTTCCTTCCTCCCAATTTTCTCTCCTTTGCCAAACAGTGGAAAACACTGTTTTCCACCCTATTTTCCTCTCTATGTTTTCCATCCTCTCTATTTTCACTCCAACCAAACACAGTGTTAAGTAAGTTTTTCACCTCAAGGGGAGGGGTAAAGGGGGGATTCGAACTAGTGACCTCCACTTTATGAGGCATAGTCTCCAATCAATTGTGCTACCTCTTGAGGCTTCTATGTACTGCTTTCTTTAAATTTTCTAAAACCATCTCTTCTCTAGCTACCAAGGGAGCAAGAGAGGAATAGTTTCCTTCTCTCTCCCCTCCCACCCTTTTTACTATGAAAAGAAACCATTAAAGATGTCCCCAAGAAATGGCAATTTTTAGAAATTGAATTTTATCAATAACTAGGTATGGTTGTAGTGAAGGGCCTCGCATGCCTCCCCCAGCACAACTTCTACTTTGTTGGGAAAAATTGTTACCTTAGATAATCCTAGAGGGTGAGGGGTTATTGTGGTAGATTGGTGATATCGTGTAAGAAGGGTGGAGATTGTCAGACCGTGTGCTATGCTATTCCACCTCAAAACCATTTGGTGATGAGAAAGACACGCTTAAATCTTTTATTGTCTTCGATATCACACCACGCGGGCCTTTTTTAGAGTGGTTGTAGAGAGTCAAATTGTGGTCCCTCCAACAATCCTTCCCTCCCAATGACACTCCCGTGACTCGAACCAATGACCATGGCTTTGATACCATTTGTCGAACCTTGAGTTGTGTCATTTTACCTTAAAAACCAATTGGTGATGAGGAAGACACACTCAAATCTTTTATGGCCTTCAACATCACACCACGCGGACTTGTTTTTAGAGTGGTTGTAGGGAGTCAAAATGTGGTCCTCCCAACAAAGAGATTGTAGATCATATATTGCTGCACTTTGATTAGAATAGTGTTATGGTTTCTGGTGTTTATGTGGAGTGCACTGGGTCACGCTGTTTTGGGTTGTTGATTTGTTGGCATGTTGGATGGGGTGTTTTCAAAGTATCAAAGTGGCCATAGTTGGAAGGTTGTCCCTTTGTGTCTTATGTGGGCCATTTGGCGCGAGTGTAATAGTTGAGCTTTTGAAGGCCTCAAAACAATCTATGACAGAGATTAAGCTCCTTTTTGTATGATTGGATGGCTATTTACCAGGCCATCCAAGTTCCAATCTTGTAAAGTTTCTAGACTCTTGTACTTTGTCTTGATTTTGTCATTTCTGTACATGGTGTCTCTTACTCTTAATAAATTTTTCATTCAAAAAAAGTGCCAATGTCCCAGAGCTTGATTGAACAATAGTTGTTTTGAGGGTTGGTAAAAGTTGTTCCTTATCAAACAAGAAGAGAAAGAGTCACTTTGTATAGAAGTTCTCTCATTTCAAGAAGCTATTTTATAGAGTGAGGAGAACTGTTTTCAACTTCTTATTAGCTGGAGAATTTAAAACTTGAGGGCGTTTATAGTGTTTTGAAACAAATTCATAGTTTGGAAAGGAAGAGCAATTACCCATATTCATTGTTATAGGGAAGTCCAAATATCTTCCATTCTTACCTATTTTATGTCACTCTTTACAATGTCTTCTCATGTGGTCAATAAGTTGGGAGATACAAAGGGATTTTTTATGGGGAGGTATTGGTAATATTAAACATTTAATTTGGTGGAAGGGTATGCATACGGAGTTCACATGGGGTTAGCTTGTGGAAGGGTATGCTTACGGTATGGGAATCTTTCTAATTTCTTATGGTTTGAAGTTTGAGACGGGTGTAGGGTGAGGTTTTGGACCAACATTTGGTGCGGTGCTTCTCTCATAAGGATTTGTTCCTAGACCTATTTGACTTAGTGGTGGTCAAGGAGGCTTTAGTGTCTTCATATCTACCTGGCCTGTCAGAGGGAAAGGGACAACATTGGAATCTTCAGTTCATCTGGCATTTTCTAGATTGGGAGTGAATATATGCTGATATTTTTATTGAGGTGCTATATGATAATTTGCCTGCCTCATTCGGTCAAGATCAAGCAGTATGGTTGCCATCAAAGAAAGGAGTGTTTGAGGCAGATCAAGCGGTGTGGTTGCCATCAAAGAAAGGAGTGTTTGAGGCAAGATCATTCTATAGTGCTTTTAGGGGTCCTACATGCATATTTTTCTCTTGGAAGAGCATCAAGATGGCTAGGGTTCCATGAAAGGAGGCATTTTTCGTGTGGAATGCGGCCCTTGGGAGAATTAAAACTGTTGATAACCTTCGTAAGCGACACATTTTAGTAGTTGATTGGTGCTATACGTGTAAATTTAGTGGGGAATCTATTGATCATCTGCTTCTCCATTGCTCAATGGGAACAAATATTGGGTCATCTGTCTTCACTTTGTTTGGGTTGGCTTGGGTGATGCCGAAATCAGTGATTGAACTATTGGAACATTGACAGGGTTGATTTCAGTGCCACAAAGGAGCCAAGGTGTTGCAAGCCTTGCCCTTGTGCTTAATGCCATAATTTGTGGTATGAAAGAAACAAATGGGTCTTTGATGGAATTGAATGTTCTGCCCATGTTATCAAAGGGCATATTTTACGGCTATTTTTTGATTGGATGCATGCTCTAGGCAGCACCCTTTCTGTGTCATTTGCTTTTCTTTTTCTGATAATTTTTTTACTATATGTATATATAAAATGGAATGTATCTAATTATTGTTGAAACCACAAAAAACTTTTCTACTTATATTTAAAGTAGTTATGTTGTTCACATGTTGTCAATCTGTTTTTCTTTCTAAAACTATAAATATTTGGCTGATGTGTCCTGAATTCCCATCAAATTTTGGATGTAGAGATAAACTATAAAATTTTCTCTTAAAAAATCTAGTGCTGATTTGGCATTTATGACTTTAGGTTGAGAGATAAGGTTCTGTTACCTATAACAAAGGTATCCAAATCATGAAAATTGTTGATTTGTTTGTTTTTAATTAATCATTTTTATAAATGTGGATGATTGAAATCCAATGTATATCCATACTTACATACAGAAAATGCATTCTTTACTGATCTTTAGTGCATAAGGTGCTTCAATACCCAGCTTCATCTATAGGTGTTGGACCTTTTATCAAACCTTTTTGTGAAAGCTTTTACCTTCAATGGTATCAATGCAAACTTTACATTTGAATTTTGTGGATCAGATTATTTTCTTGTCTTATGATGTTAAAAGTGAGTTCCACATGGAATCTCAGGTCACTGGAGACCCTGGGAAGATGGTTGCCGTTCAACGAAATTTAAGCAAATTTGGAATCAAAGAACTTGCGAGAACTGGAAAGGTAAGATATGCATGTTTTTGAGTGTATGTATGCCTATTAGTGTTAAGGGTTTTATTTTCCCTGAATGATAAAAATGAATTTAATTTCGAACTGTAGAGGAGTGGGCATTGCTTATTTAGTTACTTATAGACCAGAATACTACAGAAAGTGATCTTTGATAGGATGGGGGCGCTTGAGATCCAGATGAAGAAAATAGTCAGTTAATTCAAGCTGTAAAGGTTGTATACATTTCATGCAATGAACAAATTGATTTTGGAGAGCCAAATAATTAGGCTAGATAAGTTTCTAGCTTGCATGTTTTTACTGTTAATACTTGATAAGTTGTCCACAACAATTGTCCAATCAGAGAAGCCACTTTCAGTGGTATTGGAATAGGTAAAAACCTCTGAGAATTAACTATCATTATGCTACATTGTTTGAATGTGAAAGTATTGTAAAACGAGATTCTGCGTTTATTACTTATAGGACTAGTAAACTCAAATCCTTGATGCATTTTTGAGTACTTTTATTTGTATATGAGAGAGAGAGAGAGAGAGAGAGAGAGATCTCTTTCACACATTTGGCGTTTCTTATTGTATGCTCATTGCAAAAGTTTGCAATTGTGGAGAAAATAGTTTAAAAAATCTAATTAAATTATCTTAGTAGCTTATCTTAAGCATCTATGAGTGTGCTGCTCATTGAATTTCCTAAATGAATCAAAACAAATATTTGATGCTCATTAATGTATTAAATGAGGTTCTCATGTGATGAGTTTTGAATTTGAATCTACTTGTAGATCGCCTTGAGAAGAGAAAAGATGGGTGAGACAGCTCCATTTTGGAGATTCTCTGCGGCTTCTTATCCAGACCTTGAACAGCCACTTCCTGCTAAAGGTCTTGTAGCAAATGCAAATCAATTACATAATGGCAATGTCAGTACATCCTCAGGGGTATGTACTTTTTGTTCTACTGAGGAGTGTTTGCATGCTATTTTCCTTTTCTCCAAGCCTGCTTCTTATCTATTCTTTTCCTATATAGAAGGAACTGCAGTATGCAGCTATAAGGTTTTATCTTATCAGAGGTGGGTGCCGCATTTTCAACAACAAAGTCTTAGTCCCAAAACCTTAGGGTTGGCAGATGCTTCATTTGCACATGCCAATTTTATAAGGCTTACCATTTTAGATAATTTTTGCATATATTTTGCTTATGCTTCAGACCGAAAACATCTGCAAAATTATATTTAAACATTTATGTCTATCTTTTTGAATGACGAGTTACTAAACTTAAAAAATTAAATGTTGATTTAACCATTCGAATATTTTTATTACTTGCAATTTTAGATTCAGGAATCCTGGGGGGGTCATTTGTGACACCCTAGATCTGATTTGGATATTGACCAAGTTTGTGTTGTGTGGATGGGTAATGAGTCCCATATTGGGCATTTATTGGGTAGATATGGGCTTTACTAACAATTAAAGGAGTTTCAATTGTGAGTAGTTCTTTTGGGATATAGCGTAGATGTGAATAGTGTTTTTTCTTACGTTGTTACATCATTAGAGTAAACTTTCTACAAAGAGAATATATACTCGTCATATTTGCCTTCTTGAATATTTATCTAATTCTGCAATGCTTCCTGCTAGTCAGCATATAAGATCCCTTTATTCAGTTTTTATTATTATTTTTAACCTATGGTTAAAGAAGGTTAGGTGAAAAAGTGGTTTGTAGAATTTTAAATTTTAAATTGGTTTCATGGTTTGGACACAGTGGCCACAACTTGCTTGGAGTTTCTTATTGAAGATATCCTGATTTTGTGCTTCTACATGCCGTAGTTTCTGCATTATTGGGAAAATTTGACTTGTGGAAATTAATATTAAAAAATAATGACCATCTAATGGTGCAGCTATGGAAAGAAATGTGAAATGATTGTTGAGGCTGGAAGGGATCTTTGGTGGGACTTTTCTGAATAAGAAAGATAGCTCAAGAATGAAATTCATTGAGGCTGAAATCAAGCTCAGCTTGTGCCCCTTAGGATGTTATTCGGCTATACAGCCAAGAACCTTTTAGCTGAATGGAATTACCCAGTTCCCTCCACAAGGAGAACCTGGATTCAAAACCCCCAAGCCCCCCCTTGTTGTAAGCAAAATATTATTTGGATCTATGGAAGCTAATTTAGAAATCAAAATATTCTTGTAAGCAAAATATTCTTGTATTTCCCTTTCTGGGTTGCTTGAGCATTGTACTTTGTTTTCTTGATGTCTTTGCCTTTTTAGTACATTTCCTATGTACGGGGCTGTGTTTCTTCAATATACTTTTAAGTTACTTATCAAAAAAAAAAAATTTAGAAATCAATATAACAACTTTCTAATCAATGTCCAGTGTGTTTTGAACTGTGTGTGAATAGAATCAAGTCAAGTTAGCTCAAGTAGATTGTCACGTAGAACTCTATATTTTTATTTTCTGACTATTACATAATTCTTCTGGTGTTTAGTTTTTAAGATATTGATAACAGTGCATGAAGTTATTAATTTCTTTCTAGGATGTGGTTTCATATTGCAATGAGTTTGTAATCCAACTCTTAATGGCATGATATCAAAATTTTATTTGCTGAAGTTTGGAATTGGTAGAATTGAAATGAAATTCCTTATTGCTTTTTGTATATAAGCTTTCATAATGAATGTTCCTGAAGTTGTTCATTCACTTATTGGACCCTTTTATATGAAATTGGTGGCCCCTCCCCCTGTCAAGTAAAGGAGGAAAGAAGAACTCATCATTTATAGGATGTTTGCCTTGTCAGGTCATGGTTTTTTGTTTTCTTTTCTCTGCCCAAGGATGGTTATAACTTATAAGTGTTTGCAATCGGATTCCAAAGTTTTGAATAATCATTTCTCAAGACTTTTTTTTTTATTGGTTAATTACAAAATGCATTCAGTGGGTTTGAATTCACGACCTCGCACGCCACCTATTTTTATGTGAGAAAAAAGTGTCATCTGAGCTAGAGCCCATTGGAATTTCTCAAGGCTAATCTTCTTTCTTACTTTACTGGATCCGCATTATATTCCTTATATTCATTTTTAATTTCCGTGCTGAAAGGTTTCACATTTGTAAATTTTACTTTCATTATTACAGGGAGATGTTTATCCTGTGGAGCCATATGATGACTTGTCAATGAAAAAAGTTCTTGATGCTCATTGGGGTGTTCTCTATGATGAAGATGTAAGATATTTTTACATGTTTGAATATCCTTTAAATTGAATTTTTTCTTGAAAGATAATTGATGCAGGACAATTAATAGAAAAATAAAAGAACAAGAAAAGTAAAGAATAAACCTAAGAATCAGCAATTAAGTTGCTTGGAATCAGCACCAAGCTAAACCCTTAGGAATCAGTACCTAAGGACCCTTGGGAATCAGTACCTAAGGCACTAGGAGTTAGCACCTAACAATTGGAAAAATATCCCATATGAATTTAATTAATCACGTCTATTTTCCAATACAAATAAACCAGTCTCTTATATAGAACTAGAACTGGAAAATAAAGAGATTAAGATAACAACATACCAAAACTAATTCTAATTGAACTCAAATACTAATCCGGTAATCCCTATCCAAATAAAAGTCTACAATTATACAATTTCCTATAAGATAAATACAAAAATCTGTAAATATAAAATTGAAAATAATTTTTATTTTGCTCTTGCATCAATACTCCCTTGGTTGGAAAAAAATCAATCTCGAGTTTTAAAGCGTTGAAGGATGAAAACTTTGGCATGTGATACTTGTTGCAGTTAAGGAATCGTCTTTGGGAGCACTGAATATAGGTCAACCTTGTATTCCACCTCATGAAACTTTTCTGGAATTACAAACTCAAAGAGTGGAATTGGAGTATCAACCTTTTCGACTTTATCAAAGTCTAGATCTGCATGTATCATGGATGATTCTTCAAGTAGAGAGGCTTCTACTTCTTTGTCAAAATCAGGATCTGGTAGTACTTGATCTCCCTTCATTACCAATATTATATTACCAACATTATCTTCTATGTGGGAATTAGTAATCTCATTGTGATCTGTCATTTTTGATACCCCCACTAGATCAAGTTGAATCTCCTTTTGGTTCATCTTAAGAGACAAGTCGTGAACCTTTTTTATTAGACCTTCTAAGTCTTGGCATATGGAAGATACTTTGTGAGTGAGCTGAGCTGAGCATTGTTGCACTGCCTCATACTTGTTCTCTGATCTTATAAATTGCTATGAGAAGGTTGTAGATCCTTGTGAAAATGCTGTGGGAAATATTCACTACAAAGATCTTCTTTCATTCTTTTTTTTTTTTTTTTTTGATAGGAAAAATCTTCTTCACTTTAGATTTCATTGGTCTCAAATTACTTGGGAAAGAATGAAAGAAGATCTTTCTTCTTTCCCAAGTAATTTGAGACCAATGAAATCTAAAGTGAAGGCTCTCATAATAATTCCAGTACTCTAAAGTTCTACCAGCAACTCTTGTTTTGGAATACCACATCCTTTGTTTGTCATTAGATAAATGCACTTGTGCAAAGAATTGTTCCGTCTCAAATACCCAAATTTTGAAAATCCATGGATCTTGATTTTTATATCCATAAAAAATAGGTGATTTTACGCCATTGTGCACAAAAAGGACAAATATCAACAGAAAATTGATAATTGAACCTGAACATGCAGAGTGGAGGTGTCACTGGGACTGGCCATAGACTTGCTCTATCTTCCACGGCTTCAAACTAATGTAATGGGCTTTACAGGTTGACCTCTGGGATTGATACGCTTTGTGCAGTATATTTTTTTCCTAAGAAAACTCCAAGTTGTGGGATACGGATCAATGAATCAGGTCTTCTTTAATACCTCTGTACAGCCTTTGGTTTGAAACCTGTGAGACTATACCAATATCTCAGGTACTTGAAGACAACTCAGTATAGGATCAGGAATTGGGTTTGCAGGTTGGTGATGGAGGCTGATGGTGGGACTGACTTTGTGGATCTGATCTGGCTGTGTGGATTGTGGGTTTCCTGGATCTGGTTTCCTTTATGGTGGTTGGCTTTTGTGTGGGTATTGTGGTTTGATGGGATGAGAAACACGACAATGAAATTTTTTTTTTTTTTTTGGAATGAATCTGTTAAATTACTAATTGTCCCAAAAGCTTAAGCTATTGGGATATGGTATATTTAATCATTTAACCACATACTTCTAACAGAATCGATTTAGCTTCGGTACCAAAATTGATGCAGAACAATTAATAGAAAACTAAAGGACAAGAAAAGTAAAGAATGAACCTAAGAATCAGCACCAAGCTAAGCCCTTAGAAATCAGCACCTAAGGCATTAGGAGTCAACACCTAACAATTGGAAAAATATCCAATTTGAATTTCATTAATCGCGTCAATTTTCCAAAAAAAATAAACCAGTCTCTTATATAGAACTAGAACTGGAAAATAAAGAGATAAAGATAACAACATACCAAAACTAATCCTAATTGAAATCAAATAATAATCCCTATCTAGTCTCAAATCTAATCCCTATCCGAATAAAAGTCTACGATTATCCAATTTCCTATAAGATAAATACAAAAATCTGAAAATATAAAATCTAAAATAATTTTGATTTTGCTCCTGCATCAATAATAATGGAATTCATTAAAAAAAGGGGCTGGTAGAAGACGCGCCAGGTATGAATACATTAAATTATTTATTATTGTGATTTTGAGTAATCAACCCGTATTTATTAGCAGTTTAAAAGTGAGGTCATCTTAACTCAGACTGATGTAGGATGGAAGTGGTGGAAAGGCTGCAGCCACCACCTACAACTAGTTTACCCTATAGATGCTAGGGGCTTTAAAATCCACTAGGTAAAACCTAGTATCCACAAGGTTAAGAGAAAACTCTCAAATACTTTGTTTAATAACCCAAATGTACCTAATTGATGGTGAAGAGGTCGTTTAGGCATTAGGCTTTATTTATAATAAACCCTGAACCTATCCTAACAAGGAAAGAAAAATTGAATCAAATCTTACCTAACCAAATAAAATAAAATTCTCATAATTACTAAAGCCCTAAATTAACTAAGTCACACACTGTATAGGTTTCTCTCTTGAGAAAATCATCTAGAATCAAGGACAAAATTTATTGAGTTGCCTGCATTCTGCTTGGTCTTCCATTGGTCCTTGTTATAAACCTTGCAGCTGTCCAGTTTGGTGCTTTCTACAGTTTCTGCTGATATTGCCTAGGATGAACTCAATATAAATGGGCTTTTGTATTTTATCTATATGTTCAATCTATCAATTGGTTCTCAGAAAATAATTCTATTATGCTATTTTTTCAATTTTCATGAGAAATGTGGATAATATAAACGTGATCTGAAATTCAACTTGGTAAACTTGTTAAATTATCATTTGAATTGTATGTGATCAGTGTCAAGAATGGCTTTGGTTGCTGTATTATAGTTCTTGTTTTGCCTTTTTAAATGTACCACACATTGTAATGTGCTGAATGTAATGCTACAGTCAAGTGGGCTTCGGTCACACACTTTGTCTATGCTTGTGAATGACTGTCCTGGAGTTCTCAACATAGTTACTGGGGTTATTTCTCGAAGAGGTTATAACATTCAGGTCAGTTTGGTTTTGACTGGTGGTTGTCTTACTAGCTTTTCTGGCATTCATGACCTTTTCTGTTGCCATCATTTCTTTTCACTTTATGTTACAGAGCTTAGCTGTGGGCCATGCTGAAATAGATGGGCTTTCTCGCATCACAACTGTTATTCCTGGTACAGATGAGTCAATTGGCAAGTTGGTTCAACAACTTCACAAGTTAATAGATCTTCATGAGGTAAGGGGTACTGTATTCCATGCTGCAATGGTTGTCCTGAGATTAGACCAATTTAAGTTCAATTAATTGAGGTTCTCAAAAAAAAAAAGAAAAAAAAAAACTCTAAACCATGTTCGTTATAGAAATGCAAGCAAAGCTCTTAACATTGTGGGTAGTTAAGAATTCAAATATTTTGCTCATATTTAGGATTTGTTGCATTGGGTAGTGTCAATGTTTGACACTACACGACATAGGTTTTTACGGGTTAGGGTCATAAATAGGCAGACCCAAAAGTGACACAATAAGAAATGTGTTATAAGCGGATCAACCCTCGCAATCCACAATTGACACATTTGACACGCCAATTTATTCGTGTCAACCCAAAATGACCCATTTAACATAACCCGTTTAACTTGTATAACAAATACATATTTATTTTTATTTTAAATTTGTCAAATACCTTTTATATCCAACATATATTTTAAACTTAAAAAGAAAAGTGAGTAATTGCAAAAAATTTTAAACTTAAAAAGAAGAGTGAGTTATTACAAAAATTTATAAGTGATATAATTGTAAATTGAAATTGAAATTTTACAAACCCTAAATCTCTAAACCTTCATGTAAATACTTAAAAGGATGTTATATTTTTGTCAAACTATGTTCTTTTGATTTTGGGTTGAAATATATGCACTTCTTTTGGGATGTAAAGAACTTATTTCTAGATGGATGGTAGTACATTATGGACTTAATATTCATTAATTACTTTGATGTTAATTTGAACTTTTGTATGATGTGTTTCAAGTATTTGAAATTATTATTAAATTTCAAATTGTATGCTTAATAGGTATTTTGATGTTATGAGTTTGTATTAAATTTATAACAATATTAATAAGTTGTTTTTCTTTAAGCGGGTTAAATAGATTGAATTTGTGTCAACCCAACCTGCTTAAATCAAGCAGGTTGAAATGGGTGGTGTCATATCAACCCAACACGACCCATTTATTAAGTGTGTCAAGTGGGTCGTGTCGTGTCAACCCACTTCATTAATAGATCGTGTTAAGCCATTTAGCTGAATACCCCTCCCTCGACATAATGCGCACACAACATGCTAACCTGAATTGACTCCATACAACCTTTATTTAGGGATTTGTTGGCAATATCTATAAATAGCATGTGACTTTCTAGTTACTATGTTGCAAGATAAAATTGGGTGTACACGTAGCTCTATGCATTCAACTAGAAAAGTAGTCTCTAGAAGACAAACCAACGTATGTGAAAGTAATCATTTGTTTTCTCTATTATGTTTCACACTTGAAAGTGTTTTTTTTCTGATTTGGGGTTGATGGTGAATACTTCCCGAGGTGGAGAAAAGAGATATTCAACAATAAAATATTTATATTGGAGTTTTGAAGTAAAGACGAAAAATTTACTGAAAGAGAAATTTCTATTAGATTTGGAAAAACATATATTCCACTAAGGGTAGGATTTCTTTCATATCCATTATTAAAAAAATACGCACGTGTAACTATTTTTGCACCAGTCAAAAGAATTTCATTGAACCAAACAAATATAAAAAGGTTTTCCTAAATTTAAATGCTGGCTAAAACAAATGAATTTTGGTAGAAGAGTAATTTTAAACTAATGCTCTTAATTTGAACTAATGGTCGAATTTCTTGCCAAGAATGAGGGAAAAAGAAACTAATGCTATTAATTTGCCTTATTATCAAAGAGTGCATTTAATTGAATGGTTTCCATTAATCCATTTTCCTTTGCATATGGATAATCCCCTTAATCCCATGAATGGGTTGCCTCTTGTTGTAATTTGTTTGAGCAAATGGTTGACAAAAAGAAACGGTGGTTTTCCATCAGGTGAAGGATATTACTCACTTTCCATTTGCAGAGAGAGAGCTTATGTTAATAAAGATTGCCGTGAATACTGCTGCTAGGAGGGATGTCCTCGATGTTGCCAGCATTTTCCGGGGAAAAGCTGTTGATGTGTCTGATCATACCATTACCCTTGAGGTAGGAATTCTTTCCATTCTCTCAATTAGCATTTTATTACTTTTTAGTATACTTCCTCAAGGATTCTAAGAGCACTTAAATGTCATTTCTTCCAATAGAGAGAAAAAGGAACTACCCTATCTAATTGTTAATAATAATTTAAAACTGTGTATTATGGTTTGGGTATGGAGCTTGCTCTAGAAACCCTTAATTTGTTCATTTGGACATGCATTACACTAACACTATTCAGAAGGTAAGAGGATAGAAAAACACAGCACAATCTGAAGAAAGGTTACTTGAGTGTTGGAAAAGTGCCTTTGTAAAAGAATTTTAGCAGTGCTATGTTCCATACTTTATTTGGCAAATATAACTTTATATATGTCAACAGGCAAAAAGGAATGGGCACGTCGGCCAGTGATCTGTGTGCTTGTTATTCTTCCCCTGGACATGCATGAAAGTAGTTTTATTTCCCTTCTTTTGGAGGGAATTGGTTCTGAAACAAAGATCCAGTAAAAGTCCCTCTCTTATCTTTTACCCAATCAAGATCAATTATTCTATAAAAACACTAACCATGCAATAATGTTCTTACAAAAGCTCGAAAGTTCATTATGTGTGTTTTCTATTATGGGCTAATCTGTATAAATAATGTCATTGTCTATTGTTCTTAGTACTTTATCTCACCACCAATCACATTTTTCCTAATGTCGAGTGATGTAGGACAAATTAGGGTTGTCTACGTTTAGTTGTGGTGGGTTTAGGATAGGAAAGAAGAAGAATTAGAGGGAAGTTAAGGCTGTTTAGGGGCTGTGTGAACAGTAGCCCTAGAAAGAAAGAAGAGCAAATAAAGAAAAGAGAGAGAGAAAGAAGCAACAAAGGCCAATGTGCCTTTGCTCAAAACACTCAATTTTATTAATCAACTCATTCTATTTTTTGAATACATTGAGCACCATATATGTATATATATATAAACTCTTACTTGTACTTGTAGTATTAGGATTCCTAATAGTACAAGGACTACTATTTAACCCTAATAAATTAAACCAAAGCCCATACATAAAGACCAATAATTAAATAAGACTCATTAATAAAACCTATGGCCTATAACTATGGCCCATTCCTAACAATGGTAAAATTACTAAAATACCCTTGACTCAAGAATAACCAAATAAAATATAAAAACTTAATTAACTACCATGGACACTTATTCTTGGGCTTTGCCTTAGCCTTAGGCTTCCAAAGAGAATATCCTTTCTTTAACCATGTTATGATTCCGCCATCAATTCTCCCTCTTTGAAAATAACTCGACTCCGTTGAGTTAGGAGCTGGACCAAGAATGCCATTAGAAGGCACAATTTTCCGAATAAGGAAGGAATTCTTCTTTAACTTCAAATTTGGCATGTCTCTTGCACATGTGAGAGTGTACTTCTTGTTGCCTTCAACAAAAGAATAAGTATTGGCACGTCTAGCATGGTGTGCATCGCGATCCCATATCCATGGCCGACCCAAAATTATGTGACAAGGCTTAAGGGGCAGCACATCACACATAACAGTCTCCTTAAGCTTGCCAATTTCAAAGGTGACTAGGCACTGCTTATCAACCTTCAACTTTGTGTTTGTGACCCATGCAACATATTAAGGATTTAGGAGTGGCTCTACTTTTAATCCCAATTTCTGCACTGCATCCTCAGATATTGCATTAATACAACTCCCACTGTCAATTACCAAAGAACATATTTATTTCTTGCAATTAACTCGAGTTTGAAAAACCTTTCCCCTATGATAGCAGTCTTCATTCACTTGAACATCTTGGTTAAATGCTGTTAGAAGTGGACGAATGATGCCTAGCATACCCTCATCATTAAGATCAAATCGACAATGTTCAGCATACCTACATCAGCTAGATCTGGGTCTTCAACATTCTCTTTCAAGTTAGCATTGAGAGGTTCACAAATCTCTTCTTGAATTTCGAGTTGCTTGGATCCCTTGATTGCCTCTAGACTAGGACTATCCTTTTCAAGCATGGCAACTAGTTTTGAAGGACATTGAAAAGACATATGGCCAAAACCTCCAAAATTAAAGCACTTTGCTCTAGAATTAGAACTACTCCCTTGTGATGTAGAAGTATTAGAACGAACATTCTTGCTTGGTTGGTAAGAATTACCTTTAGACTTATCAATAGACTTCTCCAAATTAACATCCACAATTGTTCTCTCACCTCTAATATTGCTTGCCATTGGAGCTCTCATTAAGGCCTTCTTTTTAGTCTCCTCTTCCATTTGGTATGCAATCTGAATTGCATCTGCCATGGTATAAAGCCTACTTGCAGCCAAACCCAAAGAAATATTAGGATTCAAACCTTGGTGATACTTAGAAATCATCACATCTTCATTCCATGGGAATCCCGATCTCATAGCCAAGCTATAGAATTTGTTGGTATACTCTTCAACTGAATAACTTCCTTGCACCAATTGTGTAAATTGTAAGTGGGCTCGCTGCTTGTAATCAGGTGGTATAAAGTAACGAGTCATAGCACTTTGCATGAGTAACGAGTCATAGCACTTCGCATGTCTTCCCAAGATCGAATGGCAATATAGTGAGTTTGTTGATACTTTTCCCACCATATTCCAGCTGTCCCTTTGAGTTTAGCTTCTGTAAAAAAGAGTTTTCGCTCTTCACTTAAGCTATACCATCCGAAAAAGCTTTCAATACTATGTAGCCAATCAAAGAACACCTCTGGATTGCTCTCCCCATAAAAATCACTAACTTCTAGTTTAACACCTCTATCCGCATCCGATAATCGAGGCTCCCCGTAAGAACGGACCGATGATGGATGGTGAGGCTGATTTCCTTCCATATAACCAGCACCTTGAAGAGGAAAAACAATATTGGGTTGTGTTTGCTGTGGGGGCACCTGACCAGTGCTTGGAACAACGGAACTTGTGGAAGAAAAAGGCCTTGAATTTGAGGGGAATACAGGGGCTGTTGATGCGGGAGACACAAGAACATTATTATTTAGTATTATTTACGTTTGCAAGCCAATTAGGTCCTATTAGTTTATTGGGTTATTAGTATTTTAATTTAGAAGTAAGGGTATTTTTGTAATAAGGCAATTAGGGTTTCCTAGCCAATTAAAATTAAGGTTTAGTAATCCTTTATAAACAACCTATTGTACTCCTTGAGGAGATAGTTGATATTTTGATGAATGAAAACAATGGCCGTTTGGTTTTTCTTTGGTCTGGTGCTGACTCCAGGTCTACCCTAGGTGCTGACTCCTAGTGGTTTCCCCGCTTGGTGCTGACTCCAAGCAAGGCCTAGGTGCTGACTCCTAGGTTATATCCTTTTATTTTTCCGTTATTTCAATTTTGTTCTGGTTGTCCTGCGTCAGCTGTACTTGGACCTGATTTGGGGAACTTGGGGTCTTGATCAAAGTTAGTTTCAGTAGAAAATTTGCTAAGAATGATTGCAGACAGCTTATTGAATTCACCTCTCATGGCGGGTAAGTCTTCCAATTTTGTCTCAATGGAATTCACCTTCTCACATAACAGATTCAAAGTCTTCTTTGTGCCTTTGTAATCTTGAGTAAAAGCCTTGAATTGAGACTCTAATTCTGCATTAGTCACCATAATTTATTTTATTTTTAATGAATTCTGTCAAGCAGTTGGCTGAAGAAGATTTTCACAAAGAACTTGTGGTAGGATTTTCGCTCTGAAACCAAATTGATGTAGGACAAATTAGGGTTGTCTACGTTTAGTTGTGGTGGGTTTAGGGTAGGAAAGAAGAAGAATTAGAGGGAAGTTAAGGCTGGTTAGGGGCTGTGTGAACAGTACAGTGAACAGTATCCCTAGAAAGAAAGGAGAAAATAAAGAAAAGAGAGAGAGAAAGAAACAACAAAGGACAACAAAGGCCAACGTGCCTATTACTCAAAACACTCGATTTTATTAATCAACTCATTCTATTTTTTGAATACATTAAGCACCCTATATATATAATTATTCTTACTTGTACTAGTAGTTTTAGGATTCCTAATAGTACAAGGACTACTATTTAACCCTAATAAATTAAACCAAAGCCCATATATAAAGACCCATAATTAAATAAGACTCATTAATAAAACCTATGGCCTATAACTATGGCCCATACCTAACAATTGTAAAATTACTAAAATGCCCTTGACTCAAGAATAACCAAATAAAATATAAAAACTTAATTAACTACCATGGACACTTATTCTTGGGCTTTGCCTTAGCCTTAGGCTTCCAAAGAGAATATCATTTCTTTAACCATGTTATGATTCCGCCATCATCAAGTGAAATGTTCTTGGAGAAATGAACCTTATAATATTGGGGAACAAATATTAGCATGAGAAACACCTCAACATCATCTACAACCCTGGCTACACACATTCATCTTCTTTCTTTCTTTCTTCGTCTTCTTCTTTATTTATTTATTAAAGAAATGCAAAATTGTAGCAGTTATCAAAATGTCTAGTTTTTTTACCTGATTTCCAGGAGCTCCACATTCAGTCATGTGTTCTGGATAGCTCGCAATGGCTGTCTGTCTTCACTAGCTCCCCTTTTCTCTTTCTTACTGTCTTACTAACACTAAGCCGTTGTATGTGCTCCAGCTTACAGGTGATTTAAACAAGATGGTTGCACTACAGAGGTTACTAGAGCCATATGGAATTTGTGAGGTATTCTTGACTCATGTTTCTTATAGCTAAATTTGTTAGTTTGCATATGGATTTCCTGCTTTTTTGTTGAAGAGCCGAAACTTGGAGTTGCCATATGAAATTAATTGGAAGTCTTTGTTTTGAGTAACTTGCTTAGACATTTCACATGCTGCTGATATGATTGGTTAAAATTGTGTTACCCAAGTCGAATTTTCTTGTGCAGACTATGTCTTATTAGGGATTTTGGAAAATTCCATAAAAAATGTATTAACAGGTTGAAATATCTGGCATAAATTTGTTATGGAAAAAGGTTTGAAAAATTAGGTAGATATGAAATTTGGAATCCATGAAAATCAGACAGTTAAACAAAACCTACTCGAGTTCAATGATTCACAAAAAATCCACTGGATTTGTTGGGTTTGATTGGCTTATCTGCTTAAACTATATGATTAAAGACTTGGACCTCACTTTGATAATTTGCATAGCTTTATTTGTTCTGTGAGAGGATCTTTGGGGGAATAGGACTTTGTCATTTGTGGAGAGGCCTGACTACCTCAAATTAGTTAGATAATTATTCATACAACTTTTTCTCTTTTTGATCATTTTGGGTGGGATTCATAGTGTTTTCATTGAATTTAAGCTTTTTCAATTGGTGGTTGAGGAAGGAGGAAGTTTTTTCTCCTTACGTATTTTTGAACAGGGCAAACACTTCATGAAGTCAGTATTCATGGTCAAGAATGCAGTGTTATGGCTGATGAATAATATAGAACACACTTTGGTTGGAGTCAATTCCAAACAGTTTTTTATGCTCAGGGAAGGAGATACTGCTTACACTTTGTAGTGGGGATCAAACTCTTTTGGTCAGTTCCTTTTAGTGTCTGAACTCAAAGTTGGCGGGCGTTGAAGGTCTGTCATAATCCTTGGAGGCAAAGCACAAAATGGTTGGAAGGTTCTTGGGCTTGAATTGAGGAAGATGTTGGAACTTAACCGATATGCTTTAGGTGGTTTAGGCCAGGCAAAATTTGTTTCAACACCACAGAGGATAATTTTAGGGTTTTATCCCTCTCAGTCTTTTGTTGAGACCTGAAGGGTTAGGTGCAGTCAAGGGTTGTGATTTAGTCACACCATCTTACAACCAAGGATAAAGGGAAGAATCTGATTCAGGAGGAGTTGGTGGAGAAGCAGCAGAATCGGTCAAGGGAGTTGTTGACAATGAATCTGAAACTTACAAGTGCTAAGGTGGGGGATATTTTGGTGAGCAAGCCTGGTACGACTGTGGTGTGAGAAGGGGAAAAGAGGGAGTAGTGCATTAATGTGGATGCTAATTTAGGAGAGAAAATCCCGGTAGAAAATAGGAAACGATTCCCATTATGTTTTAATTTGAATTCAAAAACAAATGAAAATGGGAAGGGGAGTGATAATAGGAGATCATGTTGGATGGGGAGTGGATTAATTGTGGAGGTTGTTGAGAAAGGAAAGAGGCAAGTTTCTTGGGATAGCACTAAGCCCTCGTTTGGGAGGAGGGAATGGAATGGAATGGAAAGAAATGAAAAAAATAATTTTCTAAAATTCTTTCCGTCCCTTGTTTGAGAGTTTTAATGAAGGGAATGGAAAGTCCACTCCCTTGTTTGGAAATTTAAGTGGGAGGGAATGAAATGGGTAGGAAAGAACACTCATTCCTTTCTATTCCCTTAAAAACTCAAATTTTCATTCTCCCAAAAAATTGGAAGGAATCGGAGGGAATGAAATTAGATTTGAGCTGAGCTGTATGGCAATTACAATTGTGGTTTGAAGGGATATTTTCTTTCCTTTTTTCTTTTTCATCTCCGATCATGAGAGCTTACTATATTGTGTTGGTACTGTAATTTTATTATTATTATAGTAGTTAATAATCCTCATCATGGGTGGCTCGCTCTTCTGCTTTGTTGAATCAAAATCATTCGAATTTTCTGTTGAAGAAGGGGGTTCTTTTTTCTTACTGCGCATCTATGAGAGAGGCAGAAACTCTCTCCGATCAGTGTTCATGGGAAAAGAATGTGCTAAGAGAATGTTGTCCATTATGGAGAAGTTCATTCTCTCTGAGCTTCATGATCGCTTTGCATGTACTGTTAGAGAAGGTGAGACGGTGTTCATTATTCAATCAGGGTCCAATGCTCATGGGTATTACCTGATGATTTCTGAACTGCTTCATGGCCGACGGAAAGGGTTCTTGGTTATCCCGGAAGGAAGAATGGGCCATGGTTGGAGAGGTTTTATGTGGCATCTGAAGAAGGTCTTAGCTCCGGGGATTCAGGCCTCAAACAGGTCTCCGTTATCCCTACCGGGGGTTGAATTGAGAGCCAACACCTCCTACGCTGCAGCGGTGGTGCAAGACCATCGGAGTGAGCCCAACGATCTCAGGTTGGCAGCGGAGGTGACCCAGGGCTCTGGCGATCAAGCTAACCCACACTTCCCATTTTTGAATTTGGGTAATCCTAGCTCTGCAAATCTGGATCCTCAGACCCAGGTTTCACGCAACAGCTGCCTTGGGAAGGAGAAGGATGTGATTGGTCTGCAGCTTCCTATTGCTGCCTGTGATGGGACTGAAGGGGAGTTATTTGTAGACCTCCAACTCAGATTGATGAGCGGACCTCTTGGCACGTGGGAGGTCAGCTGGTCCAAGGTATCTGAGGTGGCTTCCTCTATCAACCAACCCCATAAGCCCAAACTTCCCTCAAGCCCAACAAACACCCTTAAGCCCAAACCCCCCTCAACCAGCCAACTCTATACAGCTAAGCCCAGTTTTAACTCTCGGCCCAAATCCTATCAACCCATCACAAATCTGAAACCCATTCCCATCTCTAACACTAAGCCTAAACCCACTTCTAAGCCTAAACACACTTCTATCTCTAAACCTAAACCTATCTCTTTTCCTAAGCCCAAACCCATCTCAAACCCAAATTCCGGAAACACATCTAATGCTAAGCCCAACATTGCGAACCCCCGGCCTCCTAATTCTAAGCCCAATACCCTCCCAATCCCTAACGCAAAGCCCAAAAGTCATACCTGGAAACCCAAGCCTCTTCGACCCAACATATATCACTCTCTGACTCAGCATCCTGCTTCGCAAGCTTCTTCCTCTCTCCCTTCCTCTTCTTCTTCTTCTGTTCTGGGCAGCGAGAGCTCCGACGCTGAGCTCTCATCGACCCTCAAGATTCCGATGAGCTCCGAGCAGCTTTCCTCTGTCCCCGACATCTCCGAAGCCTCCGTTAGCGAGACATCATCCTCCGATGCTTTTTCCGATTATTCCTTGGAAGATTCTATGTGCTCCGATGATGATGGGGATTTACAACGTAGCATCCAACAAATCATTCATCAGCACACCAACGAGGTAATCAAAAAATGGGGAAATTCCGAGCAATGGGTTCTCGAACTTCGAAATGGGAAAAGAGTGGCTGTCCCGATTCAAATCTCCTTGCTGCTGGGAGAGGACATCGTAGGAGTGGATGACTCTAACCCATTAGCGATAGTTCTGGGGAGACCTACGAAATCTAAGGAAGTTAATGCTGAGTTAGATAAAGGGATGGATGTTTTCGTGGAGGATTGGTCTTCAGATTTCAGTCCCGAGAAAGCCTCCCAAGACACTGATTCCTCAACTCCCCTCAATATTGATCCTCTGGCTTTCTCTTTACCGACGGATGCCACGGATATTTCTGACCAGCTAGCTCCCCTGGTAGATGACACGTTTCTAGGTAAGGGAAGTTACTCGGAATGGTTCAAGGACAAATTCTGTGGCTTTCATGATTTTCTTGGGACTTCCCTTAAAGGTTTAGAAGAGCCAGCAGCGGATTTTCTATTGGCGGTGGAAAATGAGATTCAACAGAGGACTTTTAAGGAGAAAATAGACAAATTCGAGAAGAGCTCAGGCAGGAAAGGAATTAGGGAATTAAGGGGCTTTTTCAGCTCTGTTAATTATGGTTCTACGCCCTTAAGACGCTCTAGTTATGGTAAGGATAGGGCTCTTCTTGCTTTCCAATGAATTTGAAAATTTTATCTTGGAATGTTAGAGGTTTGAATGACAAGAAAAAACGTCTCTTGATTCGCAATTTTTTACGTTCTTGGAGGGCTGATATAGTTTGTTTTCAAGAGACAAAGCTGGAATGGGTAACTAGAGGTATAGTTAGAAGCATTTGGAGCTACCCTTTCTTAGATTGGTTATATTTGGGCTCTGAGGGTGCTTCCGGTGGTATTCTCCTCATGTGGGATAGAAGGGTGGTGGAAAAGTTAGAAGAAGCAGTGGGGAATTTCTCGATCTCTTGTAAATTCAAAAATGTCAGTGATCATTTTGAGTGGGCCTTCACTGGTATATATGGTCCTAATCTGATCAGAAAGCGTCAATTTATGTGGGAAGAGCTGGCTGGCTTGAATAGTTGGTGGGATTTGCCTTGGTGTTTGGGAGGAGATTTTAATGTTATCCGCTTTCCTTCAGAGAGATTAGGGGAGGGAAGATTCTCTCGCGGCATGTTTGATTTTTTGGATTTTGTTTCTCTTCATGGGCTTATGGATTCCCCTTTAGAGGGAGGTCTTTTCACTTGGTCTAACTCTTCCTCTGCCTCTAGAACTGATCGGTTCCTCTTTTCTCCAGCTTTAGTAGATCACTTCACTCACTTCTCCCAAAAAAGGCTTCCTAGAGTCTTATCCGATCACTTCCCTATTCTTTTGGAGAGTGGGAGGCATAAAAGGTCGTACTCCTTTTCGTTTTGAAAATATGTGGTTGAAGGCGGACGGGTTCTTAGATAAGGTGAAATCTTGGTGGGAGAATTACCTTTTCCAAGGGTCCCCCAGTTTTATTCTTGCCAAGAAGCTGGCTGCTCTAAAATCCGACCTCAAGAAGTGGAATGAGTCAGATTTCGGCAACATCTCAGTAAAGAAGCAACAGCTGTGGTGCAAGCTGAATGTTTTAGATGTAAAAGAAGACTTTCAATCCTTATCCGATGAGGAAAAAAGGGAGCAATCCACTCTTAGAGCTGATTTGGAGAAGGCAGCCTTGCTTGAGGAGATTAGTTGGAGGCAAAAGTCCAAAATATTGTTTCTAAAGGAGGGTGACTCGAATACGAGATTTTTCCATAGAATGACCAATTCTAATAGAAGAAACAATTGTATTGATTCCCTTATGATTGATGGGGCTTTGTCCACCAACCAGGATAGGATCGTTGACCATGTTGAACAATTCTTTAAGAACCTCTTCTCTGAGCAGCAAGTGCAGCACCCCTTCCCGGATATTTTGGACTTCCCTTGTATTTCTGGGGACAATGCGGCTTGGTTAGAGAAGCCCTTCGAGGAAGCTGAGGTTCTTAATGTCATCATGGAGTTTAATGGGGATAAATCTCCTGGCCCCGATGGGTTCTCGATGGCCTTCTTTCAAGCTTGTTGGGGGATCCTCAAATCTGACATCATGGCTGTGTTCCACCATTTCCATGTCTCTTGTCAGTTTGAGAAAAGCTTAAATGCAACATTCATAGCTCTCATTCCAAAAAAAGCTACAGCAGTGGAAATAAAAGACTTTCGGCCCATTAGCCTTGTTGGGGGAGTTTATAAAATTCTTGCTAAAGTTTTGGCTTCTCGTCTTCGCTTGGTTTTAGGCGAGATCATTTCTGCTCCTCAAAATGCCTTTATTCTTAATAGGCAAATTCTAGATTTTGTTCTCATTGCCAATGAATGCCTTGATAGTAGATTGAAGTCTGGTAATCCTGGGTTGTTATGCAAACTAGACATTGAGAAAGCCTTTGATCATGTGAATTGGGATTTTCTTACTCTCTTGCTTGAGTGGTGTGGCTTCCCTGAGAAGTGGCGGCGCTGGATCTCTTTTTGTCTATCTACAGTCCGTTTTTCTATCCTTATTAATGGTACTTCCCATGGGTTCTTTGGAAGCCATAGGGGATTGCGGCAAGGCGATCCTTTGTCTCCCTTCTTATTTATTCTGGTTATGGAGGCATTCAGTAGAATGTTGGATAAGGCCGCCCTTCAAGGTCGCTTGTCAGGCTTCAATGCTGGAACTTCGAATGCTAGATCTTTGTTGGTTTCTCATCCTCTTTTCGCTGATGACACACTAGTTTTTTGTGATGCTAATATTGATCAAATGCTGATTCTCCATATGGTGCTCATTTGGTTTGAGGCTGTGTCTGGCTTGAAAATCAACTTGGGTAAGTCTGAGCTAGTGGCTGTGGGGGCTGTTCACAACATGGAGATTTTGGTAGCTGTCTTAGGCTGCAATCAAGGGTCTCTCCCAATGAAATATCTGGGGCTTCCTTTGGGGGCAAAATTTAAAGATAAGTCCATTTGGAATCCAATTCTTGAGAAGATGGAAAGAAAATTAGCAGGTTGGAAAAAATTATACTTATCCAAGGGAGGAAGAGTTACTTTGATTAAAAGCACTCTCTCTAACATTCCTACTTATTTTCTCTCTCTATTCCCAATTCCTGCCTCCGTGGCCAATCGTATTGCTAGGCTTCAGCGGGACTTTCTTTGGGGTGGCCTAGGAGATGAGCCCAAATTTCATCTGGTTGATTGGTCGTCGGTGTGTTCCCCGCTTTCCTCAGGTGGTTTAGGGATCAGGAATCTGAGAACTTTCAATTTTGCTCTTCTAGGGAAATGGCTTTGGAGATTTGGGCAAGATAGGGATGCTCTTTGGCGTCAAGTGATAGAGGTCAAGTATGGTTGTGAGTGGGGTGGTTGGTGTTCTAGCTCGTCCTCTGGTCCGCATGGAGTCAGCTTATGGAAAAATATTAGGAAGGGGTGGCACTCCTTATCTCGGTACATTATGTATGACATTGGAGATGGTTCAAAAGTGTTGTTTTGGCTTGATTGTTGGTGTGGGTCCTCTTCTCTCACTGCCCGCTATCCTGAATTATATAGGTTAAGTTGCAGCAAAGAGGCAAGTGTGGCGGATCTTATGAGGTTTTCCAATGGAGTCCTCCATTGGGAGATTTAGTTTTGTAGGGAGGTGCACAATCGTGAAATGGAAGCTCTCAGGAGCTTTATCCATTCCATTTATAGCACTCCTATTAGGGGAACCGAGGAGGATAAGAGACATTGGTTGCCTTGTAGGAGAAAGAGGTTCACGGTTAGTGCTTACTACCATCTCCTTATTGGCCATAATGAGCATTCTTTCCCTTGGAAAAGCATTTGGAAACAGAAGATTCCCTCTAGAGTGGCTTTTTTTGTCTGGACCGTAGCCTTAGGGAAATGTTTGACTATTGACAATCTAAGGAAAAGAAAGGTTTGCATTTTGGATTGGTGTTATATGTGCAAGTGTAGCAGTGAAAGTGTTAACCATCTTTTCCTTCATTGCCCGGTTGCTTCGGAGGTTTGGGATATGGTGTTTGGTTTATTTGGAGTTAGTTGGGTCATGCCTTCGTCTGTGGTTGGTCTCTTTGCTTGCTGGCAAGGTCACTTTGGTCGCCTCCGCAACGAAGTTATTTGGAAGATTGTTCCTCCTTGCTTGATGTGGTGCATCTGGAAGGAGAGGAATAATAGATGCTTTGAAGACTCTGAGCGTGCTATTCCCGACATCAAGCTTCTCTTTTTCTGAACCTTACTTGAATGGTTCTCTGTGTGGAGAAACCATTCTTTTTCTCTTTTGGATTTACTTGACTTTTGTAATTTTCGTTCTTGATTTGCTCTCCCTTGTATACTCCCTGTGTGCTTGGGTGTCTCTTTTTTATTATCAATGAAGTCTTATTACTTATCAAAAAAAAAAAAATGAATTTTTTACTAAAACTCCCAAAATACCTCTACATATCCAGCCTTTTAATTTAAAATAAGGGTCTAATAGTAATATTGTCATAAAATGATTCCATTCCTTTGCCTCTATGTTACTTCAAAAAAAAATTACTTACATTCCATTTATTTCTACTCCTTCATTTTAAAACATCCAAATAAGGTCATTTAATTCCATTCCGTTCATTTCTTTTCCATTCCTTTCCTTTACTTAAATACATTTCATTCCTTTATAATTATTCGTTTCTATTCCATTTCATTCCTTTATAAACTCCCAAACGAAACCTAAAGGTGGAGTAAAAAACTTTCAGTGGGTAGCACAGGCCTATTCAAAACATGGTAAGTGTAAGTTGGGTTTGGGCCCTAGCCAGTCAATAACCCAACAGACATTCAGTAGTTCTAGTTTAGGGCCAAGTCCCTCAAGCCCAAGCACTTTTGAGCCAAGTGAATGCTCCAAAGACTCTGTAGGGCCTTGTTCCTTTGCCCCTAGTGTCGAGAAGGCTGGAGAGAGCCCCTTGGTGCCTCTGACGAGTATTGTTTTGCGGCATAGGTGGTGCGTTGTCTCGTGACGCCTTAAAAGGCTTGGGTTGAGGCCGAGAAGGCTAGAGAGAGTCCCTCGGTGCCTCCAATGAGCAATGTTTCGCCGGTATAGGTGATGCGATGCTCCGTGACATCTCAAGAGGCCTATGGTGAGGCTGAGAAGGCTGGAGAGAGCCTTTTGGTGTCTTCAATGAGTGCTGTGTTGCTGGCACAAGTGGTGCACTGTTTTGCTAAGCCTCGAAAAGTTTGTAGTGACGTCGAGAAGGATGAAAAGAGTCCTTTGGTGTCTCCGATGAGTATAGATTTGCTGGAACAGGTGACACACTGTCTCGTGAAGCCTTAGAAGTTGGTAGAAAGTGTCATTTGCAATGGAATCTACACTTTTGGCTTCAAGTTGATGAATGGAGGGTCGGTTTTGACAGTTCAATGGTCGTCAAACATCATCTCTTTGGCGCAAATGGTTAGCCTTTCTTTCTCCAATCTTCTTTTGGGGTTGTTGAAAGCTGGTCCTATGGGCTTGGGAGATATGGGTGGGGAGGTGAATGCAGTGTTTCATGTTGATTCTCTTAGCCTACCTAGGGAGTTCTTTTTTGTGGAAGATGCAATTGTTCTCTCAGTAGGTTTTGGTGAGACCGAAGAATTTTCAGATTGTGCTCCTCTAAAGATTATTGCTCCGAATGGGTTGACTACTTCGGTAGAACAGGAGGTGGTCAGACTACTTCGGTAGAACAGGAGGTGGTCACTGAGGTTTTGAGTCTTGAGGCTAAGTTGAATATTTTTGGATGGATGAAACACAGAATTCCCGGTTTCAGTAAATTGGTTGGGCTTTCTGTGAGCCGTCATGAGAAGCTATGCATTGCTCTTTTACAAAGACTGGAATCTGAGATGGAGGCAGCCAATGTGTTACACAGGGAAGTCACTTGTGGTTGAAAAGTTGTTATATCTAAGAACAAGGGAAGAAGAGAGCTGAGAAATTTGGACTCTTCAGTGAATTATGATGGGAGATAGAATGTTGAATTGGTGCTTATGGCAGTAGTCGGGAGATTTTTGTTGTTATGAAGCTAAAAATGATTTCATTGAATGTAAGAGGTTTAAATGATCCTTAGAAACGTCTGGTAGTAAAAAATTTGTTATGGGAGTGGTAGTGTGATGTAGTTTGTTTATAGGAGATGAGGATTGCTAGGATGGATAGACAGATGGTTTGTAGTTTGCGGAGTTGCCTGTATGTGGATTGGGTTGCTTTGGAGGCGGATTAGACTACTGGTGGGGTATTGATTATGTGGGATAAGAGGGTTTTGGAAAAGATGGGGGCTATGGTTGGTACTTTCTCAGTATTGGTTAAATGGCAAGGGGTGGTGGCTGGTTTTATATGGGCATGCTCTGTGGTTTATGGCCCCAATGATAACAATGAGAGGGGACACATGTGGGATAAGTTGGTCGGTATTTAGCAATACTAGAGGAGATAATAACACCAAGTTCTTCCACAAGATGGCAAACTCCTATAGAAGGTATAATCATCTAAGGATCTTGGAGGTGGATAGGGTGGTTTTTGAGTAGGAATCTGAGGTAACTGCTCAGTTGGTACAATTTTATAAAACTTTGTATCAGGAGCCAGAGGGTTTGGAGTTTGATTGTATTGGGGATATGGAGAGAGTTTGGCTTGAAAGGAAGTTAGAGAGAGAGGAGATTTTTTAGGTTGTAAGAGACTTGGAAGGGGACAAAGCTCCAAGTCCGGATGGTTTTACTATGACTTTTTATCATCATTGTTGGAGAGAAGGGGAGAAAGATGTCTTAGCGGTTTTTGAAGAGTTTTTTCAACATTGTAAGTTTGAAAAATCTCTTAATGCTACTTTCATTGCATTAATTCTAAAAAAGAATGATGCCTCTAAAATTTGAGATTTTTGGCCTATTAACTTGGTGGAGAGTGTATATAAAATCTTGGCTAAGGTTTTGGCGAATTTTTTGAGAGTGGTTTTAGATCAGTTGATCTTTGAGACTCAGAATAGCTTTGTGGGTGGGAGACAAATTCTTGATTCGGTTCTTATTGCGAACAAATGTGTTGATAGCCAAGTGAAGAGTAGAGTTCTGAGGGTCATATGATCATGTGAATTGGAAGGCTCTCCTGGATTTGTTGAAGAGAATGGGCTTTGGGGAGAAGTGGTGTAAGCGGATTCGCACTTGTATATCTACGGTTTAGTTCTTTGTTTTGATTAATCGGTCTCTAGCTGATTTTTTTGGTAGCTCAGGGGGATTGAGACAAGGGGATTCACTATCTCCTATGCTGTTTTTGATTGTGATGAAGGTTTTCAGTAGGATGTTGAGAAGAGTGGAGGGTGCTGGCTTACTTCGTGGTTTTAAAGTTGAGGGTAGGACGGGTGGTGGGGAATGTGTTTCACATCTATTGTTTGCAGATGATACTATTCTATTTTGTGATGTAGATATGGAACAAATTCTTCATATTCGATTGTTACTCTGTTTTCAGGCTGGTACAGGTTTGAAGGTCAATATGCTGAAAAGCGAAATGGTTCCAATAGGGGAGGTAGATGATGTGCATGCCTTGGCTGAAATTTTGGACTGTAGGGTTGGAATTTTGCCTATGTTTTATTTGGGCATGCCATTGGGGGCCTTTCATAAATCTCCTTCAATATGGGATCCTATTTTGGAAAAAAACAAGTGGAATTTGGCTAGATGGAAGAAGTTGTATTTGTCTAAGGGGGGTAGATTGATGTTGCTAAAGAGTACGTTATCTAGTCTTCCTACATATTTTTTATCGCTCTTCACCATTCCCACTTATGTGGCTAATAGAATTGAAAAGTTGCAAATGGATTTTCTGTGGGGTGATGGCAAGACTCATTTGGTAGAATGGGATAAAGTCTGTGCGCCTATGGCCAATGGTGGTTTAAGTATAAGGAAACTTACTACTTTCAATAAGACCTTATTGGGGAAATGGTTGTGGCGGTTTAGGAACAAGGAGAATCGGCCATGGCAAAGGGTGACAACTTCAAAGGTTGGGGGAGAGTGGGGGGATGGACTTCTAAGCTAGGTAGAGGAATTCATGAGTGTGGTTTGTTGAGAGGTATTCATATGGATTGTGAGGATTTTAGCAAAAATACTCAGTTTGTTGTTGGGATGGGGAATATAGTGAGATTTTGGCAGGATGGGTGGTATGGGGATCAACCTTTCCATTTGGCTTTCCTGAGGCTGTATGGTATTGTTATTGACAGGGAGGCATCTATGGAAGCTTCTTTGACAAGGTTGGGGGTGGGGGAGAGAAGAAGTTGGGATGTTTGTTTCATTTGGGAATTTAATGATTGGGAGATGGATGTAGGGCTGAACTTTCTTCGTATATTGGGAGCTAATATTCCTTCAATGGACGTTGGAGACCGAATGAGATGGAAGTTGAAGCCTAATGGGGATTTTGACATCCAGTCGTATTATAACAAGTTACGAGATTCTCCCTCAGTTGTCTTTTCTTGGAAAGGTATATGGAGAGTTAAAGTCCCTTGATGTGTTTCTTTTTTCGTTTGGTCTGTAGTGTGAAATAAGATCCTAACGGGTGATAACTTGAGATTGAGGGGCTTGGATTTTGTGGATTGGTGCATTATGTGTCGTCGTTGTGAGGAGACAGTAGACCACTTACTTCTTCATTGTGAGATTGCTCATTGGTTGTGGAGCTTTGTTTTTACGACTTTTGGATTGTTGTGGGTCATACCTAGATCAATTCCAGATTTGCTTTTTGGCTGGTGGGATTGGTTGGGAAAGCATTTGTCCTAGATCTGGAATTTAGTTCCGTTGTGCCTACTATGGTGTCTTTGGAAGAAGTGGAATCGGCGGACTTTTGAGGATTTGGATAGTCTCGGTGATCAGATGTTTGCTTCTTTTAGTGGAACTCTGTTTGATTGGTCTCAGACTTGGGTATCGTGACTAGTGATTCTCTCCCTTCTTTTCTTAGCCCTCTTCTCTTTTGTAATTAATCTGTTGCTTGGTTCTCTTTTATGTCTTTTCTCCTTTTTCCTTCTCTTTTGTTGTAATTTTTGGGTTTGTTTTGTGCTTTTCATGCACAGAGTAGCCTTTCGAATATATATCATTCTTACTTATTAACCAAAAAAAAAAAGACTCAGACCTCTATTCCAGGTAATTGGCTAAGGTTAGCGTCAGTCTGGGTTTAGAAACTATGATTAGAGACATTCTAATTCTCATTAGTAATTTAAAATGTAAATCAGCCAATTAGAAGTTGGTCAAAAAAATTGGAATAAAATCAAAGAAATAAGTTGGGATCGATAGTCATTTTTTATTTTGTATTTTGTATTTTGCACCTGTACATACGTTTATTTTTATTTTTTTCATTTATGTTTTTTATGCCATATTTTTAAATGCGTTCATTTGGTACTATACATATTCTATCCTGCATATTTCTAACTATGATTTAGTTGAACTAGTTGTGGGCACGAAAGTTTAATTAATTATTTAGATGTGTATAAAGGAAGTTTTATTATTATTATTTTTTAAAGAAATTTATTATTAATTTAAAAAAAAAAATTTAAGTGTATACATAAGAAGTTAAGAACAAAATCTTTAGAATGTAAATATCTTGCAATAGCAATTCTATTCCTTTTTCAATTATTATAAAGAAGGCAATCCTTGTCCCATTTGCAATGGCCCAAGTACAGCTAAAATGAAGAATCCCAAAAGAACATTAAAACCAGTTTGAGAAGAAACTAAAGAAGAGATTGAGGAATTTGTGGAGAGAAAAAAAAAAAAAAGGAAATAATAAAAGACTATGGCTAAATAAAAGTTTTGTTTTTTGCCAAAAGTCTTGTAGCTCAACTAGTTGGCACTTCCTGGTGTTTCCAATGGAGACATTTTAGGGATCAAATACCCCTTCCCTGTTGTAACTATCAAATAATTAAAAAAAAAAAAATTATTAACACAAAAGAAAACCATAGGTCAAAATTGTTGTGAGAAAAAGAATAAAGAGTTTGAAGGATTTGCAGATTAAAATAAATGGAAGTAATAAAAATAAGAATGTAAAGTAAACGAAGATGCTAATAAAAGGGAAAGAGTAAAAAAAGAAAAAAGGATAACCAAATGTCAAATGGAAAGATAATAAATGAGAGATTGAGATATTTGAGGAAAAAAAGTATGAAATGATAAAAGTTGGAGTAATAAAAGAGCAGCTAAATAAGTGAAAGAAAAGATAATTAATACGAGTAATGCAGGAGCATGTAAATAAGGAAAGAAAAAGATGGTATACAATTTATATTGTAGATAAAAGGGGAAAAGAAACAAAAAGGATAACTAAATGTCAAAACAATTATGCCTATGTTTTTATATTTAATTTCCCTCTCTCTCTCTTTGGTCACAAGTTAATTTCCTCTTTCTTGAAGGTGGCACGGACAGGGAGGGTGGCATTGGCGCGAGAGTCGGGTGTAGATTCCACATACCTCCGTGGCTATCCTCTTCCATTGTAATGCTTGAGTTGCTGAGTGCCTTTAAATGGATTACTCTTTTCTTGCTGGCCTTTTATCTTTTAATTATTATCAGAGAGTAAAGGAAAAGATGCGAATTTGGCTTTTCCAGTGTTTAGGTGTCTTTGGAGAGCAATCAACAGATAAATATGGTGCTTGTCGTAACTTAATATTTCACGGGTGTTTTACGAAACTAAATATATGTATTGTGGTATGAATGAAATGAGTAGATGTTCTTTTACCTCAAAGAACTATCTTTTTATTTATTTCTTAATGTATGTCTTTCTATCATTGAAGGCTTCAACCTTTCCCCTGGTAGCCATATTATTATATTATACAAATTTAGGCTTAACGCAACTGACCTGAATTAATTTCTTTTTTGGTGTTTGATCCATTCTGGCATTGATTTGTTTGTAAATTCCATTCAGAAAACGCTAGTGTTTTCTAAGACATTTGCATTTTCTCTTGCTGTGAGCTCCACCCACTTATGGGATTCACACATTGTGAGAGATGTTGCATGTAGCTGGTTAGATACATAAGATACTGAGGCAGTAGTCTTGGTGTGAGAGGTCAATGGTCAATAATTGATTCTCCCTCAAACAAACAGTTGTATCAAAATCAATAAGAAGGCATGTGCACAGCCCGAAGTAATGCTCAAATCCCTTTGTCTTTCAACTGGTGGGAGTGCTGCTTTGTCCATTTATTTGGCGTATTTATTTGGCCTATTACTAACCATTTGTTATTTTAAAATTTATTGTGAAATTATGGTGAAAATATTGTGTCCCTAGCATTATTCAATCAGTTTTTGTCGTTCAACTTACTACATGTCCCACTCAAAAGTGGGTTTTGTTCTTCACAAATTCCTTGGGGAAATGAATATTACAAAGTAAAAATAATACATATAGAATACAACATTGTGTTGGGTTCCAAATAATATTATCAACAATATTAGCAATCCAAAATAACAATCACACACAAAAACACAAATATTTATGTGGAAAACCCTTTCTCCTTGAAGGAAAAAACCATGGGACAAACTCCGAACAATTTTACTGTTATCAAATCAATTACAATAATTCTTGTGTATGTTTTACGACTAAATAAAAATCTCTCTTATTTTTCTTTACTCTCACACACAAATTATTTCTCTCAAAGGCGGCAACACTTTACTTTCTCATTTTTATTTTCTTCTCTCCACACAACTATCTCTTGGCTGTCTTCTTTTTTCAAAGCGGCTCACTTTTGGTTGCTCTCTCTTTTTTCTTGTGTGGCTTCCTCTTTCTTTGCTCTTGTGCACTCTCTTTGTGTCTTTTCGAAGGCGGCCGCCCCTTACTCTCTCCTTCCTCTTGTGTTCCTCTCAAATGAAAATCCCTTTTATTCTCTATTAGTTTCACGTTCTATTTTTCCTCTCCTAAAAAGGAGGGCCCTTAGGCCAAAGCCAAAGCCAAAGTCCTCAAATTCTTTATATCTTTGTTTATTTATAAAACTCTTTTTCTATTTCCTCTTGAATTAAGAATACATTACTTTTTAAATAAATAATAGATTTTTCTTCTACTACAAGGAATAGTCTTTTCTTTCATACCAAGGAATAAACTTTCCTTCCTCACTAAGGAATAGTCTTTCCTTCCACACTAAGGAAACCCAAATTAATTTTTCCTTCTTTAATTGGGAAACCTAATTGACTTTTTAAATCACAATTGGAATTTGAGACAATTTCCCAACACATTGGCCATGCATTAATATGGAAGCTGATTTTACAGATACTCTTTTTCCTAAAATAAGTAGTGCTATTTGAACGGTGACGACTTGAATGCCGTAATGGACATTGACAATAACAAATAAAATACATAGCTAGATACAAACTTTGAATGAAATCACAGATATTTATTTCAAATGTTTCAGTCATGATTCATACAAGGGTATTTCAATTAGAGCACTGTTGAATGTCTCATTCATGATTCATCGTGAAGCCTAAAGCACATTTCACCTTTGTCATGGAATGTCACATTAGGCAACACTCATTCGGAGGCTACTCGAATGACCTGCTTACCAACATTTTTTCCAGAAAAGAGTCCAGCAAGGGCAGCTGGAGCACTTTCCAAACCTTCGTTCATGTCTTCAATGTAAAAAATTTTACCTTGCTTGTAATAACTGATAACATGTTCCATGAAGCGTGGGTATAGGTGCAAGTAATTGTGTTGCAGGAATCCCTGCATTTTGATGGACTTTATAATGAGACTGTACAAGTTGTGAATCCCTTGTGGCTTAGAGAGGCTCTGCTGGGACACTGCCCCACAAACTGCAATTCGGCCATTAATCCTCATGTTTAGAAGTGCTGCATCAAGCATCTCTCCACCCACATTATCAAAGTAGATGTCAATGCCTTGTGGAAAGTACCTATTAGATAAGTCAGCGAGAGAAAAGAGAAAGAAAATTGTAACCATCTTATTTCAATGAGAAAAAGAAAAAAGAAAAAAAAAAAAAGAAAAAAAGAAAAAGATGTAGAATGAAAAAAAGCTAATAATTAACCTTTTCAATGTTGCATCAAGGTCTAGTTCTTCCTTGTAGTTAAAAGCTTCATCGAATCCAAGCTTATTCTTGAGAAGGTCAACCTGAAATGGCTCATTTAAGTTATTTTGTTTGTTGGAGTTGATTAATCATATAGTGAAGAGTCTATCTCATCTACAGAAAAGCCTAATAAAACATATTTGTTTAAAATGTTTTTACTAAAAGAAAGGAAAAGAAAAGAAACTTACTTTTTGGCTTGTGCCAGCGCTTCCAACTACATGGCAACCATGCAACTTCGCAAGTTGGCCAACAAGCTGACCAACGGCTCCAGAAGCTGCAGAGACAAAGACATATTCCCCTTTCTTAGGGGAGCAGACCTCAAAGAATCCTACATAAGCAGTAAAACCTGGCATGCCTGTATCCAATAAAAATCTTCTTAGTACTACTTTAGATGACTAAAGCACGATCTTACTAAGAAATAATTTATCTCCATATTTTGAAGAACATAAAATCTTATTACACAATTACTATTGCATACTCTGTACACACTCCCTTTGAAATTGGGTTTTTAAAACATGATTTCAGTTAAAATTTAAATTATGATTTCACAATTTTCATTGAAATCATGTTTTAAAAACATGATTTTCAATCCATGTGGTAGTGTGTGTACAATGAGTGTGTAATAAGGAGTGTGTGATAATCGTTACTCTTTGAAGAATTTTAAATTTTTATTTCCAAAAAGGAATATAGAACTTTTTTATTTACAAAGTACAGAGTTTATACACAACAATTTTGAGAATCCCCTATCAACTAATTGTCGTGGCTTTTCACAGCATCAACAGGTTTTTTGGTCCATGTTAGAGTTATAGTTAAATGATTAAATTTTTCCTTTCCCATAAGCTTAAGATTTTAAGATCATTAGTAATATATCATGGTATTAGAGAAATTTTTTGAGTTTGAACTTGTCTATTCTCTATTCCTCCATTTCAATAAAATATTTTAGTGTTATGCTCCATTAATTTGGAGGGAATCTGGTCTAGCATGTGAGGATCAGTGTTAGAATTATGATCACTATAACTCCTGATCAAGCCAAAGGGTTGACATAAAGCCTCACTGCAACACCTTTCTTTGGGCAGAACAAAATTTGAAGAGAACCATCAAATATTAACAATGTAAGAAAAGCATACCGAAGAAAACACTTGCTAAGAAGTTTGAATCAAATAGAAAATCAATGTAGTATCTTCTATTGCAAAATAGAAAATGTGAAATTGAAGCTGCCCTGGTTGTTAGAAGTGGTCCAATGATGCCGACCCTCTCTGGAAATTGATTTTATCCATTTTATAAAAGCAAACATCATCACAATCATATGATAAAGTTTATGTTCAGCATATGAATTATTATTATTATTACTACTTTAAAACAGCTAGATCAGTCTGACTGTTGAAGTGTGCATGATAAGAGCTGTCCTGTTGATATGAAGAATGAGGATCTTTGGCCAAATTATCTAGGTCCTTTAGGACTCACATTAATAGGCAGAGCCATAGTTAATTTGAACAATTTTGTTTAGGGCCTAAGACATAACCAAGTTGAAAGTTTCTCTACTCGTTTAACTACTCAGTCAACATAAGTAAAGGTGCCATAATGGGTCATTGTGTCAATCAAGGAAAAGAATTCACAAATTATGCAAGAACCATAGACATGGTACACAGAACTAGCGCTTCACTAACATATTCAGAAAAGACAGATTGTGTGTCGTGTTTTATCAAATGAACAATCAATTTAACACGCCCCTATTTAGAATTAAAAAAAAATAGTATACCTTTTGCAATTATGCGTTTGTCATAATATGAGCCAACCAGTTCCCTAGAATGAGTAACTCAAATGACTTGACAAAATGGTTAATGTTGAAAACTATTTACAATAATAAAAAAGAACGCTAAATATATTACTTCAGAAAGATAAGACCATACTCCCTTTTAACGAGCAGCTAAAGTGTTTTGGTGTACTATCATCATCACTGATCAGACTACAAAAATCTAATTACAATCATAAAGAGTTTACAGGGAGATAATATTGAACTTGGACAATCGAGAAGCAGATAGGTCCTTGAAACCCTGACCATCAATACTAAATTGAAATGTTCCATGGTTTGATTTCAAAAGATTTTCATAAAGGAAAAGGCAAAGAATGAAGTTATATGATGGGCAATGGCAGATGTCATCTATTAATTTATTTTAATTTTTCAATCCTTTGCCAATCCAGCATTAACCACCCTATATAAGTTTTATCCTAGAACGGCATTTAGGATCATAACATATAGCAAGAAAAACCATTATGATTATCATCTGTTGCATGAAATGAAACTTCTAGGCATAGTAAGCGAGAAAGCATAACTGAGACTAAGAAATCATTGTCAAAACAACTGGAAAATATTTAAATGTTTCTTGTGTGCTTAGGTGAAAGAGAAGCAATATCAAATTTAGAAAGTTATTATACCGAGAAGGCCAACATGGTATGAAAGAGGAATATTATCTTGCTGAATTTTCCTAAACTGCTGTGGTCTGCAAATTAAGCTGTATTCTTCCCACCCAGTAAGTCCAGAAAATAAATCACCAGGCTTGAAATCTGAATTCTCGGAATCTATAACTTTGTATACGCCAAATCCTTCCAAGGCCTTCATCAAAACACAGCATTGTTGTGAATTGTAGAAAATGACTTTTATAAAGAAATTATTTTCATGTTAAGTCAACTACTAGAAACAAGAGAGACTATATGGAAGCTCAAGCTCCTATATTCTTTCATGCTATTATAAGGACAAGTACGGGAAAAAATGATCAATAGTTTTTTATTTTATTTTATTATTTTATATATATTTTTTAACTTATTTATTTTGATATGAGGAAGTGGTGTTTTAGCATTTAACTGGATTACTAGTGTGTAGCCTTGTGCATATGCACGAGTATAATTAAAAACAATCACAATTATACGGTTAAAATTATATATATATATATTTTAGAAGAGTTTTAAATTGTACATGGTATTAGTTTACACTTTTTTTAAATTATATATTTCTAAAATATGTAATGGTTTCTCATTATATATATATAATTTAGAATTTAATTGGTTTTAGACTCTTTGGTTTTTGCATCCAATAATTCACTTGTCACAAAAATTAAAAACTTATATAAATACATGGCAAAAAATTAGAATCCAATTGAAATCTAATTAGATTTGGACTTTTTGATTTTTACACTCAATAATTCATATGGTACAAAATTAAAAATTAAATGGGATACGTGATGCAAAATTGAGAATTCAATTAAAATCTAATTGGATTTTCTCTAAGTTTTGGCTATTAATATATGGACAAAGTTTAGCTATAAAACTAGTTAGGCTATAACCTTACTCAATATCTTTATTTTTATCTTTTTATTTGAGGTGCATTTTAACAAATTCACCATTAGATTACATTTTCTTCTTATATCCTCCATACTTGCAAAATTTTTAGAAAATTAAAGATTAATAGCTATGTCATCAATAAATTTTTTTTATTGCAGATTTTTATAATTTAAAATTATGCATAATATATAACTTATAGATCATATAGTAAATTTGACATATGTATTAAGAGCGTAAAAAACATGTAATTCAATGGTAAGATTTTAAAAATATGCAGTGATGTTTATTTATTAAGTAATATTATAGTCTTAGACTACAATCAGTTTTATAACTAAACTTTATCCATTCACTCTTTGTATTAAGTAATATTAAACTCTTAGACTATACTCAGTTTTGTAACTAAACTTTATCCATTCACTCGTTCCTCGTGAGACATCGTAGTATCATAAATAGATCCTATTTGAAGATAATTGTAAAAAACAAACATTATTTGTAAAATACAGTTACAGTTGAGTTCAATTTCTTGGGGATGTCACTTTAACAATAATCTCATATGTGTTTGAATTCCTAACAAGGGTTACTGGCAATACGAGCTTCTCCTGTGCAAAATCTTCAAGAGTTCTGGGTGTTATCATAACAAATTTAATTTAATTGAACAATGAAACTTCCAAATGAGATATGCATGTGGGCAAAATTGAATTTCTCAAACAATGGTAAGAACAACATCAATATCACAACAAGAAATAACACAGAATTCCAAAGCAAATGAATAAAGGGGGTAATGTAATTAAGTGCAGTAAGAGTAGTGGAAGAGATGATGATGACGACCTGACCAGGAACAAAGGGGGGAATGTAAGAGCCCTGGAAATCACGCATACGGCCCCTCATGAAAGGGTCACAAGACAGGTACAGATTCTTGACCAGAATAGCTCCCGACCCTTTAGGAGCCCTGAGCTTAATCTTGCTAACCTTGATTTCCATATCTGTCTCTTTTGGTGGTCTCTCTATGTACCCTTTGAATATAACTTGCTTGTTGTCCACTTCCTCCATAGCAAATTAACAATGACTCAATATCTCCTCACACACCCCAGACACAGATGATGAAAGAGTAATATGGAATTGATGGAGAAACTGGGTTTTGCTTTATGCTCAGTTTGTTGCAGTAGGCACTGTTGGAAAAGCTTCAAATTTAATTTAAACAAATGGCAGCTAGTCTCTTACTCTCTTACCCACACACAAGTTGAACACTATTAAGTAGAGTGAAAGCCCGGTAGTAGGTGACAATTAAACTAACCTACCATTCACGTTTGACTTTGAACATTAGATTTTTTTGCCATTTAGCATCATTTTAGCAATAATTTTGTTAGTTAGCATGTTTTTGAAACATTTTAGCAAACTAATATCTCGAGTTTGTTAGACTCGATTTCCTCACAAGTGATTTTGATGCTCTAGAAGGTCGATGTGGAAATTTTTATACACGTAGAACTCGAGTCTCATGTACTCGATTTAGTCTTACTGATCTGAGAAACGAAGAAGAAGAAGAACAAAGCAGAAAGAAGGAGAAGAAGAAGAAAGAAGGAAAAGAAGAAGAGGAAGAAGAAGAAGAGACCCATGGCAAAACCAAACCCACTCCGTGAAGTCACCTGCAAAACCAAACCCACCCATGGTTGTGTTCTCAAGATCAGATGTGTAATATTATTTTTCTTCTCCAAAGCATAAATTGAGTGTATTAGACTCGAGATCCACATGTACAAAAGATCCACATTAGCCTCAGCCAGAGTATAGATCGAGTGTTTTAGACTCGATTTCCTTAATTGCAATTGAGTCTAACAAATTTGAGATGTTAGTTTTTTAAAATGTTTCAAAAACATGCTATATAACGAAATTGTTGCTAAAATGATGCTAAATGGCAAAAAAATCCTTGAACATTAGGTATGTTGGCATTTGTTTCCTTTAAAATTTCTTCAGCGGACCTATATAAAGTCCCTCTCGGTCTATTACTAACTCTATTACAAATTCCTCCAACTTTTGTGCATTAAAGCTTTGGTTTGTGAGTGCACACAACCAAAGCATGTTGTTGAATCGTGGGGTGATCATCAGAGTCAATTTTGCACCAATGATAAATTTTAACCAGTGGGATTACATCACTTCTTAGAACAATGAATTAAGCTTCACCTCTTGGTTTTCAACAATCACTAAGTTTTTCTTTCTTTGCAACTTTACTCTCGGTTGCTTGATTTAATTCATCTTATTTATTTTTTCTAAGAGGCACTTCTACAGTATCATGAGTCACTTCAATGCTAAGTATGTGTAGGGAAATGGTTTTTGAGCCCAATTAACATTGGACCATGGATGAAAATAGGTCCAATGTTGACCGGTCCATTCTGATAACAAGTCTCTCTGAAAGAGTCAATTCTCGAACCACGGACCAAACTAGAACATTATTCTCATTGGAGATGCACCTAGGATGATGTACTCCCCAAGCCTTTGAGGAAGGATTCTAGGATCTGCGGAATCACCCAAGGAGGCTTGCTGAAGCTTCCTGGTAAAGCAACAGTCACATCCATATTAATGGGGCTCACCTGCTTGGCACAATCACATTTATTGATGAATGACTAACCTAAATAGTGCAAGTAGCCTCCAAAAGTCTTCAATCATCATGAAAGTAAGGAAGGAAGAGCCTAATGGGAGGAAGCCTTCCAATTGTACAGGGACAACACATCCCTGAGAATAAAGTGTGGCAAATATAAGGGAAGATGAGAGCAAAAGGAGGGGATATAGAAAAATTAGAGAAACACTTGGACTGAGAATGGTGGAGAGAAAAACAGAACCTGAGAGCACCTTCAAGACCTGTTCTTGAGAGGAAAATTGTATATATATATATATATATTTGTTCTTGAATTATATCACCTTTTTACGTGGTTTTAAATATACTCTTGTTCTTGTTCTAATATTCCATTATGGATTATCATTAGTCTCATAATATAAATTAGTTGTCTTTAACTGGGTTGGTTGTTTTTTACCACGCACAATTGGCATTGGTTGTTGAAAAATCTACTAAGCAGTAGGTTTGAAGGGAGTTATGTTTAGAAATTTCAAATGGAAACGAGCCCAGGTATTCTAGGTCCAGTGGATCTGTAGGATCAACTGCTGGACTTCGTTTTGTCTAGCCGGGACGTAGGAGGGAGGAGCATTCTGACTCCAGACGGGAATCTAGTTCCACTCGGACACCATCCTCTCCGCTTAAGAGGGAAAGTTTGCCTTCCAACCATTTTAGCAGGCCTCAAGCCAGCAGTCAAGATAGGGAGATCGATGATCTTTGGGAGTAAGTATGATCCTTACAGCAGGAAGTTTGGAGGAAAGGGAAAAAGAAAGAAAGGGCTAGAGAGGACTCTTGTTATAGTTTGGATGGAAACAGCCTTCATGGCACAAGGACTGGTAGTTGGCATGTGCATTGGAATAGGGAAAGGTCAAGATCTCGAAAGGGAGAGGGTTAAGAGCTAGTTCACCGTAGAGAAGAGTTTCCGCCACAAAATTTAGGAATGGATGCCATTTGCCAAGCTCTACATCAAATCTCTAGATCCCTTTTTTCTGAGGAAATAGAGAATTTGGATCCACCTCGAAGGTTTGTTTGTCCAGCCTTTGTTATTTATAATGAGAAGTCTAACCTTGTTGAACATGTGGGTTATTTAAATCATAGTATGGCCTTATACGCTCGGAATGAGGCTCTTATGTGCAAAGTATTTCCCTCTAGTTTGGGACCCACTGCCATAAGATGGTTCAATAGTATTTATAAGGGGACAATCCATAGCTATGAGGAGCTGACAAAGGCTTTTAGTTTGAGGTTTGTAACTTGTAATGGATCCCCCAACCTATCAACGCCCTTTTGACCATTTCAATGAAGGAAGGGGAGACTCTATGATCCTATATAGACAGTATTGGGAGTTGTATAATAAGATTGGGGGAAGTCATGGTGGTGTGGCAGCCAATACTTTCAAGCTAGGGTTGCCAGCAGATTTTGAGCTAAGGAAATCTCTCATTAAGAACCCAGCCGAGGACATGGATAACCTGATGGAGCGAATAGGGAGTACAAAAGGTTGGAGGATAATTAGCTCGAGGCTCAGACTAAAGGAAAATCAATGATGCCAAAGAGGAAGGAGAGAAAAGTGGAACCACTACCCCCACAACTGAGGAGGGATTTCTTTCCAATGAACCCCATACTAAGTTCAGAAGTGGTGAATTCAATCTTCAAGGAGCCGATTAATCAAATATTGGAGAAACTAAAGTATGATCCTTACTTCAAGTGGCCGAGTAAAATGAACAGTGATGCATCACGAAGAAATTAGAGCCTGTAGATACTGTATTTTGTCTACCCTCGATTTGCGTATCAGACCCTTAAAATTTCAAAAATATTATTTTTCCACCATGGGGCTGTGGAAACATCTAGATTGACGTGGCACAACCCGTTCGGGCATTGAAGCACTTCAAGTGCCATTTTAGGTCAAAATGACCAAAATGCCCCTAGTCAACCTTGGGTTGACCAAAATTCAAAGTTGGTAAAAAATCATCCCAAAACTATAATTTTCATGATTTTACGTCAAAGTTGAGCTATTCAGAGATTTTCGTCAACTTTGACCAACTTTAACCAAGTTTGATGCAAGGTTGACTCTCGAGGGCACTAGAAACCCTAATTTTGATATGACTATCAGAATGGATTGAAACAAATACCATTGAAGAGATTATTGAATTCCCTTTCCAAAACTATTCATGGGTCGAAATTGAAGTTAAAACGGTTGGGATATCTTGACAATCGTATTGGGCACATTAGCTCACTTCTCGAGGCCATAAATTTTGATTCAATAGTTGGATTTTTATTTTCTTTAGTTTTTTGTAAACTAGACATCCATACCTTTCTAAGGACACCAAGATTAGCTCAATCGGAGTCCGGGAAGGCCTTTCAATGTGTGTTCTAAGTTAGCAGGGAGCATGATAGAATTGCTAATGTCAGCATGTCAGCCTCGGCACACCCTAAAGGGCCGTTGGAGCTGGCAGGCGGCCCTTTAACTGCAAGCTGAATAGTCATTTTTTTCAGCATAAATACCCCTAGAATATAAAAAAATAAATAAAAGCAAATTTTGGGCATTTTGGAGGATTTTCTGGGAGATGCTCTCTCTCTTTCTCTCTAAATTCTCTCTTAAACATACACAAAAACTCTTGATCTCTCACCTTTTTCTACACATCAAGAGGTAGTGTTCTTGCTCTGTTTTTCTCTCCTTGGTCTTGGTACATTGGATTTGAGGTATAGGGGTATCGATGTAACTTTTTAGCTACTATCTGCACCTATTTAATTTCCTAGCTTTTATTGCTTTATTTTTGCTTCATAAATTGTTTTATAGCTTTTCCTAGTGTATCTCTTGCTTTATCTTGATTTCTAGTATGTTCTATAGCTTTTCTAGCATGTCTACTTGTTTTATAACATATTTTATTACTTTGATGTTGCTGTCTTAGTGTGGAACAACGGGGGAGTCGTCACTTAGTTTTTGCAATGGTCTAGGAACTATATATATAGCGTCCTCTTGAGGAAGGACCTTTTTGATCTTACTACCAAAGATATGGGTTTGGAGTTTAGGTACTGTTTTGAGAGGTGTTAGGCACCTAAAACCGCCCAACCCTAAGGTTGGCTTCCTCTCATTGTGTCTTATGTCTTAACCCTATTAAAGGCATATTCAATATTGCATTCTAACACACACATACACACACACACACTCTAGCATACATCTAAGCATACAACATGGCATTAATCATCCCAAAAAGACCTAATCATTCATCTATCACGGCATACCCTAACATATGTCTATCATGGCATCTCTTAACATTCATCTATCATGGCATCTCATATCAACCTAGAATTCATCTACAATCATCTCATATCATATTACATCCAATGTAGAAGCATATAATCATTAACCCAAGGCAGAAACTTAGGCATTAAGCAAATCATGTTATACAAAGCATAGTATAGACTTACATACCTACATGTTCATCAAAGAAAGATAAGGCTTTAGAACAAACAAATGCATGTTCACGTGAATGCATGAATTACCTCCTTACCTTATTGCATCACAGCACCTATGGTATCAATGCATGAACATGTGAATGAGTGTTAATGGCATCAAAACAAGAAAACATAAGGTAAACCCTAGTTTAACATGTGAAAAGCAAACAAACAAACAAACAAACATGTGAAAAAGAAGCTCAAACCATGAATATATGGAAAAAAAGGATTTAAAACAGAAACATTACATGTGAAATAAGAAATAGCATCAAGAAAACTAGGGTTAGGGTTTTTGGGCAGGATCATACGCACACATGAACAAGCCAGCGTGCATAAGCAGGATTATGTGCATGTGGAATCCACCCCAGAAACCCTAGCAACACAAAAAACAGAGCAAGGCTTCAAAACAATAAATCTAACATCCTAACATGCTTTTAAAACATAAGACTACACAAACCTAGACCACATAGACATATAAAACATATAATAAAAAAAAAAAACAGAAAGATTAAAGCATAAAAAGAAAGAGAAAGGGAAAAGAAAGTTTAGCCTAATACCTCAAACACAAAACTTTCCAAGCTTGATTTTTGATCGTTCCCCTCAGTCAAATCTATTCACAATCAATAAGAAACGTGATTAGTAATCATAAACTCGAAGATCAAGGTTAGAAATAGCCTTAATCAAAAGAAAATTGACTTGAGTATGTTTTGTGAAAAAATTCCTCTTTGATTCATTATTAATAGTGAATCCTAGTGTTTTTCTTTAGGATTCTGTGTGTTTTTGAAAAGGTACCATGTATGGCTATTTATATCGAGAAAATAGGGGTTTGGAACAACTCCTAAACGATGTGGGATATGTTCCAAAACTCAGTTTTAATGCAAAAAATTTTCCATCATAGTTTCTGGAATCCGCCATGCATGCGCAGGTTTGAGCTTGCGTACGCATGCATCATGGCCTCGTGTGCAGGTTTCATGCGTGAATAGGCCGAGGGTTCCCTTGGTCCTTATTTTCCAAAAATTGATTTATTTACTCATTAAAAGTTATATTTTCCATTTAAACATTCCTTAAGTCAATTTAACATCTGATTACACCCTAAACCAACCTTTGGTCTTCGAATTTCAGCATCATTGGGCAATGGGGGTCCGAGTCATAATGGGTACAAAATGCGGTGTCTACACCTAGCCTTCGTAGGCTAAGATATGTCTAAATACCTTGCTTGTGCTTAGATCTACATGTTTATGTGCTTCTTGCCATCTTTATGTGTTTGGATTTGCATGTTCATATTCTTAAAGTTTTGTTTGGATGCTATGTGTTTATAGCTATATACCTCTTGTTTATACCTCTTTCTTGTGTTTGGTGGGTAGGATGTAGATCCATACACCCAAGTTCGTCAATAAAGGGTTTGGATTAGTTCCTTTATGCATGCTTATGATTTGTTTGCCCTTTTCCATGTGTTTGTGTTTAGATCCACGATTGTTTGCTTAGATCTAGGCTCTTTGCCTTGTTCTTGTTTGTTTTCCCTTGGTGGGTTTGTTGCTTGATGGTTTTTGGGGCCACTTGTTTGTTTGGTTGCATCTGTCCCCTTTTGGTGGCTTATTTGGATGTAACCATGTGTGAGAATACATCTTCGTGATGTTTGGCTTACTTGTCGTTCGTGTTTCTCTCCTTTGCTTGGCTTTGCATGTTAGGGTTTCTCATGTTAGCCTTTCTATATGTCTTATAACATGTTTACCCCCCCCCCCTGTATGTGATAACATGCTTTGCTTCCTTTGTGCTTGCTATGCTTGTTTTGTGCCATCTTGTTTGGATTTTCTTTGTTTTGTTTGCATCTTAGCATCCTTGTTTATGTCTTCATATGTGTGTCATTACTCCAATATAATGGAACTACGGACACCAAATCTAAACCTACATTTGTCCTTCTAGGACACCCTTTTTTGTTTGATAACATGCTTGTTTACCCTATTGTGTGCTATTCTTTTTTTGTTTCCCCCTTCGTGTGCTCTCTTTGTTTCTGTGGGTACAATCGGGGGAGTATGCCTCGACTGAGTGGATTGGGGCGGAGAAGGGAAATGCAGTCGCCATCTAGATTAGGTCTAGGAACCATAATTATAGCGCTCTTTCATGGAAGGACTGATCTTATTACCAGAGCACATGTCCGGAGTTTAGATATAGAGATGGGAAGGTGTTAGACACCCAACCCCACCTGACTTGTGGGTCGGCTGCCACTCATTGTGTTCTACAACTTAATCTCATTAAAGACAAGTTCAATACTTATCATTCTAGACTTACATACACACTAGCATACATCTAGCAATCAACATGACATTTTCATCCCAAACCCTAACATACATCTATCATGGTATTGCAACATATATAAACCAAGTGCAGAAACATCATGGCAGATCCAAACATCACGTTATTTAGACAAAAATATAAACATGCCAGAAAGGTATTAACATCAAGTATATCCAAAAGATCTAAACATAGTATCAAGGCATCAAACAAACATATTCATCATGCTCATCATGCAAATGCATGTTCATGTGAATGCATGCCTTACCTTGCTATGTCACAACACCTATGCATCAATGCATATTCATATCATATGCATGTTCATAGCAAAACAACAAATTAGAAGATAAAACCCTAATCTAACATGTTAAGAACAAACAAACAAATAAGCAAAGAGACAAAGAAAAAAAATAAGGAATAAGGTAGAAACATATTATGTAAACAGAATAAAGAAAATAGAAGCAGAAAGACTCGAATTAGAGTTTTTGGGCACGAGTATGCGTGTGCATACATAGGGCTTGCATATGTAGCCTAGTTGTATGCGTACGCATACTTTGAGTATGCGTATGCATACATGCCCTAACCCTAACCCAGAAAATAGAGAACAAAGCAGAACAAAAACTTAAAACTAACAACCTAACATGCTTAAGACGATAAAGCAAAGAAAATTTAAGCTAAATAGGCACATTATAGCATAAACAAACAAAAGAAACAAGGAAATAAAGATCAAAACGAAGAAAAGAAAAAGAAAAGGGACTAAGAACATTATACCTCAAAACACAAAACTCCTTAGCTTTATTTTGACCGTTCCCCTCAGTCAATCTATTCATAATCAAATACAAAAGTGATTAGTAAGCTTGAAACTCGAAGATCAAGGCCAGAAAAGACCTCAATCAGAAAAATGACTTGAGGATGTTTTGTGAAAAATTACCTTTCACTATTTCTAAATCTTGTGTTTTTCCTTTAGGATTTTTTGTGCGTTTTTAAAAGGTACCATGTATGGCTTTTTATAGTGAGAAAATAGGAGTTTGGAATGGCTGCCAGATGATGTGGGATTCATTCCAAACCTCAGCTTTAATGCATAGAAACTTAACTTTCATATTTTCTGGAACCCTAGCATGCGTACACAAGTTTAGAGCATGCATGCGCATACGCATGTATGCGTACGCATGCCCTAAGGTTTCTGTGGCCTTTATTTTCCAAAAATAGTTTTATTCAGTTCATAAAAGAGTTAAATTTTCCATAAATACTTTTCTCAAGTCAATTTAAATCTAATCGGGCCCTAAAACAACCTTGGGCTTGGAATTCCAATATCATTGGGGAATGGGGGCCCAAGTCGTAAAGGGTACAAAATACGGTGTCTACAGTTTCTTTGTTATTTCTTTTGCTTGTTTGTTGGCTTTGTGTTTTCTTTGTTGTTGCATGTGAATGCTAGGAGTGAGGGCATGACTTCCAAAGCTCAAGCTAAAAGGGCAAGAATGCAAGCAAGAAGACGCAAACCTAAAAGGGCAATGTTTAGTAGATTAGGAGGCTTAGCCTCCTCATGTGGTTATTTCTTTCCCTCCTTTAGTCTTCTTCTTTAGAACCATGTATCTAGGGAAGGGTTGCTTTCTTTGCATCTTGCTTGGGCCATACCTTTTGGATATAGGCGGTGTATGCTTTATCTTTCTTGTACCTTGCTTGGGTCACGTTTCTTGGATATGACAATGTTTGATTTACATTTCTTGTACCTTGCTGGGCCATACCCTTGGAATGTTGGTGATGTTTGGTTTATTTTCTTGCTCTATATGCTTGCATTGTGCATGATGTATGTGTGTGTCTATTTGTGTGTGTGTGTGTGTGTGTATATATATATATATCCGCTTGTTTATGGGTGGCCATGCACTTTGTATGATAGACTCCCATGGTTAGGAGAGCAACCTTTTTGTGATCATGGGTGCTCTTGACCTTGTAGTGTGGGTATGCGCTTAAGGCGACTATTGTAGGTGTATATTCATGCTACATTGTGTGCGTGGTCATTGCGGTGTGCTTGTCTAGATCCATGTCAACTGGTGACATTGGTTTCCCCGTTTATGCGACATGCATCAATATGTTTGATGCTTTGGTGAGCTTTGGCTCGCCCTAGTATGAATATATTGATGCATGCCGTAAACACAGGCATGAAACCTTGCCGATGCGCCATAGTGCGCCAAACGCGAAACTCTACTGGATTTTCACTGTGAAAATGGAGCACCTTTGTTGCTGTATTCTCAATGCGAAAACTTGGTAAGGATAGTTTTTTGTGTGCTATGATGCACCTAAGGCGAAATGTAGTCGGATTTTCTTCGTGAAAATTTGGCAACAATTCTAAATGTGCTAGCAAAGCATTAATTAAGATCACGCCCCTTCCAAAATCAAACCTCAAAGCCTAATTCTTTTAAAGCCCCGAAAGCTAATGCCAATAGCTTATTTTCAATAGCCAATGTTCGAAAATTAAGATTTTACCAAAACAAAGGGCTGTCTCCAGACAGGCGTTGTGAGGTGCCTAACACCTTCCTCACACGTAACTAGGCTTCCGAACTCAAGAATCAAGATTTTTTTTACCCCTCCATGTTAGATTAGGAAAAACGACATTTTCTAAGCCTAGGATTGGTAAAAAAATCAAATAGAATCAGGTAAGCAATCACACATTAGAAAAAACCCAATGATTGGTGGCTACTTCACTACCTTTGGTAATAATAAGTTAAAATTGAATCAATTCAATCACACACCAGAGGTTCATCATTTTCACACAGCATCCGAGCTTAAAGCCACCCTTAAATGGGATGCGAGCGACGTTGTGACGGGTGGTCGGCCGTTGCGAGACATTGATAGAGCTTACACTATTCTTATAATAGGAAGCAAGGGCATACAACCTAAGACTACTGGGTTTTGTTGGATCATCTGAGTCACTTGACGAAGATAAGGCATCTGAAGGAGTTCCTAGCATTAAACCAAGCTTTCACTCTGAATTTGCAAGGTTTAGAATAGCCACTCGGCTCTTGGACTAATAGGGGTAATCCATGCAGCTGGGACCTATGCCCTTACGCAAGGATCAAGGATGATGACTGTGACACCCCAACCAGGACTCATGTCTAGAGATGAGTCAGATAAAATGAAGAGGTTCGAGCAGGAGTTGGTGTTGGGTTTCACTGACCTAGAAAAGGAAGGGACTTTTCAACCACATCATGATGCCCTAGTGGTCATTCTATGAATAGTTGGTTAATGTCAAAAGGGTCATGGTTGACTAGGGAGTGGGTTGAGATCATGTATGCCAATCTATATTGAGGATTGGGGATGACTCCTAGTGATCTAAGCAGATATGAAACCCTTTTGGTGGGTTTCAATGGCAAGATATCAGGCTCTTCGAGGTCGTAGGTGGAAAAGAGGTGCTAATGGATTTCATAGTAGTGCATGCCTACTCCCCCTATGCAGCAATTCTAGCTCAACCTTGGCTCTATGCCATGGGTGCGCTACCCTCTTCCCTACATCTGAAAGTGAAGTTCCCCACGGAACAAGGAGTAGGGGAGATCAAGGAGTAGCCCAATGATGCTGCATTATTGCCATAGCCCAGAAGAGCTAGATTCGAGAGGACATAGTAGGATTATCTATGCAATTATAGCAACCACAGTCTGGAGCTCGGGATTCACCAAGGGCACTGTCAACGCCAGTGGATCAATGCGAAGGTCTTAAGAAGGTTTATATCAATGTGAAGGCGGATAAATATTTCCAGGTTGGTTAATAACTATTAATGTGACATATTGTGATTTGTGTATAATAAAATTGGTGGGAATGATGGACCCATGAGAACTTGATATTTCTAGAATCACAATTTATCACCTTAATAAGTTGTAAAAATTTTGTGCATCTGGCATCGCTTTTTTTATTTTTTTAGAGGTTAATTTGCAAGTTTAGTTCTCAACCTTTGACATTTTTTTTTTCAAAATCATTATTATATTTTCAAAATATTTCAAAATTTTCCTATTAGTCATTTGATAAATGGAATATGCTGACATAAAAAACCAAATTCATGAAATTGTGGTCACTTTAATGATGTGAAAACTATAACGTGGCATGCATTCTATTTGTAACGTAAGCATCTTCCATCCATTATATGAAGATAAGTACTTTTTTAAAACAATTTTGAAAATGTAAGAACTAAAGTGAAACATTTTAAATTACAAGGTTGATTTTGAAACAAATAATCAAATATACAATTGAAGTATATATTTTTTAATATTGGGAAATTACAGTAAACTCACTTGTGGTTTGGCTCGTTTTCACTTTGCCTACCCGTGGTTCAAAACTTAACATTTTGCCCAGTTGAGGTAACTTCCGTTAGGGATTTGTTATCCACCTCTCCCTTTGCCGTCAGAAATACATATTTTTAGGGAAAAACAAACATGACAAAAATAAAAAAGTTAGGGTTTTTGATTGTTAAGAACTTCATCCATAGACTTTTCATCATTTGTTAAATCCACTTCATCCAAAGACTTACCATTGCTACTCTCTTCCACATGTTCATCAACAACATTTCGTTGATTAGAAACCCTCTGAGATCGTCTATGCCCAACAACTTCTTCAACATACCATTCAATTTTGAAGCCTCCCTTAATCTAGAACTTAAATTCCCACTACTACTTAACCCAACATCAGATTTCCTTTTTGCATAAAACCCCATCTAATCAAGATCTCGGCCTTAGCATACCATCGAAAAGCAATGCCAATGTTTCTAAGGGATTGTGATGCAGATTGCTTAAGGAAAAATAAAATATTATAATATTTTATGTTATTTTCTTTTTCCTAGTTGAATTAGGATTTTAATTGTTTTTCTTTTCCTAATTACATTGCTTTTCCTTTTTCAAGTAGAAATAGGTTTATTATTTCTTTTCCTAAAAGGAGTAGGAGAAATTCTATTCCTATAAATACTCTTTATAGAGAGGTTATTTATGTTATGTGTGTTTTTGAATAAAATTTTGCTAGAGAGGTTTTCTCTATTATTTTGCCTATTAGCCTATGTGTTCTTGTAGAACTTAGGTTTAGTGGAAGAGTTGTAGTATTTGTGTGTTATAGATTCTGCTTCTACACGCCTATGTTGCATAAGATTGTGTCTAAGAGACATGAGCAGCTGCTAAAGCATACCTTGAATCAATGGCTTGCTTGATGAATCTCTTCCATTCTTTACAGAGACGCAGAGCTTCATTTTTATCAGTTTTGGAGTTAGCACAACCCATTTTCTCAAAGTCCAAACACTACCCCCACCACAACTGAACAAAAATCACTACATCAATAAGACCACCAAAAGCCACTACAATCTAGTCCTTGAAACAAACCCCATTATCAGAGCCTTCATAGTGAAATGAATCATTCAATAAAAATATTAAAAACTCACTTGAACAAAAGCTAGTGAAAACAGGGGAGGCAAAAACTTTGGGTTTCCAGCACTACATTTTGGCCGTAGGAACTGCTGTTATGATTCCATCAATGTTGTCTTCTTCACTTTTTTTTTCTTTGTGGTCTACTTCTTGCTCACTTGCTAGCGTGAGAAGATTCGTAACTCCACCCCTCTTCATGTTCTTAACTTGTCTGAGATTGTCACCATTTTTGCCTTCGTTGCTTCCTTCATCTACCTCTTTGGTTTCTTTGGAATCAATTTTGTCCAGTCGATTCTTCAACCTTCCACTGATCTCTAGCCTAAGAGGATGAAATCGACGATGCCCTAAACACAAACGAAATCATTCTTAAAGAAGACTCTTGTAAAGTCCCTTGTGGTGTTGGCCTCGATTGCTCACCTCCTCAGAACTCTATCTCTCTCTCTTTTGCTCTGCCTTTTGATTTATACAAAAGTTCTATTGAGCTTGTTTTTGATTCATGTACTATTCCCCCACTTTGTTCTTATAGAAGTCCTTAAGCAGTTAAAAACCCTAACTTTTTGATTTTTGTTATGTTTGTTTTCCCCTAAAAATATGTTTTTCTAACGGCAAAGGGAGAGGTGGGTAATAGATCCCTAACGGAAGTTACCTCAGATGGGCAAAGTGTTAAGTTTTGAAGTACGAGTAGGCAAAATAAAAACGGACCTAACCACAAGCAGGTTTACTGTAATTTCCCCTTTTAACATAGTTCAGTTACTCTTGAGTCTTGACAAACCATGGTCGCTTTTGGCCTAAGCTATTTTGGCCTTTTCTTAGGGTCCCCTTCAAGAAAGGGCCTCAAAATGATGTATTTAAAAAAAAAAAAAAAACAACAACAACAACAATATACATAGATTGTGTTTTATCTCTCTTGACTCACCTAAGAGGTTCCCAAAATTATAGACCAACAGAAACCCAATTAAATGAATCCTAAGTTGTTTTACCAAAAAAATAAATATTGTGAGCATGCAAAATTTTAATTGACAATTTCACGTAACAACCTAAGGCTTAGATTTTTAAAAAGTAGTCTCCCATATGGTAGATTATCAAACATAAACCACTCATATTTAATTATAAAATGTCCTATTGTTAGGATATTTTGTGCTGGAAAATTTCCTTTATAAAACATAAAATCTCATGTTTGGAAATTCAAATAATTAAAATTGATTCACAAATATGAATTTGTATTTATGAATAAATGAGTACAATTCTCTATATGTAAGTTTTTTACAAAAAAAAAAAAAATCCTCTTATTCAATCTTTTAAAGTTTCTAGAGGTCTTTGGAGCTTGATTCCAACAAAACTTTGAAGCTTGGAAGAAAGATTCAAATGAAGTATTTTTGAATTTTCTTGAGGCAGAATTTCTTCATAGCTTTGATGCTTAAAAATTTTTATTCTTTGAACGAGCTATGGAGTGCCTCTATTTATGCTGGTTCCTCATGATGAGTTTCATTATAAATTAATCTGTTTAAGGATAAGTGATGAACTATGATTGGGCGAATATCAGAGAGGTCCCACTAGGACTTGTGTTTGTTGATAATTATACCTAATTTTATTTCTTTTATTGAGGATAATTATTAGCTAATTTGATTGGAAGACTTATCTTTATCTTGTGGGTTGAAGCAAAACATGGCAATTTTTATTTTTTGATATGAAATCAACTTGGATGACACATGACACTATTGGATTGATTTCATTTAATTATTTTAGAGACACTTAAATTTGAAATTTGTCGCTAAATTTTGACTTGGCACTTTGTAATTGACTAATTTTATTTGCCTCCTATAGTTGTATCAAAAGTTTCAGTTGTAATTGCAAAATTTCCTTGTATTTGAATTTCATTTCGTTTTTAACTACATCAAGTCATTGCGGTTCAAGTGGAGAAGAAAGAGTTAAATTGCTACAGTAGGAATCTCAACCAAGCAAGATTCAATATGGTACACAAGATTATAGTGAGATTATCAGAATTTGAATTCAGTTACACAAATAGTTCACCTAACTTCTCAAAAAAAAAAAAAAAAAAAAAAAGTTCACCTAAAACTCACTTAAAAATTAGCTGAGCGAGTTTGCCCAAAATTTTGTTTTTCCCGATTATTCTAGTAACCAGCCAACCCTCAATTGTGTCTTGCATATCGAAAATTAAAACACTAATCTTAATAGTGGTCATGTGTGTGAGTTAGGGGTGATAATGTTTGACATGACCCACAAATACTACATGGATATTTATGGGTTAGGTTGGGCCTTAGAGAGCTCGGGTCAACCTGAAAGCAACACTATAAGAACCGTGTTAGAAGTGGGTTGACTCGCAATTGATATGTTTGACACATTAATTTTTTCATGTCGACATGAAATGACCCATTTAACACAACATATTTAACCCATATTAAAAATAAATATTCATTTTATATTTTTGTTGAACTGTTTTATCTTGAATTTGAGCTGATGTGTATGCACACCGTATTTTGTCCACCATTGATTTGTGTGTTGGACCTCGAAAATCTCAAAAATATTAACTTTTTTCCATGGGGCCGTGGAAACATCTAGATTGACGTGGCGCAACTCGTTCGGGCATCAAAGCACTCAATGTGCAATTTATGTCAAGTTGACCAAAATGCCCCTAGTCAACATTCGGTTGACCGAAAGTCAAAGCTGGTCGAAATTATCCCAAAACAATATTTTTCATGTTTCTACGTCAAACTTGAGCTACTTGGTGATTTTCGTCAACTTTGACCTAAGGTTGACTCCTAAGGCCTCAAAAACCCTAATTTTGATCTAATCATCAGAACGTGTTTAGACCAACGTCATTGCAAAGATTATTGAATTCCTTTTCCAATGACTATTCATGGGTCGAAATTGAATTTAAAACGGTAGAGATATCTTGAAAATCGTGTAAAGCGCATTAGCTCATTTCTCAATGCCATAACTTTTGATCCAATCGTTAGAATTTCAATTTCTTTAGTGTTCTGAAAACTAGACATTTGAATCTTTATAGGGACACTAAGATCAGCTCAATTGGAGTTTGGGAAGGTATTCAAATATGTGGTCAAAGTCAGAACTAGAAAAAGTCAAACTACTGACGTTAGTGTACAAACCCGGCGGCCACTAAAGCGCTGCCAGCCCGACCCGGTGCACCTTTAAGCCTTGAGAAGCATGCTAAAAGTTTATTTACCCTCCTAGACCCTCGGATTAAAAAAAAAAAATTTGGGCAATTCAGAGCATTTTTTAAAGTAGATTCTCTCTCTTTTCCTCTTTAAATTCTCTCCCAAACACATCAAAAAACTTTTGATTCCTCTCTTCTCTCAACAATTAAGAGGTAGTGTTCTTGCACTCTTTTTCCTCTCCTTGGTCTTAAGACTTTGGATTTGAGGTTTAAAGGGTGTAGATGTAGCTTTTCAGCTACAATCTACACCCTTTGCTTTATCTTTGTTCATAGCATGTCTATTTGATTTACATAGTATATCTTTGCTTTTTCTTGCTTCCTACGACGTTTTATAGCCTTTTGAGCACTTCTCCTTTCTTTTTGCCATGTTTTACCGCTTTGACGTTGTTGGCCTAGCCATCTTGGGCTAGGATATACCGAAATATTGTGTTTGTGCTTAGATCCATATGTCTAGGTTCCTTTTAGCATGCTTATGCTTAGATTTGCATGTTTATGTGCTCCTTGCCATGTTTATGTTTGGATCTATATCTTTGAGTGCTCCTTGTCATGTTCATTTGTCTAGATTTATATGTTGATTGTTATGCCATGTGCTTCTAAAGCCTTTTTCGTCTCTTGTTATGCCTTTTTCTTGTGTTTTGGTCCTTTAAGTAGGATGTAGATCTAGATCTTGTGGTCTAGGCCTACATCCATACACCTAGGCCTATATCAAAGGTTTTGGATCATTTCCTTTGTGCATGTCTATGCTTGCTTGCTAGCTTCTTTGCTTTATCTCCATGCTTGCCTGTCTAGATCTAGGCTTTGCCATGCTTTATGCTCTCTGTGGGCTTGTGCTTGTCGGTCCTTGGGGCCACTTGCTTGCGTGGTTGCATCCACCCCTCTTGTGGCTTGTTGGATGTGACCACTTATGAGACACATCTCCGTGATGTTGATGTGCTTGATACACACCTTTCTCCACTCTGTACGATGTTGTCATGCTTGCCTCACTTGCTTTGTGCCACCCATTTGGCTTTCTTTGCTTCTTCGCATCTTTGCACGCTTGCCTACATGTTCATGCATGAGTCTGTGTGTCTTCCATACTCCAATCCAATAGAACTATGGACACTTAATCCAAACCTACATTTGTCCTCCTAGGACACATTTTTTTCATTTGATAACATGTTGTTTGCCCCCGTTTGGCTCTCTCTCCTATTGATAGTTTTTTTTTAGCATGCTCTCTTTCTACTTATTTCTTTGCTTGTCTATTAGCTTGTTTCCTTTGTCATTGCATGTACACGCGTGGAGCATGGACACTTGGAGCAAGGTTGCGACCTCCTAGATGCAAGCAAAAAGGGTAAGGATGCAAGTAAGAAGACGTAAGCCCATAAAGGGCAATGTTTAGTGGATTAGGAGGTCTAGCCTCGCCGAGCGGTTTTCTTTCTCCTTTTCTCTTAGCCTCTTCTCTAAAGCATTGTATTAGGGTTCCTCATTTCCTTGTACCCTTTATCTTTCTTGCCCCCTTGCTTGGGTTGCATTCCTTGGGTATAGCAATGTCTGTTTTATTTTCTTGCTCTGTGTGATAGCATTGTGCATGATGCATGTATATATATGTCTGCGTGTGTGTGGGTGATCATGCACTTTGTATGATGAACCCTAATGGCTACATAAGTGACCTACTCTAGCCATGAGCACTCTTGACCTTCTGGTATGAGTATGTGCTCAAGGCATTGCTTGCAGGTGCATATTCATGTCATATTGTGTGCATGGTCACCGTGGTGTGACCGTCTCGATCCATGTCACTTAGTGACATCGTTTTTCCCCCTGTATGCGACATGTATCAATATGCTTGATGCTTTTAGGGGCTTCGGCTCATCCTAGCACGAGCATGTTGGCACGTGTCATCACATAGGCATGAAACCCTACTGGTGTGCCATAGTGCACCAAACGCGAAACTCTACCAGATTTTCATCGTGGAAATGGGGCATCCCCATTGCCATATTCTCACAACAAAAGCTTGGTGAGAATAGCGTTTTGTGTACTATAACGCACTTGAGAAGAAGCGCTGCTGGATTTCTGCCACGAAAATAAGGTGAAATGCTGCCGGATTTTTGCCGTAGAAGTTTGGCAATAATTCTAAACACACTAGGGAAGCATCGATCGAGACCTCACCCTTTCCGAATCCAAACCTTAAAGTCAAATTCTCTTAAAGCCCCAAAAGCTAATGCCAATAGCTCGTTTTCAACAGCCAATGTCCTTAAATTACAATTTTACCAAAACAAAGGACTGTCTATGGACAGGCGTTGTGGGGTGTCTAACACATTCCCCACACGTAACTAGACTTTTTGAATGCAAGAATCAAGATTTTTTACCCATCCAGATTAGATTAGGAAAAAAGAAATTTTTCTTAACTTAGGATCGGTAATAAAATCAAATAGAGTTAGGTAACCAATCACACTTTAGAAAAATCCAATGATTGGTGGCGACTTCACTTACCTTTGGTAATTTCCTTAAAATTGACTCATATTCTAGTCACACATCCGAGGTACAACCTTCCTCCACAGCACCCGAGCTCCGAGCTACGTATCCACGTGCATACCCTATCCTCTAGAAAAGGGGAGAAGTGCGCGAGCATCGCTGCGATAGGTGGTCAAACTACCGCGAGGCATCGACACCTACCTTGAGGTTTTGGCTAATACCAAGCAGGTCCAAGAATTTTCAAAACTAACCAATTTAATCCCTAAGCACAACATGATCCCTAAACAACGTTAGGGACTTTAGTATCCACTGACTTTCTTTTTTCTCTCCTCCCTCTCTCACTCTATCTTAGACCTCTCTTTTCTTTCAAACCACCACCTTGACAACTAAAACTCAGTAGGTGAGACTCATAGACACCATAGCAAATAGATATCGCAATTCACTCCATAACTTGCAAGTTTAAACCCAAATCATGCCCCAAAAAAAAAAAAAGCGCACTATAACCCATAGATCTAATCGCTGAGACCACAACCACCACCTCACCACCATTGTTACAAAGCCCACCACCACAAACCAAAACCATAAACTAGAACTTAAACCACCGTAGACCTATGCTTACAGCCACCCAAATCAAACCAATCCAAAAACCCATGGCCAAACCAAACCAAACCAATTCCAGCCACCAGACCACCAAACCCACGCACCACCACCGTCGAAAACTAAATTTGTCATCATCAACACCATAAGGAGACCACATCACAAGATCAATGTCATTGTTTCCTGAAGAAGACTGCCCAAATAAGAGAAGTATCCAAGTAAAGGAGAGATTGAGTTTGAATTCATACCCATAAAAAATTGTTCACATACACTAGAAAATACACCACCCAAACAACAACAATAATCAAGATTCACAAACTCACACCCCAAAAACACTAGACATTTCAACAAAATCCAGCTTCTTAAACCCAAACCTATCATTAATGAGACCTATAAACAAAAAATCATGCCCCCAATTCAAAAAAAAAAAAAAAAAAAAAACCCACAAAGAAATACCAAATCAAACACAAATTCCAAACCCAACAAATCCCCCAAGCCAAACCTTAAATACAATAGTAGAGAAATCAAGATTCAACACCAATCATGGTGGTTGTGGATCTCGCCGACTTAGTTTTGTTGGCTATAGTGATGGTATGAAAGAGAAGAGAGGTTTGAGATAAAGTCAGGGAGAGAAGCGAGAGAAGAGAGTAGGGAGAACATAGAAGAGAGAGAAGGGAGAGTGAAAAAAATAAGTAATGTTTGTTAACTTTGTTTAAAGACCAAATTGTGCATAGGGACCAAGTTGGTTAATTTTGAAAAGTCTTGAACTTGCTTAGTATTAGCCCAAACCTCAAGGTAGGTTACTGTATTTTACCCTAAATATTTTGATGTTATTTTGATGTTATTATTATCAAATTGTATGCTTAGTAGAAATTTTAAAGTTATCAGTTTGTATTAAATCTGTTGATTATTAAATTTAAAATAATATCAATTAGGTTTTTTATTTTTTATTTTTTGAGAAAGAAGTCGATAACTTTATTAATCAGAAGCTGGTAAATCAGCCATAGCAAAATTGATAAAGTCTGGAAGAATAGACTCCATCCAGACTAACAATGGTGAAAACAACCTGACTCTTCTTGCCAAAGCATCTGCCACCGAATTACCCTACCTACCCTTATGAGAAAAAGACCAGCTCTTGAATGAGCTTACAAGTAAAACAGTATCCTTTAGCATATGGCCTAAGGAGGAATTAAACAACTCACCCTTTTTCAACACGTTGATGACTATCTCCGAGTCACCTTCAAGAATGGAATTATCCAACCCCACTTCACTGATGAATAAAGCCGCACCTCTAGCACCCAACAATTCCAGTAAAGTAATAGATGAAGGGTTTAGAATTCTTTTCGTTAAGGAGGATATGACCTCGTCGTTGGAATTTCTAATGACCACACCATTACCTGCTTCTCCACTCTCTGCAAAAACAGCCTCATCAAAGTTAGTTTTGTAGCAGCCCACATCTAGAGGTTTCCACTTGACACATTTTCTTGGTTTTGGCATCACAGGTTTGGTGTGTAGGTACTGGCCAGCCTCGCTATGCACACTGTCCAGCGAAGATGATTTTTCATCTGCGCTGATCTTATTTCGTTAGCGCCACAACATCCAAGCCGTAACTGCAAACTCCTCTTAAGGCATTTGGTTTATTACCAATTACCTCCATCAGGTCAATGAGAGAGCTCCTTGAACATTCCCTGTGATCAATCCAGCTGAAGTCAACATGCCACACAGCCCTTAACACCTCACATTCCCACAAGCAACGTAGCAGAGTTTCTTGATTCCCCACGCAAAAATTACTGCCATCACCGATTAGGATCTTCCTTTTCTTTAAATTCTATTTTGTGGGTAGCGAATCAGAGCATGCACGCCATAGAAAGTGCTTAACTTTACCCGACACTTTGAGCTTCCATAATCGCTACCAGAATTCCTTCACTGATTTAGTTGATGAGCTTCATGGACGGTCCGAATTTTCTTGTATACACAAAAGATTATAACCAGATTTTACCAAGTAATCGCCATTCTTGTTGCCTGGCCAATAAAGGTGATCTGGTTGCTGAAAAGAGCTGATGGGAATAGCTTTAATTTGTTGCGCTTCAAAGGGGAGGAAATTTGAATCAATTAAACTCGTATTCCACCCTCCATAGATAGCGTCCAGCAGGTCAGCGACAAAAGATGATGATGGCAGGTCAGTTGATGTTGAAAGCACCCTCCCACCATGCTTCATTGGCAACCAATTGTCTTTATAAATCTGAATGGAGTGACCATCACCAACACACCATTTTCCCCCATATTTATCACCTTTCGAGCTTTAAGAATGCTTTTCCAAGCAAAGAAACCTGTGGAAACTTTAGCTTAAAAAATAGAGCAATTTAGGAAGTACTTGACCTTGAAAACTCTATAGAAAAGTGACTCCGTGTCTTGGGTTAACTGCTAGACTTGTTTTGCCAGCATTGCCTCATTGAATTAACATAAATCTTTAAATCCCATTCCCCCCTCCCCTTTAGGTCAACATAGTGTCACCCATTTCTTCCAATACACCTTCCTTCTATCTCCTCACTGCCCCCACCAAAACTTACGAATCATGGCTTCGATATCTTTACATAGACCCACCAAAAGCTTAAAGCAAGACATATAAAATGTAGGAATTGCTTGGATCACTGTTTTTAGTAGGACTACCTTGCCTGCTAGAGATAGAATTTTTTCCTTCCACCGTTGCAATTTTTCCCACACTCTTTCTTTTATAAAGTTCAAATTGGTAGATTTATTCTTTCCCACCATAGTTGGCAACCCAAGGTATTTCTCATACCCCTTTATTTCTGGGACCCCCAAAAACTTCTTTATAGAATTTTTAACCTCAATGGAAATAGATTTACAAAAGAAAAGAGTGGTTTTTTCCTTGTTAACCTATTGGCCTGAAGCTTTTTCATAAATATCAAGAATCTCTTGAATAGTCTGAAATCACCCAACTAAGCTTTACAAAAGAGTAAGCTGTCATTTGCAAAAAAACAATTGAGTAATCTTCAGACCATTTTTACATAGAGAGAAACCCCAAATCCTATCAACATGTGTAGCTTGATGAATAAGAGATGTTAAACCCTTAGAAACAATGAGAAAAAGATAAGGCGACAATGGGTCCCCTTGTCTAACGCCCCTAGATGGTTTAATATTACCTTTTGCTTCTTCATTGACCAAAATTGAGTAAGAAATAGTACTAATACATTTTGTAATAAGTTGTATCCATCTCGAATGAAAGCCCATCTTCTCCATAATTTTGATAAAAAATACCCACTCCACTCTATCATAAGTTTTGCTCATATCTAGCTTAAGAGCCATAAACCCCGATTTGCCTGCTTTTTTTGTTTTCATATGATGGAGAAATTTAAAGGCTACTAAAATGTTATCTGAGATGGCCTTATCAAATTGAAAGACACTTTGTGTGTCAGATATGATATTAGGCAAAATTTGCTTCAGACGATTAGCCAACACCTTAGAAACAAGCTTGTACAAAATTTTACATAAAGCAATGAGACAAAAATCAGAAACTCTTTTAGGGCATTTTACTTTTGGGATAAGTGTGAGGAGAGTATGATTTAAATCAGGGCAAATATCAATCAGGTTAAACAAGCTTAAATGAGTCTCTTTTTTTAATCAAGTTAAATGGGTTGTATTTGTATTAACATAACTTGTTTAATTATTAAGTGGGTTGAAATGAGTCAATGTCACATTTGTGTTAACCTAATACAACATGTTTATTAAGTGTGTTAAGTGAATCTGGATCATGTCAACCTACTTCATTATTAAGCCATGTTAGGGTTGAAAGGTTATTACACGATTATTAAATGGATTGTAATTGGTTTGACTTATTTAGCCGAATACCCTTAAATCAACACAACACAAATGTGATGCACCAACATGAATTGACACCCTTGTGAGTTGTGATGTGATTACTTAATGATTACCGTATCTTCATTGTCCATGAAATCAGTTAATTAATCGCTTGAACCATAATTTGTACAGAGAGGAGCCATTGTTAGTGATTTAGACGCATTTTTTCACCTGTTCAGAATTGTGCCTATTTTTTTTTTTTTTTTTTTGATAAAATTGTTTTGAAGCGGACCTGAAACAGTGTAAAACAGGTGTGAACAAAGCTAGTATGAGACCGAAAATTCTAATAATCTAAACTAACAATAAAAGCAAGGGAACCCACCTTGTTGAATTCCCATTTCCACATAGTATAAACAAACATTTTTCTTTTGTCCAAATGTGTGACCAATGACCAACCCATTTCATAAGCAAGAAAATCCAGCCGCTCCTTTTTGTTTTCCAGTCAAAGCAGTCAAATTTAATTCATTGCCACGAATATACAAAACACACAGTTTCTCTCCACTCACTCATCCATGGCCAGTTGGTTTTTACATTTTCTACGGAACAAAAAATAGCGTGTTTAAACTCTGAATATTCAAACACAAAGACCCTCTCTCTCTCGCTCTCTTTCTCTCTCTCTTTCCTTTGCCTTTTCACTTGGACTTTTGTGTCTTTGGGTTGTTGGAAAAAGTAGAAAGACTCACACATAAAGGAAGTCTTTGTGTGACAACAACACCCTACAGATGATGCTTCCTAGCTGATTCTTGAGTTCCTATACTGCAGAGAGTGTCTTCTACGTTTTAAGTGTTGCCCTCTTTTCTTCTTTTTCCTTTTAATTATTATATCTGTTTCATTCTTCTTCTTCTTCTTCTTCTTATAGCTATAGCTACTTCTCAATCTGATACAACATAGTCATCATCTCAGGTATGTCTGAGACCACCATTTTCTCTTCTAGGTATCTCCTAAATTGTCTTACTATTTGATGTGTCACTGAGATTGATCAATTGGGTTGCAAATTTTTCTTGGGTTTTCTCAACGATTTAAGGTTAGTGTCAGTAACATCCTCTGTGATCATTTTAGGGCTGTTAGAGTTGCTACTGTTCATTTGTTTGTTGGGACTTTTTATTTCTATAATTGTTTTGCTTTAGATTAAGTTCTCTTCAGTTGGGTTATATTCTAGTTGAATTGGGTCTTTTCTGAGAGTGGAAATTAAATTTCCTTTTTTTTTTTTTTAAATATATTATTATTGGGGTCTGTACCATTACAGCTAAATTTTGTAAATTGAGTGTTTTATGCTCCAAGTTCGTTGAAAGTCCTTTGTATTGTGAAATTTGTAATTGGGTTTTGAGTTATTTTATTCTGAGGAGACTCCATAAGAAATATTCCCATGCACATGATGTTGAATGGCAAAGATTTTGTTCGTCTAGGTCACACTTTGATCTTGTCTGTGATGGTGGTGGTGGTGTGTAGTAGTTCGAGTTATGCCACTCCTACTGATATTTACTGCTTGAAAACTATCAAAGAGTCTCTTGAAGACCCTCTCAACTACTTGAACTCTTCATGGGATTTTAACAACAATACTGAGGGATTCATTTGTAAGTTCACTGGTGTTGAATGTTGGCACCCTGATGAGAATAAAGTTCTAAATATCCGCCTTTCAGACATGGGTCTTAAGGGCAAGTTCCCTCGAGGCATTGAGAATTGCTCAAGCATGACAGGCTTAGATCTTTCTAGCAACAAGTTATCTGGACCCATCCCTAGTGATATATCACTGAAACTTCCATATATTACAACCCTTGATCTCTCATCCAACAGTTTTTCGGGTGAGATCCCATTGAGTCTTGCAAATTGTACATACTTGAATGTGCTTAAACTCGATAACAACCAGTTAACCGGTTCAATCCCTCTGCAACTCGGCCAGCTCAATCGGATGAAGACTTTTAGTGTGTCCAACAATCGTTTGTCAGGTCAAGTCCCTACCTTCAGTTCTTCCATACAGACCGTGAACTATGCAAATAATCTAGGACTTTGTGGGGAAACTCTGGCATCTTGTCCAGGCATTGTAAAGAAATCTCGTGTTGGAATTATTGCAGCAGCAGCCGTTGGTGGTGTAACTTTTACGGCTATTTTCGTGGGTATTGTTCTCTACTACTTCTCACGTGGTGTGGTTATTAAGAAGAAGGAAGATGACCCTGAAGGCAACGAATGGGCTAAGAACATCAAAGGAAAAAAAGGCATCAAGGCAAGTTTTCTGATTCAAAACATTGCTCATAGAAAATAGCTATTTTTGATATCTAGTTTGCATAAGTAAAGCTATCTTTTCCTCCATTTCTTGATTCTTGTATATAGAATAACTTGTTGAGCCTTAAAAAAGACTAACAAAGAAGGTAATGCTACGTACAGGTTTCAATGTTTGAGAAGTCAGTTTCGAAAATGAAGTTGAGTGATCTCATGAAGGCAACTGACAACTTTAGCAAAAACAATATCATTGGAATGGGAAGAACCGGAACGCTATACAAAGCATTGCTTCCTGATGGTTGTTCCCTTATGGTTAAGAGGCTTCAAGACTCTCAGCGATTAGAGAAAGAATTTGTGTCTGAGATGAATACGCTGGGGAATGTGAAGCACGGCAACTTGGTTCCCTTGATGGGGTTTTGCATGGCAAAGAAGGAGAGGCTTTTGGTGTACAAATACATGGAAAATGGGACACTCTATGATCAATTACATGATACAGAACCTGAGGCCAGGAGCATGGACTGGCCCTTGAGGCTCAAAATTGCAATTGGAGCAGCTAAAGGTTTGGCATGGCTTCATCATAACTGCAACCCACGGATTATCCACCGAAACATAAGCTCCAAATGCATACTTTTAGATAAGGATTTTGAGCCTAAGTTATCTGATTTTGGCCTCGCAAGGCTTATGAACCCCATTGACACCCATTTGAGTACTTTTGTTAATGGGGAGTTTGGCGATTTGGGTTATGTTGCTCCTGAGTATCCACGGACATTGGTAGCCACTCCGAAGGGCGATGTTTATAGTTTTGGAGTTGTTTTGTTAGAGTTGATTACGGGTGAGACACCGACCCATGTGGCTAGTGCCCCTGAGAGCTTTAAGGGAAGTTTAGTTGAGTGGATCACAGATCTGTCAACTACTTCTCTTGTCCAAAATGCCATTGATAAGTCTTTGCTCGGAAAGGGTTTTGATAATGAGCTTACCCAATTTCTTAAAGTTGCTTGTAATTGTGTATCGCCAACTGCAAAACAGAGACCTACTATGTTTGAAGTATACCAGCTTCTTAGAGCAATCGGGGAGAGATACCATTTCACAACTGATGATGACATCTTGATGCCAACTGATACCAGTGATGCTAATTTCCCAGATGAACTTATTGTTGCTCAAGAAACAATTCAGGTCCATTGAATGACAAAGGTTAATTTTAGCATGAGATATTGTAGTTTGATCCCATAAGAAAGGAGCATGTTTGATATATAATAGTTCTAGCTGTAATGACTTATTAACATTATTATGCAATAATGCAAAGATATATATGTAGAGTTTCATAGGTTTTTTGTGTCACTTCCTTGTTTGAAGCAAAAACTGTATGTAGCATATTCTATTTGCTATGTTGTAATGTTAGCTTCTATTATTTCATTTCATTGTCGGGAAAATTACATTTTACCACCCTAAACTATGACTTAAATTATACTTTGCACCCTAAACTATTCGAATACGTTATTTGCACCCTAAACTATAAATCACGTGACTTACAAACGTGTATTGCTTAAGTGGCACAAATTTAAAAGTCCAAAAAACTCCTCTTCCTAGTCAATTAAAAACAAAATTTCTAGGTCTCTCACGTGTGTGTGCATATCAACCTCTCCCTCAAATCAAAATCTCTGCAATCCTAAATCCCCAAATCAAAATCATCTTTGGCACCACTACTACTCCACCACTGTTATTCTTAGAAGCATTAGTCTCTAGACTTCATATTTTAGATTACTTTTTGGAAAAAAAAAAATGATCCAGATTTCCATGCTTGTTGCAGCTTAGTATTTTTCTGCTATTCATATTTATATAGTTAGTAACGTGGTCTCTTTGGTATGCTTCAAGGATGGGAAGTGTGCGGTTATGGATGACATTTGACATTCTTTGATCCTAATGCCTAGGGAAGGGCAAGAAGATACTATTTCGTGGTAATAATCATTGAATTATGTACAAAGCTTTCCACTGAATTTTTCTATCATCATTTTCTGTTCTTTGTTGTTTGTGCACATTTTTACAACAATCCAGGAAACTAGCATGGAGGGTTATTCTGAAAATCAATACTCATTGCTCCATCATAACAACTTTTCCTTCAAAACCATCCAGGAATTATCACTTGCTATGTTGCAAAATCATTGGCTTATTTGAAAGTTGATAAATAAAATGTGTTGCTCCACTATTAAGAGTGGTGTCACAGTGGTGGTGCCAAAGATGATTTTGATTTGGGGATTTATGACTACAGGGATTTTGATTTAGGGAGAGGGCTAATACACATGAGAGAGAGCTGGGAAATTTTTTTTTTTTTTTTTTTTGATTGATAAGATGGGGTTTTTGGTCTTTTAAGTTTGTGCTACTTAAGTAATACACATGTGCAAGTCACATGTTTCATATTTTTGTCCAACTTAACGGTAAAACCAACATTGGGAGTGCAAAATGTAACAAATGTCATATTTTAGGGTGCAAACTGTGCATTCGAATAGTTTAGGGTGCATAGTGTAATCTTGGGTATAATTTAGGGTGGTAAAATGTAATTTTTGCCCCCATTTTATATTTGATAATTGCTTGTGGATTTGGATTTGGGCAAGTAAACTAATCTAAACTTAAACAACACCACCCCCCCCCCCTCCCCCTCCCCCCAATGGGCAGCTCTACTTGGAGCCCGGGGGGTTCAAATGAACCCCCTATTGGTCACAAAAAAAAAAAAAAAAACTATATATATATTTATATATATTTTACCTCCCTAAAATAAAATTTTGAACATGTTGATCATGGATTTTTTTACTAAAATAAGTTTGAATATGATCCTCTTAACAATATCTTCGCATTTTTCTTACACACACACACACACAAAACCAATTTGATTTAAAATCTGGGAAAAAAAATTAATAAGTCCAATGGATCAATGGGAGATCAATGGATGAATAATTTTAGCTCGTAGGATTGATAATGAAGAAATCATTTAACAATTTCAATATATGAAACATCATAGAAAGCAATTGTAAAACTTTATGTATTTCGGTTTTTTTTTTGTTTTGTTTTTTGTGATGTCGATATATTCAAGTTCTCTTTTGTTTTAAATTTTGCGTAATTTATATTTCTTATTGACCCCCCTAAAAAAATATCCTAGAGCAACCCCCCCCCCCCCCCCCCCCCCCCCAAAAAAAAAAAAAACAAATTTGATGATATGCCTAGTATTTCCTTAGTTGTAGTAGCTACTGTAAATACAAAATCTCAAGCTTGGAAATCAAACAATCGAAATAATTTCATCAATGTATTTTTGTATTGATGAATTTGTAGGTACAATTCAATGTATTTAGATTATAATACAATATAATAGTCATTTGATTCAATCTCCTTAGAAAAGTCATCAATTCAAGAATTGTGTCGATGTTAGTTTTGATTCAAACACAAGATGTTCTCACTTTGATTGGAAAGTGGCTTGAAAGATCTTTGGAACGGAATTGTGAGGAATCTTTTGCTATGAGCTTGTTATAAATTTTTCGTTTTTCGTATATTCGTCTTCAAAGATTTGTAGTGAAAGTTCTTCGGGATTTAGAAGCTTGAATCCGTAGAGCTTCACTAATTTGTAGTCTTTTAGAGTTTCTAGATGCTTTTGAGCTTGATTCCAGTGAACTTTGAGATCTAGAAGGATGATTTGAATGATTTTTCTTCAAATGTTCTTTGTATTTGAAGGTTGAAATTCTTGAAGTTCTTTGGAGGCTTTGGAGCTTGATTCTGACAGAGTTTCGAGACTTTGTGTATGAATGTCTCTCCACAAGACTGAGGCAAGTCTCTATTGATAGGAGTGTTAAGGAGATATGAGGATACATGATTGACTCTCATTAATGATATGTGTCATGATTTAAATGGATGAACTTTATGTCTTGTTCTCCAAGTTGTTGACACTGTGTTTTGTGTGATCCTGATTAACGTGCCAAAATAATGATTTAAATCTTAAAAAATGGTGAAAACCATGATTTTGAAAACCAAAAGTTGGAAATAGTGTGAAAAAAATCCTATTTACCCTAATTGGACAACGAAACAAAAAATCCAAAATCAAACTTGTTGTTTCTAGCAAAAATTGACAAACTTTGATTAAACCTTAACTGGGAATGATCAAAACGTTGAATTTTTTTATCCAACCATCTGATCTTGGTAAATTTTAAACCATCTTAAATATTATGAAATTCCTTCAAAACAATATTTCACAGGCCAAAATTGGAGTTAAAATAGATGAGATATCAAGAAAATACCAAAATCTTGATTAAATGTTATTATTTTCAAGTTAAAAAAAGAAGCTATTTTTAGGGCATTTTCGCACAGAAAATTGTACTGATTTAGCCACAACTGCTGCACTATGCCTGAAACAAATTTAAGTATTATGAGTCATCTAATTTTCGTAAAAAGAGCTCGGCGATATCTGCTCCGAATTAGGAGAAATGAATTTTCCAAGAAAAGTGCTATTAAATTTCCTATACTGCGTCACCTCCCTTCTAGACGTGATATCTTGATGACTGTAGCTCCAAAACATACAAGATCCAGACCCATGGAAACTAGACATCTAGGCCTTTCTAGGGACACCAAGTTTGAAGAAATTCAAGCTCCAAAAGACCTTCAAACAGTAGATCCAAAATGGGGTTGAAAAGAGGAAAAAGAATAAAAGTAAAATTGTGAGTGCATCAAGGCAATTTGGGTTAGATATTGTAGAAACATCTCACTCCTAGCTGCACAAACCAATAAAGCAATATGCAGCTGGGTGAGATGTTGCTGCAACATCTAACCCCTCTATAAAAAGAACCCCCCCCCCCCCCCCCCCAAAATAGCTATATCATGCACAAAAAACCTAAAAATTCTCTCTCTCTCTCTTAGGAATATAGTTTCTCTCTCATTTTCTTTAGGAATGCCCCTCTCTAAACAGAAACTCCAGCCCCCTTTGTCACCATTTTCACACTTCCAAAACTCTTAGGCAAGCTTTGTAATAGAGATGGGTAGTTTTGTTCATAGCTACACCATTCTCTTTCCTTCTCTCTTTGTAAGTACATCATATTATATATATATATATATATTGAAATTCTCTTTTTTATGTTGTTCATCTATTCTTTTTTTTCTTTACATACTGTTCTATATCTCTCTATTGTGTATTTATTGTCTATGCTCTTTATTCTTTAATGCTCTCGCTCTCTCTACTTGTAAAAAATGTTTTCTACCCATTTTTTTTCTTTGTTGTCTTGTCTCTTTAAATCCCTTGGATTTTAAAAGAGAAAACAACCTAAAATCTTTAATAAGTCCTCATCTTCCTAACTAGAAGGCTTGTGGAAGATTTTTCTCATGCATGGCCAACCTTAGTAGGAAGATAGTGATTTACCATAGATGAGTTTCTCTTAAATGGGTTCTAAACCTTGTTCCTAAGCACAATATGTGTATGTTTTCAAGAAAATGGTAGAGGTCTCCAAGACTCTCATTTCCGAACATGGAAAAGAACTCATAAACTTGGATGTGACAAGATTTTGGGCTTATTTAGGAGAAATTTCTTTAAAAAAAAAAATTTAAATCAACCCATTTACATTATTGTATTGTCTTTAAATTCCTTTAAATTCAAGCTTTTACATTATTGTCTTGTCATTAAATTCCTTTAAAGGGAGTGCATTTTACATTATGTCTTGCTCTTAAATTCTTTATGAAAGTTCACTTGGTGTATAAAACACTAATGAATGTTTAGACCCCTAATTTTAAATATAACCAATATAAGCTTATACTTAAACAACAAATGTGCGGAATAATAAGTACAAGCAAAAACCCAAACAGATAAACAACTGTACACCATAATTAATCACAACACAACAACAATTGAAAGGCAAGAGTAAGGGTTAGAGAGATGCAAACACAAAAATAACACCGGCACGTGTTATCGAAGAGGAAACCGAAAAGCTCAGCGAAAAACCTCTCTACCGCCCTCAAAGCGGTAAAATGATCCACTAAAGAATAAAGTTGGGATACATGAATAGTAGTAGACACTCCAAGCCTAATCTACCCAATGCACCTAAGCCCTCCAGGCTTCTTGCTCCAACAGGGTTAAGCCAAACTATGTCTTCTTTAGCTTCCCAGATCCCGCAATAAGCCCATTGCATCAACCAAATGAATTGGTCATCTTCGAATTGCTTTCCAAGCACCAAAATATCTCTTCACTGATATGGGTATGGTGAGATAAGGATGTGGCAAATGAGCCTTTCAAGGATATGTCAATGGAGAGGGTGAGAGTAAAGGAATTTGGAGAATCGAATGTCTAAGATTGTGGATGAGCCAATCTTGGTTTTCTTTAGGGTTTCTTTCTCAAAATTCTCTTTGGAAGCTCTCTACATTTCGTGGGTATAAGGGTATTTATAGTAGGGTACGTGAAGAATGTGAAAAGTCATTTTTTTGCAAAACAGGGCATTCTGGGGACTCAGTCTTGCGAGTGGGATGAGTTGCGAGTAAACTGCCAGGCCAGACTATCAATTTTTGTCCTGTAGTGCTCCAACTATCATGACCCTTTAGATTCCTACATGCTTTACACATGTGACATTTTGGTGAGTTACCAATTGCGAGTCATTCGCGAGATCCAGTCGTGAGAAACCTCTTGAATGCTCACACACTTGAATTCTTCACATTCTTCTCACACACAACCCTTACATTATTCCCACCTAAATACAGGGTATCTAATTGCTGAAATACAAGCAAATTTGGCACGGAATAAAGCCAACACATGATTAAATAAATTCAACCTTACAATCTCCTTCTTTGGCTATTATATGAAAAACCCTAAACTAGACTCTAGACTTAAAATGTGAGTTGGGAACAGTTGCCAAAACTCACTCACACCTAACTCTAGATTCTATGAAGCTCTTGAACCACACAAACAAGTTTTTCTTGAAAACAATAACACAAAATGATAATTGTAAGCAGAAATCTTGAAATGCATATGGAGCAAGCATAATGCGATCAAGCAATAGAGAATATAACAATGAGGCATGGCTTGAACAAACAAGAACAATCACTATAAATAGTGACCACAATGGATGAACATTCGGACATGCAAGCTAATAAGCTCAATGCAAAGTATCATTTGCATGTCCAACACTTAACTGATGCAAAACACTAAGGTATTTGCATCAAGGATACATGATCCAACAAGAGCACAAGTGTACTAAAGATAATGCAAACATAATCTAAGAGTACTCAATAGCTACAAAGCAAAGGTACATATTAAAGCATTGTCAAATACACAGCATAAAACAAAATATTAAGCATAGGCATTTCTTGCTCTTGCTCTTCATCTCCATTACTCCCCCTTTGATCTAGCTCTTTCTCTCCCTATCATTATATTCCCTCTATCATGAACCATCTCCCCCTTTTTGTCATGGAATAGCTAGTTCTCCTAAGCTTGAGATGCAGCAAATGATCTTAACTTGTCGGCATCATAAAATCCTGTCGATGATCGAGTCTTCTTTGACTTAGGGGTGAGGCTATCAAGATCAATCACCGGTTCTTTTCCCTTGCTACTACTTCCTTTCACATCTAATTTCTTGAAGGGAGGCATCATCAAGCTATATCATGTAATATCAAAGAGCAAGATGAAGCGCAAAGGGCAACAAACTTGATTAGCAATAAGTTAGTCCCAAATCAAATTTTTTTTTTTATTAAAACCCTAAAAACTTAATTTAAAGAGTAATTAAAAAAAATGACATGTGAAGACATAAAACATCAAAGCATGATAGAATCATGATATTAAGTAACATGTCACAGATTGTGTGTGTGTGTGTGTGCGCGCGCGCACGCATCAAATGCAAAATTGTACAAACTAGGGCAAAGTGTAAAAACAGATAATCATATGATGTTTCAAAATCAAAGAAACATGATTATCCCTACAACCTTTGTATTCCATGGAATCCAAAAAAAAAAAAAAAAAAAAAAAAATCTAAGAGACATTTTAAACTATATGTATTATTTTTGTAACGTGGTAAATTCCCACATGTTATATTTTGATTGTACAAAATCTTTTTTCTTTAAAACCCAATGTCAAATGCTAATTTTTTTTTTCTCTAAAACTTTAACATTGGAATTAAAATTAAAATGAGACACTATCCTTTGGATAAGTGGTGAGGAGCGCCTAACACCTACCCTACCTGTAACCGAACTTTTGAGTTCAAGATCTTTTGTTCTAAAGTTTGGTTTTTTTTTTTAGTTAATTAAGTAACTAAAAAAGAATTAGACAAATAGGTGACCAATCGCACTTAATACAAAACCAATGGTTGGTAACGACTCCTAGAAATAAAATAAGAAAAAGAGACACACACACACATACACACCTCACCCTAGAAACACATGCACACAAAAGGATCACGTTGCCAAGGACCCAATGTGCGATAAAACAAAAAAGGGGCCTTAATCAAAAGGAACTTACACCATTTTTTTGGGGCATCCACATCTTGGCGACTCCACTAGTGATGGTTAGTGAGTTCAGGCCTAGGATTTTTAATTTAATTCCAACGTCATCATCTTGTGAAATAAATTTTATACTTGGCTTTTTGACTTCTTTTTTTTTGTATATACATATGCATGCTTTCTTTTCTTACATACACATATCTTGCTCACATGTTGTATTTGTATTTTGTTTGCTTTCCTTATTGTTTGAAAACTATAAGTTAGAGATTTAATTTGTGCAACACTTTATATATATATATATATATATATATATATTGTTCTTGTGCCAAAAAGCTTTCCCCTTTAAATTTTCAAAATGCATAAAATGTCCTTCATTGTCATGGGTCAAACCTGGGCTCGAGGTGAAGCTGAAAGCAATACCCTCTTACCTTAGATAGTTTTGGAAATCAAAATAGACAGCCTCCTTGTAACTACCTATGTGGTAAGGGAGGTGAGTTGAAATGATTCCCCTTGGATCCGTTCCATTTCACGACCTCTACGAGGGGCGAAATACGATGACCAAGGTCCCCATTCTTTAGGACTCTAGGTGGCACCCTTTTTACCAAGTCTCATAAAGTAAGCTTAGCTAGCATGACTACCTGTGAGAAATTGACTAAGTGAACATCCAAGCCTAAGATAGGATTACCGAAGTTAGGAATATTTTCAAAATTAGTCAAGGGAAAAGTGTATTTATTCCATGTTACAGGTGCACCCATGCTTACCAAGTTCTATTTAATTTCAACTTGTTTCATATCCTTAACCCTTAAAGAATGAACCAAGGTTCAATCACATGTTAGGATCTTACCCACACCTTAAGGGTTCACAACCCTACAAGGGTAACCATGCATACATTATCATCTTTCACCATAAATTCAAAGATAATAAATTGGTGCCAAATTACTTTGTTTTTATAAAAAGGAGTTGTTTTTAGCCCATATTTTTCAAAACAAAAAATCCCAAAACACACTTTCTTTTCAAAATGTATATACACATATAAATATACGCGTATATCTATATACAAATACACGTGTATACTCATATACGTACATATATAAGTGTGCATATACATGTGATTTGTAAAGCATGTCTATATCACAAATACCTTGTTTTCAAAAATATGAATACATGTATATATGTATGTACATTTATATACACCCATGTGTGTATTTGTGTACATACGAATATACGTATGTATGTATATACCCTTTTATTAGAAAATGCACATACCATTTCCACATCTTAATCATACCCTGTTTTCAAAAATACATATTATGGGCGCAAGCGCCCGCGAACCTTTTTTCTTTTGAGACGCTGTAGACACCGCATTTTGTACTCGTTAATAAATTTTGGTCCCCGACCCCAATGTTGAGCTTGACATATGTCAACCAAGGGTAATTAAAGAGTTTACAATAGTTTGGAAGTAATTACAACTTAAAAGTGCTCAAATCACTTTGAAATCGATACTGCAAAATGACCTTTGTTCATTGTTTTGACCATAACTTTTGATCCACAAAGAATTTTTGAGTGAGATTTGTTTAATCCTGGGCTTCAATTGGAACACAAATTTTGCCTAATTTGGACTTATTTTGAGTAAGATATGACCATTTGAAGTTGGGCTAACTGGGCAGTCCAATTTTATGGGTTTTAAAATTTCATTTTAAGGGCCCCAAACATCATACTTTGATGTGGGCTAGCCTATAGACCCATGGAATGTCCAAAGACAATTAAAAAGCCCCAAAAGCCCTAATTTTAACTTATAATTACCCATCTTATGTCTCCAATCAAAACCCTAGTTTGTTGGAAAATCTGGTTTTGTATCTCATACAAAACATACAGCAGAAGTAATAAACATGGATCTATTTCATTCATGATTGATAACATGCACTATGTAAATTTCAGAATTTAAGAACAAGATAGCGTACCTTGGTGGGGTGAAATTCAAAACAAAAGATTAGAAGTACTTGGGAACACTTTTAATTTTCACTCCAATTCCACTTTATGCCCAAGAAGTATGGTCTCTCAATCAGTTTCCAAGGGAGAATAATCGAGTGGCTTCACTCACACATACACACCATTTCACAATAATGTCTCTCTTAAAATAAAATTTTGTATGTTTCTCCCTTTTATAACTAACCAATTATCTAATTGGGTTGGCCTATTGGGCCTTTCCAATTGGGTTTTAGTGTGTGGCTTGGAGTGGGACCAAAAGGGACCAATAAGACACTAGCTCCAATGGGCCTTGGTCTTTTCTGCCAACTCTTGACAAGTTCAAAGTTACCATTAATTATGTTTAATACTACTATATAAATATAATTGCACTCTAGGCCTTATTAGTAAATTATATCCTAAGACTTTATTATACATGATTTTCATAAAATATTCGTAGTAATTCAAAGTCATAAATGTAGACTGCCATTTTGAAGATTACTACATCTTAATCATTGAGTACCTAGTTTAATCCTTTAAGCTATTCATCATATATTTATGAAATCCAATTTCATAAATGTATACTTTAGTAATTTCTTATTAAAGTGGTTAGGCCTAACTCTCTGAATAACTGAACCCATTAAACTTATCTCAAGGAAGTATTTTGTATCTCCGTTAAGAGACTATGAATTCCATCTTGAGAATATATGTTCCATCAACACCAAATGTGGTTGCCCAACATACTGAGATTTTGATCGTAACTTTAGATCTCACTCCTAATATATCAAAGCAACCTACACCTCATGATCAAGTCCATTATTCTCTCAAGATTAAGAGTTTATGCAAATAGAAGTCGTGAGATTTATTATTCATTTGACAGTCGTTAGGAGAATAATAAATCTCACAGTGGTCTAGTTCAATATGTCTTAACTCTTAAAACATATCAACATATCAACTAGAAGTTTCTACTTCTATGATCAAGATAAATCATTTTAGTTGATATGTTTTAGTCTTCGCAGATGAAATGCCCAATTTTATCACCAACTACGAACCAAAATTTTGAGTTTATAAAGAACTTGTGATCTATATCTTCTATGACTAAATCACATAAATCACATATCATGCATCTCATGGACTATATGATAATATCTGAATATTCATGTTACCATTATTTTAGATAATAATAAAGAAACTTTATTAATCACAACATTAAGTCATACATAATAACACACATAGCATCATACAATAGGATTTAAGGGCACTAATCCTAACAATCTCCCACTTGCCCTAAAGACTATTGTGCACTAATTTAACTCCCATTCCTTCCAAATGTGACTCGAAAGTCCTTTGAGGCAAGGCTTTGGTAAATGGACCTGCTAGATTATTTGCACTTTCAATCTTTGCCACCACTACATCTCCACAAGCTACAATGTCTCGAATGATGTGATATTTTCTCTCAGTGTGCTTTCCTTTCTTATGATTCCTTGGATCTTTGGATTGTGCAACCACTCCACTATTGTCACAAAAAAATGTAATAGGAACTTGCTCCATTCTCACTGCACCAAGATCAGAAAGGAATTTCTTGAGCCAAATAGCTTCCTTTGCAACTTCGCAAGTAGCAATGTACTCAGCTTCCATGGTGGAGTCCGCAATACAAGATTGCTTAACACTCCTCCAAGTTATGGCTCCACCTCCCAAGGTGAAAACACATCCTGAAGTGGATTTTCTAAAATCTAGATCCGATTGAAAGTATGAATCTGTATAGCTAATGGGAATCAAATCCTCACATCGGTAAACAAGCATATAACCTTCCGTTCTCCGAAGATACTTGAGAATATGCTTTACAGCTTGCTAATGTTTTGGTCCTGGATTTGATTGATATCGGCTGATCATGCGAACTGAATAACAGATATCTGGTCTAGTACAAAGCATGGCATACATGAGACTTCCTACTGCAGAAGCATAAGGAACTTGTCTCATCATATTTTCTTCCTCTTGAGTCTTAGGCCTTTGGTCATCAGACAGAGGAACTTCATGTCTAAAAGGAAGTAATCCTTTCTTGGAGTTTTGCATGCTAAATCGTTCTAGAACCTTATCTATATATTCAGCTTGTGACAAGCCTAACATCTTATTCTTGTGATCTCGTCAAAGCTTGATCCCTAGAATAAAGTTAGCATTGCCCAAGTCCTTCATATCAAATTGGCTTGACAACCAAACCTTTACTGATGACATTACCCCTACATCATTTCCAATGAGTAGAATATCATTAACATAAAGCACTAGGAACATTACTACTTTATCTCGATGTCTTTTGTACACATATGGTTCATCAAGATTTTGTTCAAAACCAAATGACTTGATTACTTGATCAAATTTGATGTTCCATGACCTAGATGCTTGCTTAAGTCCATAAATGAACCTTTTCAACTTGCATACCATATGCTCTTGGTTCTTTGTTATGAAACCTTTTGGTTGCAACATATAGATTTCTTCTTCAAGATTGCCATTAAGAAATGCAGTCTTGACATCCATTTTCCAAATCTCATAATTATAATGAGCAGCAATGGATAAGAGAATTCTGATAGATTTAAGCATGGCTACTGGTGAAAAAGTTTCATCATAGTCAATACCTTCTTTTTGTGTATACCCTTTCGCCACTAATCTTGCTTTAAAGGTTTCAACCTTTCCATCTATCACTCTCTTTCTCTTGTAAACCCATTTGCAACCAACAGGTTTAATGCCATCAGGCGCCTTTACAAGATCCCAAACTTGATTGGAATACATGGAATCTAATTCAGATTTCATAGCTTTGATCCAATGATTTGCATCTATATCATTAATTGCCTCTTTATAAGTGTAGGGATTCGATTCAACCTCTTTTGAGATAGCTTCATAAATATCTCCCAAACCTATGAATCTTATAGGAGGCCTAACAATTCTCCCACTATGACGAGGCACCTGTGTACTAGGCATCTCATGAGTAGTATCTTGTGGTGTATCTAATACAGCCACATCATCCCTAGTTTCATCCATTGGTTGTTTATTTACAGGTTCATTCATTTCAGACAACACAACTCTACTTCTAGGAGTATAATTATTCATATAGTCATTTTCCAAGAACTTTGGCATGTGTGCTAACAAACACTTTGTTATCTTTATGATTATAGAATAAATAACCCTTTGTTTCCTTTGAATACCCTAAAAATATGCATACTTCGGTTTTAGCTTCCAACTTATCAAACTTCCTTTTCAACACATGTACCGGACATCCCCAAATGTGGAGGTATCTCATACTAGGCTTGCACCCACTCCACAATTCCTTAGGTGTGTCTTACGTCTTAATCCTATTAAAGGCACATTCAACATTGTCATTCTAGATTCACACACTCTAGCATGCATCTAAGGTAAACAACATGGCATACTCATCCCAAGACCTAACATTCATCTATCATGGCATCATATCACATATTCCCAAGGGCTAAAGCATATCATGGCAAAATTAGATAAACATGTTATTGCATCTAAACATCAAGATCATGGCATTCAAACTAAGCATATTCATATTCATCACTAAGGCAACATCATATTCTAAAACAAATGCATGTTCATGTGAATGCATGATGTACCTCACTTATATGCATGTTTATGGCGTATCAATGTGTGGTCATGTTATATGCATGTTTATGGTGTATCAAAGAGAAAATTGAAAAGATACTCTAATTAGCATATTGGAAGCAAAAAACAAACAAAACATAGAGACAAAGATATATACACATAAAACAAACTCAGAAAAGAGGCACGTTACAAGTAGAACAAGAAAGCAAAAACAAACAAAGCTTGGATTAGGGTTTTTAGGCATAAGTATGCGTGCACATACATAGGGCCCGTGTGCGCAGCCCAATTGTATGTGTACGCATACTTCGAGTATGTGTGCGCATGTAGTAAGCATGCGTACACATACACGCCCTAAACCCTAATCTAGAAAAATAAGAACACAGAATAGAGCAGAAACAAAATCTAACAACCTGGCATGTTATTACCAAAAAAAAAAAAAAAAAAGTAAACCTAAACTAAGCAGGCATATTAAAAAATATATGAAGCAAATAAATAGGAGAAAAACAGAATTAAATAAAGAAAAGGAGGCAAGAAGAGCTAGAACCTTTACCTCCAAAACAAAGGCTCCTTGGCTTGATTTTAACCGTTCCCCTCAGTCAATCTATTCACAACCAAAACAAGATTAGTTAGCAAACCTTGAAATTCAAAGATCAAGACCAGAATAGGTCTCAATCAGAAAAGGTACCATGTATGACTTTTTATAGTCAGAAAATAGGGGTTTGGAATGGCTCCCAGACGATGTGGGATTCATTCCAAACCAATCTTTAATGTAGAAAAACTTGTCTTTCATAGTTTTTGGAACCTTAGCATGCGCATGCATGCTGTGAGAAGTCAAAACATTTTTTTTTTTTTTTCCTTTTGGCTACTCTCAAATCAAAGGAGAAAGTATTGACACCTATCCTTTAGGGTTATTTGGAGTTGCCACTTATTTTTATATTACAAAAAATAAGAAAAACTATAAAAAAGAGTATAAAATATCTGAATAATATAAATTCTCATTATCTGGAATGACTTACAATTTGATAAAAAGAAATACACATAGCCTTGTTTCCTAGCTTACAATCTAGTAAAAGAAAGGTTATAAGGCTTTGTTTCCTACTTTCAATCTATCAAAAGAAAAGATAAAACACTATTCTACAAACCTAAGATCTATGGTTCAGGGGCTAGGTTATAGAATGGGAAGGTGTTAGACACCCATTCTGCCCGGACAAAATCTGGTCTTCTAGACTTCAAATGATCATTAAATACCCATATTCAAAATGTTAAATGATATGCAACAAATGTCATGTCAAATTCTAGATCTAGGGTTGAAATACTATTTAAGAACCTTTGATCTGCAATCTTATTTTGTACGAAAAAGGTTTGATGAGATTGCTTGATTAAAAATCTAGATTTGAGTTTCCAGGGTGAGAAAGAATGAGTTTTTGATAAAAATTCAGATCTGGTTTTATTTTTATAAATGTAAGAGAAATTTTTATTTATTTATTTTTATTTATAATGAAAATGCTGATTTTTGTAGAAAAATACAAATTTGGTTTGGTTTTTAAAAAATATAGATTAGGTTTATATGAAAAGCATAGATCTGGTTTTTGTTTTGGAAAACATAGATTGGATTTATATAAAAAGCACAGAATTGGTTTTTGTTTTGGAAAATATAGATTGGATTTATATGAAAAGGCACAGATCTGGTTTTTGTTTTGGAAAACATAGATTGGAGTTATATAAAAAGCACATATTTGGTTTTTGGGAAGGAAAACACAAATCATATTTTTATGAAAAGCACAGATCTGGTTTTTGGGAAAGAAAAGAATGAAACTTTTATGATGGATTTTCTTGCAGATCTAAGATTTTAAGAAGAAATTCAACCCTAGATCTATGCATGTTAATCAATCAACACATTAAAATCTAAACTAATCATGTGAATTTCCAAAAGGAGAAGCATGCAATAACGTATTTAGAACACAATTATAAAAACAACGAAAGCATGTTTATGAGAAGTAAAATAAGAACATACATGCATGAATGTATTCTACAAGAGGGGATTATTTTAGTAATCAAAGAGAATGAATCTCTTTGAGATCTAAAATAGAGTCACTTAACAGAATTTTTTTTCTTTTTCTTAAAGCAAAGCTTTTAGAATTTCTTTTACATAAGGGGAGAGAGGGGTGCTGAATTCTGGGTTTTCTCTTCTATTTATAGAGGTGTGTCTGCTTAAAAAATAAGCTAGGGTTGCTTAGAAAGTCAACAGACACGAATTGGGTCAGGTTTTATCCCTAAAAAATAGAATTTGATCAGTCTAAACCTAAACCAAATACATCTGGGCCCAATTCAAAATTTGTGCCAATTGGCACTGTAGAAGTGCCGATTGGCAATTTGGCACTTCACAAGTGCCTATTGGCACTCTTCGGTGCTTCACCCAATTTTGTATTCTTGTACGTTTTGGACTCTTTTTAGGGCATTTCTCTGAGCCGGAAATTGTGCTTGGACGTATTTTAGACTTGTATTCTTAATAGAATTCATTTTAATTTGATAATTAAATCCTTGAAAGTAATTATTTGAAAGATAATTACTCTAAAAACCTAATTATCAACTTAATTCCTATATTATCAGATTATTCAATTTATTCCCATGCAACCAAACTTATTTTTAATCAAAATCAACAACCAATCACATAAATTTATTTAATTATTTTTAATTGTAAACCAATCAAAATTAATTTCAATTAATCACATTTGATCAGTGTTACCCAAATGAATGTATGTAAACCGTGAAAACTTGATCTTGTGATATCTTTCAATTTGATAGTCCAATTTAGAAACCAGACATATTGTTGTGATCGTTAGAATCTCAAGATCATTTTTATAATATGTGAAGAATGATTTAATGCATGAAATGAAAATATGATTTTTGGGGTATTTAGAATGATTATTTTGGTCATCTTCTAAGGTTAAATTATGGGTGCGAAATTCAGTGTTTATAGAATGCCCTTCATTGACAGAGCTTGAAAAGCAAATGTCAATGTAAAATAAAGACACTAATTTTAGCAACCATGATTTAATTGAAGTTGATTTTTTAAAGATTTCCTACCCTAGACTCTAGAACCTTGGGACATAGTATTAATGCTTTTATGGTCTTAAAAAAAAATGAGAAATGTTGACATCTAGTCTACTTAATGAATGAAGAACCTTTGTAGAAGCTTGAATGCCAATGATTGGGAACTGTATCCACTCAACCTGGACTTGATTGACTGAGAACAATATCTGCTTAATCTGGAAGTTGGGGTGACCGAGAGCTATATTTACTCGATCTGGGGGGGATGATTGAGAACCCTATCCGTTTAATCTGGAATTTGGGGCGACTGAGAACTATATTTGCTCGATCTTGGGGGATGATTGAGAACTGTATTTGCCCAATCTGGAATTTGGGGTGACTGAGAACTATATATGCTCAATCTGAACTTTGGAGTGACTGAGAACTGTATTCGCACAATCTAGAAATTTATAAGTTGACTGAGAACTGTATTCGCTAAATCTGGAAATCTGGAAGTCGACTAAGAATTGTATTCGGCCAATCTAGACTTTGGGGTGATTGAGAATTGTATTCGGTCAATTTGGAAATCTAGAAGTCGACTAAGAACTGTATTTGCTTAATTTGTACTTTGGGATGATTGAGAACTGTATTCGCTCAATCTGGACTTTGGAGAGTGACTGAGAATTGTATTCGTTCAATCTGGAAATCTGGAAGTCGACTGAGAACTGTATTCACTCAATCTGGAAATCTGGAAGTCGACTAAGAATTGTATTCTCTCAATCTGGACTTTAGAGAGTGACTAAGAATTGTATTCGGTCAATTTGGAAATTTGGAAGTCAACTGAGAACTGTATTCGCTTAATCTGGAATTTTCCTGCAATGGACAAAATATTCAAATTAGAATTTTGATGATTAAGACTTTATCTGTTCAATTGTTTGGAATTTGGAATTTTCCTTTTTCTTTTGTTTCACCAAATAAATCAATTTCACTCACTATGAGAATCTATTTTTCTTTTCTTTTTCTCTCGCATAATCTCTCTCTCTCTCTTTTTTTTTTAGACTTTGAAATTTGAATTCTTCTTTTGGAACTATTAATTTTTAAGAATCCTTGAAAATTTATCTTTATTTTTCTTTGAAATTTGAAATTTTCTTTTGAAATTGGAACCATTAATTTTTTTTGAAAATCTTAAAAAAAAATTTCTTTCTTTTCTCTCTTTTTTTTCACGATTTTTTTTTTTGGTGAGTTAACTCAAGTTTGACTAAGTTGACTGAGTCAACCCAATCAAACTTGAGTTGGCTCAGCATTAAAAAAGGGGAAAGAGATTGGGGGGGGGGGGAGGGCGAAATTTTTGGCCTCCCTTTCTCCTTCTTCATCTTTTTCTTTTGCTTCTTTCTCTCTTTTCTTCCTTTTTCCTCCATTGTTTCTATTCACAAGCTTCCTCTCTCTTGCATTTTCTCTTTTTCACAATATTTTTGCTTAGAAAATCACTTCTCTAGACTTCCAAACATGATGTTTACCATCTTCTTGAAAATCTCTTTAAATCTTTGAGTTTTTGAGCATCTTTGAAAAACCCATCTTTGAAACCCATTTTCAACTTTTTTTTATCTTCCATGGCATTTCCTACTGAGCCACCTAGGTTCTTCACATTTCATGGGAAATATGAACCCTCAATTGAGTGGAATGATGAGGAGAGACTTCTCTAAGACCCACTTAAGCATGCTCCAAACCCTTCCACCAAAGACCTCAAGGTGAGTTCATTTTTTGTTTTCGTTGGTTAATTTGTTAATTCTTGCTTGGTATTTGAGAAATTTGTGATGATTTTTTCATTTGGGAATTCGAATCTAATTTTCGAACGATCGAAATTTGAAAGTTGAGTTTTATAAAAAGCTTCTTCTCATGTGTTCTTCACTATTTCAAAAAGTTTTTTTAGACTTTTCCTCACTTTCTCTTCTCGACAGATCCAATCTAAAATTTTTTGTTGTTTTCTTCCTCAAATCTTCAAGGGTTTTTGTCCTCAAGTGAAGGTAAGACCTAAATACCCTTTCTTTTTCATTAAAATCACATTTTACATGCATTTTACTTAGGATTTTTGAACATAAGATTTTTGGGGATTTTGATGTTTGGGTTGTTTTTATTCAATTTCAATCACTGGGGTTTTGTTCCTAAATCATATACATGTGATTCTCATGCATTCATTTGATCAATTTTGTGTTTTGAGAAAAACTTGAAATTCTAGGGCTTGAAACTTTGAGAAATTGGGGTTTTTGTTCAATTGGGCTAAAATTGATGAAATTGACTTGTGTTATGGATTGATTATGACATTATATGATGTTGTTTAACTAGTGTAATGATTAATTGATCAATTTGGTTTAATTTTTGAAAACGTGTTTTTCAAAATTTGGGGTTTTTGCTCTAAAAACTCTGTGTTCAAGTCAATTGATGGTTTATGAAGTAAAATTGAACAAATTTTAATGCATTAGAGCATGCATCATATATGCATTCATTACATGCATCATATAGATTGTTATTTATTGAGTTTTTTTGTGTTATAACCCTTTCTAATGCAGTTTGCCCTTGTGTTTCTTTCTTTGTTTTTGTTTTCCTTTTATTCTAATTTCTTAGCATTATGGTTAAGAAAACAAGAGCAAATAAGAAAACCACCACCCCCTCTACCCCTGTGTTTGAGAGTGATAGTTTTAGAACCGAGAAAAACCAAGAAACCTATGAGAAGCTTAACATTTATAGGTCGGTTTGGTCTGAGTGTAAGGTGATTCTAGATGAGCTTAATGGGGAGATTAGGAGGAACTTTGAGAGTAGGGGTTGGTTACCTTTTTTAGATGTAAAGCATCCTCTTCCTGCTGCTTTGATTAGAGAGTTCTATTTGAACCTCTCTGTTTACTTTGAACCTCTCTGTTCACTTCGATGATTCCAACACTCAATATGTGAGGAGTTGGATAAGGGGTGAAGAGTATGTCATTACTCCTTCTGTAGTGGCCACTGCTCTTAGTGTACCTTTGGTACAGTAGCCTGTGTACCCTTACACTGAGACCCTTCCGCTTGATGACATTATGTCCTTAGTACTTCCATTAGATGGGGTACTGATCCTCAGACCACCTCTCATGAGCTTACTGAGCTCAATTATCTGTTTTTCCAGATTTCTTGTCATTCCATTTGGCCTATCTCTCATTTACACACTATTCCTCTCGAGAGATGTGCGTTTTGTACACTCTCGTCACTGATGCTCCTATCAGTTTTTCTTCTCTTTTTATTAGCTCTTTAGTTGAGGTTCATAGGAGTAGTGCAAAATCTCATGATCTTTTCTTTCCAGTTTTTATTCATAGGATTTTGTTACACTTAGGTTTAGAGGGTTTTCCTACATCCGAGCTTGTTCATATTATAAATCCCATAGGTGTCACCTTCCTTCGGCAAAGAGAGGCTCAAATGAAAGCTAGCTCTAAACGCCCTAGGGTTGAATCTTTTACAAGTGCATCTAGGCCTCCTACATCTGGTGACCCCACTGCTAAGGAGTTTGTGGATCCTACAGCTGCTGTTGAGCCTCCTGCATCTTCATCGAGTGATGATTCTATATTGAGTATGCTGGACACTATCACGACCATTCAGGCGCATGGTTAGCTTCTTTTGGATGTGCTCACTGAGTTTCAGGCTTTATGAGTAGATTTGGTGAGTACTAGAGGATCTACTCCGCAGCATCCACCTTTTAATGATGAGTCATGATTGCCCTTTGGCAATTCGTCACAAAAAGGGGGAGTACATAGCATGTTGATAGGGGGAGTTTTTGCTTTGGAGCTTTAGATTGTATCTAGGAGCTTTATGTGTATTTTTATTTGGTTTATTTTGGCTTGAGATGTATTTGTTGTTTATGGGTTGTATATGTTAGGGGAGACACTATGTTTTATGATTCTTTTATTGTTTCTTGTTTCACATTTGCTACATTGGTTGTTGATTTATATTATGAGGTTATTCATGGTATATGTCTTATTTTATGTTTTGTGAAATCAAGAATTTATATTGTTTTACTTGTATTTTTCACACATGCGCTTATGTGTTTGTTGAGTGTTTCAAGAATATATAGGTTAATTCAATTGTGTTGCTGTCTACACTGGAAATTGATAGATAATAATTAGGTTGAATTGTTTTTGGGCATTTTAAATTTGAATGGGCTGTTTGTAACTTTGAGCATTTCATTTTTGTGATGTGATTTGTCATGGATTGCCAAAGGGGGAGTTTGTTAGGTTCTAAGACTTTAGGAACTAAATGTATTAGAACTTCATTATGTATTATGTTGGCAAACCATGATCAAAACATAGAGTCTAGGTTTAGGCTTGCTCAAAGTGTGTTTATTTGTAAGTTGGAATTGAGTGGTTGCAGGATTTATTGGTCTAAATTTGCAAGGCTCGATTGATTGAAAATTAGACTCAATTGATCGAATTTCGTGTAGATTAATTTTTTCTGCATAATTTTCCAACTCAACCCAAGCCCAGTTTGACGTGTAGGGTTTTATGTTTTACTCCAAGTATAAAAGGAAAAACACTAGCTACGTTTTAGAAGTCTTTAATGTGTTGTGTGTTTAATCGCTTGTGAGATCTAGAGGTGTTTACCTTCATACACACTTAGGGTTATCAAGATCAAGATTCATGTCAAGAACTTGGTGATCGCTTCAGTTGCTGCATAAAGAACTTAAAGAAGATCTAAAACCTTTGAGTGGAGTCACAAAGTCACAAATGGGAGTACTTGTGGTTGCAATGGATCAAGGAAAGAAGTAGTCTGTGGACTTGGACTTGCCACGAGGTCGTGGTAGTAAGTTATCTACTTGAGGTAGCAATAGGATGTTAGTGGTCTAAGTTCTATTGTAAAAATTTCAATTCTTTCATAGTGGATCTGTTTTACCTTGAGGTTAGTTAGGTTAAATCCTCCCTAGGTTTTTTATTAGTTTGGTTTTCTTGGGTTATCATATCGTGTGTTCTTTATATTTCTACATTATTTACATGATATGATTTGAATGTGTTAACCTAGATTTGAATAATTTATCTAAGTAATCAGGAGAAGGTAATCCTAATACATGGTGGAAATCCTGTGGTGCTTCGCCTTAGGTGTGTCATAGCACGCCAAACGCTATTCTCACCAAACTTTCGATGTGAGAATATGACAATGGGGATGCCCCATTTTCACGGTGAAAATCTGATAGAGTTTCGCGTTTGGTGTGCTATGGTGCACTGGTAGGGTTTCGGGTCTATGTATACAACGAGTATCGAGATGCTCGCACTGTGACAAGGTGAAGCCCTCCAATGTGTTAGAACATGTTGATACGCGTCACAAACACAGGGAAACCAATGTCACTTGATGACATGGATCAAGACAATCACACTGCGATGATGGTGCACACAGTATAGCATGAATATGCACCTATAGCAATCGCCTTGAGCACATACCCATACTAAAAGGTCAAGACCTCTTATGACTAGAGAGGGTCGCTTACATAGCCAGGAGAGTCCATCATACAAAGTGCATATTCACCCACACACATGCAGGCAGATATATATATATATATATATATATATATATATTTATATAATATGCATCATGCACAATGCTATCACATTGAGCGGGAAAGTAAACTAGACATTGCCAATGTTCTAAGGATATGGCCCAGCAAGGTACAAGAAATGTAAAAACAGACATTGCCATACCCAAGGAACGTGGCCCAAGTAAAGAGTGGGAAAATAAAAAGGGGGTACATGGAGAGGGGAATCCTAATACATGCTTTAGAGAAGAGGCTTACAGAGGGAGATAGAAGGACATAATCACTCGAGGAGGCTAGGCCTCTAATCTACTGAACATTGCCCTTTGTGGGCTTGCATCCTCTTGCTTGCATTCTTGCCCTTTGTGCTTGTGCCTAGGAGGTCATGCCTTTGCTCCAAGCGTGTACATGCAAAGACAAAGGAAACAAGCAAGAAGACAATCAAAGAAACAAATGATTGGACGATCATGCTAGAAGGCAAGCTAGCAAAAGATGCCAAACAAGGGCATACAATCATGTGAAGCACATGAAGAAGCAAACAAGCATGTTATTAAACAAAAGGTGGTGTCCTAGGAGGATAAATATAGGTTTGGATTGAGTGTCCGTAGTTCCATTGGATTGGAATATAGACGACACACAGACTCATGTATGAACATGTAGGCAAGTGTGCAAAGAAGCAAAGAAGCAAAGAAGCAAAGAAAGCCAAGTAGGTGGAGCAAAGGAAGCAAGGCAAGCATATCAACATCTCATGGAGCGGAAAAAGGTGTGAATCAAGCACACCAACACCACGAGGGTGTATCTCATAAGTGGTTACATAAAAAAAAACCCTAGGAGAGACGAATGTGACCACACAAGCATGAATCCACGGAGGGTGCAAAGCATGGTAAAGCCTAGATCTAGAGAGGCTAACATGGATATAAAGCAAAGAAGCAAGCAAGCAAACATAGACGTGCAAAAGGAAATGGTCCAAACCCCTTAATATAGGCCTAGGTGTGTAGATGTAGGCCTAGATCATAGGATCTAGATCTTTACCCCATCGGAAGGTCCGAAAAGCAAGAAAGAGAGATATCAAAGGACAAAAAGGGCTAAAGTAGCACATGGCATAGCAACCAACTTAGATCTAAGCACACAAGCATGGCACGAAGCATATAAACACATAGATCTAAGCGTATGAACATAGATCTAAGTGCTAACATGTAGATCTAAGCATATGAACATAGATCTAAATGCTAACATGTAGATCTAAGCATATGAACATAGATCTAAGCACAAACATGAAAAGGAGCCTAAAAACATGTGGATCTAAACATAAACATGAAAAGTAGAGATATACCTTGTAGGGCCGCCGACCAGCTTGCTAACATCAGCAATTTTGGTCTTATCCTGATTCAAATTTGGATGCATATTTGAAGGCCTTCCCAAACTTAGATTGAGCTAATCTTGGTATCCTTGGAAAGCTTTAGGTGTAAAGAATTTGAAAATCCAACAGTTGGAGGAAAGTTACGGCCTTGGGAAGCATCATGATGCACTTTTTATGGTTTTCTAGATATCTCAACCGTTTTAACTCCGATTTTGACCCATGAATAGTTGTTGGAAATGGGGGTATTTGATAATCTTCACAATGGCGCTAGTCCCAACCTATTATGATGGTCAGATCAAAATTAGGATTTCTAGTGCCCTAGAGTCAACCTCAGGTCAAACTTGACAAAAATCACTGAGTAGCTTGGGTTTGATATAGACACATAAAAAATGTTGTTTTGGGATGCTTTTGACCCAATTTTGACTTTTGGTCAATCTAGGGCTGACCAGGGGCATTTTGGTAAATTTGACTTGAAGTGGCATTTCGAGTACTCCGATGCTCGAATGGGTTGCACCACGTCAATCTAGATGTTTCCGCAGCCCCATGGAGAAAAGATAATATTTTTGGAATTTTCGGGGTTCGGCACGCAAATCGAGGGTGGACAAAATATGGTGTCTACAGTGGTTACTACTGTGAGAGACCGCAAAGGTGCTCTCGAAAAAGAGATTTTTGGGTGCTTTTAAGGGCAGCTCTCTTTTTGGGTAAGTGGTGTGGAGTTGCCACTTATTTTTTTTATAAAAAAAAATAAGAAAAGACTAAATACAAAACACATGATCAAGATATTTCACTGTCATTTATTGAATAAAGATAAATACAATATTGGTAAATTAAACCTTACAATACTTTGAGTCCTAGTTATAATCTATGCCAAAGAATACGAAGCTTTTGTTCCTAGTTACAATCTTCAAAAAATAATAAAAAATAAGACACTAATCTACCTATCCAAAAGTCCTGAGTTCGGGGGCTAGGCTATGGAATGGGAAGGTGTTAGACACCCATTCTACCCAGACAGAGTTTGGTCTTCTAGACTTTAATAGCCAATATACCCTTTTTTGCATGATGTGAATGATATGTTGAGCATACATGACAAACATTGACTAAAATTAATTCAAGTAAATTTATCTTATGAATGTATCCCCTTCTTTAAGAAATTCAAATATGTTTTGTGAATTCAAAAAATTGAGATGTGTAAAGAAAAATCAGATCTGTCTTTATGCAGATGAAAAAAAAAAAGGATTTGTAGAGAAAAATCAGATCCGTTTTGATGTAGATAGAGAAATTAGATTTCTGCTAAAAAATGTCAAATCTGTTTTTGTGTAAATTTAAAAAAATGATTTTATCAAGAAAAATCAGATCTGTTTTTAATAATATAGAAAACGATTTTTGGTTTAAAAAAAATCAAATCAATTTTGTATGTCAAAAAAATCAGATCTGTATTTAATGAAAATACATATAAGTTTTGTGTGTTAAAAAAATCAGATCTGTATTTAATGAAAATACACATCAGTTTTGTGGTTAAAAAAATCAGATTTGTATTTAATGAAAATATAGATCGGTTTTGAGGTTTGAAAAAAATCAGATTTGTATTTAATGAAAATACAAATCTGTTTTGAGTTTTGAAAATCACATTTGAACAATTAAATACAGATATGTTTTGAGTTTTGAAAATCAGATCTAAAAAATTCAGATAAGTTTTTAGTTTAAAGAGATCTTTGATCATTAGAAGATTTTGAGATTCAAGAGAGGAATCATAACCACAAATCATCTAAGAGCATATTTAAAGAAAGAAAAAATCAAACAAACCTAGAAATTGTATTAAAAACTAGAATTAATAAGACATCTTAAACCTATTCATGCATCATCAAACAAAATTAATAGAAAAGATTAGAAAGGGAAAAGAAATAGACTACCTCTTACATAAGCATGCTCTTCTTAGTAAAAGGATATTTTAGGATTCAAAGAAATTTATCCAACTCTTTGAAGCCTAAAATATTTTGCTTATAGAAAAGAAATTCCTAAGGCAAGAGCCTCTAGAACATCTTGAACGTAAGGGGGAAAAAAGAGAAGAGAAGAGACAGAAAGAGGGGCTCAGAAAGCGTGAAAAAGTATGTTGAATTTTGAGAGGCATCCTTTATTTATAGAGGTGAGAATGCTTCGAAAAATTAGTTGAATGATCAGAATACGAACTGGGACGTGTCCTTATCAAGGTTTTCAGACTCGGACCGTTCATTAAACTGTAAAAGGGAGAGGTTCAAGGTTTTTGAGGTCGAATCGAGGTCGAACCATGATGACGTCATAATTAATTTAATAATTAATTAAAGCCCAAATATAGATATTAAATTTATAAATCTAGCAAAATTGACTAATATATCTATATATGTGAGGGAAATTTAATGATTTTCAAACATATATTTAATAATTAAATAAGAAAGTTAATAAAATAAAATAATAACCATGAAAACATTAAAATTTATGTTTAATTTTTGAAGTAAAGTTGAATATCTTTGAAGGATTTTAATTATAATTTTTTTTAATTCCTTGTAAGAGATGGATAATTTAATTAAGTCGAATAAAATTGTGTTAAGTTGTTTTTACCAAAAAAAAAAAAAAAATGCTAAAGGGTTGGACTGCACGGTTCTTGCCACCGGTTCGTGCGATCCAACCCTAGTTTTAGGGGTTCAAGGAATTAACGAAAAATTTGGTTCTTTATGTTTAAAAAACTGGTTTTCATCCTGGTTCCCCGTTTTCACGATCCGACCTTCTGGTCCGGTCTGGGTCTGAAAACCTTGGTCCTTATCTCTAAAAAATCGAAAAATGTAAGGTTTATTTCAATCCAGAAGTCCTCGGGCCGGGTCTCGAATTTGTGCCGATCGGCACTTGAAAAGTACCAATCTACACTTGAATAGTACCGATCGGCATTCCAAGATTGCCAAATGGCCCTCTTGTTTGTTAGACCCACGTTTGAGTTTTGGTCCACTTTAGACTCCTTTTTTGAGTTTTTTTGAGCCGGGATGCTTTTAATCCGCATTCTAAAAATTTAACCCATTTTCTTGATGATTCAAGTCTTTACAGTAATGATTATCTTGTAGATAAATATCCAAAAAAGTCTTGATTATCAACAATTTCATTGTTATCTAATTATCCTTTTTATTCCCATGCAAGCAAGTCTATTTTTGACACTAACTAACAACCAATCACAAAATTATTTAATTAATTTTAATTGTTTAACCAATCGGAATTAATTTATATTAATCATGTGCGGTTGGTTCCACTCAAACAAAATTCATGTTGACCGTGTAAACTTGATCATGCGATATCTTTCAATCCGACGGTCCAATTTGGAACTCGGGCATACCGTCATGACCGTTAGAATCTCAAGATCATTCTTATGTTATGCAATGAATGAATTTATGCATGTAATGCAACTATGATTTTTTGGGTATATGAAAGGTCATCTAGCCATCTTCCTTGATTAAATTATGGGTGCAAAATCGAGTGTCTATAGAATGCCCCTCATTGACAAAGCTTGCAAAGCGAATGTCAATGTAAAACAAAGACACTCATTTTAGCAACCATGATTTAATTTAGGTTGACTTTTCAAGGATTTCCTCGCTCTAAAACCTCAAACCTTAGAACATAGAATTAAAGTCTTGCTATCTTGAGAAATGAAAATTATGAATTCTTGACCTAATTGATAGCTGATAAACCTGAAGTGAATCTTGAAATCTAGGTTGACCGAGAGGCTTCTCTATCTTAGTTTGAATCTGGGGTGGTCAATCAAGGGGCTTCTCTACCTCGATCTAAATGGAAGGTATCCAATGGAATTCTTTACCTCGAAACATGGGGCGATTAAGAGGCTTCTTTATCTTAATCTTGAATTGTGACGACCAAAGGACTTCTCTACCTCAATCTGAATGGAAGGTAACCAAGGGGCTTCTCTATCTCGGAACCTGGATTGTGGCAACCAAAGGGTTTCTATACCTCGATTTGGATGGAAGGTAACCAAGCGGCTTCTCTACATCGGAACTTAGGGCGATTGAGAGGCTTTTCTATCTTAATCTTGAATTGCGGTGACCAAAGGGCTTTTCTACCTCGATCTGAGTGGAAGGAAACCAAGGGGCTTCGCTACCTCGGAACCTGGATTGTGACGACAAAGGGGCTTCTCTTCCTCGATCTTGATGGAATCTGAAATTGTTCTTGAAGATATGTTCATGGAGATATGTCATTTGAAGATTTATTCATGGAGATTTGTCCTTTGAAGATTTATTCATGGAGATTTTTCCTTTGAAAATTTATTCATGGAGATTTTTCCTTTGAAGATTTCCTGCAAGAAAAACAAGGGTTCATTTAGTTGATTTGTATAACTCAAGAACTACCACTTCTTGATCTTTGCATTTGATGACATTGATATGTATGGACTTATCCTTGTAAGAGCTTGTTTGTGGTGCAAAGGTTTGAATTTACCTGACAGGTTTTGACATGGGTGATCTTACTTAAATAAGGAATAGCTGAATGCCCCTAGTTTGCAAATTAAAACATGATTTTTGGGAATCTTCATTGATGATATATATATATATTTTGAAAAGATGATGATGATCTTCTTTTTTTTGAAAATGAATTAGGCATGGCCAAATGCCCCTAGTTTGCAAATTGATGCATGACTTTTGAAAATCTTGGCTTTTGAGGAAAAGATGATTTTTTTTTTTTTTTTTTTCAAAATGGAAGAGGCATGGCCGTATGCCCCTAGTTTAGAAATGCATGCACGATTTTTGGAAATATTGATTGATTTTTTTTTTTGAAAAGATGATGATGATGATCTCTTTTTTTGAAGATGAATGAGGCATGGCCGAATGCCCCTAGTTTAAAGACTTGTGCACGATGACCTTTCATTTTTTAAAAGAATTATTATTATTATTATTATTATTTTTTTTTTGAGAAGAATGAGTGATTTTTACTTGTTCCAAAAAGAGGGGATAAGGCATGGCCGAATGCCTCTAGTTTAAGAGATGAGCATATATGACTTTGAGAAATCTTGATTTAATCAATTTTTTTTTCTCCTTTTGAAAATAGTGATGCAGGTGACCTTTTTTACAAATGGACAAGACATGTTTGAATGCCCTAGTTTAATAAATAAATCTTTTTGAGTGTTAAATAGGGTGAAAAAGGGATCTGAAAAGTGCCCAAAAACACAAAACATGATAAGTGAGCCTTGGTGGTGATGCGTGCCAATCGGCACTCTTAAAGTGCCCAATGGCACTTTGAGGTGCCGACTGGCACATCTCACCATGGGCCAACTCTTCATGCTTTTTCAAAGCATTTTTGAGTTTTTTAAAAAATGTTTCCTTCGTTTATGACTGTGAAACACTTTCCTAGTCAACTACAAACTCTTGAAACTTATTTAAACCTGGTTAACAATTGAGGTAGCTTATATTAGCATCTATCCTGTAAACAAATCTTTGCATCAAGGTTAGCAAGACACAATAATCACAAGCAAGGGTTATCCATGGCTAACAACTAAAACTTTTCTCATTCAACCATTCGTGATATCAATAGATGGGTTTGTAGCTTTGATTTTAGTACCAAGACTAATTTTACAGCCTACAAACTAGAGGGAATCAAGGCAAGATCAAGTGGCACTTCCTCCGTGCTGTTGTGAAGTTTTGGGATCCTGAAGATCGTGTGTTCCAGTTTAAAACTGCTAAACTCTATCCCATAATTGAAGAATTTTCAACTATTGTGGGTTATGATCCTAGCAAGAAATTTGTAGTAGCTTCTTGTGATCCCAGGCATGGGGAATTTTTGTTTGATGCTCGTCCTACTTCAATTACTAGTAGAATGATTAAAGGACATATGGTGGATCTTCGTGCAATTCTTTCAAGACTGATTAACAAACGTACTTATGGAGTGACTGACAACATGCAGAAAAACTTTGGCTTGGCTCTCTGGTTCGTGGGAAAATTTTTGCTTTGCTCTGGAAGGCATGGTTTTGCAAATGCTCGAGCCATAAGTGTTGTGAGTCAAATTAAGGATGGTGATAAACCTGTTTCTTTGATCCTAGCAAAACCTCTTCTAGGATTGGACTCTGTATTTCATGGTGGAGAGTCACAAAACTTTCTTGGGAGTCCCTTGACTTTGCAGACATGGTTGATGGAAAGACTGGATATGATTGCTAGGCCTACAAGTTGTAATTATGGTCTTGACAGTTTTCCTAGTAGGACTGTCATCAAATCTGAGTGTCAAACTGAAAGCGACTAGCTGAAATTTCTAAACAAGAAATCCAGTGCCTCAATTCGATGGAATTGTTATTGGTGGAAGTGTCCACCCTTTCTGTTGCGGTCTCCAGGATTGGATCACATCTTCATAGTTGGATTAAGGAGGGTAACTTTCTATAAGGCGGATAGACTCTTGAGGCAGTTTCAATATGAGCAAGGAATGCTTGGTGGAAAAGGAAGAAAACCTTTCACTCCTGTGGACATCCTACTTTTATAAGGAACATGTTTTTGGGTTTGGAGATGACTAAAAGAGTGGATAAATATTTTGTCAAGGTTCACTTTCACAGGATAACTACAGAATACTCTAGCTGGTTGGTAGACAAGGTTGCTGACAAGGAGGCTAACATGGTTGCTATGAGAAAACAATTTCTTATAGACAATCGGGAAAGACATGATGATGAAAATTATGAATTTAAAAGGAGGGACAAAGATGACAAAATACCTAGCATCGAGGAAATCAATGATCAACCAAAAGAGAAAAAACTGAAGAAAAAATGACCTTCTTATTTTTGGCTTTGAACATGTTTATCTTAAAAGTTGATGTGAAACTTTTATGTTTAGGAATTATTTAGGACTTGCAGGTTAATGATTCTATTTAGGGTTTAGGTTTTTAAGATTTGGTTTTTATTATTTTTTTTTATGGCTTGGTTTAGGGTTTAGGTTTTTATGGTTTGTTTTTTGGATTTTTATGTAATGGCATGATTTAATGGAATGGTTAGGTTCTGAAAAAAAAAAAAATTGCTTCTTCTCTTTTTTTATTTTTTATTTTATTTTTATAGCTTAATGGGTAAATGGTGGGTTTGGGGAAGTTGTGACCGGACCAATGTATGGTTGCCTACGTACCTCCTTGGTAGAAGGATCAGGTCATCAGGTAGTTCATTTTTTTGTCTACCTTAATTTTTGCCTAGGCTACCATTTCGTGTTTTCAACCTAGTAGGCTCTCTCACTTTTTTTTTTTTTTAACCTATGAATGGGAATAACATAATTTACAACCACTTTAGATGTGGTGTTTTTAGACTACCACCTCAGACGTGGTATTTCTTCAATCAATCCATGTTGGTTGGCTCAGTGAAAGGATTTGCATCAAGTTCATCAACCTCGCTGCTCCCCCAGAGCATATCTGCTTGATAATATATGGGCCTGCCCAATTTTGCTTGAACTTCCCATTTGTCTCTTGAATCGAGGCTTGGATCTCTTTTAGCAGTAAATCTTCCAACTTCAAATCTCTGGTTCTTACCTTCTTGCCAAAAGCTTTCCTAAGCCTCATTTGATAACCCTGAAAAGGGTATAAGGTCTTGAGTCTTTTCTCATCCAGCATGCATAATTAGTCATATCTACTTTGCAACTAATCTAGTTCAAGGATTTCACTTTCCAGTACTGTCCTCAGTGAATAGACACCCATTTCAATGGGAAGGACTACTTCCATCCCATACACCAATGAATAAGGAGTGGCTCTTGTGGAAGATCGAATTAATGTCCTATACCCCCAAAGTGCATAGGGTAATTGTAAATGTCAATCATTGTAATTCTTCGTGCTTTTCTTCAAGATTTGCCCTATATTCTTGTTTGCAGCCTCAACTACTCCATTAGTCTGAGGATGGTAAGGTGAGGATTTGTGGTGCTGAATATTGAACTGTCACAGCAGCTTCTCTATTTCTCCCTTAAAATGCAGTCTATTGTCAAAGATAATTTCATGCGGTACCCTATATCTGCAAATGATATTAGTCTGAATAAATTGAGCAACTTTCTTTAAGTTCAGAATTTTGTATGAGGCAGCCTCTACCCATTTAGTGAAATAATCAATAGCAACAAGTATGAATTCATGGCCATTAGATGCTGTTGGGTGAATCTTCCCAATAATATATATTCCCCATGTAGAAAATGACCAGGGTGAAGCCATGGTATGTAATGGCATAGGTGACATGTGCTTCAGATCCCCATGGGCTTGACATTAATGGCACTTGCGAACATGAGCTGCGTAATCGGCTTCCATGGTAGTCCAGTAATACTCTTGCCTTATATCTTTTGTGCTAGTATGTGTGAATTCATATGTGGCCTATAGCTTGACTTATGGACTTCTTCAATTATTTTCTGCGCTTCCTTGACGGTCACACAAAGGAGGTGAATTCCATCATATGATCTTCTGTAAAGCCTCTCCCCACAGACTTTGGGTATGTCCCATCCTTGAGGTATTGTAAAATGTCTAAATACCATTCACCTTCTCCATTCTTTTCCTCATCTTCTTCTATTGATATGCAATAAGCTTCCACCACTATTGTTCTAGCTTCATCTTCCTTAGGACCAACCATCATGGGGGCCATTGTTGGTAAAGCATCTGCAATCTGATTCTGCATCCTTGGCACATATTGGTACTGGATCTTGTTGAATTTTGGGGCCCACTTTTGAAGACATTCATGATAAGGCATTAGCCTCTCTTCCTTGATCTTCCATCTATTCTGAATCTAAGAAATTATCAAAGCTGAATCACCATATACTTCCAACTCTTTTACTCCAAGACCCAGGACTGCTCGTAACCCCATAATGCAAGCTTCATATTTAGTGGCATTATTAGTGGCAGGAAAGTTGAGCCTACCAGAGAATGGGATGTATGTCCCTTTTGGAGAAATTAAAAGAACCACAATGCCACTTCTATTTTGATTAGTTGCTCCATCAAAATACATCTTCCATGATTCCACCTCAATCCTCATGATATCCTCATCTAGAAAGTCTCATTGGATCTCTTCAGCTTCTTCAGGTGAATAGTGGGCTAAGTGATAAGCAATTGCTGTCCCCTTCACAGATTTCCGAGTCACATATATATTATCAAATTTTGACAGAAACAAAACCCATTTAGCCATCTTTCCATCTTGCACAGGCTTTTCCACCAAATACTTCAAAAGATCCATTCTTGCAATCAACAAGACTTTGAAAGCAAGCATATAATGTCTGAGTTTGCGGGTTGCCCATACAAGTGCTACACATGTCTTCTTAAATGGTGAATACTTTTCCACATGAGGCAACATCTTCTTGCTGATGTAGTAGATTGCATTCTCTTTCCTAGACTCCTCTAGGTATTGAGCAAGCAGAGCCCCCATTGCTATGTCCGTAGTTGTGAGATACAAAAATAATGGCTTTTCAGGTACCGATGGAACCATTATTGGTGGCTTCATTAGATAATTTTTAATCTTCTCAAAAGCTTCTCGGCATTATTCATTCCATACTATGAGAACTTCTTTCTTGAGTAGACGAAAAAGTGGCTCACATGTCATGGTGAGTTAAGCTATGAATCTCCCGATGTACTGTATCCTACCTAGAAACCCTCGAATCTCCTTCTCAGTCCTTGGACATTTCATCTCTACAATGGCCTTGATTTTGTCTGGATCAACTTCAATTCACCTCTGACTTACCATAAATCCCAATAGCTTTCCGTATGTTACACCAAAAGTGCACTTCTTGGGATTCAACTGCTGCTTATAGAATTGGATTTTTTTGAAGAACTTCTATAAGGCTGGTATGTGCCCCTCACGATCTTTGGACTTCACTATCATGTCATCAACATAAACTTCTACTTCTTTATGGATCAAGTCATGTAACAAAGTAGTGGCTGCACGTTGGTAAGTAGCACCAGCATTTTTAAGGCTAAATGACATGACCTTATAGCAATATGTCCCATATGGAGTAATGAAGGAGGTCTTCTCCATATCTTTTGGAGCCATATTTATCTGATTGTACCCTGAAAATCCATCCATGAATGACAGGAAAGCATATCCTACTATATTATCAACCAATATATCAATGTGAGGCAAAGGAAAATCATCTTTTAGGCTAGGCTTATTCAGGTCTCTGAAGTCTACACACATTCTAACTTTCCCATCCTTCTTTGGCACCAAAACCACATTAGCTAACCATTCTGGGTAGTTGACCACCCTCAAAAATCCTACATTGCACTGTTTCTCGACCTCTTCCTTGATCTTGAGAGTCCATTCTAGCTTTATTCTTCTTAACTTCTGCTTAACCAGCTTCATGGTTGGATCTGTTGGAATGCAATGCTATACTATATCTGTATCAATCCCAAGCATGTCTTTATAGGACCATGCAATACTTCCTTGAATTCTGTCAATAGGGCAACTAATGCTTCTTTCTAAAAAATGGTCAGGGTGTTAATCACTTGTATCATTTTAGGTTCATCATTAGTTTTCAGGTTAGTAGGTTTGGTTTCTTCTTTTATAGGTTCTAAATGTCCTTGTTTTAATTCCTTATTATTAAGAGTTTCTTTACCAATTTCAGAAATAAAAACATTCAAAGCCAACAAATAAGTAGAATCAGAAATCATATTATAAGGAAAAGTCTTTTTAACAGACTCAACAAAAACCAACTCTATAGGAATACTATCACAAACAGTCTTAACAGGAATAGTAATACTAGCAGAAACAAACTTAATAGGAATAGAAACAATGTTTTTGGCAGGAGTGACTGGCTTGATGGTCTTGATCTTCTTGATAGGAGTGGTTGGCTCGACAGTCTTGATCTTCATGGTAAAGTCGTCCATAGGGTGGGCGGCTCCCTCCCATGCCCAATTCTTTAACTCAATTGTGGCTTCAACAATGGCAAGTGGCTCCCAGTGAGTTTCTTCTTCCCTTAGCATCAATACTAGAGGGTCTTCATCCATATAATCCATGCCTTCATATCAATCTTCATATCTGTGGGCTTGCCAATCATATAAGCATCTAGGCGCCCTATGCTGTCCATCCATTCACCAAACAGATCTTGCTTTCCTTTGTTGCTTGAATGGATGTATTGGGGGGAGATATTCTAACTCGTTCCCTTCCATTCTCTCATCTTCATCTTCAAGACTTTCCAATGTTAAGTTTCTGAAACTATGGATCATCAACTTTCTATCTAGGGTGGCCAATCTGGCGTTTATGTCATCTTCTTCCTTGGTGAATGGGGTCAGTGAGCCAAGATCTGAATTGTGGAATGATCCTATCTCAAGAATTTCTCTACCATGCTTGTTATATCAAGGATCGGACCTTGAACTAATATCAGTAATACAGCTCCAATTTGAGGGACGCCCATAGGGGTGATCATCATAGTCTATATTGTTGGCCTCTTCAACCTCCCCACCTGTAGCCTACAACACATTTACTAGCCTATATTGATCACTTCTGGCGTCGCTTCCTATGTATATAGGTTCAGCTTCTGCATCATCCTCTATATCTCCATCATCGTAGTCTATGTCTCATCAGAGCGATCTTCATAGAAGAGTCCTACAACTTCATCCTTTTTATCACTAGGGGGTTCACATCAATCATTGCCACTATTGTTGCTTTCACTATTATTGTTGCTATCATCCTTGCTATCTCCACTGTCACTGCTGCTACCTCCATGATCATCACTAGGGGCTTCTCCTCTTTCTTCATTACTTGTCCTTGCTTCATACGGGCTTTTCAATGCATGTTGGCAAGCTTCCTAGTACTCTTCTTCTTCTTTTTCTATATTGCAAATGGCATCTCCCAGAAGCATAGTCATTGCACCAGGGTCCATGTAATCAGCCTAATCAGTAGGGACCTAATTTGTGTCTTCCTTCTTTAGTTCTGGAAGCTTATTGTTGCAATCAAATAAAAGCTCAAACCCAGGCACCATTGTTCTTATCTCAGGGCCAAATCTCATTTTAGGGAATCCCCAATAGCGTTGACTATCTCCAGCTTTGACAAACTTTCCGTTCAATGTTGGAGTATAAGGCTTTAGGGCTTCTGGGGGATAAGGAAGTCCCTTTGCTTTGGCTTTGGCTTTGGCCCTGGCCATTCTTTTCACCTCCATCTCTAACAAGTCGTCATCAGTGGGCTTTTACTCTAGCCCAAAAGGTGGTGTGGCAGTAGGAATTATTGGGTCTAGAACAATTGGCTTCTTCACAATCTTCCCCAAATTCATTCCTTGAAGGTAATTCATTCTCCTCATCATTTCCACATGTTGTTGTTACTGTAAGGAGCGAAGTCCATAGGGAACTTCTCAAAACCAGGCTTCTCAAACTCAAAGCCATCTAAGTTCAATGGCTCATTCTCAGAATCAATACCAAAAATGGGCTTTGGCACTGTCAAAGTATTGCCATATATAGTAACTATGGCTCCTTCATGTGGATATTAGACCTTTTGGTATAGGGATGAGGGTATGGCCTCTGTGTCATGGATCCATGGTTGCCCAAGAAGCACATTAAAGCATGAAGCTATGTTCAAGACTTGAAATTCCACCTTCTTGATCATTGGTCCTATAGTGAGTTCTAGTGTCAAAGTTCCCAAGACCTCCCTTGTACTGTTGTCATACACCTTCACATGTTGATCAGTAGGCACAAAATTTTAAGGCACTTCCATTGTCAATTAGAACTATGAAAATCCTCTTACCTTTGGCATCTACAGTAATATGCAATGAGTCATTATCGTGCTTCCCCTTTTTCTTCAAATCTTTGTCAGAGTAGGAAATAGTGAGTTCCCTACTTATGGACTTAATCATAGCATTCAAATCTTGGGAAGTTGTGGTTGTAGGGACTTGGATTTGATTGAGAAGGTCTACCAAATTCTGGCAGTGCTTATAAGAGGCCATAAGTAAACCCCATAAAGATATATTGGATTATGTCTTCTGTAATTGCTTGAGAACCTTATCCTTCTCAGTGGGTGTTTGTTGGGTGGCCTTGTTCAAGGCTTTTATTGGGTTTTCTATCTCCAAATGTGGGGGTTTGAAGTGTCTCTCCCCCCCCCCCCCACCCTTGTGATGTGGGCAATTTTTGTTAGGTCATTCAGATCGGTGTCTTAGGGTTTGAAGTGTCTCCCCCCATTTATGGATGTTGAGCTATTTGATTGGGGTTTGAAGTGTCTCCCCCCATATGTTGGTGGTTGGTAATTTGATTGGGGTTTGAAGTATCTTCCCCAATTTGTGGAAGTTGGGTGATTTGATTGGGTTTTAAAGTGTCTCCCCCCATTTATAGATGTCGAGTAATTTGTGATCTCAGTTACATCTTCACTCCATATGTCATTCCCTGCGGCAGATGTCATACCCATCAATTCTTCCCATGTCATTATAAAGCATTTGGGTAGGTCATAAATCAATTCAGACGGATCCCCTTCAGTTTCCTCCTCAGTTATTAAGCAATTAATCCTTGGTCCTTTCCTAAAATTGTGGTTGGGCAAGGGATTATTAGTGATGCTAGGCCTTGTAGGCGATGCAATCACCTTATCTTCTATTAGGTCTTGAATTGCATGATGAAGGCCAAAACACTTGTCAGTATCATGGCCAGGGCTTTGGTGGTAGGTACATCTCTTAGTCGTATCAAATCTTGTGGGCAATGGGTTCGGGATTGGTCTTGGATCTAAGGGCTTTAGTAACCCTTTGGCTTTTAGTTTTTCAAACACTTAACTCACAAGCATATATAACTCATGAAATTCCCTCCTAGGCCTTTGAGGTGGTCCTTGTGATATTGGCACGGAGGCAATGAGAGCAATAAGTTGATAAGGATAATTTTTTGTATATATTAGAAACTTTTATAATTTTAGAACTAGATCCTAAATTCTTTTTAAACCTTGGTGGGTCCTCATTCTTTATAGTGCCATTATTTATTGCATCCTCAATTTGGGTTCCAGCAGCAATCAAAGCTTCAAAATTAGGAAAATACTGGGCAAACAAGTACTTATGGTATACAGGCAATAAATTCTTTACAACCATAGTTAACTGTTCTTCTTTAGTTGGCCTATTCATCATCTGTGCAGTTTTAGACCTCCACTTGGTAATGAAGGTAAAGAAAGGTTCTTTCGGTTCTTGCTTCATGGTCTTGAGATCCCTCCTTGTTATATCCACCTCTATGTTGTACTTGTACTGATTGTGAAACACGTGGTAGATATCCTCCCAACTCCTTGCTCTAGCATCATCTAAGTTGAGGAACCACCTAAGAGCGGCTCCAGTCAAGGTGTTTTGGAACATTTGAGCAAGTAGTTCTTCAATTGCACCTAGGGGCTGCATGGCCCTTACATACATCTTCAAATGGGACTTTGGGCAGCTAGCCCCGTTGAACTTGTAGTCATGAGGTCCTCCATCTTGCGAGCTCTTTTGATCATCTCTTCCATCTTGTTTATCCTCTCATTGATCTTCTTCTCACTCTCCATGGTTGGAGGATTATGGTCAGCCTTGTTCTCCTTTTGGTTACTCTTCAGGTTTTGAAACTGTTGCACCAAAAGGTTCATGTCCTCCCTTAACTAGAGTTGACTAGCTACCATAGTGTTGAGTAGCTCTTAAGTGTTCATAGGTTCTTCAGTGTTCAAATGTTCTCCCTCTTCCGCCATAGTGGGAGCTTCAAACTTCTTGTGGCTTGAATTGTCTTGTAGGTCGAATATGGGATTGTTTTGTTGTAGTAGCGGAGTGTCTTCTATGCTCACGGGCTTCAGTACTGTGATGGGAGTGATAGGCTTGGAACTGGAGCTACTAGCTTGAGTGTCAACCTTGGGTTCTCTTTGAAACCTTCCTTCAGATCTTGACCAAATTCTCCCCTAAGAAAAGGCTTGGTCGGGTCAATTAAAACTAAGTCCCCATCTACATCGATCAATCAACCAAACAAACACACACAACATCCAATGCAATTTTAACATGGACTAGCCGAAAGGTATGTTCTAAGTCATTACATTGTAGGGTGGGTTTGTTGTTTTATTGTTTTCCATAGCTTGGACGTTACACCTCCCAACTTGTAATGTAATGAGCATTGCGTTAGTCTGTACAGCATGGTCAATCCTTTATAATCAAAAAGAAATGATCCAGTGACTTTGGGCTATGAGTTGGTGAGTTTGCCACTGGGTACCCGAATCTAATGAAGACCGCTGATCCATGGTTACTACCAACATATTGTTGAGAGGGGTGCATACATTTTTATTGTTTTGATGGCACACACTATGACAATTAGGGAAAGCTCTTAACAAACAAACATGGTAACACAAACAAAAGTATCATACAAACATCTCAAGACATAAATAAACAAACAAACAATAATATCATGCAAAAGAGAAGGGTATATTGTTGGTCACTTAAGTCTAACACGAAGGTTAGCGCTCGACATCCCCAGTGTAGTCGCCACTGTGAGAGACAACAAAGGTGCTCTCAAAAATACATTTTTGGGGGCTTTTAAGGGCACCTTTCTTTTTGGGTAAGTGGTGTGGACTCGCCACTTATTTTTTTATACAAAAAATAAGAAAAAACTAAATACAAAATACATGATCAAGATACTTCATTGTCATTGATTGAATAAAGATAAATACAATCTTGGTAAATTAATCCTTACAATACTTTGAGTCCTAGTTACAATCTATGTCAAAGAATACAAAGCTTTTGTTCCTAGTTACAATCTACCCAAAAAAATAAAATAAAATAAAATAAGACACTAATCTACCTATCCAAAAGTCCTAAGTTCAGGGGCTAGGTTATTAAATAGGAAGGTGTTAGACACCCATTTCACCCAGACAGAGTCTGGTTTTCTATACTCTAATGACCAATATACCCTTTTTTGCTTAATGTGAATGATATGTTGAACATACATGACAAACATTGATTGAAATTAATTTAAGTAAATTTATCTTATGAATGTATCCCCTTCTTTAAGAAATTCAGATCTGTTTTGTGAATTAAAAAAAAAATTGAGATTTGTAAAGAAAAATCAAATTTGTCTTTATGTAGATGAAAAAAAAAAAAAAAAGGATTTGTAGAAAAAAATCAGATCCGTTTTGATGTAGATAAAGAAATTAGATTTCGGTTAAAAAATGTCAGATCTGTTTTTGTGTAAATTAAAAAAAAAAAGATTTTTTAAAGAAAAACCAGATCTGTTTTTAATAATAAAGAAAACAATTTTTGGTTTTAAAAAAAAATCAGATCTGTTGTTGGACATAAAATAAAAAGACTTTTTGAAAGAGGATTCATACTCCTTAGATAAATTTATTTTACATGCATCACATATACAAAACTTCAACCTAACTTTTAATTTCTTCTTTTAAATTTCACAATCTGCAATTGTATGACAAAGAAAACTTTTCTTAAAAAAAAAAAACAGATCTGTATTTAATGAAAATATAGATAAGTTTTGTATGTTAAAAAAATTAGATATGTATTTAATGAAAATACAAATCAGTTTTGTATGTTAAAAAAATCATGTCTGTATTTAATGAAAATACAGATCAGTTTTGTGTGTTAAAAAAAATGAGATCTGTATTAATGAAAATACAGATCAGTTTTGAGTTTTGAAATAATCAGATTTGTATTTAATGAAAATACAAATCAGTTTTGTGCTTAAAAAAAATCTGTTTTGATTCAAGCTCAACGGTCTTGGTGTGATGGTGAGCTTGTTGCGAAGAAGTGTGTGTCGTGCTATGCCAAGATGTTTAGTCATGATATCTGCAGTTTGATCTCGAGATGAGATGAAGCGGATATCAATGTCCTTGTTGTCTACTTTTTCACGTACAAAGTGAAAATCAACTTCAATATGCTTTATGCGGGCATGAAAGATGGGGTTGGTAGTGAGATAAGTAGCACCAAGATTGTCACACCATAAGATTAGTGGTTTGGCAAGAGAAACTTGGAGTTCTTTAAGGAGAGATAGTATCCATGTGACTTCAGCAGTAGCATAAGCAATACCACGGTACTCAGATTCGGTGCTAGACTTTGAAACAGTGGCTTGCTTTTTGGAGCTCCAAGAAATAAGATTTGGACCATGGTAGAGACAATGGCCACTTTGAGAGCGGCGATCATCTGTACAACCAGCCCAATCGGCATCTGTGAATGCATAAAGTTGGATGTTGGTAGAAGGCTTAATGAGAATTCCATGATCAATAGTGAACTTTAAATATCGAAGGATTCGTTTAACTGCTGTCCAATGAACATCAGTTGGCTGTTGCATATATTGACAAATTTTATTGACTGAAAAACTAATATCAGGTCTTGTGAAGGTGAGGTATTGGAGGGCGCCAACTGTGCTTCGATATAAAGTGACATCTTGGAAAGGATCACCAACGTTCTTGGACAATTTATGATTGCTTGCCATGGGTGTGGGACATGGTTTGGCTTGGTCCATTTTGGTTTTGAGGAGTAGATCAAGAATGTACCTTTGTTGAGATAAGAAGAGCCCGTGGGGTCCTCTAGTGGCTTCAATTCCCAAGAAGTAATTAAGTGAGCCAAGGTCTTTGATAGAGAAGGCTTGATGAAGAGCTTGAACCATTTGTTGAATGAGCACAATAGAAGATCCTGTAAGTATAATATCATCTACATATACCAATAGATAAAGAATACTACTAGATGATGTTTTGATGAAGAGAGATGTATCAGATTTAGCTCCATAAAATCCATACTGAATGAGAAAGGTGCGTAGCTTATTATACCAAGCACGAGGAGCTTGTTTGAGCCCATAGAGAGATTTGTGCAATCGACAAACATAATTAGGGGCATTGGGATCTACAAAGCCAGGTGGCTGCGGCATGTAAACTTCTTCATTAAGTGTTCCATGAAGAAATGCATTTTGAACATCTAGTTGATGTATGTGCCAACCATTTGAGATTGCCAAGGATAGAACAAGGCGAATAGTGCAAGGTTTGATAACCGGACTGAAGGTTTCTTGAAAATCAATACCTTCCCTTTGATGAAATCCTTTTGCAACAAGACGAGCTTTGTACCTTTCTATGGTTCCATCAGCCTTACGTTTGATACGAAAGACCCATTTGCATCCAACAATATTCTGATGAGAGCGGGGTGGGACCAATGACCAGGTCTTATTTTTTAACAATGCATTTATTTCTTCAACCATTACGTTCCTCCATTTTGGATCTTTGTTAGCAGTGGTGAAGCATGTAGGCTCAATGTCTTGAGGTGGAAGAGGATGTTTGGTTGAGATGAGTGCTTTGGGTTTGGAGATTCCATTTTTGGAACGGGTAATCATAGGATGAACGGAAGTTGTTGTAGGTGGGTGATGAGGATTAGGTTCAGACAAATTTGGTGGAGAGGTTGTAGGAGGAGGGGTTTGGCTTGGAGGGGTTTGAGGTGTTGGTTGAAGGATAGGCTGAGGTGGAGGAAGAGGAATTGGTGTAGGTAATAAGCCAGGTTCTTGTGAGGGTGGTAGAAGATGGTTAGTGAGAATAGGCTGGGAAAAAGGGACAGATGGTGTAGATGTGGTGGCTTGTGTATTTTGGTGGAAGGGAAATTTGTTCTCATTAAAGATTACATGTCGGGAAATGTAAATGCGACCTGTGGGAATGTGAAGGCATCTATACCCCTTGTGAGTTGCACTATAGCCAATAAACACACATGAAAGTGAGCGATAAACAAGCTTATGAGCATTATAAGCACGAAGGTGAGGAAAACATTCACATCCAAACACTTTAAGAAATGTATAATCTGGCTTTGTTTTGAAAAGAATTTCATGTGGGCTTTTGTTTTGAAGAACATGAGTTGGTAACCTATTGAGGAGATACACAGCTGTATGAAAGGCATCATCTCAATAAGAAAGTGGGACAGAGGCTGTGGCCATAAGTGTAAGTCCAGTTTCAACTATATGACGGTGGCATCTTTCAGCAAGTCCATTTTGTTCTCTTGTGTGTGGGCATGAAATGCGGTGTTCAATGCCATAATTTTCAAGTATGGATTTGAGTTTTTGGTATTCACCACCACCATCAGTTTGGAGTCTTTTAATTTTATAGCCAAGAAGATTCTCAACTTTGGATTTAAAGTGAAGAAAAACTTTTTGAACATTTGATTTTAATTTAAGAGGAAAAATCCAAATGAAGCGACTGTAAACATTAAGAAAATGAATGTAATATCGAAATTGATTATTAGAAATGACAGGAGATGGACCCCAAATATCACTAACAACTAGTTCCAATGGGGTTTTGTAAATAGTGGAGCTAGATGGAAAAGATAACTTATGACTCTTTCCTAAGGGACAAAAAGAACAAAAAGACTCTTTTATTTTTAAGAGGTAGAGAATTGCGAGAGACAACTTGATGAACAGTACGCATCATGGGATGACCAAGTCTTCTATGCCAAGTATCAAAGGAAGAACTAATGAAAACAGAGGGAGTGGAGTGGCTATTAATGTGCTTCAAGCAGTATAGTCCGCCTTTATTCGATCTGCGTAAAAGTTCCTTCCTCGACTGTATATCCTTAACAACAAAAAAACTTGGGTGAAATTCAAAATAAACATTGTTATCACAAGTAAATTGAGAGATAGAGAGTAAATTTTGAGTAATAGATGGCACATGCAGAATTTTGTTTAGGAGAAGAGATTTATGAGGAGTTTGGATTGAGGAAGAACTAGTATGGAGGATACGCAAACCTATCCCATCGCCTACTTTAATTGTGTCTGGTCCTTGATACTCACAATGAGAATTCAAGTTTTGAAGGTCAGTAGTCACATGATTGGTAGCGCCAGAGTCTGGGTACCAATTTGGATCATAAAGGTGCTTTGCTGTTGTGGCTGTAAGGGTTGATGGTGTAGTGGAATTATTGTTGTTGTAGGAGTGATCAAAGCGATACCAGCATTGGGCAGCTTGGTGATTGGGTCGATTGCAAAGCTGACATATGACTGATGAACGTGCACCTGATTGATTTGCAACAAGTTGATTTGGGCTCCTTGTGAATCTAGCACATCCTCGTCCACGTCCACGTCCCTTACCACGTCCATTAAAACGAGAAGAGGAGTTGGCGATGTTAGCTTGAGGCTCAAGAGAAAAGGAGATTTGTGCATTGTTAATGCGCATCTCTTAGTTGAGAAGCATGGCATTAAGATCTTCCAAGGACAAATCATCTGATCTGGTTGTCACTGAGGTGACAAATGACTCATACTCGGGAGATAGACCACCAAGAATGTGAAGAATGAGATCAGGTTCTGGTATTGGCTGAGCAGCAGCAGCTAAACTATCAGCTAAAGATTCGATTTTTTGAAGATAGTCTGTCATGGATAGATTTCCTTTCTTGGTATTTTGTAATTCAAGCTTGAGTTGCATGATACGGGCTCGAGATTTTGAGGCAAACATATTGTCTAAAGCTTGCCATACAGAGACTGAGGTTGAGAGACCAGCAACTTGAGCAAGTACTGGTTCAGTGAGGGATGAAAGGATCCATCCAAGTAGAATGTTGTCTTGTTTTTGCCAAGTAATGTAGTTGGGATTGATGGTGGTATTCGTTGATGAAAGGAATTTTGGAGGGCAAGGAAGTGCACCACTTACATATCCTTCCAATTCATAGCCTCTGAAAAGTGGAAGAAATTGGGCCCGCCAAAGAAGAAAATTTTGTCGGTCAAGTTTTAAAGAGACAAAATGATTGATATTGATAGGAGTGGAAGAATTTGTTGAGAAGGGATTGTTGGAAGAAGTGGCCATTGTACCGTTGGGTATACAAGGCTCTGATACCATATAAAAACAGAATACTTGTATTATGTTTTCTGCATCTTTACAAGGGAATTTACATCAATATATAGCTATACAAGAAGAGGAATTATAGGAGTGGTTAATTATAGAATAGAGAGATTTTAGGGAGAGTGATTATAGGAGTAATTACATATTCAAATTCAAATTTGAATTGAAGAGAGATTTGAGGGAGAGATTTATGGAACGGTTACTATTACAGCTCAAGTATGTGAGCTAGACTTGTGAGCTGTGATAGTTAGCACATATATATATATATATATATATATAGCATACCTAGGCCCTCTGAGCCTAAGCGGAAGGATGTGTCTTCAACCCATCCTGCAGATGAGTATCTCTAATACTTTCATCTATCTCATCAGTACTGGCCTCTACCCAAGCCTAACTTAGTAGGTATCTCAACTAGTAAGTGTTGTGTCTAGGAGCACCGAGGGCTGGCCCAGCTATATCATCGACCTCTAAATTTTCCTTTAAGTCAAAATGATCTTATCCAAAAGATCATCACCCTCTAGACCTCGCCTATCCTTGGGACGAGTAACTCGTGAGGGGCCAACTCTGGAAGCTATACAGTACTGTAGGAAATACTAGCTATCTCAATTGAATCGGCTCCGAGTGCGTGATGCAATGCCAATGCCCCTTAAGAGCGTGATGTCATCTCCACCCCATTCGTAGTGACTCTAAAAGCCCAGGCAACTTGACTACTAGCTGAAAGTGTGTCCTCATCACGGCTGGATGAGTCTAGATGAAACAATGGCGGGATTCTTCCCGTGATCCCCGCTAAACCTCGATGTTTGAGGCATAATCTGCAAAACAAATTTGTGGTTAGTCATCAAGTCCAGAATAAATGGTGATGCAAATAAACAGGTAAGTATGCTTAACCTTACTACCCAGTGCATATCATGCATGATCATACCTAGCATACTCCCTGCAAATTTCTCTCTCAAGGTTTGATTTGACAGTGCTCGTTTAATCCAATTTTTATCAACATTTCTTTCTAGGGTTTGATTTGACGGTGCTCGTTTAATCCTATTTTTGTCAAAATTTCTCTCTTAGGGTTTGATTTGACAGTGCTCATTTAATTTGACGATGCTCATTTAATTATGTTTTTATCAAAAATATCTTTCTGAGGGTTGATTCAACAATGCTCGTTTAATTCTATTTTTATCATTTTGTCTCTCTTAGGATTTGATTAGGCAATGCTTGTTTAATCATATCTCAATCTTGTCGTTATCTAAAATTTTGTTCCAAGGGTTTGATTTAACTGTCCTCGTTTAACCCAGGGCTAAGCATTTTCGTGGCTTGGATAGCTATGCTTGCCTTCCAAGAATTATTGGACAAAGGTCCATAAATCTTTGCAGAACTTGATTCTATAGTGCTTATTTAGTTCTGTTCCTGAAAATCACTTAATGATAGTCGCTGATTTTCATCTTTTTGAGATTTGATTCGACAACACTCGTTAAATCTCATGAGGGTTTGATTTGACAAAGCTCATTTAACTTGAGGTTTGAGCATTCCACGCCCTGTGAGTCACGCTCACCTTTTTGGAATTATCTGACGGTGGTCTATAATTCCTTTCCAGGATTTGATTCAGCAGTGCTCAATTAATCCTATCTATCTTTCTGATATTTGATTCGATAGTGCTCGTTCAATCTCTTAAGGGTTTGATATGACATAGCTTATTTAACCCAAGGTTTGAGAATTCCATGCCCTGTGCGTCATAATCACCTGTTTTTAGAGTTACTGGATCATGATCCCTAACTCTCCTCTAGAACTTGATTTAGCAGTGCTTGTTTAGCTTTGTTCACAAAAATCACTTGATGACGATAGCTGAATTTCATCTTTTCAAGGATTTGATCTGAATGCTTGTTTAAATAATATTTTTACCCAAACTTTCTATCTCGGGATTTGATCTAACAGTGCTCGTTTAATCCCACATTTCCAAAACTACTCTCATTTTAAAGCTTCCCCTTCAAATCAAAATTATTTTAATCATCATGTTGTTTTAAATTTTCTAAATTTTTCATTTTATCATGCATAGCATTAATTATGTTTTGCCTAGCATTTCTCATAGTTTTCATAGTCTTTAACTGTGTTTTCATAGCATCCCACATTTACATGTTTATCTATGTTGCATGTACATCTTTGTGCATGCATGTATGCACATGTGAAAGTATGGAAGTATGTTTATGTTTGCAAATCTACTTATGCATGTGAACAAAAATATTTTCCAACAAAATCATAGCATAAATGATATAAACAAAAAATATAAATGCCAAAAATAAAATAATTTCTAGCGTGCTTCCTAGTTGCATTGCAACCAACATATTTGTAGGAATTAATGAAAAGAAAACGAAATGGACACTTACCTCAGATGCAGAATAGGAGTTTGAAGAAGAAAGTTGAAGCTAGGAGCTGGACTTGTAAGACCAAGACTCTTCTCAAGGAAGAAGTTTTTGGGTGAGAAAAGTGAGAAATGAGGTTGAAGTGGCCAAAAATAAGCTTAGAGGCCAATTTATAGTCGCCCGTACGGACGGATTGCCTGGTGCACCTTTAAGGGCCGCCGGGGATGACCTGTGCACATTCAAGGGCCGCCAGGTAGCGTTTCACAACTAAAAATAAAAATAAATAAAGAGTTTCAGCTCAATGCCAAGGTGCCAAATCCAAGAAAAAGGATTTTCAGATCCTTTGCAGTAGCTCAACCTTACCAGGGTAAGATCGGTTTTCACCCATAAACGATGTAGTTTTTTGCATGCAATTTGGGGGCATCAAAATGCGAAACGTTTGTTATCCTACACCTCTCATTGCAATCAAGATGTCAAATAAAGAGGGGGTAGCTATAGATAACGTATTTTGTCCGTCTCGATTTGCATGCCAAAACCTAAAAATTCAAAAAATATTAATTTTTCACCGAGGGACTGTGAGAACATCTAGATTGACATTGTACAACCCTTTTGGGCATCAGAGCACTCAAAGTGCCTTTTTAGGTCAAATTAACCAAAATGCCCCTGGTCAACCCTAGGTTAAACAAAAGTCGAAGTTAGTCAAGACCACCCCAAAATAACATTTTTCATGTTTTTACATCAAACCCGAGCTTGTTGAAGATTTTTGTCAACTTTGACCTGAAGTTGACTCTTAGGAGCACCCAAAAACCTAATTTTGATCCGACCTTCAGAATGGGTTGGAACCAATGTCATTACAATTATTTTTGAATTCCTTTTCCAACCACTATTCATGGGTCGAAATCGGAGTTAAAACAGTTGAGATAGCTTGCAAACTATGTTGGGTGCATTAGCTCATTCTTGAGGCCATAACTTTTGATCCGACCGTTGGATTTCCAAATTATCAAGTGTTCTGGAAACTATACATTCGTACATTTCCATTGATACCAAGATTATCTCAATCAAATTTTGAGAAAGCCTTCCAGTAAGCAGTTGAAACCAGAATTGGGACAGGACAAGATTGCTGACGTTAGCAACCAGCCTCGACGCACTTTCAAGCGCCGCCAAAAGCTGAAAGGTCACAAATCAGCTATAAATACCCCCAAACCCCCTAGATTTCAAAAAAAATATATAAAATAATAATAATTTGGATATTTTTAGAGCATTTTTTTTGGCAGATTATCTCTCTCTCTCTCTCTCTCTCTCTCTCTCTCTCTCTCTCTCTCTAAATTCTCTCTGAAAACACAAACAAAAACCTTTGATTTCTCATCTTTCCCATCAATCAAGAGGTAGTGTTCTTGATCTCATCTCTCTCTCTTCTTGGTCCATCTACCTTGGATTTTAGGTTTAGGGGTGAAGATGTAGCTTTTTAGCTACAATTTACGCCCATTTGATTTTATGCATGTTTATTGCTTTCTTTATTTTTCCTAGCACGTTTATTGCTTTATCTTGCTTCCTAGCATGTTTTGTTGTTTTCCTAGCATGTCTACTTGCTTTCTTAACATGTTTCATCGCTTTTATGTTGTTAGCCAAGCCTTCTTGGGCTAGTATATGTCTAAATTTCTTATTTGTGCTCTTTGCCATGTTTTTGTGCCTCTTGCCATGTTTATGTGCTTAAAGCTTTGTTTTTTTGGATGCTATGCCTAGTGCTTTTTAGCTTTTGTACATCTTATTTGTGCCTTTTCCTTGTGTTTGGCTTTTGGGTAGGGTGTAGATCTAGATCTAGTGGTCTAAGCCTACATCCATACACCCAAGTTTCAATAAAGGGTTTGGATTAGTTCCTTTTTGCATGTTTGTGCTTCGTTTGCTCTTTTCCATACTTTATCCTTTAGACCCATGATTGTATGCTTAGATCTAAGTCTTTGCCATGTTCTTGTTTGTCTTCCTTTTGTGGGTTTGTTTGTTTACACCTTTAGTGCCTCTTTGTTTGTTTGGTTGCATCCTTTCCCATTTTGTGGCTTATTTAGATGTAATTATGTGTGAGAGCACATCTTTGTGATGTTTGGTTTTCTTGCTGCTTGCCTTTCTCTCCCTTTGTTTACCTTTGCATGTTAGGGTTTCTCATGTTAACCTTGTTTGTACCTTATAACATGATTAGCTTTCCCCTTTGTGTGATAACATGCTTGGCCTCTCTTGTTTGACTTTCTTTGTTTTGTTTGCATATTTGCATCTTTGTTTACCTGTTCAAGCCTACGCCTTTATGTGCTTGTTTGGATCATCAAGCTTAGTTCCTACCTATGATTTTATGCGGGTTCACACCCGTCTTTGAACATAGAATCCTGAGGCCCTTACGTGTTGTCTGTACTCCAATCTAATGGAACTATGGACAACAAATCCAAACCTACATTTGTCCTTCTAGGACACCCTTTCATGTTTGCTTGTTTTATAACATGCTTGTTTGCTCCTTTATATGCTCTCTTTCCCTTTGCATTCTTCTTTTGCTTGTTTGCTTAGGGCTTTCTTTGTTTCTTTACTTTTTCTTTGCTTGTCTACTAGTTTTGTGTTTTCTTTGTTTGTTGCATGTACACACTTGGACCGAGGGAACAACTTATAAAAATGCAAGCAAAAAGGGCAAAAATGCAAGCAAACATGTCTATTGCTTTCTAGACTAGGGCTTTCTTTCCTTGTATCTTGTTTGGGCAGCATTCTTAGGGTATGGCAATGTCTGATCTTTACATTCCTTGTACCTTGCTTAGGCCACATTCCTTGGGTATGGCAATGATTGATCTTTACTTTTCTTGTACCTTGCTTGGGTCATACCCTTAGGACGTTGTAATGTCTGGTTTTATTTTCCTACTATGTGTGCTTCCATTGTGCATGCTTGATATATATATATATATATATCTTTTACTTAAAGATGGTCGTGCACTTTGCATGATGGACTCCCATGGTAAGGAAGGTACTCTCCTCATGATCATAGGTGCTCTTGACCTTGGGGTGTGGGTATGCATTTAAGGCAACTATTGTAGATACATATACATGCTACATTGTATGCATGATTGTCATAGTGAGATTACTTCCATCCATGTCAGCCAGTGACATTGGTTTCTTCGTGTATGTGACATGCGTCAATATGTTTAATGCTCTTGTAAGCCTCAGCTTGCCTTAGTATGAACATACTAACGCATGCCATATACACAGGTACGAAACCCTGCCAGTGCACCATAGTGCACAAAATGCAAAACTCTGCTAGATTTTCACCATGAAAATAGGCATCTTTTTGTTGTATTCGCACAACAAAAGCTTGGTGAGAATAATATTTTATGTGCTATGATGCACTTGAGGTGAAATGCTGTCGAATTTCTGCCATGAAAATAAGGCGAAATGTTGCCGGTTTTCGTCATGGAAATTTGGCAACAATTCCAAACGTGCTAGCAAAGCATTGATAAAGGGCACACCCCTTTCCAAAATCAAGCCTCAAAGCCCAATTATTTTAAAGCCCCAAAAGCTAATGCCAATAGCTTGTTTTCAACTACCAATGTCTGAAAATTAAGATTTTACCAAAAACAAAGTACTGTTTCCGGACAGGCGTTGTGGGGTGCTTAACACCTTCCCCACACATAACCAGACTTTCGAACTTGAGAATCAAGATTTTTTACCATCCATATTAGATTAGGAAAAACGACCATTTTTCTTAACCTAGGACTAGTAATAAAATAAAATAGAGTCAGGTGACCAATAACACCTTAAAAAAAATGATGTGCATGAAATATATACAATAAAGTACTCACATATCTACATATTTAGCCTTACTTTTATGTTATTTTGTGACTGATTATATAATATCTTTATGTTGTAGGTAACAAGGACTTTACATGCAAAGTGGGGCTAGGCCAATTGAATCAAGCCAACTTAAATCCAGCTAGGCATGAATTCAAGAGAAGACCAACCCAATTAAATTTAAGTCCAATTGGAGCAAGGAATCAAAGGAAATTTACACCAAATCCAAGTCCAATTCGGATTAGGATTCCAGCCTGCACATCAGTTAGTATTTTTGGCATAACTTTCGGCTCAGATGTCCAATCGAGGTGATTCAAGTTGGGCTGGAAATTTAACTTAAAGGGCTACAACTTTGTAGTTTACCATAAGTCCGAATTCTGAAGCTCAATGGGCCAAAATCGTCGGTTAAATGAAGCCTAAAAATCTGGGATTTTCTCCAAACGGAAATTCAACTTGTAACAGGATTCCTTTACCTATTTAAAGGCTCTTTAGGGCAAAATTCAAGGAGGCTACTTCTAGGGCTGAGGGCTGAACATAGAGAGCTGCGGCTACTTCTTTGGTTTTCTTCCATGACAGTTAGTTTTATTTTATTTGTCTAGTTTAATGTTTAGTATTTTATTCTTGTGTTTTATTTCAATTATTATGAGTAGCTAAATTTATAATTAGGGTTGAGGATGAAACCTTGTTAAGGATTATCAGTAATATTTATGTGATTTGATTTTTCCCACAATAGTTGTTCTTTAATGATTAAATTGTTCTTGCTTCATATCAATTGACTAAGATGAGATTCTAGATATAAGTTCAATCATGTTTTTCTCATGATTTAGGATTTGTCTTAATTAATTGAATGCTTAATTTATTAATTCTTAATTATAAAATTGGATATCGCTTGTGATTTGTCTGTCAATGGATACAATTTATGATTTGATTTTTAGAATTGGATATATCTTGTGATTTGTTTGGCTACGGATACAATTGATGATTTGATTTTATACTTAAGAAGCGAAGAAGAACATGCTTTAGATTTTTAAACATAAGTTTTAATGATGATATTTTCCATGATAGCAAGATTGATTTCTAGATTATCATGTAGTGAGTTGGGAAAAATTAATGATCATAAATATATGCTGATATGACTTACAAGGCGGATTCCAAAACCTTAATTCCTTTCCCTTGATTGTTTACATCTTTTTATTGCTTTATATCTTTTGCTTAATTTAACTATTTGCTTAGTTTTATTATTTGTTTAGTATATTTCATTGCAAACAACCAATTTTTATTAAACTGGATTAGGATTAATTTGGTTAAGATTTGATTTAATTTTTCTACGTTCATTCAAGTCCCTATGGGTTCGACCTCGTTCTTGTCCAACTATACTTCGGTACGGTTCGTACACTTGCGAGTATTTTAAAATTTCACAACAAAAAACCCAATGATTGGGGGCAACTTCACTACCTTTGGTAATAATAGGTTAAAATTGACTCAATTTAGTCACACACCAGAGGTCTACCCTTCTTTCACAACACTTGAGCTCCATGAAAGGTGCAAGAGTCATTGCGTAAGGTGGTCGACCGTTGCAAGGCATCGACTGTAAGGAACGTAACCCCTTTCTAATCATGGATGCTCTTAACCTTGGAGTGTGGGTATGCATTTAAGGCTTGTGTTGTAGATGCATATTCTTGCTTCATAGGGTGCATGACCTACAACGTGTGTGATTGCCTCTATCCATGTCAGCTAGTGACATTAGTTTCCTCATGTATGAGACACGCATTAGGTATTTAGTACTTCAGTAAGCCTCGGCTTGCCTTAATCCGAGCACACTGATGCATGCAGTATACATCGGAATGAAACCCTACCAATGTGCCATAGTACACTAACTGTGAAACTCTACTAGATTTTCACCATGAAAATGTGGCATCTTTTTCCATATTCTCCCTACAAAAGCTTGGTGAGAATAGTGTTTTGTGTGCTACAACGCATCTGACCTGAAATGCTGACAAATTTTCATCATGAAAATTTGGTAACAATTCCAAATGCGCTAGCAAAGCATCAATAAAGTCCTTCCCACCCCTTTTTCAAATCAAACCTCAAAACCCAATTCTTTCAAAGCTCTAAAAGCTAATGCCAATAGCTTGTTTTATCTGCCAATGACCAAAAAATAAGAATTCACTTGTACAAAGGACTGTCTCACAATAGGCGTTGTAGGGTGCCTAACACCTTTCCCCTTTCCCACACATAACCAGACTTCCAAATTCAAGAATTAAGACTTTTTACCATCCATTTAGATTAGGAAAAATTGTCTTTTTTCTTCACCTAGGATTGGTAATAAAATCGAATAGAGTCAAGTGACCAATCACACCTAGAAAAATCCAATGGTTGGTAGCGACTTCACAACCCTTGGTAATAATCAATTAAAAATGACTCAACTCAGTCACACACCAAAGGTTTTCCTTTTTACCCTCTTCACATCACCTAAGCCTGCAACCGCCCCTTCTAGGGGCTGGAGGCGCATGCATTGTTGCACATGGTGGTCGACCGCCGCAAGTTATCAATAGGCAAGATGAAGGCAAAGGGAGAAGATATTAATTTTGAGCCCCTCCAAGATTAGTATAAAAGGGGAGGTATCAGCCATAGAAGAGGAACAAGAAGTAGAGAACAAAAAAGAGAAACAGTAAAAAGAGAAAAGCAAAAGGAAAGAGAGAAAATTGGAAATTATAGTGAAAATATAGAACTTAGGTCAATTTCCCAGAAAGTAGTGGCCTTGTTTTGTTATATTTCTTTATGGTTGTACATTGATCCATGGGTCCAAACTTTACAAGTCCTTGTGAACCTCGAGGTCACTTAAGTCTATGAAGTTTGGGACTTATGGGCTTTGTACGATTCCCTTTTAAGGATTTGTATTTGGGTTCTTACATTTACATTTCATCACTTTTAGTCTCTAAACCAATTAATGTGTGTTATTTTCGTCCTTTCTTTCAATCAATAGATGGAAATATCTAACGTGGCTGACAGAGGAATTAAAATATCATTAAAAATCCACCATGGCACTCATTACCCATGCCATATGGGTTTCCTACCCTTTTATTTCACACATGACCATCACTTCAACCACCTATGGCGCATGTGCATTTTCTCTTTCTATGAACCCCCATATCAGTCCACTTTCTCTTTCTATGAACCCTCAGTCAAACCACCTCTATCTCAAACGAAGATAGCCATCAATATTTGTGAACCCTTGATCAAACCACCATCACTCTCAAACCACCATAGCAAACAACATCAACCATCTCTCATAACCCAAAAATGCAAATACCTAAACCCATCCCTACCATGTGCAAATAAACAAACCCATCCGAGATTTTCTTATGGTGAATCCATCTTAGTTTCTAAAGCCAAACCAAATCCTTTCTAAAGCCAAACACATAAAGATTCCTAAAGTGAAACCCAACCCCGTTTTTCTTGAAATAGCAAAGAAAAGAAAAGTAGTGAGAATAACAGAGAAAAGAAAAGCAGTGAGACCTTTGTCTCTGTGAACTGAAACCAAACACATAGGTATTAGCTCTCTCTCTCTCTCTCTATGTCTATGTCCTTATATATAGCTTTATATTATTTGTAGAGGCCACAATGTTACTTTTTATCTGGATTGTTTGATTTTTGACTTTATTTTGTTTAGTTACTTTTGACTGTTTTTTGGTCCATGTCTAGGTATGTGTTTCTTTATGGCTTCCAATGTGGTCCTTGTTTTGCCTTGGTGAAGATAGTGATATTTGCCTAACATTATTATATTTCAAAATGGTTTATTCTGTGTCTGATGTATATTGTCAAATATGTGTGGGAAAAGCATAATGGTGATACTGAATTGGTGGGCCAAAATGCTAAGTCATATGTGGATTACTATGCATATGTATGTTTTTTATGACATTGTTGTTTAATATATGTTTGTTTGTGCTTTCCAATGTGGTCCCTCTGTTCCCTTGTTGAAGATAATGTGCATTTCTAATATTTTTATAATTCAAAACAGCTGAGATATACTGTGGAATGATGAGTGCTGATTTGTTAAATAATGTTATATAATGTGTGCTATTTTGTTAACTAATGAGTGTTGTTTTGGAATTTAGTCGGTATTATTTAAATGGTTTATATGTGTTTTGCATGCAGCATGGATAGCCTATTTAGTTTGTCTGTGCATCATGGTGATATTTTACTGATAACCCTCGAAAATGTGGGAGGTAAAGTGGATGTAGTGGAAAATTGTGACCCTGATTGGTGATCCAAGACAGAGATTAAGGGTATATGCAAGAACTTTGGATACACCTCTGTGAGCAGGCTTTGGTATAAAACACCTGGTAAGGATCAAGAGAGAGCTAAGTTCCATTTGATAGTTGATGATTATGATGCCATGTTCATGACAGATTTAGTGATGGGTCATGAAGAGATTCATGTGTTTGTAAAGCACCCAGTGGATGATCCTATACTAGTTGATGAAGGTGAGGATATTAGGGAAGATGTGCAGCCATGGGCAGTGGAGCAAAACCTTTTAGGTTATTATGATGATGATGGTAGTGATGATGATGGTAGTGAAGATGCTAACAATGATGAGGATGGATTTTACAGCTTTTATGGTAGTAATGATATGTACATTAGTGATGAAGATCATAACAATGATAATGAGGATCCCATTGAACTAGATGTTGAACAAGCCTACTCTAGGAGAGAAGGTAAAACACCTATTATTGAGGAGGTTGATAATGATGATGTTGTTGAGGTTGATGATGCAGAGGTGTATTCTAGAAGAGCAGGTAAGGAACATATGACTCAGCACCCATCTAAGGACAAGGCTATAGCTGATAACAGTGACAGTGGAGGAGGTGATAGTGGAAAAAGTAGCCTAGAGGATGAAGATATTGTGAACCCTAATGAGAGGGAGTTTGTTGAGGACAGTAGTGACAATTGGGATGGTAATGATGATGATAAGGATGTTGTTGAACCAGTACAAATGGGTGCTGGTGTAATGGACTCTGATTATGAAAGTGAGGAGTTGCACAATCTTGAGAAATCATCATCTGATGATGAGATTGGGGATAATAGTGATGATAACTTTAAGGATGAACTGAAAACACATGTGGGAAATGGAAGGGGACAAAAACCTGAGCAAAAGAGGACCTTCCTAGTATTTAGCCAGTTGCTAAGGCTGAACATATCAGATTTGAGAAAGATATGTTGTTCACAACACCTAAGCAATTCAAAGAAGCTATAACTGAGTATGCAGTTCATGGTGGCTAGGGGATCAGATTTGCAAAAAAATGTTTTGCAGAGGGTAAGAGCAATTTGCCAAGAAAACTGCAAGTTTGTAGCTTATCTAACAAAGGTGCCAAGGGAGAATAGCTACCAACTAAGAACACTGAATTTGGATCACACATGCTCTAGGAGTTATAAGAATTCAAGGTGCACTTCTTTATACATTGGGAAGAAGTTGATGAAAAAGGTGAAAAGACAACCTAACATGAAGCTAAGAGACATCCAAGATGTTGTACATGAGAAGTTTACACTAAACATAAGTGTAGGAAAAGCTAGCAGGGCTAGGGAAAAGGCAAGAGAATATGTTGATGGGGCATACACAGAGTAGTACAATCAGCTTTGGGAGTATTGTGAGGAGTTGAGGAGGGCTAGCCCTAGCAATACCATACTTATGAAGGTACGTACCTTCAATGAAGGTGATTTGGCTTTTGAGATGGACTTGGTCTGTGGGGTTTCTTATTTTGAGAGGTTGTACATATGCCTCGAGGGTTGCAAGAAAGAGTTTCTGGTTAGATGCAGGCCAACCATTGGTTTGGATGCCTGCCATTTGAGGACTAAGTCAAGTGGGCAATTAATTACAACAGTTGCTAGAGATCCTAACGAAGAGTACTTCCCATTTGCATATGCTGTAGTGGAGGCTGAAACTAAAGACTCTTGGACTTGGTTCATAAATCTACTACTTGCAGACATAGGTCAGAACACAAGATGGACATTTATATCAAACCAGCAAAAGGTGTGTAGCTTTATTACCATATTGTAATATAGTGTTACTAACACCACATTATCTATATGCATTACCATATTGGATGTATAGAGTCACTAAAACCACATATTTTCTTATTATACTGGCAAGGGTTGGTGCAAACTTTCATTGACAATTGGCCACAATATTAGCATAGGATTTGCTGCAGACACCTCTACAACAATTTTAGGAAGAGCCATTTTGGTGTCTGATCAAAGACTTGTTTTGGAAAGCAGGCAAAGCTAATTATAAAGCTGAGTTTGATAGGGTGATGGATGAACTAAAGGAAATTGATGAGGATGCACACAATTGGCTACAAACTCATTCAACCACCATATGGGCTAGACACATGTTCAGTGAGGATTGGTTGACTGATACAGTATTGAACATCATGTGTGAGAGTTTTAATAGTAGGATACTGAAGTTCAAATCTAAGCCTATAATTACTATGGTATGAATCTTGTGTTTTCAATAACAGTTAGTTAGATATCTGTGATTGATACATTGTTTGTGTGTGATTGTAGCTGGACTCCATCAGGTTATATCTTATGACCAGGTTTCAAGAGAACAAACAAATGATCATGAAAGTGCAATCAAAGATATGCCTTAAAGTGCTTAAGAGGTTGCATAAGGAAAAGATTGCATGCAGTAGGTGGCTTTCTTGTTGGGTAGGTCATACATAGTTTGAGGTTAAAAATGGACTACAAAGCTTCACTGTGGACTTAGCCAAAGCACACTTTAGTTGCAAGAAGTGGGATATAACTGGCATACCATGTGCCGATGCAATTACCTGCATATTCTTCAATAGGCAAGATGCTAAGCAATATGTGCACAAGTGTTTCCATGTCTCCACATACAAGGCTTGTTATAAGCTAAGAGGCCCAGTGATGTCCAACCTGTTCAGCTTCCTATCAAAAGAAGACCACCTAGCAGGACCAAGAAGAAGAGAGTAAGGGAGCCTAATGAACCAACAGGTAGGAAAGCTAGTATCTCCAAGTAGTGTAGGGCTTATGGTAAATTAGGACACAACAAAAGAAATTGCAAGGGTGAGATTGGAGGAAACTCTTCACTACCAGGCACCACAAACAGAACCAGTGTAGCTAATAAGGTAACATTCTAACATATCTGTCAAGTAGATGCTTTTACATATTACATGTTAAGAAATGTTGTTTTCTTGTTTGTAGACTAGCAGATCCAGAAACTCTTCCAACATCAATCAAACAACAGGACAAGCTCAGCCATACCATTTGCATCATTCCAGTCCAGCATGCATAGCTGCAATCCAAGTGCCCACCTCAGCCATGGACAAGCTCTTCCAGTCCATTTGCACCCCTCTAAACCAGCATACACAACTCATCCAGTCCAAGTGCACCATACCAGTACACCATGCCCAGCTTCACTCCAAATGCACCACCTCAATCATGGACAAGCTCTTCCAGGCCATTTACACCATATCAGACCAGCATGCATAGCTCATCCAGCCCAAGTGCACCATACCAGTACCCCATGCACAGCTTTGCCACACCTTTTCCACCACCCCAGTTTAGTATGCACAGCTCCAATCCAAGTGCACACCAGACCAAAATGAGCCAATCCAGCCCAAGTGCACCACCTCAAGCCCCCACAGGATCATCCAATCTAGTTCAAGCCAACGGAAGCTCATTCTTTTAAGCTTATGCAAATCAATCCAACTTCAATCCAATTGCACCACCAAACTTAGGTAGCAATCCAACTCCAAGACCGAGGAGAAAAAGGATGGTTACATCAGAGACCTTGAATGCTTCCAAGAATGCATCCAGATACATGGGGGCAATCAAGTTTGCTGGGAGTCAGTTATCAATGCATGGTCTAAAGAAATGAATAGGTTGTGTTTTTCTGTTTTTTGATGAATGGCTTGTGTTTTGTATAATTATAGCCAAGCTAGTCATTGTTGTAGTTAAACAATGCCTGCTGTTTGGGTTAAGATTGGCGGTTGAACAATGCCCTTTTGTTGATTTAAACATACTTCTTTTGTCCTGCTTTTTAATAATAACTATGAAGATGTTTTACTAGAGCATATGTTGTGTTTTGGTTAACCTTGCTTTGGTATTCCCAGCAATGATAGTATGTTAATTAAGATGCTAAGTTTATTATTTCCTTTTGTCTTGTTTTATGTGTATACTAGTGCCTGACTTTGAAATATGTTACCTGCTTGACTTGGAATATGTTATCTGTTAATACAAGTTTTCTTTGTTGCTTTGACTTGGAACTATGTTACATGGTTCAATGCAGTTTGACAATGTGTTGCCAGGGAATGCATGTTTAGCAATTCAACAAGGACATTTCTCTACAGCTTTTTGTTCCTTCATTCATAGTTCAGTTAAATATTCAATTCTCATATTCTTTCTTTTTGAACATCAATTAGTTTGCTTTCTTTGTTTTGATATCCTGGTTGATGTTGTATTTATTTATAACACAACTAATGCCCCAACTAATGCCACAACAAGCAGCATAGCAGCAGTAGCACACAGCAGCAACACACAACATCCTGCTATTTCAAATTTCCAATTCATAGAAAAATGTTTATCAAGCCATCACACTATCACACTACCAGTCCACACATCCACACATTTAAGGAGAAAGGTATTCATTTATGTCACAATAGAAAGAGTACAAAATAACCAGCAGGTGTGTCATTGCTAATAACTAATCCTACCAAAATTGAGCACATTGCCAGCCTTATATACATTAACACTGCCAACCCTACATACACTACCGACCATAGTAACCCACACAAGTTATTTCCACCCCTACCTAACCAAACCTAGAACTGCACATATCACCACTAACAATGCCACAGCCACAACTAAAAACTTCTCTCTCTTCTTGCAATCTACAACCTTGGCCTCAAGTGTGATGATCCTTTGACTTTGCTATGGGATAAGCACCTTACCATGATCACATATCTCATCATCATGCCATTGGAAGAACATACACTTTCACCCCATCTGAAATGCAAATAATGTTCTTAAAAATGAAAATCCATAAACTATTGTAGCAACAAATTGAAACAACATACTGAAATTAATGTAGTAAAACTCACTCAAACAATTTACTGAAATTGACATACCTAGTAGTTTAGACAACCGTAGAACCATTTGCCAGGATTGTCTGTTGTCCACGACACAACCAGGACAGGTTTTTTTTTATTATAGTAGCACCTCATTGGTGCTCTCCTCCTCACGCTATAACTTGTTGAAGAGCTTGCTTCCATTTTGGTATGGGGCTTTGAAGATTGTTTTAATCATGGTTTGGGGAGGTGAGGATCAACTGTGTGGGTAGAGGTCCAAGCTTAAATTTTGGGAATTTAGGGTTTTTGGTACTGATTTGGGGGATTTATGTGGTAGTGATGGTCACGTGTGAAATAAAGAGGCAGGAAACCCATGTGGCATGGGTGATAAGTGCCATGGTGGATTTTTAATGATATTTTAATTCCTCCGTCAGCCACGTCAGATATTTCCATATGTTGACTAACAGAAATGACAAAAATAACACATGTTAATTGGTTTAAGGACTAAAAGTGGTGAAATGAAAATGTAGGGAGCAAAATAGAAATAGGGTCAAACTGTAGGGACTAAAAATGCATTTACGCCCATGGTTTTAAAAACTGGATCAGACCGGACTGGCCAGTTCAATTAGGAACCGGAACTTAATCTGGTCTGGTTATTAGTTAAAACTGAAAATGAAAGAAAAATCGGACAAACAATACAAATCTCCAGTTCAACTAGCATAACCGGAAACCGGAGTGGTTAAACTGATTTTAGCATTTCTTCTTGAATACATCAGCTTTTTGTTTTTTAACCCCCAAAAAAAAAATTAAAAAAGAGAGATCTTGTTTTAGATTTAAGAAGAGAGATTTTGATTTTGAAAATGCACTCTCAAGTATGAAGTGGTGAAGCCTAAGACAACCATAGTGACCCAAAAACATCAGATTTACTTTACTTACCTTTTGGTCGAAAGAAAAAAAATTCAGATTTACTATATTTGTGTTGAGGAAGAACCAAAGAAGCCCAAAGATAAGTAGATTTGTAATGATCTGTCTACTTCACTTGTGGCTTTTTTTTGTTGCTCTTGCCTCTTACACATGCACATATTCACAAGAGAGAGAGAGAGAGAGAGAGAGTTATGAAAAGCAAAAAGTTAGATGGGAAAATTATATGAACAGAAATATTGTTGAACCAATCGTGTGGATGTATGGATTTCAAAATGTGTGGTAGTTGGGATATTAACGTGTAGAATGTGTGGAGGGAAAAAAATATCAAGTGGGCAATGATATTGCTACCCATTGGTGCACTTAATTTTTGTTATTTGAAAGGTTAAAAAATAATTAAAATATTTTATAGTGGGCTTGTGGGTTGTAGGTGCTTGTATATGTTTTTTTGTTTTTGTTTTTGTTTTGGTTGAATTGTGGTAAGCTAAAGTTTAATGTTTTACTATTATTTAATATTTTAGTTAAAATGACTAGTTATAAAATTATTTATTTATTTTTATAATTATTAATTAAATTATTTATGGTGTCACCAATTTGACCATCGGTTGGACTTCGATCCGACCAAAAAACTGGTAACCAGTTCTTTTTCCGGTTCTTTCACCGTACCGGTTTTTAAAAACATGTTTACGCATTGAATATATTTATGCTTGCCAATATTGTTTTGCTCTCATAGTTCTTGCAAATATTGTTGTGTTTTGTTGGACTTGCTAGTGCATGGATAGGTTCATTAAAATGACCCGACTAGCTATGGTAATACCAAGACCAATTCCCTTACTCATTATCTCATAATTTCTTTGGCCCTTCAATAGACCTATAGATCTGCTTTGGGCCTAGGCTTAAGCAACCTTTCAAAAAAGGTTACTAGACACCACAAGGAGCTCAAGCCTAAAACCCACGCCTCACTTCTTTGCTCCGCCTCCATGGACCTCCTGGTTTTTGCTCTGCTCGCTGCCGCCACTATCAGTAGTACTTTTTGTGGTTGAATCTCCATGGCTTCTCCACTGTTGCATTCAATCTGAGAATAGGGCCGGTCCAAGGCCTAGGCAACTTAGGCCTAGGCCTAAGGCCCCCACCACAAAAAATATTTGCCCTTTACAAAAAAGGCCCCCATCCCATTGTAAAAGGCCCAAAATTTTATAAAAAATATGAATTTTTTAAAATTGTTGTGCACTTTTTAATATTTGTAAACTAATCTACTATAAATCCACACATCAATTAATATCATATATTATAAATTAGATTATAAATGTAATTAATTGGGTATCATTATATATCCAAGATAAATTAATTTTTCAAATATGATATTCAATTCTCTATATGAAATTAACCTTAGTTTTAGTTAGTATTATTCATTAAATTATGTATTTAATACATCAAATTAACCTCAATTTGATTAATATTAAAAAAATTTATTTAATTAATATTTATATATAAAAGGCCTCACATAAATCCTTCGCCTTAGGCCCCAAATTAGGTTGGGCCGGCCCTGTCTGAGAAAGAGGTTGGGGTTTCGTTAACAGTGGGTTTGGATTCAAAATATTGAGTTTGTTATGAGATTTCTTTGTAGAGCTTGTGGGTCTTGCAAACCATGTCTCTGTTGTATTTGTGTGTATGTGACCGATTTGGATTTGTTTATTTTTGTATTTGGTTACCAAGTAAGTGAAAGAAAAACTAGGAATTATTTTTTGCGTATCTGGGTTATGTTTCAAATGTTTGTATATTATTTTTCATATTTTCACTTTAAAATTGTTGATGTGGCTTTTTTAATAGCAATTAAAAAAAAATTTATTAGTCACCTGTAAGCCAGTTAGTGTTGCACACAGTTTGCCATGTAAGTGTTTAATGTGAATAAGTTGTCGGTCAAGACTAAATTGACTGCGACTAAAATATAAAAACAATGTTAAAATCTGGCACCTGAAGATCCCAGCAAAGGTTTGTATTTTTGCCTGGCGAGCTTTTTTGAATGCCCTCCCAACTAAGGTAAATCTGAGCAAAAGAGGTATTGACATAAGTTCTATCTGCCCCATGTGTGATAATGAAGTTAAAACCATAGCCCACTCTCTAGTTTTTTGTGACAATGCAAGGCAGGTTTGGAACCTCCCAAGACCTTGAAACTTTTTTCGGGGTGGCCTGGGCCATTTGGTACAACAGGAACCAAAAAGTCTTTGAGAATATTGACCACTCCCCTGCACAGGTCTGGAACTATGCCAGGAGACTTATTCTTGATTTCAAAGAAGCAAGTTCTCTTTGCTGTCAAAACCAGCAGCCAGTGTTTTTAGGGTGGAAAGCCCCACCTCCAGGCGTGTTCAAAATTAATGTAGATGGAGCTACATCAGCTGATGGCAGATTGTCTAGTATTGGGGTAGTCATAAGGGATACCAAGGGCGACACCATAGCAGCATTGTGCAAGCCCCTCCCTGACCAATATTCCAGCGAAGAAACGGAGATATTTGTGGTTGAGAATGGAGTACTCTTGGCTAAGGAGCTGGAGCTGTCACAGGTTTATGTTGAATCAGATGCTCTTATGGTAGTCCAAGATATTCAAGCTGGAAATACAAATGGCAGTCTTGGCTGTAATACCCACATACCCTTATTTGGAGTTATTACATTTTTTTTCTTTTATATATAATTGATGGGTCATACGTATTTTTTTTAGTAACTGCAGTCCACTATCCCACTAAGCCCACATCTCTAATGCATTAACTACAGGGTAGAGGGAGAGATAAATCAAGGTTTTCATAGGAAGGGTTTCGTCACTAAAAAGGCTAGGAGATGTACTTTAGAACACATACAATTGAAAACAATTGTTCTAAGTATGATTTTCCAAATGTTATAAACAAAGGATTAATGGGTTAGAACTTTATTTTGGGAACGTTAGTGATGTTTAGATTTTTCAAAAGAGATTTTTCCTAGAACTGTTGTTTACACTATTACATTAGTTGCCCACTGTGTGTTCTAGAACAAAAGTCATGTTTTAAATCTTAATTCTTTGGCTTTTACATTTTCATTGGGATAAATATATATTAAATCCTAGATTGCCCAGTACCCATTATGTGGTTTCTTGAACAGAGTCATGGAATTGCATTCCTAATTTAAGAACATGGCTTTTACGTTTGTCTTTGTGGTTATATATATTAGGTAGCTTTAAGGCCTTTCAATTGTGGTTATATATTTATATTAGGATGGCTTTAACGTTTTTTCTTTGGGGTTATATATATTAAATCCTAGCCCACTGTGTGTATTTTCTAGAACAAAGCCATGGTTATAGAGCCTAATTCATGTTTAAGGTTTTACTTTTTCGTTTAGGATATATATTAAATCCTAAAATATTGGCTACTGTCTCTAAGTTTTAATAAATTCAAGGAAACATATTTTTTTGGATAGAGATGCTTTGCATAAGTATTATTATTTAGTTCAGTAAAGTATAATCCTAGTGAGTCAATTTGTATAATTTGATACGCTTTATATTTTGTAAAGGATGTTAAGTAATTTTTATGGTTGATTATAGGTCCTATTTAAGAGTGTTTTGAGACTATTTGAAGGGTGTTTCGGCTGGGCCTTTAGAGTGATTCAAGTGTTGTAAATAATTATGCATAATATGCACAATTTTGTTCATTAAGTTCCTAAAAGTCAAAGGTTTTCAAAAGTTATGTTTTTAAGCATACATTTTCTAAAGTTTATCAAAATATTTTTACATCATTGAAGGAGAAACTTCGTGTTTAAAATAATGTTTTAAAGAGAAACTTCAAATTGTAAATAACGTTTTGAACGTCTGAATCTCATTTAAAAGATGATTTATAAACTAAATTATTTTCCGAAAATAATTGAGTTTCAAAGTAAATTTTCTAAAAAGGTTCTTGATCTTTAAATTTGTCTAAAACCAAGTGATTCAAATTCATATTCCTATTTTTCAAATGGTATTTAAAACATTTCTTTTAGCAAATTGAGTTTTCAAACTTATTCAAGAATTATAAAATACTTACATAAACTCCATAGTTCCTATTTATTCCTTAAGAGAGTCAAGCATCCTTTGGTTTATGTTTCAATTCAATATTGTGATATTCGATATGCCTTTATATTTGGAATAATTGTTAATATTAAGAAAATTATTCTATTTTGTATAAACTTTGCTTTTTAGAATTGATCAGATATATGTGTAAGCCCGCTTATAGGGTTGTATGTGAGAATAAGTGTTGATTCCTCACCAACAGAGGTTAGATGTTGGTATCCTGTCACAGGATTGTATGTGAGAATATGTGATATGTGTATATGTGACACTGTGCTCTGATCAATTATTTACGTGTGTTTTTGAATGATTTTAATATTTGATTACATATGTGTTAAGTGGTTTATTATATTCTTTGGAAAAACTATATTTGATATCATTGAATGAGTTTGTGAAATCAATATACTTGTGCTCTACTTGACTCTATTCTGTTGTATATTGTGTATAATTGCTTACTAGATGTGTGGCTCACCTCATCAATTACAATTTTCAAATTAAAGTTTAATTGGGAAACATAAACTTTGGATCTCTTCATAAGGTGCAAGGTAGAGCATGGGAGTTTTTAGGCAACGTCAATAATGCTTGAAGCCTTAAAGGATTTTTAGCTATTTTTATTTAGTTTAAGAGTTTATAGTATTTGGAGATTATTTCTAAATTGTGGATTTTAGATATTGTAAGAGGTTTATTAAGAGTATTGTTTATTTGGAGTTTTAATTAATTATGAAATTAATTATGTTTATTGAGTTATGTAAGATAAGTAAGTTAGTCATGCATTTAAATTCATGTTCCATGGATTTGGATCGTGACATTGGCCATCTACATCAGGGAATTAATAGCATCCTTGAGACCTTCAATTGTTGGAAAATTCAGCATTTGAAAAGGGAATACAACAAGGTAGCTCATGAGCTAGCTAGTTATGCTAGATGTAATGGTACTTATCAGGTTTGGAAGGGGATTGATCCTCCTATGGTTCAACATCTTCTCCAACTGCAACATGCCTAATTTGTATCCTTTGTAATTTAGTTGCCTTGTTGTACTTCAATTCCATCTTAATGAATTCAGTTTCCTATCCAAATGTTAAAAGTAACCCCAAAATGGTATTTTATAAATGGCAATACACAAAACACTCATTCCCTTTACAAACAACCATTTGGTTGGACTGAACCGAGGGTCTTCCCAATTGCATTTGTACAAAACGATTGAGCTACTTGATTTGGATAAATCAAATTGACATTTTCAATTCTTATCCCAGTGCAAGGGTTCTTGGCACTACAATCAAATTTTATAGCAATTTGTGTTGCTGATGTTCCTCTGATATCCTGGTATAACACATCACTTATTTTTACTCCAGATACCTGGCAGCATATGAAAACATGAAATACATTCAAGATATGTTCATTTGGACCATAGAAAGTAGTTTATGAGACCATAAAAGTAGTCTCTGTCATATCTATAAATAAGGTAACAAGATTTCTTACCTGACCAGGACAATTGATATTGTGAGGACAGTAATTTTGGTCTATAACTATAGGATTTTGGACATTTTGCATAACAGCTCCTAAAAAGCGAACCCGTTGGACAAATCCAGAGCTGGGTCTGGCCCAAGACTTTATCCTTAGTCCATTTTGGGTACCAATAAAAATGGCTTTACCGACTGTCACATTTTGTACCCCTGCCTCTTCCATGTCCTTCGCAAGGCTCCCTATGCTGCAACAAGCAGAGGAATTCCATTCACCCAATATATTACACCTCTGCTATTGTAACTATCATATTTTCAACCAAATAAAAGATCTATAAAATTTATTTTATTCACCTAATGCCGTGACCGGGGCCGCATTTGATATGTTCAATCCACAAGTTCTTGGTGCCAGGACCAATGGAGATGCAATCATCCCCAGTTTTGATGGTGGAGTTAACTATTACAACATTACTTGATAGTTGAACATGGATGCCGTCTGTGTTGGGGCTGTCCCCAGAGGCTATAATTTTGATTCTTTCAACATGCACATTCTGGCAGCCGTTGAATACAATATGGTACATCTGACTATTTAGTGACAATAACCCGTTGATCCTAATGTTGTAAGAATTGGTAAAACTTAATGTCTGCAATCACCAACAAGAAATCTATTTTAAAATAAAAGGCTAGAAATAACTATCGAGATGAAATGCTAGTCCGTACATGATTTAATAGTAACAAAGGACAATAATAATTACCATCGTCGTGATTATTATTTATTTTGATGATTATTGTCATCATCGTATATATGGCCTTTAGGTGAACGTTTATGAAAGTAACCTCAGCCCTTTTGGCCTTTTAGACCTTTCGGTTTTTTTTTTTTTTTTTTTTTTTTGGGGGGGGGGGGGGGGGGGTTAGATTTTTTTAACATGGCACATTGGTGGTTTAAGTGCTTGATATATGAATAAAGGGTTTCTTCTCCTTCTTTCTTCTCTTTCTTTTCTGTTCTTTTTTTTTTTATGATGAGTAATATATGAGCTACTGTGTAATTAGTATGAATGCTCATGAAATAATACCGAACAAAACAAAAGTATTTCTGTCTTCATTTAAAAATTAATGAAGTTGTCAAAACCATGCAGAGATAGATGTAATAATTCCATTAACCTAGTACAATAAGACTAATTACATAACAAATTTCGCAACTTTATTTTTTATAATTATGGAGGTGGCAAGTTATGACTAATGTATAATAAAATTGATTTTGGCAGTAATTGCATTTAAAAGTGATATTGTATGCAAATTACCACCTTAATAATAAACAAACAAACAAAAAAAAAAATTAAAAGATTTGACTTTGAAATATTGTTTTAAAAAAATTATAATCATGGAATGGATTACTAATAAAGAGATCAGAAAAGCACAAAATCAACAAAGTAATACCGTGGCTCCGCTGGGACAGTTAGTGGCAGCAGCTTTGCAAGCCCACAAGCCTGATCCTTTGGCATCGAGTGCTCCTCCAATAACGGTAACTCCGCTAACACCTTCAAAGCTGAGCCAATTACTAGCTTGGCCAAGAACACGATAATCTGCTGGAGCCACTAGAGTTCCATCAATCTGGAATGTAATATCAGAGCTTTTGCATTCACCTTTGAAGGCCAAGGAGCCACTCAAGTACCTTCCCTTAGGCACATTTATGGTTGAAGAATCCGAGGAAGCACAAGCTGCAGACCATGCATTAAGAAATGCTGGGGTTGAGTCTGTTTTGCCATCTGGTTTAGCTCCAAAATTTATGACATTGTAAACTATATTTGCACGTGATATGTGGGAGACAGCAAGAATGAAGAAAAGGGTGTAAAAGAGCCTTGAAAACTTGGTCATGTTGATTTGCTTAGGGAATAGGGAGAGAGAGTTTTTTGATATTGAAGAAGTTTGAGAATATGTTAATTAATGGAGAGAAGTTGAGGAGTCTTGGAGTATATATACAACATGTTGAAGGTGGTACTTAATTGGGATGGTGTGGGGTTAAAGAAATTAAGGGTGGATGCATGCATGCTGTGATGGAAATACAAAGAAAGCTGCGCCGGTACTTATTTGGTGGCCACTCTTCTTATGTGACTTAGCTCCTAATGCAATCGGCACCAAATTAATTACAGATTCAAGGAATTTGTAATACTTGCATTAATTCAAACATATGAGTCTCTCTAACTACGAAAAATTTGGTTACGTTAATGGTCGTCCCCTTTTACTAGGTTATAAAAGAATGAGTAAATCAATATTTACCCATCAAAAACGAAAAGGGAAATTAATGTATAGTTTATCTTTTTCTTACACTTGGTAAGGTCTTGGTTATGTTACTACTAAGGAGAAGTGGTTTACTAATTGCTATATTACCTTGGCTAGCAAGTACGGAGTTGTGACCTTTAGCTGTCTAGCACACACTAAGTCACATGGAAAGTCCTTTTTATAATAGTATCATTGTGCCAACAACGCACTTGCTCATTATATTCAACCAATTTGACATCACTTACTACACTATTTTAAAACCCAACAACTTTCTAATTTTATTTGACGAATGTTAGATATCATTTACTACTAGTTTGTTTAAAAATAGGAATCACGACCCTTTTACCTTTCTTCTTCTTTGCTAGTTAACAACATAATTGATAAAGGTACTTCACTCCTGTGCACAACGAGGCATTTACAACCCTCTCTTTTTGTATAGATTGTATTTTCTTTAACTTACTTCTATGTTTTGAGAGTCTATATATATACAGAATTTTTCATTTTAGTAGGATTTCCTTATATTTTAGTTCTGGTTAGGATATAATGTGGGCATCTTGATCAAATCAAACATTAGGAATTTGGGAAGGTCGGAAGATACCACAAAATATATCAAAAGCCTATAGAAACAGTTTATACACTTTACACTGAACATCGATTATGACGCAATAATTACCATTAACAGAATGGTAAGGAAAAGCTTACACTTTAGATAGTGAAAGGTAGCCATGATAATTAAATGCACCACAAAATCATGCATTGCCAAATACAAAATGATGACCTAATGTTTTGGCATTATGACTGTTTGATATCCTATCAATTCATCTTGGAAACCGAGTAGCCCCAGACGACCGAAAAGTTCCATTTACCTTTTCCTCTATTTCAACTCTTTCTTTTTGATGAGGGATTCTCAAGTGAGATTTTATACAACAATATTAAAACTCTGAGAATTTTTTATTATTGATTTCCTTTTTTTAATTTAATGATTGAGATTTCTAAAATGTGGAAAATGTAGAACTTAGGATTTGTTTAAATATCCATATCTTAAGTTCATATTATATATTTATATATATATATATATAAAAGTCAAATCTAAAAAAAAATGCAATTATATTTCAAATTATATTTCAATTATGGGTTAATTCTGTTTCATATATCAACTTAAGTTTTTTAATATTTGTGCAAAGGGTGTTAATTAGTGTGAAATACTGACTGTAAGGACTCAAAAAAAAAAGTCCTGGCTCACTTAGAATAGTGGTTCCCAGTCCTTCAAACCAAGCCCAATACAATGAATTTTTAGAGAGAGTGGGCTTCCGGGTCAGGTGCAATGCAAGCCTAAGACTTATAGAATAAAAATAGCTAATATGCATGAAAAGAAAGATAATTCAGCATAAACTCTTCCTCAGTCGGGTCTGAGGATAGATCTCTTATTAATAAACAAGGGTGATCTCTCTCTTACGAGGTGATCCTCTGCTCTTTCACTTGTGCCTTTTTTCTTGAAAAATGTTCATCTCCAATTTCTAGGGGGGTTCATTTCCTTATATAGCCCCTTCCATTGCATCTCAGCCCTCCATCTATACGTCTCAGGGGAACACTTTGGGATGCTTGTTCCATCAGGACCCTTCTAGAGAGGGTGAAAGAGCTGTGAGCTGTGAAGTCACTGTTCAGGTGTCATTTCCTCATTAATGCAACTAGCCAAGTCAATGCATAGTATTGAATGCGGAGGTGGGAGGTGTCTCCTTTAGGAAACTTCCTTCCTCCACCCCTATATGTTCTGTACTCTTTGTTTGTCATCTACTCCCTTATCCTCGGCTTTTCGAGGTGCCTGCTGCCATTTAGTCTTTTAGTCCTCCTTCGGTAAGTGCAATACTCAGGGCTTGATTGCGTTTATTTGCTTGGGTTGGCATGTTTATCCTCGGACTAGGTACCCCCGTCCTCGGCCCTCCCACACTAGCAGTCCAATATCAAGACTCAACTTTGTCATTTTCCAATAAGAAGGCCCAACACATTCTCCAATAGAAAAGCAACACATGTCTACCTTCCACCACTACAAAGAGATGATGAAGGACCCAAAGAAAAACAACTCTTCCTTCTTGTTACGATGGAATCTACATCTAAGAATGCCTTTACCAACCTTCTTTGTTTGAATCGTGTCTTTTCTCTTTCTCCATTGTAAATACATACACTACTATAACTATTTTCCATAAAATAGTAGATTATTCAACAAGCTTGAGCTTGTGAGTTTTCCCCTCTTTAAACATAGAGGGTTTCCATGTAAAAAAAATGTCACTCATTTTCGTTTACATTTTTATTCTTTAGCTTTATTTCTCATCATCAAGCACCAACTTTTAGATGGTGTGTAAATGTCATGGTAGCAATCCAATGCCTTAATATATATATATATATATATATATATATATATATATATATATATATATATATAAAGAGAGAGAGAGAGAGAGAGAGAGAGTAGTTTCTTCTTTCTTTCTTGGCAAACGGTCAATTTTCATTTTGGTCCCTACCATCATTTCACTAGCAAAAATATCATACATGATAGGTGAGGTGCATTGTTGGCACACTAAATGTTGACGTAACCGTTAAAATAATATTAAAAAATTATGTGGACAATAAAAAAGAATATTCAGCATCCACATCAAATTTAAAATTTTAATAACAGATGAAATTCAAAGAAGAAAAAAATTATAAAAAATTTTAAAAAAAAATGAATTAATCACACACAAACCCAAAAATTCAAAGAAGAAAATCAAAGAAAGAACCAAAAAAATCAAGTTGATTCCTCTATTCTGTCATCTTAAAATCTATGTCTCCCTCATCTCTAAAACTCTCTCTCTCTCTCTCTCTCTCTCTCTCTCTCTCTCTCTCTCTCTCTCTCTCTCTCTAAACCACCATGACTGGCCAAACCTTCTCTCTATCTCACCCTCTCTATTTTCCTCTTTCACTAGCCTGATCCTAGCCACGGCCAAAACCCTTAGTTCCACCTATTGCCATTCCCCAACGCCCCCACCTCAGGCAATGGCTTTCAAACCCACACGACTGGGTTGATGAGGGAGAAGGTAAGGCTTTGATAGGCGGTTGTTTGGGTGATTTGGACAATGCTAGCATTAGCTCCGCCACACCATTGCCACCATGTTGATGTGGTATTATTTAAAGGCTGTCGTGGATCTGACATGGCATTTTTTAAATCACTGTTGATACCCATTTTGAAGGCACATTTTCTACAGGTTTGATTCAACTAAGTCCAACTTCCTTGTAGGTCCAATTCATATATTAAATTCTATTTTATTCTTTTAAACATGACCCAAGCTCATGTGACATATTGAGGGAAATTGAGGATGTGTGGTTTAGAAGGTATGAGTCGGTTTCTTTCGGACCTTTTGCATGAGTCCAACCTACGCGTGATACTAAGTGGGCAAGGGACACTGATAGCATCTCAAGTTCATGGAGGAAGTCTTGCACCTAAAATTTCCACCCCAATAAAGTTTCTATGCTCTTGCTGACTATATCCCAACTTTTCTTCTTTGCAATATTTTTGCCTAAAGCATATAGCTGACCTTAAGTGGCTAGCCTTATCTACTACAATAACCAAATGTAGACTCCAAGGGCCTGCCATGTCTAGGAAACATCAACCCATGAAATTAGGCCACTTCATTTCCCAAACTATGCAAAAAAGCAAGTCATCCCTCTTACCCAATTGAGATGAATCGGGTGATTAAGGATGGACCGTGGACCTTTGATAACCAGGTATTATTATTGACTCCATGGAAAATAGGGATGACGGCGGACAATGTGAAGTTTGACTCAGTTGCTCTGTGGATACAAATATGGGGCGCCCCCTTTCACTTGATGTCGCCCAAGGTTGCTGAAGCAATAGGGAGTAAACTGGGGATGGTGGTCGATGTAGACAAGAAGCAAAAACAGGGGGGGCAGAGTTTCTTTATGAGAGTTAAGGTTGAAGTTCCATTAGCAAAACCGATTCGAAGGGGTGCGTTTTTGGCTGGATCAGAGGGTACGAAACATTGGGTTACTCTTAAATACGAGCATCTCCCATTGTTCTGTCATCACTGTGGAATCCTGGGACATGACTTAAGGCATTGCGCTGCTTACTTTGCAGCAACCAAGAATGAAGGGGAGATAAGGTGCCAATATGGGGACTGGCTGAAGGCTACAGGAGGTCGGAATCGTTCACCTGGCCGCAGAAACACCAACAGGGATGAAGCTAGGGAGACAGCGCAGAGGGAAGAAAACCGGACTGCTCAAACCAGTCCTGAAGCAGCGGCGGCAGAGGGTAGGGCTACGGAACCAAGGTCAAGGGAACAGGGTGCACCACGTAAGGAAATGCTTGCCAGAAATCAAGGGAGCGTTGGTGATTCATCTGACGTGGCAGCTGGTTTTAAGGAGACAGACGTTACAAGTTTGGAGAGGCTGGCGGCTGAAGCAACTAACACTATTGGCATGGGCTTAATGACAGAGGCAGAATGTGATGTGGTGGATCCCATGCAAGTGGTGAGTGTGGAAGTTGGACATGGGCCTCAAAGCCCAAATCCAAAAGGTTCATGGACCAGACTTAGGCGCAACATTGCTGTCCCTCAGGCAGCAAACAAAGAATTAGTACCGGTTTTGGGAAAGAGGAATACAAAAAGGGAAGGCAGTAACCAAGGTAAGGATGAACGTATGGAAGGAGTGAAGAGGGGAAAAAGAAGTTTGAAGTCTAATTCAGAGGAAGCGGCGGGGGTGTCAATGCACCCTTGCCGGTCACAATGAAACTACTTAGTTGGAACTGCCAAGGGCTTGGGAACTCTTGGACAGTTCGAAGCCTTCACAAGTTAGTGAGGGATCAAGCTCCCACAGTTTGTTTCTTAATGGAAACTAGACTGGATAAAGAAGGTTTTGCTTTTTATGGTAGGGATTTGCCTTTTCCAAATAAATTCATTGTAAAGAAGCCATTTTCTGGGGGTGGTTTAGCATTGTTATGGAAATCTGAAGTTCAACTTGAGGTTATTAATTTTACAGATAATCATATATTGGCAAAGGTGGTTGAGGGTGATGGTTTTACATGGTTTTTGACTGGTTTTTATGGATGGCCAGAAGCGAGTGAGAAAAAGAAGTCTTGGGCTCTTCTAACACATATTTCCTCTTTTGTGGAAGGGCCGTGGTGTTGTATTGGGGACTTTAATGCACTACTGCACCAATCAGAAAAGCAAAGTAGATATCCGCCTCATTATAAACAAATGGAGGATTTTCAGGCAGCATTGGAGGTTTGTGATTTATTTGATTTGGGATTCCAAGGATACAAGTTTACATGGAATAATAAAAGACCTGGGACAGCTAATACTAGAGAAAGATTGGATAGGGCCATTGTGAACCGTGAGTGGAAGGATAAGTTTTCAGCCAGTACTCTCACCCATGGTTTTAGCCATGCTTCTGACCATGTTCCTATTTTTCTTCAGACTGGAACAGACCGTGATTTTAGGGGAAGAGGATCTTGTGGCTTCAGGTTTGAAGAATCTTGGTTGATGTGGGATGATTGTGAGGGAGTGGTTATGGACTCTTGGATCAATTCAGGAGGGGAGGTTGGGGGTTTAAGTGCAATGGTGGATAAAATAAAGGGGTGTGGTTCAGATTTAATGTCTTGGGGGTCAGCCAAAACAGCTCCTGCTACGGAAGAGATAAAGTTACTGACTAAAAAGATTGAAAGGATGAGCAAAGAAGAGTTAACAGTGGAGAGTAGAGAGGAAGTCTTGGAAGCCAGCAAGAAATTGGATGACCTTCTGCTTAAGCAGGAAATTTTTTGGGCACAACGTTCTCGGGTATCTTGGTTGAAACATGGTGACAGGAATACAAAGTTCTTTCATTCAAAAGCTTCCCAAAGGCGCAAAAGGAATTTCATTCATGGTATTCAGAACCAACAGGGTATTTGGGTGGATGATATTGGGGAGGTGGCAGAGGTGGCTATCAATTATTTTGAGACTATTTTCCAATCAGGTACTTGTGATAGAATGGATGAATGTCTTGATACTGTTCCTCAGAGAATTACTACAGACATGAAGGAAGAGCTGTCTAGGCCATACAGTGTGGAGGAAGTAAAAATAGCACTATTCCAGATGGGACCTACAAAAGCTCCGGGACCCGATGGTATGAATGCTCTTTTCTATCAAAAGTTTTGGCATATAGTTGGTAATGATGTGAGTTCTGCTGTGTTGGATTTTCTAAATTCTGGAATTATGATACCTGAAATAAATTATACACACATTGTTCTAATCCCAAAAGTGAAGTCTCCGGAAAAAATGACAGAGTTTAGGCCTATTAGCTTGTGCAACGTAATTTACAAAATAATTTCCAAAATGATAGCTAACAGACTGAAAACTATACTACCCCAGTTGATTTCCCCCACACAAAGTGCTTTTGTGCCAGGAAGACTTATTACTGATAATGTGTTGCTTGCTTATGAAACTTTACATGCCATGCATGGGAGAAAAAAGGGGAAGACAGGGGCCCTAGCTTTGAAACTAGATGTCAGTAAAGCGTATGACAGAGTGGAATGGAATTTTCTGAGGGGTATTATGGTTAAACTAGGTTTTCCGGAGGAATGGATAGATAGGGTGATGAGTTGTGTTACCACTCCTTCTTTCTCGGTTCGAATTAATGGAAAAGCATATGGAAATATTATACCTTCAAGAGGGCTCCGTCAAGGAGACCCTCTATCACCTTATTTGTTTCTTTTGTGTGCAGAAGGGTTTACTTATTTGCTGTCCAAAGCAGAAGCTGAGGGGCGGATTCATGGGGTCCAAGTTTGTAGAAGGGCGCCTTCAATTTCTAATTTGTTATTTGCAGATGATTCCTTAATTTTCTGCCAGGCAAATCAAGAAGAGGTGTCGATAATTGCTGACACACTGCAATTATACGCAGCAGCTTCTGGACAATGCATTAATTTTGAGAAGTCCTCTGCTTATTTTAGCAGTAATACTTCTGAGAGTCAAAGATTATGGATCAAGCAAGCTTTGGGAGTGAGGGAAGTGGAGAGATTTGAGACTTATTTGGGGCTGCCGACTTTGATTGGGAGGTCCAAGTACCAAACATTTGCATACCTCAAGGAACGGGTTTGGAAAAAGCTTCAAGGGTGGAAAGGTAGAATGCTTTCTCGTGCTGGAAAAGAAGTACTTATTAAAGCAGTGGCCCAATCAATTCCAACGTATACCATGGGAGTGTTCTTGTTACCGGCAAAGCTTTGTAATGAATTAAACAGCCTTTGTGCTTGATTTTGGTGGGGGCAAACCGAGGATGAACGGAAAATTCATTGGAAGAGTTGGAATTTTTTGACAAAGCAAAAAAGGGAAGGTGGTATGGGATTTCGGGATATAAGGAGCTTCAACTTAGCCATGTTGGCAAAGCAAGGATGGAGGCTGCTACAAGACCATAACTCACTCTTATCAAGGTGTTTCAAGGCCAAATATTTCCCAAGATGTAGCTTTTTGGAGGCGACTGACTGCCCAAACAGTTCCTATGTCTGGAAGAGCATGTTGGCTGCTCAAAACATATTACAAGCGGGCTGTCTTTGGCGAGTTGGCATGGGTTCATCAATACGTGTCCTGGGAGATAAGTGGATACCAAATCATCCTGAAAATAAGGTACTGTTTCAACCTGATTATGATGAATGGGAATGGAGAGTCTAGGACTTAATTGATTGGGGTGTGCAACAATGGGATAGGGAAAGGATATATATGCTTTTTAATCCTTTTGATGCTGCGGCAATCCTTAGAATTCCACTGAGCAGGAGACAGGTTCAAGACAGATTGGTGTGGAAGTTCCGCCGGGATGGGAGGTTCACGGTGAAGTCCGGATATTATGTGGCTTGCAGACTACAAGATGACACAAATGGGAGGGAAGAGAGTTCAGAGCAGAGGTATGATCATAACATTTGGAATCAGCTGTGGAAGCTCCATGTACCCAGCAAAATAAAAGTTTTTGGTTGGCGGGCTTGCCTTAACATTCTACCATCAAAGGTGAACCTAGTCCGGCGACATGTGCTCCAGGAAGAGAAGTGTGATATCTGTCAGAGGTGCTCGGAATCAATTATCCATGCTCTTTGGGATTGTGGTGGTGCACAGGATGTTTGGGCTGGGTCGGTTGCTCGAATTCAAAAGAGTGGTGGACAGGTTGATGATTTTCTGCAGCTGTTTCAAGTTATGATGGCCAAACTGTCCATGGAGGAGCTGGAGATTTTTCTGGTTCAGAGTTGGCTAATTTGGCATAGGAGGAACACGGTTGTTCACGGTGGTTCAATGCAACACCCCAGGCAGTTAAACCAGAGAGTCACTGACTTACTTACGGAATACCGAGAGGCTCAAAGCTCGCTAGCAGTTCCGTTGAGCCGTCCTTGTCTTCTGCAGAATTGGAAGCCGCCAGCAGGTCAGCTGTTTAAACTGAATTTTGATGCAGCCATTTTCGATGATGGTTTAGGGGTTGGGGCGGTCATTCGCAATGCTGCTGGGGAGGTTATGGCAGCTTTATCGGCGAGGGGTGATGCTGTGACAGACAGTGAGGAAGCGGAAGTTCGGGCATGCCGGAAAGCATTAGAGTTTGCCATAGATGCTGGGTTCTCGGAGCTGATAGTGGAAGGAGATAACTTGGTGGTTATGTCAACCATCTCTGCCAACAAACCAAACTGGTCACGCTTGGGGGTTATTTATGATGATATTGGTTATTTAGCTGCTGGTCTTGCTTATGTGTCTTTTTCTTGTATACGGCGCAATGCCAATTCTGTAGCCCATTCGTTAGCTCGGTATGCTAATGGACTAGATGAAGAAGTTGTGTGGTTGGAAGACTCTCCGCCCCCAGCTCTTGATGCTTTGTCTTTCGACTTATCTTCTTTGAATGAATGAAGTTTGCATGGGATTTCAAAAAAAAAAAAAAACAATAACCTCTTAATAGTCATATCAGCATTTAATGTGCCAGTACTCTATGGCCACGTATTAGAGATCAAAAGGTAAGGCCAAAACTGCATTTTTGCTTCTTTTTTTTCTAAAATCTTTTTATCGTCCAACACGTTCCAATTCAATGCACTCTAGTCTAACAACAACCAAATTCATGATCTGATTTAGTTCTCATTAGAAAATTGTCCAGTGGTGCAATGAAGCATAGACGAATCGTTAAACATTAGTTTTCAATAGCTTAATTAGTAAATGTAAAATAAATAATTAAAATAAAAAGTTGATTTTTTTTTTTTAACATTAGTTTTCGATAGCTTAATTAGTAAATGTAAAATAAAAAAATAAAATAAAAAGTTGATTTTTTTTAAAAAAAAAAAAAAATCAACTTTTGTTGTTTATTTGGTAAAAACTAAATACTAAGACCAAAAAAAAAAAAAGAAAAAGTTGTTTATTTGATAAAAACTAAAATAAAATAAAAAAATAAAAAGACAAAAGCAACACCCTAGTAAGACAAATTGTGGTTTAATTAGTGCTGGTATTTGCAGCAGATTGCATCACCCTAGTGCGTGTGCCCAGATAGCTTTATATATAACTTCGTCGTTCTTAAAATTCTACTGTGATTCTCTGAGAGTATTTTGTTCATCCAACCATGTCAATTTTCAGAATCAACACCGGTAAGAGACTTAGGAGGTGTTTGGTTTAGCAATTTTCCTAACTCATAACTCAAAAAAAATTGTAGGACCCATAGTAAAAAGGTTGTTTGGCATCACCATCACTCTGTTTCCATAACTCTGTTTCCATCACTCAATTTTCTGATTTTTGAGTTATGAGTTATGGAAACTGAAAACACATTTTAGCTATTTTCAGTTTCCATAACTCATAACTCATTGACAATATTGTAATTAAACACACATAGAGGACCCACAAACAGTACCAGTCACACCTTTTGACTACTTTTGACTTTTTTTTTTCCTTTCTTCTCCTGGGTTTGCTGTTCAGTTTTTATTTTTTACTGGGTTCGGTGATACTGAATGAAAAAAAAAAAAAAATTCCTGTGACAGGTATGGGACCCACAAATAGTGTGAAAAATATTGAGTGATGACAAGTGAGTGATGGTGCCAAATGGGTAGGATATTTTGAGTGATGAGTAACGGAAATTGAATGATGAAAAAAAGTAAACCAAACATAGCCTTAATTTCCAGTGGTATATAATCCAAGTGAAACTCCGAATCACAGTCGCCAATTTGTTTAAGAATAATACAGTTCCCAAGAAGACTTTCCTATTTTCTTTTTTTCTTTAAAAAAAAAAAAAAAACATTCATAAGAGGTAGTTCATACTTTTCCGAGCTCTTGTAAAGAGAGGCATTGAACATCTTCCCTATGGATTGAGATCAGGTGCAATACTTAGGGTATTGCACCTAATGCAATTCTTATGGATAGTTGAGATTTAAAGTTATAAAAAGCAACTTTAAATCTTGTCAGGGGCGGAAAAGTTTTCCTTTCGACAAATGAGATTTATGTTAGGTTGGGGGCCTAAACTGAAACTCGACGATAGGCTTGAAGCATGGCCCAAAGGCTATCGGTGAAGTTTTTGAAGAGTTCGCCCTCTTTTTATACCTTGGGCCTAGGATGGGACTGACAAGGGTTATGAGGTGGCCCAAAAACACTTCCTACAGCAGACACATCAGCACAATAAAAATCATACTGCAATAAAGTAATAACCCAGCAGTAAAGTATCCCAGTGATAAAGTATCCCAGTGATAAAATGAAACAGAGCAGAATAAACCTTCAGCCGTTAGATATTCACAGATTAAGGAAAGTATCTACATCTTCAAACTCATCATCCATGGACTCTAGAGAAGAGTCTTCCAATACAATAATATGAGGAAAAAACTCGATAATAACAGTCATGTCATAACCTTCAATAGTAAATGAATAAACAAATACCATAGGTTCCATTATAGCAAGTAATGAGAAAACTTAGTGTTAGATGAAGAGAGAGAAACAAAGAGATTCCAGCTAGCGCAGCAAGATCATTATGATGTCAGGGCATACTCGTGGATATAGTATACGTAGTGAGTAGAAATGGTCATTTTGAGTAGTATGAGTAGTGAGTAAGAGTGTATAGTAAAGCTGCTAGGGATAGATGAGTGTTTATAAGTAAAGGAATGAGGGGTATTTATGAGCTAGGAGCTAGAGAGCTTAGTTTCTAAGCTTAAAGCTAAGAACTTAGTGACTCAGAACTTTGCCAGAGCTTAGAGAAGGCTAAACAGAGAAGATAAGGAAGAACTTTTTTCTATTAATGTATCTCTTAGTCTCGGTCGAAGTGTTAATGGAGAGTTCCATTTATAATTGAGTTTGAGGGGGTAATTAGCAAATAATCTCTGCTAAACCTTCCTCAATCTTCAAAAAATCCTTAGAGAATCGTTCCTAAGATTTTGGCCAAGAGTGGTATGCTCAACTTTTAGAATGTTCTTGCTATTTTGGGTAACAATAGTTGGGATTCTGACTTGGTATTAAATGTTAATTAGCCTCAACTGATGGGATTAAAGCATGTATTAGGCTAATGATCTTGGTTTTACTGCTACTAGAATCAGAGCTCCCTAAGGCAGGTTGCATCACCCCAATCCAAGTGTCAACCTTGGAGCCCTTTGCTGGGAACTCTGTTGGAGATCCCTTTGGTCCTTGACCGAATGAGTTGATTTCAACTTATTCCAGAAGCTTTCATGGCCTGGTTATGATTTCCCTTAGTCCTTGACCAAATTGGTTGGAGAAGAAAGGGAAGACAGTTGGCTGAAGCTTTCCCAGCTTTATATTATGTCATCTTAGCTTTATGTCACATGAGAAATGATAGAAATGAACTTAGCAAGGAAGGGTTTAACCCCTGCTGGACATATGTCCTTTTCTGATCTAACTGGTCTAGCTAGAACTGATGGTGATGGGCTCCAGCTATCAGATTGTACTAAAACTTGACTAGACAGCTCACGTGAGCTTCAGCTGTTGGGATTTATATGTGAGCTGGGCTTTGTAGTTGAGCTTCTTTGGGCTTGGTCATCCCTACAAGAATGAATAGTTTTGCCATGGGTGATATTTATGGGCTTTTAGTTGATTATAGAAAAAATAAGCATAATTCCCATAAGTTTTTTAAAAGAAATATTTTTGAGAGATGAGTAATTTATATTTCCCATGAGCTAAGGACTTTAGTATATAAAGATATGTTTTTGCCAAGAAATAGTTTTGGGCTTTTAAGCGTAATGTAATTGTTTTTGCCAAAATAATATTTGAGCTTTTATAAAATAGGTGCCAAAATAACATTTGAGCTTTGTAAAATAGGTGCCAAAATAGCATTTGGACTTTGTAAGATTTTGTAAAAATATTGCCGTGTAGCAATGAGCTTTTAAGAAGTATCGTGTAGCAACAAGCTTTAGAGGTGCTGTGTAGCAACAGGCTTTAAGAGATGCTGTGTAACAACGGGCTTTAAGAGATGCTATGTAACAACGGGCTTTAAGAGGCGTTGTGCCATGTAGCAACGGGTTTTAGAGGCGCTGTGTAGCAACGGGCTTTAAGAGGCGCTGTGTAGCAACAGGCTTTTAAGAAGTGCTGTGTAGCAACGGGCTTTAAGAGGTGCTGTGTAGCAACGGGTTTTAAAGATGTCGTGTAACAACAGGCTTCATAAGAGAGTTTTGTTAGGTTTTTTGAGTTTTGCTCACAAGTTAAATGATTTTGGGCTTTTTCGTGGAGATAATATAATTTTGTGGCCCAATTTTGCATTTTGGTAGTAATATGATAAATATTTTGTAGAAAGCCGAAGTTGGATAATATGTAAGATATAATGGATAATATTTGTGAGAGGGTTCAAGATAATTTATTGGGCTTATATGGGGAATATTTGTGAGAGCCTAATAACATGGAGAATATTTGAATAATATGTGGAGATTATTTATGTGGGCTTAAAATATCTTATAGGCTTGTATGGGTATTTTTTAGTGAGTAGGCTAATAAAATTAGGGCTCGAAATTTTGTACCTCAACAAATCTCAACCATTAAATATAAAAATGAGTAAAAGTAAAAATGTTAAGGTAAAAAAAGTAATATATATATATATATATATATATATATATATATATATATATATATATATATATATATATATATATATATATATATTGTGAAGGGATTGGGTGAATTGTATGATGCAATTGCATTTAGCAATTGCACCAGATCCCAATCCCTTCCCTACAACCTGGATCCCTTCCCTACAACCCCATTGTAGTTGCCAAGAAAGGTTGTTTTTTATGCTGAACCACGCAATAAAAGATAAACAAAACTCCCTCTAAATTAGTTTGAAAAGAAATCCTTTAAATTTTTCATATATCTTTATATTAAGAGTAGGTTTTCAAAATCTAACCGTTGATTAAATGTTCCTATTATATCATGTATGCTTACAAAATTTTAAGAAAATCAAACATCAATTACTTTGTCATCAAACAAATGTTAAAATTTAAAATTTTTGTAATTTAAAATTATGTATAAAAAATAAATTTATTGATCAAATAGTAAACAAAATTTGATTTAAAAGAAATTTGGTATGCATATTAAAAACATAAAGAACATAAAATTCAATGGTTAAATTTTCATGATTCACATCCAAAGTAAATATATATGATAAGTTTGAAAAGCCTCTCTCAACTAGTTTGGAAATAAACTCATCTTGAATTTTGTTTTTGGGAATCATATGATCTTCTATCAAGCAGCTCTAGGAAGACTTCCTCTTTATTGCATTCCTAAGTTGGTGAACAGTTTTTCAACTCCTAACTTCAATATATTGGTTTCATTTTTCTCTCATTGCTGGCTCACCAGCTCTCGAACCTATGACTTGATATTCATAAGTATTCATGCCACAGAGCAATAAAGAGGACTGGTGAGCAGTTGTAAAATGCTGACTTCAAAGTTGAAACCACCCAAATAAATGAAACCAAGTATAAAACGAGAAATTGCAGTCAATTTGAAAATACTGAAATCCTTTAATAAAACTAGAAAATTAATTTTAAAAACCTTCAGTAGTAACAGCAGCAGCAGCAGCAGCAGCAGTCAAAAGCACGATCAATCAGAAAAACCTAACACCACCAAGGGAAGCTCCCTTCTTGCAAAATCAGCAAGTCACACCCATAATAGGTGCTTCACATGACTTTAGAGTATTCAATACTCAAAAGGTAAAGTGCACATTGATTATTTGAAATTGCATGACAATAGCCACTATACAATCATTATCTTTCAAAAATAAAAAGTTTATTAAAGAAAGATAACAAATTTAAAAATAAAGTAAAATAAAATAAATAAATAAATAACTGATTAGTTGAATCCTACATAAATATTTTCAGATTATAAGGTAAAAAGTAACTCAGCTGGTACTGATATACAAATGAAACCATGCCCGATTGGGCTTTGCCCCAGCAAAGTAAATTTTAGTATATGGGGTAAGAATAAGATAGTCATAATGTTTATTCACTATAAAACAGAAAATCATGAATTTGGAATTTTCTATTCGAACCAATAAAATAATTCAACAAACCATTAAAACTGGCAGTGGCAGTAGCAGCAGTAGCAGCAGCAACTGAAAAACAAGAGAAAACAATCCCGTGCCATATATGGAAACTCACTGCAGAATCTGCTCCTTGATCTAATTGATGATGGATACTGTTCATATTTCACACAATAAATAGGTTCACTTATAAACAGGAGGTCAAATAAAAATTCACCCCCTCCTGCTGCTTGATGTATTAGCTGTACACTTGAAAACAGAAAATCAGTCCAAAATATCACAAGTTGGAATGAGACCTTGCACAACAAACTCATGAAAGTTCAAAAGAATTGGCACCAGATGAACTAAATGAAAATTCTAGACACAAATCAACTGGAAAAAGAAAACTTAGAGAATGAAAAGGTAACCAAGCACCTCAAGTATTTACATCAAGATGCTTGTATGACTGGACTACGTAGACACAGGAGGATCCCTTTAGGCTAATTGAATTGGCCATCCAATGCCTTGTTTTCTCCATTGACAATTCATGATAACGGAGATGCTTTAAGGGCTATGCAGATTCCGTAGGTGGTCAACCATGTCATAGGAACTGCTAAGGCTTTGAATATCAGACCGGTGGAGAACAGTTCCTTGGACTTGCCTAGTGCTGTTCAGTTCAGGGTCACTCCGTTTTATCTTAGCTGTAACACAATGGCGCACGCGAACACGGTGATTTCTTGTCTCCATCGTATACCTGCCCCGCACCTTAACCACCAATATAACTTCCTTGTCTCTGTTGTCTTCACACCACGAGTTTTTTGGGACACCATCTACAAACTCTTCCAGAGTTAAGAATTCATCATGATGAACTGAGACCTCAGCAATATGATTAGGTCTGATTATGCCAGCTGCTGGAGTGAACTGGTTCAAATACAAGAATAATAGATAAGCTTTTTTATTTATTTAATTGGTAAGTTACACCTGGTGGGTCTCGAATGCAAGCCCTCACCCTCAACCTTGCTCTTACAAAGAGATAGGGTAACATTTGAACTAGAGTTGATTGGCAAATAAACAAGCCAGTTTTAAATCTATATCCAACAGAAAATCTGAAAGTTCTGAAGCACCATGATGGCTTAATATTCGTCCATAAATTTATAGTAATGATTTCATGTATGAAAAAACAATGAAACACAATATACACACACACACACACACACACACACATACACACACATATATATATGGAACCAATGCTGTAAAAGTCTAGGGGCCTGTTTGGTAGTGGCTTTTAAACAACAGTTTTCAATGTTTAGATAACAATAATACTTCTGACACGTATTTCCACAACACTAAAAACTGAACAACAATACTTAAACACTATCAAACGGGTCCTAGATTTGTGGAAAATTATTCAAGATTCCCGGAATACAACGATGTGGTACTCCCACATCTTGCATGAATGATGGGTCCCCGTCCCACTAGTCAAATTGAATAATTATTCTAAAGAAAACAAAAGTAGGCAGCTGTAGGATCACTGCTGTTGCCTAGTCAAATAAATTGCTGCAGGACAATCAACAGGAAAATAAAATAACAAGAAAATTAAAAAATAACCCTAAGAATCAGCACCTAGGGGTTGCCTAGAATCAGCACCAAGCAATAAAACTTAGGCATCAACACCTAAGGTGTTAGGAATCAGCGCCCAACATATTGGAAAATCTCCAACCTGAAATTTCATTAATTAATCGTCTACTATATATCAAATAAACACCACCTGAAGCTTTTTATATAGCTTCTAGGAATAAAAGTTCATAAATCATAAAACTCTAAACTGATAATAATCTAAAAGGCTAATCCCTATCTAATCTAATCCTTATTTGAATTCACAATAATCTGAAATTATAAATTAATCCAATTACATACAATATCCAATCTCCCACGATATAAAGAAAATCTAAAATAATAAATTTTAAAATAATTCTGGCTGCTCCTGCATCAGATGCCTCTTGTCCTCAAGTATAAACTCTTTCTCCATCAGATTCTTGTTTAGAAGGCACTAGATTTATTTCATAAGCATGTTGTTTCAAGTTCCTTTGCAACTCAACTTGTATGATAAAAGATAACATATACCCAAAAGAACATTATACAGGATTAAGGACATCATCCAAGCTTTGTTGCCTAAACAATATTGTGGAACAACTAAGAGAATATTATTCACCTCAAGGTCCTTTCTTCGACACGGACAGGTTATTCAACTCTCAACTACTTGGACTTGAATTTGCAATGATATAAACATCAAATAAAATTACAACAAAATAATATATTGTATAAGCAAGTCAATATGCAAAAACAATGATGCCCTTGGAGTTATCTGATCCAAAATTTGAAGTACTTTAATCATGAATGAATTCAGATCAATCCAATCAATTATAAACATCAAAGTCAACAACAAAGGTAGATTTCAGGTGATAAGAAACATATTAATCCAGACCTCAAATTATTTTTCTTTAGAACTTTATTGGATTGGTTGCTTGCTTTGCAAAACCAATCATTCACCTCTTTCTTTGATTTTCTTGATTCTTGTAATTTTTGTACTTGATTGTTGACCCCTGTACACTCCCCGTGTACTAGGGTGTCCCTTTTTGATATCGATAAAACTTATTAAAAAAAAAAACTATAGCTGTCAAGAAGTGGAGAAACAATGTACATCAAGTTCACATAAATTAAATAAAATACCCAACCTCACTTGTAAGGCTACCCAATAATGCTAAAACCAAATGCAGGCCTTGCATGTATATGAATGAAACAAACAAATGGGGGTTCCTGGTTCCATAGCTTCAAACACAAAACCAATTAATTAAACCACAGCTCTAATACCAAGACCCAGAATCTATAACAAGCTCAAACATTAACTATTAACACTTTCGATTTGACCAAAGCCAACTCTAGGTCCAGATGTCACAAATAAAAGTACACAAATTAATTCAAGTTAAAGAAGTCACCTCAAGCCATCGTGGATAGCCAAAGGAACCTCTTGGACAATGATCCGATGCTTGTCCATCTTCCTTAATGGAAGACTCACCTTCACAAATTATTTCAAAGAAAGCATCGTTTTTCCCGCACTTATTTGTAATACGCAAAATGGATGTGTCCTGGTTTTGAAGGATTATGTTGTTTGTACTGATAATAGTTTCCGGGATTTTGCATAGTTCTTCAAGAAGATATTTGATTTTCTCATTTGAACCAAGAATTTCACCAAGCTCTTGTCTCCTTATTGACTCATCAACTCGTGCAATATCAACAGTAAATATGCAGCGGACAGGCTTGTGATCACTGTCTGTCACATCCATGCAAGCTTCATACCTATTAAACAGGAAATGTCAAGTTGGAAAGTAGTTCAAGGGAAAAGAAAAACAATCTTATGTATGTTGATGGCTTTATATAATTATATTAATGGCAGTACACTTGCATATACATACAGAAAGAGAAAGCAAGTGCAGATATCAAATTGCATCTAGTATAATAGCCAACACCCATTACCACTTTATATAAAACCAAAAGAATGACTAGTTTAGTCGGACTATATTTGATTTTGATCACATCCCCTTCGGATTTTTTTGATACATCAATAGTTCGGGTTGGGAGAGTGGAATCATGGATGTCTCCATTGGAAACACCATAAGGTGCTAGTTGAGCTACAAGGATCTTAGCATCCCCTTCGCATATTTTGGACACATACCATCCAAATCACATGAAATTGCATGCAGGTTAAATAAAAAAAGAATCCAGTCAAATTGAAATGTGATAAGCACAGAAACTCCATCTAATGTGGCCATAATATATACACTCCACTAAATTATCTGAGGCATCATTTACAAAAAAATTTTGTAGGTGTTAACATTCTCACTATTCCCTATAAATGTGCAGAAAGCAATAATACCAGGAAAATTACCTCAATATTGAAGAGACTACAGGACACTCCAAGCTGCACTCAGATACCAAAGCTGAGCGGCTATCACGGTATAAAATTCTGTCACACCAGGCAGGAATGCGCTTCTTTTCACCAGAATCATAACCTGCAGACAATTTACACAAGTTCAGAAGATTTTGGGCAACCCTTATTAGACAATCTAAGAAAGACTCCATGTGCCAATAACTTTCAAAAGGGTTTTATGCTTTTCCCCACCAAAATAGAGAAAACAAAACGAAACAAAAATAAAGAAAGAAAGAAAGAAAGAAAGAAAAGCATTTATAAACAGGGAAATTGCTTATCAGAGTCATAAACAAATCAACAAGTCACCGAACAATGTTTAATCAACTCATTCGGCATTGCAGGTCATAACCAATAAAACTATAGTTTTTTCCCCTCTTGAGGCCCTAGCCAGTAATGTTAATCTAAGAATTCATATATGTTAAGGTAAGACCAACCTGTTAGACCAGCTTGGTGCCTTTCGAACTTGTATGTGGGAGGAAATGTAATGACTGCTTCACGCATTCCTTGGAATACATTACCAGCTTCCATTTCTGTCCGAAGCTGATCCCTTTCTCTAAGCCAATCAAAGCATCTTTGAGAGATAAAGTCCCTTGCTTCATCATAAGAGATACCATCAAGCCGATAATTGAAATCACCGAGAAATATGACCAAGTCCGCGTCAGATAATTCAGGCATCCCTTCTGCAGTGTGTGTGCCAATAGCCTGTAGGAGAATCATGCTTTATGAACCAACTAGAACAAAATCATTTATACAGAAAGTAACTTAACAATCAAAATGGCAGCTTTACCAATCAATATAATTACATACATTGGTACTGCGAAGCATTTGAACAGAAGAAGAACCAGCTGCAACAGAAAGGACCAATGGCAAGCCATATCTATAAACAAGCCAGACTAAATACATTGAGAAGGCAAGTGAGCAAAAGAAGAACAGGTACAGAACCGTACCAGCTGCAGCAATGAAAAGGTTGGTTGGTCGGGAGAATGTCATTGTTCGATATACATGATCAAAGTCTGCATTGCGACGATTAACTGCTTCTAAATGTGCAGCAAAGTGACAGTTAACAAAGCACATTACCCGATCATACACTCTTAGCCTCAAACCAACAGCTCCCTGATCAAACAATGATTAGCGCATCAATAATATGCAGTTGATTAAGAACAAGAAACTACTTTCATACAAACCAAGGAATTTAAGTCTTTGGGTTTAAGCATGTCTATAGTTATAATACAGACGCACACATCTAGAGAATTATATTTTTTGGAAAATGTGATACAGGAGTCACCAACTATTTGACAGTTGATAACAGAACCTCATCGGATAAATAATCTTATCACAAAATAGCACAGCACCAAGCTAAAGACAATGGAAGCCATCCCAAGTAAAAAAAATATTACATGTCTCAATGTAACTGATGCAGGAGGCATTGGGGAGACAGATTTATTATATTTTATTTGATTTTATGTATCAAGGGCAATTTTGTAATTTCATAATATTCTGGAATGGGCTGTTCTAACAGTCCATTAGATCTTCTTTTGGGTCTTATTTTAATTTTAACTTTAGTTATTTAGTTGGGCTTAGTAGTAAAAGCCTAAGGAGTCCAAGTCCAAGTCTTATTAGGGTTATAAGAAATCATAGTTCTACTAGGAGTAGGTATTAGTCTTTCTATTTAAAGAGTTGTCATGCCATCTATTGAGATGGTTAACAATAATATTTTCAGGTTATAGCAATGAAGCTTTGTTTATGGTTTGTTTGATGCAAACTATTCCAAGGTGTGATGCCAAGGAACCCCAGGAGTGATTCCTAGATATTTATTATTTATTTTACTATTCACGGTTACTGTTCAGAATACTATTCACAGCAGCCCAAACCTGATTCTTCTCCTTTGTTTCATCCCCAAACCCTACTAATCCTCATCCCCTTTAGAAACCCTATAATCCCTATTATTTTCTAGCCTATTCCTCACTAAAACCTAACCCTAATTCCTCAAAACCCAAGCTATACCAGATCTGACCCAGGAGTTCTAAATCAGATTTTGTTTGCTCCCCCTTGTCCTACGTCAGTAACCCTCATATCAAAACAAAATTATTTTCCTTTTAGTCTTGGTGTCCTCAGGTTTGAGGGAACTAGTATTTTTTCTTTCTAATTCTTCACCCTCTTTTGGGTAGTGACAAAGGTGGGATGGAAAGAAAATGGACATTTTTCTGAACATAAATAAAAGTGAAGTGAAATAAACTCATTTACTAATATCATACACTAAACATCGGCTGAAAAGATTATAGGATTATGGCCTAAGAATGTTGCAGAATAATTCTTTGGTTTGGGTAACATGGCAGATATATGGTGTGGCATATGGCCCCCTCATATCTAATGTGGGCACTTCGGAAGTAAAGGAATTATAGTACTATTTATGGGGTGGAGTTGTCAATTATTGAGCTTCATTTGTGAGATCATTGTCTAAGTGGTATCAGTGCATGGGAGTCAGTGACATGCACATCTTGTAGATTTCATAGATTCTCTTTCTTTTAGACTGTAATTCTGCTTTCCACACTACTCTTTAGAAGAGGTTTGCATATATTTTCTGTAATCATAAACTCTTCATTTTTTCAATAAAGTATTAATTATGAAGAAAAAAAAAATCAGCAAAAAAGATGGAGTCCGGGATACCTTATTACCAATTGCACGCCCAAAGCCACAAGGAACTGCTGCAGCATCAACATCACCAACATAAGCTCTAATATTGTTTCTAACCCTGAAATACAACACTTTAGCTATCATAGATGAGAAAGTCAACAAGGATAGATGCCTTAAATAAGATTAAAGACAAAGAAGTAAACGCCTGAGAAAAGAAAGAGAAAGGAAAACTATATATATCTGATAGTTATAACACAAGGGAGAGGGGATTCAAACCCCGGATCTCCTAGTAAAGGAAGCAGGCTATACCACTGGGCTCAACGCTAATGGCCTGAGAAAGGCAAACCACACACTCACACACACACACACACATCATGGAGGAGCGCTGAACATCACAAAAATTTCATTAGGCCATTGTTTTATATTGCATTTCAGGACACAGATCAACAGTTCCACAAAAAAGGAGGCAAGGACATCCAAAATTGGCCAATTATTATAAGTGTGAAGAAAAAAAATGATAGCCTCACCTAACATGATAAATATGATTAACTCATTTCAAATATTATTTGTAACAATATGAAACCAATGAAATTTAATTAGACTCTCTGAACTCCTCATTACATTGAAAGAGTTTCTCAACATTTAGCACTCGTAGTTAGAGAGGGTAATCATATATTCAGGCATGATCGGTAGGCTGGGGATATTCCTCTTAAGCTTCTGTACCCTGATCCTTTTGCATGTCAAGTGATAAGGAAGCTTTATCTCTGATGTTTTGGATCACCAAGTGGATGGGATTTTTAGGAGTTGGAAATTGAAATTTCACAGAGATTTTCATGATTGAGAACTAGAGGCAGTCTTCTCTTTTCTTAAGTACATTTATTCTCAAGTTCCAAGGGGTGAGGGGATGGACAGGATGCGTTGGTGCCATAAAAGTAAGGGCCAGTTTGATACTCAATCTTTTAATCAGGTGATTTGGGTTGCTACTAAGTCCCCATTTCCATGGAAGGGCATTTGGTCCGTTAAGGTTCCTAAAAGGGTTGTGTTCTTTATGCAGACCGCAGCTTTAGGTTGGATCCTTACATTGGATCATCTAATGAGAAGGGGGTTGCCTTTGGTGAATTGGTGTTGGATGTGTTGGAGTAATGGGGAGTCAATGGATCATCTTTTACTTCATTGTAATGGGGTCCATGCTCTGTGGGGAGATGTGTTTCAGATATTTGGGATTCATTGGGTTATGGTAGGAACTGTTGCAGCTTTATTATTTTGTTGGAGGAATTGGTATGGGAGGCATGACTCTGTAATATGGAATATGGTACCGGGTTGTTTGATGTGGATTGTGTGGAAGGAGTGGAATCATCACCTGTTTGAGGGCAACATGATTTCATTGGACCAATCAAAATCTGTGTTTCAACGCACTCTTTGATTGAGCACAGTATTGGGGTTTTTCTAATTATTCATATGTTTTTGAGTTCCTAGCTTCACTTAGACCTGCCTTATAATTTTTCTGTATTTTCTTTTGTTCCTTTGTGTTCATCATCATGAAATCAAAAGTTTTTTTTTTTTTTTCCTTCTGATTAATAAAATTGCACTACTTACCTATAAAAAAAAAAGAGCTTAATTTCTGGATTTTTAAAAAAGCCAACAGAGCTAAATTTAAGGTTTATTCGTTTTAGCTTAAAATGCCAATTTATTTTCACAGCCAGCTTATGGACAGATTTTTAAATTCTTACTTTTTCTAGGTACAACTCTGCTGTTACACAACTAATTTTAAACAGAATAAGCCAATGGAAATAAGTTCATCCAAACACACTCTTTTCCCAGGACATATACTCACCAGACAGAAATGAGCAAGCCTGCCAGCTGCCTAGAACCAACACGTTCAAACGTTGATCCTTCATCTAACGTTTTGCCTATCATATCCAGCCACCACTGCCCAACAGAACTCCCTTCAAGTCCTACCTACAGTTAATGGGGAAAATATAAACAAGAGGAGAGAAAAAATCCTAATGAGAAGTTCATTAAGGATCTGAACATATTACAGGAATGAAAAATAAAGAAGTGTTCAAGAATTTATAGTAAACTATTCCAGTCCTTTTGTTCAACATAAAGGCATGTTTTGGGTAGTAAGGGTGATAACCAATTCTTTCTGTTTCTTCCCGTTTCTTTTAGGAAGGGTAAGTTTCATCCACTTTGTTGAATATATTGTGTTCCCTTTTAACAAATATTACTCAACATTAAAAAAAATAAAAATAAAATATCAAAAAACCCACCCAAGCAATAAAACTAATCTAAAGGGTATTATGTAATACCCCGATTTATCATCATTACTATTATTATTATTATAGAGTTGAGGTACTGTATGTGTGCACAGTAAGATGGGAGTAGACAATTTTGTGGTGCTACAAAATAGGTGAGAAAATTAAAGTTTTAGTGCAGACAATTTTGTGCAGCAGTTTAAAATTAAAATAAAATAAAATAAAATAAAAAGAAAAAGAAAAAAAGGAAGATGTAATGTGGAGAGTTACTTTGTGGGTTATTCATATAAAACTTTTAGTCTTCTTATCAGTTAGGAAAAATGATAAAAGATTAAACCCTATTTGGATTAGAAGTTTAAGAGTTATTGGGATCCTTTTAAGTTCCGGCCTATCTAAAAAGATAAACCTTAATTTTAGGTTATTTGGAAATTAAAGTCTTGGAAGACTATTTAAACTAAGTGGGTTTCTTAGTAAACATGGATGCCAAAGAAAATTTGACAGGGAGAGAGAGAGTCAGCGTGACAGAAGGAGGCCAAAATTGTTTAGGAGCATAAGGTTTGGCTGTGAAATCAAGGTGAGAACCTTCATCTCTAAGATGATCAATATTACTATACTGTTCTATAAATCTTGAGATATATTTATGGTTTTGGCAGCATGGTAAGATTAAGTTATGTCAACTATATTGACTATTCGATTACAGTGGAAAGATGTTTATATATAAGCATTATTCAGATAAAGATCCAATGGTAATTCTCTTAAGTTTATGATAGTGTTGTATTTTATATTGGTTACCCATTGAATTTGAAGACCTTGGGTCTAACAAAGGATGATATATGTTAGATTAAATTTCTAATAGTCCGTACATGATTTCATTAAGTTGCCTATAGATTTTATTCGAATATAGACTTCATGATTATAACCTTTAATTCTAAAGGTGGCCTCGTACCCTTATGTTTTCAATGGGAATATTAAATCCAACATCTAGAATATTTCAGCTACTACCTCTCTAATGGTAATATGAGAATTGACCCCATGCAAGGAAACATTATTGGTTAGAGAAACTTTACATCACTGTCAAAGTGTTATTAGTCTAAGCAAAGTATAATCCTAGTGAGTTAGTTTATATAATTCGATAAGCTTTATATTTTGTGGAGGATATTAAGTAATTTCCATGGTTGATTATAGGTCCTATTTAAGAGTGTTTTGAGACTATTTGGAGGGTGTTTCAACTGGACTTTCAGAGAGATTCAATTGTTGTAAGTAATTATGCATAATATGCCAAGTTTTGTTCATTAGGCTCCTAGAAGTCAAATGTTTCCGAAGGTTAGGTTTTTAAGCATACGTTTTCTAAAGTTCATTTAAAGCATTTTTACATCATTGAAAGAGAAACTTCAACTTTTGAATAATGTTTTAAAGAGAAACTTCGAATTTTAAATAACGTTTTGAACAACCGAATCTCATTTAATAGATGATTCCTAAACTAAACTATTTTCAAAAAATAATAGAGTTTCAAGATAAGTTTTCTAAAAAGGTTCATACTCTTTAAATTTGTTTAAAACCAAGTGATTTCAAAGTCATATTCCTATTTTCCAAATGGTATTTAAAATGTTTCTTTTAGAGAATTGAATTTTCAGACTTACTCAAGAATTGTAAAATATTTATATAAACTCCTCGGTTCCTATTCATTCCCTAAAAGAGTCAAGCATCCCTTGATTTAAGTAAATTATTCTACGTTTTATAAGCTTTTCTTTTGTGATATGTGATTCATTAAATGTTTTTAAAATTGATCAGATATATGTGTAAGCCCACTCACAGTGTTGTATGTGAGAATCAGTGTTAGACCCTCAGCCGCAAGGGTTAGATGTTAGTATCCGCTCATAAGGATATGTGATCTGTATATGTGACACTGTGCTCTGATCAATTATCTGTAAGTGCTTCCAAATGATTTTGAAATTTGATTACATATATATTAAGTGGTTCATTATATGTTTTGGAAAACTATATTTGATATTATTGAGTGAATTTGTGAAATCATAATACTCGTGCTTTGTTTGATTCTATTTTGTTCTGTATTGTATATAATTGCTTACTAAATGTGTGGCTCACCCCATCAATTACAATTTTCATATTAAAGTTTAGTTGGGAAACATAACATTTAGATCACTTTGTAAGGTGCTAAGTAGAGCGTGGGAGTTTTTAGGCAACTTCAATAAAGCTTGAAGTCTTATAGGATTTTTAGTTATTTTCATTTCGCTTAAGATTTTACAGTATTTGAAGATTATTTCTAAATTATGGATTTTAGATATTGTAAGAGGTTTATTAAGAGCATTTTTTTATTTGGAGTTTCATTTAATTTTAGAATTAATTATGGTATTGAGATATGCAAGATTAGCAAGTTAGTCATGTATCTAAATTCATGTTCCACGGATTTGGGTCGTGACATATTAAATTAGCAAAATTTTAAAGAATGACATAAGCTTGTTGGTTGTTGTTAAGTTACCGATTGTCCCAAAACTTTAAACTATTAGGATATGGTAAATTTAATCATTTAAACACATAATTCAAACACTCCCCCTCACGTGTGGGCCGAAACTACCTTTTAATAAGTAAGGCCCAACACATGAGAATTTAAATGGGAGGTAGTGGAGGAGACAAGAATCAAATCCAGAACCTCATGCTTTGATACTATATTAAATTACCGATTATCCGAAAAGTTTAAACTATTGGGATATGGTAAATTTAATTATTTAACCACATAATTCAGGCAATTGTCATGAGTTGCCTAGAATAACAATATAATACAAGGCCTTCAACACAGGATATCAACACAATCCAGTCCAAATTCAACTTTATAATGCCCCTCAGCAGAGCGTGAAACTCTAATCTCTCTTACTAGCGCTAATGTCTCCACAGCATTCCGCACATTTCTAGAGGTTTCAAACCAATAATGTTAAAAATTCTCTTAAGATATCTAAATAGCCAAAATTCTTGATAATCATTGTCTTATTTATGGCATATTAAAACTTTATTTCTTTTATCCTGGCCAACTCTTTTATTTTGAACCAACCCTCTTGAGTTGGAACCACCCATTCTCCAACACCATAACATTGATTACCAAATGTACATTTGAAAGAGGATTCATGGATAAGTTTTGATGCTCTGGATTTTATTTTATTTTTTGATACAATATCTTCTAAGAGTCTATACTTTCCAAAGTCAAACTGAACAATTTGTATATTGTAAACTTTTGACTTACTTGACAAGAGATTTTGACTGAGAAGTAGTAGTACTTACAGTCTCCTTAGCTGCAGACATTGCAAGAACTCCAGCACCCATTTCAACTTCTTGCAACCCAACAACAATGACCCCAACATCTGAGGTCACAGATCCTAGCCAAGATACAAGTGAATCATGAGACGCTCTTCCTTGCCCAACATTCCAAGTACCAGTCAATATTTTCACATTTTCTATCCTTGTATATACAAATTCTTTGCCAGCCAATTCTGAACGCAATATGCTGTCCAGAGGTCCCGGAGATGTGATGTTCCATCCACGTATACCACCATGATTAGCCAAGGTGAAAATATAGCCCGCTCCAACAGTCATTCCTATCACCGGACTGTTGTGAGCAACCCACTCTCCAATAATATTCCCATCAAGGTCCATTACCTGTACAATTCCACTGGCATAACCTACCCATAGTCGTGACCCAAATGTACAAAAACATTGAACAGCAAAAGCATGATGCTGAAACTCTTGTATGCGATTGCCATTGCCATCCCACTGCACAAGCAAGCCACTTGTACACCCTGTCCAAATTATTCCATCTACAGTCAACACCATTGCTTCAGTTCTCCGATTGTCATCTCCAAAGGCTCCCTTCGCTGCAACTCGACGCACAGCATCTGCGGCTCCCATTATAGCATTACGTGAGCGCTGAAAGAAACCAAAGGAACTCTGAATTTTTTCTTTCTTTGAACTGGAGGCATATTCCATTGAAAAGTCCTGTACTGAAGGAAAGTCCATTCGATTCTCAATCTGACCATCAGTATTAAAAACTTTCAGTAACTCCCTTGTCCGAGCATCCCTGTAAGATAACAACTAAACAAGTTAAATCCATAGACCTATGAAATAAAAACAAATGCAATTAGATGAACCAGATGCAACGCATGAATACGTTTATTAAAAAGATACAAAAAAGCATCATTTTTAGTCATTTATGAACTCTCCCTTCATTCCAAGCACATTTGGAATCACAACTTGAGCGTGCACCAACCCAAAATATAGGAAGCCCAAACTTGAAAGCGGCATAGTGGCAGACTAATCAAAATTTTCCCCCTCTGGTGACCAACAAATTGCCTCCTCACATTCAAAGAAGTATCGGACCAGATAAAGCAGTTTTGAGCTTTATCTTTTGCACAGGATGCATGGGCAGCTCCCAAGATGGATCATGGAGAATTTATGTTCTTATGATTGCTATGAATGGACCAGCAAGGACCAAAGTTAAATACATAGAAAAACATGATAGGCAAATGACAGATTTTTCATCCAGCAAGTTAGTCAGTGAACCAAATATCAAACACAATTCCTTCTCACTCTTTTTTTTTTCTTTTTTCTTTTTTGCTTTTGCTAATGTTTGAAAAACAGTTTATTAAAAAGAATCTATGAACAAATAAAAACAATATCAAACTTGAAATAAAGAACAGTATTGAAAGTTAAAACATACCATAGTGCAAATGACAGATAACCAGCACTCCAAACTTTTGCTTTAGAATTATCAGATAACAAGTACTTAACATCTGATGTCAATATATTACTGAAACCATTGGCAGTGAGTTGGCTCCGCAGGTCAATGTACGATCTCTCCACTAAATGAACAGCAATGGGCCTTTCTTCATTCATCACAGAGAGAGATTTTTCAATAGCTTCCCATGGCCATATTATAATACCACCACCTTCAAAACCCGACCACAGATCCCCTGGACGAAAGTCAGACAGAAGTGAGCAAAGGAGAAAGCACAATGATAAATGCTTGTAACCCCAAGCCTTTATGGTCCGTTTGGATTGAGGGGAAGGGAGGGGGAGTAGAGTAGAGTAAAGTAAAATTAGAACAAAATTAGTTTATTTTTAGCCTATACTACTCTAATCTCCTCCACTCCCCCTCCTTTCCCCCTCCATCCAAACAGGCCATTAATGTTGATTGGCTGATAAAGGTTAAACCTTATAAAGCAGAATAGGTAGAGCCATAACTAATACTTCTGAAATGTTTTTTTTATTTTCTGAAAAGAGGCGATTTGTGAATTCCATTTTATATTTAAAACTTGAAAGAATCAAACATCTGAAGAATGTTTGAACACACCTTTTACTTCACAATGATCTCTAACTTAACTTTAAGAAATTTGCATCCTTTAATCTATTCTCTCAACAATCAAGTCTTTCATCTTTGTTTCTAATTTACTAAAATCTAAACCTACATGGTTCCATGTAGTCTTTTTTAACCCTACTTATTCAAAACCGTTTAAATAAATTCAAAATTCAAAATTGACATTAAGATGACCATTTTTTTTTTTTTTTTTTGTCAATTCATCCTACAAAACAAATTCAATGATCAAACAGTTAACGGGGGGAGAGGCGCATTACCATAACACGTAACAGTCATGGAAAGCACCGGCCCGCGATTCGCCTGCCAAGACAACCCTTCCTTAAAAGGACTCTTCGTACTCGTACTCGTCATCTTCCAGCACCTGATTTTCCCATCTTTGTGTCCACTCCACACCACTCCAGTCCCTAAATCCGCAACCAAACACAGAGTCGGACTAGCCGAAGAGGAGTTAGAAGAAGAAGAGTCCAAAAACGGCGCCGTATCTTCCTCCTCATTTTCGTTTCCAGCTTCGTACAAGTCCTTGAAGTCCCAAACCCTAACATTTCCATTTTCGCTTCCGCACAACAAGTGAGAGTCCGTAGAAGCTATGGTTCGTAAGAAACGGTTGATTTGAGTTTCGCGAAGCGGATGAGGTCGGAGGTCCAGGGAAGGCGGGCGATCAGGGTGGACAACGGAGCGGGACGGAGGATTGAAGATGGCGGAGGCACTGCCTTTGGCGATGAACTCAGGGAGAGATGTGGTAGTGGCGGTTTCGGTAGAGAGCTTGCGATCAAGGAATTGGAGCATGTAGTCGAGGCGTTTGGTTGTGGTGGAGGAAGGGACGACGCCGTTTAAGGAGGTGGGTGAGGAGGTGGAGGAGGAGGAGGAGGAGGAGGAAGTGGGGGAGGATGGAGAGGAACTGTAGCGGTCGAAGAAGCGAGGTGCGTCGTCGTCGTCGTTTAAGTCGATCAGTGGTGGTAGTGGATCCATTTCCATTTAGAGTGTGTGAGAGAGAGAGAGAGAGAGTTTGTTAGGTGTTAAGACTTGGGAGAGAACAGGGGTTCAGACCTCACGATAACAAGGGTAAGGGCCCGTTTGGTTAAGTGATATCTCAGTTTTCAAAACCCATAACTCAAATCTAAAATTCATAACTCAGTTCTCAAACCTCACCTTCACTCAAAAATTGCAAAACACATGTTTGGACTCAATTCTCACTTCTCAATTACATATCTCTATAACTTTTTCCCAAAACCATAGACCCCACCACTTACACTACCCAATGTTGCTACTGTTGCTACTCACGTCTCTCCATCTCTATCTCTCTATCTTCTCCCTCCCTTCAACCCACAACCATTCATCGATGCCATCAACCACTACCAATCCACCACCACTAACCCAGCCACTAGCCACCATCAACCACTACAAACCGATCCACCACCACAAATCGAACAACCATCAACAAAATCCATTCATTAACAAAACCCAGCAACCATCAACAAAACCCATTTATCAACCATCAACAAAATCAAAACCCATTCATCAAAATAAAAACAAAACCCATCAACAGAACCCATCAACCATTGACAAAATCAAAACCCATTCATCAAAATAAAAATAAAACCTAGCACCGGCGATCATGGTCTTGGTGTTTCGAGGCTCTCGCTTTTATGGTGGCGGCGGAACTGTGCTAAACCAAAGAAAGGAAGAAAGAAAGAACCAGACAAAGGAAGAAAGAAAGAAAAAACAGAGAGAGAAAGAAACCGGATAACGAAAGAAAAAGAAAAAAGTGGGAGAAGAAAGAGAGAGGATAATGTAAGAGAGAGGTAACACCATCAACGCATATGGGCCCCATAGAGGTCAAAAATTTAAAATCTTGCCACTAAGTTATGTATCTCAGAAACATTAGTGCTTTCGGTTTTCATCACTCTCACTCAAAATTTTTGAGTTTGAGTGATGAAAACAAGATTAGGAAATCAAGTCAAACAATAAAAATTTGTGTGGGTCCCACGTTTTTTGATAACTCAGTTATGAGTTTTGGATCATATCACTCAAAACACCTCTAAACCAAACAGGCCCTAATAAACTCTCTCTCTCTCTCTCTCTCTCTCTCTCTCTCTCATATTTCTTACTCTTTTACTATTTACTTTTTAATTTTTATTACTGCCTCGTTATAGACACCTTCTCTTTTCAAATCCCCACTTACACTAAAAACTGATTTGTATCATAACCGGATGATAAGAACAATCATTATGAAGTGAACGTCATAATTTGAAATTAACATATTTTATATCTAATCTTATTACCAATTGAAGAAGAGAAAAATCACCCTCATCATTATAACAAAGAAGAGAAGAATCATCTTCGTTTGTATCATGGATGAGTACAATGAACTTTATATGAGATCCACATAAATGATACATGTGACAAGTAACGAGTCAGACAACCAAAAGCGTAACTAACGGACAACGGGCAAAAGATCATTGAAATCTAGAACGCCTTGGCATTCATGGCCAACCATCCAAAACCATTAAGGTTGGCAATTACACCAATCCCGAGGGGCAAAGACCTATAAAAAGGCACAAAGAATCAAAGAAAAGGTACACACATAAACTTACTAGCTAAATAGTGATTCTCCATACAATTGACCTTTAATCTTACTAACTAGCCCGTCAGAGACTTTTTAGCACACACCATACCGGTGTACTCCTGTACTTATTCTTTTCTTTTTCTTTTTTTTTTCTAGGATTCCACAGTTGCTGACTTGACATCATTCATCTGTATTGACAAGGAGTTCAACTGACGATTTTTTGCATTATCAGTTTGGCGCCGTCTGTGAAGAAAAACGTTAGCAAAGCCATACAGTTTCCCTTTTCTTTACAAAAGAATTCCTCTTGATACTAGATGGGTTCTACTCAAGTAGTGTATCAGATTCAAGCACTAACAACAAGTATTGAAGAATTAATACAGCAAAACCTGGAGCTAAGGCATATTGTCGTAGCCCAAAGTGGTCATAGGAATGAAGAAAGATAGGAAAACAACAATGGCAAAGATACCGTCAATCTGTTGAATCATAGGAGGCGAGGAACACTTGAAAGAGAGAATTCCTACAAAATGGAGGAAGAACTCCATGACATGAGGAAAAAGATACATGAATTGAGAAGCGCAGTGAAGGAGAAATCTGTGGTCAATCTGGATGGCATGATCAAAATGAAAGTCTTGAATTGTCCATTACCACCAAAATTTCAGCTTCCACAGCTTGAGTCATTCGGTGGACTAAAAGACCCCCTAGATCACATTGAGGCCTTCAAGACTCATATGCATCTACAGATGACACCAAACGAAGTTATGTGTAGAGCATTCCCAACCGTTTTGAAGGGTGCAACCAAAGTGTGGTTCAGCAAATTCCCACCAGGTACTATTGGAAACTTGGAACAATTAGGTGAGAGCTTTATTCGTCATTTTATAGGGGACAATGCCATAAGAGACAGGCCATCTACTAAACATCCAACAGGAAGAAGGAGAGTCACTAAGACAATATGTAGATCGCTTCAACATGTAGGTGTGGCAGGTTAACGAAGCAAAAAATCAGGTTATATTGACCACATTCAAAGTTGGATTGTTGCATGGAGATTTCTTTTTCTTTATAACCTAAACCCCACCTAAGACAGTGACAAAGTTGCTTCACAGAGCACAGAAATACATGAACACAAAGGATGCAAATGCATCCAAAGGGATGGTCAGTAAAAGGAGAAAGAGAGATGACTAGGGAGACCACCGCCTAGAGAAGAAGAAAGATCAGCCTAACACAAAGCAAAACTCTGAAAGAAAAAGAAACCCCCCAAAATAGAAGCCAGGATTCACTAATTTCACTCCCCTAGTGATGCTTGTTGAGCAAGTGTTGAGGCTAATCAAGGATGACCTTGCATTAAGATGGCCTAAACCAATCAAAGCCCCAACTGATGTACGAGACAAAAGTAAGTACTGTAGATTCCACCAAGATCATGGGTATAATACTAATGAATGCAGGCACTTAAAAGAACAAGTAAAGTCTATGATTCGTCAAGGAAAGCTGCAAAAGTTTGTGCGAAGAGGAGATTATCAAAGATGACCCTATGGAGATGAGAAGAATAAGGAAAGAGAATCTAGTCCTGGTAGAGCCAAAGCCCCCATCAGAGAAATCCGAATGATTTCTAGAGGACTCAATATGGGGGGATCTTCTAAGTCTCTAAGGAAAGCATACATGAGAGAAATAAGATAGCATTCAATCTCACCATCCATCATCCAAAGTTCATAGAAGGGACGACTTGGACATTTCATTCTCTGAGAAGGATGCCAGAGGGATCAAACAGCCTCACGATGATCCTTTGATCATTATGCTAAGAATAGAAGAGCATAATATTCGCAAAATCTTGATTGACCATGGAAGTTCAGTAGATATCCTTTCCTTGCTTGCCTTATAGTAGATTAAGATAGCGACAGAATGGCTCTGTCCATTCACATCACCCTTTGTAAGCTTCACAAGTGACAAGAGATACCCTAAGGGGATTGTTACACTAATTATTGTTGCATGAACTTATCTAGCTCAAATATCCAAGAAAATCGACTTCCTAATAACGGATTGCCCTTCCACATACAATACCCTCTAATTTGTCTAAAAGTAGCCACTTCAACATATTGCTTAAAGGTAAAGTTCCTAGCAACTTATGGAGTGAGAGAGATCCAGGGAGATTAGGTTATTGCCTGAGAATGTTTGTTGATGCCTCAGCAATTCAACCATTCATCGTGGTGACGCTAGCGTGCTTTTTTGGAGGATATGCATGTGCATATAAAGCTTAGAGCTCGGGTGTTGTGAAGAAGGATATACCTCTAGTATGTGACTAGAATATGAGTCAATTTTAAAAAAAATTACCAAAGGTAAGTGAAGTCACCACCAATTATTGTGTTTTTTCTAAGGTGTGATTGGTCACTTGACTCTATTTGATTTTATTATCGATCCTAGGCTAAGAAAAAGGGAGTTTTTCCTAATCTATTGTGGATGGGTAAAAAATCTTGATTCTTGAGTTTGGAAGTCTGGTTACGCGTGGGTGTTAGGTACCCTACAACGCCTGTCTGTAGATAGTCCTTTGTTTTGGTAAAACCTTAATTTTTGTACGTTGGCAAATGAAAATGAGCTATTGGCATTAGCTTTTAGGGCTTTAAGTGAGTCGGGCTTTGAGGTTTGGTTTTGGAAGGGGTGTGGTCTTGATCGATGATTCCTTAGTGTGTTTGGAATAATTGCCAAATTTCTACAACAAAAATTCGGCAACATTTTACCTTATTTTCAGGGCGAAAATTTAGCAGTGCTTTGCCTCAAGTACGTCATAGCACACAAAACACTATTCTCGCCAAGCCTTCGCCGTGAGAATACAACAATAGGGATGCCCTATTTTCACAATGAAAATCCGGTAGAGTTTTGCGTTTGGTGTGCTATGGTGCACTGGCAAGGTTTTGTGCCTGTGTATACGGCACATGCCAACATGCTTATACTAGGACGAGTCGAAGCCTCTCAAAGCTTCAATATATTGATACGTGTTGCATACACGGGGAAACCGATGTCACATGGTGACATGGATCGGGATGGTCATATCGCGATTCCCTTTCTTTTTTACCATTGTAGCTCATCGGTTACAAAGTCATTTATTACTGTGTAATCAACGTTGTATGGCTGTCCAGGCTATATACAACTCTAGATTTTAGTACTCATCATTTGCCCCCTAATTCCTTCGTTAAACTTCTGGACAATCGTAGGAATATGAAAGGTCTATTTGTGTTTGCTGGTGACTCTTGAGATTCCCTTTCTTTCGCATTTAACACGGACATGTGTCAGCTTCTCATTAGTTAGACGTGACAAGGCTGTTTCTTGATTTTCTCGTGCCTTGAAGCTCACTCTTTAAAAAACTTTTGGGTTTCCCTTCTTCCTTATTTCATCTTCCCCAAGCTCTCTCTTTCTTTAACTCCTTTTTGAATTCATGGTTGATTATTTTGCTATTAGGCTAGATTCCCCTTTCGTTTCATTTTTCTTTGCTAGGTTAGGTGTTTTCCTTGAGTCTTCGAATGGTCAATGTCCTTCGGTGTATTTGTTTGTGCCTTGGGTTTATGCCTTTAAACCAGTGTTGCTTGAGCTTTACCCACTAATCCGCACTTACCTGGTGAGTTTTCTCATCTTCTCTAACTCCTTTTTGAATTCATGGTTGATTATTCTACTATTAGGCTAGATTCCTCTTTTGTTTCATTTTTCTTTGCTAGGTTAGGTGTTTTCCTTGAATTTTTGAGTGGTTGATGTCCTTTAGTGGGTTTGTTTGTGCTTCGGGTTTGTGCACTTAGACCAGTGTTGCCCGAACTTCACCCACTAATCCGCACTAACTTGGTGAGTTTTCTCTTCTTCTCTAACTCCTTTTTGAATTCATGGTTGATTATTTTGCTATTAAGCTAGATTCCCCTTCCGTTTCATTTTTCTTTTCTAGGTTAAGTGTTTTCCTTGAGTCTTCGAATGGTCGACATCCTTCAGTGGGTTTGTTTATGCATCAGGTTTGTGCCCTTAGACCGGTGTTGCTCGAGCTTTACCCACTGATCTGCATTTACTTAGTGAGTTTTCTCTTATTCTCTAACTCCTTTTTGAATTCATGGTTGATTGTTCTGCTATTAGGCTAGATTCCCCTTTCATTTCATTTTTCTTTGCTGGTTAGGTGTTTTCCTTAAGTCTTCAATTGGTCGACGTCCTTCGGTGGGTTTATTTGTGCCTCGGGTTTATGCCTTTAGACCAGTGTTGCTCGTGATTTACCCACTGATCCACCAATCTTTGATTTGGCATCATTTGAATTGTGAAATAGCTAAGGAAGGAATAGATGTTAGGTCGAGTGAGCTAGATAGAGGATTATCGATCTAGCGATGACCCTGCTTTTGTAGAGGTAGATACAGTTGTATCCAAACCCTTTTCATCTTCCTAACCCCAACATTCTTCACTTTCTCAATCCAAACCCTTTCACGCTTTTATTGAGAATTGTGTTTTGAAAGAGAAACATATTAGGAAATTTAAAAAGAGATTTTAGTTTCCTGTTGAAACAAAAGTGCGCCTTCCTCATTCAAATGAAAAGGCTTGTGCCTTTGCTTACGATGATGTATGTTTTTACGAGGCTACTTTCTTGTGTGGCCTTCATTTTCCCATCCATCCCTTCATTCTAGAATTACTCGACCATCTGAAAGTTGCCCCGGGTCAAATCGTCCCAAACGCTTGGAGGACGATTGTGAGTTGTATGTCAATATGGACGACCATCCAAGAAGGGGATATGATAAAGGTCAATGAGTTTGCCCATCTTTATCATTTAAAGCCCTCGACTCACTACGAATACTTTGAGCTTTTACCATGAGATAGAAAGTCCAGGGTCGTCTGTGAATATCCTTCGTCTTTTTGTGATTAGAAGTAGAGGTATTTCTTTGTTTTGGGGAAAAGTTGGTAATTGTTTCTGACGATGTCTAGGGCAAGGTGTCTATGTTGTAGCGTAAGTGGGAGATTCCCTCACTTGGTGCATGTTCTCCCTTCCTTGGGTGTCATGTTGTCCATATAATCTTCTTCTGACTTTTCTTTTCCTTTTTTTTTTTTTTTGGTAGTTTCGACTCGTCTGAAGCTAAAGAGTCGTTACCAAGGAAGAGTCCAAGCAACTTTGGATTTTGCTTTGACCATAGATGATTTTGACAAGCTAGTAGATTCGCTATCTTTGTATGATCATTTTTTAGGTCCAGCGCCCTCTGCCTATGTCCTTCGTCTCATTCTTAGAGAAGAGAGATGTAAGTATTTGAGTCTTATCTTGTCGCTTTTTTTTCCTTGTTTATACATTTGTTTGATCTGTCTTCTTTCTTTCCATGTTTTGGAGTAATGTGTCAATACCATATTTTCGCTTGGCCCCAATTGACACTTTAAAACAAATGACAAAATAAATAAATAAAATGAAAAATGGTGCAAAATTGCAAGTTTCAAAGCCAAAAAGGGTAACAAATAAATACAATACGATCGGATAGTGGATCAAAGAGTCACAACATTTGAAAACCCTTTTTACAGCAATTGAGGCCAAAACCCTAACTAGGTATGGTCAAAAAGTTGACTTTTTGACCAAACCTTCCGATAGAGTTGAATTTTGGATTGTCTTATAGGGCATATTTTTCTCTTTGCAATGATAGTCTACGGGCCCCAAAATCGGAGTTAAAATGGATGAGATATCAACGAAATACCAAAAACCCTAATAAATACTTCACTTTTTAAAAGAAAAATATGTAGTTTTTGGACTAACTTCATGCAACAAACTGTATTGATTGCGTAAGAACTGGAGCAATCTGGGTGAACCAACTTGAAGTATGAGGTCTTGACTACTTCTCATAAAAAGGGCACGATGTTTCACCTTTTTCCAACTTTTTGGCTCTAACTTTGGCTACTTATTTGAAGGCTTTTCTTAACTTTGATTGAGCTGATTCTAGTGGCATTGGAAAGATACAAATGTCTAGTTTCTAAATCGGTTGAGGTTTTGAAAATCTAATAGTCGGGTCAAGCGTTATGGCTTCAAGAAGTAAGCTGACGTGCTTGACACAGTTTTCATGATATCTTAACCTTCTTAACTTCAATTTTGACCTGTGAGCACTCATTTGCATGGTTTTCAGACCCGGACCGTTTATTGAACCGTAAAAGAGAGAGGTTCAAGGGTTTTGAGGTCGAACCGAGGTCGAACCGGAGTTGAACCGTAATGACATCATAATTAATTTAATAATTATTTTAATATAAATAAATATATTAAATTAGTATGAATAGAAAATTTAACTAAAATAATCTAATTAAATATAAATATCTATATTTCAAATATATATTTTCATATCATAACTTTTACAAGACAAATAAGAAATATCAAATTCTAAGCAAATTTAAATATAATATCTATTTATTTATTTATATATTGATTAGATAAACTTGTAATAATAATAATAATAATAATTACTATTATTATTATATAAGAATTAGAAAGACACTCAAATAAAATAAAATAAAATTTTTTAATAATTTTAAATTGAAATTTTTTTTTGAGAATGAATTATTTAATAATTATTATATGCTTAACTGTAAATATTAATTAAAATTAGAGAAATAATAGGAATATAACATTTTATACAAATTTTACCACAATTTGCCACGTGATGAGATGTGAGTGGTAGAGATGTAAACCCATAATTTTTTTTTTCATTACTCACACTTTGCCTTGTGTCAAATTATAGCAAAAAATTGTGTAAAATATTAGAGAAATGATATGTTCACAATATTTTTATAATAAATTCTAAGTACAGGTTGTTATCGTTGGGGCAAAAAAGTAATCTTAGTATTAGTTTCAAATTTTTAACCAATAACAATTAACCACATGTGATTTGTTGCCTTGTGTCAAATTATAGCAAAAAATTGTGTAAAATATTAGAGAAATGATATATCCACAACATTTTTACAACAAATCCTAAGTGGCAGGTTGTTATTGTTGGGGCAAAAAAGTAATCTTAGTGTTAGTTTCAAATTTGAACCAATAACAGCTAACCACATGTGATTTATTGTAAAAATATTGTAAAAATATTGTGAATGTAGCATCTCTCAAAATACAACATTACTCTTAAAAATACTTAAAATATTTAATTCACCTATCAATCATGTTACATCACGCTGGCCAGCTGAAAAAATATCTTCATCTTATGGCTGAAAATTTTTTGCTTTTATTAAAAAAATTAAAACCTTTCATCATTTCCAAGATCCAAGTTAGCCACGTGAGGGACAGGGACTTAGGAATTCAAATGAGTAAAAAAGTAACAAGAAAGAAAGAGAAACACATACCTCAGAGAAAAAGAGGAAATTACAGAGCTCCATCAACGGAAAAAAGAAACAGAAAAAAGAAACGGAAAAAAGAAAGAAGAAAGAAGAAGAAGAAGCAGCAGTAGAAGACAAAGCGTGATCGACGACTGTGTTGGCAGAAGACGAAGATACGTGTTATTGTAATTTGTGTGTGTGTGTGTGTTTTTTTTTTTTTTTTATCTGATGTAGTTTGTGTTTACTGTTTATTTGCTGAGCAAGTGTGGAGTTTGTTTTGGCGCAGACTGTTTATTTGCTGAGCAAGTGTGATCGGCAACTGTTTTTTATTTTTTGATCTAATGTAGTTTGTGATTTTTTGATCTCTGGTTCTTTTTTTTTTTTTTTCCTTACAAATCTCTTTGTTCAAGATCTGAAATTATCAGATCTCCTTCCGATCTTTGTTCTCTTCATGTTCTTTCATTTCTTCTGGATCTGATCATAAATTCATACCGGTGTATTGGCCAAATTCATCGGAAAAGCTGAAACAAAAAGAAACCGTCCGAACCTCAAAAACTGGTCACGGTTTACAGAACCGGGCGGTCGGACCGCAGTCCGTGCAGGTCCCTACTTTTTTTGTATGGAACGGTTCTTCACCCTAAATAGACCGTAAAATTGAACGGTTCGAGGTTTTTCCGGTTGGACCGTACGGTCCGGTCCGGGTTTCAAAACCTTGCTCATTTGAAAAGGGATCCAATATAATTTGCAATAATGTTGGTTTTACTCCGATGGAACGGCTGGATCGTATGTCAACTTTTGGTCATTGTCGGAGTCAACCTTAGGTCAAATTTGGTCAAAGTTGATAAAAATTCTCAATAGTCTGGGGTTTGATGCAAAAAACATGGAAAATGTTATTTTGGTATGATTTTGACCTATTTTGGCCTTCGATCAACCCTAGGTTGAAAATGGGCATTTTGGTCATTTTAACCTAAAGTGGCACTTTGATTGTTCTTTGTTTTCCTCCTGTTTTATTAGTTTAAATACACATCTTAGCTTTTGTTTGAGTCGGTTTGCACATGAATAGGTCTCAAGTTGATAGGATAACATGATATAGTGCTTTCCTCATAAAATCTAGGAATAGGGTTTATGAATGGGTGAAAATCATATGAACTTACATTTGATGCATAGATGATGTGGTGATATGAATAAGAATATGAAGGTATGCATGTCTAACATTGTGAATTTCAATTACTTGAAGAACATGCTGAATGTTATGCATGGAGGATGAATATGCTTGATTAATGTCATGATTTTGATGCTATGTGCCTACTGTCTCTTATGAACATGATGTTGTTACATGTGGGTTGAATGTGATAACATGTGTATCGAGCTATGCCATGAGGTAAAGCATGAAATGCCTAGATGAATGTTAGGACATATACCATGATATGATGAGATGGACGATGAATATGGATATGTTATGCATGTTAAATGAATGGTAGGATATGCCATGCTAGATCAATGGTAGGTTGGATGTTAGGTGTATGTTTAGGGTAGGCTTAATGTTTATGTGTGTACGGGTTAATTTATAAGAAAACCTTTTAATGGAATTAGGATGTGGAACACAATAAGTGGAGACTCATCCATGGTTGGGTGGAGTTGGGTGCTTAGCACCTTCCTATCTCTGTAGATATCGTATTTTGTTTGCCTTCAATTTGCGTGCCAGACCCCGAGAATTCCAAAAATATTAACTTTTCTCCATAGGGCCACGAAAACATCTAGATTGACGTGGCATAACCCATTTGGACATTGGAGCACTCGAAGTGTTGTTTTAGGTCAAATTGACCAAAATGCCCTTATTAAACCCTTGTTGACTAAAAGTCAAAGTTGGTCAAAATCATCTCAAAACAACATTTTTCATGTTTCTGCATCAAACTCGAGCTACTCGGAGATTTTTGTCAACTTTAACTAAGTTTGACACGAGGTTGACTCCCAAAGGCACCAGAAATCCTAATTTTCACCCGTCCATCAAAACAGGTTAAAGCCAGTGTCATTGCAAAGATTATTGAATTCTCTTTCTAATGACTATTCATGGGTCAAAATCGGAATTAAAACGGTTGAGATATCATGAAAACTGGATAGAACGCATTAGCATGCTTCCTGAAGCCATAACATTTTATATAACCATCTAAATTTCAACTTTTTTAGTGTTCTGGATACTAGACATCTAGACCTTTCCAAGGACACTAAGATCAGCTCAATTGGAGTTCAGGAAGACCTTCAAATATGCATCTGAAGTTGAACTGGGTAAGAAACTGAGATTGCTGATGTCAACATTAAACCCGATGGCAACTAAAGGGCTGTCGGAGCTGACTGGCGACCACTAAGTGGCCGTTGGAATCCAAAAGGTCTTTTCTTTAGCTATTTAATCCCTAGACCCCCCTCAGACCAAAAGTGAAACAATTTAGGGTATTTTGGAGCATTTCTAGGGTAGTTTCTCTCATTTTCTCTCTAAATTCTCTCCTAAACACATCCAAAAACTTTTAATTTCTCTATTCTCTCAAAAATCAAGAGGTAGTGTTCTTGCGCTCTTTTTCCTCTCCTTGGTCTTGGGACCTTGGATTGGAGGTTTTAAGGGTGTAGATGTAGCTTTTTAGCTACAATCTACAACCTTTGTTTTATCTTGTTTTATAACATGTTTTATTGGTTTCCATAGTATTCTCTTGCTTTATCTTGCTTCCTAGCATGTTTTATAGTTTTTCCAGCATGTCTCCTTCCTTTCTAACATGTTTTATTACTTTGATGATGTTGGCCTATGTTAGGGTAATGCACGGTTGATGTTGCTCTTCTATTTTGGGGAGTATGCCTTGGCTGAGTGGATTGGGGCAGAGAAACAAGGAGTCGCCACCGAGTTTTATGGTCTAGGAACCATGAATATAGCGCCCTTACATGGAATGACTGATCTTACTACCAGAGTATGGGTTTAGAGTATAGGTACGATTTTGGGAAGGTGTTAAGCATCTAAAACTGCCTGACCCGTGGGTTGGCTTCCATTCACTGTGTCCTACGTCTTAATCATATTAAAGGCACATTAAACATTACATCTTAAACACATACACACTAGCATACATCTAAACATACAACATGACATTTCATTCCAAACCTAACATATATCTATCATGTTTATTACCACATCACAAATCCTAACATACATCTATCACGCTTATCATCATGTCATAAACCCTAGCATACATCTCTTGGAAAAATACATGTTTGTATCGCATACAAAACATACGTAGCGGAAAATTAACAGATCTATTTCATTTGCAATTGAAAACATGTACTATGTAAATTTCAGAATATAAGAACAAGAGAGTGCACCTTGGTGCAGTGAAATCCAAAACAAAATATTAGTACTTAGGAATACTCTTAATCTTCACTCAAATTCCACTTGTGCCTAAGTGTGGTCTCTCAATCAGTTTATATGTATGTGTTCAAGGGAGAAAAAGAGAGTGTCCAACACTCACATACAAATCATTTCATTCTCTTACAAAATTCTGTATGTTTCTCTCCTTATAACTGATTATCTAATTGGGCTAGCCTTTTGGACCATTCTAATTGGGCTTTAGTATGTGGCTTGGAATGGGACCAAAAAGGAACAAATAAGACACTAGCTCCAATGGACTTTGAACTTTTCTATCAACTCTTGACAAGTGCAAAATTACCATTAATTATATTTAATACCACTATATAAATATAATTGCACTCTAGGCCTTATTAATAAATTATATCCTAAGACTTTATTATACATGCAAGCCCTTCATAAAATATTCGCAGTAATACAAAGTTATATAGGTTGACTGCCACTTTGAAGATTACGACATCTTAATCCTTGAGTACCCGGTTTAATCCTTTAAGTTATTCATCATATATTTATGAAATCCAATTTCATAAATATATACTTTAGTAACTCCTTACTAAAGTAGTTAGGCCTAACATTCTAAATAACTAAACCTATTAAATTTATCTCAAGAAAATATTTATATCTCCGTTGAGAGATTATGAATTCCATCTTGAGAATATATGTTCCATCAACACTAAATATGGCTGCCCAACATACTAAGGTTTTGACTGTGACTTTAAATCTCACTCTTGATATATCAAAACAACCTACACTTCATGATTAGATTCATTATTCTCTCAGGATTAAGAGTTGATATAAATAGAAGTCATGAGATTTATTATTCATTTGACAGTTGTTAGGAGAATAATAAATCTCATAGCGGTCTAGTTTAATATGTCTTAACTCTTAAAATATATCAACATATTAACTAGAAGTCCTCATTTCCATAATCAAGACAAATCATTTTAATTGATATGTTATAGTTTTCACAGATGAAATGTTCAATTTCACCACCGACTACGAACTAAAATTCTGAGTTTACAAAAAATTTGTGACTAAATCACATACTATGCATCTCATGGACTATATGATAATGTCCAAATATTCATGTTACCATTATTTTAGATCATAATAAAACAACTTTATTAATTACAACATTTAGTCATATATAATGTCATACATAGCATTATACAATAAGATTTAAGGGCATTAATCTTAAAAATCTTCCACTTGCCCTAAAGACTATTGTGCACTAATCTAACTCCCATTCCCTCCAAATGTGACTCAAAGGTCCTTTGGAGCAAGGCTTTGGTAAAGGGATCTATTAGATTATTTGCACTATCTATCTTTGCTACTATTGCATCTCCTCGAGCAACAATGTCTCAAATGGTGTGGTACTTTCTTTCAATGTGCTTTCCTTTCTTGTGATTCCTTGGATTTTTGGATTGTGCAACCACTCCACTATTGTTGCAAAACAATGTGATAGGAACTTGCTCCATTCTCATAATACTAAGATCAAAAAGGAATTTCTTAAGCTAAATAGCTTCCTTTGCCACTTCTTAAGCAACAACATATTCAAACCTACGTATGTAGAACGAGGGTTTGCTTGGCCTTTTATTTTTACAAAATAGATTTATTTGCTTATAATAATTTATATTTTCCATTTTAACACTCCTCAAGTCAATTTATAATTTGATCGGGCCATAAACCAACATTGGGCCTTAGAATTTTGGCATCATTAGGGAATGGGGGTCTGAGTCGTAAGGGGTACAAAATGAGGTGTCTACAGATGCCCTTCTTTTGATTCGTGAGCTTCACTAATGGAATCAAAAGAATAAGAGACAAAACCTTTTGTTTCGACGTACGGCTCGGGCCCAACCCATGCATATGGCATACAACACGCATACATAGGGTAGGGTATAGCTCCACAAAGTTGTGTGGGATTCATATGTCCAAATTCCCACCTTTGTTGCTTAGAAAATGAGCAATGACAAGTTCACTATCCTAGAACTTGTTTTGCCAATTGCAAGTAAAAGGCGAGTGACTCACTATTCTAGAGTCACTTAAAAAGAAAAAAAAAAAAACAAGGCCAATGGCCACAACCATTAATCAAAATAACATGGTGCTTTTATGAGCTTAAAATGATATATATTTGTGGTGTCCATTTGGGACTCTTGCTTCAAACTTCTCCGGGTAGCTCGTGCCTTTAGGTAAAAATTGTTTTCTCCATCTCTATCTCTTCCTGTTCTAGTAAGGCTCTTGCCTCGGGGTGACCTTGGTCTCTGTCTCTATCTCTACCTCTTCTAACATGCCTACATGTTCAATTCCCTTGGGATATATGCACAAGTTCCATATGATGTGCTTGTATATTCAATTCCCTCGGGATATGTGCATAAGTCTGTATTCTGACTTGCTTGACTGGTATGTGGCCGGTGCCTGCATATTCAATTCCCATAGTGTATGTGCACAAATGGCCTTATTGTACCGACCCATGAGGGAGTCTCAGGTGAAGAATCTACTGGGATGATGAAAGACTCACTAGGAGTATGATCTGTTGAGAAGTGTGTTGGTGACTCACGAGGGAGTCTTCTTGGTATGTAGTTCACTAGGGTAGATAACTTACTGAGAAGTTTGGTGGTGATTGTGACACAAGGAAGTCTTTGATAGTGTATGGTCCATTGGGGAAAATTCTTCTTCTTCTTCATGGCTCTTTGGGGAACTTGTGTTGATTCTACCCACGAGGGGGTTTCATAAACTCCACGGGGAAGTTTTCTTCACAACTCATGAGAGGGTTACTTTTATGCCTTGGACTTGCGGGGAATCCTTCCATGATACTGTACTTTACTAGGGATTTGGTTGATGATTTAAACTCACGGGGGAGTTTTCTTGGTAACTTCTGATCTACTGAGGGGTGCTTTTGATGCTTTCCCTTCATTGGGGATGCTCTAAGAGTCTTTGTGTCCTTTATCCAAATGAGGGTATTTTTGTCATTTTGGTGCATTGTTGAATTTTCTTTTTTCACTTCCTACCTTCTGGGAATGCACTGGGGATATTTGAGATTTTTTTTTTTTTACTAAACTACACGTAGTTTTGTAGGGGGCCTCAACTACATATAGTTTAGCCACCAGATGTGTTCCCACCTCTTCATTTTTTTTCCAACGGTTACTAAACGTTTCTTTTCTTTTCATTCTCTTCATCTCCCTCACCTCTTCACATTCTCTCCAACTCTCTAACTTCAATCTTTTTTTCTCTACAAAACGCCTTACCTCTCTCTCACTTCCTCTCACAATCTGATTATTCTCTCTCAAATCTTCTTATCTGAAACTCTCTCCCTTTCCAAGCCTTCTCATTTTCTCCATGGAACCCAAGAAAATCTCCTACGTGCTTTCTAACAACGCCTTCAACCTCGCGTGTTGGAATGGAGTAGTGAGGCTAAATGAGTCCCCTTTGTTGACATACAGGTTGCGAGATCATCTTTTGAAGGGTGCAAGTCCCGGATCAGTAAGTTTTCCAAATTTTTCTCATTTTTGAGTTTTTCTTTGATCTTCCATTTTAATTTCTTTTTGGACATGTAAATGCTTAGGTTTTACTGTGGGATAGGTTTAGATGAAAACCTGATACCTTAGGAGGGGTGGGAACATGTTTAGTATGAGTTTTGATTGAAGCATGCTTGAAAATATTGAAGAACGATCCACTGTAAGTGTTCATGCATACGCAGACTCGAGCCTGTGTACGCAACTTGCATTCATGCATGCGCAGCCAGGCTTTATGCATACACGGACCTATTCATGTGTATGTAGACACCACATTTTGTACCTCTTACGACTTAGGCCCCTATTCCCCAATGATGCTAAAACTCTAAGGCCCAAGGCTAGTTTAGAGCCCAATCAGATATCAAATTGACTTGATGAGTGTTAAAATTGTAAATATAACCTTTTAATTAAGCAAAAATCTATTTTTGTAAATAAAATGACCAAAGTGGCCCTCGGCCTGCGTATGCGGACCCAAGCATGCATATGCAGGCACATTCCTACGTACTCAGCTAGGGTTTAAGAAGCATAAGAAAGACAAGTTTTCTGTAATAATGGCTAAGGTTTAGAATGAATTCCACGTCATCTGAAAGCCGTTCCAAACCCCATTTTTTCCACTATAAAAAGCCTTACATGGTACATTTTCAAACACACATAGAAATCCTACGGGAAAAACCTAAGATTCACTAGAAAATAGTGAATTAAAAGGGAGTTTTTCACAAAATACCCTCAAATCAATTTTATTTGATTGGGACCTTTTCTGGCCCCAATCCTTTTAGTTTAATGTTACTAATTATTTAATTATTGGTTTGTGAATAGATTTGACTGAGAGGAACGGTCAAAATTAAGCCTAGGAGCTTTTGCTTTAAAGGTATTCTTTTTAGCTTTTCTTTTATTTTTCATCTTTCTTTTCTTGTTTTGATCTTGTTTTTAGTTTGGTTTATGTTTATGCATGTTTACCTAGGTTAGTATATAGTTTTGTTTAGTTTCTGAGCATGCCAGGTTGTTAGAATTAGGTTTTTTTTTTTCTTGTTTGTGCTTTGTTTTCTATGTTTTTAGTTTTCCTGGGTAAGGACTTGTGTACACATAATCTTGCCTGCGCATGCAGGCTTGTTCTAGCGTGTGTGATACCATTGCCTAGAAACCCTAAATTTTTGTTTCTTTGTTTTGTTTTTGCCTTCACATGTTTGTTCTGTTTAGCCTCTTTTTTCACATATTTTAGGCTTTATAGGTTCCTGTTTACCTCTTTCACATGCTTGTTTGCTATCATATATTTAGATTAGGGTTTGTTTTGTTTCCTTGCTTTAATGCCATGAACATGCATTCACGTGCTCATGCATAGTGCCATAGTTGTTGTGTTTCTGCAAGGCAAGTAAAGGGTAAGTCATACATTAGAAATGTCCATGCATTTGGGTTTTGGTTTTATTTTGTTGATATAATGAAGCATGCTTAGATGTATGATTAGAGTTTCTAATGTGTTAATACTTTGTTTTTGATATGAATTGTTTGATGATATGCTTGCTGCCATGTTTAGGGCTACTGCCTTGATAGGGTTCTCACATGTTAGATGAATGCTAGGGTTTTTTTTCTTTTGTTTTTGTTTGTGTGTGTTTGGCTCTCTGTTGCTTTATGGATAGATAAGTATGCTTGTTTAAGGTTAAAGATGCCATGTTGTTTGTTAGATGCATGTTAGTGTGTGTGTGTGAGTTTAGAATGCATGTATTTAAATAGTTTTTATATAGTTAAGACATAAGACACAATGATGGGAAGCCAACCTTAGGGTTGGGCGATCTTGGGTGCCTAACACCTTTCCAAGAGCGTACCTAAACTCTGAACCCAAACTTTGGTAGTAAGATCAAAAGATCCTTCCTTGAAGGGACGCTATATATATGGTTCCTAGACCATTGCAAAAACTAGGAGGTAATTCCAAACCCTTGTGTCCACAGTGTACGCGTATTAGTTCTTGAGTTCATACGTATGTGGTTTCCAACTTGCGTATGCATGCCTGGTGCCTGCGTACATAAACACGGGCCTGCGTGCACATGTCGCCAATCAAGAGCCTTATTTTAACTTTTGTTTCATCTGTTTCTTATCCAAATGCAAATATAACACCCTATTTTCATCCTTTTGCTGACTTTGCCCCCATTTTCAGGAAAAGGAAGCATTAGCCGTGTGGCGGCATGGTATAAGGTCCTTACTGCAGAAATAAGGGCTCACATTCATGCAACAGTCTTCGAGCCAATTATCCGTTTACTACCGAAAGGTCTGCCAATGCCATTCTGGTGCAGACTTTGGCTAAGAGGTGGTAGGACATTACCCACACCTTCCATATTGTTGATAGGGAGATGACTGTGACTCCCTATGACTTCCATCACATGATCGGCCTTAGGTGCAATGGGGCTCTCATAAACTTGGAGGGTGAGTCGGGCACTCAGCTAGGCATAGATTTGCTTGAGAAAAGGTACACCACCAAGACGATCCACTAATTTGAAATCAAGGCGAATTATAAGCCTCTCCCATGGGTGACGACCGACGACTGCACTAAAATGGCTAGGGCCTTCTTATTGTACCTTCTAGGGGCATACCTTTTCACCAACGGAGGGTAGACGGTGTCTTTGAGGTAGCTAGCCATCTTTTGCGACTTTGAGGAGGCTTGAGAGGCTAACTGGGGCCAGACAGGTCTTGCCTACTTGTACTCTTTCTTGGACACACTTAGCCAAGGGACTCTACGCCAATTAGTGGGGCTTTGGAAGCTCTTTAAGGTTAGTTCTATTTTCTCTTCTTTTGTAGCTCTTATACTTCTCAATCTAGCAATTATTTTCACCCACATGTTATTAAGGTTCAAAGGAAACCGCATATCATGCCCTTGCAAATTGTATCTATGTTTTCATCTTGCAAACTATATTCATTCATCTTGCAAACTGTCATCTTGCAAACTATACCCATTCATCTTGCAAACTGCACCCATTCATCTTGCAAACTATCATCTTGCAAATTGTCATCCTGTAAACTGTATCCATTCCTTCCTTTCCAGCGTTGGGCCATTCAATACGGTCTTATAGCTCGTGGTACAAATGTAGATTTGAAGAGCTTCTTTTCGGTTAAGGCTTATTTCGAGAGGCTATCTTTTGATAAGGTGAGTTAGGATTTTAATGCCTCTTGTCATTTCTCCTGCATGTCTCTTAGGGCTTTTCTTCTTTAACCATATATATTGTTACAGGTAATTTAGAGTCCTTGGGCAGGTGCCCCTACTGTTGTGTATCCAAACTTGGAGGTGGCTACCATTGTCATTTTCAGGATTACTCAACCCTTTGAGGGTGCTAGCTTGATGGTGCTTTACCTAGTGGAGAGGGTATGTTGTTAGTTGGTGGGTGAGGATGCCCCATAGGTTTCGATGGACCCTCTGGTGTTTATGCTTGCCCTGTTTTCCATGACGGATGTAGAATATTAGTTGTGGAGGATTCCTACACCCATCAGGTTTCAGATGGGCTGGACTATGAGGAATTCAATGACATTTGCCTTATGCCTTCCCTCACTCCTGCGGTATGTGTTCTCCCTTCTCATTCATTTCCTTTTTTCCTTTGCATTGCTTCGCATATTGATGTTCACATGGGATACTCATGTCAAACTAACCTTGCTACTGGTGCTCATATTGACTCTCCTTGCTTATTGTGGTCGGTCTATGTCTACGATCCTAACGGTTTTGCTCATAAGCGTGCAGTAGGCCGTAACATAAATGTCATGGGCTACCCTTTTCTTGAAGGTACATGAGCGGTGAGTTCTCCTTCATTCTTGTCTTATTCCTTTTTATTCTCGCATCCCAACATTTGTTTTAATGCCCTTTTCTTTCAAAATTCAGCCCACTATATAGGAGCATAAGGCAATCCTAGAGGGTTTCCATACCCTCAAGCTAGAGATGAGGTACGGAGCATTCAATCCCGTGCATGTTGGAGTAGAACTCTTGAATTAGCACGAGAGGACAAGTGACGGGCTCATCACAAAGAGACTCCCATTCCCGACTGTGAATGATAGTGGGAAGGTCGGTTTCAGCAAAATGACCCAAGATGACTCGACATTTTGAATGAATGCCTCATCCGGAAAAGTTTTCCGAAAATGCCTTGTGGGCATCATCATTACGGAAATGGAGAGAGAGAGGTGCATGATCAGAAGAGGAAGAGGCACCGGAATGAAGGGGATTTCGGGCCGGAGTGGATTTACATTTAGGTGCCATAGACACTACTAATGTAACCAACAGAAGAGGGAGAGAGAAAAAGACAATCAGAAAAGTCCCAAAACAGTTCACAATAATAAGAATATGTGGAAAGACGTACAAATGCTTGAACATGTGACATGCAAAGTAAGTACATCATGGGCTCAGCCCAATCCAATCCTACCAGCACACAAAAAGATTGCACACATCTAAATGCATGATAATACTGTTATAATGCAAATGTAATGCAATGCATGAAGTTTTTAAGATCAAATCTTCAAAAACTAACCCAAAATTTCAACAATATCTCATCAATTTTGAAAAACCCCAAATTTTTTCAAAAAATCCCAAAACCTAGGTTTCAAAAGCATGAATACATGAAATGCAAGAGAATAGAAGCTTACCACGTGAAGAAAAGCTTGGTGAAGCTTGAAGAAACCTTGTAGAACAGATTTGAGAGAGAGAAGAGAGTGTTTGGCAGAGAAAACAATAATCAGTCGAGAGAGATATCGAGAAAATGAGAGGCGGATTGCACGAGGACCTTAAATAGAGCCTTCAGTAAATCTTGAAAGATGAGGCGTCGAGGTGGTGTCGAGACATTTGTCGAGTAGGTGTCGAGAAAAGCAACGTCAACAGATCATGTGTCGAGAAGCTGTTGAGGAATAGAAACACCAGAAGCAAGATATGAGGCTCGATTGATCCACTAGGTGTCGAGAAGCTGTCGAGAGGTTAGAAACTTTCTTAATCGATCCAGAAGGCATCAAGGCACTGACGAGATTGCGATAAGAAAAAGTTTAGGAAGCTCGACAGATAGCTAGCTATTGAGGAGGTGTCGAGCCAGCTTATCAAAACAGTTTTTCTAGAGGAGAAAAACACAGACATGAATGCAATCAAGTATGCAACTCAACCAATGATCCAAATAACATTTTAAGCTCTCAAAAACATCTCTCAACAAAGATTTTTAAAAGCACATGGATCTCAAAAACACACGCACACACTAAACAAGTCTAACCAATTTTATATGTCAAAAACAAGTCAAGACAGTTTAGTGAGCATACATTAACACATGTAAAACTTTGTGATGGCCAAATCACATTGTACCTGCACATGTATCAAAAGTAGCAAAGAATATTGCATGTTGTGTGTGAAAAACATCGCAAGATTGCATAAGTGTATACAAGTTATGACGATTTGAGATATGAGAAAATTACTTTAACTCATACATAATCATAACTACTTGATGGGGACTATCACCTTTGAGGTACATCCTATAACTCCCACATCTCCTAGAAAACATGCTGACAATCATATTTAAAGCATTTTTTATCTTTTTGCTTTTAGTTTTTTTTTGCATATTTTTATTTAAGCAAAACATTCATGGGAATATAAGAGATAGAAAAGAAATACCCATTTATGTTAAGCTTTTGACATTGCACTTTTGCTATGCCGAAGCATATAGATGTCATCGACATTGCAAGAACTTTGTCTTCGGTCACAATTTGCTTGAACAGAGTTTTCTAAATGCTTGTGCAATTTGTGTACCTTTTGACGGCCCTTAAAATAATCCTTTTATATGTTTAGGGTTAGGAGAAAAGAAGACCTAAACATATAATCACGGATTCCAAGAAATCAAATCAGAATTCTGAATTTCTTAAATCTCGACAAATAAGCTGTCGAGCAGCTATCGAGCCAGTTGTCGAGCTTTAATGAATTTGCACTTTCAGCTTGTTTTCTTGGACAGACTTGATGACTTCAACACTCGATCTTAAAACCTTGTTTTTTGAAGTATTAAAAACATCCTAGAACTAACCAATTACAGGTAAAGTGCGTTTTATCAAAGGATTAGCCAATTACATAAAATAGTGACATATGATCATAATATGTGAAACACATATGTCCTAACAAAGACAAATCATTTTAGTTGATATGTTATAATCTTTGTAGATGAAATGCCCAATTTCATCACCAATTACGAACTAAGATTTTGAGCTTACAAAGAACTTGTGATTTACATCTTTTGTGACTAAATCACGTAAATCATTTACTATGCATCTCAAGGACTATATGATAATATCCGAATATTTATGTTACCATTATTTTAGATAATAAAAAAACTTTATTACTTATGACAAAATGTAATACATAGCATTATACAATAGGATTTTAGGGCACTAATCCTAACAGTTTGACAAGTTGAATATCCGCTCGATTTTTGCGAACTTTTCTTAGTTGACTATTCCTATAGTTGATAGGTCATGTTCTTATCATCTCAATGGTTTCTGTTTGTGCCTTCTTGCGAGATACTTCTTGGTACATGAGACAAAGCGCATAAATCGAAGAATGTGCATGGTGGTTAGTGACCTGAGGGTGGGAAGTCCTATGGGCATGATCTTGGTTGAAACCCTCAATGGCTTGGATGCGGTCCATTAAAAGGAAGAAAATTTCTTTGCAGGGAGCCCTCTCCTTCTTCAGGTATAATCCTTAATTTTTGCCTAGGTTCTCAACCTAGCGGGATCCATCTAATTTTTGCATGGATTGCCTTTCGGTTTTCAATCCATTAAGGCTCTTTATATCGTCTTTGTCATCATTTTTTCCTTTTTCTTTGTACCTCTCTTTTTTCACTCATGCTTTCTTTTCCCTTTCCTTCTTCATATATGGCTATATGAGAGGCATCGATTGCTTCATCCTTCCACTGTTCCTCCTAGTCAATATCTCCCAAGCACTATCGTGACCATAGGCCCAAATGCACTGAGATGAGTTCTAATGAGTTCACTGAGTTCATGAAACACATTGATGTCACAAATATTCAATGGGTTGTGGAATGGTGGTGCATTTCAAGCATAGTCAACCACAACTGTAAGGATAACTGTGTTCCTTTGGTTGGGCTTTATTGTTGCTTCTACTACTCTACATGCCACATTGCAAGGCAATTTGATGACCGTTAAGGAGCTCCTAGTGATGATGGTTCCTTCCATACCTTGATATTTACTGATAGGATCTTGGGTAGAATCTGAGTCTTAGCTGCAACGGAAGGTGACCAAAGGCATCTGTTTTCCTCAATTCCTTCATTCAACTTTGGGGTACAAGAAGTGGCTAGAGGCTGACATGAAGTGGGTTCCTGTAGATGAAAAAGCTTACAAAAGGTCCAACAAAAGAAAGAGGATTGACTAACTACCTTGATATGCCCCAAATTTTACTCTTTTACACTTTATGATTCTCATGTCTTTTCTTTTGAATTTAATAAAGGATTGGAATGTTCCAAATCTCCTATGGAAACAATTTATTATCTTTTAATTTGAGCAATAAGAGAATCATCCATTTATTATCTTTGCTTATTGTCATAATTTTCTTCTTTTTTCTTTTTCTTTTCCTTTTTCCATGCCATGTAATCTTTGCCCATGACATCCTTATAAGAATTTTTGCCATGCCCATGGTCTTTTCTCCTATCTTTTGCATAGACTACCCTTTCGGGTTTTCAATCTAGCGGGGTTCTTTTACCATAATTTTTTACTAGACTTCCCCCTTCGGGTTTTCAACCTAGCAGGCTTTATTTATTTATTTTATTTTTTAATGTTATATCTTCAAAGCCTATCCATGTTGATTGGGCAAAGCATCTTTTTTCCATCCAAATTTGTAATTCTTGTAACACCTCCCGACATGATTTTCTTGATAATAAAATGCCCAGGCCATCTTGGCTTCATCTTCCCCCTTGGTTCAAAAGTTTCATCTCTAAGCACTTTTAGGACCAAGTCCTCTTCTTTAAGGTTTCTAGGTTTCACTTTTTTGTTGAATGCTCTAGCAATCCTCTTTTGGTACCCTTGTGCATGGTATTGTGCCCTAGCTATTTTCTCATCTATCAAATTCAATTATTCATATCTTTCTTTCATTCAATCTTCCTTTAGGACCTTGGTTTCTACTAGCACTCTTAAAGATTGTATCTCCACCTCAATAGGAATGACTGCCTCACATCCATAGACCAAAGAGTAAGGGGTCGTCCTAATCGATGCATGGATAGAAGTTCTGTAAGCTTATAAGGAAAATGGAAGTTTTTCGGCCTAGTCTTTGTATGTCACCACCATCTTGGCTAGGATGTTCTTGATGTTTTTATTGGCTGCATCTATGGCTCCATTAGTCTGTGGTCGGTACGGTGAAGACTTGTGATGCTCAATATTGTATAATTCCATGATCCTTCGAGCTTCTCTCTCAAAGTGGGAACCATTATTTAAGATGATTTCTTGTGGTACCCCATACCGGCAAATGATGTTATTCTCTATGAACTGAGCCATATGCTTGGCTTTCAATACAGAGTAAGAGGCCGCTTCCACCCACTTGGTGAAGTAGTCAATTGCCACTAGGATATACTCGTGTCCATTTGAAGCCTTTGGGGCTATTCTTCCAATCACATATATGCCCCTGACTGAGAAAGGCCAAGGAGAGGTCATGTTGTACAGCTTGCTAGGTGGTACGTGATTAAAGTTTTCATGTGTTTGACAGTCATTGCAACTCTTCACAAAGTCTACACAATCAGTTTCCATTGTATTCCAATAGTATTTCATCCTTAGGATCCTTTTGGCTAACATTCTCCCATTCATGTGAAGACCACAAATCCCTTGATGAACTTCTTCCAAAACCCTTTTAGCTTCCTCTTTCTTCAAACAACGAAGATGTATGCCATCATAAGACCTCCTATAAAGCTATCCTCCATATAGGATATATTGCATGGCCATTATCCTTATCGAACGATGTTCTCTCTTATTGGCAATATCAGGATACACTTTCAAATCCAAGAATTTCATGATATCATAATACCAAGGAACCCCTTCTTCTTCTATAGCCAAGGCTAAAGACTCAGTTCTCCCCTTATGTACTAGTTCATAGCTCTGCCCAACCTCTAGGGGTTATGTCCATACTCCTTCAGGTATTTCAACCATGGAGGCTAAGGTAGAAAAGGCATTTGCAAACTGATTCTGAGCCCTAAGGATGATAGTGTATTCAATCCTATCAAAGATTTTGGTTAAATCCTCTAAACATTGTTGATAAGGCTTCAAATTTTCTTCCTTTACCTTTCACAATTTTTGTGCTTGAGCTATAACCAAGGTTGAATTTCCAAATACCTCTGCTTCTTTTATCCCCAATTCTTAGAGAGCTTCCATTTTGGTGATACAAGCTTCATATTCTACCATGTTATTAGTCGCCTCAAAGTTCAATTTTCTAGCCAAAGGCACATAGGATCCATCAGGGGTGATCAAAAGTACTCCTATCCCATTCCCATATTGGTTCAAAGCTCCATCGAAGTACATTTTCCATGCCCCTAGTTCTATATCCAAAATATCCTCATCTAGGAAATCTTATTTTCCATCATCTCCTACTATAGGGTTCTTAGCATCTGACATCGTGCTTCTTTTGATAGTTTTTCATGCCACATACTTCAAATCGAATTTTGCTAATAGGATCAACCATCTCGACAACCTCCCACTCAAAGTGGGTTTCTCAAATAGGTACTTCAATAGGTCCATTCTGGCTACTATCCATATCTGGAATGGTAAAATAATGTGTCTCAACTTCTGTACAGCCCACACGAGTGCAAAACATGACTTTTCTATGGGCATATGTTTGGTCTCATAACCATGGAATCTTTTACTCAAATAGTACACTGCTCTCTCATTCTTATCATCGTCTTCTTATGCAAGCATGCTCTCGACCGCATCTCTTATAATAGAAAGGTGTAGTAGTAATTGCTTCCTATACCGTGGAGTCACTAGGATGGGTGAATGGAGGAGGTATTCCTTGATAAGTTCAAAGGCTTTCTAACATTCATCGTTCCATGCATGGGGTTCATTCTTCCTTAGGAGCTTAAAGATAGGCTCACAAGTGGAAGTGAGTTTGGCAATGAATCGGCTGATGTATTGTAGTCGACTTAGGAATCCCCTTATTTCTTTCTCACTCTTAGGTGTAGGCATCTCCAATATGGCTTTGATCTTGGAGGAGTCAACTTCTATCCCTCTATCATTTACTAAAAAGCCTAGCAATTTCCCAACTGTTACTCTAAAGGTACACTTTTGGGGATTCAACCTCAATCTATACTCTTTGATCCTTTCGAAGAACTTTCTCAAGTTAAATATATGACCCTCTCTATCCTTGGATTTCATGATATATCATCAACATACACCTTAACCTCATTGTGCATCATGTCATGTAACAAAGCAATGACTATCCTTTGGTAAGTTGCTCTCAAATTCTTGTGCCCAAATAGCATTACTGGGTAGCAATAGATCCCTCATTCTATGGTGAAGGTGGTCTTAGTCACATCCTTAAGAGCCATCTTGATTTGGTTATATCCTAAGAAACCATCCATGAAAGACATCAAGGTACTACCGGTTGTATTATCCATTAAGACATCTATATGGGGAAGAGGGAAATCATCCTTAGGGCAAGCTTTGTTCAAATCCCTAAAATCCACACACATCTTTACTTTTCCATCATTCTTTGGTATAGGCATAACATTGACTATCCATTTAACTTGGTGTACGGGTTTGATGAACCCTACCTTTAATTGCTTTATGACCTCTTCTTAGATCTTTAGAAGCCATTTGGTTCTCATACACCTCAACTTTTGCTTAACGGGTACCATGTGAGCATGAGTATCAATGTGGTGTTGAGCTATCTTGGGATCATTGCCGGGCATATTTTCATAAGACCATGCAAACACTTCTTGAAATTCTGTGAGAAGCTTTTTGAGATCTTTCCTTTCTTTTTTAGTTAGGGTTGGGCCAATTTTAATTAAGCGTGGATTCTTATCATTGCCCAAATTAAAAGTTTCAAAAGTTAGTTCCATAGGTTCAATTTTCTTTTCCAATTGTTTATTAATTTCATTTTCAAATTCATTAGAATCATATAAGCGCAGAATTTCAATATTATGAGACACATCAAAATAAGTCAAACCAGAATTTATCTTATTGAAAATGTTATAAAGTACATTGGAACTTGCATTACAAAATTTCTTTCCCGCATTCTTAGAAAACCCAACCCAAGTCCAATTATTGAGGTGCCCCTTAATGAATTCTATCCTTCTTTTTCCTTAAGGCGCGTTGCTTTCCTTCTTATCTTCCTCTTCGAACAAAGTCTTCAACTTAGTGAACCAATCCTCATCTTTTAGAGGCCCCTACACATGTATAGCTTTGGCTATGTCATACAAAAGTTCACATTCGTTAGGGAAATCTCTTCCTGCCTTGTCGAAAAACCAGTCTCCATCATCTTCACTCCAACAGCTAATCACTCCATCATCGCCTTCCTCCTCTTCATCTTGGGTCAGCACAAGATATTAATCATCTTCAGAAGGAGGGTCTGTGTTGCGTTTGAGCATGAAGCGAGCTAGGGCGACCTGAGTTGTCCCTGCCGTCGAGGTCCATCCGGCCAGTCATGATCTTCTTATGATCCTGCATTTCTCGATTAAGAGAAATCATTGACGTGGGCCTTTTTAAAAGTCCATGGTCTGGGAGCGCTCCTTAGTTGTGGCAGGAATTTTGGTAGGAGAAGGTGGTCTTTCCCTTTAGTCATCATTTGATTGACATCCTCTTGAGTCAAATTATCAGACATCATTTGTTAGGTTATGTGCCCTTTAAATCCTATTGTATCATGCTATATATGACATTATGTATGATATTATGTTGTGATTAAAAAAGTTGTTTTATTATTATCTAAAATAATGGTAACATGAATATTTGGACATTATCATATAGTCCATGAGATGCATAGTATGTGATTTAGTCACAGAAGATATAAATCACAAGTTCTTTGTTAACTCAGAATTTTAGTTCGTAGTTGATAATGAAATTGGGCATTTTATCTGCGAAGACTATAAAATATCAACTAAAATGATTTGTCATGATCATGGAAATGGAGACTTCTAATTGATATGTTGATATGTTTTAAGTGTTAAGACATATTGAACTGGACCGCTGTGAGATTTATTATTCTATTAACGAATGTCAAATGAATAATAAATCTCACAACTTCTATTTACATCAACTCTCAATCTTGAGAGAATAATGAACCTGATGATGAAATGTAGGTTACTTTGATATATCAGGAATGAGATCTAAAATCACGATCAAAACCTCAGTATGTTGGGTAGTCACGTTTAATGTTGAAGGAACATATATTCTTAAGATAGAATTCATAATCACTTAATGGAGATATAAAATATTCCTTGAGATAAGTTTAATGGGTTTGATTATTTAGAATGTTAGGCCTAACTACTTTAGTAAGAAGTTATTAAAGTATATATTTATGAAATTGGATTTCATAAATATATAATGAATGACTTAAAGGATTAAACCGGGTACTCAATGATTAAAATGTAGTAATCTTTAAAGTGGCAGTCAACATTTATGACTTTGTATTATTACGAATATTTTAATGAAGGAGTTGAATGTATAATAAAGTTTTGGGATATAATTTATTAATAAGACCTAGAATGCAATTATATTTATAGAGTTGTATTAAATATAATTAATGGTAATTTTGGGTTTTTTAAGAGTTGACAGAATGGCCCAAAACCCATTGGAGCTAGTGTCTTATTTATCTCATTTGGTCCCACTCCAAGCCACATACTAAATCCCAATTGAAATGACCCAAAAGGCTAGCCCAATTAGATAATCAGTTATATATAAGGAGAGAAACATACAGAATTTATATATGGATGATAATGTATGAAATAGTGTGTATGTGAGTGTAAGCCACTCTCTTATTCTCCTTTGAACACATACATGAAAACTGATTAAGAAACCAAATTTCTTGGGCGTAAGTGGAATTGGATTGAAGATTAAAAGTATTCCCAAGTGTTTCTAATCTTTGGTTTTGAATTTCAACGCACCAAGGTACACTATCTTGTTCTTAAATTCTGAAATTTACATAGAACATGTTATCAATTGCGAATGAAGTAGATTCGTTAATTTTCCACTGCATATGTTTTGTATACTATTGAATAGTTATATACTTTACTAGAGGTCATATAGACACATACCTTTGGTGGAACAAATCACCAAATTGCCAGATCTTGTTCTTTGCTTACTTTACGAACTCCTCACGATCTCCTTTGTGGAATACCTCCAAGTCGCATGAGAGGCTACTAGAGTCTTTCCTATTTTCCACGCTCCAAATTCTAGGGAACAATAGATGGTGTCCTAGAGAGATGGCTTATTTTGAGAAAGCACTAAAAAACTATACGTATGTTCAGTCACTGTATCTCTTATTTTTTTTTAATCTGACTGATGTAGGAGTATTTTAAATACTAATAGAGATTCACTTACTATTAGATATATGTGATCCCTAAAAGATCTCATCTGTTAAATTTAAATTACTCCACTATTGATATTGATAACTCATATTAATATATGTTAAGTTTAAATTACTCTACTACTGATATTGATAACTCATACCAATATTAGTTAGTTTAAATTTAAACTTACTTATCAAATAACCCATGTGGACGATCCATGGGCCATGGTTTATGGGTTGGGTCAAAACCAGCCCAATTTCTAACATCTCCCACTCGTCCACACTAGGTACTACAGTCAAAACTGGCTCCTCTTAATCTCTTGTCCAATCCTCTCTTTATACAGAAAAATGGAGTGTGCAACCTAACGAGAAGGTATAGGGTAGGAGTACTATATTAAGTCGTCATCTAAACTAACATAGTACAACACTCATAATATCTCATCTATGCCCAAGATTATTTGATCGCACTTGATCAAGTTTCTTTAATCCCTTATGAGTTCAAAACTTAAAGCAACACTTGATCCTATACCATGCTTATGATTATGTTGAAAAACAAATTCCTCATAATCGCCCGGGCTATGAGCCATAAAATAAATGGTGTGTCTTAAATAATGTTCCCCAAACACTCATGTCAATTCGTTCACACTTGACTGCTTTCCTAGACATGCTTTGCGAGACCGTATATATGATGGCCCTGAGATGACATGCTAAAGTAGCGACATCAAACATTCACTTCATAGCATAGTTCTAGGTTGAAAAAAGGGCACAAAATGGACCATATAATGGTCGACTGGGGCTCACATAGTGACGGAGTAGGGATTTATCTAATCACTTCCTTAATTGGTTGTCTATAGCACGTACAATATAATTTGTATGCTACGGTGGAGCTCCCACTCAATTGGGCTTGTCACACTCAAACGCCATACAAATCTTAGTCCAATTGCCATAAAGGCAACCAACATGAGTTTTTAAGCACAATTACACATCAAGTTCCTGTCCAAGATCTCACATTTGGCTTTATTCAGGCTTCATGAAGTTGTGGATACACTTCAAGTGCGACTCCCATAAGTCTCATGTTAGCCTAGCTGAGACGACATTCATTATATTATCATGCATACCTCCCTAAGTGTCAAGATGATCACTTACTTGATTTACAGAAAAACAAATTGATCACTATGTCTTATCCTGCTCGCTACTCAAGCGCTAGGGTGATCATCTATGTGAGTAGACCAATCTAAGCTTGGTGACATATTCTCAAATAATGTGTGCTCAGTGTGCAATATCAATCACATCACAAGATGAATCAAAATGAATAACATCATTATTGCATAAAGTATGAATAAACATAAATGTCCATAAGGTGTCCAAAAACGTATCAAATCCTATAAAGTCCCAAACTCCTAACATGAGCCTGAAAGGTATCTCTAGCAATGGCTTTAGTAAAGGGATCAGCCACCATCCTGCTAGTGGAGATATGTTTGAGGATCACCTCTCCTTGTGTAATAGCAAGACGAATTTAGTTATAATGAGTCTGTATGTGTTAACTTTTGCTATGAGGATCTTTAGCATAAGCCAAGGCTGCCATACTATGACAATACATCTTTACATCTTCATCTGTAAGAGATGTCACCCTTAGGCTTTGGGAAAATCTCTTTAACCAAACAGCTTCTTGTGCTGCTGCTAAACAAGCAACATACTCAGACTCCATTATGGATAAAGCAATGCAAGACTGTTTCTTACTGTACTAAGAGATAGTTGCACCACTAAGTAGAAATGCATAACCTGTAATGGACTTGCGCTCATCTCTATCACTGGCCCAGTCAGCATTAGAATAACCTCTCAATCTTAAATCTCCACCCTGATAGCAAAGAATGAGATTTGATGTCCCACGAAGGTATCAAAAAATCCTCTTAACTGCTTGCCAATGAATAGGTCCTAGATTAGTTTGATTACGACTAACCATACCAACTACAAAACAGATGTCTGGTTGAGTACACAACATACCATACGTCAGACTTCCAACTGCACTTGCATAGGGAACTCTTGCCATTTCTCTCTTTTCCTTTTCTGATTTAGGGCAATCTTCAAGGCTTAATCTATGTCCCTTCTCAATTGGAGTGTCTATGGGTTAGGAATTATTCATACGGAATCGCTCTAAGATCATCTTTATGTATGTTTCTTGAGACAAACCAAGAAGCTTCTTTGAGCGATCCTTGAAGATCTTAACTCCAAGCACATAATTAGCCTCTCCCATGTCCTTCATTTCAAAAATAGAGGACAACCACCTTTAGGTGGTGACAATCATCTCCATATAATTTCTAGCCAACAAAATGTCGTCCACATTCAAAGATAGGATAAGTAAACTTTTTCCTGATTGTTTGACATACACACAACGGTCTTCTTCCATCATTTCAAAACCAATCGAAATAATAGCCTTATGAAATTTGAAATACCATTGTCTAGACGCTTGCTTTAGGCCATAAATGGAACGCTTAAGGCGGCACACTTTGCGCCCTTGTTCCTTGACCTTAAAACCAATAGGTTGATCCGTATAGATCTCCTCATCTAGTTCTCCATTGAGAAATGTAGTCTTTACTTCCATTTGAAAGAGTTTTAAATCCAAATGTGCAACAATAGCTAGAATAAGGCGAATAGAGACAAATCTCACTACTGGGGAGAAAGTCTCTTCATAGTCTATCCCTTCTCTTTGGGTATAGCCTTTCACCACGAGACGAGCCTTATATTTGTCAATTGATCCATCTGCCTTGCGCTTTATTTTAAAGACCTATTTGTTTCCAATGGTCTTGCGCCCAGGTGGAAGGTCAACCAACTCCCAAACTTGATTCTTTGCCATAGAATCCATCTCATCCTTCATAGCAACTATCCATTCATGTGAAGTAGGTGAAGCTAATGCTTCCTCATAGGAAGTAGGCTCATCAAGGTCCAGTGAATCACATATAAAAGATTCCCCCTTAATCTCAAAATGACGACGAGGAATAGTTCCACATTCACTTCTACGTACATTGGATCCTTGTGTGTCACTATCTAGTGGTTTACTCCGACTAGGAGCCAAATCACTCCCGCTGTCTATGGTGATTTCAGGATGAAGTTGTGACTCTCCACCCTTGCCCAAAGATGGTATGACACCTTCAAGTTCTTGCAACTCATAAAGCTGAAGATCTTGTTTTGCTTCACTGATGCTTGGAAAATCATCTTTAATGAAGTTGACGTCACGAGACTCTATCTCAGTCATTCCACCATCAGAATGTTCACCATACATTACATACCCCTTTAAGCTTTCTGAATATCTTATAAAGATTTTCTTACTTGCTCTGGGGCCTAATTTCCCATACTTATAGGAAATACTGTGAACAGAACCTGCACAACCCCAAGGCCGCAAGTTCTCCAAATTGGATTTTGCACCAGTCCATAACTCATATGGTGTTGTGGGAACTAACTTAGATGGCACACGGTTAAGGATGTAGGCAGCGGTCAACAATGCATCCCCCTAAAATGAAATTGGAAGGTTAGCTTGTGCCATCATTGATTTAACCATCTCTAATAGAATACAATTCCTTCTCTTTGCAACACCATTTTGTTGTGGAGTACCAGGAATCGTCTATTGACTGTGTATCCCTTTTTCCTCACACAGTTCCTGAAACTATTTAGACAAATATTCACGATCCCTATCAGTTCGGAAAACCTTTAGGTTCCTTTCTTTTTGATTCTTAACCTCTACCACAAACCGCTTAAAGCAATCTAATGCTTTAAAGCGATGGGAGATCAGATAGACATAACTGAAATGTGAATAGTCATCTTTAAATGTAAGAAAATAAGAGGTGCCATGGTTTGCCTTAACATTCATAGGTCCACATATTTCTGAATGGACTAATTCCAAAGGATGAGTTGCCTTTGGAGCCTTACCAAAAGGCTTCCTACAGGCCTTTCCAGCTAGACAAGGTTCACACATAGGTAGGCTTACATTAGTGATAGACTCCAATAGGCCTTCTCTAGCAAGTCTAGCCAATCTATATTTTCCTATGTGTCCAAGTCTAGCATGCCACATTATAGAATCAGAAACATCATCATTATAAGCAATAAAAGAAAAAGAGGAATGATCTAAATCCAACATAAAGAAATCATTAGATAAATAACCATGTACATACAAGGTTTTATTTAAATAAAAATCCAACTGAGGACCATCAAAATGGAAACTAAATCAAAGTCTAAGCATAGTAAGTACTGAAAAATAAATTACATTGGACACCAGGTGCATGAAGCACATCATGAAGAAGTAACGTACGTCCCAAATGAAATTTGAGCTGGTAGGTTCCAACTTCTATGACTTCTTCTTGAGTTCTGTTACCCAAAATAACGTATTGTGTGCCTACTGGTATTCTTTTGTAATCCACACACCCAACTCTATCTCTGGCTATATGTTTGGTTGCTCCTAAATCTACAATCCACCCAGGAATGGTATGAGCAACAAAAACATGTGTACAAACATAAGTAATAGCAGAGTTGTTAAGAATGGATACCTTCTTCGGCTCAGAGCACTCACGAGCGAAGTGACCTTTCTTACCACGGTTGTAGCACTTGATCTTTGCCTTGTCCTTCTTAGCACGCTTGCCCTGTTGGCACTTTGCTATCTTGCCTTCTTTAGGCCCAAGGTTACCAGCTCCTTTGGCATTCCTCCCTTGTCCTTTGCATTTAGGCTGAATGCCTTTCGCTGCCCAAATTGGGCAACAAGGAAGGTGTTTTTATGTGCCCCTATGCACTTTGCCTCAAGCTCGAGATGACGAGAAATATTAGCAAAAGTCTTGATATTCTCACTATGTGTCAAAACAAGTTTCATTTGCCCCCAAGTAGGTTCAAGCAGTGAACGTATCACTGCTGTGACCTATTGTTCATCAGAGAGATTATTGCCAGTAGCCTTTAGGTCATGGATCAATGCAGACATTGTCCTTAGATATTCAATCATGCTATGCTTTGAATCCATAACATATTGCTTAAACTTTAAAGTAAGAGCTCGCAACCTAGTTGCTGAAGTCTCTCCATAGGCAATCTTAAGTTGGTTCCACATCTCTTAGGCATTTGGGTAGTCCTCAAACTCCCCAATAAGATCGTTGTGCATGCTACTCAACATAGTGAAGCGTGCACAACAATCTTTCTTAACCCAAGACTCATAGGCCTCTAAGTCATAGCGATGTTGGGCAATATTCCCATTTTCAGGTCGCATCATCACATTGGTTAGGGTTTCAAGGACCTCTTGTTCATTAAGCAGATATTGAATTTTTCTATGCCAAAAATCCAATTAGACGATGATATTCCTTTCTATATAGTGAGATTGAAAATTTCGCAAAGCTTATAATCATCTCTCACTATGTAAATTGGAATAACACATCTAATTGATTTTAAATAAAATTTTGTGAAGAATAAAACATCACACCATCCACATATTAAATCATACATATAACATGTGTCCATACATCTTTGTGCACAACACATTGTGCATGGGCTCCACCATAAGCCCTATTGGTAATTTCATACAACATGCCAAGGCAAAATTTGAAAATTATAGGTAACCGTGAAACACATCCCCTTACATGGCTTCCAAAATTAAATTACATAGCCTTAAATTACATTTCCAAAAACAATGCCCCCCCCCCCCCCCCAAAAAAAAAAAAATTGCCAAAAACATTGGCCCAAAAAATTATATATTCCAGTACCCTACTACAAAGATTCTATTTGTAATTAAAAAAAAAAAAAAATTTGGGGATGCCACATTACCAAATAATTTCAAAAAATTTCTTATCCATCCACAATAACAATAAATAAAAATATACATGTTGCTTAAATTAACAATACAATCTCTAACTATAGAGATGAGCCAAAGAGTCTCATAAACCCTTTGAACACATATTCATCACATAATGAATTCATATAATATCAATTCAATTATATCACAATATGTTAAAAATACATCATAAATTAATTCAAAAATTAAAACCATGCATAATTATACAGAAAATTAGAAAACTAATTTCACAATTTTCTCATATTATTGCAATTCTATTTTAACATCACGGTTAAAAAAAAATTGCCACTACAATTTACATATGTGTCATATTAGAAAAAATGTGGTCTAAACAAAATTATGAATATATAGTGTTTTACTATAAATTAAAATAAATAATAAGAAAACCCACTGTGCATGTTATAATATTTGATTTTGATATAATCTATATATATATATATATATATATATATATATATAACTGAAGCTTTTGAAGCTCCCACAATTTTCCATGTCACCATTATTTAAAAAAAAAAGTTAAAACATAAGTATTATTAAAAACATCAGTATTATGAAAAGAAAATTTCCCAGTCCATGTCATCATTATTTTTAAAATATCAATATTATTAAAAAAAAATCAGCTAAAAAAAAAACTATTTCTATTTCCCGATGAAGAATCAAACCCGATACCTATTACCCAAAAATTTTCTTCTCCTTCCCCAAAACCCAACTCTGAACGCCATTCCCTTTCTCCTATTTATTCTCTATTTCTCTCCCTCATCTCTCTTCTCTACCCTTTCAGCATCCTCTGATTTGTTTTTCAATCAAACCTGATAAAACCCTAAACTTCTTCAAGAACTGACCACCATCGACTCTCATCGTTATAGTTTGCACACCCAGGCTAGGCCCCAATATGTGTAAAGACATTCTCTCTGATTCGATACCCAAAAGTGAGCATTGCCCTAAAATCTCCCGGTTCAATTTCTCAAGAACTCCTTAAGATCACCTTGAATCCTCAATCTTCCCTTTCTTCTTCCTTTTTTGTTTCCGTTGTCCTAATCTATTTGCTTATGAATAATTTGTGGTTTTTGTTTCCATAGTATCTGAACATTCTTGAATTAGGACGAAATCAAAATGACTTTGAGGCTCAAGGACATTGGGAAAACTACTAAATTTTTTATTTGGGGTTTTTATTAGTTTTGGGATTTTGGGGTTCCTAATTAGGGTTTGCTACAATTATAGATTTCAATTGCTAATATTTTCCCTCTTTGTTATTTTTTGTTTTTCCCAGGGAAACACCATAGAAGATCAAATTCTACCTAGGCGCATTTTAAGGAATGGTTAGTAATGTTTTTAATTTAATTTAGGATTTCCTCCCTAACCTGTTCTCTTTATTTATTTGTTAGTAGGAGTGAAATTGTGGTTTTTGGGTCCAGTTTAGCATTTTGGTTTACTAATTTGTGTTGTTTGATAAGTTATATGTATTTCAATATATGAATATATATGTAAAGCCTGATATTACTAGGAAGAATATCCTCCTAACAGAAAATTTAAACTCTTTGTAGCAAGATGTTGTTGTTTACTGGTACACACAAAAGTCATAGCTTCCCCCAGGTACAGGTATGCTTGCTTTTCATTGCAAGATATTTTGGTCTTCCTCAATGATACAAGGTTGCTTATTCTATTCTCTTAATGTTTTTGTCTCTCCTTAACTTCTGTTCATATAATGTTTATTTTTTATTGTAGGGAAAATGTCATATCTCAGTTGGGAGAGGTTGAGGAAGAATAGGGTCACTGATGAGGTAGATATTTACTATTTAAATTTTTTTTTAAATGTTTGGGAGAGGTGGGTTAGGCTGATTTCAAGACTCAAACTTGGAACACATTGCTTGAGGCAGACATAACTAGCTATCGCAATGTCTTTTATTTTAATTTTCTTTATAATTTGTAGGACTGGTCTTGATTCTGTAGGTTCCTTGAACAAATTGAATTTGAAGAATTGTTACCCTTAAAACATATATTCTAATGCTTTCAAGTGATCATGTTTGACAACCTACATAGTTATTAACCTTTTTGTGTCCTTCAACTTATAACTTGCATTTGTTTGCATTTGTGTACAAAGAAGTTCTTGCGTCCACACTGATGCCAGATGGTGCAATTTTAAAAAGAAAAGAAGGTGTATTCTTGATGATGTGTTATTCTATTTAATGGTATTTTGTTGTATATTTGCTTCTCATAATGCTTATTACAAGTTGCTGTATTGGATATTGCATGATAGTGGTAATGTTTTTTAGAGACTTTTAATTATTGATTTTGTCCTTTTAAATGTTGGGCTTTTTTGGGTTTTGCATGTAATGCTATTCTTAAAATTTTATTTGATAATTTGTTTGAGTGATGAAGGGGAAAATCAAACGCCTTAATTTGAATTATATGGAGTAGCAAGTATGGTTAAGCTATATATAGGTAAATCATTCCAAATTTTTGTAGCATTCCCTGTTATAATGTTTTGAAGATTAAATGTTAACTATAGTCTTTTTTTTTTTATAAAAAAAATATTATGCAGAGGGTTGTAATTTAGTGTTTGAGTTTTCTAATCACATTTATGATGAGTATTTTTGCTATATGTTATGTATATTAAGCAATTTTTGGGGTGATATTGTCAAATTTACATCTTGAGAACTTTGAAACCTTTGTAAACATGTACTTTTTTTTTTTTTTGGTTTTGCCTCCTATCCATGGCTGTGGCATGTTCTTTTTTTATTTTAGGGTAATTCTATAGATTTCTTAGAGTAATGCAGGATGGAGGTTGTCTAATCTTGGCTTTTGAGTAAAATTTGATGGCCAAAATTGCACCATATTTGTCACAAATAAAAAGATATATGTTGCAAGTAACAATGGCAAAATTACTAATTGATGTGCAGTCATTAAAATGTTGAATTTTGGTTAAAAGGTTGGTATCAACCTAATTTTTAGCATCTTTCACAATTTTAAGTGAATACATGTAAATTTGGTCAAATGTTAATTTTTATACCTTATAGGGCTTTGAGGAGTACATAAATTTGATTTCGGAAGATGTTGGAAAAGTCAACATCAAGAGGGAGAGCAAAAAACTTTAGGTGGGTTCATTTTTTCATTTTCCTTTACTTTTAATCTCCCAAATGTGCATACTCTAAATGTGGTACATCTATTTTGTTATTTGTCGATTACATATATATAAAAAAAAAAAACAATGTACAAGGTAGATTCTTCTTAAGAGATGCAACACAACAACCACCTCTCTCTCTCTCTCTCAATAGCGGAGATAATGATTTCAGAAATTGTGTAAATTGGCATTATGTTGCCTTTCCAATCCCATTGAGGTCTAGCACCTTTGTTTACTGGTAATGTTATAATTTAGATACATCTTGGACATAAAAAACGATTAATGTAATTTATGAAGGATATTTGATTGAATGAGTATGAAATTAACTATATTTGTGTAAGTATTGGAGTGTGCTTATATTAGTTATATTTTCTAAATATGATCTCAAGCTCTTCGTTATCATGATATCTCATTGTATGTGATAGATTTTATCGGTTTGGTATATAATTTATACCATGATATTATTTTATTTTTTATTTTTTTTCATATTAGGGAAGTTATTAATAGTTTTCCCGTGTATCGCACGGGTTAGCGACTAGTTTTCTATCTTGTCATAACCCAATTCCTTTGTAAATTATGTTACAAATCCACAGAGCATTTGTAAATAATATTACAAACCTACACAGCCATTTGTGTGTGGCTTATCACTTGCACAGTTTCCTTGTTGAAGGAAACAACAACAATTTGTGTGTACTTATACACCAACGTGATCTGCACAATATCCTTGTTAAAAAAACAAGGATAATGTTGTGTTCAAGTGTAACTAATACACTAACATCAACGTGGGGCTCTTTCATTTTATTATTATTTTTATCTTTTTTTTTTTTAATTGATTTAGATAACCACTTAAACAATTAGTGGTTAGTGGAGCCCTCCAGGACTCATAGCCAAAGCAAATCTTGGCCGATGAATAGTGAATACACAGTTATTCGCTTGGTCCTCTGTGTAGGACTAACAGAACGGGGTGTTCCATTTTAATCACAACTTCATCATTTAAAGTCTAAATTAAGCATGTAAACTGTTGTTTTTAAGCTTATGGAATGTACTTTCAAACCATTAAAAAATATTTGACATTAAACAGGATTTAATGGGTCAAAATAAACCTGTAAATTTCGGATTACATGTAAACAATCAAAAAATTGCAGCTTTTTATTTTTCTCTCTACATGCCATAACATGCTTCTAAAAATTACAGATCTGAAAATTAAAAATTACTTAAACTTTTAATTTTAGCATGCATATTTGATTACATATATCAGAGATCATGGCATCATTCAAGAGTGAAAACAAGCATAAAATGGCTCTGATATCAATGTTGAATAGTTATATACTTTACTAGAGGTCATATAGACACATACCTTTGGTGGAACAAATCACCAAATTGCCGGATCTTGTTCTTTGCTTGCTTTACGAACTCCTCACGATCTCTTTTGTGGAACACCTCCATGTCATATGAGAGGCTACTAGAGTCTCTCATATTTTCCATGTTCCAAATTCTAGGGAACAGTAGATGGTGTCCTAGAGAGATGACTTATTTTGAGAGAGCACTAAAAAACTATACGTATGTTCACTCACTATATCTTTTTATTTTTATTTTTAATCTGACTGATGAAATAGTATTTTAAAATACTAATAGAGATTCACTTATTATCAGATATATGTGATCCCTAAAAGATCACATCTGTTAAATTTAAATTACTCCACTACTGATATTGATAACTCATACCAATATCTATTAAGTTTAAATTACTCAACTACTGATATTGATAACTCATACCAATATTAGTTAGTTTAAATTTAAACTTACTTATCAGATAACTCATGTGGATGATCCATGGGCCATGGTTTATGGGTTGGGTCAAAACCAGCCCAATTTCTAACATATGCGATACAAACTATGTTTTTCCAGCACATGGCACATGGAAAACTGGGCAAGTTCAATGAAATTTTAATAAGTACATGCCCCAATTAAAAGGTTTTTAACTTTAGATGTTCTTAGAAAATCTTTAAGTTCATTTTAATAAAGACCCAATTACAAAATCACTCACTTTCCTCTCATGAACCTTGCCCCTTGTTTCATTTGGGCTTTAGTCCATTTATAATAATGCTCCCATGTTACTCTCATGGGCTTTCATTAGAATGTACTTAGAGATTTTCAACCCTTTGTCTCAAATATGGGCCTACAATGTATTTATCACCTTTAGGCTCTTCTTTCTTTATTTCATTATCAATCTCTTTTTCTTTTTTCTTTTTTTTTTTTTTTTTTTTTTGAAGTAGCCTTCTAGCTATGATATATTGTAGCCATGATATATTGTAGCCTTCCTCTCAAAGTCCATGAATTTCTCATCATTTTGGGCCTAGGCATACAACAAGGAGGCCCAAGATTAGAGAATTTCATTGTAGGATGTGGGATGCTAAGTCCATAGCATACTTGTTACCTTAAGTCCAATGTCCTATTTTCTAATAAGCCTTTTGATTTGGGCTTATGATAGCAATTAGACTATGGTCTTATGAACCTTTCAAGTTAAGATATACCTTTGGACTTTGGGAGAAGTCTCTTATATGTGATAACTTCTTTTCTTTTATCCCAAAACATCTTAGGGCATGCCATAACTTTTGGGTCATCCTTCAATTTTATACCTTTTATTTGTTCTTTAGAGTTAGGTAGACACAAGATATATGGTTGAACAAACAAGAGATATAAAGGGTATCCTCTTTTTGATGGGATCTAGGATCTCTTTAAGTGTGGGTAAGCTCCATAAAGCTAAAGGGACAGATCAGTAAGTCAGTCACAACTAGGTGGGCCATGACTCCAATCGAGAGCCTAAGTGGACCTTTGTGGATTGGTGGCAAACCATTAATGTACTCAAAGCTCATCATAGGCAATAGCACACATTGTGAGTTGGTGGGATGAACTTCAAAAGATTTTGGCCCGAATGGAGCGTACTCATCTTCTCACTCATCACCAATCGAGGTAAAAGGACAAAAGAACCAAGTGAAGTGTGTGCAAACAAGTATTGAACAAGCCTTCATTAAGATTAAGAAATAGGACACATTGGAATCAAACTCTCTATCCCTAATGGAGTTGCCACTATAGGCACAATGCACGATCAGTTTTGCTTTTCTGTTTTGGGGAGTACAACTCGACCAAGTGGACCAGAGGAGAGAAACAAGGAGTCGCCACCTAGTTTTATGGTCTGGAAACCTTGAATATAGCGCCTTTGCATGGAAGGACTGATCTTACTACTAGAGTATGGGTTTGGAGTATAGGTACTATTTTGAGAAGGTGTTAGGCACCAAACACAACCCGACCCGTGGGTCAACTTCCACTCATTATGTCCTACGTCTTAATCCTATTAAAGGCACATTCAACATTGCATCTTAAAAACACACACATACACACACATTAGCATACATCTAAACATACAACATGACATTTCATCTCAAACCTAAGATATATCTGTGGACATAATGGAAAGTGTCGGTGTCGCCACCTAGCTACAGGTCAGCATTGCATGCTATACCTTTCAGCCACTGCATGCAGATCTGAGGCTCTTGAGTAGGCCCAAAATACTCTTTGGTTGTCACAGTTAGGGGGTAAGCTATACCTAAAAGATTGTATGCCTTTGCAAAGTCCATGAACTTAGGTAGGACTGGCTCCCCTCCAAATCTAAGGCCCAAGATGGCTGTCCAATTAAAAGGAAGGACATCATACTCCCTACAACTCAAGTGAAAGGTGTCCGTCTCGACATGAAACTACTACACCAAAGCCTCAATTAGCCCATGCCTCACAAAGCGAGGTAGAGTACTTAGAAAGACATCGAACCCCTGCTCTATTAAGAAGGCGCGGTAGTGCGCATTTGTGGATACTCGGAACAAGTGGATGGAGAATGAAGACCATGCCCCTCAGCCTCGAACTCTCTCAACACCTTGCATTCAAGATCAAGGAAAAGCTATCTGTTAGCACACATATTTATATATCCTTAACCAACAACTAGAAAGGAAAGAGGAACGTACCTAAGCCTTCTGAGTCTAAGCGAAAGGATGACTCTTCAAGTCATATTGTATATGAGTGTCCTCAATACTCTCATTTATCTCTCCAATATAGGCCTTTAATTCAGCCTAACAAGGTGGAAACCTCGGTCTACGACTACTGCGCCTAAAGGCGCCAAGGCCTGGCCCGGCCACATCATTGGCCTTTAAATTAGCATCTAAGTCAAACATGATCTTATCCCCAAGCTCATCACCCCTAGGCCTTCTCCCCCCTTGGTCTGAGGAAACTATGAAGAACCTCCGCTTGAACCAATACGGGATTAAGATGAAGCACTGGCCGTCTCTACTGAGTGTCGGCCCCTTGTGCGATGTACTATGGGCATGCCCTCGGAGGGCATAATATCATCATCCCCTCGATCATGTCTTTAAAGAGATCAGGCCACTTGCTTATTGGCCAAAATAGTATCATCGTCACTACTAGACGAATCCCCTTAGGTTGAAGCAAGAATGGGAGCCTTCCTGTGATCCTTGCTAGACCTCAGTCGCCTAGACATAATTTGAAAAAAAAAAAAAAATCAGATTTAATCAGTTAAACCAAACCAAATGGCAATGCAAACTAACTAGTAAGTATGCCTAACCCTACTACCTAGTGTATATCATGCATTATCATATCAAAGGTTTCAAAATGCCTCTTTTAGGATTCAAATTTGACAACGGTCATCTAATCCTATCTCTTTTCATCTCAAAATATCAAAGTTTTCAAAATGCCTCTCTCTCAGGATTCTAATTTGACGGCGGTCGTCTAATCCTATCTCTTTCTATCTCAAAATATCAAAGTTTTCCAAATGCCTCTCTCTTAGGATTCAAATTTGATGACCATTGTCCAATCCCATATCTTTTCATCTCAAAATATCGAAGTTTTCAAAAGGCCTCTCTCCTAGGATTCAAATTCAGCGGTGGTCATCTAATCCTATCCATTTTTTCGAGATTCAAATTCAGCGACAGCTGTCTAACTCATCAGGGTTCAAATTTGATGGTGGTCATCTAATCCTATCCATCTTTTCGAGATTTAAATTCGGCGGCAATCGTCTAATCTCATCAGGGTTCAAATTCGACGGTGCTCGTGTAATCCTATCCATCTTTTTGAGATTCAAATTTGGCAGCAGTTGTCTAATCTCTTAAGGGTTCCAATTTGGCGGCGGTCATCTAATCCTATCCCTCTTCTCAAAGTATCTCTCAGGATTCAAATTCGGCAGTGGTCGTCTAATCCTACATTTTCAAAACTCCTCTTGTCTTTAAATTCCCCTTTTGAGTCAAAATTGCATTGTCATCATGTTTTAAATCTCCCAAAATTTTCGTTTATCATGCATAGTCTCTTATGTTCGCCTAGCATTTATCATCAATTTTTCGCCTAACATTTATCATCAATTTTTGTTATTTATAGTTCTTAAAGCATCTAGCATTTGCATGTTCGTCTATGTTGCCTAAAAATCAAGTTTTTCCTTTCATGAACAAGTATGTGTAAATGTAATTATACGTGTACGCAATTCACACACACACACACACACATATATATATGAACGCGCACGCTTGTGCCTACGTATATGTACATGTGAAAGCATGCAAGTATGTTTATGTCTACATAACTGCATAAGCATGTGAACAAAAATATTTTCCAACATCATCATGGCATAAATGATAAAAACACAAAAAAAAAAGAAGAAAAAAACATATATGCTGTAAAGTTGTGATTTACAACTATTTTGTGTTGTCTTTAATTCCGTGCCAAATTTGATTGTAATTTTGTTCAATCGTATGTATCCTGTATTTTATGTGGGATTTATTTGTAAGGGTTGTGTGTGTGAGAGAGAGTGTGTGAACATTCAAGGCAAAGTGAAGAGCAAGAAGTTTTCGTGGGTAGAAGCTTTCCCATGAAGTGATACATATGCCCAGCACATGACTAGAATGCGAAGAGTCAAGACAGGATGGTGATAGCTGGTTTTTGCGAGTGTCTCGCAGGTAAGGCCTTCCCGTGAGACACCCGCAAAACATTATGTTTTGCTATTTTGTCATATCTGCTCCACTACATCCTCACCACACTATATATACCATTATTACCCACAGATGTTGAAGAGTGCTTTCAGAGAGAAAACCCTAGCCACATCTCTACACAATCCATTGTGGATTTCCTCAACTCCTACCTCTCCATTTCCATATCCTTGAGAGGTTGATAGCCCAAACACTTACCACACCCATTTTGAGTGTTAAGTGAGGTTTTGGTGCTGCTAGGAAGCACTGGAAGAAGCCAAGCGTTGGCGGATGCAATTGGGTGCATTGTGGGATCCGGAAAGCTAGACAAAACACGGTTTCGAGAAGCGTTGTTGGAGTAGGAGCTTGGAGGGCTTAGATGCATTGGGTAGATTAGGCTTGGAGGGTCTCTTGCTATTCATGTATTCCAACTGATTGTCTAGTGGATCGATTTACCGCTTAAAGGGTCGCAGAGAGGTTTTATGCTGAGTACTTCGGTTTCCTCTTCGATAACACATCGGCATGTTATCTTTTGTTTGCTTTCTTCTATCCTACTCTTTTAGCTTTCATTTTACTGCAGTGAATTGATGAACATGGCTTAGAGTAATTTTATTGTTTGTTTGCTCGCATTTACTCTTTTCCGCACTTAGTTTAAGTAAGAGTAAAATCAACCAAGCCGCAATCTTTATTTTGGGGGTCTAAACAGCTCTTATGTTTTAACACATTTTCGAGCTTTCATATGCAAAAATACCAAAATGAAATAAATACTTGCATTCCTTCATACGCACCTTAAGTGGCTGCCAGGACTGCCTAGCACACAAACAGTAGTCGTCAGTTAGCGTTGACTGGGTCAACGTTGATCGATTGATTGTTTACCAAAAAAAAGAGAAGAGTTTTTGCCCAGTGCCAAAGAGCCAAGTCAGAAGAATTTTTTCTTGTACTAGCTACAATGGCTCAGCCTTATCAAGGTAAGACCGGTTTTGACCCATGAACGGTGTAGTTATCGCACACAATTTTGGGGCAACAAAATGTGAAATTACGTTCTTTATTTAACACCTCTCATTGCAATCGAGATGTTAGATAAAGGAGCAGTTGTAGATATTGTATTTTGTCCACCCTTAATTTGTGTGCCTGACCCCGAAATTCCAAAAATATTAACATCTCTCCATAGGGCCATGAAAACATCTAGATTGACATGGCTAACCCGTTTGGAGATCAGAGCACTCGAAGTGCCATTTTAGGTCAAATTGACCAAAATGCCCTTGCTCAACCCTAGGTTGACCGAAAGTCAAAGTTGGTCAAAATCATCCTAAAACAACATTTTTCATGTTTCTACATCAAACTCGAGCTACTCGGAGATTTTTGTCAACTTTGACCAAGTTTGACCCCAGGTTGACTTCTAGAAGCACCAAAAACCCTAATTTTGATCTGTCTGTCACAACAGGTTGGGGCTAGCGTCATTGAAAATATTATTGAATTCCTTTTTCAACGACTATTCATAGGTTGAAATCAAAGTTAAAATGGTTGAGGTATCTTGAAAACTGGGTGGAGCGTGTCAGCACACTTCTTGAGGCTATAACTTTTGATCCAACCATCAGAATTTCAACTTTTTTAGTGTTTTGGAAACTAGACATCCAGACCTTTCTAGGGAAATTGAGATCAGCTTAATTAGAGTTCAGGAAAACCTTTAAATATGAATCCAAAATTGAACTACAGAAGAAGCCGAGATTGTTGATGTCAGCATCAAACTTGGCGGCCACTAAAGGGCCATCGGAGCTGAATGATTGTTGGAAGCAAAAAGGTCTTTTTTTTAGCTATTTAACCCCTAGACCCCCCTTAGACTAAAAGAAAACGATTTTGGGCATTTTGGAGCATTTTCTAGGTAGTTTCTCTCTCTTTTTTCTCTATATTCTCTCCTAAACACATCCAAAAACCTTTGATTTCTCTCTTCTCTCAACAATCAAGATGTAGTGCTCTTACACTCTTTTTCCTTTCCTTAGTCTTGGGACCTTGGATTTAAGGTTTTAAGGGTGTAGATGTAGCTTTTTAGCTACAATCTACAACATTTGCTTTATCTTGCTTTATAACATTTTTATTTCTTTCCATAGTATATCTCTTGCTTTATCTTACTTCCTAGCATGTTTTATAGCTTTTCTATCATGTCTCCTTGCTTTCTAACATGTTTTAGTGCTTTGATGATGTTGGCCTAGCCTTCTTGGGCAAGGATATGCCTTATATGCCTAGGTGCTTCTTGCCATGTTTATGCCTAGATCCATATGTTCATGTGCTCCTTGTCATGTTTATGCTTAGATCTACATGTTTATGTGCTCCTTGCCATACCTATGTGTCTAGATCTACATGTTAGATGCTATGCCTTCTGCTTTTTATGGCTTTTTGTCTCTTGCTATGCCTTTTTCTTATGTTTTGGCCCTTAGGTAGGGAATAGATCTAGATCTTGTGGTTTAGGCCTACATCCGTACACTTAGGCCTACATCAAAAGGGTTTGGATCATTTCCTATATACATGTGTTTGCCTACTTGCTTCTATGCTTTATATCCGTGTATGCCGACCTAGATCTAAGTTTTGCCATGCTTTGTGCCCTTCTTGGGCTTGGGCTTGTTGGTCTTTAGGGCCACTTGCTTGCATGGTTGCATCTGTCCCTCTTGTGGCTTATTTGGATGTAACCGCTTGTGAGATACATCTCAGTGATGTTGGTTTGCTTAATGCATACCTCCTTTCGCTCCATGCGATGATATGCATACCTTGCTTGCTTTGTGCCCCCGTTTGGCTCTATTTGTTTCTTTGCATCTTTGCACGCTTTCCTACATGTTCATGCATGCATCCTTGTGTGTGCTTGTGTCATCAAGACTAATTCCTAAAATCTTGTGCAGGTTCACACTTGTCCTTAATACACGAGACCTTAAGTCCTTTTAGGAACTCTGCTTGATGGCACATGTGTCGTCTATACTCCAATCCCATGAAAGTATGGACACCCAATCTAAACCTACATTTGTCCTTTTAGGACACCCTCTTTTGTTTGATAACATACTTGTTTGCTCCCGTTTGGCTCTCTTTGATAGTTTGTCCTTGTGCATGCTTTCTTTCTAGTTGTTTCTTTACTTGTCTTTTGGCTAGTTTCCTTTTTCATTGCATGTACACGCTTGGAGCAAGGATGCTTAAAGTGAGAGTACGACTTCCTAAGTGAGGGCAAAAAGGACAAGGATGCAAGCAAGAAGATGCACGCCCAAAAAGGGAAATATTCAATAGATTAGCAGGTTTAGCCTCCCCGTTTGGTTATTTTTCTCTCTTTCTTTGCCTCTTCTTTAGATCCTTGTTTTAGGGTTCTCATCCTTGTATCCAGCTTTAGGCCACATTCCTAGGGTAGGCATATGTTTATTTTACATTTCTTGTACCTTGTTGGGCCATACCCTTTAGATGTAGGCATGTATCATTTATCTTTCCTGCACTTTGCTTGGGCTCTATTCCTTGGGTATGGCAATGTCTAATTTACATTTTCTATACCTTGCTGGGACATACCCTTGGAACGCTGGCAATGCCAGTTTTACTTTATCGCTTTGTGTGATAGTGTTGTGCATGATGTATGTATATCTATATATGCTTGTATGTGGGTGATCATGCACTTTGTATGACGGACTCTCGTGGCTAAGAGAGCGACCTTCTCTAGTAATGAGTGCTCTTGACCTTGTAGTGTGGGTATGCGCTCAAGGCAATTGCTGTAGGTGCATATTCATGCTACACTGTGTGCATGATCATCGTATTATGATTGTCTCGATCCATGTCACCTGAGTGACATTGGTTTCCCCATATATGTGACACGTATCAATATGCTTGATGCTTTAAGGGGCTCTGGCTCATCTTAGCATGTGCATGTTGGCACGTGCCATATACACAGGCATGAATCCCGACCGGTGCGCCAAAGAGCACAAAACGTGAAACTCTACCAAATTTTCGCCATGAAAATAGGGCACCTTTGTTGTCAAATTCTCATAGCAAAAGCTTGGTGAGAATAGTGTTTTGTGTGCAATGATGCATTTGAGGCGAAGCACTCCTGGATTTCCACCACGAAAATAAGGCGAAATGCTGCTAGATTTTCATTGTGAAAATTTGGCAACAATTCCAAACACACTAGGAAAGCATTGATCAAGACCACCCTTTCCGAAACCAAACCTCATAGCCCAATTTATTTAAAGCCCCAAAATCTAATGTCAATAGCTTGTTTTTAATTGCCAATATCCTTAATTTAAGATTTTATCAAAATAAAGGACTGTCTACGGATAGGCATTGTGGGGTGCCTACACCTTCCTCACATGTAACTAGACTTCCGAACTCAAGAATAAAGATGTTTTATCCATCCGTATTAGATTAGCAAAACTGGTCTTTTTCTTAGCCTAGGGTTGGTAATAAAATTAAATAGAATCAGGCGACCAATCACACCTTAGAAAAAAAAAAGCCAATGATTGGTGGTGACTTCACTTACCTTGGGTAACTTCATTAAAATTGACTCATTTCCAGTCATACACTAGAGGTCTACCCTTTTTTACAGCACCCAAGCTCCCAGGCTCGTACACCACGAGCTCGTGCATGCCTCACAAGAGAGGGCACGCGTGCAAGTGTCACCGCGAGGCATTGACAATCCCCATACCTAAACTCTAGACATGTTCCCTGGTAAAGATTGGTCCTTCACATAAGGGCGCAGTATTTATGGTTCCCAAACCTAGTCTAGGTGATGACTCCATTTTTTCACCCTTCGCTTGGTCCACTCGGCCGAGGTGTACTTACCATCACGATGAGACCTCGTCATGGGTTCTTGTGTCGACAACAAGTTCTCTATTGGCCTTGAAAACCTTTGTTAGGACATATGTGTTTCACTTGTTAGGAACATATGTCAATATTTTATGTAATTAGCTAATCCTTTGACAAAACACACTTTATTTGTATTTGGTTGATCTAGGATGTTTTTGATACTTCAAGAAACAAGGTTTCAAGATCAAGTATTGAAGTCATCAAGTCTGTCCAAGAAAACAAGCTGAAAGTGCAAATTCATTAAAACTCGACAGTTGTCTTGACAGCTGTATCTATCAAGCTTAAGAAAGTTGTTTCAGCCTAGTGTGTTCAACACTTGCTCGACACCTCCTATCTGTCGAGGTTTAAGAAATTCAAAATTCTAATATAATTTTCTTGGAATCCGTGAATGTGTCTTTGGGTTTTCTTTTCTCCTAACCCTAGACATATAAAAGGATTGTTTTAAAAGCCGTCACAAGGTTCACAAGTTGCACAAGCATTGAGAAAACTCTGTTCAAGCAAATTGTGATTGGAGACAAAGTTCTTGCCCTAGTTCATCTCTTTCTCTTGAAGAAGTTGCTGTGTATGTGCACCATAGGGTTTTGTGACCAAGCATCTTTTTGATCTTCATCGTGTGGATGAACTGAAGAACTTTGCAGCCAATAACCTTATTAGTTGGTGATTGAAGTCGTGTACTAGGATCCACGCAATTGGTTAGTTACGTACTTGGGAGCCGTGCATCAAAAAGGGAATTGTCACTACAGAACAAGTCTAATTGGGTATTGGGGTAAAGGTTCAACTGTAGGTTAGTAAGGTACTTGGGATTCCTTTACTTGTAACTGCTTGTTGTGATAATAGTGGAATTTAGGGAGTGGTGACCTGAAAATCACCCGGTGGGGTTTTTCCCGTCAGGTTTTCCCCATTCGTAAACAAATCACCATGTCATTTATTTTCCACTGCATACTTTAGTTGTTTGGTGATTTGTTTGTGCTACCACGTGCTTTGCATGTTAATTTGATTAATTAATAAAATTGGTTAATTAATTAATTAATTTGTCACAAGGGGTCAATTCGTTTTTGGCCTATCAAGTGGTATCAGAGTAGGCACACTCTGATTAGGTTTTAATCTTTACTGTGTTTGATCCATTGACCCTTATTTGTCATGGATAAAGGACAATCATTAATTATACCTCCTTTATTTGATGACACTAACTATGCATACTGGAAAGTACGTATGGGAGCTTTCTTGCAGTCTCTAGATAAGAAAGTGTGGCAGGCTGTTGAGATAGGCTGAACCAAGCCAAAGGAAGCACCAGCAGACTGGGATGATGCCAAGATCAAGGCGGCGAACTTTAACAGCAGAGTATTGAATGCGTTGTTCAGTGCAGTCACCAAAGAGGAGTTCAAGAAGATATCCTCAACTGAAACTGTCAAGGAGGCTTGGACCATCCTTCAGACAACCTATGAGGGAACTAAGGCTGTCAAAGACTCAAAGCTTCAGAGGCTAACTACAAGCTTTGAAGAGATTAAGATGGAAGATGATAAGTCGTTTGACAAGTTCTATGCCAAGCTTAAGGACATAGTGAACTCGGTATTTAATTTTGGGGAGACCATTCCTAAACCCAAGATTGTGAGGAAAGTACTCAGATCTCTACCTGAGAGATTTCATGCCAAGATCACCGCTAGAGAGGAATCAAAGGACATTGACCAGATTCCGTTGACTAAGCTGGTTGGTAATCTGCAGACTTACGAGCTAAGGTTGACAAGGATTGGCAAGACGGATAAAGGCAAGAACATGGCACTAAAGGCCAAAAGTAGTGAGACAGATGAGTCTTTAGATGATGAAGATTCCAAGATGAAGTCTTACATCACCAGGCAATTCAAGAAGTTTATGAAGAACGCAAATGGAAAAGGCTTCGACAAGGACCGCAAGCAATCCAGTTCTTCTCAGTTTAAAGGTCAAGACAAAGGGAAGAAGGATGCTCAGGAAGGTGGTCAGTACACTGTTCCCGCAGGACCTAAGTGTTTTGGATGTCAAGGTTTCGGTCATATGAAACATGAGTGTCCTACATATCTTAAGAGCATTGGGAAGATCTAGGCACTTACTGCTACCTTGAGCGACACTGAGCTTGAGGATGATTTCGACAATAAGGATGACAGAATCTTGAATGCCTTTACTGCCTTTGTAGATCCTACTGAAGGCATTGTAGAAGATGTGGATGAAGAAGAAGATTTGGTGGACTTCAAGTTTGAGAAGATGGATGATCAAGATGATATCCACACGGCCTATGAGAAATTGTACAAGCTTTTCGAGAAGCATGAGAAACTGTATAGGCTAGCCACCAAGAAGCTCAGTGATGTGGAACTTGACCATGAGGAACTTTCCACAAAGTTTGATGAGGCAAATCAAACCATTGGAGCACTGAGGTTCGAGAACAATTTCTTGACTGAGAAGACCAAGAAGCTTGAAGCGGAGCCATTTCAAGTCAGAGCTCAACTGGAGAGGGCTTCAAGTGCAAAGCTCGATGAGATGCTAAGCATTCAGAAATCTGCTTCTGATCGCACGGCTTTAGGGTATGATTTCTCTTCCTTTAATATTGCTTCTACTAGTGTTACTGTTTTTGTTCCTTCTAGCAATAATGTTGAAATTGGGAACAATAATGTTAAAATTGATTTAGCTAATGAGAACTTAGACAAGGGTAAATCACTAATAGGAGCACCCCCTAAGCTTGAGGAGAAAAATGCTAAAAACCCTAAGGCTAAGAAGGCTACCTCTCAAAAGCCTAAACAAAAGAAGCAGCATCTTTGTCATCATTGTGGTATTGCCGGTCATACTTGACCAAATTGCTATAAGTGACTAGCCACTCAATAGAGCAATGACATGATAGCATCTGGAAGCCAGAATCAGCTTCAATCCTCTCTTGCTCCTCTTGGAGATCTTCTCAAAACCCTCATGTTCAAGGGTTTGCTCAAAGGAAAGGCTCTTCCAAGGTGTGGAAGAAAAAGGGCTCCAAGTGATTCTATCACTTCTTCTCTCTCTTCTTGTTTTTGTTTTGCATAACTTGAGTGTTTTGTTTTTCTTTTGAGTCAGTCTAGTTTTGTTGTTTTGCTTAACATGTTTTCGCTGGTTTTTTTTTTTTTCAATGTTGTTTATCTTGTTTTTCATATAAAAAAAATTGAAAAATCAGAAAAATACAAAAACAGTATGTGTTATGTGCACATTGGTACTTGTGTACTTTGGATGGCCATTGAAATAAAGTTTTCTAAACTTTGTATCTCTTGTAACTTAGATGAGCATCTCCATGCACAACTAAGCAGGTGAGCTTTGTGGCCCTTGTTTATGATAAGTAAGATTAAGTTATCTCTTGTACTTAACACTCATATCACTCTTTTTGACGGAAAGGACTAAAAAAATCCTAAGAGAAAGGCATAAATAACCATCTCCCCACTGTTGCCCGCTAATCATAATATGACACCTGTATGCATCAGCATAGCAAAAGTGCAGTGTCAATGACATATGTATGCTTCGGCATAGCAAAAGTGCAATGTCAAAAGCTTAACATAAATGGGTATTTCTTTTCTATCTCTTATATGCCCATGCATGTTTTGCTTAAATAAAAATATGCAAAGAAAATAAAAAGCAAAAAGATTAAAAATGCTTTAAATATGATTGCAAGCATGTTTTTTTAGGAGATGTGGGAGTTATAGGATGTATCTTGAAGGTGATAGTCCCCATCAAGTAGTTATGATTTTGTATGAGTTAAACTGATTTTCTCATATCTTAAATTGTCATAACTTGTATACACTTGTGCACTCTTGCGATGTTTTTCACACACAACACGCAATATTCTTTGCTACTTTTGATACATGTGTAGGTATAATGTGATTTGGCCATCACAAGGTTTTACATATGTTAATGTATGCTCACTAAACTGTCTTGACTTGTTTTTTAAATATAAAATTGGTTAGACTTGTTTAGTGTGTGCGTGTGTTTTTGAGATCCATATGCTTTAAAATCTTTGTTGAGAGCTTAATGTGTTACTTGGATCATTGGTTGAGTTGCATACTTGATTGCATTCATGTCTATGTTTTTCTCCTCTCAAAAAACTGTTTTGAAAAGCTGGCTTAATGTCTCCTCGACACCTCCTCGATAGCTAGCTATCTGTCAAGCTTCCTAAGCTTTTTCATATGGCAATCTCGATAGCTTCTCGATACCTGGTGGATAGATCGAGAAAGCTCCTACCTCCTCGATAGCTTTTTGACAGCTGGTGGATAGATCGAGCTTCTATTCTTGCATCTGATGGATTGTTCCTCGACACCTCCTCGATACTTGTATCTGTCGACAACCATTTCCTCGATACCTTCCTCGATAGCTGTCTGAATACCTCTCGACACCTGCATCTGTCGAGATTTACTGAGGGCCTATATAATCTCCTCATGCGATCCGCAACTCATTTCCTTCGATCTCTTTCTCGATAACTCTCTCTTTTTCTCTCCCAAACACTCTCATCTCACTCCAATCTTGATCCTCAAGGTTTCTTCAAGTTTTTCCTCACTTGGTAAGCTTCTTTTCTCTTATTATTCATGCATTTCATATTTTGAAACCTAGGTTTTGGGGTTTTTCAAAATTGATGAGTTATTGTTGAAATTTTGGGATGGGTTTTCACTTAAATGAGTTTAAAATCTCATGCATTACATCACATTAGCATTATAATAGTATTCTCATGCATTTAGATGTATGCAATCTATGTGTGTGCTGATAGGTCTAGATTGGGCTAAGCCCATGATGCAATTTGTTTTGCATGTCACATGTTCATTCATTTCCCATGTATACATACTCTCTTTTCAATATAGTTGTTTTATTTGAATTGCTTGGGACTTTTCTGATTGTCTTTCTTTCTCTCCCTCTCTTTATGTTTACGACAGTCATGTCTATGGCACCTAAGCGTAAATCCACTCCGACCCGGAACCCTCTTCATTCTAGTGCCTCTTCGTCTTCTGATTCTGCCCCTCTCTCTTTTTGGTTCCGTGATGATGATGCTCACAAGGCATTCTTGAAGAAATTTTCTAGACGAGGTGTTCATTCAGAACACCAAGTCATACTGGCAGACTTCACCGACACTAACCTTCCCACTGTCATTCACAGTCGAGAATGGGAGTCACTATGTGACGTCCCGGTCACTTGTCCTCTTGTGCTCATTTAGGAGTTTTACTCCAACATGCATGGGATTGATCGTTCAATACCTCTCTTCTTTACTTGCGTTCGAGGTACGCATTCCTGTCACACCGCAACTTGTTGCGGATGTGCTTCGGGTTCCTAGGATAGAGTTTCCTGACTATCCTAGTTGTGAGCGTCTATGGACTGTATCCAATGATGAGCTCATGGATACTTTCTGCGAGCACCCTTCTGATTGGGGTGATCGTTAGTTTACACCATGTAGGCCTTTTGCTAAAGGTCCTAGATTCTTAAACATGGTGATGACTTTTGTACTCCATCCACTCTCTTACTACAACTCCATCACAGAGCCTCGTGCTCGGTTTTTATTTTCTCTATTTGAGCATCTTACTATAAACTTCCTTTCTCATTTCATTCTTTCTATTATAGATGTTCATCTAGATGTGGCGTCCTGTGATAAGGTCATCTTTTCTTCTGCTATCACGAGGATCTTACGCCATTTTTCTGTTCATTTTCCCTCTTCCAACCATTTCCTTGTTATGTGTGCCATAGAATACGTTACTGTTAAACGTAGCGAGGCGTAGCTTCAGGCGATGCAGTCAGATTCAGTAGCTTCTACCTCTCGTTCAGCTCCATCCCGATCCGCTCCCTCCTTTTCTTCGGGCGATGTGACTCTGGGAGATGTCATGGCGCAGCTTCAGTGCATGGATGCTCCCCTAGATACACTCTCTACAAAGTTGTATCAGGTGAACGTCCATGTTGGCCATATTACTAGACGGCAGGCAACCATGGGAGGATTTGCTCCTGAGGCTACACCTTCACCACCTCCTCCCGTAGCTTCTGATTTTGAGGATAAGGATGATGATGATGGTGATGATGATGATGCTTCGGATGATGCTGATGGAGATGCTAGCTCTACTGATGAGATGTCTACTTGACACTCTTACCATTTGTCACTCACGACAAAAAGGGGGAGTAGTTTTGGTTGGTCATGAAAATAGTCATCCTTAGGGTTAGAGTTAGTATAGGACCTTTTTGTTAGGGGGAGTGTTGAGATTTTGAGATTTTTTTTAAGGGATGTAGTGAGAATATTATGTATCTTTTCTTTTCTTTCTTGTTTAGATACATTATTCTTGTACTTTAGGTCTTGTGACCATTTTTACACATACATTGTACTTATCTTCTTTAAATATGTTGATGTATGTTTCTTTCACCTACCCCTTACATTTGTTGTTTCTTTTCTCTCTTTATACACATGTTTCTTACACTTGTATGCAATCTATTATTTCTGTTTCACACAAAAATGCTTCATAAGTTTTGTTTAAAATGTTTCAGAAATACAGATTGTCAAAGTCTACTTGCCATAAACTCTCTTCTTGCAAAGTTTTTAAGAGTTTGTGTTAGGATAGATTTTATTGTATTAAACAAGTGAGTATGAGTTGAGTGTTTGATGACTTCTCTCATATGTTCATTTGTTTGTTGTGGTTTTGTCACGGATTGCCAAAGGGGGAGATTGTTAGGACATATGTGTTTCACTTGTTAGGAACATATGTCAATATTTTATGTAATTGGCTAATCCTTTGACAAAACACACTTTACTTGTATTTGGGTAGATCTAGGATGTTTTTAATACTTCAAGAAACAACGTTTTAAGATCAAGTATTGAAGTTATCAAGTCTGTCCAAGAAAACAAGCTGAAAGTGCAAATTCATTAAAACTCGACAGCTGTCTCGATAGCTACATCTATCGAGCTTAAGAAAGCTATTTCAGCCTAGTGTGCTCGACACCTATCTGTCGAGGTTTAAGAAATTCATAATTCTGATATGATTTTCTTGGAATCCATGAATGTGTCTTTGGGCTTTCTTTTCTCCTAACCCTAGACATATAAAATGATTGTTTTAAGGGCTATCACAAGGCTCACAAGTTGCACAAGCATTGAGAAAACTCTGTTCAAGCAAATTGTGACTAGAGACGAAGTTCTTGCCCTAGTTCATCTCTTTCTTTTAAAGAAGTTGCTGTGTATGTGCACCGTAGGGTTTTGTGACCAAGCATCTTCTTGATCTTCACCGTGTGGATGAACTGAAGAACTTTGCAGCCAATAACCTTCTTAGTTGGTGATTGAAATCGCGTACTGGGATCCGCGAAATTAGTTAGTCAAGTACTTGGGAGCCCTGCATCAAAAAGGGAACTGTCACTACAGAACAAGTCCAATTGGGTAATGGGGTAAGGGTTCAACTGTAGGTTGGTAAGGTACTTGGGATTCCTTTACTTGTAACTGCTTGTTGTGATAATAGTGGAGTTTCGGGAGTGGTGACCTGAAAATCACTCGGTGTTGTTTTTGCCGTCAGGTTTTCCCCATTCGTATACAAATCACTGTCATTTATTTTCCGCTGCATACTTTAGTTGTTTGGTGATTTGTTTGTGTTACCACGCACTTTGCATGTTAATTTGATTAATTAATAAACTTGGTTAATTAATTAATTAATTTGTCACAAGGGGTCAATTCATTTTTGGCCTATCAACCTTATAGATGATAGTTTAATTTGATTCTATATCATAAAATAATCTCAAATGCCTAATGTATAAAAACTATAATATGTTAATTGTCACCTTAATACTTATGATATTTATTTGTACTACTAGATTTATTAGAAATTGACCGTGTTAGAGATGCATATATTTCCAATTCAATTACACCAATCGACTTGTGGGGTAAATTTATAGTTTATGCTATTAAGATCTCTTTCTTGGTATTAAGGCTAGATGGTTATTGTTGATCTTGCTGTTACCATTAAAATTCCATTTTTACAATTTAAAGTTTTTACTTACTTTACCTACACAAGTTTTATAAAGTAATGAAAGATATCTTTAAGAATTGGTCCCATTGATTACGATGGATCACAGTTGGGATCGATCAATGGGTTTCTTTTTCAACTTTCATTAACCAAGGACCAAGGGTGTAAGAATATGTCATTTATGGAATCTGATGAAGCCAAAAATGGTCGTCAGTTAATAACCTCGTCAAAGCTAATAATGAGGTAACGTTCCCTGCAAAGATGAGAGACAAAGATATTAGAGTGGTGTTAACCAACGATTCTCCGATGATTAATTCAGTAGAGTTCTCAATATCTCTCAGAGAATCAGAATGTAATTTTGTAAGTTTAAATTTGTGTACCTTTCTCCTGTGCTTGGTGGCTTATTTATAGCCTTAGTACAATTGTTGGAAGGCACTTTATGAGTGTAACTGATGGCACCCTCTTAATGGCTCTTTTGGTTTTTTTTTTTTTAATGTATGCCTAAGCTTAAATGAGGCATAACTGGCTCATGGTTGGCCTTTCTAACCGTTGGATCTTGTCAGTTATGAAACCATTAATGATTGCGCCATAAATGCTGTATGGTCATTGTGGGTGCAATGGGGGGTAGTACACCTCAGTTAAGTGGACTAAAGCAGAGAAAAGAACGGAGTCGCCACCTAGTTTAGTTCTAGGAACCATATACATAGCACCCTTATGTGGAAGGACTGATCTTACTACCATAGTATGGATTCAGCATTTAGGTATGGTTTAGGAAGGTGTTAGGCACCCAAGACCGCCCGACCTGAGGGTCGACTTCCACTCATTGTGTCTTACATCTTAATTCTATTAAAGGCACACTCAATATTGCATTTTATACTCATGCACACTAACATTCATCTAAACAATCAACATGGCATTTTCATCCCCAAACCCTAACATACGTCTATCATGCTTCTTATCACATCATAAACCCTAGTATACCCCTACATGGCATCACATCACATACTCATCTAAGGCAGCAAATAAACAAACATATATCATAAAGGCAGAAACATCATAAGGCAGATTTCAAACATCCTATAATTGAGTCTAAGGCATGGCATACAAACTTCCATATACATGTTCATCAAAATAAGATCAAGGTCATATCACAAACGAATGAATGTTCATATGAATGCATGACTTACCTTACTTACCTCATTGCATCACAGCACCTATGCATCAATGCGTTGACATATGAATGCATGTTCATGGAAAAACAAAGAAAACATTGAAGGAAACATGGATGTATACATATGAAAACAGACCAAAACAGAAGCATATTAAAAAGGAATAAGGAAACATAAGCAAGAAAAGGGGGATTAAGGTTTCTAGGCTTGGGTATGCGTGTGCATACATAAGGCCTGCATATGCAGCCTAGTTGTATGCGTATGCATACTTTGAGTATGTGTGCGCATGTAGAACGCATGTGTACGCATACATGCCCAAACCTTAACCTAGAAGCAGCAAGAACACAGCAAAACAGAAAATAACTAAACAACCTAGCATGCTTTAAAACATAAAATAGAGAGAACCTAAACTTAAACAGGCATATTATAACATAGAACTAACAACTAAATAAAGATAAAACTAAACATTAAAGAAAAAAAGAGAAGAAAACGGCAACAAGGTTTATACCTCAAAAAGTAAAGCTCCTAAGCTTGATTTTGACCATTCCCCTCAGTCAATCTATTTATAATCAAATACAAAAGTGATTAGTAATCTTAAAACTCAAAGATCAAGGCCAGAAAATGCCTCAATTAACTTCAGGATGTTTTATGAAAAAACTCCTTCTTTGATTCATTATTTCTAGTAAATCTTATGTTTTACCTTATGATTTTCTGTGTGTGTTTTGAAAAGGTACCATGTATGACTTTATATAGTGAGAAAATAGGGGTTTGGAATAGCTCCCAAACGATGTGGGATTCATCCCAAACCTCAGCTTTAATGCTAAAAAACTTGTCTTTCATAGTTTTTGCAACCCTAGCATGCATATGCATGCCCGTGTATGCATACGCATGCATGAAGCATATGTATGCAGGTTTGGAGCATGCGTGCTGATACGCATGTATGCGTACGCATGCCCTAGGGTTTCCGTGGGCTTTGTTTTCCAAAAATAGTTTTATTTAGTTTATAAAAGAGTTATATTTTCCTCAAGTCAATTTAAGTCAGATCGGGCCCTAAACTAACCTTGGGCTTTAGAATTTTACTATCATTGCGGAACGGGGCCCCGAGTCGTAAGGGGTATAAAATGCAGTGTCTATAGTCGTCCTCTCATGGACAACCCTTTGGATTGTATGCTCGTCATCTATATGGACGAGCATGTAGATTGAATGCTCATCAAGTGTGATGACGGGCTTGTAATTTTAGTACTTGTCAGTTGCCCCCTTATTCCTACGTCAACCTTTTGGACAATTGTCGAAATATTGACGGTTTACACCTGTTTTGATGAAGACTCCTATTTTTGGATGTCATTTATATCACATGCTTCTTGCTAATCTTTATAATTAGGTAGAACTTTTGATTTGTTGATATTGTTGATCTTGCCTGCTTCTTTGATAAATTTGTCAAAACAGTTATGCCCTTCAGTTGTTCTACTTGTAACTTTAATCATACAACTTTATTCTTGTTTTGAGAATTGGGCTGTTTATATGATTTTGTTCATTGGTTTTAATCTTACGAGTTTGATCACATGACTTACTCTTGTATTGAGAATTTTTTGTCGTTGATGTTATATTTCTCATTGATTTTAACCTTGTGGGTTTACTCACATGGCTTTACTCTTATAATGAGAATTTTATCGTCAACGTGATTTTACCTGTTGTTTTTTAACCTTGTGAGTTTAATCATATGACTTACTCTTTCTTTGAGAATTTGATCGTCATTATGATTGTACTCGTCCCTTTTTAACCTTGTGAATTTAATCATATGACTTACTCTCACTTTAAGAATTTGATCATCATTATAATTGTACTTGTCAATTTTTAACCATGCGAATTTAATCATATGACTTACTCTCGCTTTGAGAATTAATTCATCATTATAATTGTACTCGTCGGTTTTTAACATGAATTTAATCATATGACTTACTCTTGCTTTGAGAATTTAATCGTCATTATGATTGTACTCATTGGTTTTTAACCTTGTGAATTTAATCATATGACTTACTCTCGCTTTGAGAATTTGATCGTCATTATGATTGTACTCGTCAGTTTTTAACCTTGTGAATTTTATCATATGACTTTATTCTCGTTTTGAGAATTTGATTGTCAATATGATTTTACTCATTGGTTTTAACCTTTGAATTTAATCATATGACTTACTCTTGCTTTGAGAATTTGATCGCCATTATGATTATACTTGTTTTTTTTAACCTTATGAATTTAATCATATGGCTTTATTCTTGTTTTGAGAATATGGTCGTCAATATGATTTACTCATTGGTTTTAACCTTGTGAATTTAATCATATGACTTACTCTTGCTTTTAGAATTTGATTGTCATTATGATTATACTCGTCGGTTTTTAACATTGTAAATTTAATCATATGACTTACTCTCGTTTTGAGAATTTGATCGTCATTATGATTTTACTCATTCAAATTGAACCTTATGTGACAATTTTACTCTTATCAAGATTTTTATCATGTAATTGGTTTTACTCGTTGGACTTCAATGACGGTCTTTCTTCTTGAAAAAATATATTTCATATAGTAAATAAGACTTTTAGATTTTTCAAGAGAACAACATTTATTCATGTGGGGAAAAAATGCCCCCTTATTCATTCCTACTTACAAAACAATTTAATGAAAGAAAATTGAAAACATCATCTAACTAGCAATAATACCTCTTGAGGTGCTCTACATTCTATAGACGAGGTGATTGTTTGTCATTGAGTGATTCGAGGTAATAAGTTCCTCTTCTGGAATACTTGATGATCTAGTATGGGCCTGTGTACTTTCGTTGTCATTCTTTCGATTGGGGGAACCATCCTTCTTCTCCTTATTTTTGTGTTGGAGCTCGTCGATTTCTTCCATCTTTCGCTTGCCATCTATCCCATTTGCCATTAATGCGTCCTTTTCGTTCATGTACTTCTAGGCTTTGAACAAGAGGTCTGTCATTGTAATGGGGTCTGGCTAATGAAAAGATGAAGTCCTTGGTTGTCAAGCTAGCCTGGAAGGCTGTTGAACTTGGCCGTTAGCTTCGTCTACCTCCAAGATTGCTTGATGGAAATGCTTCACATGAGTCCTCAAAGTTTCCTCTTCTTACTGCTTGTTTTATCGTTAGTAGATGCGAAGTTGGCCTTTTGTGTCTCTGGCCATTGATAAAATTTCGTACAAAAGAGTCACTTAATTGTTTGAAATTTGTGATCGAAGATGATGCTAACTTGCTGAACCAAACTCGAGCAGCTCCTTTGAGAGTTGTCGAGAAGGATCTACACATCACTTCATCAGGTGTCCGTTGAAGGTTTAGCAATTTCTTGAAAGACTCTATGTGGTCTAGCGGATCTATATGCCCGTCATAAGTCTCCAATTGGGGGAGTTGAAACTTAGATGGAAGAGAGCACTCCAAGACCTCGCTGGTGAATGAAGAGTCTGTTCTTTTGATCATCCCATCTAGGTTCCTGGACGACTTACATGGCATTTTTCATTTCGTCCATCTCTTTCCTCATGCTCTTTAGGAGCTTGTCATTGTTTCGATTGGGCTGTATTGTTTGCCTAGAACTGGACTGCCCTATTCGCCTAGAACCGGACTGCTCTATTCACTTAGAACTTTCTTCCCTATTACTAGTTCATGGGCTATGGCCTTCCTCATCGTCACTGTTTTGGTTACATTGGCGAGGAGGCAAGTTACTATTCTCTTAAGAGAGGCGCTGCCACAACTCCTCATTTTGTTTGGTCAATTCTTCAACACTTGCTGCCAGCGTTTGAATTTGCTGGATCATCTGCATTGGTTCAAGTGGGGTTGATGAACTTGGATCCATTGCGTCATTTGAATGGTAGAGCTACGAAAATCTGTATGATTCAAATTTATGTTCCCTACAAATGGTGCCAAACTGATGAAGCCAAAAATGGTCGTAAGTTGATAACCTCATCGAAACTTATGACAAGGTAACGTTCCCTGCAAAGATGAGAGAGAAAGACACCATAGTGGCTTTAGCCAACAATTCTTCGATGATTAAGTCTGTATAGTTCTCAATATCTCTCAAAGAATCAGAATGTAATTCTGTAAGTTTGAATTTGTGTAACTTTCTTTTGGTGCTTGGTGGCTTATTTGTAGCCTTAGTACAGCTATTGGGAGGCTCATTATGAGTGTAATTGATGGCAGCCTCTTAATGGCTCTCTTGGCTATTTTTTGTAACGTATGCTTGAGCCTAAATGAGGCTTAACTGGGTCATGGTTGGCCTTTTTGACCGTTGGAGCTTGTCGATTACAAAACCATTAATGACTATGCCATAAATGTTGTATGCTCGTCCTCTCACGGACGACCTTGTGAATTGTATGCTCATCATCTATATGATGAGCCTATAGATTGAATGCTCATCAGGTGTGATAACGAGCCTATAATTTTAGTACTCGTCAAAATCTTCAATGATTTTTTTAAAGAGAAAAAGATTTTTACAAATTAAGTTCTAATTCAAGCGTCCGATTGGAATAACTTATTTAACAAAATGTTTAGGTAAAAGTGTGCTGAAATATATTTGTACTTAAAAAAAAAAAAAAAAATTTAAAAAGTCTTACATAAATCCTAAAAAGTAAAAAACTAGCTTATAAGCACGCATCGAAGTATCTAATGAATTCAGGCTTTATTTTATTTATTTATTTGATAAATAAAGGGATTTAGACTTTAGAACTTAGATTTGATAAGGATCGACAGCATCGTTGGACAATGGAACGTGGCTAGGGCTAGTGAACTGGAATGCAACAATCTTTTATGATCCAGTTTTATAAATACTAGCCGCGAACCCGCGTGCTACGCGTGATGAATTTTTTAGAATGGTCTCATTAAATTTATTTTTTACAATTTGTATTAATTTAATAAATAATAATTTATTTCATAATAACATTTTTATTTATTATAGGAACAATCATAAATGTAATATAGGAACAATTATAGTCATAAATATGAATTTGAACATTCATATTTTTATTCATTATAGAAACAATCATAAATCATAAATATAAATTTTATAGTACCAAAATGAAAAAAAAAAAAAAAAAAAAATCTCAAAAATTCAAAAGGCAAGTTAACAAAAATATTCATTTTTTAATAAAAGTTATTTATAACATTTTGTGAATCATTAAAAAGAATATAAAATTTGAAAATTTTTCTCTTATTTTTAAACAAACTTTCTAAAATTCTATTTTTTCTACCCTACAATCCAAACACAGAAAAACGTAACTAAAAAATTAACAAAACTTAACAATGATTAATTGAACCAATTAGCAAAACAATTTGTTATTGATAATCTATTAAGGTTATTTTCTTTGTTGAAATTGCAATTTCGTCCACCCAAAACATATTATCAGATAAACAATTATTTGCAAAATTTAAGAATTAAATTTCTATATATGTATTGTTATAAAATAATAATGATAATTAAAATACAATTGCAAAAGCTAAAATATAACACCCACCCGATTATTTTTGTTTGACTAAACCTTTGCTTCTCTCTGAATAAATGACATTATAGAATACTTCTTATACAACTATTAAGAGTACTTTGTCCACCCCAAAGGGTTAAATAATAAACAAAAATTAGTATAGTCTCATATAGTTTAACATCTAAATTGATCACGATAAAAAAATCAAATTCTAACTTGCAAAACAACTAATTATAAGCCCAAATCAAAATAAACCAATGGGATAAAGAAAAATAACTTGTAATCGGAAATTAGAATACCAAACTACCTAAATATGCATAAAAGTCTATGCAAATGCCAAAAAGATAAACACATGTGATGTGACAATTAAATCAACAATAAAAATTGAATAAAAAACCATTAGTAGAAAAAAAATGGTTGAATCAATAAAATAAAATAAAAAATCCACCAAAAAAGAAAAAAAAAATTGGAGAAAGAGAGAAAGTATTGACCTTTTTGTCGTGGGCAACTTGGAAGGAATAGGGGAGAGAGGTGGAAATGACGTAAGAAGAAATTTAAATGAAAATTAATATGGCAGAGGAATGGTGGAAGTAGATGAAAGATTGAACAAAGTGAAACCATTGAATTTAAGAAGATATAAAGGAAACTGTTAAAAATCTAAAAGAAATCAAATGAAAATTAAAAAAAAAAATTTATTGGAGGGGATGAAAGATTGAACTAAAAAGACAATGATCGAAGAAGATTAAAAGTTGAAAAAATTAATAAGAATTGCACAAAAAAAAAAAAAAAAAAAGATACTAAAGATGTAGTGCATAAAGAGCTTTATAAAATTTATTACAAAACTTCCATTAATATATATAGTATAGATATGTATAGACATTGTTTTTGGTTTTTGATACTTCATTGATTTCATTATTTAGTTATAAACATCTAGAATGACCCTCTAAATTAAAGTAGATGAATATATAAAGGAAAAATTATATGTGAAGTTTGAAACCACTCAAGATGAATCCGTAAAGTCAATAATCTATTTATATTTTTTTTGTAAAAAAAATTATATATATGAATAAAAAATAAATTCTAAATTAAAGTAGATGAATATGTAAAGACAAAATTATATGTAATGTTAAAACTGTCCAAGATAAATGTATAAAGTCAATAATCTATTTATATTTTTTTGTAAAAAAAATAGGAGTAAAAAATAAATAAGAAAAATAATAATTATGTAGCCAATGACATGGCAATGAGGTGGGGCAACAGGAGCTTAGCTGTAATAAATACTACACTTCAACTTTTAGATATATATAGATTTAGATTATTAGTAATTTTGCCACCATACGATATGTGACATAAATAGTTTCATGTTAATTGTATTAGTGAAATGAATATATATAAACTATGTTATACATTTGTTGAAATCGCCAAACAGATTTCAATAATAATTATGAAAACTTAATTACTTATTTATGGGTGAAACATTACAAATCCAAACAATATAAGAATTAAAAACTATTCGGTTATCTAGTTAAATTTCTCAAATCACATGGAGTACTCATATTATATGAATTAATCTCCTTGTAACTGGTGGTAACTGCTTTTAGACACAAATTTGCCAGTTACTTCTCTCCAATTCAATCCAACATGTGATCTTCCTTCGCCTATTAGCAAAATTTAAATTGTTTTTTGCTCCACATGATCATTGAGAGATTTATCCAGATAAGATTGTTGTTTGCTTAAGCTCTGAAACCAACATAAATTAGATAGCTAGTTGCTTTAACCTATAATAGAACAACCATCTAACAAAACAATAATGGCAATAATTAAGTAATCAACAAATAACGTAATAGCAATGTCACTGAGGTAAACAAAAGAGAACATGTTACAATGTTATATTTCTATAGGAGGATTTTGCAATGGGGTGCAAATTTCAAATGTAACAATGAAAGTTATAAATTTTTTTTAAAAAAAATAAAAATTAACAAACCATTAAGCTAAATACAAAACACAAATAACTTTTTTTTTTCTTTCTTTCAATGGAGAATATATAATAATGTTAGTTCATGCATTAGACTAAATGTGATAATGATTCATCAAGTCCATTTATAAATCTCACATTTTGATCATGAGTCCATAAAAGAGGTTATTTTTAGCAAGTGGCTCGTCAAGCAAAATTATTTTCTGTCTAATTGAAATTAAAAAAGCATGCAGCTAAGAACATAACAATCATTTTCAGATTGAATATGATAGGATGATGAGAAATTGTCTAAAACTAACAAACCTTTGAGGAGTATTTGAATATAGGAAAAAAAGACATGAAGGCAAGAAATTCTGATAGAAAAAAAAGACAGCGAGACCTGTACCTTGAGGAGTATTTGAATAGATTATAGTGCCCTAAACTTCGCAGATAAGAACTACAAATTCTGATAGAAGCAAGAACCTGGTCACCTCTCTTGGTTGCATTCCAAAAAAATTCTACATGCTTTCCAATTTAACTTATGAGGAATATGAGAGATGTTGACTTGAAGGCAATGTGCACATCTAGCCTGTTCCAAATACTTGAGGGTGTAAGCAGTACTCAACTCCCCTGAACAACCAATAATGGTCCTACAAAGATAGAAAAAAAAAATTGGGAAGTCAAGCTCAACCCCACGGGCAAGGAATGGTTAACTTTTAGTGCTATTAATAAAACTTTGCATGTGTAGAGAATTAGCGGGAGCTTACTTGTGTGACCCTGAAGCTCCACAGAAAGCATTGATATTCCCCTTTTAAATAAGTGTAGAGGGAGGCCAAGAGAGCTAATTTAGGTGGGTTTTGTGTTGTGCCTGGGCGTGAGAACTCAAATTTAATTGAGAAGTGGAAAGGGTGAGGGAGTAAAAGTATCTAAAACGCTTTGACTGGAGTGTAGGTGACGGTTGTTATCTGCAACGCCAAATTTTATTTTTTTTATTTTTCCAACTAATTTGAAATGCCATCCTTTTGGGATGAAAATCTAAAATGCCAAAATTTTAATCAATTTGAAGAAAGATAAGTTGGAGAAAAGAAAGAGAATAGAATGACATTTACTTATGTTTCAATAAAATGACACGTGATACCATTTTGTGCATCAATTAGTTCTAAGGATTGAACTTTTATAATAGATTATAAATTATATTTTTTCAAAATATTTTTTTAAAGATTTTATGCAACGATTACGGGGGCTTCAAATGCAAGTGATTGTTTTTTTAAAAATAATAATAATAATAATAATAAATTTATTGTATAAAGTCAATAAATTTTTTTTTTTGGGGTAAAAAAAGGAATAAAAAATAAATTATAAATTAAAGTAGATGAATATGTAAAAGCAAAATTATATGTAATGTTAAAACTACCCAAGATGAATATGTAAAGTGAATAACCCATTTATATTTTTTTGTTAAAAAATAAGATTAAAAAATAAATATAATAATAAAAATTACGTGGCCAATGATGTGGCGATGAAATGGCGCAACAGGAGCTCAGCAGCAATAAATGCTACGCTTCGGCTTTTAGTAATATATAGATTTGGTCTAAGTCAAACACCATAATGATTGTAGGTAGAGTTAGGTATGGTGGCTTCGTATATTAGGAAAACCTTCACTCTTTGCAACATGTGGACGGCTGTCCAAATCTTAGAGAATATTCTATTTATATTATAATATAAATAACTAGTCGCTAACCTAATAACTTCTCTAATATGAAAAAAAATATATATATATATATATATATATATATCATGGTATAAATTATATACCAAACCAATAAAATATATCACTTACAAAATAATAAAATCTATCACATACAATGAGATATCATGAGATCATATTTAGAAAATGTATAACTGATATAAGTACAATACAATTAATTACACTAATATAGTTAATTCCATACTCATTCAATCAAATATCTTTCATAAATTACATTAATCGTTCTTGATGTCCAAGATGTATCTAAATTCTAACATTGCCAGTAAACAAAGATGCTAGACCTCAATGGGATTGAAAAGGCAACATAATGCCAATTTACATAATTTCTGAAATCATTATTTCCACTATTGAGAGAGAGAGAGAGAGAGAGAGAGAGAGAGAGAGAGAGAGAGAGAGAGAGAGAGAGAGAGAGAGAGAGAGAGAGAGAGAGAGGGGAGTGGCTGTTGTGTTGCATCTCTTAAGAAGAATCTACCCTGTACATTTTTTTTTATATATGTAATCGACAAATAACAAAATAGATGTATCACATTTAGAGTATACACATTTCTAAGATTAAAAGTAAAGGAAAATAAGAAAATGAACCCACCTAAAGTTTTTTGATCTCCCTCTTGATGTTGACTTTTCCAACATCTTCCAAAATCAAATTTATGTACTCCTCAAAGCCCTGTAAGGCATAAAAATTAATATTTGACCAAATTTACATGTATTTTAAAAACAGGTACATGGAAACAAAACACAATTAGTGAAAACAGAAAATGCTCTAAACCACAAACTATATTTTTGAAACCGGTTTGAATTTCAAATGAATAATTACAAAAGCATTAGTATGTAGATTTTCAATTTTCCTTTGTTTCTATATGTCTTTAGTACCAACCTTCATGAGTCTTTTAGAATTTTTTGCTATATATATAACCAGACTTAGTCATTGATAACATATCATTGATATACGGTTTACTTGTTGCATTATTTAACCAAAAAAAAAAATTCATTAAAATCAGTGACTATAATAAAACCAGTAGAACTACTAAATACTTTTCTTAATAGGAATTGTTAGTCATGTCATCTAGCTAAAACTTCCATTTAAATTATCATCCCCAATCACCCTTAGAAATCTCATGGTTGCCTTTGCTTCTTGCCTAGTAGGATTGGACAAATTTGTTATCCCACCTGCATCCATATTAAGACACACAGTAAACAAAATCAAACATACAAAATACATAATCTTCCATGTAGTTTTTTAATTTCTCTAAACAAATGCCAAGTTAATGTTAATGTCTCAAATTCAATTAGTAAACACTATGATATACACCTATTCCAAACTTAAACACGCAACCAATTCTACCAATACATATAACCCTGCATAACTCATGTTTGTGTCCATAACTCACAACTTTCTTGGCCCTAAAACCCATCCCAACAATTTGCATTAAACAATCACCGCCTAGAAAAATTATCTATTATTAGCAAAATTTTCCCATAATTTCTATCTAAAAGATGCTTCCACCCTTACCATGTATTTCCAAATAAGTCCTCACGCAACTTGTAGGCTTACAAATCATAAGAAATCCTACCTAATTATGCTGCTATTTGAGGGAGTACAGATAAACATAGATCTTGTGTAACTTTCATTGAGAACTTATCTGCTAGAGTGCTAGCATTCTTCAAAATGGGCTTCCAAATTCTTAGATGTGTCTATAACATGAACATTACTCTAAATAGGTGTGTAAACAAAGCATCATAAACAATAAACTATACGCAAAGTACATATGATATAGAAAACTAACCATGGCATTGAGATTGACCTCAATCCTGAATTTGAATCTGCCACAAACATCACTACCAGTTGTTTTTCACAACAAAAGTTTCAAATTGAAAGCTTTAAAGGTCCAATGGAAGAACAAATTTTTTCAATTTTTTTATTTATTATTAAAAAGAAGAAAGTGGTACCAATTTAACAGGATATATCACTACTTGTAATTTGGAAAGCAAAAAATAACAAATTATAGTTCACTAACTCATTTATCCTAAAATTTTCAAACACATGCTAACAAATAGATATTGACATAAAATATTCACCTTGTAACATAACTAAATAAGTCTCAAACACACATCTTTAATAGCTTTAAATGAATTTGTCATAGTTGTATTTAAGCTATGGCTCAAGCAATAAGAGGTAGCAAATATTATTGATTAAAAACTATTCTCTTCTTGTCTAATAATGTTTAGGAGGGTTGTCACCTTGAATTCAACTAAATTCTCTCAATTCCATCAGTCACAGCACAGACCATGTTGGCATGAAAAGAAACAAAAAATAATCAGAACAACAATAGAGGACTTTCACAGAACAAACATAAATTTTTACCAAGCATAAATCAATTGCACTCAATTTTCATAGAGTACGAAATGTAAATATTTTGTACTCTAAATGACACAGGGGATTCTGCACAGTAACCTTGCCTAATCATATCAAAATATGCCCCAAGGATCCAAAAGCCAAGACAGTATTTAAATTTAAAACTTTCACCCTTGACCATAACACTGCTTGCCTTATAAATCAATTTGCTTTATTCAAATGAAAATCCCAAGTTAACATAAAGCACAATCTTGTAGTTGTTTGATTTAGAAAGCATTGATTCTATTGCAATGATCATTATAACTTATTCAACAAATTTTAACACCTTTAAATTTGAAGCAACAAAATTAAACAACAATTAATTTGCATTTTTCAAATGACTACACTACAACATTCAAGCTTCAACTACAGAACGGTGATCAAGGATAAACCATCTAAATCTAAGAAACAAAGCAAAAACCATTTAAATAAAAAATAAAACACATAGGTCTGCCACCATACGCTAACCAAAATCCCATTATCAACACAAAATCCTCCAATCTAAGCATGCCCATCATCAACGAGTCCCACACATTTGAGGGAGACTCAAATCAACACCAAAAAACCCTTTCAATTATATCTCCACCTTTTTTGCTTCTTGGTGTTGTAGATGTCTTCTATCATGCTCTGCTTTTCTCATCATTCAACCTTAATTAAAACCAATAACCCAAATAACTAAATTAAAAAAATTAACCCAAAATAACAAAACCTAAATAACATTTAACACAAATTTTTGTTGTTAACATCTTTTGTCAATAGGTCTCCATGGCAATATAAAATCTCTCAATATTAATATGTTGACAAACTATGGAAGATATATTGAAACCATTATCAATAGTAGTTGTTTCACTTTGTAAACAATACTCAAGTTAGCTTGATCTCATGACTTCCATCATAAACTATGATAACCACTACTTGTTGGGGGAAAAAAACCCATGGTTTAAAGTCTTTTTTTTTGTTTGTTTAATTTTGCTTAAAGATTTTTAAATTTCAAAAGTTGTGTTTCCCCAACTACCCAACACTATCATTACATCCCACAGGAAATTCCATTAAGTTAAAGACATATTTTTGCAATCTTACCAAGAAAATTAAAATGCTCCCTGTCAGCAGAACAATTAACAACAATAAGAATTCAAGTTTCAACCAGCATAAACTTTAGGAAACTTGCATCAAATACCAATAAGTGTATTATTCTAACAAAAAGTCACATATCCAAGTCCAAAAATTTATTATAGCCATCAATAGTAACCCAAAGATAAGAAAAGAGACACACTTATTAAATTGGGCTATAATGAAACAAAATAACATAACAAAGTTATTAACAAAGAGACACACCTATAGCCGTCAATATTAACAATGAAATAGAATAACAACTCTAAAATCCCAGATGGATTTTCTCACGGCCAATAATTAAAATTAATAAAACCCACTACGGGCTCCAAACCCATCAACCTAAGCTAATCATTCAAAAGAAACACTCTAAAACGAAATCCTAAATCATATTTAACAACCCAAATTATAGAACAAAATAAAAAACTTACCGGTAATGTTTGCGGAGAGAATCTAGTTTGATGGTAAAGTCTCAAAATCAAAAACTTTTTGCCACTAAAGGAGTGGGTGGGTGGCGCCCGTGGACATGTATGTAGAGAGAGGCATGGAGGAAATTGTGTGTTTGAAGATGGAGATGGGACTGCGTGAAGAAGAAGAGAGGGAGTTTGATGAGTTTGTGTTATTGTGTTTGCATTTAGGAAGGAGAGTTTTTTTTTTTTTTTTGGGTTTTGGTTTTGGGGAGAAGGAAATTTTCAGTTTTAGGCTTTGAGCTTTTTTTTTAGCTAAAATTTTTAGGTGTTTTTTTTTTTTTTTTTTTTTTTTTTTGTATAGTCTTAGAAAAGTTTTTTTTTTTTTTTTTTAATATTGTGCTGACGTGGAAAATTGTGGGATGTTTAGAGGCTTCGGCTATATATATATATATATATATATATATATATATAGAGAGAGAGAGAGAGAGAGAGAGAGAGAGAGAGATTATTATAAAATAAATATTTGCACAATTGTGGCAAGGAAATGGTCAACTAATCTTTGTTGGTTATGTGGGTTCTAGTTAGCTCAACTGGTAAAGTCCTTGATGGTTGAATAAGAGATTTGATGTTCAATCCCTACCTACACCAAAAATTGATTGGTGTTTTGGTTTGATAATAAAGATCTATTATCAAAAGCAGACGTCATATGTTGAAACTCTAAAAAGAAAAAATCTTTGTTGATTATCTTTTGGGATCTCTTGAATGAAATTTATATGAATGTATTGATATTGTTTTATAATAAAATTATAATTTAGATCATTGTGGTACATTCTTATTTTAATTTATCTCTAACTTAGAGTAACGATTATTATATTAAAATAAGAATAAGTATTAAAAAGAATACATTTTTTTTTCTTTTTAAGTGAGAATTTTCTTCATACATGACATGAAAAGGTTTAAATATGTTTCATTAGAAATCCTCAAATATTTGATTTTTTTAAGTGTTTATTCTTTTTTTTTTAAATGAATAAATAAATGAAAGATACAAAATGTTCCCTGATCACTTTGTTGGGTTTCCTGCACCCAACCTTAGACTATACCTAGTTTTCTCTCGTCTCCCTCTATTGGTTGATGAGAGAGAGAGAGAGAGAGTTATAAGACTTCGTATGTTCAGGGGTAGATCTCAACTCAGAAGTCACCTTGTCAACAAAATGTTACAAAAGCATTTTTGTTGGCTTTGAGGTGGTTCGATAACTTAATGGAAGGAGTGAAAGGCGGTAGAATAGACAAAAGGAAAAACACACACACACACACACACATATATATATAGAACCTACCAATTTTTCTTTTTCTTTTTTGAGAAAGAACCTGCCAAATATCAATTTACTTAAACTTGCTAATTTTAAAAATCCACATACATACATATATATATATATATATATATATATGCAATCTGCCAAATATCAATATACTCAACCTGCCAACTTTAAAAACCACACACACACACACACATATATATAGATGCAATCCACATACATAACTATCAATGTTGTCTTTAGAAGACTCGTACATATATCAAATTACAATAAAACCCCACATGCATAACTCACACACTTAAGTTCCTACAACTTCCCTTGTAATTGCGTTAAACGCTAAATGAGGTCTGATTGGAGTTGAGAATGAATTTTATGGTCTTGAATACATTGATGGGTTTCAATGAACTCCGCAAATTCATTTGTGTGCTCCCATGACAGTTGTATAGTAGGATTGTCATCAATTTGCTCATAATCTAATTCCACTGCTTCATTTACATCTCGCTCATCCTCAATGATCATGTTATGAAGAGTTATGCATGCTTTCATGATGTCTCAGAGTGTTTCACTATCGAAAAATCTTGCAAGTCCACGCATAATTGCAAATCTTGCCTGAAGCACTCCAAATGCATGCTCTACATCCTTCCTATTCGCCTCTTGGGCTTTTGCAAATAATAGTTTTTTTTTTTTTTCCCCTTGTGGAGATGGAATTGTTTTAACAAATGTTGACCACTTCAGATATATGCCATCAGCAAGGTAGTATTCCATTGTATACTCATGGCCATTGATTGAGTAATTAACTACAGAAGCTCGTCCTTGTTCAAGCTCAGAAAATATAGGAGACCGTTCTAATACATTAATGTCATTATTTAACCCAAGTAACCCAAAAAATGCATGTCATATCCAAAGATTAAATGATGCCACTACTTCCAAAACAATAGTTGGCTCACGAATATGACCAGAGTGCTGACCTTTCCATGCAGCCGAACAATTTTTCCATTTTCAGTGCATGCAATCAATGCTCCCTGGCATCCCTAGAAATCCACATCTTTCCCCATTGGCTAAAAGTCTAGCAATGTCTTCATTGTTTGGGGACCTCAAGTATTCATTGAAGAAAATATCAACCATCGTTTTAACAAATTTTTTCAAACTTTTTATTGCAGTGGATTCTCCAATCCACACATACTCATCCATAAAATCAGCTGTAACTTCATACGCAAGCATCATAAGTGCAGCTGTTATCTTTTGAAGAGAAGATAAACCGAGTTTTTGGGCATTATCTCTTTTTTGGATAAAGTAAGGTTCATAAGTTTCTACCTTAGATTAAATATGGAGAAAAAGAGACCGACTCATCCGAAATCTCCTCCGAAATAAATTAGGAGGATATACTGGTGTGTCGACAAAGTAGTCGAGATAAAATCTTTTATGGCCTGCCAAACGATCACGTTCGATATACCGACAACGTTTATGTGGTGATGTTGAACCCTTAAGAACTTGCCTCATTATTTCATCCCCATCTAAGTTGTCAAAAAGCAAATTGTAAAAAAGAGAGCGATCCATAGAGACAACCTTGAAGACAATAGTGTTAGGAAATTATCACTATTATTGAAAAGGAAAATAATTAATGAGGGTTTAGAGAACATAAAACTGACAATATAGCAACTTATAAAACCTACAGTCTATGTTCCTATATATAATACAGTCTTTATAAAAGATTGATGTTAACACTTACCAATAGAATACTTACATATTTTATTATATAAACTTTACATACTAATGTATGATTCATCACAAAAAGAGCATCCAAATACTTAATAATAACACCGTGTATACAATCTGGAAAGGGCATTAACTTTACAACTTTGGTAACCTAAATGATATCTACTTTAGTCAACAAAAAAAAAAAAAAAAAAAGAGAGATAAAATAGCCACATACAGTAAAAAGCCACATAAACAGCTACCAGAAAAATTAAACACACTTAAATAGCTTAAAACAGCCCCATAACAGATTTTGACAAATTCTGCCACTGAAACAGACATAAAACAGCCACATAAACATCAGTAAACAGCCACATAGACAGCTACCAGAAAAATTAAACACAATTAAATAGCTTAAACATACTTAAAACAGCCCCAGAACAGATTTGAAAAATTCTGCCACTGAAACAGACATAAAACAGCCAAAACAGCCACATAAACAACAGTAAACAGCCACATAAACAGCTACCAGACTTCAGAAGCATATAACTGAAAATAGACTTCAGGCAGCCAAAGAAACACCCTTAAAACAGAATTAAACAGACTCAAAACAAAGGACTTACTAAACCCAAAATTATATGTAATAAAATACTTGGTATGTATAATGTATCATATGAGCATGATAAATATTTGTACTTCCTATGTGTCATCAAACACACCCTAAAATATCCAAGAGCACTCTATTTATGGTACGTCAAACACCCTCTTTTGCCATGTACTACATTTCTCCATTTATGGTACATTTAATAGATCACATTATCTTTCCGACTTTCCCAGCACTATAATTCCAAATTCTCAGAAATCATTTAATCAAATTTATGTCTTAGTATTTTATATTTTAATTATAATTTGCGTTTTATCTACAAAACATAGGCTCACAGCTTGTCCCTAGTTAAAGGGAGCCCAGTTAAATTGTGCCAGAAGAGTAAAAACAAACACAAAAATGTACATACAATGTCACTACAGAGTGTTCAGAGAATCCAAGAAAAGATTCCTCCCATTTTCAACAATACAAGACAGTACAAAATTTTTACCAAAAACAGTATATAATAGAATATCGTATTTTAAGGCTTAAAGTCACAGTAAAGTCTAGAATAGATGAGTTTTTAATTCCTTGGTTCTCAATAATCACCCTTGACCATAAAGACATAGAATAACACACCTCAGTAACTGGAAATTCTACTGTGTGCTTTGCCGCTGGCCTAACAGTAACCCCAGTAAATTGGTGGAATGTAATTTCCTAAACCAATCTTCCATTTTAAGAGTGTTGAAAATTAACACATAAACAGGCTATGGACAGTAATATATATATATATATATATATATATATTTTTTTTTTTTACCGATATTCTTGTTAGGGTAAATTATGGTCCCTCTAGCATAGCAAATTGACTTAACAGAAATATCACCCCCTAAGCCACAAAGCTTTGATGCAAACTAGTTATATGACCTTGTAAATGGGCAAGCTCCTCCTCCCACACACTTCCAAGGGGTAGCAATGACACTATTGTCATTCTAAAAGTTCACTTAAGACAACCTGGACGCATGTTTGGATTGAAGAGTATGAAATGAAACTCCATATATTTCAAACTAAATCTGAATAAAATATACAAAATTATTTGATATTATAAACTATTGATTTTAGATTGTAAATTTGGTTCAGCACTATGATGCTTAAAGTAACGTATAGGCTAAGATTGAAATGAAAACTCATAAGTTGAACAGGATTACTGGCTAAAACCACAACTCAAGCAAGCTAAATTAGACAATCTAAGCTTAGTTGATATCCCTTAGTTCCAAAAAAAGCATAAAGTGCGGACATCACCTAATTCTTGATAAATGTTTCGGAGTTTAAATGTTAGTGACCATAGAACATGTCTGACATACTGGCTTATTTTCATGCATGTCACGCAGAAAAGCTAGAAGGTACCACGTATACACGTGACCTTATTTATGACTTATCCGCCAAACTATTAGTCCCCACTGTCCCACAGCCACACAAACAGCAGTAAACAGCCACATAAACAGCTAGCAAACTTTAGAAGCATATAACTGAAAACAGACTTCAGGCAGCCAAAGAAACACCCATAAAACAGAATTAAACAGACTTAAAACAGATACCAGCAGGCAAATAACTATCAGAAAAAATTAAACAGAAGTATAAAACTGAAAAACAAACTTAAAACAGCCAAGGAAACAGCCTTAAAACATAATTACTCAGACACCAGCAGGCAAATAACTACCAGAAAAAATTAAACAGAAGTATTCCCGTATAAAATATGAGACAACCTTGAAGGCAACATTGTTCAGAAATTATTCCCGTAGATGAAATGAACATAAGCAAAATAAGTTCGCAACAAGACACAAGTGTAGAAGATATGATATCAAACATAGAAAATACATAAGTTTTTCATATAAGCAAAAATGATGTAATTACATAAGTGGCACAACCTACTGCCAATTGATCAAGTTGGAACAATATATCATCTACATGTTCCAAACCTACGCTTAAAATAAGTCACTACCAAAATAAGGTCGAAACAAAATATCATCTACATATGCCGAACCTCAACCCTAAAATAATTTACTACCAAAATAAGGTTACGACAAGATATCATCTCCTTGGGTCAATCCCAACTATTTACTCTAATTTTTGTCTTGCAAGGATTTGATCATTGAGATTTTCAAAATAAAGTCTTTCTTTTTCATTCATGTCATTTGTATCGCCAAATAATCTTGAAAAACCTTATCACCATCTGTCCTCTTTCGCTTAGCCTTTTCGGCTTTTCTACCAATTGGTCTCTCTAGCACCACTGTGTCATCATCATTACTACCAATTTGATCAATTGAACTTAGAGTTTGAGGGAGCCATTTTGATCTTTCTTTAGGCACGCTCCACTTTGGTTGGTTTTTCAACACAACCCAACAAAGTTCAAATGCAAAAGCTGTTTTTTTGCCGGTTGATGAAGCTGGTGAAGCTTTATATAGATCCTTTGCATCTTTCAACTAATTTTTTTTAAAAATAATAAAATAATTAGTGTCTTGAAACTATAAAGGAAATTAATATTGTGACACCATTGCAATGTAATTTATACCTTGTCCTCGTCAATCGCACCACTTTTATTTCGGGCTTCAACTTTAGCCATGAACCCAGCAAACCTACTTGTCTCCCTATTAATATTTCCCCATCGACTTGATAGGGAGGAAGCAAAACATGTGGTTCCATTAGTATTGTTCTCGCAAAAGCATCGCCAAATTTTCTCCCAAAATTTTTCACCCTTTTGGTCAGTATCATGCATGGCATCCATGCTAATGTTAAGCCATGCAAAGATGAGGAGGAGGTCCTCATCTACACTGAAATTACCACCACGTTTTGTTGAATTAGAGGTGACAATTTCAACTTCCAGTAAAAACTCTTGGATGGGCATTGAAGTATTTTGAGACCCACTTGAAAATGGTTCCACAAAATCGAAACCCCCTTGTAAGAAATTAGCATATTGTGATATGTCTTCTTGTATAACCATCCCTTTTAAATAGGGAACTTAAAACAGTTAATGTATGAAGTCAATTCTTATTTGTATCTTTACAATCAGTATAAGCTAATCATAATATTTTGGTGGCAACTTCTCACATATAGCAACATCCTACAATATATGTTGACAACTCCTAATCAAAACATCATACATTGACAACTCTTAATCAATATATTTTGATTATATATACTAAAGTAATTTTTTGTTACAAAAATGCTAGCCCTTTACATAGCCAAATATTAATAGAGTACAACAGCAAATATAACTTAAAATATACTCTGCATAATATATCTGCAAACGCAGTCCATACATAGCCAACATGTATAAATAGAAATCAAATAAACACCATAGAGTTGAACACAACAAAAACCACTAATAGAACCTTTGCATACAACATATTAATTTGTTGAAGAAAAAATCACTAAACAAGAACACCGATTATCTAATAAAATTGGGATTTTGGTAGAAAGGAATAAAATCATTACTGTTACAGATCTATTAACCTTTGCAATGAGGAGTTATTGAATGATTTGTGAAAAAAAAAAAAAAAAAAAAAGCTTATCAAAGAATGGTTTTACAGAGGGGTACAAAAACAAAGAGAAAAGAGAGAAGGGAAAGAAATAGATAGAGAGTGAAACTTACTGGTAATTGAAGTTGAACCTGAGCAAAGTTTTTGAAGATGCTAATCTCATGCCAAAGAGCAAAACCCCCTCATGATGAAGCTGAATCTCACCTCTACAAACATCAACAACAATTCTTTGATTAAAACCCAAACACAAACATAAGCTAAATCCCTCTTTTTCTTGCAGAGAGAGAAAAGAAACACAAACACAAAAACTCGAGTACATTGATCAAAACCCACCTAGTATATTGCTTGGATTTTGATTTTGATTTGATTTTTCACGATGTGTTACGGTCAGCACCAACACCAACAGTGCTGAATCCCCCAACACCAACGAAGCTTTGTTTTGAGATTTTGCAAAAAAAATCTTAACCCAAACCCAAAAACCCTTAAGAATCTCGGTTTGAAGAGAAAGTGATAGAATGAAGAGTTAAATGGGTAGAGCTATCTAGAGTGTTGGGTTTATGAGATGAGTAAATCAGCAAAGCGATTTGGAGATGGGTGAGGGTGAATCGATTGAGCTACAGTGCGATGAGAGATGAGAGAAAGGTCATGTGAAGCTTCAGCGATGGAAAGGGTGAGAGGCTTGGTGAAGCTTCAGCGATGGATAGAGAGATGAGAGACTGTTGAAGCTTTAGCGATGGAGAGAGAGAGATGAGAGACCGTGTCATGTGAATGGAGAGAGAAAACCTAACATTTTGAATAAAATACTATATTCTGTTTGACAATTGAGTTATAGTGCGATTCTACATTTAGAATCGCACTGTAGCACAGTTCCAAATATTTTTACAATAGTACCTTTTTTGAAGTCCGGATGTAGAGCTTATTTTGGGCTTTTATGCTAAATTGAACCTACATATGACATATAGCATTCCCAATATGAATGTTCTTAACCTTTTCTCTCTCTCTCTCTTTCCTGTGCATTACCGTCGTTGGTTTGCTTTCAACTAGGCTTCTTTAGTGTTTCTAAGCTCATGTCATCCTTTCTTTTAGATTTGCATCATCATTAACGTTGACTAAATTGACACATAATAAAAACATTAGGGATCAAAATGATAATTTACTATTTATTTAAATATACAATGATAACTTACCAATTATTTAAATATATAAAAAGCTAGTTTTTGGGCATTCACTAAGTAGTCACAAACTTCCAATTGCATTACATTTATAAATGGAAAAATTGGACCCAACCCAAACTTGAATTTTTGACCCCAAGTAAAAATGAGTTGATTAGTGACCTAACCCAACCCATCTTGGCTAACTCGTAGCCTAACTCATTTATTAAAACTATTCTTTTATAAATTATATAAAAAAAAAATTTTTAAAAAAAATTATTAAGACCTAGCTGTATTACTTATTTGTTTTGGGATTTATAAAGCACGATTTAAACTCAATTCACAATTATAAAGCTAGTTGTACAATCATCAAGCCCAAAAGAGGGACGTGAAAGATTTATGCCTCAAGCTCGCATCCTGACCTTACATGTATGAGAAGTCAAGCCAAGAGAGCAATGAGCCTGGGTGGGAGAACTTAAGCCTTAAGCACCTCGATGGCGTGAGCTCCACACAGTTGAAGGAAAGGGAGACACTCCCTGATGCATTGTATTGATCACCGAGCATTACCTTAAGAGAGGTACTGGTCCCTTCCTATTTTGGAGTTGCACTAGCCTAACCTTCTCACTAGATAGTACCTTGCTTGGGCAGTACACCATACATTGGTCATCCTAAGTATCAGAAAAATACACAAGGAATGGGGTAGAAAAGGATAGGAAGAGAACGATAGAAGTTGACACTGAATAGAGAGTGTGGAGGTATAATTTTTTCACACATGCCGCATGCCCATTCCTCACCACAACAAAATGTGATTTTTGGCAATGAAATTGGTATCGTTGCATATACCGCGTCACCAAAAGTCTTGCGATGAAAAATTTTGTCACTAAAAGGTCCTACTATCAAGGAAGTTAATTTTGTACCGTACCAGCCGGTATGGCCAGTATATATCATACTGACCAGTAAATTGGTACAGATACCCCCTTTGTTTCGTATCGGAAAAAATACCGACCGTACTGGCTGCATACTGACCGTATTCGCAAAATCCAGATATTTCGGCTGGTAAATGCATACCAGACTGAAACAAGAAAAAGAAGAAGTAGCAAAAAAAAAAAAAAAAAGTTCTCACTCTCTTTCTCTCTCTCTTTCAGATTTACTTTCTCTTTCCTCTTTCTTGGTTACGTCCAACTTAAACCCAATAGCCTAAATTTCAGCTTCTTTAAACACCCAATAAAGTTGACAGCTTGCAAAAGTTATGTGTAGAGTCAAAAGAAACTTTCATATGTCTGATTTTTTTCATTTTTTAAATTATTTCCTAGCCCCTAAAAACGGTCAAAAGTCCACTCACATGTCAGTTGTTCTATTTTTCTTTTCTTTTTTTCTTTTTTTTTTCTTTTCTTTTTAAGCCCTCAGTTAGTTCACGTGTGAAAGCACTGAAAGGTAAGCTTGGTATTTTAAATTTAACTTAATTTTTAATTCTTTTTAAAGATATAGATGTATAGAATTGGGCTTGGGCTTGGGCTTGTGTGGGGTTTAAGATTACAAATTAGTCTAATCTATGAATTTATATATATATATATATATATATATGTATGGGCTTTAAAAACTATATATATATATATATATAGCGGTAAACCCGAAACGGTACACCAGTATTGACCGGTATCTGAAATATATCGTACCGCTAGCCAAACCGGTACAGCCTCCGGTACGGTATTGACTCCCTTGCCTACTATTCTTTTTATAAATAAAAAAAACTTTTGGCGACAAAACCATTTCATCGCTAAATGTTTTCCTTGCTAAATACATGATTCAGTGATGAAATAGTTTTGTTGCCAAATGTGTTTTATTTTTGTGAGAGGAGGATGTTGGAAAATCTGGTTTTGTATCTCATACAAAACACACACAGCGGAAGCAACAAACATAAATCTATTTCATTCATGATTGATAACATGCACTATATAAATTTCAGAATTTAAGAACAAGATTGCGTACCTTAGTGCGGTAAAATCCAAAACAAAAGATTAGAAGTACTTGGGAACACTTTTAATCTTCACTCTAATTCCAATTTACGCTTAAGAAGTGTGGTCTCTCAATCAGTTTCCAAGGGAGAATAATCGAGTGGCTTCACTTACACATACACACCATTTCACAATGATGTCTCTCTTAAAATTAAATTATGTATGTTTCTCCCTTTATAACTAACTAATTATCTAATTTGGCTGGCCTATTGGGCCTTTCCAATTGGGATTTAGTGTGTAGGTTGGAGTGGGACCAAAAGGGACTAATAAGACACTAGTTTCAATAGGCCTTGAGCTTTTCTGTCAACTCTTGACAAGTCCAAAGTTACCATTAATTATATTTAGTACAATTATATAAATATAATTGCACTCTAAGCCTTATTAATAAATTATATTTCAAGACTTTATTATACATGCAACCCCTTCATAAAATATTAGTAGTAATACAAAGTCATGAATGTAGACTGCCACTTTGAAGATCACTACATCTTAATTCTTAAGTGCCCGGTTTAATCATTTAAGTTATTCATCATATATTTATAAAATCCAATTTCATAAATATATACTTTAGTAACTCCTTACTAAAGTGGTTAGGCCTGACACTCTAAATAACCAAACCTATTAAACTTATCTCAAAGGAATATTTTATATCTCCATTAAGAGATTATGAATTCCATCTTGAGAATATATGTTCCATCAACACTAAATGTGGCTGCCCAATATACTAAGGTTTTGATCGTGACTTTAGATCTCACTACTGATATATCAAACCAACCTACACTTCATGATCAGATCCATTATTCTCTCAGGATTAAAAGTTCGTGCAAATAGAAGTCGTGAGATTTATTATTCATTTGATATTTGTTAGGAGAATAATAAATCTCACAGCGGTCCAGTTCAATATGTCTTAACTCCTAAAATATATCAACATACCAACTAGAAATCTCCACTTCCATGATCAAGACAAATCATCTTAGTTGATATGTTACAGTTTTCGTAGATGAAATGCTCAATTTCATCACTGACTACGAACTATAATTCTGAGTTTACAAAGAATTTGTAATTTATATCTTCTATGACTTTTCACATAAAGCACATACTATGCATCTCATGGACTATATGATAATGTCCAAATATTCATGTTATCATTATTTTAGATAATAATAAAACAATTTTATTAATTATAACATTAAGTCATACATAATGTCATACATAATGTCATACATAGCATCATACAATAGGATTTAAGGGCACTAACAATCTCCCACTTGCCCTAAAGACTATTGTGCACTAATCTAACTCACATTCCCTCTAAATGTGACTCAAAAGTCCTTTAGGGTAAGGTTTTGGTAAAGGGATCTGCTAGATTACTTGTACTATCAATCTTTACTACTACTACATCTCCTCAAGCAACAATATCTTGAATAATGTGGTACTTTCTCTCAATGTGTTTTCCTTTCTTATGATTCCTTGGATCTTTGGATTTTGCAACAGCTCTATTATTCTCGTAAAACAATGTGATAGGAACTTGCTCTATTCTCACAACACCAAGATCAGAAAGGAATTTCTTGAGTCAAACAGCTTCCTTTGCCGCCTCATAAGCAGCAACATATTCAGCTTCCATGGTGGAGTCCGCAATACAATATTGCTTAACTCTTCTCCAACTTATGGCTCCACCTCCCAAGGTGAACACATAACCTGAACTAGACTTTCTGAAATCAAGATCTAATTGAAAATCTGAATCTGTATAACCAATAGGAATCAAATCCTTACTATAGTAAACAAGCATATAATCTCTCGTTCTCCGTAGATACTTGAGAATATGATTTACAGCTTGCCAATGTTTAAGTCCTGGATTTGATTGATATCGGTTGATCATGCTAACTGAATAACAGATATCTGGTCTAGTACATAGCATGACATACATAAGACTTCCTACTGTAGAAGCATAAGGAACTTGTCTCATTATATTTTATTCCTTAAGAGTCTTAGGCCTTTGGTCATCAGACAGAGGAACTCCATGTCTAAAAGGAAGTAATCCTTTCTTGGAGTTTTGCATGTTAAACTGTTCTAAAACCTTATCTATATACCTAGTTTGTGATAAACCTAACATCTTATTCTTGCAATCTTTCCAAAGCTTGATCCCTAGAATAAAGTTAGCTTCACCTAAGTCTTTCATATCAAATTAGCTTGACAACCAAACTTTTACTGATGACATTACCCCTACATCATTTCCAATGAGTAGAATGTCATCAACATAAAGCACTAGGAACATTACTACTTTATCTCGATGTCTTTTGTACACACATGGTTCATCAAGATTTTGTTCAAAACCAAATGATTTAATTGCTTGATCAAATCTGATGTTCCATGACCTAATTGCTTGCTTAAGTCCATAAATGGACCTATTCAACTTGCATACCATATGCTCTTGGTTCTTTTCTATGAAATATTCCGGTTGCATCATATAGATTTCTTCTTCAAGATTGTCATTAAGAAATGCAGTCTTGACATCCATTTGCCAAATCTCATAATCAGAGTAGCAATGGATAAGAGAATTCTGATAGATTAAAGCATGGCTACTGGCGAAAAAGTTTCATCATAGTCAATACCTTCTTTTTATGTATACCCTTTCGCCACTAATCTTGCTTTAAAGGTTTCAACCTTTCCATCTATCCTTCTCTTCCTCTTGTAAACCCATTTGCAACCAATAGGTTTAATGCCGTTAGGCACTTTTACAAGATCCCAAACATGATTCAAATACATTGAATCTAATTCAGATTTCATAGCTTGGACCTAATGATGTGCATCTATATCATTCATTGCCTCTTCATAAGTGTAGAGATCCAATTCAGCCTCTTCTGGGATAGCTTCATAAGTTTCTCCCAAACCTATAAATCTTATAGGAGGCCGAACAATTCTCCCACTACGACGAGGCACCTGTGTACTAGACATCTCATGAGTGATGTCCTGTGGTGTATCTAATACATCTACATTATCCCTAATTTCGTGTATTGGTTGTTCTATTATAGGTTCATTCATTTTAGCCAAAAAAACTCTACTTCTAGGAGTATAATAATTCATATAGTCATTTTCCAAGAATTTGGCATTTGTGCTAACGAACACTTTATTATCCTTATGACTATAGAATAAACTTTCAACAGTTCCTTTTAGATACCCTACAAAGAATACCACTTTTGTTTTAGACTATAACTTGTTAGACTTTTCTTTCAACACATGTGCTGGACAACCCCAAATATGGAGATGTCTTATACTAGGCTTACGCCCAGTCCACAACTCTACAGGTGTTTTAGGAACAGACTTCGAAGGCACTAAATTCAGAAGATACATTGCAGTACTTAAGGCATATCCCAAAAAATAAATTGGTAGAGTTGAATAACTCAACATGGATCTAACCATATCTAAAAGAGTCCTATTCCTTCTTTCTACTACACCATTTTGTTGTAGAGTTCCAAGTGCAGTCAATTGGGATATAATCCCTTGTTTAGTCAAGTAATCCTTGAAATCCCCAAGAAAGTATTCAACACCTCGATCAAATCGAATGGCCTTTATGTGTTTACCTAATTGATTCTCAACTTCAGCCCTAAACTCTTTGAACTTTTCAAAAGTTTCGGACTTCCGTTTCATTAGGTACACATAACCAAATCTAGAGTTATAATCAGTGAAGGTAATGAAATACTTATAGCGACCTCTTGCTTGGATTGACATAGGACCGTATTCATCTAAATGTACTAGTTCTAACAACTCTTGGGCTTTTCTAGCTTTTGCATTAAAAGGTCATTTGGTCATTTTACCCTCCAAACAAGATTCACAAATTGTAAAACCATCAAAGTTCATGGGCCCTAAGAGTCCATCTTTGATAAGTCTTTGAATTTTGTTTGAATTAATATGACCCAAATGCAAGTGCCAAAGATATGCATCACTTGTAGAAGGAAACTTTCTCTTTAGTGATTTTACACGAGAGTTATTATCTAATCCAAAATTGTATAATTCATGCTTATCGGGAGTTAAAATATAAAGACCATCTACAATATTGCCAGAACAGATAAACATTTTATCCTTCTTTATTAAACATAATATCCATGTTTACCTAAATAAGTTGCAGAAATTAAATTCCTATAAACATTAGGTACATACAAACAGCCTTCCAATATTAAAACTGTAGATTCAAAACATAAATTAAACACTCCAATAGCTACAACTAGAATCCTGCTCCCATTAACCAAGGTAAGAAACATTTCCCCTTCATTCATTTTTCTGGTCTCCTGAAACCCCTGCAAAGATTTGCAGATATGATTAGTACAACCTGAATCCGCACACCACGAATCTGTGGGATTATGTATTAAACATGTTTCAAGAAGGAATGTACTTTTCATACCTTTATTCTTGGTAGCCTTAAAATATTGGACAATTCTTCTTCCAATGTCCTTTCTCACCACAATGGAAACACTTTCCTTTGGTTTTCTTTCCTTTGTTAGCAACTCCTATGGTAACTTGTTTACCATCTTGCTTGGCGAAGTCCTTCTTCTTCTTCTTCTTCTTCTTCTTCTTCTTCTTCTTCGTTTTACCCTTGCCTTTTGACTTAGGTTGAGAAGTAGAAACTTCAGCCATATTGGCATCAGCACTAGAAGTACCAAGGATGCCTTTTGCCGCTACCAACTCATTCATCAATTCAGACAATGTATAAACCTTTTTGTTCATATTATAGTTAAGCCTGAATTCCTGGAATGATTCTGCTAGTGACTGGAGTTTCATATCCACTTGGGATTCTCCATCAATATCAGCACCTAAAACTTCCAACACATTCAGATTAGAGATCATCCTAAGACAATGCTCCCTCACTGAAGTACCTTCAGCCATTTTGGTATTATAAATCTGCCTCATTGTTTCTTGCCTTGCAGAACGGCCTTGCTCACCAAACATCTCCTTCAGACTTAGCATTATGTCTGAAACTAGTTCTACATCCTGCATTTGATGTTGTAGAACATTTGAAATAGATGCTAGGATATAGCACTTAGCCATTTCATTAGATTTCTACCAACGACCATATCGCTGTTTTTCCTCAAGAGGAGCATCTAATGATGGAAAGTTAGGACATGGTTAAGTAAGCACATATTTGTGCTCTTCAACAGTAAGAATAATGTCTAAATTTCTTTTTTAGTCAACATAGTTGGATTCAGTCAGTTTGTTTTGATTAAGAATAGCAACAAGTGGGTTAAATGATGCCATGATTTTAAATCTGAAAATAACGAATATGAATATAATAAGTAAACTAGACATTATCAATTTAGCATATAAACATATAGTATGGAACCTGAATAAAACCATAATATAAAATATGCAACGACAACCCAATCCCATATTCAATATCCCTCAGCATAGAGTGAAAATTAAATACTATGATTGATTAAGAATTATTCTCATTATTAGTGCTATCATGATAACTCTTATCAAACACTAATAATATGCCGTTTTACATTTAGCCTTTAAGTAATAATAGTAAGAACTCAGCATAGAGGATACTATAATACTTAGTCTAGTGTATACCATTGTCTAGAATCTTGTGTAGCCACATTTCATCACCCTTAACAAGTTTATTTTGGAGTACCATGATACAAAACACCCTCCGCATGGAATGCAAAGCTCAAGGCTAAGACAAGGTGTTTGATCAAACCACTATAAACCAGGTAGTTCAATCTTGTAGCATCATGAAATAAATACTCTCCACATGGAATGCTAAGCTCGAAGCAAAGACAAAGTATATATTTCATACTACTATGAACAGACAATGGAGGCCATGAGATCCAACCCTTGTACCTCTCTCCCACTAGATATTTTAAATTAAAGGATTTTAAGATCAAGAACCATAATAATGCTAGAAACCTTGAAAACATAATCCTAATCTTATTAGAAATAAATTTCATAACCCTAGCATTAATATGAATTGTTTGACTATAAATATATAATGCAAGGCAAGCAACAATGCTCGTTCATCATTCAGATCTTTTTTTTGACAGAGTTTCAACCTATGGCGTCCGCTCTTGATAATAGCTCTTTTATCACCAGACCAAGACACCAATCAGTTTTTGGTGTAGGCAGGGATTGAACCCTAAATCTCTTCTACAACCATCAGAGACTTTACCAGTTGAGCTGATATCATGGTTTGTACATCCGCACATTAATATATATAAATATATATAAGGTACTTCAATCCTTATGACATACGGATTCCACATTATCAATGTATATATATATATTAATCAATTCATGAATACAAGCTTATCCGAAAGAGTAATACTCATATTAAAAACAAGTATTACTTCATAAATAATAATACATGTTCGAACCCACTTGCAATATATATATACGGATTCAATATGAAATAAAGTACTTGAATCCTTAATGCATACGAACTCCATGAGTATTAAAAACCATGACACGGCACCATTGATAATACGAACCAATACTATGAAAACATGGCACCGTATCAAAGAAGCATAATCAAGGTTCACACCAATTGTCAACAACCGAAGCAATTCAATTACATTCATATTCTCAAAATACAAATGATGTCTTTCATAAAAGAACACGACACATGGGTCCATGGATAACAAAATTTATGCAAAAAATTGAAACACAAAGATAACGGTTTTCTTAAATTCTAAAATTCAATCACATGTTATACAAACATGATATTGAAAATCTGGCTCTGATACCAATTGTTGGAAAATCTGGTTTTGTATCTCATACAAAACACACACAACGGAAGTAACAAACATGGATCTATTTCATTCATGATTGATAACATGCACTACGTAAATTTCAGAATTTAAGAACAAGATAGCGTACCTTAGTATGATGAAATTCAAAACAAAAGATTAGAAGTACTTGAGAACACTTTTAATCTTCACTCCAATTCCACTTTACGCCTAAGAAGTGTGGTCTCTCAATCAGTTTCCAAGAGAGAATAATCGAGTGGCTTCACTCACACATACACACCATTTCATAATGATGTCTCTCTTAAAATAAAATTCTGTATGTTTTTCTCTTTATAACTAACTGATTATCTAATTAGGCTAGTCTATTGGGCATTTCCAATTGGGTTTTAGTGTGTGGCTTGGAGTGGGACCAAAAGGGACTAATAAGACACTAGCTCCAATGGGCTTTGGGCTTTTCTGTCAACTCTTAACAAGTCTAAAGTTACCATTAATTATATTTAATACAACTATATAAATATAATTGTACTCTAGACCTTATTAATAAATTATATCCCAAGACTTTATTATACATGCAATCCCTTCATAAAATATTCGTAGTAATACAAAGTCATGAATGTAGATTGCCATTTTGAAGATTACTACATCTTAATCCTTGAGTGCTTGGTTTAATCTTTTAAGTTATTCATTATATATTTATGAAATCCAATTTTATAAATATATACTTTAATAACTCTTTACTAAAGTGGTTAGACTTAACACTCTGAATAATCAAACCTATTAAACTTATCTCAAGGGAATATTTTATATCTCTGTTGAGAGATTATGAATTCCATCATGAGAATATATATTCCATCAATGCTAAATATGGCTGTCCAACATACTGAGGTTTTGATCGTGACTTTAGATCTCAATCTTGATATATCAAAGTAACTTACACCTCATGATCAGGTCCATTATTCTCTTAGGATTAAGAGTTCATGCAAATAGAAGTCATGAGATTTATTATTCATTTGACAATCGTTAGGAGAATAATAAATCTCATAGCGGTCCAATTCAATATGTCTTAACTCTTAAAACATATCAACATACCAACTAGAAGTCTCCATGTCCATGATCAAGACAAATCATCTTAGTTGATATGTCATAGTCTTCACAGATGAAATGCCTAATTTCATCACCGACTACGAACTATAATTCTGAGTTTACAAAGAACTTGTAATTTATATCTTCTATGACTTTTCACATAAATCATATTCTATGCATCTCATAAACTATATGATAATGTCCAAATATTCATGTTATCATTATTTTAGATAATAATAAAACAACTTTATTAATTACAACATTAAGTCATACATAATGTCATACATAGCATCATATAATAGGATTTAAGGGCACTAATCCTAATAGAGGAATCCCGAAGAGAAGGAATCATCAAGTGGGATCCACCCAAGGTGTATCTAGACCCAACTATTCATCAGATTAGGCATAGCCCAGTCAAGGCAATTAGGTCAAGGAAATCGATGAGGACAACCTGCCTGAGGAGCTCGAGGAAGGGATACTTCTTGAGAGACTGGAAACAAGTCGACAGGGCCATAAAGTTGATGCCTAAAGATGATAGTAGTGACGTATGAGTAAGAATAGGAGGAAACTTCCAGATAAAGCACTCATCACCTCCACATTCAATGCAATATACCAACTCAACATGTCACATTGATGGCAGAATGACCCCTGAACAGTGCCCCCACAGCTTGTAACCTACTCGACCGTCACCATCAAAGTAGTGATGGGACAAGTATCTAAAGAAAAATCAATTGCCCTTCAAGTGGAAGACTGGGACGCAATCTAAGTAGCTATATATAGGGAGGTCCTCCTTAATAGGGGATCGAAAAAAGTTCAAAGATAGAAATAGGGAAGTGGAGAGAGAAAGTGACCATTGTAAAACCGAGAAATGTATTCCTAAAGAACACTTGCTCCTCGGCCTACTCGAGGAAGGACTTAAATAAGAATTTATTTTTTCTTGATATAATTCCTTATCTGTATTGTCATCTTTGCTAATCTATTTTCTTTAATTACCAACTCATGATTACAAGAGATCAAAGTGTTGACCTTGACTATCCACATCTACAAATTATTTGTATTGGGTCTCCACTCCTAGCCCAGTCACATACAGGTTGGGTCTAGTCATTAGTTTAGTCCCCTACAATTGATGCCATCTATGGGAAGGTCATCTTGAATCCTTGTGCATAGTTTTGAGTGATTAAAGAATGGAAAATTCAGCAAGAAATAGAACTGTGGCCGAAAGTGAAGGACATGGATCAGTGGGGTCTAAGTATAGAAAAGATTTTGTGAACATGGAGCCTAGAGGGGACTGAGCGTAAGCCCAGTCTCCTAGTATAAGGGCTTCACATGTTCGGTCTAATCATATAAGTCGGAGCCATTTTGTTTCGTTAAGGCAACCTCAAGGGACCAAAAGGTGTATGATCTTAGAGTGCAAGTTTACTAACTGCGATAGCAACTTCATCAAAGGGTACATATGAGGGAGCATAAAAGCCCAACGCCAAGTTCAAACGCCAGCTCAAGAGGGAAGTGGAGCCATAGAAGGAGAACAAGAAGCCCAAAAGGTAATGTTCATGGGGCACCCTCTCACTCAGTGAGGAGAGAAAAACACCCTCATAAAAGGAATAGAACACTTCCCTCGGGGAATATAGGGGGTGATGCCATGAGTAGGGCTTTGTGCCAAATCTCTCTGTCACCATTTTCGAGCTATATTGAAGATGTCGAGCTGCCCCGTTGTTTTACTCAGCCAACCTTCACAATTTATAATGGTAAAACGGACCTAATGGAGCACGTAAGCCATTTCAACCAAAGGATGGCCTTCCACTCCATAAATGAGGCCCTCATGCGTTAGGTTTTCCCATCAAGCCTCGGCCCCACAGCCATGAGGGAGGGAAAGTCCTTGAAGACATATTCAGATAGATATTGGGAGCTCTTTAATGAGATTGATGGAGATTTTGAAGATGTAGCGGTTTGCACCTTTAAAGTGGGGCTTCCTATGAGCTCAGACCTAAGAAAATATCTCACTATGAAGCCTGCATAGGATATGCACCAGTTGATGGATAGGATAGAGGAGTACAAAAAGGAAAAAGACAACTAAGTCCAGGGTAAAGGAAAGACTAAGGTTTTCACACCAGAACAGAGAGATCCTCGACTTGATAGTTTTGGCCCCAATAGGCTGAGAAAGGAGTTCTTTAACCAAGCACCCTAGCATAATGCACATGCAGTAAACTCCATATTCAAAAAGCCTGTATATCAAGTGCTGGAGAAGATCAAAAGCAAGCCTTACTTTAAGTGGCCGAATAAGATTGGGGGGGGTCTCACTAGATAGAATCAGAGCCTGTATTGTCAGTATCTACGAGATTTTCTAAATTAGTTAGCTAAGGCAGGAAATCTGAAGCAATTCATGCACCAACCATTCGGACAAGGAGAGCAATCAGGCTTTGGTCCTCAGAGGGACACAGCACCATGTCCATCCTTGGGGACCATTAATGTCATTTTTGCTACTCTAATAAGGGAGATTGGTCCCTTGTTTAGGATTATGCCCAACTCCCCACAAGTTGAGATAGGAGAGAAGCACAGGGAAACCAAGTGGAGAAAAGGTGAGGAGGAACCAGTCTTGCACTTCTCCGAGGTTGGTAAGGTAGGAACTTTCTAGCTCCATAATGATGCCTTCGTGGTCAAGCTACGAATTGGAAGTTTTGATGTGAAAATGGTGATGATAGACTAGGGAAGTGGGGCTGAGATTATGTACCTCGATTTGTACAATGAGCTAGGATTGAAGCCTGAAGATCTTAATAAATACAATGTCCCCTTGGTCGAGTTTGATAGAAAGACAATGATCCTAAGAGGGATGATCAAGTTGCCTGTTCAGACGGGGACCAAGGTGGTTGAAATGGACTTCATTGTAGTGGATGCCTATTTCCCCTACATGACAATTTTGGAAAAGCCTTGGTTCCATGCTATGGGTATTGTTTCCTTTACCTTACATGTGAAGGTGACGTACCCGACGAAGGGGTGCGTCGAGGAGTTATTAGGATGCTAAACTGTGGCAAGACAATGCATGGTTCATGCTGCAAGATATCAAACGCTGCAGATCAGTCACCTTGACCCAAACCTCGCATTATAGCAATCGATGATTGGTGACATTTAGGCTCTAGATGAGACAGTGGGAGCCAATGTACAATGCGAAGAGCTAGAGAAAATGATCCTCGGGTCGGACGAGGAGAAGTATTTCCAAGTGGGGACACAACTCCCATTGGATGAAAAGACTCAACTTCTGGTTTTCCTAAGAAACAACTTGGATGTGTTTGCATGGAGTGCATACGAAGCCCTTAGGGTCGATCCTGATTTTATATGCCATCACCTCAAAGTAAACCTAGTAGTAGTGCTAAGGAAGCAACAACCTCGGCAGTCCTCCAAGGAACATGCTGATGCGGTGAAAGAAGAGGTCAACAAATTGAAAAAGGTAAGGTCTGTCAAAAAGGTCTTTTATCCTGAGTGGTTGGCTAACACCATCGTTGTCAAAAAGAAGACAAGCAAGTGGAAAGTTACTGTGGATTTCACTGACCTTAATAAAGCCTGCCCTAAAGATCCCTTCCTGATCTTGAGGATTGATCAGCTTGTCAATGCAACCTTCGGCCATCTTTAGATGAGCTTCTTAAACTCTTTCCAGGGTTATCACTAGATCCTATTGGCATTACCCAACCAGGAAAAGACTGCGTTCCTCACACCAACCAGGAACTATCATTACCGAGTGATGCCCTTCAGTCTGAAGAATGCTGGATTTACTTACTAGAGGATGGTAATTAGGATGTTTGAAGCTGTTGGGAAAGAATGTAGAGGCCTATGTCAACAACGTGGCGGTAAAGAGCAAGGAAGTATCAGAGCACTTGGTAGACTTGGATGAAGTCTTCTCAATCTTGAGAAAGTTTAAGTTGCGTTTGAATACATCTAAGTGTTCCTTCGAGGCATGGTCTGGGAAATTATTAGGTTATATAATTACCCATTGAGGAATAGAAGTAAACTCCAATTAGATCAAGGCGGTCCATAATCTGCACCCACCCTGGAACCCGAAGGAGGTATAGCACTTGACCGGAATGACAGCCGCTCTAAACCGATTTATTTCTCGGTCGTCTAACTGATGTAGACCATTCTTCCAACTTTTGCACAAATGGAAGGACTTTGCTAGGACTGAGGAGTGCGATAGGGCTTTCGAGGAGCTAAAGAATTATTTGGCTCACCCCTCAATCTTGTCTAAACCTGAAAAAGAAAAGGTCTTGTATGCCTATGTAGCAATCATGGCCCACGTAGTGAGCCTAGTTCTAATTTGTACAGAGGAAGGGGTGCAAAAGCCCGCTTATTATGTGAGTAAGTCTCTCCAAGAAGGGGAAACATGGTATCTCCCCCTAAAGAAGGCCATCTTAGCCATCATACACACCACAAAGAAACTTTCCCATTACTTCTAGGCCTACACAGTTATAGTCCTCACCCAACTACCCCTACAAGCTCTGCTCCGAAAATCAGACTTCACAAGGAGAATGGCGAAGTGAGGGACCATCTTGGGAGTGTTTGACATCAATTACTTTCCCCAAACAGCCATAAAGGGTCAAGTTCCGGTCAACTTGGTGGCAGAATTCACTAAAGGAGCAGAAGGAGGAAAGAATGAGGAACGTGATAGAGTAGGTAGAGAAGTGATGGTCATTTTAGCATCCCCTTCACCATATTCAGAGCTGTATCTGAATGGGGCCACTAATCAAAAACGTTCAGGGATTGGAATTTTCATGATCTCCCCGATGCACATCACTATTGAGAAATCCTTGAGATTAAACTTCTCAGCCACCAACAATGAAGCAAAATACGAAGCCCTCTTGGCCGGCCTGAGATCTGTCAAAAAGCTTAGGGAGGGGGGGGGGAGTTAGTTAAAGTTTTTTGTGACTCAAGGCTAGTAGTGGGACAAGTCTAAGGTGAATTTGAGGCCAATGATTTGAGAATGCAGCGGTATTTGGGCAAGAGAAAACAACTACAAGCCTGCTTTGGAACCTTCACCATGGACCATGTTAGGGACATATTTTATGTAATTGGCTAATCCTTTGACAAAATGCACTTTACTTATAATTTGGTAGATCTAGGATGAGTTTAGTACTTCAAGAAACATGTTGTTCAAGCCAAGTATTAAATCCATGAAGATTGGACCAAGAAACAAGTGAAGAGAAACTATTCATTAAAGTTCGACAGATACCTCGACAAAAATAGTATCTATCGAGACTTAATAAACAAAGCTCGACAAAAGCAGAATCTGTCAAGATCTATAAAATCAGAATTTCCAGATCTAATTTTCGGCTCATGCTGACATGTATATGTAGGGTTTCTTTTCTCACAACCTTAGACATATGTAAGGCTTATTTTAAAGGTCGTTACATAGGAAGAACACATGCAAAAAGTGACCTAGGCATTATTCTCTCTGCAAAAAGTTACTGCATTTTTTGCGCCTTAAGGTTTTGTAACCAAGTACCTCTTGATCTTCATTGTTGATGAAGTGAAGAACTTTGTAGTTAACAACATCTTCAAGTTGCTAGAGTTAGTCATGTACTGTGATCCGTGCATCATTGGTTAGTCACGTATTAGGATCCATGTAAAAGGATAGCGTTCATATATTAAGAAGTTCAGAGGTTTTGAAGTGGTAAAAGGTTTCTGCTATAAGTTCATCTATGGGGATTGTAGAGTTTAGGGACAAAGGTTTTGTATTAGATCTGAAATTTCTCTTTACTATAGTGAATTGCTTTTCGGGAAGGTTTTCTCCTAGGTTTTTTACTGTGAAACTAGTTTGTTTCATTGGTTTTTCTAGGTCATCATATCTTGTCTTATTTACTTTTCCGTTGTGCATGATATTGGCATGATATTAATGTTTGTTTGTTTTAACAAGGTTTATTCATAATAAATATAATTAATAACTTGGGTTTAAAACTTGTTAATTCTATCAAACGGGGTCTAAATTTCCCAACAAGTGGTATCAGAGCAAGTTCACTCTTGTAAGGTCAAATTTATTCAATTATATGTTAGTTTTATTCCGTGCCAAATTTGCTTGTGATTTAGCAATTAGATACCCTGTATTTAGGTGAGAATTATGTAAGGGTAGTGTGTAAAAGAATGTGAAGAAAGCTCAAGAAGTGTGCACTCAAGAAAAACTTCGCGATTGGATCTCGCGACTAGCTCCAACTAGCAAGTTGCCAGAATGGCATACGTGTGAAGCATGCAGGGAAAGTTGAAGGGTCACACCAGTTATTGCACTACAGGACAAAACTTCCAGTCTCGCTAGGCAGTTAGCTCACGACTCAAACTTACGACTTGTTCTAGTCGCGAGGTCGAGTCGCCAGAATGCTATGTTTGGTTGTAACTGACTCTTCGCGTTCCTGATTCACCCTATTATAAATACCCTTATACCCACAAAATGTAATGAGCTTGTAGAGAGAATTTTGAGAGAGAAACAAGATTGACTCATCCACAATCTTCATCCTTTGATTCTCCAAATTCCTCTATTTTCACCCTCTCCATTGATATATCCTTGAGAGGTACATTAGTCAAATCCTTATCTAACCATGCCCATATTAGTAAGGAGATATTTTGGTGTTTGGGAAGCAGTTCAGAATGGACCAATTCATTTTGTTTAATGCAATGGGCTATTACGAGATTCGGTAAGTTAGAGAAGACAAGGTTTGGCGTAACCCTGTTGGAGCAAGAAGCTTGGAGGACTTAGGTACACTGGGTAGATTAGACTTGGAAAGTCTTTTGCAATTCATGTATCCCAACTTCATTCTTTAGTGGATTATTGACCGTTTGGAGGGCAGCGGAGAGATTTTTCGCCGAGCACTTTGGTTTCCTCTTCAATAACATATCACTATGTTATCTTTGTGTTTGCATCTTTATTCCCTTTCTCTTTACCTTTTAATTACTACTGTGATTGTGATTAATTATGGTTTAGAGTGTGTTACCAATTTGGTTATAGCTTATATTTCATATTCTGCACATATATTGTTTGATTATAAGCTTGTGTTGGTAATTTTTAATTTGGGGGTCTAAACGTTCATAGGTGTTTTACACACTATTTGAACTTTCAACTCTAATTGGATTAATTTCCTGAATGTGATCTTTAACGCCTATTGTTATGGATCGTGGACAATCTCTTTTGATTACTCCTTTATTTGATGACACTAATTATGCGTACTGGAAAGTTCGTACGAAAGCTTTTTTGCACGCTTTAAGTGAAAAAGTATGGCAAGCTGTTGAAGTTGGCTGGATTAAGCCAAAGGAAGCGCCGATGGATTAGGATGAAGTAATAATCAAAGCAGCAAATTTCAATAGTAAGGCCTTGAATGTTTTGTTTTGTGGGGTGACCAATGAGGAATTCAAGAAAATATCATCCATGGAAGTTGTCAAGGAAGCATGGACCATTCTTGAGACCACCTATAAAGGTACCAAGGCAGTAAAGACTGTGAAGTTTCAAAGACTCACTAGTAGTTTTGAAGAAATAAGAATGGAGAAGGATGAGACCTTTGATGAGTTCTATTCTAAACTCAAGGATATTGTGAATTCTGCCTTCAACTTGAAGAATCTATAGCAGAATCCAAAATTGTTAGGAAAATCCTTGGGTCCTTACTTGAAAGATTCCATGCCAAGATCACTACCATTGAAGAAGTGAAGGACATTGATCAAATTCCTTTGACTGAGCTTGTAGGAAACCTTCAAACCTATAAGATGGGATTAGGTTTAGTAATAAAAGGTGGAAAGAGTAGAAACTTGGCTCTTAAGGGTATAGAGGAAGAGACTGATGACTCTGAAGATAAAGATGAAAGTGAAGATGAAGATGATGATGAGGGTGAGGATCTAACCTTCATAGCTAATGAGATTATCAAGCTTCTTCAATATTAGAAAAAGGATAAGGACAAACCGTCTAGAAAATCTAAATCCTCTCGGAAGGGTAAGAGTGAGAAACCTCTTATCTAGTGCCATGAGTGTAAAGGTTTTGGTCATATGAGGATAGATTGTCCAAACTATCTTATGAAGGAAAAGACCAAAAATTCAAAAGGTAAAGGGTTGGTTGCTACCTTGAGTGATACTGAGAATGACTCTTCTGATAAGTATATGGATGAATGTAGTCACTTTATGGTTTTTACTGCCACAACCGATAAGGTGATTGTGGAGAGTGCTAGTAATAGTGAGGATTCTTCTGATGATGAAGTACCCAAGAAGTTGACCTTTCAAGAAGCCTATGATAAGCTATGCACTGAATTTTTAAAATCTAAAAAGACTTCTCATCTTTGTAGAAAAGAGCTTAATGAGGTAAAAACTAAAAAACCTAAACTGTTAGTCTAATTAGATGAGACTGCAAGGTTAGTTGAGCCTCTTGTTGTGGAGAATATCTCATTAGAAGAGAAGGTCAAGAATCTTGAGGTAAAGCTTAGTCAAGCTAGAACTCAAATAAAGAGGATGGCTAGTGCAAAACTTGATGAGGCCTTGAGTGCTTAAAAGCCTAGTTTTGATAAGGCTGACTTAGGATATGTTGACTCCTCTGGTCCCTCCTTTTCGATACCTTTAGGATCAAAGACTGTCATTGTGCTTCAATCTGAGAAAGGTGATAAATGTATGAAATCCAAAACTAATTTGACTAATTCTAAATTTTTTGTTAAACCTCACTTTAGGAAGTCTAGTAGTACAAAAACTACTCATGTTTGTCACCATTGTGGTATTTCTGGACACATTCGTCCTAATTGCTTTAAGTTGTATCCTCAAAAGCAAGTGTCCAAACAGACACAGGTTTCCTCTCATGGAACTACACATTTGTTTGGAGAGTTATTAAAAGTTTTGAGCTTTTTAACTCAATTTCAAGAGAATTCTAATTTTTCTATGTCTTTTAGTAGACATACTAGGACACGTGTCTTTTCACCTTTACAGCTAAAGACTCATGTTGTGTGGGTAAGAAAGAAGTCTAAGACTTAATTGTCTTTTCTGTTGTCCTCTGCTTTATTTCTTTCTATCTAAAGTAGGACTTACTTGCTTTATTTTTTACCTGTTTTGAGAATCATGCTTTCATGCATCTGCATCTATCTTCATACTGTTGTTTGTCTGTTTTTGTTTGGTTGTTTAGTCTTTATTTTTTTTATTTTTCAAAAAAAAAAAGAAAAAAAAAAAACAATGTGTGTTTGTGTATATTGGTACTTGTGTACCCTAGATGGCCATTGAAATAAAATTTTCTAAATTTTGTATTTCTTGTAACTTAGATGAGCATCTCAATGCACAACTAAGCAAAAGAGTTTTATGACTTGTGTTTGTGATGAGTACGATTAAGATTGTCTCTTATATTTCATACTCATATCACTTTTTTTGACGGGAAAGACTAGAAAATCTTAAGAGAAAGGCATAAATAACCATCTCACCACTAAAACTCGCAAATCATGTATAACATCTGTGTGCTTCGACATAGCAAAATTGTGATGTTTTGGCTTACATAATTGGGTATTTCTTCTCTCTCTTATATGCCCATGCATGATATGTTCAAAAAGAAAAAAATAAAAGCAAAAATAATTAAAATGCTTTTAAAAATGATTGCAAACGTGTTTCTAGGAGATGTAGGAGTTATAGAATGTACCTCGAAAGTGATAGTCCCCATTAAGCAATTATGATTGTGTGTGAGTGTATTTGATTCTCTCTAGTCTCAAATCTTCATAATATGAGACACTTATGCACTCTTGCTATGTTTCACACACAACACACAAATTCTTTGCTACTTTTGATACTTGTGTAGGTACAATGTAATTTGGCCATCACAAGAGATACATGTGTTGATATACGCTCGCTAAACTGTTTTAACTTATTTTTGAAATATAAAATTGGTTAGACTTTTTGTGTGTGTGTGTGTGTGTGTGTGTGTGTTTTGGATCTATATACTTTGCATCTTATTTGGGATGAGTTTTGAGAGCTTAATATGTTGGTTTGATGTTTGAATGAGTAGCTTGATTTATGCATTCATCTCTATGTGTTTTTCCCTTCTTGAAAAACCTCTTTTCTTCAAGCTCGATAACTCCTCAACATATCCTCGATAGATATCCTTTCTATCAAGCCTTCTTTTTGTGATCTCGACAGATCCTCGATAGCTTCTCGATTCATCGAGCAATATTTCTGAGCTCTCTGTTTGCCCGATAGATCCTCGATCCATCGAGATTTATGGTTTTTCTCTCGACAGCTTCTCGATTTGTCGAGACCCTCTTGCATGCATTGTTTTTCACATGTTTTGCATCTTTCTTTTATCTTGTCATCCATAACATCTTATTTCATTACATTCATGCATTTATATGGATTCCTTGTGCTCCCTTGATCATCTTTATGTTTCTCGGGTGAAGTTTTATAGCTTCTTGTACCCTTTGTCAATCATGACAAAAGGGGGGAGAAAATGTGGTTTCTTTTTAAGATTATACATGTTAGGGGGAGAAATACATGCTTTGTAAAGGGGAGTTGTGTTTCATCTTGTTAGGGGGATTGTTTACCTCCTTATTATTTTAAAAGCTTCTTTTAGCTTTTTGTACATCGGTCTTGTGGCCATTTTTACATACATTGTACTTATCTTTGATATATATATATATATATATATATATATGATGTGTGTTTTCTTCACCTACCTCTACATGTGTGGTTTCTTTTCTCTCTTTATACGAATGTTTCTTTATATATGCAATCTTTATTTCTGTTTCACACATGATGCCTTGATGAGTTTTGTTTAAGTGTTTCAAAAAGACATGTTGTGAAAGTCTATCATGCCATGAACTCTCTTCTTGCAAGGTTTTTCAAGAGTTTGTAGTATGGATAGATTTATTTTGTAATACAACAAGTGGTTATAAGTTTAGTGATTTAAGACTTCTCTCGTGATTATTTGTTTTGTTGTGGTTTTGTCATAGATTGCCAAAGGGGGAGATTGTTAGGGACATATTTTATGTAATTGGCTAATCCTTTGACAAAATGCAATTTACTTATAATTGGGTAGATTTAGGATGAGTTTAGTACTTCAAGAAACATGTTGTTCAAGCCAAGTATTAAAGCCATGAAAATTGGACCAAGAAACAAGTGAAGTAAAGCTATTCATTAAAGCTCAACAAATACCTCAACAGAAATAGATCTATCGAGACTTAATGAACAAAGCTCGACAGAAGCTCGATAGAAGCTGAATCTATTGAGATCTACAAAATAAGAATTTCTAGATCTGATTTTCGGCTCATGCTGACATGTATGTGTAGGGTTTCTTTTCTCACAATCCTAGACATATATAAGGCTTATTTTAAAGGCCGTTACATAAGAAGAACACATGTAGAAAGTGACCTAGTGCCTTATTCTCTCTGCAAGAAGTTACTATTTTTTTTGCGCCTTAGGGTTTTGTAACCAAGTACTTCTTGATCTTCATTATTGATAAAGTGAAGAACTTTGCAGCCAAAAAAATCTTCAAGTTGCTAAATTTAGTCACATATTGGGATCCGTGCATCATTGGTTAGTCACTTACTGGGATCCATGCAAAAGGGTGGCGTTTATATATTGAAGAGTTTAGAGGTTCTAAAGTGGTAGAAGGTTTTTGTTGTAAGTTCATTTATAGGGATTGTAGAGTCTAGGGACAAAGGTTTTGTACTAGATCTGAAACTTCTCTTTACTATAGTGAATTGCTTTTCGGGAAGGTTTCCCCCCAGGTTTTTTACTGTGAAACTAGTTTGCTTCATTGGTTTTCTTGGGTCATCATATCTTATCTTATTTACCTTTGCGTTGTGTATGATATTAATATTTATTTGTTTTAACAAGGTTTATTCATAATAAATATAATTAACAACTTAAGTATAAAACTTGTTAATTCTATCAAACAAAGTCTAAATTTCCTAATAGACCAAGTATCTAGGTGTAAGAACACTCATGCTAATTTGTTGGAAACCTCAGCCACTTCTATAGAAGAAAGCTTCCCAAAGGTCATAATGGTGGAAAATCCGGCAACCCCACGTCATGACAGCAAGGCCCCCAAACAAGTAAATGTGGTGCACATCGATTTGAGCTAGATGGATCTAGTTGTATCATTCAGTAGGAATGGGATGCTCCCTAAGGATAGAATCGAGGTCGAGAAGATTTGAAGGAAGGCACCACATTATTGGCTTTCCGAGGAACAAAAATTGTACAAACGCTCTTTCTCGAGCTCCTACCTATTGTGTGTACATCCCAAGGCAGTAGAAGCTTTGTTGGAAGAGCTTCATGAAGGAGTCTGTGGTAGTTACACTATGGGAAGGTCTTTGTCGCACAGGGCTCTAATGGGGGCTAGACATTATGGGACTATTCCCAAAGGCCATTGGAAACTAAAGATAACTCCTTGTCGAGACTGATTACTTCACAAAGTGGGTTGAAGCAGAACCCCTCTCTAACATCCAAGACTAAGACATGAAGAGATTCGTTTGGCAGAACATTGTCACAAGATTTGGTGTGCCACACATTCTCATCTCGGACAACGGACTCCAATTCAACAACAAAGCCTTTCGAAAATACTATTATGACTTGGGGATAAAGAACATGTACTCCACACCAGCCTACCCGCAAAGCAACAGACAAGCTAAGGCTACTAACAAGGTTATAGTGGATGGATTGAAGAAGAGGTTGGACGAGACTAAGGGTAAATGGGTGAATGAGCTATCTCACGTTCTATGGGTATATCGCACTACGCTGAGGAGGTCGACAGGTGAAACCCCCTTCTCTATGACGTACGGTTCTGAGGCAGTTATCGGTCTGGAGACGGGGTTCCCAACAATGAGGACTGACTAGTTTAACAGTAGTAGGAATGAGCAACTCCTCTCTACAAGTTTGGACCTGATTGAAGAAAGAAGGGAGGTTGCCACTATCAAGTTGGCTCATTCCCAGCAGAGACTTAGTCAGGGGTATGATAAAGGCATCAGGACGAGAGCGTTTATGCTTGAAGATTTGGTCCTAAGAAAGGTTGTGGGAAACATGAAGAACCCTACATAGGGGAAGCTGGGCCCCAACTGGCAAAGGCCCTATTGGGTCACAACAGTGGCTAGGACAAGGGCTTATCACTTGGAGTACTTAGACAAAAACCCACTCCTTCGGCCATGGAATGTAAATAACTTGCGTAGATACTATTATTAATAAAAGGAGCTAATGTTATTCATATTTTTGACTTGATTTAAGTTCCCGTCTTTTCTACATTTTCTTACTACTATGTCTATTATGATGGGTAATCAAACCTGGGGTCACAAGGGCCAACCTCTCTATTAATTTTTAAAAAGGGTTGAACAGAACCTCGGCAATGTTCGACTCCTCAGTCACCTGCTTTGGGTAAATTAACTCTTACAAAAGAAAATTAAATAGAACCTCGACAAGGTTTAACTCCTTGGGTCACCTGCTTTGGGTAAATGAATTTTTTTAAAAATGGTTGAACAGAACCTCAGCAAGGTTCTACTCTTCAGGTCACTTACCTTAGGTAAATTAACTATTACAAAAGAAAATTAACAGACCCTTGACAAGGTTCGACTCCTCAGGTCACCTGCCTTGGGTAAATTAATTTTTAAAAATGGTTGAACAGTACCTCAGCAATGTTGGGCTCCTTGGGTCACTTGCCTTGGTTAAATTAACTCCTACAAAAAGTTTTGAGTAGGACCTCAGCTAGGTTCGACTCCTTGGGTTACTTGCCTTAGGAAAGTTAATTTTTAAGTAGTTTCAGGTTAATTTGAGTTCTTTGGATCGATGACCACAGTTAATAGTACTTTTATCATAACAACAAAGGAAAAAAAAAGTAAAAAAATAAAGGGCAACAATAGAACAATTGTCATAAGAGCATCCTTATCAAGACTTCTAAAAAATTTAGCATTTACCCTCTCAAAACCTATATTTATAACATATAAAACACCACTTTACAATACAACCTGTAATACCCCAAAAAAAAAAAGAAAAAAAAAGAGAGATTAAAAGGAAGGGTATTTAAGTAAATCTTTTGTGGGATTAATTTTATAATTAATAATTATAAGGGAGTTTTTTTAGAAAATAAGGTTGAAACCCTAGCTATATAAGCTTATTAAATCAATGTATATGGAGAGATATTTTGAGAGAGGAGACTACCCGAAAGACTGAAGTAGAAAATGATTGACTACACCCTCAAGGTAAGAGCCTAAGAAATCTCATTCTTGGTCAGATTCAGGTTTTATATGGATTTAGATTATATATATAAATATATATATATATATATATATATATATATATATATATATTATGGGAGTATTTCAGCCAACAGCGAGACTTTCTTTAGGCATGGCTTGGGTCTGTTCTGCATAATTTTTCTTAAAGGAATAGTACCAAATTGATGGAGTTAGAAAAAAAAGAAAAAGAAAAAGAAAATAAACGCTTGGCGAAAAGAAGGAACACCAACTTCTTTATGATTTATTATTACTTGTTTATTGATTTGGTAGAGGAAGAATAGTGATTCCATAAAAACTTGTGTCAAAGCTTGATTGGTGTGATTTGTCCTCATGCAAAAAGAAAGCTAGAGATAGTAGTGTCAAATAATCCCCTTGACAAAGCAACGCGCCAACGCCAGCTTCATTCTAATAATACTATTGTTATTATCATATTACTATTATTATTAGTTCTTTGGTTTGGTAATTAGGCGTTTGGGGAAGTCAGCAAATGATCATGGAACATGATCTAGGCGATGCTTTAGACCCTATAAGACAATATGTATCCTAGGTTTTATTAGAGGCAGTAGAGGATATATACAATAATTTTTACTTTGAGATAGTAAAAAGAAATTATTGGATATTATTAGTAGTTGCTCTGTTGGCCGGATACCGTTATAAGTTATTTTTAAATTATTTGATTATTGAGTAAATGATACCTACAAATTGTTTTAGGTGATACCTATGGATTTTAGAAGAAGTGTTAGGGAGAAGTTCTTTTGGTATGACTTTTGGAGGTAAGTAACCTTATCCTAAATGGTTTTATCTTTGCATATTTTAACTACTAAAAATTGTTACAGTTGTTACAATTTATTTCTATTGTATTACTGATTTCAAGTAAAGAATTATCACAAATATATCTGATTACTGAATATATGATATATTTTATTTAATTGTTTTTAGCTATACTGATTCAAAATAAAGAATAAAGAATTTCCACCAATAAATACGAGCATTGAATATAAGATTTATTTTATTTAATTGTTTTTAGCTATATTGATTTAAAGTAAGAATATAAAAATATCACAAATATATTTGAATATTGAATATATGATTACATATATATATATATATATATGTATATGTATATGTATTTGAATAAGATATTTTTTGTTAGAAACTATGATTTCATATATATGATTATGTTCAATCTGACTATGAAGTTATTCTGATACCCAGCCAATAGGGGGTTATTCATTGGTACTCTGATACCCAAACCAATGGGGTTTATTCATTGGTACTCTGATACCCAACCAATGGGGGTTATTCATTGGTATTCTGATACCCAAACCAATGGGGGCTATTCATTGGTACTCTGATACCGAGCCAATGAGGGTTATTCATTGGTACTCTGATACTCAGCTAATGAGGGTTATTCATTGGTACTCTGATGCCCAGTCACGGGGAAATAGCGTGACCATAGTCATAAGATTGTTAAGAAAATGAATTACGTTTGAATATTTGAACTGTTTTGAGTCCTTAAAACTACATATGTGATTTTGGAAATGTTTGAGTATTTGAACTATTTTGAGTCACTAAAATTGCTTATGTGTTTTTGGAACTTATTGTAAGTTATAGCTTTTGATATATGAAAAACCGACCACTTTCTAAACCGACTACTTTTTAAACCATTTATGATATATTTGTAAGATTAAAGTATGTGATCTATTTGCAACTTATTATTTTAAGACTATGAAACTTCTTTTTTTATTTTTGATAACCCATAGCATATTATAACTTTTGAAGGCTCATATTACATCTTATTACTTTAGAAATCTATTGCTTGATAGAACTTATTAAGATTTTGGTTATTTATTGAGTTGTCAACTCACCCCTTTTTCCCCTCCAAATTCAAATTATGAAGAATAACAAGTTTTAGAAGTTCTGATATTATGTTGTGAGCGGGAAAAGAAGCTTAGTGATTTTGGGATTGAATGGTCTTCGAATAGTTTTATATTTATTGGCCAATTGGTATTATGTACATAAGGTTTGGATTTTGTTCCTATTAAATTATTGGAGATCTATTCATAAAGAAATTGTTGAGGTATTTTGGATTTAATTGATTTAATTTGAGGGTAAATTAGTTGCTAAGAAGGCCTTACACACTTGTAAAGGGCTTACTTTATAAGCGTGCGGCGGTTGTCATGTGCCTATCTTTATAGTTGGGTTCGGGGTGTGACACAACCTATATCAAAACTTCTATTTTTTTTACCATTTCATTTAAATATTGTTTCTTTATTATTTTTCAATAATTTTTTATTTTTCCTCTCTCCTCTGTCTCTCTCTTTCTCACAACACCGTCGGCGGCCACACTTCCACATCCACTCACCACCACCACCATTGGTATAACAAAACCCAACAGCCACTACACCCAACAGCCAGTAGCCACCTCACCCAGCAGCCAACAACCACCACAAACCCACCACACAAACCCAACCACAAACCACCACAGCATAGCCATAGCCACCATCACCGGCGGCACCCATAACCTCTGCAAATCGGTATTCCCACCACCCAAAACCAAATCAAAGACTCAACAAACTAACATCAAAACCACCAATCAAACCCAGTACCACCACAAATCACAAACCCATGTTAGAAATCACAAACCCAAAATTAGAAAGAGCATATTTTTGAAATTTCTCACCCAAAATCAAATCACAAAACCCACCCAAACCCAGCCACACCTGTCGAAACCCAGCCATGCTCGCCGAACCACCGCAACCCAGCTACCCCAATCAACAGCAGAGACCCATAAACCACAAACTCGACCTCATCTTCTTCACGGTTTTGCCGAACCACTACCACCATGGTTTTCAGTTGTAGATGCCGGTGAATGAAGGAAAGAGAAAGAGATATGGTTGGTGATCAAGAATGAGAGACGGAAGAAAGCCAAGAAAAGGAGAGAGAAAAAATATAAGAAGAAAAGTAAGCGGGTCTCACGGAATAAAAAAATAATATAGCTTTTACAATCGGTGAACAGTGCGGTCTCAAATTTGAGACCGCACTATTCATCAATGCCAAAAATTATGGCATTTGCAACCCTTGATGGAACAAGCTTTTGGGTCAAAAATGCTAAAAAAAAGCATCTTTTAGCATTTACAACCCTTAATAAGAATGCTCCAAGGAAAGGAAAAATACTTGTCATTAATTAGAGAATGAGGAATTACAAGTCAAAGTCCTATTACAAAAAAGAGGAGTCAGTTATCGAGCCCTAAGCCATTTTTACAAAATTTTCCTAAGTCCCCTAATCCTCATTTCTTGACCTCACCCTCCTTCTGCCCGCCTTTAGTTGGAGCAGACGAGCTGGGCCCTTGAGTCCTTAGGGCAGGAGGGAAGATGTTCCTCTCTGAGTTCCTCAACTCTGAGGAAGGGCTCACCGCAGCTGCATTAATGTTCCATGTAGTCGTCCATTACATGCATGATGCTGGTTTTTCTCCTCTTTTATATGTATATATTATATAGACACACATATGGTAAGCATTAAAGAATTTCGGCAATGGTTCTCTTGCTTGCACATGGGATAAGGAATAGACTGGGATGGGATACATGGTAATTATTCGCACCGCCACCACTAGATCAAAATCAAACGGCTAAGATTTAGATCTAGCAAACTGTTATCAACGGTCCGGATTATCAGGCTAGTGGACCCAGATGCAATAAGTCTGACTCTGACACACCCAGATAAGTTCATTTTTGTTATTTAGGAAAACATTTGAATGGATCCATAAAATCATACATATGTATTTGGTCAATATATGTAACATGAAATTTGAACCAACTTCAGGAAAAAAAAAAAAATCACCAACGAGCAATAATGCTGTGTGATACTGATACATGACTAAAACTTTAGAAAATAATCACACCTATGGTTTTTATTTTATATAAACGTGCTCACTGAAGAACAAAAAAATAATAATAAACGTGATACATGTAACTTTATAAAATAAAATCACACATATGGTCTATGTATGCATCTTGATATACATAATTAAAGTTAACAAAATATTCTACAAAAGGAAATCATCTATATATGGACGATATATGCTTTTTTTTTTTTTTTTAAGAAAGAAAAATTGAAATTTTATTAAGAAAGAGAAGCAAAATGGGCTAGATAATATGACGAAACTTGTGAAGTTACATCTTGATAGAGTGCATAATCATTTTTATTCTTAACAAAAAAAAAAAAAAAAAAGACTTCACTCATATTTTCAACTTTCATGCGAAAGAAAGAGAGTTTTAAAAAAGAAAAAAAAAAGAAAAAACTAACGTCCATATTTATTCCCTCCTATTTAACTATTTAACCCACGTTCTTTGTCTTCAGCAGCCAAACACAGTTCCATTCTTTTGTTTTGTTTATCATGTCTATAAGATAAGATTCCTCCACCCAAACCAGACTTTTGCTTTATTCAGCCAAAAAAAAAAAAAAAACGACACTTTTGCTTCTCTATAAAATTTAAACCAATCACATTCTCATACACTTCCTTTTCCATCTTGTTTGGTAGGTAAAGCTGTACTAATACTATTACCAAATACTACCTACCTGTAGTATTGTGCAAATTGGTACAACCCCATTGTGCATTAGCTTCTTTGACACAGATTTTTGATGATGGGGAAGATAGGGTGGGTGTTATTGGTGGTGTTGTTGTTTGTTCAAGCAGTGCTTGCAATAGATGGTGTTAGTGTGGACAGGTTGAACATATGGCCAATGCCACATTCTGTGAGCCATGGACGTGAAAGTCTGTTCTTGAGTAAGGATTTTGAGCTCAACACTGAGGGGACCAAGTACAATGATGGTTCTGGGATTTTGAAAGATGGGTTTTCAAGGTTGCTGGATATGGTACGGGTGGCTCATGTTGCAGATGGTAATTTTTCTAAGATTGATATTTCGCTTCTGCTCCAGGGTCTCCATGTGGTTGTTTTGTCAGCAGATGACCAGGTACTGTTTCTTTTCAGGAATTGGTTGATGTTTCTATGTGGGTTTTGCTTATTTCCTTTTTTTTTTTTTTCTAATTCCTCATGAATTGGCATTTGGCACTGGATAATGTTTTCTGATTACATTTTTTTTTTTTCCTTTTGTCTATTTCCAACGAGTTATGCATGTGGGCATGAACATGATTAATGATTTTGAAGATAGAATTTATTATTTTTCATATATTTATAAAAGATTGGCTAGTTTCTAATGAGGATTTGTGTAAAATGGTTTTCTTTTGGGTCTTATAAGTGTAAGGAATAAGTACATTCATTTGCATGTTGCTTGGTGTAAACTTTTGGAGAAGAAGAAGTAATCTGAACAATTGGATAATGTGTTAAATCCTCCCTTTATTTTCTCAAACAAGGGAAATAAGGGACCTGCTTGGGTTTTTTTTTTTTTTTTAAACTGTATTGGGTAATAGTTTTGGAGATAAATATAGTAGCTTCTATAATCTAGGTTCATCTCTCTTTCCCTACCTTCATATATATAATTTCTTGGCTTCTCTGCCTCAACTGTTCAAAATGCTCCAAGACTATTTTATTGGGGAAATTTCCAATTTCATATGTGCTTTTTTTTATTATTTTTTATTTAAAATAAATGAATGCAGACATCAATCACTGAAAGCTCTTCTTTGCTGTGCAGTTACAATACGGTATTGATGAGTCATACAAGTTATCAGTTCCTGCATCTGGGAAGCCTGGTTATGCTTATCTTGAAGTGGGTGAAAATAATTCCTTTTCTGCTTGTTAGCACCATATGAAGTTTCATTTTGATATACTTTAGTGTTGGTGATTATAAGTCTGCATTACCACCTGCTTAAATTTACAATTATGCAGTTTTCTTGTGCTATGTTTTGGGACATTATCACTCAATATAGATTGAAAATTTACATATAAATAAGGTTCTTCAGATTTGCCTTGACATATTGAGAATTATCTTGACCTTTATCTTGAGGATATTTACAAGGGTATCTTTCTTTAACATGGAGAATGAAAGCAAGAATTAGTAAATCTGTCGTTCTTTGAAAATATTGCTGTGACATTTAATATCTCATTACATAGATGGTGATTGATTTCAACATAGAAAAAGGCTAAAGTATTCGTCTTACCAAATTAACTTTTGCTCCATTCAGCTAATAGCCTATAAGGAAATATTGACACATTTTTATGAAGACTATTATAACTATAAAATTTTAAGATTTTAACAACTGATAACCTTCGCAAAAGACGTGTGCTAGTTCTTGATTCTATACGTGTAAGAATTGTGGGGAGTCAATGGATCATCTTCTTCTTCACTGCCCCATAGCTTGTGAGTTGTGGTCGTTGGTGCTTTGTTTGTTTGGTATCCACTGGGTTATGCCTCTCAAGGTTATTGGGTTATTTGAGTCTTGGCAGGGTATGTTTGGACGACATCGTAACATAGATTTGTGGAGACTTGTGCCTCATTGCTTGTTATGGTGTATTTGGCATGAAAGAAATGCTAGAAGTTTTGAGGGATGTGAATTCTCTATGTTAGAGATTAAGTCTTTTTTTTTACACACTTTCCTCGATTGGAGTGTGGTCTTTTGTCATATTTCTTGTTCTTCCCTTCCTATTTTACTTGATCGTTGTAACCTTGGTTCTTGATTTGTGCCCCCTTAGTACATTCCCAATGTACTCGGGTTGGCTGTTTTTCTTTGCTTATTAAAATTTTCGTTACTTATCAAAAAAAAAAAAAAAAACTATAAAATTTATCTTAAACAAATTCTGAGGTGGTTGGACCATAAACCATGTAAAATTAACAAGTGTAAGTTATTTCTAAAAGCTTTAGTCATATTGCATATATTGGCCACAGCTTTGTATTTTTAGGCAGCTTGAATCCTAATTTTTTAGTGCTAAAACTAAGCTAATTATTTCTGTACAATATACCATTCATGGAATTTTGTTCAGCATTGAATATACTTGATAAAGTCAATCTCCACAAATTTGTTAATTCTTGTCTTATATATTTCTAAATTGTCCATGGAATAAATACGATGGGGGGGAATTTAGTTGGAGACTGTAGCCAGTGTTGGTGTCTAAGATGGAAATGTGTTGTTTGCACTTGGCAACCTCAAACAACATGACCAATAATCCATGATTTGGTTGTCAATATTGAGATGTCATATGGATGGCCATTTATCAGATCATTGATGACTAGCATAGGTTGTGTTGTAGCTTTTGATTAGTTTATGGTTTTGTGATCAATTGTATTCTAAAATGATGCAGGCACATACAGTTTATGGGGCTTTGCATGGATTTCAGGTCATGTGCTGCTTTTTATGACACTAAAATATGTTTCTTTTTACCTATCAAAAAAAAAAAAAAAAAAAGTTTCTTTTTTCTTATTTAATTGAACACATGTAAAAATCCTTAATGTTTCTTTTGAAATTAAATATTACAGACATTCAGCCAATTATGCCTTTTTAACTTTACAACTAGAGTAATTGAGGTTCCTATGGTCCCATGGACTGTAATTGATCAGCCAAGATTCTCTTTTCGAGGGCTCTTAATAGGTGAGATGCCTTTCATTTACTCCTGAACAATATTTTTTTTTATTGTTGATACGTTCTATCCTCTATCTTTGAGGATATGATATTCATAGTTAACAATCTTTAATTCCTATTTTTTTATTTTCTCCTTTTAATTATAATGTGCATATTTAACATTAATTGATTTCTGGAAATTGTAAAGATTAGATAACCTTTAGTTCAACTTCTTCATATCAATGATTATACAGTATGGCCACTAAGTTTGATGCTCAACTTGTACAAAACCTCATACAAAAGAACTACTGAGATTGTTCTGCTCTGCCTATTGAAAGACTAGCCCTTTGTCTTTCATAGTATGAGAAATTATAACTTGTACATCCATTCCATCATGGTCTGACCATGTACCTAGAATGGTATGATACATGATTGATGGATATGGACCAGTCAAGGACCATATATGAGTTTAGTCATATCTTTAGTCTACTATATCCAGTAGACCTATTTCATAAATCGCTAGTTTATGCTAATAATTTCACAAGAAATTATCAAAGAATTATTTGTTCATGATAGAGGCTTTATAAATTACTATATTGTGCCACATAACTCTTAACATGTCTACCTCAAAATTTCAGGATACAAATGAGAACATGGCGTAAGTAGATCTGACACTTTTGGTTATTGACAATTTGAAGTAAGAAAGAAAAATTTTAAAATTTTGTTTTGCTGACTTGAGGATGAAATTGTTGCAGACACATCTCGACACTATCTGCCATTGCCAGTGATAAAGAATGTTATTGATTCAATGGCCTATGCAAAGCTGGTATGGGCTGTATAACTCAGTGCATGCTGTTTTCAACAACCATGCTCAAGAACAGAAAACTCGAATTTGCAACTGTTTCTGTGATAAAAATTTATGCAGCTTCAAATCATAGCATATTGCTGCAATTGTTCCTGAACCTTTACTTTGTTAGATTTATAATTTAGAGCACTTTTCACCATATTTTGTTTGAGAACAGATATGAAATTACCGTATGCTTCACACTTGTACCGTGGAATAAAATCAATTATCAATGCAATAAAATCTTGACTACTGTGCCTTAGTTAGTTGTCTTGTTTCTTATTTGGGTGGACCATACTATTAGCATATTGAATACTTTAAGTAGAGCGATATTGTTGCTCAAGTTTGTAATAACTAGTAATATGAATATAATGTAACTGCATATTATTGCCACTTGCCAGCCTTGTGGTTGCTGTCATTAACAGCTTGAAGAAGAGAGGTAGATGGTCATTAACAGCCTCAGTGATGGTGGTTGGAAAATGTTTTCTAGAGATCAAGAAAATTTTGTGTATATTTGATTTTATGTGCTGACTTTGTGGGACTGGCTTCAATCAATGCAGAGATAAGTATGAACCGAGAAAAAAAAAGGTCTTCTTCAATTAATGCAAATAGTCTTCTAGAGTTTGGTGTACCTAAATTAAAGTTCTACCTTGAACACATATATCCCTCTGATTGTTATGAGAAATTAATTTAATTCCATGCAATACCATACTTTTATCTATCAAAAAAGTGATACCATATTTTTGCCTAAGTGACTGATATGCTGACTATCACCCACTTTCTTGCAGAATGTGTTGCACTGGCACATTGTAGATACACAGTCTTTTCCTTTGGAGATACCTTCATATCCAAAACTGTGGGATGGTGCATATTCAGTTTCAGAACAATATACATTTGCTGATGCTGCAGAAATTGTGAGGCAAGTAATTTTTGAATCTACTTCACTGTCTAGTTATTACCTTCATCTTTCATTATTCTTCTCATATATTGATAATTAATTTTTGCAGTTATGCTCAAAGACGAGGGATCAATGTATTGGGTGAAATTGATGTTCCTGGACATGCTCGCTCATGGTAGCTACTACCTCTGCCAAGTCTCATTGTAGTCTAATTTCAATGTGTAAAGAAAAAAAGAAAAAAAAACCTTCCTTAACCAAATCTATTTATTCCTGATACTCAGTACATTGAATTTATCCTTTCTGTTACTTGTGCTGCATTTTACAAACTATCCTTTATTGTTTTTTTTCCTGTCCAATCAACCTTTCTGCTTTTTGAAACTACCTCTTGCATTATTGATTGACATCTTAATTCTTTTGATTAACAATAATTTCTCATTGGCATTTCTTTATTAAAATTTCATCTTTCTCCCTTCATCTAATTCTTGGAATATTGAACATCTTGTCATGCACTACAGCAATGACTACTAGAGCTTCTTTCACTTCAAACTCTGCGCATACATAAGTTCCATGGACTGTCACTCTGGCCTAATGTAACTACTGACTGAATAAAAGAATTGCCAGCTGCAGCTAGAAAAGTTTGTATAGCTCTCTAACATACTCTTAGCAAGACATTTTGGCCTTGAAGTTGCGTGGAGAATTGTAGATCCTAGAAGATTGTTGGATTATTATCTCCTTATGATAGGAAAAAAAAAAAAAATCTAATAGCTGTGTTTTTCGTTTTAGGTAGCCCATAAAATTTATGAACTTTTTATATTGTTTAAGAGTACCTTGTGATCCAAGTTTTGAAGATAATTTTTAATACCTCTAGTAAAATTCTGTTACTTGTCTTAACAACTCAAACTAGTAAGCTTTACAACCACGTAGTATTACAACATAGTTCCATGAATTGAAAAAACTTCTGAGCTCAAAGACACCACTCTAAAGAACTTACCTAGCCAGGAAAATTGAAGACACCAATGTAGAGGTGTTAGTGCTTTGAATCATAAAAAGAAAAGTAAATCTTTTAAGTATGTCAAATTACCGATTGTCCCAAAAGTTTAAACTATTGGGATATGGTAAATTTAATCATTTAACCAATACTTTTAACACTCCCTCTCACGTGTGGGCTGAAATTACCTTTTAATAGGCGAGGCCCAACACATGGGAATTTAAATGGGAGGTAGAGTGGAGGAGACAAGGATCGAACCCAAGATTTCATGCTCTAATATCATGTTAAATTACCGATTGTCCCAAAAGCTTAAGCTGTTGGAATATGGTAAATTTAATCATTTAACCAACACTTCTAACAAAATACACAAAGTACAATCAATACAAATTGAAAAATGATAGGCATTGGTTGTTTTCCGAGCAACATGTTAGTGTATATCTGTCACACTTCCCTATATAATTAAAGTTCATTTTGAGATATTTACAAAGTCATAGCAACCAAAGAAGAGAAAGGGCTCTAATGATATTCTTAGTTTCTTATATGCATCATGGTCTTCTAAGGTCTAGAGATGAACTGCTCTTGCAATGACTTTGCACTAAGTTGTCATGGTAGCTCACAGTTTAAATGTTTAGGGGGATTGGCTATCCTTCCCTTTGGCCGTCCAAGGATTGTCTGGAGCCACTTGATGTCAGCAACAAATTCACGTTTAAAGTAATAGATGGAATTCTATCAGGTAATATCACAATTTCCTCTTGAAAAAACATTGCACCATTGTTCCCATTAAGAAAATGGTACCTTTAGTTTCTGAAAGCATTAATATAATTTTTTTTTAAGACCAATGTTTAAAAAAAAAATATATTTATATTATATATATATATATATATATTTTTCAGATTTCAGCAAAATTTTCAAATTCAAGTTTGTTCACTTGGGAGGTGACGAGGTTAATACAAGTAAGTTCAATGATCTTTCATATAAATATAATTAATGTTTATTGCTGTTCTGAATATTTCCTATTAGTCTCTACTGTGATTAGTTGAGATAACAGGATTTATTTTAATGACCTTGGAAATTATAGGAGAGATGGAGTTTTTTTCCTTTTGCTTCATCTTTTATTTTTGGGGGTGGGGGAAGGGGTGAAGCAATGAGGATATATCCTCACCCATGCACACACACTGGGTGAACCTGTGAAAATCATGTGGAGCCGGTTCCTTTGGGGAATAGTCAAACTAAGGACCTCTGCTTCATGAGGCATGGTAGTCAGCAAAACTTGCTTAACCCTTGGTATTCAAGTTTTCAGTTGATGCGGTCATATGGCCAAGCTGGGAATTTTCTCTTGGTTTGGATGATCAGATAACTAACTGTTTGGATGCAACAACCAAAGATTACTATAAATGGTGTCATGGACATCAAGGAAAACATAAAACTAGATCATGAAGTATCAAAGATATATGAGGCTGTCTTTTTAAATGAAAAATGGACATCTTAGAAATGTGATCCATAAGTTGTAAATGACTAATCTATTTAACATTTCCTTGGTTTCTCTCCATTAGGATAAATTTTAAGAATCCACAACTTAATCATTTCTTTATTGGTGTATGCCTTTTGTAGATGATATATTTTTAATGGATGAAACTATACTTGAAGTTAATTTCAAGTTGGAACTTTGTCATGACACCTTGGAATCTAAATGTTTTCAGTTAAGTGGGACTAAAACAAAGTAGATGGAATGTAAGTTTAGTAAGAGTAGAAACAAAAATGAAGGGGCTGTAAGACTTGATGGTCAATAGATAACAAAGAGCTAAAGTTTTTGATATCTTGATCAATAATCCAGAAAGATAGAGAGATCAAAGAGGATGTGAAACATAGGATGAGAGTAGGGAGGATGAAGTGGAGAAGTGAATTAAGAATATTTTGTGATTGTAGAATATCGACTAAGTTCAAGGGAAATTTTTTTAGGATTGCCATAAAACCAGATATGCTCTATGCATTGAATGTTGGGTTATTTAGAAGCAACATATTCATAAAATGAGTGTAAACGAATGAGAATCTTAAGATGGATATGTGGAAATGCAATGAATGATATGATTCATAATGTGGAAGTTCTCTTACAGATAGGGGTGACCTTTATTGATGAAAAGATGAGTGAGAGTTGCTTGAGATGGTTTGTTCATGTTTAGATGAGAGCAATTAATGCACCAATGAGAAAATGTAATTTAATTCTTTTTTATTTAATAGGTATGTAGTTCTGTTTAATTAATGGTAAATAAAAAAATTAACACAAAGGATCAACAAAGTACAAGAATATTAAGTGGAAGATCTAAGAGAAGCTAGGAACTCAAAAATGGAAGAACATTGTGCTGAACCTCAAACTCTGGATCAATCAAAAAGAGTGTGCAGAAGCAAAGATTTTAATTGATCCAATGTACTTTAAGTATTCTCTAACGAACAAAGATTCAACTCCTTCCAAACAATCCACATCAAACAACCCAACACCAAATTCAAAAAGTTTGAGCCATGATTCTTGAGCCAATTTCTCCAACAGAACATTAATCTCGCAACAGACCTCGACATGATCCAGTGAATTCCAAACATCTGAAGTACAGCCCTCCATAGAGAAAAAACAACATTGTAGTGAATGAAAATGTGACCCATTGTTTCCCATTTCTTCAACAAATACAACACCATTTCATCAAAGACAAACCCCTCTTCAAGTTAAGGGAATCTAAAAAGATAGAAGTAGTAAAAAAGGATATGCAACTAGGGAAGTAACAAAGTGTATAACTAGATATAATAGAATATCTGAAAGGATAGACGTAGCGAAAACTGACTAGTTTGAATTGATGTAGCTGAACCTAAGAATCAACATTTAGGGTTTGCTTCGAATCAACACTAAGCAGAAAAACATAGGAATCAACACTTGAGTTGCTAGGAATCATCACTATTAGGAAGATAACGCCTTAGGACGACTCCAATTAAGTATGTAATATAATATATAGGGACACCACTTAACTCAAAAGATTAAGCTAATAACTTTGGGCCCAATTATATTATATTGACCACTCACTATTGTCATTAGTATCCCATGTAACTTAATTAATCGCACCACTCACTTTTTTTTTTTTGATACGTAATAAGATATATTGATAAAAAAGGGACACCCTAGTGCACAGGGAGTGAACAAGGGAAAAGAAATCAAATACAAAAATTGCAAAAGTCTAGGAAATCAATAAAAGAAGGGAATGGTTTATTTTGCAAAGCAAACAACCAATCCCTTAAAGTTCTAAAAAAGAGAAGCTTGAGGTTCGGAATAGATCTCTCAGTATCTTCAAAACATCTACTATTCCTCTCCCTCCAAAGACACCACAATAAGCAATGAGGAATGATGGACCAAATATAACCATTTCGATAACGACCAAAACTACCTTGCCAACACCGTAACAGCCCCAAAACAGTGTGCGACATAACCCAAGTTACTACAAAAAGACCCAAAACCATAGATCATAGATCCGTAGCAAAAGGACAATGAAGGAATAGATGGTCAACCAATTCACCATTTCTCTTACACATGTAGCACCAATCCAAAATCCACACCTTCCTTTTACGTAAATTATCAATCGTCAAGCATGAACGTTCCAACAAATCTCCCCTTCAAGTGTAAGCCTTCTACCAAGTCACTTGTGGCATTTCAATTACTCTTCCCCTTGAACTAAAGTCTTTTTATTAACAATCCTAGTGTCATTCATTACCATCAACAATAGAGAGCCCTTTACTCAACCATAGGTGGAGTGAACATGACTGTTTTCCATCTTCTACTTGATGGGATTTGGTTCCACCAGCGAACACTTGCCTAGTTGAACCTAGCTCTGATACCACTTGTTAGAGGAGATAACTCATCGGGGAAACTCCAATTGAGGGGTAAATATAATATATAGGGACAACACTTGGTCCAAAAGCTGAATGTTGGGGAGTAAAGACCCCAATTAAGAGGTTAGTCTTATTTTGATAAATTAATCTCTTAATTGGAGTCTTTTATTCCCAACATTAAGAGATTAATATAACATATAAAGACATCATTAGTCCCAAAAGTTTAAGCTTACGTGTTTGGGCCTAATTATTTTATATTAACCACTCACTTTTGTTATTATTATTCAATGTAGGACTTTACTCACACGTGTACCCAAAAATTTTCCCCTCACATATGAGTTATTGGCTCTCTATGGCTTTGAAACCTCTTTGTGGGTCACGAAAAAATCCTATTAGCTCCCCCTTGCCTATGGGTTTTTTATTTTTTTTCATCAGAACATCATCCATGAGCCTCTCGTTTGTTGTCCATGGAAACCATTTCTTAACCCCATATGCTCATCGATGGGAACCCTACATAGCCATGTCCATGGGAACCTTATACACGTTGTTCTTTTTGATCTAGCACCATTGTCAACTACTTTGTTGGGCTTTTTCCAAGGTCATCTAGTTTTATGGGCTTCCCTTATTTGATACACATTTGTGTGGGCTCTAAGTACACACACGTTGTTCCTGCTCCAACAGTAAAAGGGACCCTGCATACTTTGTCACCTTGCTGTACACCACCATTTGCTTTGATACCACTTGTTTGTGAGATAAAACCTTGGGGAGAATCCAATTTAGTAATTAGTATAACATACAGGGAGACCACTAAAAAGCTTAAATCAATAAGTTTAGGTTTAATTATTATATTAACCACTCACTCTTTTCATTAGTGTTTAATGTGGGACCTTACATAAATATTCTAACAATCACGCAACAATTGGAAAAATTCCAAGACAAAGTTTTATTCACCAAGGTCTGCCTAGGATATTTATTGGAGCCCTTTTAAGTAGGTTTTCATTGAGTACATCAATAAGAAGAATAATTTAAAAAACAAAACATAATACCACAAAATCTTCAATCAAGATAAAATTACATCAATGAAATTTCAAAGTTTGAGATTCAAAATAGAACTAATTTTGGTGCATCTTGGTATCTGCACTAATTCTTCTAGGGTAGGAAAGACTCAACCCTGTTGAGTATAGCTTTGGGTAGTAATTTTAATAGATCAGTGTCTAGTTGCTGCAGCTCTTCTTTGGTGATCCAGGTGCGGTTTGACTCTGGTTGCCCATTCAAATAACTAGGTAGCACAAGTTTCCTCCATCCCTAGTAGAAACAGTCTGCTCATCTAAAATAGCATCAATATGTTCTTTACGCGTTGGATGAGTCATAGGGTTTGTAACTAGATCATGGGGGAGAAAATTAACTGTTGGGCCTTTAGAATGGACCAAATCCTCAATATTAATGGTGGAGCTACTTTTGTAATATGTTGAAAAATCATTAATAAATTATATGCATTTGGTCTAAACCATTTCAACAATTTGAGTGGTCGAGTACTACAGGCTTGCAATTTCCTAACGGCTTTGTAGGGAATCCGTTCGAGCCTAATTGGAACCATGACCTAATCCCCTACTTGAAATTTCATATAATCTGAATTGGCCTGAGTGTTATATGGATCATTACTTGAAATTGTTCACTGACCTCAGATTCTTATATGTCTACTGATCTAGGTGTTCTAAAATGGGGTGAAAGTGGGATGGGATCTAAAGGCTTCCTAGGCTTGACCTGATATAGGTGTTCTAAAATAGGATGAAAGTTGGATGGGATCTAAAGGCTACCTGGAAATGGATTAATGCCTATAGACCTAGTGATGGGACTGTCAATTGCAAGTTGGGCGGCAGGAGCTCTTTGCATTTTAAGACTATTCTTAGGGAGTTTGTTGCGAGGTGGTATAAATTGAATGCAACCAAGTTTAAATCCCCCCCTCCACCTGGCACTCAATCATCCATGTCCTCAATTTCATCAATGTTCGGCTCAGTGATTTCATTTATGTCTGATTTCTTCTTCTATATCATCCACATCTCTCCTTTTTTGTTCATGAATGGTGATGATGAGGACAAGGAAGAGATCAAGGAAAGAGAAGATTAAATATACAAAGATTCAAGAATTGTGGTCTAGTTTTGATGTTGGACCTTATTAGCACCTTTGATAAGTTATTTTAGTTATTATTGAGTCTTTTAGGTTGGGAAGCTGTTGGATCAGTTTTAATTAAGTTTGGATGATGACACATGTCACCATCTCAACGGGTCCAGTGCCATTGGACATTGGACCCAAACCGCCCTATTTACTTTAGCTTTTCGTATGTTTAAAGCTGGACATTCTGCAATTTTGGCCCACTTCTGTAGGCTGTCAGGAAGCTTAACATGCACTAAGGATGGCATGTATGTTAGCTTTCTCCAGCCTGAAATTTCAGACTTATACCTTGCTTTTATTGCCTACTCAGTTTCCAGTAATCCAAGATAAGTTATGAAATCTTGACTTGATTTAAAACTTTCAGTTTTCCAAAAGCTTGTGTTCCTCTTTCCATTATGTAGTTATTCAATAAAAATAAAAAAAAGGATTTTCAACTTTGTCTCCATTATCCTTTGCTCTGGTAAATTTATTTGGGTGACCGTTTCCTCATCCTTCACGATAGGTTTGAAGACTTCTCCATCATCTTTCATGATAAATTTTGAGTTCTAATTTAAAGCCTTTACAAGTCAAGATAATCTACAAATCACTGTTGAATTTCCACTTAGAAATACTTTTTGTGGAGCTAAATGTGTTTGAAGGGCTCTCTTATTATAGAATTGATTCTTATGGCTCCATATGTGTGCATATTCCATTTATAGGTAGAGCTTAGCTCTATAAAAGATGCATATTGTTCTATACATATAGTCTCTCCCAGCAAAAAATAAATAAACATAAATAATCCTAATTGTTCGATCCTAAGTAAAAATTGCCGGCTAGTTTAGCAACATGTATTAGACTAACATTTGTTTAAATTAATTTTTATTATAATCTTTTGTATCATTACCTATTGGTCATTCCTGATCTAATTTTGGATACTTGTCTCTTCACCTCTCTCTTTTTTTATTTTTTTAAAATTTTGGGTCCTTGTCTTGAACTTCATAACTTAATAATGTCAATTTACTGACACACAATTGCATTTTTCATTTCAGGTTGCTGGACACTGACTCCTCATGTAAAAAAATGGTACAATATTAATTTTTCACTTATCAACTCTATATATCTTAAAAGTAAAATTAATGTCAATATACTTCTCAGTTGGACTAAATTGCTTTTGGTCATTTCAAATGCCCTGATTGTGCAAGTGCAGGAAGTTCCCGTGCAGTTTCCATATTTTCTGCATGCACAAAGAAAAAAAGATCTAGTATCTTAGAAATTTAGAAACATTCATAACTTCTAAGTTTCTATGAATTTCAAACATAGATGATGGATCCTGCTCTATTTTGTTATTTATTACCTTCTAAAATTAATTTAATTGTTTGCACATATGTTATAAATTTTGATTTTTAATTTTTCTTTAGACCCAAAAACTAGCGCAAAATATATATTTAAAATTTATATTAATTAAACACTGTGCCCTGCCACATCATATCCTAGATTTTCAAGAATTAACATATCATTGTTTCTGTACCATGCTCCATTTCCCGTGTTGATATCAGTGGTTCATATGGTTGATATGCAGACACAAACATTCACATAAATAATATCCATTATGGCATGCAATTTTATATTATAAAAGTGCAACTTAACCTTATTCAAACAATTTGGTGATTATTTTCTACATTTACTGATAAGTTTAACCCCTCATCTCATATAATTTGGGTTTTTACACTAAACACCAGAAGCCTCTTTCTGGAATATCTCATTAACTGGGGGTCCTCAACACCATACAGTCCTAAAACTGTTGTGCTAGTGCTGGCATTAGGAGGCTATTTTAATGTGTTAAATTTTTGCTCATGTTTGTAAACTTATATTCTTTATTAATTTCATTGTTTCAAGAACGGCAGGGAAAATCTATTCTCACTCAATATTTATTAGCCCAAAGACATTTGAGAGATAACATATGACATTCTTGACTGCCCTATGTTCAGGTTAACTAAGCATCATATGAATGAATCTCAAGCATATCAGTACTTTGTTTTGCGGGCACAGAACATAGCTTTGTCCCATGGATATGAAATTGTTAACTGGTATGAATTTTATGCGTAAGTTTATACAGCTAAATTTGTAGGGTTTTTATTTTTTTAATCTTACTCACATGAAAAATTACAGGGAAGAGACTTTTAACAATTTTGGCAATAAATTGAGCAGAAAGACTGTGGTGCACAACTGGTATGTCCTACTTTGCATATTTGACGTTGGAGGCTCCTGCATTATTTACTTCTGTTATATGGATATTGTGCCACGATGCATATTTTTATTCTAAAAAAAATGTTCAGAATGTTCAGAAGAGTGTTGGCCTTATATTTTCTTCTCTCTGGATAATAATTAATGCAAGCATAATGATTGGGGATCTTGCTGATTTTACTATTAACCTGCAATATATTGAAAATATTAAGATACATATTAGAAATTTACATCCAGTAAAAATTGTTGAAAATTTTCTACTATTATAGTAGAGAATCAAGTACAAAATTATGAAATAAGGATAATACTACTGCTTAGCATGATCAAGTACTTTTGTCTTCAAAGCGTATTTATGTATAAGTTAAGCATTTCTGCCTAATAGTTTAAGCTTTTTGATTGGATGCTTTAACCATTTTAAAACTGATACAATAGATAACTGGGGTCTATGGGCTTGAGTTGCTTGACTCACATTTACTTGGAATAGTTGATGATGATGAAATGATTGATATTTGGATTGCAAATTCTTTTTGTAAGGGTTCTTTGTGGTCCACTTGTTATGAGGTTTCTGGTGGGTTCATTTTTGGCTTAAAATTTTCTGGCAGGCTTGGAGGTGGTGTTGCTGAAAAAGTGGTAGCAGCTGGGTTACGGTGCATTGTAAGCAACCAGGACAAATGGTATTTGGATCACTTAGATACCACATGGCAGCAGTTCTATATGAATGAACCACTCACAGATATCACAAATCCCAATCAACAGAAATTAGTTCTTGGTGGTGAGGTATGCATGTGGGGTGAACACATTGATGGGTCGGACATTGAACAAACCATATGGCCACGTGCTGCAGCAGCTGCAGGTACTTAATTCATATCATTGTCAAATTAAATTTCTGGAATTTTATGTTTTTCACCTCATATAATTCACAAGTGATACTGGAGAACTAAGATTGAACAATCAAAGGCAGACTTGTTAGTATTGTGACAGTCTATTAACTGAGTAAGCTTTTGTAGATGCTTAGGAAATTGATGAAAAATGGACCATATAGAATATGGGTGATCAATATGTCACCAGAGGTGAAATTGCTCCTTTTTTCTTTATTAAGTAAAACTATCAGAATTTCATCTCAAGTCACTGTAGCCATGTATTATAGTAACAATTTATAGGATGCCTTTGCACGTCGGCATTCCAAAGTGAGGCATGGCCTCACCCATGCCTTCATAGAAACGTACCTTTGTTTTTGAGTACTTGGCTTTCTTACGATCTGTCAGGAGCCATGTCTTTTTTTTTTTTTTTTTTTGGATAGATAACGAAAAATTTTATTAAAAAAGAAGCCAACCTGAGTACATTGGGATGTATTGTGGGGGCATAAGTCAAGAGCCAAAATTACAATGATCAAGTAAAATAGGAAAGGAAAAATAAGAAAAATGCGAGAGAGCCACACTCCAAGCAAGGAGAGTATGTAAGAAAAAAGACTATCTCTAACAAGGACCGTTCACATCCCTAAAAACATCTAGAATTCCTTTCACTCCAAATTCACCATATCAAGCAATGCGGCACAAGTCTCCAAAAGTTTGTACTGCGATGTCGCTTGAACTTACCTTGCCAAGACTTAAACAACTCAATTACCTTATGAGGCATAACCAAGTGGATTCCAAACAAACAAAACACCAAAGACCACAACACAAATGCAATGGGGCAATGAAGAAGAAGATGATCCACTGACTCCCCACACCTCTTACACATATAACACCAGTCAAGAAAAATAATACACCTTTTGCGAAGGTTATTTGTTGTAAGAATCTTACTTAAGGAAGTAGACCATGAAAAGAAAGCTACCCTTGATGGAACCTTTAGTTGCCACACCATTCTCCAAGGGAAAAAAGTAAGATTAGGAGGGTAGAAAGAAAGATAAAATCCTCTAACTTCGAAACCTCTACTCCTTGTCACAATACGCACTTCTAATAAACCTCCAGAGGCTAACACAATACGCAGTTATCACCTTTTTCGTGCACCAATCACCCTAAACATTCCCATATTTTGCCTCTATAACCCTCCTCCATAAAGCATTTGTCTCTATGCCTTACCTCCACACAACCACTTGCCTAACATGGCAGAGTTAAAACTTCTCAAATGTCTTATACCTAGCCTCCCGACTTGCATTGGCGTACAAACTTTAGCCCATTTCACCAGGCGTAATTTTGAATCACCACTAATACCACTCCAAAGAAAATCTCTTTGTAATTTTTCCATGCGATTAGCCACCTTCCCAAGTATAGGAAGAATGAAAAGAAAATAAGTAGTTAAGGAGGAGTGAGTATTTTTAATAAAAGTTACTTTACCCCTCTTAGATAAATAAAACCTCTTTCAACCTACTAGTCTCCACTCTATTTTCTCTAAGATAGGATTCCATATTGACAACTCCTTGAATTTAGCACCTAATGGAAAGCCCAAATATTTCAAAAGGAGGGAAGAATGCCTACAACCCAACAGTCCCATTAGAACATCTAGATTATGCACCTCTCCAACTGGTACCAAATCTAATTTCATTAATTCTTAAACCTGAGTCCTCCTCAAATCTAGTTAGAATCTCCCTTAAAGTAACTAATTGATTAGGGTTAGCATCGCAAAAAATAAGTGTCATCCGCAAATAAAAGATAAGACACCATCATTGAAGTACTCGCCGTATTGCCTACAGAGAAGCCCGAAAACTGGCCAGCAGTTGCAGCCACATCCAACATACGGCTCAAAGCCTCCATAACAAAATCAAAGAGCAATGGGGATGATGGATCCCCTTGCTGAATCCCCCTAGAGCTTCCAAAGAAATTCGAAGGGCTACCGTTAATTAGAATGGAAAATTTAACAATAGAAATGCAATACATTATCCATTTTCTACCTACCCTTATCTAAGAACCCACAACGCTAAAACATATACATTATAAAACCCCAATTCACATGATTATATGCTTTCTCCACATCCAACTTACACAACACCCAGAAATCCCTATCTACAATCTACTATCAATACATTTAGAAGCAATTAAAATATAATCCAAAATTTGTCTAGCTTTCACAATGCATACTGTGAATCTGAAACAAGCCCATGTGCCACCCTTCAAAATCGATTAGCCAACACCTTTGAGATTGTTAAATTACTGATTGTCCCAAAAATTTAAGCTGTTATGAAATGGTGAATTTAATCACTTAGTCATAAGTCTAACACTCTCCCTCACTTGTGGGCCTAAGTTAAGCTTCCCCTTAATAAGTGGGGGCCCAACAAGTGAGAATTTAATATTTTAAATGGGAGGTAGAGTAAAGCCAGGGATCGAACTCAGGATCTCCTACTTTAATACCATGTTAAATTAACGATTGTCCCAAAAGCTTAAGCTTGTTAGGAAATTGTGAATTTAATCACTTGATCATAAGTCTAACAGAGATAATCTCGTAAATCCCACCAACTAAAATAATTGGCCAGAAATCCTTGATATCCACAGCATCAACATTTTTAGGAATAAGGGAAAAAAATGAAGTATTAAGACTCTTCTCGAACATAGCTTGAGTATGAAAGTTCTGAAAATTTTCCATAATCTGACTCTTCAAAACACTCTAACAAGACTGGAAGAAAGCATTGGAAAAACCATCAAGGCCAGGAGCCTTATCACCATTTAAAGCCATTGATCATCCTAAACACCTCTTCCTCATCAAATGGCCTATCTAACCAAAGAGCATCTTCCTCAGATGTTCTAGAGAAATCCACATCATCTAGGTTAGGTCTATGGGTCACATTCTCATAATAGAGCTGCCTATAAAAACAAGAAATACACTTTGTTATGGCCTCCAAATCCGAAGACATTTCTTTGTCCACCATAAGCCTATCTATGAAGTTAAATCTCTTGTGAGAATTGGCCATATGAAGAAAAAATTTAGTATTCCCATCTTCTTATCTAATACAAAGAACTCTAGATTCTGCCTCCAACAAATTTCTTCCAAAAGAGTCTTTTTCTAACTCACCTCGAATTCTTTCCAAATCCAGCTTTGCCTCCGGTAAACCACAACTTTCCTCAGTAGTCTCTAATTCACCAAGATCCTTCCACAAAATTTTCCCCCATTCTTCTACATTTCCAAAAACCTCCACAGTCCATTTTTTCAAATCATTTTTCAGAATCTTTAATCTGTTTGCCAACACAAAACTTGGAGCACCGTGCAAATGATAAGATTCCCACCAAGATCACACCTTTCCCACAAAACCATCGTCCTTAAGCCACATGTTCTCAAATCTAAATAGCCTGCTGCCCCTATGAAAGGATCCACCTTCTAGGACAATCAAAAAGTGATCCGATAATAACCTAGACATTCTTCGCTGGTAAACAGTAGGAAACTTATCCTCCCAATCTGCAAAGAACAAGAATCCGTCCAGCCTAGCCTTTGAAGCAACTTCTCGAGAATTAGACCAAGTAAAAGTTCCCTCTTTCAACGGGAGATCAATCAGGCCTCGTTCTGAAATAAAATTGGTGAACTCACACATAGCAGCAGTAAAAAAAGTAGAACTAGCTCATTCGGAAGGAAATTTTACCTCGTTAAAGTCACCTCCAACACACCATGGAATATTTCACCGACTGCTCAAGCCAAATAATTCCTCCTATAGAAACCTTCTGTCACCTACTGAGTTAGGAACATAAACTCTAGTAAACACCCATATGAATTGATCTACCACTCTTTTAAATTTACAAGATACTGAAAAATGTCCCACTGCTTCCTCCACTTGTCCATAATGTGTGTGTCCCACTTCAATAACAGTCCTCCAGAAGCTCCACAAGAACCCAAATATGACCAAACAACATGTTGGCCACCCCAAAAACTGTGAATCACAACTTTGGTTATCAATTCCATTTTAGTTTCTTGAAGACAAACAATATCTGGCCTCTAATTCCTAATCAGATTTCGAACCCAAAGACTTTTATCTTGCTCATTTAACCCTCTTAACGTTTCAAGAAATAATCTTCAAATTCATTGATGCACTGCAACAGCCTGCTCACCACTGGTACTCCTTAACTTAGCTAACCCATACTCAACATTCAAAGACCTCATTATGTTTTTCAATTCCCGATGACCCTTCTGCCCCGATTTAGCCATCTTCTTCTGACTGCTACCTACCTCATGCTGTTATTTATTTATTTTCCTGGCCTCTAGAACTTTTAAAAAAAAAAAAAAAACCCTATAATTTACTCCTTAAAACCTTCCAATGAAGTCCCCACATGTTTCCTAAATGCCTTAAACCAGTTGGTTACCCATAATGATAACTGATGGCTATCAATATTCTCCTATCACCCAAGCTCCTTCACAAAATTATACTCAAATTCCATCGGAACTTCTGCGGCCAATGGTACCACAACTAGAGGCTCGCTGCCTCTACCAAGTCATTGACCTTTCATCCAATTCCCAAATCTCATGTCTAGATTATAGGAACTTATAAGTAGTCGTTACAGTGGCATTTAGTGTTTGGACTAATCAATTCTTTACTATAACAATCTTGAATGCGTTATAAATATAACAACTCATTCCTAATCTCACAAGAAACCTTGTTGAATGCGTTATAAATATAACAACTCATTCCTAATCTCACAAGAAACCTTGTTGAGATTTATAGACAAGCCATGGATAATTATATTCTATATTATTTTTGTGTTGTAAGAATTTTGGCAGTGGTAAGAGAGGCATGTCTATGGATAATTGTTTCATTAACGATTTTTTTTTTCCTGAATGAAGAGCGATTATGGACACCTTATGACAATCTGGCCAAGGATCCAAGGCAAGTTACTGGAAGGTTGGCACATTTCAGGTGTTTATTGAATCAAAGAGGAGTTGCAGCTGCTCCTTTAGGTGGACCAGGCCGAGTTGCACCTGAAGAGCCAGGCTCATGCTATACTCAATAGTAAGACAAGGACATCTCCAAGTCTTAGAATAATGGAAGCACCTGATAAAATCAGGAAGTATTTATTGATAAGGGTCCATGATTCATTGTTAAGGCCATGTCCTTATGCTGTAAGTTTGTAACAAAGCCGCAAGAATGCGTCTTCATTAATGAAAATTCTATTGTTTCAACTTTCTAATTGATGCCTTCTGGAAATGCCCATACATATGTTTTATTAAATCTTAAAATTAGGAAAAATGACACAGGAGAGCACGAGTGCATGACTTTTATACAGACAGGAAAAAGTATATACAAAAGGGGTTATTTTTTGGAATTATATATATGGGCAAGACTTATTCATATTTCATATATATTTTATTGGATGTGAATTTCAACAATTATATAATTAGATTACATTTTCTTCTTATACTTACTACGCTTGCAAAATTTTAAGTTAATTAAAGAATCAATAACTATGTCGGTTATTAAATGTTTAAATTTCAAGTTTTTGTATTGTAAAACCATGCATAAAAGACAAGTTTATAGATTGAATGGTAAACATTCGATTTGTACGAAATTTGACATATACGTATTAAGAATATAAAAAAAATGTAATTCAACAATGAGATTTTCAAAATATAAATTCAATTAAAAATTATTAGATAATGTAATATTATTTGAAATTACCTTAGGTATAACTTGAAGCCAACTCTATAATAATATGTGGCTCTAGTTTAGTGTGATAAAATAAATATTCAATTTACATTTAGGGGAGGTTTGGATCCACGTTCACGTCCACGTTTTACCCTTTTTTTTTTTTTTTTTGGCATGCGTTTCAGGAGGTTTGCGGCTATTGTTCATGAACAGTAGCCGCAAATGTTGACTTTTCAACCGTGAATAGTGCACCTACAAATATCACTTTTTAACAATTTTTTCATTAAAAATGAGTCTTACGGTACTATTTTTAAATATGAACAGTAATCGCAAATGTTGACTTTTCAACCGTGAATAGTGCATCTGTGCACTGTTCACGGACTTACAAATATCACTTTTTAACAATTTTTTCATTAAAAATGGGTCCCACGGTACTATTCACATATTTAAAAATTATTTTGTTACAATATTTTCAGTTTTCAGTTTTTAGTTTCAGCAAAATAAGTTTTATCCAAATAGACCCTTAGTTTATTACTGTGGGAGAGTGGTCATCTAGCCAATCCCACATCCTTTAGGAGAGAGGGGCTAGACCTAGTAAAGGGACCAAGGGCCCATCCTAGGAAGTAACCCCTTCTTTTTGTTGGGAAAACTTGTTTTGTATCACATACAAAACAAGTAGTGAAAGTAATACAAGGATTTATTTCATTCATGAGAGATAACATATAATTTTGAATTCTGAAAAAAGAGAGGATAGAAAGCGTACCTTGATGTAGTGAAAATAAAAAACATGAAGTGGATAATATCTTGAGAAGACCTTCAATCTTCATCACAATTCCACATGATGTCCAAGATGTGTGGTCTTTCAATTAATTCTTACATACATTGATTTTCTTTTTTGGAAAAGTGTATTTAAGAGATGATATGAGAAAACTGTATTCTCTTTTTTTAATCATATGTACGTTTTTAATTGCTAGGCAGTTATTTTTTTTAATAACTCTTATTAAATAAACAACTAATTATCTAATTGGATTAGTCTTTTGGATTAGCCCTATTGGGCTTTAGTGTGTGGTTTGGAATGGGACCAAGGGGACAAATAAGGCTCTAGCTTTAATAGCTCTAATGGGCTTCGGGCTTCCATCAACTCTTGACAAGTCTAAATCTCTTGGGATGAATTCTCAGGTCTTCAGATTCTTGTTGTAACCTCAGCTGGCCATTTGTCGATACTCGGCTTACTTGATCATGGCGACTTATTCCCTTCCACCATATCCAAACTTTCGGAAAGTGCCAAATTGTTGTTTTTTTTTTTTCTTTTTTTTGCTGGTTCGGGAGGTTTTTCATTCTGACCTCAATAGTTATGACTACTTCAGATCCATAAGTCATGGAATAAGGAGTTTCTCCCGTAGACCTTCTTGGTGTCATCCAAAATGCCCAAAGCACACTTGGGAGCTCCTTAGTCCATCTTCCTTTAGAGTCATCTAGCCTTTTTTAGACCATTAACGATAGATTTGTTGGTTGCTTCACCTTGACCATTGTTTTGGGGGTAAGCTAGAGTTGAGTACCGATTAGTGATCCCTAATTCACTACAATATCTGCAAAAGACCTTGCTATCAAACTGTACGCTGTTGTTTAATACCAAGGTCCAAGGAGCTCTGAATCTGGTTACCATGTTCTTCCATACAAAGCGCTTTACATCAAAGTCTTGGATGTTTGCCAGTGGCTTGGCTTTAACCTATTTGGTGAAGTAATTAGTTGCCACCAATAGCCATCTTTGATTTCCTATGACTTTGGGAAATGGTCCTACTATATCTAAATTTCATTGGGCAAACGACCAAGGACTTGCCAATAGATTTAGAGATCCACCTGGTTGGTGTATGCTGGGGACATATCTCTGGCATTGATCACATTTCTTGGTGTATTCCTAAGAACTCTTTTGCATACTTGGCCATTAGTATCCTTGGGTGATCGCCCAATGTGCTAGAGTTCGTCCTCCAGTGTGACTACCACAAGTTTCATTGTGTAACTCCTCCAAGAGTAGCTTTATTGCCTTAGGATGAACACATAGTAGGTGTGGACTTGTATATGAGCGTTTGTAAAGCTTGCCTTCCCTAACAACCAATATCTTAGAGCTTTTTTCCTTAATTCTTTTGCCTTAAAACCACCCTTAAGAAGTGTTCCATCTTTAATGTATGCCATAATAGGGTCCATCCTGATAGGCTAAGAATGTATTGATCCCTTGTGATGAATTAACCAATTAATTAGCCAAGTTAATTAATTAATCCAATTAACATGCAACAAGTGTGGTATGTAGCGGAAAATAAATTGACACAGTGATTTGTTTACGAATGGGGAAAACCTACACGGCAAAAACCCCCCCGAGTGATTTTAAGGTCACCACTCCCGAGAATCCACTATTATCACAACAAGCGATTACAAGTAAAAGAATCCTAGTACCTTATACCAACCTACAATTGAACCCTTACCCCAATACCCAATTGAACTTGTGATGTAGTGACAATCTCTCATTTTCAATGCACGGCTCCTAGTATGTGACTAACCAATCAATACACGGATCCAAGTACGTGACTAACCACCAACTTGAGAAGGATGTTGGCTGCAAAGTTCTTCAGTTCATCAACACGATGAAGATAACGAAGCTCCTTGGTTACAAAACCCTACAGCGTACAAACGCAATAGCTTTTTGAAGAGAAAGATGAATTAGGGCAAATTGTCTCTGGTCATAATATGCTTGTGAAAAACCTTTGCATCAAGTTGCACTCACTTGCATCAACTGTGACAGCCCTTAAAATAATCTTTATATATATTTAGGGTTGTGAGAAAAGAAAGCCTAAGCATGTATACATGGATTGGATAAAAATCAGAACTGAAAATCTGATTTTCATAAATCTCGATAGATAGGGTATCTATCAAGCAGCTGTCAAGCATCGAGCTAAATTGCCTTTTAAACCACGATAGATGTCATATGTCAAGCTAGCTGTTGAGCTTTAAAATCTTCATTTGTTTCTTGGACAAACTTGCATGGCTCTAACAGTTGGACTTGAACTCTTGTTCCTTGAAGCATTAAACACATCCTAGATCTACCCAACTACAAGTAAAGTGCGTTTTGTCAAAGGATTAGCCAATTCTATATTGACATATGTTCCTAACATGACTCACATATGTCCTAACACATCCAACTAAGGCCAAGGTGGATTCTTATCATCTATGTACCATTCGAGTGATGTATGCTCAGTTGAGATAAGGATTCCACAGTGATTATCAGAGGAGTAGGACATGCAATTGAGAAGGCCAAAGTCGCCAGAGGGTATGCATGATTGTTGTTTCCTTGAGGTATTTGAACTATAGAGATTTGATCAAATTGTTTTTGCAACATTTTTACCTCTCCCCCAGTATTTAACCATTTTTTCATTCCAAGCTTCAAATTCTTCGTTAAACTAGGTGGTAACCAACAGAAAGTCGCAATATATCTTTACCTTGGTTGCTCTAACTTGTTTGGCCATTTGCAAGCCAGACAATAATGCTTCATATTCAGTTTCATAGTTGGAGGTTGAGAACTCCAATATTATTGATTGTTCGAGGGCAATTCCTTCTAGGGAAATAAGGACCATTCCCAGATCGAATGCATGCATGTTGGATGCTCCATTAACATAAACTTTCAATGGTGGAGTTGGAGTTAGGCCTACATTATGTACTTGATTTAAACTGGAATTCCCCTCAATACCTCCTTAGGTAAATCCAGCCACAAAATCTGCCAAAACCTCTCCTTATATTGATGTGTGAGGCTAGTATTTGATGTCATAGGCTCCTAAAGCAGTCCCCCAATTTTCTACTCTCCCCAAAAAGTCAGCTCTTCTTAAAACTACTTGTAATTGGTGTTCAGTTAAGACAATTACCATGCGGGCCTGAAAAGTAGTGTGGTAGTTGCCTGGTGGCATGTACTAAGGCTAAAGCAACCTTTTCAAAGGGAAGTTATCTATCCTCGGCCTCAAGTAGTGTCTTGCTTACATAATACACTGGTTTTTGAAGAGCCCCTTCTATTCTAACAAGAATCGCGTTGACAGCATGGTTGGACACCGATAGGTACATGTGCAAATTTTCTTCTTTCTCAGACCGTGAGAGTATTGGAGCTCTTGCCAAATACTCCTTTAGCCTGTGGATTGCCTTTTCGCATTCAGGTGTCCATTTATAGTCTTTCCATTTCTTCAAGAGCTAGAAGAAAGGTTTGCACCGTTCAGTTGATTTGGAGATGAATCGGTTAAAGGTTGTTGCCATTCTCATGAGACGTTGTACTTCCTTGGGATTCCTTGAGGACTGCAAACATTGTATGGTCGTAATTTGGCTAGGATTTACCTTTATTACTTAATGAGTGATCATGTAACCGAGGAATTTTCCCAACCCAACTCCAAATGCATACTTTAAGGCATTTAGCCTGAGACGATATTTCCTCAAAACTTCAAATACTTTGGATAGATTTTCAGATGTTTTTGAGTTTGTTTGCTTTTGACTACCATATCATCAATGTATGCATCCATATTTCTCCTTAGTTGATTCTTAAACATCCTCATAACCATTCTCTAGTAGATCGATCCTCCATTCTTTAGTCTGAAAGACACTACTTTGTAGTGGTAATTTCCTTTAGGGGAAATAAATGAAGTTTTTTCTTGGTCTTTAGGAGCTAAGGCGATCTGGTGATACCCCTGAAATGCATCTAGGAAACTCATCCTCGAATGTCCGAACATTGCATCAACTAATTGGTATATCTTTGGAACCGGGAAATGATCTTTTGGGCACGCCTTATGTGAGAGACTGCAAAAGTGCCTCTAAAAAAAAGAGAGATTTTTGGGTGCTTTGAAAGACACTTCTCTTTTTGGGTAAGTGATGTGGAGTAGCCACTTATTTTTTTATACAAAAAAATAAGAAAAAATTAAGTACAAATTACATGACTGAATTGTTCCATTTCATTGATTATGTACAAAAGAATACATAATTGAAAAATTGAAAATTTCATGGCTTTGGGTCCTAGTTGTACTACCAAATAATTACATGGCCTTTTGTCCTAATTAAAATCTACCAAAAATAGGACAAAGATAAGACCTAAGTCTACCTATCCAAAGACACTAAATTTGGAGGCTAGGTTATGAAATGGGAAGGTGTTAGGTGCCCATTCCGGCCAAACAAAATTTGGTCTTCTAGACTCTTGTGACCAATGTACCCCTTTATGCATGACATGAACGATATGTTGCACATATTAAAAAAAAAAAAAAAAAATCACACAAGTTTACTTATGAATGCATCCTCCTCTTTGTTAAACAAAATTTAGATTTGTTGTTGGGATAAAAAATTGAATTGGGTTTAGAAAAATTAGATATGTTTTTGAGAACTAAAAAATGTGGGTTTTTTATGAAAGAAAAATCAGTTTTGCTTTTAGGAAATAGAAAAATTGGGTTTTTCATGAAAGAAAAATAAGATCTGTTTGTTTTATTTTTTAATTTTTTTTTATGAACAAAAAATATGAAAAATATTTCTTGAGAAGAGGATTTCATTCATGAAATAAATTTGTGCTATGTGCACTAAATAAAACAAACACAACCATTCATGATTTGTTTTTTTTTTTTTTAATTTTTTTTAAATTTCAAAATTTGCTATGTTAAGAAAATCAAATCTATATCTAAGGAAGATACAAATAAGTTTTTATTTTAAAAAAAAAAAAAAATTAAGATCTACATCTAATGAAGATGCAGATCAGTTTTTTGATTTGAGAAAAATTCAGATCTGCATCTAATGAAGATGCAAATTAGTTTTTACTTGAGAAAAATTCATATTTGCATCTAATGAAGATGCAGATTCGTTTTTTATTTAAGAAAAAATTTAGATCTACATCTAATGAAGATGTAGATTTGTTTATCTAATGAAGATGTAGATCTGTTTTTAATTTAAGAAAAATTCAGATTTGCATCTAATGAAGATGCAGATCCGTTTTTATTTGAGAAAAAGAAGTGATAACATGTAGATTTTTGAAACTAAGAAGTAGATCATAACAATAATAAAAAGAATCAAGAACATGTTTCAACAAAATAAATCAACAGTTCATAATATGAATATTTGAAAAAACTAAACTAAAAAAATATATAAACATGCATCATCCCAACAAGAGAAACATAAGAAAAGAAAGGGGTGATAAGAAACAACCTCTTGCATGGAGCACTCTTCTTCTTGAGGGGATATTTTAGGGTTCAAAGAAATTTATGCAATTATCTTTGAAACCTAAAAACCCTAGCTTAAGAGAGAATATCAAAAGGGAGATAAAAAATATGAGAAATTTGAGAGTGTGAGAAAGTGTCTCCCCTAGAGCGTAAAAGAGTGTCTTGAATTTTGACATCCAGTCTTTATTTATAGAGGCTGGAATGCTTAAAAAATAAGCAACGACGATTGTGAATCAGGACACACCCTTCTGCAAAAAAGTTGAAAATGATGTGTTTTATTGTCACCTGAAGAGTGTCAGGCCAAAGCCTTTATAGGTGCTATTCAGCACTTTGAAAGTGCCGATCGGCACTCCAAAAGTGCCAAATGGTGCTCTTGGATGCCAATCACGCTTTCGTGTTTGGGTGCATTTTAGACTCATTTTTAAGGATTTCTTGAGCCGAGCCTTGCACTTAGGCGTGTTTTCAATCCGTATTCTAAGATTTTTATCTTTTTTCTGGATTATTCAGGTCTTTTCAGCAACAATTATCTTGTAGATAAATATTCTAAAATAAATCTTGATAAAATTCAGATTATCCACAATTTTATCCAACCATCCCCTTTATTCCCATGCAAGCAATCCTATTTTTGACACTAATTATCAACCAATTACAAAATTATTTAATTAATTTTAATTGTTTAGCCAATCAAAATTAATTTAAATTAATCATGCGTGGTCGACTCCACCTAGACACAATGCATGCTGATCATGCAAAATTCATCATGCGATATCTTTCGATTTGACGCTCCGATTTGGATACCAGGCATACTGTCGCGACCGTTAGAATCTCAAGATAATTTTTATGATATGCATTGAACAAGTTAATGCATGTAATGCAATCACGATTTTTGGGGTATATGAATGGTCATTCTAGTCATTCTCCTTGATTAAATCATGGGTGCAAAATTAAGTGTCTACAGAATGCCCTTCATTGACAGAGCTTGGAAAGCGAATGTCAATGTAAAACAAAGACACTGATTTTGGTGGCCATGATTTAATTGGGGTTGAATTTTCAAAGATTACCTAGCCCTTGAACTTAAAACTTTGGAACATAGAACTAGTGTCTTGCCTTTGACAAAAAGAAAAAAAAAAAAAAAAAATATATATATATATATATATATATATATATATATATATATCTTGACCTAGCTGATAGCTTATGAACTTTGAAATGATTCTTGATAATTGCTGTGACCAAGAGGCTTTTCAATCCTGATTTTGAATGAATGGTAATTGAGGTGACCAAGAGGATTTTCAATCCTGATCTTGAATGGATGGCAATTGTGGTGACCAAGAGGCTTTTCAATCCTGATCTTGAATTGTTGAGGTGACCAAGAGGCTTTTCAATCTTGATCTCGATTTGTGGTGACCAAGAGGCTTTTCAACCTCGATCTTGACAAAAGGGAGCCATGGGACATTTCAACCTCGAAACCGGAGTTGTGGTGACAAAGGGTCTTTTCAATCTCGAACTTGACGAAAGGTAACCAATGGGCTTTTTAACCTTGAAACTGGAGTTGTGGTGACCAAGGGGCTTTTCAACCTCAATCTTGACAAAAGGAACGAAGGGGCTTTTCAACCTCGGAATCGGAGCTGTGGTGACCATGGGGCTTTTCAACCACGATCTTGATGAAAGGTAACCAAGGGGTTTTTCAATCTTGAAACTGGAGCAGTGGCAACCAAGGGGCTTTTCAACCTCGATCTTGATGAAAGGTAACCAAGGGGCTTTCCAACCTTGGAACCGGAGCTGTGGTGACCAAGGGGCTTTTTAACCTCGATCTTGATGGAAGGTAACCAAGGGACTTTTCAACCTTGGAACTGGAGTTGTGGCGACCAAGGGTTGGCTTTTCAACCTCGATCTTGATGAAAGGTAACTAAGGGGCTTTTCAACCTTAGAACCGGAGCTATGACGACCAAGGGGCTTTTAAACCTCGGAATTGGAGCTATTGGGACCAAGGGGCTTTTCAACCTCGATCTTGATTGCTGGAATGTCGATTAAAGGGCTTTTTAACTTTGTTCTAGATTGCTGGAATGTCGATTAAAGGGCTTTTCAACATTGATTCGAGTTGTTGGAATGTCGATCAAAGGGCTTTTCAACTTTGATCTGAGTTACCACCTACAAAAAGTCAAAATTTGGGATTAGACTTTAAATGATGAGTGCATTGTTGCTCCCGTGTTTTTGAAATGTGTGATTTTCATTTGTACCTTCTTGATTTCATTTTTATCAAGAAAACTTTGATTGATTTTTGGTGGTTTTTTGAAAAAAGATTTTATTTTTGAAACTTGAAGCTTGGAATTGGAAACTGGAAATTTTGAATTTTAAACTTTGAAAATTGAAACTTTGGAATTTTGGGACTTGCAAATTGAAACTTGAGACTTTGAAAATTTGAAAATTTGTGACTTGAAATTTTGAACATGAAATTTGAAATTTTTGCAACTTGAAATTTTGAAACTAGAGATTTGAAAACTTGCAACTTGAAATCTGGAGATTTTGAAATTTGAGACTTGAGATTTGAAACTTGAAATTTTGAAACTTGAGACTTTGGAATTTTGAGATTTAAAAATTGAAACTTGAAATTTGGAAGATGAAATTTTAAAAGTGGAGACTTTAAAATTTGAGATTGAATTTGAAAATTAAAATTTGGAACTTGGGAATGAAAATTTTGAATTGAAAATTTGGGATTTGGGATTTGCAAAAAATTTGGAATTTGAAAGTGAATTTTTTATCGTTAATCCGCTCCAAGAATTTTCTTTTCTCTCTCTGTTTTTTTTTTTTTAAGAAATCAATATGACCCTTCTCTTTTCATGAAAAACTTTTTTTTTTTTTGGGGGAGTCGACTGAGTTAACTTAGTCAAATTGAGTTGACTTAGCAACTTAGCTGAGTTTAAGTGTGGGGGCCGAATTTTGGCCCCCCACTTTCCTTGTCTCTCTCTCTCTCTTCTTCTTCTTCTTCTTCTTTTTTTTTTTTTTTTTGCTTTTGCTTCCTCCTTCATCTTTTCTTCCACCATTAACACTATTCACCCTCATCTTCACCTTGATTTTTCTTCTTCACCTCAACATTTCTTCTCCAAAAAAAAAAAAAAAAAAAAAAAAACTTTTCTAAGCTTCTCAACCTTCCTTCACTCATCTCCCTCTATAATTTTTTAGATCCTTGTGTTGTAGAGCACTTTTGCCACACACCCATTTTTGGTGAAACCCATTTTCAAATCCATCTTTTCTTTGCACCAACATGTCTTCTTCTTCCAATGGATCTTCTTTTCTTACTTTTCATGGCAAGAAATATGATCCAACATTTGATTGGAATGATGAGGAGGGGCTCCTGAAATTCGAGAGGAGGTTAAGAAAAGTTTTCCTAGATTTCTCAATCGGTTGCCAAAACATCATTTGTCAACACCCTCCAGGCGTACTTTGGAAATTTGGCGCTTGGTGGTTGACAACTTGACTGCTGATGAATTGAGTCATTTTTGTGTGTGTGTGTGTGTGTGGGATCTTTGGTGCTTAGTGGTGGTTTGGTCATTTTCTCATTCTGGGTTCTTTGGTGATTTTTCAGATGTGTTTAAATCCTTGGTTTGGATGTGAGGAGTATGCGGAGTGTGAGTGGGCTTTGGAGCTAAGTAGCTGTTAGGTATTATTTGAGTGTGGACATGGAAAGTATTGGTATCTTGGTAATTGGGTGTTGCCTCAGGTTTAGCATGTGTATCCTTCTACAACAATTCTAATTCCTCCTTGTCCCTCCATCCGGTTGACTGACCATTTAACTGATGAAGAAATTGCTCAGGCCCGTGTTTGCTTTGTGGTTTTAGGAGTAGCAAGGACTTATTTTGAATTTATTCAAACTCATCTGCAAGGTTGCCTTGCCAGCATATTGGTATTTCTCTTCCTCTCTGAAGTCAAATTTTCATCTTGCATATTCCTTTTCCATATTTCTGCTTGGTGACAACATTTGCATGTTGGATTTTCAGACTCCATCTTCTGAAGGAGGGGAAGAGGGAAAGGAAGAAGAAGAAGAAATTCCTTCCTCTGACCATGTTGGTAGCTCTTCTAGTTCTTTCATGGAGACTTATCCCCATTTTTCGGCATGGAAATATGAAGTGATTAATCTTGATGGAACATATAGTTCCATGCCTTTGAATAGGCTAGAGCAAACACCAAACATCCTTTAGCCCGATCTAGTGTGTTTTTGAATTTTTTAGTTCCTCGTCTTTATCTCTTCTTGGCTTACTGAATGGCTCTTGATCTTGGTAGATTTGTGCTTCAAGTTGATGTTGATCTTGTGGAGGAAAGTATGCAAATGATTGGAGGTTTGCGATTGTTGGCTTGTACGTAATCTTCCCGATACGTGATCAATGAGGCGAGCTGGGTATGCAATGATGCTTTCCAAGTGGCTTTTGCTTGGATTTTTCTTGATAAATAACACTTAATTTTGCTGACTTTTCAAGTGAGTTGAATGGGAGCGGCTGATTCTGCCAGAAGAACTTTGGAGCACAGGATCAGAAATCTTGAACTTAAGAATTGTCAGTATGATCCTTGATTCTATGCAAGTCAAGAGGGAAATACAAAAGGCAGTTCCTCTAGAGGTGGGTCAAGGAGGTATTCTTGTAGGTGGACCCAGAGTCCCAATGATATTTGATGTGTATTTTTAATTTTTCTTGCAAAACAAAAGGAAGTGTTCCTTAGACATCTTTTATTAACTTGCATGTTTAGCTCTTTGTCCTTGGAATTGCCCTTGATCATGTAGAAACTTTAACTGAGACAAGTTTAGAGTTCACTTGATGAGATCTTGTAGTACCAATTTAAACTTATCTTGATTAACTCTGGTGGAATCTGCACTTACTTGGATGAGGCAAAGCCGAATGCCCCTAGTTTAAGATGAATGCATGATTTTTGAAAATCTTGATGATTACTTTTTTTTTTTTGGAAAAGATGATGATGGTGGTTTCCCTTTTTTCTTTTTGAAAATGAATGAGCCATGGGCGAATGCCCCTAGTTTAACCAATATATTTAGGAGCTTGGAAAAAATCTTGATTTGATCAATTTTTGAAAATAATGATGCAAGTGATGATTTTTGAAAACAAATGAGTTAGGCATGTCGGAATGCCCCAGTTTAACCAAAATTTTTTTTTTTTGAGTGTTTTACGTTCTTTAAAAAAATGCTTGAAAACGCAAAATTGCATGAAATTGTATGAATGAGTGATGGCAGGGCTGAGTGCCACTTGGCATTTGAGGAGTACTGTTCGGCACTTTTAGAGTGTCGAATGGCACTTGGCCATGCCATGACACTTATGCCATGGTGGGTCGACTCCTAACGCTTTTCCACATTTTTGAGTTTTTTGAAAAATATTTCCTTCGTGTGTGACCATGAAACACTTTCCTACTCAGCTACAAACTCTTTGAAACCTATTTAAACCTGATTTAGGAATTGACGTAGCTTATATTAATGATCTCTCTTGCAACAAATCTCTACATCAAGGTTAGCAAAACACAATAATCACAAGCAAATATCATCCATGGCTAACAATCAAAATTTTTCTCATTCAACAATTCATGATATCAATAGATGGGTTTGTATCTTTGATTTCAGTACTAGGACCAATTTTACAGCCTACAAACTGGAGGTAATTAAGGCTTTGAGGAATGTCAAAATCAAGTGAGATTTCCTTCGGGCTGCTGTGAAATTTTGGGATCCCGAAGATCACATGTTCCAGTTTAAAACTGTTAAACTTTGTCCCACAATAGAAGAATTTTATGCTATCTTGGGCTATAATCCAAGCAAAAAATTTATAGCAGTTTCTTTTGATCCCAAACATGTTCTCGGTCTTCCTACTTCCAATAGTAGTAGTATGGTTGAAGGACATATGGTGAATCTTCATGCAATTGTTTCCAGGTTGATTAACAAATGCACTTATGGAGTGACCAACAATATGCAGAAATTTTTTGGCTTGGCCCTATGCTTTGTGGGAGAATTTTTGCTTTTCTCTGGAACACACGGTTTTACGGATGCTCGAGCTATAAGTATGGTGAGTCAAATTAAGGATGGTGATAATCCTGTTTCTTTGATCTTGACAGAAACTCTTCTAGGACTGAACACTGTATTTCATGGTGGAAAATTTCAAAACTTCCTTGGGAGTCCCTTGACTTTGCAGATATGTTTGATGGAGCAATTGGATATGATTGGTAGACCTACAACTGGTAATTATGGTCCTAGCAATTTTCTTAGCAAGACTATCATCAAAACTAAGTGCCAAATTGAAAGGGACTAGGTGAAATTTTTGAACAAGAAATCCAATGCCTCAATTTGATGGAATTGTTATTGGTGGAAGTGCCCACCCCTTCTATTGCGGTTTCTAGAATAAGATCACATCTTCATTGTTGGATTGTAGAGGGCAACTTTCTACAAGTCAGATAGACTCTTGAGGCAGTTCCAATATGAGCAAGGAATGCCCAGTGGAAAAAGAAGAAGACCTTTCACTCTTGTGGACACAAATCCTACTTCTATAAGGAACATACTATTGGGCTTGGAGATGGTTAACCGAGTGGACCAGTCTTTTGTCAAGGTTCACTTTCACATGATGACTACAAAATACTCTAATTGGTTGGTGGACAAGATTGCTGATAAGGAAACTGAGATGGTAGCTATGAGAAAGCACTTTCTTAGAGCCAAGAAAGACATAATGATGACAACTATAATTTTAAAAGAAGGGACAAGGATGACAAAGTACCTAGCATAAAGGAAATCAATGATCAACCTAAAGAGAAAACATTGAAGACAAAGTTACCTTCTTATTTTTGGCTTTGAACATGTTTATTTAGAAGTTGATGTAAAAACTCTTATGTTCAGGAATTAGTTAGGACTTGTAGGTTAAGGGTTTTGTTTAAGATGTAGGTTTTTGGGGTTTGGATTTTTTTTTTCTATGGTTTGGTTTAGGGTTTGGGTTCTTAAGGTTTGGTTTGGTTTTAGGTTTGGCTTCTTAAGGTTTGGTTTTTTGGATTTTGTGTAATGACATGCCTTAATGGAATGGTTGAATTTTGGAGAATTTTATTTAATGGGCAAATGGTGGTTTTAGGAAATTGTGACCAGAGCAATGCATGGTTGCCAACGTACCCCCTTTGTAAAAGGATTAGGTCATCACGTAGTCAATTGATTTTTATTTGCCTTAACTTTTGCCTAGGCCGCCCTTTCAGGTTTTCAACTTAGCAGGTTCTTTCCCTCTCCTTTTTACTCTCCTTTTGCGTAGATCGCCCTTTCGGGTTTTCAACCTACCTTTTTTTTTTTTGCACTAATTTTTGCCTAGACTGCCCTTTCAAGTTTTCAACCTAGTAAGCTCCTTTTTTTTTTTTTTTTTTTTTTAAACCTTAGGAAGGGAAATAACATAGTTTACAACCACTTTAGACATGGTGCTTTCCAACTACCACCTTAGACATGGTATCTCTTCAATTGATCCATGTTGGTTGGCTCAGTGAAAGGGTTCACATCTAAATCCATCAACCTTATTGCTCCCCAGAGTATATTTGCTTGATAATGTATGGGTCTGCTTAATTTTACTTGAATTTCTCGTTTGCATCTTGAATCGGGGCTCAGATCTCTTTCAACAATAAGGCCCTGTTTGGATTTTTTTTTCATCACTTATCACTCATCACTTAAAATACCCCAACTTCCCTAATCCCACTCGTTTGGCACTCATCACCTAGTTTTGCATTACTTTGTTTCAAAAAAAAAAAAAAAAAAAAAACAAAAAATCCAACATTGCAGCTGAACAGTAGGTTTATTACAAAATGCCATTGAAAATAGAGTTATGGAAACTAAAAACACCTAAAATGTGTTTTCAGTTTCATAACTCATCACTCAAAAATCGAAGAATTGAGTGATGGAAACAAAAATTGGAAACAAAATCCAAACGAACTTCTCAGTCATGGGTCCCACCATTTTTGAGTTATGAGTTATGGAAACAGAGTTATGAGTTATGGAAACAGCAAATCCAAATAGCCCCTAAATCCCCCAACTTCAAATCTCTGGTTCTTACTTTCTTGTCAAAAGCTTTCCCAAGCTTCCTTTGGTAACCTTGAATATGATACAAGGCCTTAAGTCTCTTTTTATCCAATATGCATAACTGGTCATATCTGCTTAGCAACCAATCTGTTTCAGGGATTTCACTTTCCAATACTGTCCTTAGTGAATAAACACCCACTTCAATGGGAAGAATTGCTTCCATCCCATACACTAATGAATTAGGAGTGGCTTCGGTGGAAGATTGAATTGATGTTCTATAACCCCAGAGTGCATAGGGCAATTGTAGGTGCCACTCCTTGCAATTATTTGTGCTATTCTTCAAGATTCACCCTATATTTTTGTTAGCAGCCTCAACTGCTCCATTGGTCTAAGGATGGTAAGGTGAAGACTTGTGGTGTTGAATATTGAACTGCTGTAGTAGCGCCTTTGTTTCTCCCTTGAAATGTTGCCCATTTTCTGAGATCATGTGGTACTCCATATCTGTAGATGATATTGGCCTGAATGAATTGGGCAACTTTTTTTGAATTTAGAACCTTGTATGAGGTGGCTTCTACCCATTTAGTGAAGTGATCAATGGCTACAAGTATGAATTCATGGCCATTGGATGCTGTTGGGTGAAGTTTCCAAATAATGTCTATCCCCCATGTAGAGAATGGCCATGGCGATGTCATGGTATGTAATGGCATGGGTGGCATTTGCTTCAGATCTCCATGGACTTGGCATTGATGGCATTTTCGAACATGAACCATATGGTCGACTTCCATAGTAGTCCTGTAATAGTCTAGTCTCATTATCTTCCTTGACAGCATGTGTGCATTCATATGTGGCTCATAACTTGACTCATGAACCTCTTCAATTATTTGCTGTGCTTCCTTGGCAGTTATACAAAGGAGATGAATTCCATCATATGAACTTCTGTAAAGCCTTTCACCACAAATAATGTAATTAGTAGACAACCTCCAGATGGTCAATTGGTCATTTTTATTTGCAAATGGTGGGTATGTGCCTTCCTTTAGGTATTGTAGGATGTCTGAATACCATTCACCTTCTTCATTCTTTTCCTCACCCTCTTCTGTTGTCAGGCAATAGGCTGTTTCTTCTTTTTGTTCCACCACTATTGGTCTAGCTTCATCTTCTTTTGGCCCATCCATCATGGATGCCATGGTTACTAAAGCATCAGCAATTTGATTTTACATCCTTGGCATATATTAATATTGGATCTTGTTGAATTTTGAAGCCCACTTCTGAAGACATTCATGATAAGGCATTAACCTTTCTTTTTTGATCTTCCGTTTATTCCAAATTTGGGAGATTATCAAAGCTGAGTCACCATACACCTCCAACTCTTTCACCCCTAGGCTTAGGGCTGCTTATAACCCCATGATGCAAGTTGAGTCTACCAGAAAATGGAATGTGTGTCCCTTTTGGAGAAATTAAGAGAACTCCAATTCCACTTCCATTTTGATTTGTTGCTCCATCAAAGTACATCTTCCATGATTCTACTTCAATCCCCATAATATCTTCGTTCAGAAAGTCTCCTTGGATCTCTTTAGCTTCTTTTGGTGAACAATGGGCTAAGTGACTAGCAATTGCTCTCCTCTTCACAGATTTCTGAATCACATACTTAATGTCAAATTCTGACAAAAGCAAAACCCATTTAGCAGTCTTCCCATCTTGCACAAGCTTTTCCATTAAGTACTTCAAACAATTCATTCTTGCAATCAACAAAACCTTGTAAACAAGCATACAATGTTTGAGTTTACGGGTTGCCCATACAAGTGCTACGCATGTATTCTTTAATGGTGAATAATTTTCTTCATAAGGCAACATCTTCTTGCTGATGTAGTAGATAGCATTCTCCTTTCTAGTCTCTTCAAGGTATTGAGTGAGTAGAGCCCCTATTGCTATATCTGTAGTGGTGAGATACAACAACAACGGCTTTTCAGGTACCGATGGGACAAGTATTAGTGTTTTCGTCAGCTAATTCTTGATCTTTTCAAGGGCTCCTTGGCATTGTTCATTCCATATTGTAGGAACTTCCTTCTTGAGTAGTTAGAAGACTGGTTCACATATCATGGTGAGCTGAGCTATGAACTTGTTGATGTACTATATCCTCCCCAGAAATACTCGGATCCCCTTTTCAGTTCTTGGAGGCTTCATCTCTACAATTTCCTTGATTTTGTCAAGATCAACTTCTATTCCTCTCTAGCTTACAATAAACCCCAATAGCTTTACGGATGTGACCTCGAAAGTGCACTTTTTTGGATTCAACCATAACTTGTAGAACCAAATTCTTTCAAAGAACTTCATCAAAGCCAGTATGTGCCCTTCATTGTCCTTGGACTTGACTATCATATCATCTACATTAACTTCTATTTCTTTGTGGATCAAGTCATGTAACAAAGTGGTGATTGAACATTGGTAGGTAGCATCGGCATTTTTAAGGCCAAATGACATGACCTTATAGCTATATGTCCCCCATGGAGTAATAAAGTAGGTTTTCTCCATATATTCTGGAGCCATCTTAATCTGATTGTACCCTGAAAATCCATCCATAAATGATAGCAAAGCATGACCTGCTGTGTTGTCAACCAGGATGTCTATGTGAGGCAATGGAAAGTCATCTTTTGGGTTGGCCTTATTCAAATCTCGAACATCTACACACATTCTGACCTTCCTATCCTTCTTTGGTACAAGAACCACATTAGCTAACCACTTCGGATAGTTGACCATCCTCAGGAATCTTGCATTATACTGTTTCTCAACTTCTTCCTTGATCTTAAGAGTCCACTCTGGCTTCATCCTTCTCAAATTCTGCTTGATTGGATTCATGGTTGGATCTGTTGGAATGCAATGTTGTACTATATCTATATCAATCCTAGGCATGTCTTCGTATGACCACGCAAAGACCTCTTTGAATTCTGTCAGGAGTGCCACTAATGCATCTTTCTCTAAAATGGTTAGGGTATTGCCCACTTGTATCATTTTAGGTTCATCATTAGTCCCCAGGTTAATGGGTTGGTTTTCTTCTTTTTGGGTTCTAGGTATCCTTTTTTTTAATTCCTTATTATTAAGAGTAAAAACAATCAAAGCCAACAAATAAGCAGAATCAAAAATCATATTATATGGAAAAGAGTTCTTAACATACTCAATAGACTTAACTAAATCAAACTCAACTAGAAAACTATCACAAACAGACTTAGCAGGAATAGAAATACTAGCAGAAATAGACTCAATAGGGCTAGAAACAATGTTCTTAGTAGGGGTAACTGGCTTGATGGTCTTGATCTTCTTGGCAAGAGTGACTGACTCAACGGTCTTGATCGTCTTCACAGAGTCCTCCATGGGGTGGGCGGCTCCCTCCCATGCCTAGTTCTTCAACTCAGTAATGGCTTCAATAATGGCAGGTGGCTCCTAGTAAGTTCCTTCTTCTCTCAACATTAGTACTGTGGGATCTTCATCCATATAATCTGTGGCTTCTTTGTCAATCTCCATGTCTGTAGGCTTGTTACTCACAAAAGCATCCAGGTGCTCTATGCTATCCATCCACTCATCAAACAAATTGTGCTTCCCTTTATTGCCCAAGTAGGTGTGTTGAGGGAAATGCTCTGACTTGCCTCCTTCCATCCTTTCATTATAACGTTCAGCATTCTTAAGTGTCATGATTCTGAGACTGTGGACCATCAGTTTTTGGTCTAGAGTGGCCAACCTAGCATCTATATCATCCTCTTTTTTAGTTTGTGGGGTCAGTATGCTAGGTTCTGAAACGTAATATAACCCCAACTTTGGAATCTCTCTTCCATGCTTGTCATATCGAGGACCAGACCTTGAGCTAACATTAGTGATACAGCTCCAATCTGAGGGATGCACATAAGGGTAATCCTCATAGTCCACATCATTGGGTTGTCCAACCACCTCTCTTGCATCTTCTAATACATTTATCAGCTTGTATTGGTCACTATCAGTGTCACTCCACCTGTTAGCTTCAACATCATCTTCTATATCTTCATCATAATAGTCTACATCATCGTCATGTTCTTCATAGTAAATCTGTGTGTCTTCATCTTCTCTATCACTAAGGGGTTCACCCCAATCATTGCCACTGTATTGGCTATCATAATCTTCACTGTTGTTGCTCTCACTGTCGCTGTTGCTATCATTATCATCATGTCCATTGTCACTGCTGCTGCTGCCACTACTACTATCACTCTCGGCATCACTTCCTTCATCATCATCACTAGGGGCTCCTCCCCCTTCCTCTTTTTCATCATTGGTTCTTAGTTCATACGGGCTCTTCAATGCATGCTAGCAAGCCTCCTAATACTCTTCTTCTTCTATATTGCAAATGGCATCTCTAAGAAGTGTAGTTATGGAATCAGGGTCCATGTAATCAGCCCAATCAGTAGGAACCCAAGTTGTATCTTCTTTCTTCAATTCTAGAACTTTGTTGTTGCAGTCAAGCAGTATCTTGAACCCAAGCACCATTGTCCTTGTCACAGGATCAAATCTTGGTTCGAGAAATCCCTAATAACATTGACTTTCTCCAACTTTGACAAACTTCCCATTCAATGTAAGAGTATAGGGCTTCAAAGGTTCTAGAGGACAAGGAAGTCCCTTTGCTTTAGCTTTGGCTCAAGCTATCTATCTCACTTCCAGCTCTAACTTGTCATCATCAGTGGGCTTATAGCCTAGCTCAAAAGGTGGTGTGATAGTAGGAATCTTCGAGATCTGAACAGTAGGCTTCTTTACAGTTCATCCCCAGAAGGTAATTCATTTTTCTCATCATTGCTACCATATTGTTGTTGCTGTAGGGAGCAAAGTCCATTGAGATCTTCTCCACTTCTTCTTCTTTCCTTTCAAAATTAGGCCTCTCAATCTTAAAGCCATCCAAGGTCAATGGCTCTTTCTTGGAATCAATATTGAGAATAGGCTTAGGCACTATCAAAGTATCACCATATATGGTCACAATAGCTCCTTCATGTAGAAATTGAACCTTTTGGTATAGGGAGGAAGGTACAACCTCTGTGTCATGGGTCCACGGTCGCCTTAGGAGCATATTGAAGCATGAGGCTATGTTAAGGACTTGAAATTCCACCTTCTTGACCATTATTCCTATAGTGAGCTCTAATGTTATGGTTCCCAAGACCTTTTTTTTTGCTGTTGTCGTATGCCCTCACATGCTGATCAGTAGGCACAAAGTCTTCAATGCTTAGACCCAAGCAACTTGCAATCTTTAAAGGACACACGTTTAATGCACTTCCATCATCTATCAGGACCATCAGTATCCTCTTCCCCTTGGCATCTACAATGATGTTCAATGGGTCATTATGGTGCTTCCCCTTTTTGGTCAGATCCTTGTCAGAATAGGAAATAGTGAGTTCCCTATTTATGAACCCGATCATAGCATTCAGATCTTAGGAAGTTGTGGTTGTAGGGACTTGGATTTGGTTGAGAAGTTTTACTAGGTTTCGACGGTGTTTGTATGAGGCCATGAGTAAACGCCATAAGGATATATTGGCTTGTGTCTTCTGTAGTTGCTTGAGGACCCCATCCTCTTCGATAGGTGTTTGTTGGGTAGATTTATTCAAGGCTTCTATCGGGTTGTTTGTCTCCAAATGTGGGGGTTTGAAGAGTCTCCCCCCCCTTCTGATGTGGGCAATTTTTGTTGGGTCATTAGGATTGGTATCTTAGGGTTTAAAATGTCTCCCCCTATTTATGAATGTCGGGTTATTTTTGTTGGGTCATTAGGGTTGGTATCTTGGGGTTTGAAGTGTCTCCCCCCATTTGTGGATGTTTGGTTATTAAATTGGGTTTCAAAGTGTCTCCCCGCATTTGTGGGTGTTAGATAGTTTGATTGGGGTTTGAAGTCTCCCCCCATTCGTGGATGTTGAGTAGTTTTTAGTTTCTAGTACTTCTTCATTCCATATATCATATCCTGTGGTGGTGGTGGATATCCTATCCATTAGTTCTTCCCGTCATCATAAAGCATTCAGGTAGGTCATAGATCAGTTCAGATGGGTCTTTTTTTACTATCCTCTTCAGTCATCAGGAAATTAATCCTTGGTCCTTTCCCAAAATTGTGATTGAGCAATGGATTATTAGTGATGCTAGGCCTTGTAGGTGGCACAATCACCTTGTTGTCTATTAGGTTTTGAATTGCATGACGAAGGCCAAAACAATTGTCAGTATCATGGCTGGGGCCTTGGTGGTAGGCACATCTCTTATTCATATCCAACCTTGAGGGTAAGGGGTTTGGAATTGGTCTTGGGTCTAAGGGTTTTAGTAACCCTTTTGCTTTTAGCTTGTCAAACACTTGGCTTATAGGCATATACAACTCGTGAAACCCCCTCATAGGTTTAGGTCCTTGTGATACTTGTACAGGTGCAATAGGTGCAATCAATTAATAAGGATCATTTTTATGGATATCAGAAATTTTTGCAGCCTTAGAATTAGATCCTACATTCTTTTTAAACCTTGGTAGGTCATCATTCTTTATAGTGCCATTGTTTATTGCATCCTCAATTTGGGTTCCAGCAACAATCAAAACTTTAAAATTAAGAAAGTATTGTGCAAACAAGTACTTATGATATACAGGTAATAAATTCTTTACAACCATAGCTAACTATTCTTCTTCCCTTGGCCTATTCATCATCTGTACGGCCTTGGCTCTCCACTTGGTAATGAAAGTAGAGAAGGATTCTTTCGACTCTTGCTTCATGGTCTCAAGATCTCTCCTTGTTTTGTCCACTTCTATGCTGTACTTGTATTGCTTGTGTAACTCTCGGCAGATGTCCTCTTAACTCCTTGCTCTAGCATCATCCAGTTTAAGGAACCACCTAAGAGCGGCTCCAATCAGAGTGTTTTGGAACATTTGAGCAAGTACTTCTTTAGTCACACCTAGGGGCTGCATAGCCCTCATATACATCTTTTGATGGGACTTTGGGCAATCAGTTTCGTCAAACTCGTACAAGGTCGGCATCTTGAACTTAGGAGGCAGTCTCACATTAGGGAAAAGTGAGAGAGATTCGTAGTCCATGACCATGAGATCTTTCATCTTACAAGCTCTTCTAATCATCTCTTCCATTTTGTTCATTCTTTCATTGATCTTCTTCTCATTCTCCATGGTTGGTGGATTATGATTAGTTCTATCCTCCTCTTGGTTACTCTTCAGATTCTAAAATTGTTGCACCATACGGTTCATGTCCTCTTTCAGCTAGATTTGACTAGCTACCATGGTGTTGAGTAGCTATTAAGTATTCATGGGTTCCTCGGTGTTTGGATGTTCCCCTTCTTCTACCATAGTGTTGGGAGGCTCAAACTTTTTGTGGCTTGAACTGTCTTGTAGGTCGAAGATGGGATTGTGATGTTATAGTAGTGGAGTATCTTCTATGCTTATGGGCTTTAGTACTATAATGAGAGTGATGGGCTTGGAATTGGAGCTACTGGCTTGAATGTTGGCCATAGGTTCTCTTTGCAACCTTTCTTCAGATCTTGATCAAATTCTCCCCTAATGACAGGCTTGGTCGAGTTAATCAAAGCTAAGTCCCCATCCACATCAATCAATCAACCAAACAAATACACACAACATGTAATGCAATTTTAACAGGGACCGTCCTAACGGTAGGTTCTAAGTCATTACGTTGTAGGGTGAGTTTGTTGTTTCATTGTTTCCCATAGCTAAGACGTTACACATCCCAACTTGTAATGTAATGAACATTATGTTGGTCCAAACGACATGGTCGGTCCTTTACAGTCAACAGGAAATGATCGAGTAACTTTAGGCTATTGGTTGGTGAGTTAGCCACTGGGTACCTGAATCTAATGAAGACTGGTGATCCATGGTTACTACCACCACATGTTGTTGAAAGGGGTGCATACATATTGTTGTTTGGATGATACACACTATGATAGTTAGGGAAAGCTTTTAACAAACAATGCACGCAACAAAATATCATACAACATCTCAACAAACATAAATAGACAAACAAACAACAATATCATGCAAGACCATGCAAAATAAGGGTACATATTTGGTCACTTAAGTCTAACGCGAACCTTAGCCCTCGACGATCCCAATGGAGTCACCATTGTGAGAGACCGCAAAAGTGCCTCTAAAAAAAAGAGAGATTTTTGGTGTTTTGAAAGACACCTCTCTTTTTGGATAAGTGGTGTGGACTTGCCACTTATTTTTTATACAAAAAATAAGAAAAAATCAAGTGCAAATTACATGACTGAATTTTTCCATTTCATTGAATGAGTAAAAAAGAATACATATTTAAAAAATTGAAAATTACATGGCTTTGGGTCCTAATTACAAACTACCAAATAATTACATGGCGTTTTGTCCTAGTTACAATCTACCAAAAATAGGACAAAGATAAGACCTAGGTCTACCTATCCTTTTTTTTTGAGAAGCTAGGTCTACCTATCCAAAGACACTAAATTTGGAGGTTAGGTTACGGAATGGGAAGGCGTTAGACACCCATTTCGCCCAGACAGAGTTTGGTCTTCTAGACTCTTGTGACCAATGTACCCCTTTATACATGACATGAATGATATGTTGCACACATAAAAAAAATTAATAATAAAAAAAAAAAAAAAAACCTAAATCACACAAGTTTACTTATGAATGCATCCTCCTCTTTGTTAAACAAAATTCAAATCTGTTGTTGTGATAAAAAATTGAATTGGGTTTAGAAAAATTAGATTTGTTTTTGAGAATTAATAAAAAGTGGTTTTTTGATGAAAGAAAAATCATATCTGTTTTTAGGAAATAGAAAAATTGGTTTTTTTTTTTTTTTTTTTTTTTTTTTCATGAAAGAAAAATAAGATTTTTTTTATATGTTCAAAAAATACGAAAAAGATTTCTTGAGAAGAGGATTTCATTCATGAAATAAATTTGTGCTACATGCACTAAATAAAACAAACACAACCATTCATGATCTTTTTTTTTCTCTCTCTCTCTCTCTCTCTCTCTCTCTCTCTCTTTTTCAAAATCTGCTATGTTAAGAAAAATCAATTCTGTATCTAAGAAAGATACAATCAGTTTTTATTTTAAAAAAAATTTAGATTTGCATCTAATGAAGATGCAGATCAGTTTTTTATTTAAGAAAAATTCAAATCTGCATCTAATGAAGATGCAGATCTGTTTCTGATTTAAGAAAAAATTCAAATCTGCATCAAATGAAGATGCAGATCCATTTTTATTTTGAGAAAAATTCAGATCTGTATCTAATGAAGATATAGATCTGTTTTTAATTTTAAAAAAAATTCAAATCTGCATCTAATGAAAATGAAGATCCGTTTTTGATTTAGAGAAAAATTCAGATTTGCATCTAATGAAGATGCAGATCCGTTTTTAATTTAAGAAAAATTCAGATCTGCATCTAATGAAGATGCAGATCTGTTTTTAATTTAAGAAAAAATTCATATCTGTATCCAATGAAGATGCAAATCCGTTTTTAATTTAAGAAAAATTTAGATCTGTATGTAATGAAGATGTAGATTCGTTTTTAATTTAAGAAAAATTCAAATTTGCATCTAATGAAGATGCATATTTGTTTTTATTTTAAGAAAAATTCAGATCTGCATCTAATGAAGATGCAGAACCATTTTTATTTGAGAAAAAGAAATGATAACATGCAGACTTCTGAAACTAAGAAATAGATCATAACAATAATAAAAAGAATCAAGAACATGTTTCAACAAAAAAAATCAACAATTCATGATATGAATATTTGAAACAACTAAACTCTCTCTCTCTCTCTCTCTCTCTCTATATATATATATATATATAAACATGCATCATCACAACAAGAGAATCATAAAAAAAAAAGCGGGTAATAAGAAACAACCTCTTGCATGGAGCACTCTTCTTCTTGAGGGGATATTTTAGGGTTCAAAGAAATTTATGCAATTATCTTTGAAACCTAAAAACCCTAACTTAAGAGAGAATATCAGAAAGGGAGATCATATATATTAGAAATTTGAAAGTGTGAGAAAGTGTCTCCCCTAGAGCGTAAAAGAGTGTCTTGAATTTTGAGATCCAGTCTCTATTTATAGAGGCTGAAATGCTTAAAAAATAAGCAACGACGATTATGAATCGGGATGCATCCTTTTGCGAAAAAGTTGAAAATGATGTGTTTTATCGTCACCTAAAGAGCGTTGGGCCAAAGCCCTTACAGGTGCTATTCGGTGCTTTGAAAGTGTTGTTCGGCGCTTTGAAAGTGCCGATCAGCACTCCAAAAGTGCCAAATGGCACTCTTGGATGCCAATCATGCTTTTGTGTTCGGGTGCGTTTTAGACTCATTTTTTAGGTTTTCTTGAGTTGGGCCTTGCACTTAGACATGTTTTCAATCCGTATTCTAAGATTTTTATCTCTTTTCTGGATAATTCAGGTCTTTTCAACAATGATTATCTTGTAGATAAATATTCTAAAATAAATCTTGATGAAGTTCAAATTATCCACAATTTTATTATTATCCAACCATTCCCTTTATTCCCATGCAAGCAATCCTATTTTTGACACTAATTATTAACCAATCACAAAATTATTTAATTAATTTTAATTATTTAGCCAATCAGAATTAATTTAAATTAATCGTGCATGGTCGACTCCACCTAGACACAATGCATGTTGATCGTGCAAACTTGATCATGCAATATCTTTTGATCCGACGGTCTGATTTGGAAACTAGGCATACTATCACGACCATTAGAATCTCAAGTTCATTTTTATGATATGCAATGAACAAGTTAATGCATGTAATGCAATCATGATTTTTGGGGTATATGAATGATCATTCCAGTCATTCTCCTTGATTAAATCATGGGTGCATAATCAAGTGTCTACACCTCGCTCAAATTCATGAAATCAATGCAAACTCTCCATTTCCCCATTTTCATTTTCACTACCACTATGTTGGCTAACCAATCTGGATAAAATACTTCCTTTATAGCCCCAACTAGTTTCAAATTGTCTACCTTTTCTATTACTGCCTCAATATGAATATGAGAGGATGTCCGAGGTTTCTACCTTTTGGGGGTGTACTCAGGACTTATGTTTAACAAATGGAAAATGACGTAGGGATCCACCCTAGGTACATTGTAGGGGCTCCGAACAAATATATCTAAATTTTGAATTAAAAACAGAAGAAATTCTATTTTATTAAATTTGAAATTATTTGCGTAAATGCATCTTTTTACATCTCTACAAAAATAGATCTAAAATTCTTTGCATAAATACATCTTTTTACATTTGCAAAAAAATAGATCTGATGCGGAGTACAAATGGCTAGACGGTAAGACCCCATGCACCTTAACTATAGCTTTGTAGTGACAGCCGTAGTATAGGTGGGAGGTGGTGACACAGAATGATCAATCCTGAAAGGACTACTCTTTTGTCTAAGAATGCCTAACTTGTGCACCGATAATTTGGGGGGGGTGGGCGGGACACAGTGATTTTTCATATAAAATTCATCCTTTTTACATCTACAAAAAACAAGTCTGAAATTTTCTCACAAAGTTCCTTAATTTTTTATCTTACCAAAAACAGAACTGTATTTTTTTATTGAAAGATTCATTCTTTTACATCATAAAACTATATCTATATTTTTTATTTAGAAATTCACAATTTTCATCATAAAATCAATTCTTGACTTTCTATTCATGATTCTCACAACAACATGAACTAAATCTTTTTTGGCATAAAATAATATGCAGATCTAGGATTTTAGAATATCATTTTAACCCTAGATCTAGGAAAATTAACATAGCATTTTTTGCATCTCATTATCGATTGCATATGGGTACCTAGATGGTTGTTTAGAGTCTAGAAGACCGAACTCTATTTGGCAAGATGGTTGCCTAACACCTTTCCATCCTGTAACTTTGCCCCTGAGTCTAGATTTTAGCTTCACAGATAGTGTTTTGTTCTTCTTTTGTCGATAGATTGTAACTAGGAAACAAAACTTTGTGATCTTTTTACTTAGATTGTAAATTGGGATCAAAGCCACGTATAGTTTCTTTCTATCAATTATAAGTGTTCAAATCAATAAGAGCTCAGCATTATTCATGTATTCTATATTTTATAGTTTTCTTATTTTTGTAATATAAAAATAAGTGACGACTTCACAAAACCCCAAAAAAAGATATACTTCTTTTTTGAAAGCTGGTCTCTCACACCACCAGATATTTTTGATGACTCTCCTAGATCACCCTTTAATGAATAGGTCGAAGACGAGCTACCCAACTTTATGCTTGGGTCCTCTACTCCTGATCTGCATGAAGATCATGCACAAGACATTCCTCCTTGTCACTAACTTGGGCAAGATCCATTCCAACACATTTACTTGACTATCATTGTTACACTGCTCCCTTACTACACTACATAAGCCTCACACTTATCGTGAGACTTTCACTGACTCTTTATGGCAAATCGCAATGAAAAAGGAACTTGATGCATTATCCAAAAATCATACTTGAGATTTGGCGAATCCCTTTCCTAGGAAGTTTGTGGTTGGTTGTAAGCGGATCTACAAGATCAAGACTCGCTCTGATGGGTCCATTGAGCACTACAAAACTCATCTTGTTGCTAAATGTTTTACATAGGGCTATGAAATTGATTATAAAGAGACCTTTACTCCAGTTGCTTGATTCTCATCTGTTCTTCCTCTTTTAGTTGTTACCATTGCTAGTAAATTGGATCTTATTCAAATGGATGTCAAAAATTTCTTTCTCAATGGGAATTTAAGTGAAGAAGTTTATATGCAACCTACTTTTGGTCTCTTTATTGAATTGAACAAGGTTTGTTGCCTTTGGCATGCACTTTATAGCCTTAAATAAGATCCACGAGCTTGGTTTGCCAAGTTCAGCTCCACCATATTTTGCTTTGGTTACACTATTAGTCCATATGATTTTGCCTTATTTCTTTGTTACAACGACGAATGCATTATTTTGCCTCTCCTGTATGTAGATGACATGATTATAACTAGTGATGACCTCAATGGAATTCAGGAACTCAAGGATTTTCTTTGTTAGCAGTTTGAGATTAAAGATCTTGGACATTTCAACTACTTTTTGGGTTTTGAAATTGCTCATTGCATTGATGGACTTTATATTACTCAAGCCAAGTATGCTTTTGAACTTTTTTTCTTAAGTTGGATTTACTGATAGTAAGACTATTGGCACTTCAGTTAAACTTAATGCGCATTTAACTCAACTGGTAAACCATTGTCTAATCACTCTCTTTATAGACAATTGGTTGGCACTCTAGTTTATCTTACTGTCACTTGTCTAGACATTTCTTATGATGTTCACCAGGTGAGCCAATTTTTGTTTGCTCCAAGATTGACACACTAAGCTACTGTCCTATGCATTCTTCGATACTTGAAGTGCACTCTCTTTCATGTTCTTTACTACTCTGATCAGTCTCCTCTTATTCCCATGCATTCTTTGATGCTAATTGGACATGAGATCCCACCGATAGAAGGTTCACCATTGGTTATTGTTTTCTACTTGGTTCTTCTTTGATCTCTTGGCGAAGCAAGAAACAAATCATTGTGGCCCACTCCAGCATTGAAGCAGAAGATCGTGTCCTTATTGATACCATATCTGAACTCATCTTGCTTCAATGGCTTCTCAAGGATTTAGGCGTGTCAATGTCCTCTGTAACTCCTCTTTATTGTGATAACCAGTGTCATTCATATTGCTCACATTGATGTCTTCCAAGAATGGACTAAACACATTGAGATTGATTATCATTTTATCCGTTATCATCTTATCCATGGTGCTCTCAAGTTACTCTCAGTCTCCTCTCAAGATCAATATGCAGGTATCCTCACTAAGTCATTTCCTAAGAGATGTTTTCATGTTTTGATTGACAACCTCAAGTTGGTCTCACACCCACCTTGAGTTTGAAGGGGATTGTTAACGTGTAATAGGCTTGTGGGATTTAGGCCCACTTTACTTGTCTTGATTAGCACACATATAAAGGCACTCTTGTATATGTTATTACTTGAGAAATACAATACTATTCATTCAGTATTTCAAACAAAAAAAATATCATCCAACTGATTCACAAAGTTCAGGGATCAACTACTAAGAAACTCATGCAACAAATAATAAATAACTGGAGTAATGGTCTTAATCATTCATCATTGAAATTTGGGTACTAAGTGTCAAGATTGCTTGGAACAACATTAAATTGTCTATGAAAAAGAGTAGGTGTATATATATATAAATCTCTTGTGAATGAACATAACAGATGTTACTTTTGTACAAAGAACAACAAAATTTCAGATAACATATAAAATAACAATGTGAACATTGGGATTTTTGCATCTGCCTATTATGGCTTCCAGGGTGGTGGGGGTGGTGGGGTCTGTGGATAGAATGGAGGAACCGCTGTAAATATGGTATTTTTGTCAATGCCATTGCCAGCAGTGGTTGTCAGGGATACAAGTGCTGCAACCAGTCCAGCATTTCCAGCCATAGTTGGCTCGGTGTTATTATAATGGTCACGCAAATCACTGAACTTGTCAAACTGATCAGGCCCTCCAACCATGGCTCCTGTGATGCTGTTGGGATTGGCATTGTTGGTGTTGAACCACTTCCACCCCCCGGTGCAGGAGTAATATTTATGGTCATTGGGTGTTGATGCACCTCGGTGATGTACATGTCTAGGGAACTTGTTGCCATACCCCGCAACATAGCTCATGTTCATGGGGTTATTACCCAAGATATAGTCCATCTGCATAAAAGCAACAGGAAAAAGCATTCTAACATTAATTTGACAGGTAAATTCTAGTGGGTGCATATGAAGATTAGAACAAAGACATACTATAATGTCATGCAAGAATCTTTCAGATTAATGAGAAGAATAGGAGGAATACGACACCTGGGAGGTGGCAAAGCTTCGAAGAACATCTGATGAAATATAGTTGTTGCCACAATACCATCCTGGAATGCCGGAGGCATTCAAATAATCAACAAACAGAGATGCCAGGAAAGCAGCATTAGCCACATACTGCAGATCTTGTGGCCCTCCACGGCTCAGCATGATCAAACCCCCTGCAAAGGTTTTCACAGGTCATGCATATGATCTTAGTCAACTAAATTCTACTTAGGGGTGCTTCAATGCATGCCATTGATGACTGCACCAGTTTATTGGAGAAATCAAACACCGACCATCAAATGCAAATGCTCTCATGTAAACATTGACAGTGATTCCAATTTCCATGGGATGTATAAACATATTCTAGGATTTTATAGTACAGCAAAGAACTAGCATTGTATTCTCATTTGTGTCTTCTTAAGTTACTAGCTGGGGAAGTATGTCCTAAATGAATTAAATGTAATATAGTTTAAATTTTGTAAGCACAAATGCATCAATGCATTGATGACTAAAAATGCATGCATAATTGATTTAGGCATTCTCTTGAACACGTGCATAACTGTAGCTTTCACAGGTATATATCAGAAGCCTGATTTGCAAATATAATTATCAATTCTAATCCAAGGTGGATGGCATTTGCAAATTGGCCTCCCAACCCTTACTAGAAAAGAGAAAAAAAAAAAAGAATAAACAAAAGGACTTTCCACATGTTACAAGAGTTCATTGCTGGAACAGGATGCTGTCAAAATCCCATTAGCAAGGACTAGAACTAATTATTGTGCAAATCTTATCCCTAGATGTCTTTAGGTAATTAAGAGTCCTAACTGCACAAGCCTAATTGTGAAGTACTACCAAAAAATCATTGAGAAACTTAATGAAATAAACTATGTCACATCTGGATTGAACGAGATTAAAAAAGGTGAGATCCTACATACCATTAGTCCAGTTGAAGACGTGGAAGTTGTGAAGATAAGAGCACATGTTAAGACCTGTCACATTATGATACATCTGCAACATGTCCTCATAAGGGTAGCCAGGGTTCAAGAACAGCCTGAGCCTTGTTAACAATAGCATGGCTGATGGTAACTTGTTATTCCAACTTGGCACACTAAAGTCTGGAATCATGTAAAACGCTTTGGCATTCTTAGGGATTCCAGGGTTGGTTGCCAGTGAAAGATAGCTATTATTTCCTGTGGCATAGAACAACCACGCTGCACCCCACATGTACTCATCATAATAGCCGGTGGAGTTATAGTAAGGAGCAATATCAGCAGGGTAAGAACGACTATATGCTGTCCGTTTTCCATTGTCCCTGGCAAAGGCAAAGAGTGTTTGTGCACCTTTGATGAGTTTCGTGGAGTACACGTTATCATCCTTGAAAACTATAGAGGCTGCAGCTAAGGCTGCTGCCATTTCCCCAGCAAGGTCAGGTCCTGATTGGCAAGTTAGTGTAGGCCGCATATAGTCCATGTCTTCTGGTTTCTGCCAGCAGTTGTGATCATCTGGTGTTTGAGAGCCATTTCGATGTCCACCAACCTAGCAGCAGATGAAGACATTTTAGGTGTTAGTCATGTTACATATATTGTCTTCCTCCAACCCAAGTATATGGTGTGTGTGTCACATTAATTGTAGCCATTTTAGCACATACATCAGAACTATATCACTGTTGAAACAAAAAAATGGTATTAAAGTTGTAGAAGTTTGATATATAATTCACATAGAGTACGTTATCTGAATGACACAAAAGAAATGTCAACAGGGGAATAAGTATAAAATGAAGAATACCTGGCAATAGATCTTAGTAATTTTGGTAGCAGAGGAATTGAAGGTTAGGAGCAAGTAGTCAGTGCCCCACTTAATGAGATCCCTAGCATGGTTGTACTCGTTAATGTTCTTATATTTGTCAGAGTATTCAATCACACTCCAGCTTAGCATAGTCATGGAATAAGACATGGGAAAGTGAAACTTTATATTGTCTCCGGCATCATAGTATCCTCCAACCAGTCCTCCCTTCACATCAGTATCATTTCCATCATTTAGACCTGAATCTCCTCTCCAGGGAATGCCATTATTTTTGGGTAATTTCCCAGCTGCACCACATTTCAATTATCATTCATCTAATCTCTCTCTATATTTATCATTCAATTTTTTACCTATCAAAAAATTAGTTAATTTTATTTTACATATTTACTAATTACTACACTCATACTCTAATCATGCAAAGTTTGGAACAACATCACCTTCAATCATCATCATCATCATTATTATTATTATAATAGAGTGGCAATAATATACTTTGATAAACTAGTACAATAATATACTATAAATAACAAGGTGTCTTTTTATTGCGCCAAAAAGTATAGTCAATTGTTGACGAAGTCATAGGGATATTAAATTGCATTACTTTATTTCACTATAGACGATCTTCTACTTCCATGTTTTTAAAATATAAACTCATTCAAAGCCTGAAAGGTTGACAAAGTCCAAAGAGATGTGAAACCAATAAAATGATTACCACGTCTAATTAAATAATAAAGTGAAACTCTACATCTACATTGAAATATCAATATAAATTCATATAATCACCGGATAGAAATCTATATTTAATTTTTTAGATCTAAGGGTAAGGGTAAGGGTATGAGTGTAATAATAAGGTGAAAATAAGATGTTAAAAAATATTAGAAATTCTTTATATGTCGTGTGGAGACAGTGGAACTAAGATTTTACATCTCCGGTGATTAAGGGTAAGGGTAATTATATGAATTTTAAATCTTAACATATATTAAGGGTAAGGGTATGAGTTTATAAATTCTCATTAATATATGCTATTTCATTAACCAAGTTCCAAAATAAATTATTCTTAAAATCCACCTAACCTTTAACATTTCTCATTCTATGGGGAATTACACAACAGAAAAAGTGATTCTCAATAAAATAATAATTGATTTTTTTTTTTTGAGAATATTAAAATAACAATTTTTTGTGATTAGTAGCATATTAATTAATAAAAATTATATATTAAAATTTGTAGTATCCTAATTTAACGAAAATATAAAGGCGGATAGAAAAAGCGTAAGCAATAAAAGAAAAGAAAAGAAAGTAGCTGGCCAGATCTTTCAAACCCCACGTATTACATTCCCAAAAGCCACCTGGGTCAGTTGAAATTTCATGGCGTAGATGACGGTTCTGGGACCCACACGGTGTTAGTCTATTCCAGCCTGTCATTGTTTTGCGTCTGTCTGCTAAGTTTTGAAACCAACCCTTCAATTTTTTTTAATCCTTGTTAATTTATAATTATTATAAGTTGAGATATTTTATTGCCACAAGAAAAAGTCACATTTATTTATAACCGCTAAGGTTTCAGCTACATGTTAAAATAATAGGAAAATGTTAACTATGCCCTAACTAAATTAAATTAGAAAGTGTTTTTAGAACATTTTTATAAGAAAGAAAAAAAAATTACCCATAATTTTGAAGTTAGGCATAAAAGACCACATAATTAAGACCATGCCAACATGCCTATGCTCATATTGCTAGGCTAGGATGCGTGTAAAAGAAAGTCAATAGAAGGAACATTTTGTATTTTGGCTTCGTGACTTACAAAGGAAGTTAAAACTCTGCCCAAATCCTACCCCACCTAAGCCAAAGTTTTGGGGCCACATCACGATCTTGATAACAAAGATTGGAGTTTCATGAAAGACATGCAAATTAGAATTATGAACTACTAAAAGAACCGGATGGGATATACTCCAAAAGCCACTGAATTACACAATTTCTTTTGCTATGTTCTTTCTGGATAAATAATATTTATGGATGGTTCAATGCTTTTGAGTAGATGAAAGAATGAAGTATTACATCATTTAAGATTAATTTTAAAAGACACAGAATTCATAGGTAATTAAATTTATAACGTTTAATCTAAAATATAAAATAGATTAATTTATATTAAAAAAGAAAAAAAAAGAGATCATTTTGTAGGAAACAAGATATAGAGAAAGAAAAGAAATAAAATTAATTTGATTACTAAGACTTTTAAGAGCCAATTAATACGTAGTAACTTACATTTCTGGGCGTTGAAGAAGAGGAGTGCTTTGTGGAGGGCAACAGAGTAATTGTCAGGAGTGATAGGAGGAGACTTGTGCTTGGGCAAGGACTTGGCAATGATGATGGGAAGTCCAATGACACAGAAAGCCAACACAATGGACCCCAAGATCCATTTGAGAGCCTTATGGCTAATAACAATGCACCCAAAGTCCACATACTTCTTCTTCTTCTTCTCTTGCGGCCCCAGCAACCAACTTTGTTGTGTTTCATCTAGATTTTGATGATGATACAAGGCAGCACCGTCCCATTCCGAGCTTCGGCTCCTATCGTACTCGCCGGAGGTTGTCACTTCTCCATTACTTATCTCAAATGAGCCTCCCCAGTTATTTCCAGTGTGCATGGTGATGGTGTTGGTTTATTCTCTTAAATTATTTCAAGGAAAATACCTTTTATGTGCTCCCCAAATAGTGTCAAAAAGGAAAACAAAACAAAAATAGAAGTGGGAATTAACGTGTTTGATCGGAGTGGAGCGAATCATATATTAAAGCTTGTATTTTTGCAAGTATGATGAATGAAACGTGCATAAATGAACGCGAAGAACAAGAATCAATAAATGAGTGAGAGGAAGAGAGACAAAATATTGAAACTGGTCTCTCTATTTGTTTTACCTTCATGTAGGTGTGATTCATTGAAAATAAATAAACATGTAGAGGGAGGAGAAAATAAAAACAATTGGTGAGACAGAGAAGAGAGAGTTGACTTGTGAGGGGAGAGAGATACAGAAAGATATTCCTTTTAATTGAGTAGCATATATTTTTAAGTTCATATGATATTAGTTGTATTTGAAATTTTTGTTTGACTTCGTGGGAGCTTTTTGATGGTTTTATTGTGGAATCAAATCTGAAAGCTAGCTGTGCTTGATTAAGATACTATTTTCTAAGAGGGTGTCATCCTAATCCAATCAACACGCATGGTGTAAAATTATATTTTCATGCCAAAAATAAGATCTCTTGTGTTAAGTATTTCTTTGGTAGAAGAAGAAAGTAAATTTTTTACTAAAATCCAAATAATACTCTCTAAATTTAACGAAAATTTATTTCAGTTTTCTAACTTTATTTTCGTCCAATTGAGTTTTTTAAATTTCAAATTTATTCAATACAGTTATTCCATCAAATTTTATAAAAAATTACCGTTAAACAATATTTTTTAAATAATTAATAAAAATATTTTATAGATATTTTATGTCAATTTTTTTTTTCAAAAACTCTTTTTTATTAGTTTTTTTTTTAATTTTTTTATGAGCTTTTTTCTTTAGTTAATTGCATACTTGACGGCAATTGTTAATGGAATTTGACGAAATGCTTGAATTTAATAATTTTAAAACTTAAATGACTCAATTGAATGAAAGTAAAATTAAAGGCTTGAAACAAATTTCAGTTAAACTTAGAGGGTGTAATTTACATGTTAGCCTAAAGTTTTAGTTAGCATATGTAGTATTTATGTTCTAACAAGATCTTATATGTTTAGATGAAAAGGTGGAGGGAGAAAATGAGAAAAGAGAGAGGAGTGGTGACTAACATACAACATATTTTTAGCATTATTGGTAGATATTTTTGTAACAATTGATTGACTTGATTCTTTTAACATTTATTTAAGGTCTGTTTAGATAGAACTTATTTTGTTGAAACTGAAAACTGAAAACACGGTAGCAAAATTATTTTTAAATAGGTGAATAGTACCGTGTGACCCATTTTTTTATGAAAAAGTTGCTGAAAAGTGAAATTTGTGGGTCCTGTAAATAGTGCACGGGACCCACTGATGTGCTAAAAATGGCTAAAAAGTCAAAATTTTTGGCTATTGTTCATGCATAGTACATGAACAGTAGCCTTTGTCTCCAATTACGCGTGCAACCAAAAAAAAAAAAAAGGAAAAAGGAAAACGCAAAAGAGGAAAACACAGACGCTGAATCCAAACAGGCACTTAGTGATCATGAAACTATAAATTGTTAGAATTTTTTTTTTTTTTTAGCTTAAAAGTAGAAAAAGTTTTGTACATGGTTTAATGGATGGAAAATGATATCTGTATTTTACTAAAAAAGGTAGTTAAATTGAACTAAATGTGCTCAATAGAGGTTTTTTTATTTTTTTTTTAAATTTTTGGGGGGGGTGGGGGTCATTTCAGCGCTTAGAATGTGCTAGAGTTGGGACATAGTCCAACCAATGTATAATAGTCATTGTTGTGGTCCCAATCCATTGAATCTGACTTCTGCAACTTTACATTGAACTTTGTTCTTATGTAAAAAAGAAAAAAAAAAAAAAAAAAACTGAGAAGTTATCCATTGAATCTATGTAAGTCATTTAAAATATTAATAGTTCTTAGGAAAAAAGAGAAATTTGAAAAGTTACCCATTAAATCTATCTAAAGCATTTAAAGCACTAAAGGTAAATTAAAGATTTGAGTTGTTTGGCTAATTAAAAATCAACTCATTATTTGGAATAGAGCAGGAAGAAGTTAATGTGGAAGGCTAAATGTAAAACTAATATAATAAAATGCTACATGCTAGAACCTCATATTCTCTTATATGTACGACATCTTTGCTTATATATATATATATGTATGTATATATATATGCTCTCTTATAATATTTACATGTGCAAATTTTATGTAATAAAAAAATATTGAGAGATGAGAATTTAAGTTACACATAATTTTAGAGAAAAAAAGTATTTTTAGCTTAAATTGCAATACATGGGCTACATAGTAGTAAATGATAAGGGCATTTTTGTCCTACGAGAGTTTCATTTATTCATTCATCCTTTGGGCTTTGTCAGACACAAGTACCCTGACAGAAAGTTCCCCTTCCCTGTCTAGCGAAATGCTCACAATAACCGACAATCTTGATCTTTATCATCCAGACGGATGAGTCACGAAACCTACTAACCACAAGCCTGTTGGGCTTCAAGCCCCGTCAAAACCCTTAAAATATAGACGGATTAGTACACCACTCTCCTTAAAGACCTGTTAGGTAACTCTTCATGTGCCTGACGAATGATTCACACCTTATCCATTGCATACTGACAGATGAATGGCCATACCACCAAATGAGCATGCTGGGCCCCATAATCCTATACGTATTCTCCACGTGTTTGTCCCTACATAGAAATAACTTGCGCACCACAGCTAAAGACCTTACTACACATTCATATCTCCCCTATATGGAAAGAGAACCCTAAGATCTTGGAGCCTTAACTCCAAATCCCCTTTACAAGGAAAGACTCATACATTTAAGGGATCTTGGTTCTCTCCACTACTATATAAGTATCAGACCTCCTATTCTCTAAGGTACGCAGAAATTCCTTAGCCCTCTCACTATAGAGTTCTTAGAGATCTTCCATTAACTGACTTAAACTTTGGAGGGTCTTTGATCGGCACCCCATCAATGCTCTTTGTTGGTTCTTGGTTTTTTTTTTTCTTTAGGTACCAATTGGAGCGATAAAGGAAAATCATCTTACTAATGATTTTTGTACATCATCAGTTGGCACTGTCTGTGAGAAATAAGTGATTAGCCATATCCTTGCTTCTAAGACAAATAGTTGAGTGGTCTAGACACAATCGATGGCTACCATCAACCAGGAGACAGGAAATCCCCCTAATTCCTTAGAGAGACAAGTACAAACCCTGGCCGCGACAATTGAACAACTTTCCTAGTGTAACCAGGAGTTGGAGCAATAGCTAAACTAGAGGAACGAACGACGACCTGAAGATCACCATCACAAATGGGACAACAAAGAATAGAATGGTAGTCACCTCTCGATAGGAGAGCAACAGGAAAGGGAAGATCTAGAAGAAAGCAATATCCCAAGCAGGTGGGACAGGCAGGAAGACATCGACCACCCGTCGGATTTGGAGAGCAGTGCGATATGCATGGCATAGGACATGCAGATGATGAAAGAGAAGATGGACATGATGATGAATGCCATGAGGGGACGGGTATCCACCAACCTAGATGAGCTAGTTTAGCGGATTGACTCACCTTTCACAGTGTAGGCGGCTTATTTCCCCCTTCAAACTAAGTTCTAGATGCCATAGGTGGAAATGTACAATGGATCATGAGACCTGCTCAATCATCTGGAATCATTCAAAACCCTTATGCACCTACAAGGGGTCCCAGATGAGATCATGTGTAGGGCATTCCCCACCACGCTCAAAGGACCCGCTGGAGTGTGGTGCAATAAGTTAGCCCCCAACATCGTCTCTACCTTTAAGGAATTGAATGGACACTTCGTCACTCACTTCATTGGGGGCCAAAGGTACAAGAGGTCATTGGCAAGCCTGTTAAACATCAAGCAATGGGAAGATGAAAGCTTGAGATCATATGTGACTCGATTTAACAAGGAGGCCCTTTTGATTGATGAGGCAGATGACAAAGTTTTGGTCACTGCATTCACCAACGGACTCCAATTGAGAGAATTCCGTTTTTCCATCTACAAGAATGACCTAAAGATAATGACAGACATGTTGTACAAAGCTACTAAATACATGAACACTGAGGACACCATGATAGTCCGAGAGGGTAAACCGAAGAAAAGAGAAATACAAGACAACACTCGTTAGAAAAAAGGAAGAAAGTCTGCTTGGACGAATGACTGAAGGGACGATAAGAGACCAAGACCACCTAGGAGGACTGTCAACTTCACCTAGCTAAACAATCCACTTGACCAAGTCCTTATGTAGATAAGGGACAGCATGACACTGACTTGGCCGGACAAGCTAAAGGGAAATCCAAACAAAAGACCTAGGAACAAGTATTGCCATTTCCATCAAGACCACAGGGTACAACACTTCTGAATGCTATGACCTAAAGCAACAAATGGAAGCCCTCATCAAGGAAGGGAAACTACAGCTGTTCATTAGGGGCAGAGAGAACCTATGGAGGGACCTCAAACCCAACCGATGGGCCGAAGGCTTCACTTGGCGAGATAAAGGTAATTGTAGGAAGGAATACAATGGCTGGTTCCTCCAGGAAAGCAAGAAAGATGTATTTGCAGATGGTGTAAAGCGTCTAGATTTTCAGCCAACTACTTAAGATGACTAAGGTTGACAACCCAACCATCAACTTCACTGAAAAGGATGCCCAATGACTCCACCACCCCTATGACGATGCTCTAGTCATCAACTTGTCAATAGCCGACTTCAATACCCGATGTGTCCTAGTGGACAATGGGAGCTTAGTCGACATCCTTTACTATCTTGCTTTCCAGCAAATGAGGATCGATAAGAAGCGGTTTCTACCCTCGGATACATCGCTAGTGGGATTAGGTGGTACCAAGGTTTTCCTTGTTATGACCATCACCCTACCAGTAACCATTGGCACATACCCTCAACAACTCACTAAGGAGATTAGCTTCTTAGTTGCCAATTGCTTCTCCACCTACAACACCATTATTGGGCGACCCACGCTTAACGCGTGGAGAGATACCAAGTCTATATACCACTTGCTAGTGAAGCTCTCGACGGAGTACGAGATAGGAGATGCACGCGGAGACCAAATGGCGGCTCGTGAATGCTTCATACCCATGTTAGAAATAGACGACCACCTATAATTGTTGAACATCGAGGAACAACGAGTCATGGTAGAACCAACAAAAGACTTGGAAGAAATCTCCCTAGATGACAACTGCCTAGGTCAAATTACCCGTATTTGTACACAAGCTAACCTTTTGATCCGCAAGGAGCTCACCCTCTTCCTGAAGAATAATCAAGACGCCTTCGCTTGGAGCCATAAGGATATGTCGAGGATTAATCCAAGTGTCATGGTTCAGAAGCTCAATGTGTCTTCATCCTTCCCTCCCATCTGACAAAAGAAAAGAGTCTTTGCCCAAGACAGAGACAAAGCCATAATGGAAGAGGTTTGCAAGCTGCTAGAAGCAAATTTCATCAGAGAGGTATATTATCTTGATTGGTTAGCCAATGTAGTGATGGTTAAAAGGGCGAATGGAAAGTGGTGGATATGTGTGGACTTCACCGACCTAAATAGAGCTTACTTAAAGGACAGTTACTTACTCCCACGTATCGACCTCCTTGTCGACTCGACAGCTGGACATTAGTTACTGAGCTTTATGGACGCGTTCTCCAGCTACAATCAGATTAGGTTGGATGAAGCTAACCAAGAAAAGACTTCTTTCGCCACGAGCTAGGGACTCTTTTTTTATAAGGTCATGTCATTTAGACTAAAGAACATGGGAGCGATGTGTCAAATACTTGTGAATAGAATGTTCATCCAACAGATTGGATGGAATGCTGGTAAAGAGCAAGAAGGAGGATCATCACCTGGATGACCTTTGAGACCTTCTGTCTCTACGACATGAAACTTAATCCCAACAAATGTGTGTTTGGAGTATCGTTAGGAAATTTCCTGGGCTTCATGGTGTCACAACGAGGCGTAGAGGCCAACCTTGACAAAATCCAGGCCATATTGGAGATGATGCCTCCAAAGAACATCAAAAAGGTGCAAATTTTGAATGGAAGAGTTACGGCTCTCAATAGATTTGTCTCTAGGGTGATGGAAAAATACTTACCATTCTTCAAAATGCTGAAAAAAGCCTTTAAGTGGACAAACAAATGCCAAAAGTCCTTTGAGGAGCTGAAGGCATACCTTGCGTCCCCACTATAACTCTGTCCGTCTAAACTCAGTGAGGAACTCTCCCTCTACTTGGCAGTGTCCCCAATTGCCGTCAGCTCAACTTTCATTTAGAAGGAGGACTACATGTAGTTACCCGTCTACTACACTAGCCGAGCGCTCCGAGGGGCAGAAGAGAGATACACTCCTATGGAAAAGTTAGCTTTCACTCTAATCATGGCTGCCAGTAAACTCAGGCCATACTTCCAAGCCCACACCATAGTGGTCCAAACAGACAAACCATTGCGAAAGGCAATGAACAATCCAGAGGCAACCAAACGGCTGGTTTTATGGGCAATAAAACTCGACGAGTTTGACATACTATACCGCCCAAGGACTGTGATCAAGGCCCAGGCCTTAGCAAACTTCGTTGCCAAATTCACAATAAAAGAGGATGAAGATGGAGGATCGACACCATGGATGATACGGACGAATGGATTTTCCAACCAGCACGTAGGAGGAATTGGGGTTGTCCTACATTCACCAGAGGTGGATTTGGTAGAATGCGTAGTCTGTCTCCAATTCTCAACGACCAATAACAAATCTGAGTATGAAGCAGTCCTGACGGGTCTCAACTTGGCCAAAGTAGCAGGGGCCTCGTCTGTAGTCATACATAGTGACTCTCAATTTATCGTTAGACATATCAATGGAGACTATAAGGCCCAAGGGGAATGGATGAGAGTATACCTAAGCATGGTCAAAGAAAGGGTAAGTTAGAAATTCTTGGCTAGATTTATGCAGATCTCGAGAAAAGAGAATAAGCAAACTAACCATCTAGCCAAAGCAGTGTCCGTAGAACACATAGTCATCAACAGTTAGGTATTATCCTTCATTTAACACTCACCTGCCATTGACAAGATAGATGTACAAGTGATCCCCACAGGAGCCGGCTGGATGGAACCAATTGTCTCCTACCTTTGAAATGGGACGCTTCCGAAAGACCACAACGCTTCCTGAAGGCTAAAGATACAGTCATCACACTTCGTGTTGATTAGAGATGTCCTTTACAAAAAAGGCTTCTCTCGTTTGTACCTAAGGTGCTTGGTCCTTGACGAAGCAGATTACGTCATGAGAGAAATCCATGAGGGAGTATATGGAAACCATTTGAGGGCGCAGTTGCTGGTTTACAAACTCATATGAGCAGGATACTACTGGCCCACCATATGGCAACTGTCAGAATATCTCACCCCAATGAACGCTCCCTGGCCATTTGCTCAGTGGGGGCTCAACATAATGGGACCCTTCCCCATGGCAATACGGCAGCTCAAGTTCCTTGTCATAAGAACCGACTACTTCACTAAATAGGTTGAAGCAGAGCCCCTGGAACTATCATTGAGAAAAATGTCCAAAACTTCGTCTGGAAAAGCATCATTTGTCGCTTCGAAATCCCCAAGGTCTTCGTCTCTGATATTGGAAAGCAATTCAACAATAACGCATTCAGGGACTTTTGCCAACAGTTGGGAATTAAAAACCACTACTCATCACCCACCCACCTAGAGGCCAATGGTCAAATTGAGGTTACAAACCAATCCTTGTTCAAGATAATCAAGACTCAGCTTGAGGGGGCAAAAGGGATATGGCTGAACGAATTACCAAGCGTGTAATAGGCATATCGGATGGTAGCTTGTACGCATACAAGCAAGACGCCCTACTACCTTGTATTTAGGAGTGAAGTTGTCATTCCAATAGAGGTTGGATTAACTAGCTATAGGGTAGCCAATCATGACAAAGGAAGGAATGAAGAAGGAATATGCCTACAGTTGGACCTTCTGGATGAAGTTAGGGTGACGGTTGAACAACAGATCATGCGTTACCAGGATCTTATGGCTAAGCACTACAACACCAAAGTCAGGCCCCAATGTCTCAAGATCGAGGACCTCGTCCTAAGGAAAGTAACGATAGCTACCAAAGATCACAGAGCAAGTTGGGTCCCAACTAGGAAGGACCTTACAAGATCGTGGACTCCCATAGAAAAGGCACCTACCACTTAGAGACACACGATGGACAAAGAATGCACTACCCTTGGAACGTTAAGCACCTAAGGAAATATTACCAATAGTACCACCAGGAGCTACAAACTATTTTACCGCTTTTCTTTTTCTTTTCTTTTCTTTTTTTTTTTAAATTTTGTTATGTTTTCAAGTTTCTAGATTCTTAAGGCCTGACGGGAAAGATTATCTAGATTTAGTATTCAAGTTATCCTTAATAAAGGGATTATTCTCAAGAAATTATGTGTCTACAAGCAATGAAGACTTCAGAAGAAGTTATCATAAATCCTACAAGCGATTAAGGACACTGACGGGTGCCTAGCCTTTTAACCTTGAACTCTCGACGATGTTAGCTTTGGCTTTGTCCACACTCTCTCGAAGGGAAGCCACCTTAGTCGTCAGGATAGAATAGGCCTTCGTTAGGTCCTCAATTCGACGGGAAGCACCATCAAGCTTTTTCACTTGATCTGTCAGGGCAGTGACTTCTCTTTTAAGGGTGCACCCCCCCCCCCCCCCCTTGTACTTCTTCAGCTAATCCACCTCCTTCTCCAGAAGGCTCCTCAGGCGCTTAACAATGGCCTCCTTGGTAACACACCTAATCTGGAGTGCTTATGTCCTTACTGAAGCCTGACAAAGACGAACGATCAATATACTTGCACTACGTGTCAGAGTAAAACTAGAATTTAAAATAACTCACCCTCATCAAATCAAAGAAGCTAAAATCCCCCAAGGACTCTGTCTCGTGCTTAGAACACTCATTATGGTCCACATCCTTGATGATAGAATGAGCCGTCTGGACAATGTGCTACTTATCCCTTACTAGAATGGGGACCTACAGAGGAACTGGTTCGTTGAGGATGGGGCCACGAGCCATCATCAAACCCTTGGCCACACCATAACGAGGAGGGTTGGGAGTGCCTTGAGAACCCGTCAAATTTGAAGCGATGGGATGGCTAACAATCTTCTTCAACGGACGCTCCCCGTCGCCTTGATTCTTCCTCTTTTGGTTCGTTTTAGTAGTAGGGGTGGACTGCCAGCTTTAAGTTAAAGGGTCGTAGCTTTCTTCACTGCCAAAGCCCTCTTCGTCCCTAACTCCATCTCTGAAACACCAATTATGGGAATGAGACAAGAAGGGATGGATTAAAATAAAGAAAGTGAAGACCAATAGGGATGGATAGAAGTACTTACATCGACAGGATTAAGCGTCCAACCTTCTCACTTCGTCCATTAGCAAGGGACCATTGCAATACGTGTGGAGAGTGTCAAGCGGACCAACTTTTTCCAACTCCTTTCTACTAAAGGAATTTGTAGGATCAGTCCCAGAAAATCCCTCTGCTCCTTGCTAATCATCGTAGGCGCTTGGGCTGATGGGAAAAAAACTGAGGAAAGAAGTAAGAGTTAGCGACGGAAGAGCAAGAATTAAAAAAAGAAAAAGAAAAAAGAGATGACGGCAAGAGTCCCCACAAACGACTAATTTTGCAGCAAACAACTCACCAAACATGTCTAAAACTCCCCAAGTATTATCAAACTCAACTACATTCACCCATTCCTCAAGTCTACACACCTAGTCCACCCCTTGGACAAAGAAGTATCTGCCTTTCCAATCGTGGTTGGAGTCAGGCATGTCCATCACCAATTTGAGCATCGGCTTGCACGTCACAAAGTTATAAAAACCGTTCAACAATGCTATTTGTTGAGGTTTGTAGCAGTAGAAGAACTCATCCAAAGTTAGCTGACGATGACCCTCACTCATTTGTCCCCATAACACCTTAGCATTGATGAAAATCCTCCAAGCATTAGGGTAGATCTGGCAGGGGGACACACTGAGGTAATCCGCCAGCCAACGGTGCAGCTTAGTTAGGGGCAGCCTTAACCCTGCGATGAAGACGGACTCATAAAAGCCAATGTCTGCCGTTCGTCTTGAGTAGCACTTCTTGTTCTTACTCGACAGCCTTAGAGGTATATGGCTAGGTATTTGAAAACATACATGGAGTTTATTGAACACCTTCTTCGACATTTTTGGGAGAAAATTGTTCACCGACCAAATCTTGGGAAGAATGAAGGGCCTAAAATCATCGCTCAATGACTCAGAGCTCTCTCCTTCCCTTTCCTAGTCTCCTTCCTTTCCGTCTCCCTCATCTTCGTCCACCTTTTCCTCATCTACTTCTTTTCCCTCTTCCTCTACCTCTTCTTCCTCTCCCTCTACCTCTTTTTCATCTCCCTCTATCTCTTCTTCTAAAAACTGAGCCATCGGCTCCCTTTCTTGAAAGCCTGTCTAATCTCCAGTCATAAGGTCATTGCCCGACGGACAGATATTTTCATCATCTAGACAAATCAATGGGACATGACCGCTTGTCGCTTTACTATCACCTGACATCCTCTCACCTATAAGAGATGAATGAAAACTAGGCGGTCACTCACACACAAGCTAAATACTAGACCGATGACTGAGGAAGAAGGAAATAAGGTAAAGTAAAACACATACTAAGAGGGAACGAGAGGTTGCCTTGTGAGTCGACGGTAGAAAAATGTCCTCGATAGAGCAACAGTGAGCAAGGGCAAATAATGGGTGACAGACGGGTAAAGCTAAAGCTAGAGTTCTGAGTAAGTTTTGAAGCAAAAAAAAAAAAAAGTAAAATCTAGGAGGGCATGGGCATATTTATAGAACGAAGGAGCACAAAGAACTAAGCAGTGCCATGCTTCCTATCAACCAGTCAGAAGATGCCACGTGTCATTCTATGAAATGCAATGACCTTTTTACCCCTCATTTATGATATAGATCACTGGGAAGAAAACATTAATGATAAGGAATATTCTCTGCATACTATGCAACCCTTTAGCTACCCGGACGGATCATAAAGTAGGGGGTAGCTGATAAGGTTATTTTCATCCTATGAGAGTTTCATTTTTTCATCTATCTTTCGGGGTCCGTTAGGCACGAGTACCTTGACCAAAATTTCTCCCTCCCCGTTTGGCGAAATGCTCACAATAATTGACGGTCTCGATCCTTATCATCCCGATGGATGAGTCATGAAACCTACCAACTACAAGCCTGTCAGGCTTTAAGCCCTGTTAGAACCCTTAAAATCTTGATGAATCGGTACGCCACTCTCCTTGAAGACTCGTCTGATAACTCTCACATGTGCCTGACGAACGATTCATACCTTATCCTTTGTATACCGACGAATGAATGGCCATACCGATGGATGAGCATGCTGGGGCCCACAATCCTCTACGTATTCTCCATGCATGTGTCCCAAAACCCTACTACACGTTCATATCTCCCCTATATGGAAAGAGAACCCTAAGATCTTGGAGCCTTAACTCCAAATCTTCTCTACAAGTAAAGACTCCTACATTCAAAGGATCTAGGTTCGCTTTTCACCACTATATAAGTATCAGACCTCCTCTTCTCTAAGATACGTAGAAAATCCCTAACTCTTTCACTATAGAGTTCTTAGAGATCTTTCATTCACTGACTTAACTTTTGGAGGGTCTTTGACTGGCACCCCATCGGTGTTCTCTGTTGGTTCTTGATTTTTTGTTCTTTAGGTATCCATTGGAGCGATCGAGAACAATCAGGCCACTTACGATTTTTGTGCATCATCAATGATAAAAGGCAATGACATTTAATAATAATTTCAATTCTTGGGAAAATTAATTATCAAAAAAAAATTTATTTGGGAAATTGAACCAATAGATTTCTTACATTCCATTTGTTGGTGGTCAACTATATTTTAATTTGTTGGAAATAAATGTATTGTAAGGCTCCACTAATATTTGATTAAAATGTTCACACTTATATAATTAAGTCACAGAATATAAAATGCAGTCGGTTGCAGTCGGGTAAGGCACAACCCAGTTGAGTCTGGCCAGCTTTGATTTCCCAGTTCCCCACTCACACGGTTTATGGTAACATGGGTTTTATTTATTTATTTTCATATTCAATCCCATAAAAATAAACATTTTCAACGCGGAAGAGATGCGTGGAAATCGCCGATTGTTATTTATTTTTATGTGAAACAATTATTGATTGTTATTCACACTATATTGGACAATTGAAAAGTCAAATTCCGTTTTCTGAATCCAACTTATCCACCGAAATCTGATTTTGGATTTTCCTCCCATTGTTTTTCATTCAATTTTCAAGAGTTTTCCATTGAATGCTTAAAGCCAAGAATTTGTTATTTGGAATTTACAGCACTGTGGATGAAAGCTGTAATTATTTACTGTAATCTAGTTTGGGTGGCAATTCATGCGAGGTACATACTGCCCTTTGATTGAGAAATTTATGATAAGGACCCTAATCGAAGAAGTATGAAATCATGTATTAAAAAATGTATGTCATACAATGCTAATATCATTTATATAAGAATTTTAATTACATACAAACTTAGCACAACAATTTAACATATGAATATATATTTTACTATGATAATTTCTTAGAATCTATTTGCTAAATGCAATATCCACTCAGTAAAAAAATTCTAAGAATGATAACAAATATCATCTTCCAACAATAAGTTTTGCTAATACATTGTCATATTTGATTTTTCACAATAAATGATACCATTTGTAATTGAAGCTTTTCATCAAATACCTGCAACAATCCACAACGAAAATTTTTATTTACACTTCTTTATTATCTTACATTTTATGCATCTAATTATGGTGTTTAGCTTATTTAGTTTTTAATAAACACCTTTTTAAGCAAGAAAATAAATTTAAAAAAAAGAAAAGAAAAGAAAAGAAAAGAAAACAAGAATAAGACAACAAAAGACATATGTGTCATCGAATTATACAAAATATAAATTTAGAAGATTAAAACCTACTAAACTAGTGTTTTCTAGACAACAAATAGAACACCGTATATTACCATTCCAATTTTCCAAGTATGACTACCACATAAAACTCAAAAAGGTGAAGGAAATTTTTGGGATATTAAAATTGGGAGTAGTTTAGACATTCTATAATGAAATAATAAGATTCTATTAGGGTTTAACTAAGAGAGTAATAATATGGGATTTTCGATTGTTTCCAAAATATAAAGGAAGAAATTGCTCGGTTCTAAAGTTCATGGGAAAAATTGTGAACTAACTCAAAACATAAATGGGGAAAGTGGTTTTTTTTTTAGCAAAACTATGTCAGTTTGTAAAAAAAAAAAAAGAAAAAAAAAGAAAAAGGACCAGCATAAGAAAACTGTCCATAAAACAAGCTTATCAAAATTGTATAAAGTATAAACCAAAACTGTTTAGGGAAATAGCAAAACATTACAATATTTTCACAATAAATTTAATTTTAATTGTGCTCAATCCCAGTCTAATAGTTTATTATTTTATTTTGAGTTATAAGAAACTTGCAAATAGTAGTTGTTAATAAAATATCACAACATTTTCACAATACATTTATATTCAGTTGTGGTGGCTCTTGGTCTAATAATTTTTTATTTTATTTTATTTTATTTTGACCTATAAAGAATTTATATTTTAGCTATTGTAAAAATATTGTGACAATAACAAGATTTCACATTTTCAAAAGACATTTGTTTTGAGTTGTGGTGGGCCTAAGTATAATATTATTTTATTTTATTTTATTTTATTTTGATCTATAAGCTATTAATACCTTAACAATTGTGAAAATACTGTGACAACAACGAAACCACCCGCCATTCTATTCATTCATCCTTGAGAAATGCAAAAAGATAATAAAAACTAAATGCACAACAATAGTGCTTGTGTATATTTGCATAAGTACTAAAGCTAAAATGCATTTTGCATAATGGATGCATAAGTTGATGTGGGTGATTTTGGGGTTGGTTGGGCAAATTTTGGCCCTTATGCTATTTTGTACGAACTGATGTGAATGCTCAAAGAAACTTATACCTCAATAGTTATGAAAATATTATGACAACAACAAAATGTCACATTTCTACAATACTTTTATTTTAAGTTGTGCTACGTCCTTGTATGATATTTTATTATTTTATTTTATTTTATTTTGATCTATATGCAAAAGCAACAAAACTGACAATTTAGCAATTGTAAAATATTGTGACACCACCAAAATGTCATAATATTTTCAATTGTGGTTGGTCTAGGTCTAGTGTCGGTATAACAAAGTCCTAAACCAATTCGTGCTTTAAAAAAATAAAAACGGAAAGCGCAAAGCAAAATGGTATGGGCCAGCACGCGTGAAACAGTGAGCTTTTGCTCACCAAATTGACTAAATCAAGCATTGTAGACATCTTTGTGTTGGTCTCTCACTAAAACATCTCCCTGAAACAACGACTTTTGCTTTTTCACAACAAGACGCACCATTTTGGCTCACATAAAAAGACAAAACTTGACTAAACCAAAGAAGTGTAGAAAGAGCCCTTCACACTATTTATATAGTTAGTAGAAGCAGAAGTAGATTTACAAGGTTTTTTTTTTTTTTTTTTTTTTGGCATAGAATTTTGGATATACATACGGGGAAAGAAACAGCGCGCCTATTATGGTCTTTTCAGACTAAAATAATACTGGAGTATAAAAGAAATTAAAAACATCCCAGCGAGTGCCAATTAATTCTTCCGCCTTTAACTTCAACAAATCAAGGGCCAAGGCACCAGACTGGATCTGATTCTTTTAAAATTGAAGAATGTTCACACGGTTCCACAAGAAGATTTTCTAGAATGTTGACTACAAATTTAGTTGTAGTCAATGACTACTACTCCCACAAGTAAAAAGTTAATATGATAATAAATTTTGAAAATCTAACTATTAGATTACATGTGTTTTATATTCTTATCTGTAAACTTATTTTTATACATAATTTTAGATTACAAAAAGTTGAAATTTAAAAATTTAATTGATGACATAGAAGATATAAGAAAAAAAATGTAATTTAATAGTGAATTTGTCATAATTTACCTTCAATAAATATATTGAATGATTCCAGAATTATACTTTGTTAACTGTGATTTTTTGTTTTTGGATACCATTCAGAAAGAAAAGTTACAAGAAGTCTTGGTGGATCATACATTGTTGAATTGGCATACTAGTTGCCAACTTAGCTAGGCTACTGACATAACTGATTACAACTCTTGGGACATAGATAGAGTGAAAGTAAACATCATTTTGGGCTGAGGAAGCCCAGTCAGTCAACAAAACTCTTTCCTGCCAGCTGGGAGGCCAAAAACTATTTGTGACATTTACAGCTCTCTTACTGCCACATAGGAACAAAAGGTGGTTGAATCCCAAGCTCCTAGCTTTTATAGCTGCCTCAATCATTGTTGAGCACTTACAGCAGTGATGCTAAATAACTATATTGTTATTTTTAGTACCACCCATCACAAAATTGGAGCTACAGCAGTGGAGCTATAGCAAAAAAATTTGACTTCTCAGCTACAATGCACATCTAAAGATAGATGTGCGCTATAGTTCAAAGGTAAAAAATATATATTATTTTATTTTGTGTTCACACTGATGGTTAGAATATATATTTTTTTTCTTTCTCCTCCTTCCCCATTTCTACCCATTGCTCATTTCTCCCCTTAGTCGGTCCTCACACTCTTCATTTCTTACCAATGCAAGCTTCAATTCCTCCACTCTTCGCCGACCCAAGCCCCTACCCAACGCCGACAATGCCGATTGATCTCTTCATTCTCCGCCCCTATCTCTCTGCTAGAGTGTTTATGAGTAAACCCCAATTGGATCTGAAAAGGCTTGCTTTGTACACCCCTTGTAAACTAAATCTGTATTAGAAACAAATTTGGCAAGTGGTATAAGCTCCAAATTAGAGAATAAAGGATAAGGGAAAAGGGTTTTGAGGAAAAACCCATTTGGGGTGGAGTTGAGGGATCAAATCATGGTAGGTTTTTGAGAAGTGATTCTTGTGGTTGGAACAGTGGAAAAGATTTGGGGGTCTTGTTTTTTATTATTTGATTTCTATTGCTTTTTGCTCAAAAAGGGTTTGGAATTTGGTTTAGGTTTTTGGTTCCATGGTGCTTTGGATGGGATTCACTTTACCTTTGAAAGACAAAGATGAAGTGTGTGGAAGAGATAAGAGGAGTATACATGTTTGGAGGAGAAACAAAAGGGGAAAAAAGAAAAGAAAAGAAAGAAACGTGTATTTGGATGAAACCAAATAAGATAATGGGAAAAATAAAATAAAGAATAATAAGAAATTAAAATTAAAAAATGTTACCACAATATTTTTGCAATAAATTTTAAGTGGTAGGTTATTACTATCTAATATTTGTGAGAAAAAAATAATTTTTTTGATGGTGGCGGTTGCGGTGGTGGTAGTGACAGTGGCGGTGGAAGAGTCGACAGCAGCAACAGTGGCATTGGCAGTGGAAGAGTCGGTGGCAGCGGCGACAGTAGTGGCAACGATAACGATTGCGATGGTGGTGTAAGAGTTAGTGGCAACAATGGTAGTGGCAGCGGTAACGGTTGCATGTGGTTGTGATTGTTGTTTATTGTAGTGGATATATTATTCTATTGTGATGTTTATATTATTTTATTGTGTTAAAAGCTAAAATAGGTAAAATAGATAAAGTAACTTTTTGTGGTGTCAAATAGCTAAAATTATAGCTCCACTGCTATATTAACTGTGGTATATGATAGAGACCTAATCTAATCTCCAAAAGTCTTTGAAACTGACTGCGTGACTCCATAAATTGTAAATGTCTTAAATCTTGATGCTTAATTAATGATTTCTGGTGTCCCTTACAAAACAAAATAAATTAATAAATAAATAAAAATTATGTTTTAAGTGGTGTAGTGTGTACTAGTTGAGTATTCCACTCTAGTCATGCAGGGACACCTTAACAACCAATGTTTAGTTGGTTATTTTTCATTAGGAGTTAGGCTATTATGCATTGACCACGCAATTGCATTAAAAAAAAAAAAAATTGTAGAACTTTAAGAGAACGGGTAGGGACGTGTTTACTATAAACTAGTCGCTAACCCGTGCGATGCACAGTATAATTAGCAAAAGTTATATATGTTTACTTTCATTGTACAATTAGTTATTCTATTTTTTTTCTTTAAAAAAAATGGTACACTTAGTTATAAACACATTTTATTCAATAAAGGATAATGATAAATTAAAAAGGCCGGTCATTTTTAACTTTCATCTCAAATGTAATTTAAGAATAAACCTTTTAATAAGACGAAACAAAAATATACATATCTTGAGAAAAAAAAACCATATTGTATTGTTTTTTTAAGCTAAACAAAAGCACACTAATTATGTCTCTACCATGCTATTCGTTTCCACAAACAATTGATAGATATAAGAGAAAATATAACAAACAGACTTAAGCCAACTGAACATCAAATTTCAGAAGGAATCATACATGATCCACATACACACTAAATGCATTTCTCCACCAAGCTCAAACCTATTTGGTATAGGTGTCTTGGAAGCATCTATCATGAGTTCAAAATAGGAAGCATGGATCTGGGGTTGTCCTTAGCACCGTACATTTCCATCACGTATTGTTGTGTCAAGCACGCCAACATAGTGAAGAAACGGTTACCAATACATGCTCTCACCAATCATAGAAGTTGGAATTCCAAATTGTGACGATGCAGAAGATACCATTGCCATACCATAAAAAAGATTCTCTCTTTCGTCTTATTCAACTTCATTTCCATTAATCTTCCATTCAATCTCAGAAGCACTACCTAAACTACCATCCTCTTACTCAATTAAACTCTCCAAACTCTTAAAACTCCCTCTACGATTTGTCTCATCAAATTTCAACAAAAGTTCATCATTACCAAGAACTTTCTTCTTCACTGTAACACCAAAACAACCTTATAAATTTCCACAAAATTGTAAAAAATGAAATGAAAATGCATAAAGTAAACTTTGACATCACTGCCACCAGGAATGTTGTCTTTGCTAAAAATTGAGGGATGAGGGTTCACACCCATCACATCTTGGCAACAAAATTCATTCCTTTGCTTCAAGTTCATAATTTTTGTAAAAGCCATAAAATGTTAAATACTATCCCAAGTTTCACTATTGCAACTGAAACCTTCATGACTGCCTGTTTTATATGCTTACAATTAATCATTAAATAGGAAGATAAATACTTGATAGATCTCATTTACCTACTTTGCCCAAGTGCTTCAACATCTTCCAAATAAACTCTTTTTTTTTAATTTTCTATTATTATTATATGGTAACATCTTCTAAATTACCTATGACATGGGTGTGATGATTTTTTTTTTTCCTGGATTGATTACCTCAATCCTATCTATGTCTATAACCTTGATATTTTGGAACCCTGACTGAGCCAAGTCTTTTAGTAGCTCACAGCCCAATCCATCAGCCACTACTACTAACACTTTCATATATTTTGCATGATCCTCACTGAAGTCTCAACTACCACCAATTAAAACAAAAACCTTAAAAGTTTTAACATATTTGACTAAGGATTAAACCCAAGAAGATTGAAGCTGAAAATTGATAAGAAAGAGCAGTTCCATGTGGGGGTACCTTGTTTGCCGATTAAGTCCATGAAATAAAAGAAAAAGAACTGAACCTATAAAAGTTGAACGAAAAAAAAAAGACCCAGATATTATAAACTAAAGAAAATAAAAATTACTTTAAGAAAGTGAGTGAATATGAAGGAAAATTTAAAAGAAACATTGCCATCACATAACCAAGTATATGCTTTGAAGAGCATCCCAAAAAATAAAAAACTATACCTGAAAGGCCAGAGACAACCTTCATGGCCTTCTACTTTTATCTATCATGATGTAATCTTAAAATTTACAGAGGCTATTTGAGACTTAAAGATTCCATTTGTGGCACTGTGGGATGATAGCCTACCCTAATAAATAAAAATAGAATTGGTAAAGCAAATAATACATTCATAGATTTCATCCCATCCAGTGTAGTAATAATATCCATTTTTCTTTTCAAATCCAAGGTTTTTGTTCTCTAAAGATTTCATTGCATCTTCCATCTCTCCAACTTCTCTTTTATGGTTATTGTCTCTGTTGCCTAATGAATTAAAAGAATAATCAAAATATTTAGTCAAAAACCATGTTATATGTGCAAAAGATTGCAAGAATTTTATTTTTATTTATTTTATTTTACTTCATCCACTTCACATAGGTTCAAAATTTTTGGTAGCACCAGACTTAACAATATAGTTGAAATTTTGTGGGTTAGTCTTGATGGTAAGCTTACCAAAGCATCTATACATTTGAAGTAGAATCAGAACCTTCGAATACCTAAATAATTGTCACTAATAACATCTACTTATGGGGAGCATCATGTGTGCTTGACCCCTCAAAAGCCTCTGGGTTGAAGATAGGTGAGTTGTATTTTTTTAGCACCTTCCTCTCTCCCATCCTTCAACTATTAAAACCAAGAAATTTTTCAAAATTCAACACCTAATTGTAATGTGTAAGAAACAAATAAATACTAAATCATAAGAAACAATTTGTCAGTAATCTGCATCATTTAATCAAACAAAACACATCCACTCAGCTTATTTTTACCAGTCAGCATCTAATACCAAATACCCTTTTTTTCTAGAGAGAAAAGAGTTTAGTCAACATCCGATACCAAGTACCCCATTTTTTTTATAGAGAAAAGAGTTCAATAGTGATACACATTGTGTTTTCTTAGAATGAGCCAACAATTATGAACAAATGCATGATAACAAAGTCAATGTTTGGTACATGTTTAGTCGTATAATATACAAATGAATAAAAGAATTGAAAGTCAAAGATTTCAATTTTTTCATATCTCCTCTTTGATTCATTGTGACTGTTTTGGTTCTCATTAAAATTATAAATTATGCAGATTGAAGTGGCTTTTCATTCTTCTTCTTATAGTCATGCTCCAGTTCCTCCTAACACATAGACACCTAATAATTAAATAAAATATATAAAAAAAAAAATGCCAGAGTTCCAAAGATTGGTCATTTGGTTGCATTCAGATAAAATAATAATAATAATAATGGAAAAGAGAACAAACAATATGTGCAAGAGTACAAAACTAAAAGAGAAGAAAAAGTATTTGTCCAATACCAGAACAATCTCATATACATAATATTCAACTCCATGCTTCATCTGGTTGTGTCAGATCAGCAATTAATACAGCAATCTCTTCATCAGTATTAGAGGGCACCAGTCTGATAGTAGTGAAGGGCCTCCCGTAGATCTCTCTCTCTCTCTCTCTCTCCACCTTTCTTTGCACAACACATATTCATTACAAAAAAAAAATGAAATAAAAAATAAATCGTTGAAAACTATAACAGAACAAAAGGACTTGAAACAAAATTGGAACAAAAAATTAATAAGTCCGTTGAAATTGCAACTCCAAAAACATACTTTCAAGAAGCTAAACTGCATAAAACATATGTAACTACCACTGTCAATATGGTTTATTATCAAAAATCATACCAACTTAATACAACAACCAACATAATATAAAGCTTAAAAGCACCTAAAGATAGTATCTTTCCCACTAAAAAGTAGAAATATGATGCAAAATATTGGCATATATCCACCAATATTATCAATCAAATGAACCCAACAAAATTAGAAGCCCAATCAAATTCCTACAGTAGGCTTACATTATAAGTTTACAAACACACCAAAGAAATACCTCTACTTACTGATTCTAATGGAAAGAACCTGAATAACAATTGAGAATCCAAAATAAGCAACTGATATTCACCTATACTTCATTAAGAAGCACAAGATAAGAAAAAAGAAAAAAACTTGGTGGACTTGTAGAGAATTGAACTGCAAAGATCCAAAGGTCAACATGAAAAAAATATATGAGCCAAAGATGGTAAATTTGTTAAATGATTTAAATTGAGGAATTTAAAAAATCAAAGAAAAACGACCATTGGTACCCTGCTTAAAATAACCCTAATTAAAAAAAGCAAAGGCTTTACAAATCAATGTCAAGCACCTGTTCTTCCTAAATCAAAACCAATTAGACCACAATACCAAAACCTAAATCATATTTCCAAATAAAAAAATATAATAATAATAATTATTCCTCTGTTTGCATCATTCAGTAGGCTACCTTTCCTCTGTTTGGTTTCAATTGAAAAACTTAAATTTGGAGAGAAGAGAAAGACAAAAGCAAGCATATCTAGGCTTTGGGTATGAAGTTTGATTTTCAATTGAAAATAATAACAGGTAGAGAATGAGTCGCATAATACAAAGAGGAAAACCAAAAGATGTAGTGGTGGTGATCAATGGCGGCGACGACGGCGGTGGTGGGAGAATTTGAGTTTTGGGTTTTGATTTTGGGGGAAGGAAAGGGTGAGCTTTAGGTTTAGGGGATGGAAAAAATCTAATTTCTCAGGAAACAAACAGAGATGGAAAGTGAGAGAGAGAAAGTGTGTTACGGCAAGAAGGAAAGAACCTTTGCATGTGGATTCAAGAAGAGGCGACACATCAACCCAGACTGAGTTGTCACCAGAGGGAATGGTGGTGTGTTCGGGTACAGAGACCTCCACCACCACATCATCTGCCATTTTTTGTTGATTGATGCTTTTTAGGTTATTTTTAGTGCTTCAGATTCTCTCTCTCACTATGTCTCTGAGTCTTTGCTTTGCTTTGGGATTGTGTTGGTCTATGCAAGCGCAAAGTGCCTTTGCTTAACGAAAAGAAGACCTAATTTTATATTTTAAAATATAACCTAAAATAAAAAGAATCTAAACTAAAAAGAAAATAATTAAATAAAAAAAATAGTGGTGACATGGAAAATTGTGGGAGCTTTAGAGGGTTCGGTTTAAATATAACCTAAAATAAAAAGAATGTAAAATAAAAAGAAAAGAATTAAAAAAAAATAGTGGTGATGTGGAAAATTGTGGGAGCTTTAGAGGCTTTGGTTTTATCTATATTATATATATATATATATATATATATAGATATATATAACCAAAACTTTTGAAGCTCCCACATTTTTACACATCAGCATTATTTAAAAATTATTTAAAAAAAAAAAAAACTAAAACCCTAAACACCGTAACTATTTCTAACCCAATAACTATTTCTCCCCAAAACAAACCCAATAAAATATACTCTCTTCAACTCCTAAACAAAACCCAATACAAAAATCTATTTCTCAATCTCTGTCTCTCCTTCAAATGCAAACACAAACTCAGCCCAACAAACGTTGCAAGAGCCATACACAAGAACCCAAAAATGGAAAACCTAGATGTAGAGCTTTCTCTCTTCACTTGCAACGGTTAGCGAATTCCACTAAGTCACAAACGCTTCACCTCACAACCAACCTAACATTAGATTGCTAGAACGGCTACAGGTAAAATCTTTTATATTAATTTTAGGTGTTTAATAGGAATTAAGTTCGGCTATTTTGTTTGGTTTTGATTTAAGAAATCGGTTTAGATTTTGTTTTGATTTAGAATTGGTTTTTATCAATACTCAAAACCCTAATATAGGTTCTCCCTCAATTTTGGTTCCTTTCAATATATCAAATTTTACTACAGGATTGAAATAGTAAAAGGGGGAAAGGCAAGCTACTTATGTGGCTTGGGGATATGGGTTTTGGCATTAGAATCAACCCCATATTATAGCATATTGAGGTTGAGTCTAAAAGTGTGACCTGCACATTAAGCAATCTAGGTTGGATTATAAACTGTCATGGGGTGGGATTGTGGAAATATCTGTGCTAATTAGAAATTTCAACATTTTCAAAATGAAGCAGGCTTGATTTGATCACCGCAAGATAGAGAGGTGTTGATTGTCCAAATGAACCTCTCTATCTCTCTCTTCTTTTTAAATAATTGTATTCCAAATGAACATAAAACTGTATCAGAAGTATTTAGGATAATTTGATAGAAAACTTTCCATCCTTATTGAAAGTTATTTTGAATCTTAACTTTAATATGAAGGGTTTCACTAAATTTTTTCAGATAATCTTTCACTTTGGAGATTACTTTATGGGGATATTTAGATTTGCTTAGAAATTTTGATTCATGGGAACTATTTTTGTTAAGGTGGTGCTGTCTTTGTTACAAAAAAAGGAAAGGAAGTTTATAAAAGGCCCAAACCTGGGATAAAGAAAAGGGTATTTCTTTTCCCATTGTTAGGAAGTTTGAATATGAAAAATATTAATAACCTAAATTTTTGTTAGTGACGTTGTTGCTTTTGTTGGTGTCATCAACCCAAAAGGTATAAGGTATGGTGATCGATAATCTAAAGTGCTTACATCCCAGAAATGCCATAATTTGAATTGTTTAAGAACTTTGTATGTCTGAAGCAATTTAGTAATTATTTTTATACATTTTTTTATCCTACTTAGTTTCTGAAGATATTTTTTCATCTACTCTTTGCTTGCTAATATCTGTTTCTTTCTAATGGTCATTGTTTCAGTGATTCTACTTCCTTGCACTATCAATGTTAAAGTTGTTCTCTATATTTAGGTGTTGAAGATATTATTATGGCTGTTGCTTCTAAAGACAGCATCTTGAGGCTGTGGAAGGTAAATAGAAGAAGCCAATATGTTGTAACTCAAACATACAAACATTCTCTATATTTTTTTTTTTATGTTTGTATGTTTTGTTCGCTTGGTGAGTGCAGGGTAAAGTTTCCAAATTCTTATTAAACTTGCAAGAATATGAATAATTATGTTAGGACATATGTGATTCACTTGTTAGGAACATATGTCACTATTTTATGTTATTGGCTAATCCTTTGACAAAACACATTTTACTTGTATTTGGATAGATCTAGGATGTATTTAATACTTCAAGAAATTTTGTTTCAAGATCAAGTGTTGAAGCCATGCAAGTCTGTCCAAGAAACAAGCGGAAAAGTGCCTGTCATTAAAGCTCGACAGCTAAGCTATCTATCGAGCTTAAAGAGCTGTTCAGCTCCATGGCTCGATAGTAGCTTTACAAATAGGGTATCTGTCAAGGTTTATGAAAAACAGATTTTCAGTTCTGTTTTGACTTCAATTCGTTTATGTGATTGGACTTTCTTTTCTCACAACTCTAGACATATAAAATGATTATTTTAAGGGCCGTCAAAGTGTTCACAAGTTGCACAAGTGTTGAGCAAAGTTTGTTCAAGAAAATTGTGACTGGAGACACAGTTTTGCCCTAGTTCATCGTTCTTGTGAAGAAGTTGTTGTGTATGTGCACCATAGGGTTTTGTGACCAAGCATCTTGTTGATTTTCATCGTTGGGATGAACTGAAGAACTTTGCAGCCAACAACCTTCTCTAATTAGTGATTGAAGTCGCGTACTGGGATCCACGCAATTGGTTAGTCACGTACTGGGAGCCGTGCATCAAAAGGAGAAATTATCACTACAGAACAAGTCCAATTAGGTATTAGGATAAGGGTTCAACTGTAGGTTGGTATAAGGTACTAGGATTCCTTTACTTGTAACCGCTTATTGTGATAATAGTGAAATTTTAGGAGTGGTGACTTTAAAATCACCTGGTGGGGTTTTTGCCGTGAAGGTTTTCCCTATTCGTAAACAAATAACCGTGTTATTTATTCTCCGCTACATACTTACTTTAATTGGTGATTTGTTTGTGCTACCACGCGTTTGCATGTTAATTTGATTAATTAATAAACTTGGCTAATTAATCAATTAATTCATTACAATGGGTCAATTCGTTTTTGGCCTATCAACTTACACACCATTTTCATATATAACTCTTTCTCTCTCTCTCCCATTTCATTTATGTCAATCTCCCAGATTATTTTTGTACAAGGTTAGTATTATGCAGAAGCAACAAGTTGATTCATGTAAGTCAAATAATTTTAGTCATTGATTGCTATGTAAGTTTCGTAGTTTTAGGTTGTAGAATTCGTAATTTTGAAGATTGAATACAATTGCAATTCGCCCTATTTGTTTTGGTTATTTGTTGCATTATAAGAACGTAATACATTTGCTATGGTGATTTAAAAGCTTTCCCTTGCTTTCAAGAGGTGCCAAATCAAATAAATATAAGACATGTTGATGAGTAACAGTTGCATAATACCTCTCTTTATATCTTCCTAAGAAACGTTGTCCGTTCGATTTACACCATCCTGATTGCTATGTAAGTTTCATAGTTTTGTGTTGCAAAATTCGTAATTTTGAAAATTGAATACAATTGCAATTCACCCTATTTGTTTTGGTTGTTTGTTAAGTTATAAGAACATAATACATCCGTTATGGTGATTTAAAAGCTTTCCCTTGCTTTCAAGAGGTGCCAAATCAAATAAATATAAGACATGTTAATGAGTAACAGTTGCACAATACCTCTCTTTGTATCTTCCTAAGAAACATTGTCCATTCGATTTATGCCATCTTTGTTTGTTTGTTTCTTTGCTTTGTTTTTCAAAGAGATTTTCTTCCCTTCATAAAATTGGATTTTTTTTAAAGGTTTCTTTGTTGGGTACTGTTAGTGCTACTTTTGTTAGGTTTTTTCTTTTGTTTATCTTAATGATACATTTTTATTTTTTTTGTGATTGTTGTTTCTCCATAATCCCGAGTGATTCTGTTTGAAAAGACCTAAAAGATTTGTTTAGTTTGTTTAAATTGTAAAATTTAATAGTACATTGTTCTTTGTACAAAGTTGATTTCTTTCTAGGTTTTGTGGATATTTTATTTATTCTTTGGAAGAGAATGATGGGTGGCAAAAGCTTATAAAAAGAGGGGTTCACACTTCACACACTGAAGAAGCTACAATACCAGGTTATATGTCTTTAGTAAACTTTAATACTTGGCTTTATTATAATTTGATGGTGGGCATGGTATTTTGTTTTTATTTCAGTTGTGTTATATTGATCTTGGACTTTCAAGTGGGGAGGAGATGGAGCTACTCAAGGGAATAGATAGCATCTTTCTCAAATTATAAAGGAATTTGTCCCACTTTATTTCTTCTTTTAGGTACTACTTATCTATTTCGTCATATCATTAAACTCATTCCATGACTTTTAGTTTTCATAATGAATAATATTATAAAGTGTTTACTTGAACACCAAAAGAAAATTATAGTTGTATGGCTTATTGTAATTTTTTAAAGTATGTGATTGTAGTTAACTTCTATGATACGAGAGCTGCTTGATTAGCATACCTCGCAACTCTATGACATAATTTTGTTTTATGATGTGTAGAAACCCGCAAGTACCACAAATAGTACCAAACTCCTAACTAAAGGCTCACATTCCCTTGACTTGCCAATAAACATATGAATAATATGCATTTTGGAAAAATCTTGATGGAATTTTGGAGGGTTAAATTATGATGGAATATGGATGTATGATTTATTATTTTTGTATGTAGTTTGAATAAGTTGTTAGAAAAACTAACAATATGTTTCTGAAGTGTATAATTTTTTTAGTTTTGTAAGCAAACTGTTTTTAACATTTGAAAGAATGGTTAGTACTTAGTACCACCACTATCATATAAATCCTCTTTGATTCAACAAAATTTTTTTTTTTATTCTTCATGCTTATTTTAAATTTTTTTGATAATTCAAGAAGGGGTCATTTGAACCTAACTAAATATAGCTATAATGTTATATAGATTTTGTAGATATAATTATAATGTGCGGGTCGTATTTTGTCCATCTTTGATTTGCGTGCTGAACTTTGAAAATTCCAAAAATATTATCTTTTCTCCATAGGGCCGTAAAAACATCTAGATTGACGTAATGCAACCCGTTCGGGCATCAAAACACACAAAGTGCCTTTTCTGGTCAAATTGACCAAAACACCCTTGGTCAACCTTTGGTTGACCGAGAGTCAAACATGGTTAAAGCCCTCCCGAAAATGACATTTTTCGTGCTTTTACATCAAACCCGAGCCACTGGGAGTTTGACTCAACGTTAACTCTTAGGGGCACTAGAAACCCTAATTTTGATCCAACCATCAGAACGGATTGGAACTAGTGTCATTGTGAATATTATTAAATTCTCTTTCCAACGGCTATTCATGGGTTAAAATTAGAGTTAAAACGGTTGAGATATTTAGATAATCGTGCAAAGTGCGTCATCACTCTTCCCAATGCCATACTTTTGATTCGACAATTGGATTTTCAATTTATTAAGTGTTCTAGAAAGTAGACATCTAGATCTTTCCAAAGATATCAAGATTAGCTCAATCTAAGTACGGGAAGACCTTAAAATATGCGTCCAAAGCTGGACCAGAAAATGCAACTACTGATGTCTGAAACAGTGGCCAGCGCACATTGAATGGCCGCTAGAAGCTGAAGGGTCAGTTTTCAGCTATAAATGCTTCCAGACCCCTCATTTTGCCCAAAAAAAAAAAAAAAGATTTTAGGCATTTTTCTGGGTAGATTATCTCTCTCTTCTCTCTAATTTCTCTCCCAAACACATCCAAACACCTTTTATTTTTCTCTTTTCTCCACAATCACAAGATAGTGGTCTTGCACCCAATCTTCCTCTCCTTGGTTCCATACCTTGAATTTCAGGTCTAAGGGTGCAGATGTAGATTTTTAGCTACAATCCACACCCTTTCTTTCTATAGCTTTTTCTTGTTCAATAATATACTTTATTGCTTTTCCTAGCATGTTCTTGCTTCCTAGCATGTCTTTATGGTTTTTTCTAGCATGTCTCCTTGCTTTTGCCATGATTTATCACTATGAAGTTGTTGGCCTAGCCTTCTTGGGTTAGGATATATCTAAATTTAATATTTGCACTTAGATTTACATGCCTAAATATATGCATTTAGGATACAAGATCCTACTGGGGTACAAGTGTGAGGTACTGAAGATATAATATCAACATCTAAAAGTACTTAAAAAATGCTACAAAGCATTGAGATAAACACAAATATTGAAAAAAATTGAAATTAAGAAAAATGCATGAACATTCTGTAAAACACATAGCATGCAACAGTGAACAACACACATGAACAATGCATGAACATGATGAAATCCCCCTCAATACATGTTTAGAATGCCACACAAAGCCAACACAGATACACAAAGATCAAATAGGACTTAGCCCAATCAAAATTTTGGAAATATTTTCATGAAATCATGAACCCCTACCCATTTTCGAAAAATCCCTAATTTTGGAAACCCTAACTTAATTTCTGCATAATCTAAGACAAAAGAGAAGAAAATGTTTTAGAAAACATACCTTGAAGTTGAGAATGCAAAACCAAGCTTAAGAGTGAAGGGGTTTAAGTGAAAAATGATTTTGGGTTGAGAGGGGTTCGAGAGAGGCAGTGCGAGGGAAATAGAAAGTTTTTGAAAAACTGCACATCTGTCATATAAAACTGAAAACACGCGTTTTTTGTGGGTTAGGTAGTCGTGAGATTAGTCGTGAGAAGTATAGAAGCTTTCGCAAGAAACTCTTAATCATGAAACAGTCGCGATAGCCTCTGTATGAAATCGAAAAATTTCCAGTTTTTGCCTAAAAATCATTTCGCGAGAAGGATTTAGTTACGAAATACTCATGAGACAGTAGAGAGACTCTCTGTATAAAATTGAAAAAAATTTATTTCCCTTAAGCTGGTTTCATGGGAAGGTGTAATTCGCGAGCTTCTCGCGAAACTGCCATTGAACTAGTTTTTGAGGAAAAACACAAAAATGCATTTTGAGCAAAAACTAAAAACACGAAAGTATAAAATCACTTTCAAAAACATATAAAACACTCAAAAATATTTTTAGGTTTGATCAACAAGTAATTGAGCATACACATACAATCACACAAGTGAGATAAGCTTTAATTGAATTAAAGTCTTCTGTGTTGTGGGTGAGTATCAAATGTTGAATAGTCCTTAGATCAGAGTGAAGTTTCAATGATCAATTCAATCAAGTCATACATAACTGGTATTAAGTCAAATGGTCTATCTCAATTATAGATATGAACATATATGACCTCCCGCAAGAGGATGATTACAAAACTTAGAAGTTTTTCATTTGGCGTCTGCATAAATCTTAACATTTGATCCTTTTTAGATAATACATCTCTTTTTGAGATCGGTGCATGAAATTTTTTGATATTTCAATATTGAGAGTTAGCCTTTGGCTTTTTTAGCACCATACATTTTAATACAAAAGCCATTTTCCCTTTTTCCTAGTCAAATACTAGTATGTGTGACAAGCTTTTGTAGCTCATAATCTCTTTTTCATTTTGAGATTTACATTTGGAGATCTCTATTGCAAAAACATAAAAATAAAGGTGGGAAGATATATTGGCACAAGTCTATGCAAGTATCAAGACCATCAAGATTGTTGACCAATCATTCATGACAAGCTTGAAGATCTATTTACAACAATCACACATAGTTTTCAAGATTTCTCCCACAAAGATATATGTGCATACAGAACAAGCTAAACTCATAAATGCACTACGCCATTAGTACGAAGGTACTAGGCCAAACTCACATGTGATATACACAACACAAGCGATCAAACTTTTTGAAGATTGTTCAATTTTTATGGGTTTTTGAATTTTTGAACACACTAAAAAACAGAACAAGTAAAGTAAGATCAGCAAAAACAAGTATAAAACAAAACTTGTAAAAGAAACATGATCTATCTACACATGTGAGACCAATACAACAAGTATGCAACAGTGAACAAAATAGGGTCACACAAGAGATAGAGTTCAACGAATGATACCACACCAATGGTCTTACGCAAAGACTCAAACCTTGGACCATCAAGAGGTTTAGTGAATATGTCTACCTTCTGGTTGTCAGTGTTGATGAACTCTAAATACACAGTCTTTTCCTACACCAAATCTCGAATGAGGTGGTATTGGATCTCGATATGCTTTGATTTCGAGTGTTGAATTAGATTTTTTGATAGATTTATGGCACTCGTATTATCACAAAACACACACATAATGTCTTGAGTAATTCCATAATCATGTAAAAGCTTCTTCATCCATAATAATTGTGCACAACAACTTACTGTTGCAATGTACTCAGTTTCAGCCGTTGATTTTGCTCATCCATGACACCAAGTTATTTCCAAGATAGAAACAACCACTGGAAGTGCACTTCCTATCATCAATGCATTTGGCCCAGTTAGCATTCGAATACCCAGCTAAGCACTCATTTGAATCTCTTGAATACTAAATTCCATAGTCAAATGTGTAACGACCCAAAGAAAAGCGCTAGCCACATCTGCGCTATACCTCAAAAGGACTAGTCACAATTGAGGCTCCTTGTAGTTGTTAATAAAGTCCAATTCAACCTAGTAAATACCCGATGTGGGACTCATTACAGACCCACACACATCACACAATCAATCAAATTGGGGCATCACAATCTCCTCCACTTAAATCCCTAACGTCCTCGTTAGGGCCCACTTTGTGGGGTAATGTCTTCGAGCCCACACGGGGTTACCAGACTAGCTCCGATACCATATGTAACGACCCAAGGAAAAGCGCTAGCCACATCTGCATTATACCTCAATAGGACTAGTCACAATTGAGGCTCCTTGTAATTGTTAATAAAGCCTAATTCAACCCAGTAAATACCCAATGTGAGACTCATCACACACCCACACACATCACACAATCAATCAAATTGGGGCATCACAAGATGTGCCATTGATGTAGCGGATAATTCGTTTAACTGCTGTCAAGTGTGATTCTTTAGGTGCTACTTGAAATCGAGCACATACTCCTACACTGAAAGCGATGTCTGGTCTACTCGCAATGAGATAGAGAAGAGTACCGATCATGCTTCGATAAAGTGTTGGATCCACTTCTACACCGGCTGCATCACAGCTTAGTTTTGCTGAGGAACTCATGGGAGTGGAAGTATGTTTCTTAGAGTCTAGGCCGAATCTCTTTACAAGATTTTTGGCATATTTTTCTTAAGAGATAAATATCCCATCTTTTTGTTGTTTCACTTGAAGCCCTAGAAAGTAGTTTAGCTCCCCCACCATGCTCATCTCAAACTCCCTTTTCATTTCTTCTGAAAATTCATAAGCTAGGTGATCAATTGTGGATGCAAAGACAATGTCATCCACATATACTTAAGCAACAAAGAGAGATCTCTCATCTCTTTTGGCAAACAGGGTTTGATCGGCATGACCTCTCTTGAAACCATGATCCAGGAGGTATGTAGTGAGACGATCATACCAAGCTCTTGGAACCTGTTTTAGCCCATATAATGCCTTCTTCAGCCTTAACACATGGTATTGAAAATAAGGGTCTTGAAACCCCTTTGGTTGCTCAACAAACACTTCTTCGTTTAAAAACCCATTCAAGAAAGCACTCTTTACATCCATTTGATATAACTTGAAGTTCATAATGCACACTACGGAGAGAAGAATTTGGATTTACTCTAGTCTTGCAATTGGAGCAAATGACTCATCAAAGTCTATGCCTTCAACTTGAGTATATCCTTGAGCCGCCAATCAAGATTTGTTTTGAACAACTTCACCATCTTCATCGGTCTTGTTCTTGAAGATCCACTTGGTGCCAATTACATGTGTATCCTTAGGCCTTGGTACCAACTCCCATACATCATTTCTAACAAATTGATGCAACTCTTGGTGCATGGACTCTACCCAATTCTCATCTTTCAAAGCTTCCTCCACTTTCTTGGGTTCAAATTGAGCAAGATAACAATTGTATGTCACATGATTCACACTATAGGCCGGTCCTTTTCTCAAACGAAGTCCTTCTTCTTGATCACCAATGATATTGCTTGAAGGATGATTGAGAGTTACCCTTGACGATGGTCTCTTGAAAGTGGAAGGTTCCTCATCACAAGAGATTGGATGTTGACCTTTTGGAGGGGTGAGTGGGCTTGAAGATCCTTGTGTTGATCTAGTCTCTCTTCTTGATACAGGAGGTGTAGACTCCTTTTCCAGTGATTCTTTCTCAGAATCATCACATTGAGACATGTTTTCATCACCCTCATTCTTCTTAAGGTTTGGTCCTTCACAATCATCATCAATATCCTTTTCAGAGATGGTGTCATTGATGACCACTTTTATTGATTCCATCACCGTCTTAGTGCGCTTATTGTACACTCTGTATGCTCGGCTATTTGTGGAGTAGCCTAGGAATATCTCTTCATCACTCTTAGCGTCAAATTTTCCAGGATTCTCCCTATCATGAGAATGTAAAACTTGCTTCCAAATATTCGGAAATATTTCACCTTTGGCTTCTTTTCTCTCCAAATTTCGTACAATGTCTTCTTTATTCCGGCTCAGAAGTAAATCCTATTCCCAATGTGACACGAAGTGTTCACTGCTTCAACCCAAAACTTTTGTGGAATGTTTTTGTTGAGTAACATTACTCTTGCCATCTCTTGGATCACCTGGTTCTTTCTTTCAACCACCCCATTTTGTTGTGGAGTCTTTGAAGCCGAAAATTCCTTCTTGATACCGTGTTCATTGCAAAATGCTACAAACTTTGCATTTTCAAACTCCTTCCCATGAACACTTCTGATTTTAACTATAAGAACTCCATTTTCATTCTGCAACCTCTTGCATAACTTTCCATCTTGTCACATGCTTCCGACTTCTCTCTAAGAAATTCCACCCAAGAGTATCTCGAGAAATCGTCAACTACCACCATAATATAGCGCTTTCCAACCATGCTTTCTGTTCTCGTTGGACCCATTAGATCCACATGTAGTAACTCCAAAGGGCAAGGAGTAGCAACTACATTCACTTTAGGGTGGGGTGACTTTGTTTTTTTTCCCAATTAGCATGGACCACAAACATTCTTCTCAATTTCCCCAAACTTTGGTAAACCTACCACCGCTTCAACCTTTAAGACTTTTGCCACTTGCTTGTAATTAGCATGTCCAAGGCGTTGATGCCATAACTCCAAAAGATTCACTCAAGCACTTCGACATGCTATGCTTGGTTTGGGAATAACCCCATAACAATTGTCGGTGGTCCTAAGTCCTTTCAAAACTTGAACACCTTCTTCATTTAGGATTAGAAACCCTTTCTTTGAAAATTGGACTAAGAAGTCTTCATCGCATATTTGAGTGATACTCAACAGGTTCACTTTCAATCCTTTAATGTATAGTACATCAGTCAATAAAGGCAGCCCTGGAATATCAACAGTTCCCTTTCCAAGAACTTATGAGTGACTACCATCTCCAAATGTCACAAAGCCATCTTCCTTTTCTTTAAGAGAATTAAACAGAGATTTATCTCCAGTCAGATGCCTTGAACAACCGCTGTCAAGATACCACAAACATGAATTAAACACTTTCAATGCGGTATGAACAAAAAGGCAAACATGAGAGAGGCATTCTTGACCATCAAAGCAAGACTCATCTTTCTTTACTTCTTTCATAGATGAGTGAAGCTTTCTTTTCAGACAATCAATTTTATTACACAAATGTCTATTCCTTCTCTTATATTTATCAATTAAGGAATTCGACTCACACAAGCTATTATGAATATCATGATTCTAATGAACTAATGATTTCAACATGTGTATAAAGATTCTAGCATGTTTCTTTGATTTGAATAACTCTAAAAGCTCATTACTAGGAAAATCTCCAAATATTCTCATAGATTCATTATCACAAACACTTTTACTACGCTTCATGTTGGCCTTTGCCATATCACTTTCCATAGCAAGCCAAGGGGTCTAGGATCACACTCAGGTTATTAAACCATAATGAGTGTACCTGCTCTAATACCAATTGAATGCTCTTAAATGTGTAAAAATACAAAAGCTATTTAGACCCCCAAATAAAAATTACGGCTCGATAGATTTTACTCTAACTTATATTAAGTGCGAAAAAGAGTAAATGCGAGCGTATAAACAAACAAGCTACTCTAACCCATATTCATAATAACACAGCAGTAAAATGAAAGGTAAAAGAGTAGGGAAGAAAGATTCAAACACAAGATAACACGCCGATGTGTTATCGAAGAGAAAACAGAAGAACTCGGCGAAAAAACTCTCCGCCGCCCTCCAAGCGGTAATCGATCCATTAGACAATCAGTTGGGATACATGGGTTAGCAAGAGACCCTCCAAGTTTAATCTACCTGCTGTACCTAAGCCCTCCAAGCTCCTACTCCAACAAGGCTTCTCGGAATCGTGTCTTGTCTAGCTTTCCAGATCTCACAATACACCCGATTGCATCCACCAAAGCCTGACTTCTTCCAATGCTTCTTAGCAGCACCAAAACCTCACTTGATACTCTGAAAGGGTGTGGTAATTGTTTGGGCTATCAACCTCTCAATGGTATGGAAACGGAAAGGTAGGAGTTGAGGAAAATCCGTAATCAAATATGTAGAGATATGTGGGTATAACAATCTCTAACTTTCAAGGTTTGTTACTAGGGTTTTCTCTCAGAAGCACTCCTCAACGTTTGTGGGTAATGATGGTATATATAGTGTGGGTACAGAAAGTGTGTATCAAATAGGACAATTTGGCAAAATAGAATGTTTCGCGAATGTCTCACGAGAAGGCCTTACCCACGAGCTACTCGCGAAACACAGTTGTCTCCATTTGTCCTGACTCTTCGCATTAGTCATCAGCTACCCGCAAAAACTTTTTAGTCTTCAATTTTCTGGAGTCTTCACACTCTCTTTCTCTCATACATAACCTATACAAGTAAATCCCACAATAAATATAGGGTACAAAAGATTGAATAAAATTACAATCAAATTTGGCACAGAATTAAAGCTGACAAAGTAGATAGTTGTAAATTACAACTTTACAAGGGTAACCTTAGATTCTACCCATAGGCAGCTTTACTTTGTTTATCTCAATAGCAATTTTTTTTTTTTTTTTTTTTTCACATCCTAGAACTTCTAGGAACACTAGCTAAGTTTTTCATATAACTTTAACCCATCATGAGATCAAAACTCTAACAATGCATTCAAATCAAGAGGCACAAAACCAAAGTTTTCTATATCTAATTTATAGAACCAAAAACAACAAAAATTAAATCTCCATACAAAACCATAAAAGAGCCGACAATAAGAAAGGCAAATCTCAACACTGAGTCCTTTACATCACCAAAAGACCAAAAATTTAACACACATAATAGTACTAACAACAAAAATATACATCAAATTGAATCTCACATCAAATATTCACATTTTAATTTGCTACGCTAGCCATTTACAAATTATTTTACTAAAAAATTACAGTATATATTTAATTTGATTCACTAACTCTAGAAACTTAATATAATCTCTTACTTTGGCATAAGAAATTCAGCCATTCAAATATTTTAGTTGACTATAACAAAGAAATTGTATTTGTAAAGAACCGGTTATTGTGTACGAGAAGATGAAGTGTTTACTGTGAGGTGACACCGTTTTAATCTCTACTACCAAAACAAAAAACCCTAAACAAAATTACGTTTTGCCTAGAATTGGTTTAATCTTCTTCCTCTTCTTATGTTCTGTCTAAAATTAGTTTTCTTTTGAGTATTCAGGTTAATCTCCATATTTATAACCAAATTATTCATTTCCATAAAAAAAAAATGATTTTAAACAGCCATAGTATAACTGCTCATATTTTTATCATGATGACAGAAAAAATCTAATGAGAAGATTACATATCAAATTTTAATGGAATTTCATCGAACATATGTCATGTAACACCAAAAGAACATGTAATTTTAGATTCAAATAAATTTTATCAAAAATTTGCTGTTATAACCAAATTAATAAATTCCATAAATAGACCCATGAGTACAGAATGTTGACCGACAGTTTTGATGGCCCCAAAACTTATATCTTGCATTTTGATTGAACAGTACACTGAAACAACAAATAATCAAGTGAAGATTATGAAATACAATGCCTAAAAATGAGTGTAAATATTAAAGTATGTAAATGCAGAACTAAAATAGGAAGGAAAATTTTCTAACATGTTCCCAATTTTCCTGAAATTCCAAAAGATGCTGATAATATGTGAGACACTCAGCATGATGTATAACAACTAACTTTCTTTTATCAAGGCCTTTGTTTTAATAATGCCAATCACTTCAAAGAAAAATGTCATTTGTGAGATATAGAAAAAGATGACCATAAGTCAGGTTCAATAACATAGACCAAAGTTTGAAATTCCCTATAGCAAAAACTTGGGTGCCAAATCTGTTTTACTTGACAATATTAAGCAATGACCATTCACCAATTTAAACTCTAGCATCAAGATTGATCCAATGATCTAAATATATAGAAATTGCGTAGAATGTTGTTAACTACTGCAATCAGTCATATGCAATAGAACTTTTTGAGAACACTGGTAACACAATTAGATTTTTCATATAATTTTAACCCAACATTTGCAAATCAGAGGGCATAGAACTTAAGTCTTATTAGTTTGATTTATGGATTTAACAACACATAAAACTATAAAAAAATAATAAAAATAAAAAAACCAATTACAAAAAAACTTAAATCTCACCATGAACAACACATCCATCACAGGAAAAACGATATCAAAAAGGCCTAAAACAAAATTGGAATATAAAATTAATAATTTTGTTGATTTACCGTGAATACCCAAAACTTAACCAATCTTTTTTGTAATTTTCATAATCTATAAAAATAACAAAGCGTATATATTGAATTGATAAGGCTTATTATACATTAGATTGAGAAGAAAAACATTTTTGAGAGAAACCCAAAAGCCCAAAACAAACTGAGTCTACACAAATACCTAAATATGAGTTGTACTTAATACTCAAATCTGAGAAAGTGTTTTTTTTTTTTTTTTTAATAAAAAAAATTCTCTCTTAATAGTTTCGACGGTCTGATGGTGGGTGGTCGACTGGCGGTTCATTCATCTCTCTCTGTGTTTGCCTACGGTTCCTGAACAGTAAAATATATATATAATTAGACCCAGATCCAAAACCCTTTTTTTCCTTCTCTTTTCTCTCAGTTTCTCACCAAACAAAAATCTGCATTAGAAAATTGCAAAGAGCAATTAATTTTAGGACTTAAAGTGGAACTTTGGACTTGCTTTGGCACTTTGCTATAAAGTGAAATCTTGCTTTTAGTATTTTTGCAAATAGGAAAAAAATTTAGATGGAGAAATTGTCTCAAAGTTGTGTAGGAAATGAAGTATAGAGAGGGTGAAAGAGAAAGAGAAAGAGAAAGTGCGTATACAGAGATAGAAGAAATAAGTTTTTTTTTTTTGTTTTTTTTGGGAAGGAATTTGAAACTAGCAAAATTTATAACTACCCACAGAAGCAAAACATTGTGGGTTCGCTGGCTGACGATGTCGGTAGGCTCTATTCACTCTCCAAGTTTCACTGAGTATCTCCTCGTAGGGTAAAGAGGGGCATTACTGAGAAGGAAAAAATTGGAGAGAAGTTAAAAATATATATAGACACAGATAAAGTGGTTACCCACTAAAATGGTGTGTGGGGCTTTTAAAGACAAAACAAAATTTGGTGAACGTGTGTGAGGAGTGAGGTTAGGATTTTTTTTTTTTTCCTTGGTAAAAGAGGTTAAAAATAATTGGTTACTATTTGCTTTTTTTTTTTTTAATAATTTATCTTTTAAAAGGCTTATTTGCCGATTTGTTTCTATTTTAAAGAAGTTTATCCAAGAGTTAGGCACTTTTAGATATACACTAATGTAAGTTTATTTAAAAAACATTCTCTCCTCATTCCGTGTGTGTGTGTTAAAAATACTTAGTATTATAGAAAAAAATGTTTGTTTTTTTCTCCTGTAACTACTGCCCAAACGAAAAGACATATTGTTTTAGTGTTTTTAAATATATACGTGCAATTAATTTGTATAGCCACATGGTGTAATAAAGAGTGGTTAACAAAAAGTTAAACGTTTCGGCTATTAGTTATTACTAGTCGCTAATCCGTGCGATGCACGGGATAATTCAATAATAATCATATATATATATTTAATTTGCTTGAAGGTACATTAATAACCAGTTTGCAAAAAAAGAAAATAATGTACAATGAAACCCCTAATTGACAGCACACCCTAACATCAAAGAGTGTTGGTTTAAATTTTCTAATGATCTTTATTTCATAACTTTTCTGTATAAAATAGCTGAAACAATTGGCTAATGATATAATAACATCCTAATGAGTAATGACAACCAACGTAATCACCTTATCTACTCTACAAAATAGAATGAGTTTATTTCAAATCCAACTACTGCTACTTGACCCTATCAACAAAAAATGCAAAAAACTACTGCTACTTTTTTGTTTTTTATGATAGAGAAAACTAATGTCACTCGATAGGGATAAACTGCTACAATTATTCTAATAACTTGACTGCTGTATCCTTATCTGCTATGTGGCTTCGGGGCCCATATATATCACTGAAAAATCTAAAATAACAATGTAATTCAGACTGATCAAATTCAATTAAAAAAAAGAAGAAATTAGAGAGAAAGACAAATAGAGGAGAGACCCTTATAGGAGTGGCAGTCTTTGATATTTTGAGGAGACAATGATCCTATACGTGAAGTTATCAATTAGGACTCAAATTTAAGAAATTAAAAAACAGAATTCCAAATTAACCAAAAAAAAAAAAAAAAACCAGCGGTTAGAAAAAATTCAAATCTTGATTAACTTACTTGATATGGCCACAGCCGTGCTTGTTATGTCCACCATTCCTGCACTTGGTTCTACAAATGAATCAAAAAAAATTAAGACAGTAACAAAACAGAAAAAAAAAAAAACCTTTATTTAATTTTTTTTCTTGTTTTTCACCAAAAAGAAAAGTGAAACATGCAACTTACAGTGTTCCAATTCTATACCTTGAAGAGACAGTCGTAGATCCCATTGGAGAGTGTTATGATATATTTGGCAAATAGAGGAAAGCTTGCATAGAGCAATGTATCAAAGTTGTGCAGAAAATAAATTATCAGAGAGAGGGGGGGGGGGGGGGGGGGGAGAGAGAGAAGCGTATAGGGAAGAAAAAGAGATAAGAAAGAAGTGTACTCGTATTTTTTTTTTGTGGGAATGAACGTGAAAGGTGCATAATTTGTAACTACCCAGGAGCCAAAAAGAAGTGTTTGTTTGAAACAGAACATTGTATGATTGTGTATTAATTCACTAAAATGTTTCTCTTATTCTACCAAACGAAAAGACACAATGTTTCGGTGTTTTTAAATGAAAATGTGGCAATAATTTGTGTAGCCATGTGGTGCAATAAAACGCAGTCAACAAAAAGTCAAACGTTTTGGCTATTATTTATTATATAGATATAGAATATAGATATATGCCTGCGTGTGTGTGGGTGATTATGCCCTTTTTCTAATGGACTCTTGTGGTTACGCGAGTGACCCTCGCTAATCATGAGTGCTCTTGACCTTATAGTGTAGGTATGTGCTCAAGGCAATTGTTGTAGGTGCATATTCATGCTATATTGTGTGCACGATCATCGCGGTGTGATTGTCTTGATCCATGTCACCTGAGTGACATATTGGTTTTCCAATGTATATGACACACATCAACATGCTTGATGCTTTGAAGGGTTTCGGCTCATCACAGTACAAGCATGTTAATACGCATCGTATACACAAATGCGAAACCTTGTTGGTACACCATAGCATACCAAACTCGAAACTCTGCCAGATTTTCACCATGAAAATAGGGTAACCTGTTGCCATATTCTTGTAGCAAAAGCTTGGTGAGAATGGCATTTTGTGTGCTATGATGCACCTAAGGCGAAGCACTGCTGGATTTTCACCACGAAAATATGGTGTAATGTTGCCAATTTTCTACTATGGAAATTTGGCATTGATTCCAAATGCACTAGGAAAACATCGATTGAGACCACATCCATTCCAAAACCAAACCTCAAAGCCCAATACATTTAAAGCCCCGAAAGCTAATGCCAATAGCTCGTCAAGGTTCTTGTTTGTCAAAAAAAAAAAAAAAAAATACCAAGCTTTAAGTTTGGACAGGTTGTATTTTCTTTAGAGGTTATGAACCAACATAGTTATGGTTTGATTGACATTGTTATCCATAAAGTATAAACTCTGGTTTTATTATGAACAATGTTTTCTTTCAAATTGGTTTAAAGAATCAAGATTCATTAAAGGTTTGTTTGGTTGGGCGATTTGACAGGAGAAACACATCTCTCTCTCTCTCTCTCTCTCTCTCTCTCTATATATATATATATATATTAATGAAAATGCTAGTTATAATGCGTTCTTACAAAACATCAAAAAAGTGCGTTATATATTCACATTATCAGGCAACTTGTTTCAAAATGCAAATTTAAATTGATATCATATTCTCCTATTTCACTTGTTTTGAGTTCAAAATACTGAATATACCCTCAAATACAAAACCCACACTTTCGATTAATCTCCTATTTTCTCTACCATCGATATCACTCCCTCTACTATTGTGCCACTACCTTGTTTACTTGTGCAGTGCATACCTACAAAAATGAATGAGAGTGGTACAAATCAAGAATACCATCCCATTACTGAGTTGGTGGCCCATTCTCCAGAAGGCCTCGGTCTGTTTTGACACTAAACCGAGCCTAGTTAAGCCCAACCGAACATTTAGACAATGTACCCCCCTCCATTAACATGCGTGAACATGGAATAATGCCTTAGGGGAATCCACCCACCGAGCATTAATTGGCGCCTAGTGCAAGTTCCAAGGAGGTCGTATCAATAATAGGCAGTAGGAACCATCCGGTCAAGAATATAGTGTAGAGGGACCCAATAACGTGAGAAAAAAACCCCTTAATCATGACAACCCTACTAAAAGGCGGCTATAAATAGAGAAAGAGGGAGAGGGATCGGGGGTTGGAAAATTTTGGGGAATGAAACACAAGAGTAGTAAGGAAAAACTTAACTCGGGAAAATGGGAATCTTGTTCGGGTCTTAGGGTAGAGGCTTGGTTGTGCAACCATAGTCTCAACTAGGCTAGTATCAAAGAAGTTCAGGGTCAAAGACTACAGTTTATCTCTTTCAGCAAACTTTCGAGCCATTTCTTGGACCCCTCACTATAGGATAAGCCTAACTCAAAGTACAAGTAAATTGGGAGTCTAGGCCCAAAAGCCCAAGGTTCTTGGGAATAGACCACCACAACTAGCTTCGTATGTGGGAGATCCTACTATACTGAAGGTCTATAGGTGGTGACGGAGACTACTACATGGCAAAGCAACATATAAATGAAGGATCGGTGGGATTTGGTAGGAACCGGTCTAGGGGCTCCTCTCAAGCTCTTAGGCTGGTGGAACAAGAGTGGATGAGAGAGCGCCACGGCCATGATGGAAATGATACTCGAGACGACTCGCATGCAGCTTCGCCCCAGGGAGAGAGGATGGTTTCATATGAAACAAAAGGTTCATATCATAGTGATCGAGATCGTGAATTGGAGGGTTTGCATAGGTAGGTTAAAGAGTTAGAGTTAGAGGCCCGATGAAGGCGCCAAAGGAGGACTCTTGAGAGATCGTCTCATGACCATGACTCGAAAAGTAGTTATACCACGAGATCATCTCATGAAAACCATCATCGACAATTAAAGGAAAGGTAAAATGAGTCTAGAGACAGAGATTCGTTATCACCGAGAAAAGAAAGGGAGGGGCACCGAAATGCTACCATGGATGCCATGAGCCAAGCGCTTAGGAGGATAGCCCGATCACTCGTTCGTCGTTTATTTGCTACGACGATAAGACGGACCTAATAGAGCATATAAGTCATTACACTCGGCTCATGGCTCTCTTTTCTCGGAATGACGGACTTTTATGCAAAGTGTTCCCTTCTAGCCTTGGACCCATAACGATGAGATGGTTTAATAGCCTGAGGAAGGGCTCCATCTAGAACTTTGGGGAATTAATCCGAGTGTTCAAGGCACACTTTAGGACATGCAGTCGGGTTCCTTAGCCCATTGATGCTCTGTTTTCTATGAAGATGGGGAATGGAGAGACTTTCTGATCTTACACAAACTGGTATTGGGAGTTGTATAAAGAGATTTAAGGAGACAACGAGTAAATGGCCTTAAGCACCTTTGGACTAGGGCTCCCTTAGGAATTTGATTTGAGAGACTCCTTAACTATGAAGCCTCTCGAGAACATGCACCAACAGATGAGGTGGATAGAGGAACATAAGAGGCTAGAAGATGACAAGTTATAGAGTAAAGGGAAAGCCCTAGTTGCATCTTAGTACCAGAGGGAGCACTAAACTAAGGGCTTTCGACAAAGGCCTAGAAGAGATACCGGGGGGGGGGGGGGGCAAAACCCTGTCAACCGAAAAGAAGGGGTGAATGTAGCGTTTAAGGAGCTTGTACACAAGATCTTGGAGAAGATCAAGCATGAACCTTATTTCCGTTATGTGTGTGTGTGCATGTGTGAGTCCCTTTTTCTTATTTTTATTTAGGAGTCACTACCAACCATTGGTTTTGTATTAGGTGTGCTTGGTCACCTATTTGTCTAATTCATTTTAAGTTACCTAATTAACTAAACCAATTTTAAGGGTTTATTAATTAAGGTAAACCAAAAGCCTCAAACCAAAGATCTTTGACTCGAAAGTTCGGTTACGTGTGGGGAAGGTGTTAGGTACCCCACACTGCCTATCCAAAGGATAATACCCCATTTTAATTTATTTCTAATGTTATCTTTTTTGTGAAAAAAATAAGATACTTAGTATTTTGGTTTGAAAAAGTTTTGTACAAATAATACATATATATATATATATATATATATATACATGTGAGTATTTATTTACATATAATGTAGCATGTGAATATTTATACTTAACCTTACATCACTTAGTGATTAAGGGTTATCTAGTTTAACTTAAGGTCCTAAATTGAGTGGGACACCACAATATCGGCATGAAAATTTTGCTAAATCACCTACAGAAAAAATAGAAAAATGAGAGTTTAAAATGAATGATTGTGTAGTAATCATAATAGTTCAGTTTAGATGGAGATGAATTCTAAATGTTGTTCTCCTCCTACTTTAGGTTTGTAAAAATTACAAAATCATAAATGTAATTCAATTCAAACATCGACTGATTTGATCTATCTATAATAAAATTAGAATGAAGTATTTATGTGTAGATTGTGCTACTTACATCTAGAATAGCATTAACATTGGTTGTAGCATTTATTTTTTTGTAGCAAAGGCTCTTGGTTCACCATAGGAAATGTGGGCATGAAAGATATACATTACCTACACAAATAGCAGAAAAAGAGAGTTTAAAATGAATGATTGTGTAGTAATCATATTTTTTCAGTTTAGATGGAGATGATTTTTTTTTTTTTTTTGAGACGATAACCTAATCCATATTATTAGCTTATAGCAGCAAAATCTTGAACAAAACAGTCATAAAGGTAAGGAGGAATAGACTCCATCCAAACCAAAACAGGGAAATAATTTCTTGCTCTCTGGGCTAAGGCATGAGTTAGACTACTACCTTGCTGGAGGGTATGAGAAAATGAAAAACTCTGTAAAGTGTTAGCATAAGACAAAGTCTCTTTAATAATATGACCAAATGAAGAATGCAACAACTTTCTATAGCCAAACACATTTATTGAGATGGCTGAATCACCTTCAAAAATTGACCCACAGAAGCCATCTTACTGAATGAATAGTACAGCTCTTCTAGCCACCAAAGTCTCCAATAAAAAAATTGACGATGGCATGGGGATCATTTCGGACAAAGCCGCCATAATTTCCCCTTGAGAGTTTCGCACTACTACCCCGATACATGCTTCCTGCGAACTTCCAAACACAGCCCCATTGAAGTTTGTTTTCAGTTTACCCGGGTCAGGTTGCTTCCATCTTAGTCTAATGACTTGGACAGGTTTAGGAGATACTTTTTGTTCTTGCTGAAATTTAGCTAGCAACTTCCCAGCAAACTCAAACAGAAGATCCAATGGAACCACATGTTCACCCATTCTTGACTTATTTCTTCTATTCCAAATCAACCAACAAATCATAGCAAACAAACCAAGGTTTCGGTGTCTAACCTGGACAACGTCTACCAACTCCACAAACGAAGTAACTAACTACCCAGAATTATGCAGGTCATGAAACTCATTTAGCCAAACTTGTCAATTCTTCTCACAAGTCCACAACGTGTGCAGAATTGTTTTAGATTCCTTCAAGTAGAGTCTAGAACAATTTTTTTCTTGAATAAATTGGACATGGTAGGAAAGGAATCCATGTAAGCTCTCCACAATAGCAGTTTTACCTTATTAGAGCATCCACAGCAAATGTGCCAAATGCCAAATATTTGGCACATTTGGCACACCAAACACAAAAACGGAGCTTTATTAGATGTGCTAAATGTGTCAAATTTTTGCAACATGCTACAATACCCTCGCAATTTTGTCATGGTATGGACAAACAATGGCATATGGTTAATTATTTTTTTATTCATTTTTCTCTCTCATCCCAATTAAAATATCACTTTCATCTTCTCCTTCAGCCACAAATTCACCGCCTTCATCTCCACTCTCCCATACTATTTCTTCTTCCCTCTTCCCTTTTGCTCTATTCTCTTCCCATTCTTCGAGATCCACCTCAAATCCATAGATTCCCACAAACCAAATACATCACCGTCGATGCCTCGCTCGAGTCTGAGTGCTCGATGTCGGCGAAGGAGTAGCACATTGGGGCTGTGTCTTGTGTCAATGTGAAGGATGGTGGGGCTGAATGCATGGCCATAGGGGAGGATGGGAGGGTCAATTTGGTTGGGTTATGGGTTCCAAGTTGAGTTGTTGCTGGGTTTTCGATAGTGATGGGTTGGTTTCATATATCGCGGCGAAATTTGTGTCACCAGTGGAGTTTGCCATCGGGGGTTATGGGTTTAGTCTTTAGTGGTGGGTTTTAATAGTGGCCAGTGGTTGGTGGATTTGGTGGTTGAAGGTGGTGCTTAGCGGTGTGAGCTTGAAATTTGGGTTTTTTTGCTGCAATTTGTTCAATCTGTGGGCTTTTTTTTTTTTTTTTTTTACTGCAATTTGGGTTGATTTGATATTGCCATATTGGTGAGTAATTGTGGTGGTTGGTTTGCAGTAGAGGCGTTGTTACAAAAGTGGATATTGGTGGCTGGTGGTTGTGCTGTTAATGTTGTTGCTGTTGTTGATGATAATGGGGAGGAGATAATATATTATTTTAATGTGTAGTAAATATTATTTTAATGTATATAATTGAATGATAGAACATCTGATAAATGGGATATTGTAAAATGATGTAGTAAAATAATAAAGTAGGTTTTTGGTATATCAAAATGACATTTTTTATGCAACATCTGTCGTGGATGCTCTTAGGTACCTTGGGTGTGAGTTTGGATAGCAAACGCAGCTAGCGTTTGCGTTTTTCCCTAGGTCTCATGCACTATTCATGGGAATTTCAAGTTTTTTAATAAAGCAAATGTAACTTTAAAATTGGGTCCCATGGTCACTATTCATAGTTTAAAAATTATTTTGCTATAGTGTTTTCAATAATAAGTTTTCAGTTTTTAGTAATAAGCGATATCCAAACAAACCCTGAGTTTCCACATTTTTTGCCAGAAAATTTTTAGGGGACCTGTGCTTAAACCATGTCTAATGATGGTGTATACTCGGTCAAAAGAGTCTTAACCAAGTATACCCCATCATTAGACATGGGCCATAAAAACAAATCATCTTGTGGAGAGCTTTGTAAAGGAATAGCTTTAATTTTATGTGCCTCAACTACACAGAATAAGCTGTTAATTAAATCACCATTCCATAGACCAAAATTCCCATCAATTAAATACGAAACAATAGTGTCTTCATCGAGAAAAGAACTGTGGGAAGTCACACTACCGCATCCATCACCCGGAAGCCAATTATCCCAATATCCGAGCAGTCCTACCATCACTAATCGTCCATTTTGCTCCACTTGCAATAATCTTCCTAGCCTTCAAAATGTTCTTCCAGGCATAAGAGCCCAATAGAGACTTAGCTTCAAAGATAGAACAATTAGGAAAATATCTCACCTTGAAGACTCTAAAGAAAAGAGACTTTGTATCTTGAATCAAACACCACACCCATTTGGAAAGCATGGCCTAATTAAATTTTTCTAAGTCTCGAAAACCCATTCCACCTTCCCCTTTGGATTTACACAACGTCTCCCAATTTTTCCAATGAATTTTTCTTCTATCTCCTCTCTGCCTCCACTAGAACCTTCGTGTCATCATCTCTATATCTCGACAAAGGCCTACATGCAACTTGAAATAGTTTATAGCAAAAATGGGTATAGCTTGAACAACTGTTTTTAATAGAACCTCCTTCCCAACTTGAGACTATAGACACCGCATTTTATACCACTTACGACTCGGGCCTCCATTCCCCAATGATAGTGAATTCTAAGATCCAAGGTTAGTTTTGGGCCCAATCAGATGATAAATTGACTCGAGAAATGTTGAAATGAAAAATATAACTTTTAATGAGCAAATAAATCTATTTTTGGAAAAGTGAAGACAACGAAACCCTCGCTATAGGCACGTAAGAATCGACTTGCACACGCAAGCATGATCCTGGGCACTTATGGCAAATTCCAAAAACTAAACAAGGCAAGTTTTCTACATTAATGTTGAGGTTTGAAACGAATCCCACATCATCTGAGAGTTATTCCAAACCCCTATTTTCAAACTATAAGTGGCCTTACATGGTATATTTTCAAAACGCACAAAAATTCCACATGAAAATACTAAGATTCACTAGTAATAGTGAATCAAAAAGGGAGTTTTTCACAAAACATCCTCAAGTCAATTTTCTTTTGATTAGGGCATTTTCTGGCCTTGATCTTTGAGTTTAAGATTACTAATCACTCTTTTATTGAACTGTGAATAGATTTGACTGAGGGGAACGGTCAAAAATCAAGCTTGAAGAGCTTTTGTGTGAGGTATCTAGTCTAAACTTTTCCTTTTCTTTTCTTTTCATTTTTGCAAATATTTTTGTTTGCTTTAGTTTCTTGTTTTAGTATGTTATAATATGTTTATGTAGTCTAGGTTTGCGTATTTGTATGTCTAAAAAGTATGTTAGGATGTTAGATTTAGCATTTTAAAGCTTTGCTGTGTTTTTAGGGTTTCTGGGTAGAAACCCATGTGCGCATAATCTTGCCTATGCACACAAGCTTGATTATGCGCATGCAGGGTTGTTCTTGTGCATGCATGAACTAGCCCAAAAACATTAATTTTATTTTATCTATTTTTGCTTCTGATTTCACATGTATATTACTGTTTAGACTTTTTTCCATGTTTTCATGCTTTTAAGCTTCTTTTTACCATGATTAAACATTAGTTTGTCTCTCACATGTTAGAATTAGGGTTTGTCTTATGTTGTCTTATTTTGATGCCATGAACATGCATTCACATGCTCATGCATAAATGTCGTAGGTGCTGAGTTGCTGCAAGGTAAGTGAGGTAAGTCATGCATTGGTATGAACATGCATTTTAATGACGTAATGTGTTTGTTTGATGTTTGATTTCATGTCTAAAAGCTTGGAATACATGTGATGATCTATGTTTGCTTGAAATGCCTATGTTTTTTCCTTGAATGGATATGATGATAGTAACATGCTAGGGCTTATGCCATGCCATGCTAGATGAATGCTAGGTTGGTTGACATGTATGTTTGGAAATGCCATGCCAGATGAATGTTAGGGTCTATGACTTGATGAGTTGCTTGATTAGATGAATGTTAGGCTTTGGTTAACGAGCATGATAGATGTATGGTTAGTGATGATTGATGCCATGTTGTGTGCTTAGATGTTTGCTAGTGTGTGTGTGAGTTTGATAACAATGTTGAGCATGCCTTTAATAGGGTTAAGACATAAGACACAATGAGAGGAAAGCCAACCTTAGGGTTGGGCAGTCTTGGGTGCCTAACACCTTCCCAAGACCGTACCTTAACTTCAAACTCATATCTTTGGTAGTAAGAACAATGGTCCTTCCTCAAAAGGATGCTATATGTATGGTTCCTAGACCATTGCAAAAACTAGGTGGAGACTCCCCGTTGTGTCCATAGTGGCGACTACACTAGGGATTGTGAGTTTAATTGCAATGTGTCTTGTCTTAACCTTAATAAAGGCTTATTCCATACTTGTTTGCACACACATCCACTCGGTTCTATTGTCCCTTTTACCTTGGTCAATGATGAGTGGGAAGATGGAAGGCTCTATTCTAGCCCAAATCTTTCGAAGTTCATCCCACCAACTTACAATGTGTGCCATTGCCTATGATGGGCTTTGAGTATGTTAACGGTTTGCCACCAATCCACAAAGGTCCACTTAGGCCCTTAGTTGGAATCATGGCCCACCTTGTTGTGAGTGACCTACTTATCTATCCTTTTAGCCTTAGGGAAACCTACCCACACTTAGAGCGATCCTAGATCCTATCATAAGGGGGGTACCCTTTATATCTTTTGTTTGTTTAACCATATATTTTGTGTTCACCTAATTCTAAAGGACAAATAAAAGATGTAAGGAATTGAAGGATGACCCAAAAGTTATGGCATACCCTAAGATATTGGGATGAAAAGAAAAAAAGTTCTCACACATAAGAGACTTATCCCAAAGTCTAAAGGTATGTATGACTTGAAAGGTTCATAAGATCATAGCCTAGTTGCTATCATAAGCCAAAATCAAAAGGCCTCTCAAAAAAGAGAACTTTGGGCCTAAGATAACAAGTATGTTATGGACTTAGCATCCAAATCCTACAAAGTCAATATGAACTTCCCTAATCTTGGGACTCTTTGTTGTATGCCTAGGCCCAAAATGATGAGAACTTCATGAACTTTGAGAGGAAGGTTACAATATATTCTAGCTAAAGGGCAACTTCAAAAAATATATATATATATATATGTATATATATATATATATATATAATGATAATGAAAAGAGAAGAGGTCAAAGGGGATGAATGCATTGTAAGCCCATGTTTGAGACAAAGGGTTGAAAATCTCTGCGTACGTTCTAATGAAAGCCCATGAATGTAAGACGAGAGTATTGTTGTAAATGGACCAAAGCCCAATGAAACAAGGGGCAAAGTTCATGAGAGGAAAGGGAATGACTTTGTAATTGGGGTTTCATTAAAATGGACTTAAAGATTTTCTACAAACATCTAAAAATAAAAGGAACCTTTTAATTGTGTCATGGACTTAATAAAATGGGACTTCTTTTCGAGCACCATTGCACCACCAAGATCAAGAAAACATGTCCCCACACCAATTTGGATTCGAGAAAAGCACAGAAGGCATTTGGTCAAGATTGAGGACACACATCAAGAGGAAGTGTTCCAAGTTGGTGAAACATCTTAGGCAACAATAGCAAAATAGAAAAATGCTCAAAAAAATGTTACTATTTTCACCAGTAACTTAAATCTCATTTTTGCCCTGGAAAATATTGAAATTTGGTTTTCTCTATTTTTGGAAAGTTTGTAAAGAATTAAATTTCCTCTCGAAGACACCAATTCCAAATCAATTGGAATTTTGAGCAGAAGGTTAGAGTCAAAATTTGAAACAGGTGTAGAAGATAACACAAGTTCAACACCATCTTTCAAAATTCAAATGTGGATCAACATCAAATCTGTTCCAGCTTATCTAAACAGGTTTTTCTCCTCCTTTAGCTTCAAAAGAAATCTAATAAATTAGCTTTAAAGCTAAGCCATCCCTTCCCTATAAATAGAGAAGATCTCTTCCATTTTCAGCACCCTATTCCCTCTGGAGAGATAGTGAGAAAGCAGAAAAGAAAAGTTGTTGTGCAACCATTGTGTGGATGATAAATAGCATGATAATTCTCTGTTTTCTTTCACATGCTTGGATGAACACTTCTAGGTTATTATTTGGTTTTCATAACATGCTTAGATGAACATGTCTGGGTAGTTGTTTCTCTCTTTTTTGAATGCTTAGATGAACAGGTTTAATTAACATTATGGTTTTCGCTTAAATACTTGAATGAATAGGTCTGGGTGATTTTCTTTGTTCTTCTCATGATTGCTTGGATGATTGGTAGGCCTAAAACTAAATTTTCTTTTGCAATTATGTTGATGACAAATAACATGACAATTTTGGTTTTCCTTCACAAGCTTAGATGAACATGTCTAGGCTAGGAATTCATTGTTTACATTAATTTCTTGGATGAACTTGCCATTACATTCATGCTTTCTTTACATTTACATTGTTTTCTAAAAAAATTCACTTTTTCTCTCTTTATGTTAAATTCCCCAACACATATTTGTTTACAATTCTTGCAAATTAACATGTTTATATGATATATTGTTTGTATTTGTTTGACATGACATGATATTAGCCACTTTAACCTAGGAGACTAGTTTTACCAGGTGAGATGGGTGCTTAATCCATTCTCATCTCATAAATTAGCCTCTGAACCAAGATCAAGGGTTCTAGACTAGGCTCTCGTATATGCAATTTTACATTTTTTAGAATGTAACTAGGAAACAAAGCAATGTAATTTACTTTCTTAGATGGTATCTAGGACAAAAAAGAAAAAGCATTGTAAATTTTGTTACAATATTGATGTAAATTGTCATATATATTAATACAACAAAAGCATTTTTTATAGAGAAGGTTTTCTTATTTTTTCATTTAAATTAAATAAGATCCATGTAAAACCCTCGATCTAGGGGGAGTACATTTTACAGTGAACTCGACATTTTGAGCATCACGATCCCACCCATTAGTGCGGGTTAGGCCTAGTTTGAGAAAATATTGTCAAGTCGAGGTTGCGGTCACTCACAGTGATGACTCCGCTAGGGATTTTGAAGGCTAGTCTCTAGTTTAGGTTATGGTGGCCAACCATGTCATTTGTTTTTTTTTTATTGCTTTCAATAATATGTCATATTTGCTTGCCATAACATCATTTGCTTGATTGGAATTGTGATATGAATTGTGTATGTTGCCTGGAAACCATGGTAATTGTAGCCATGGATTGCAGTCCTCCTGTATTCGTGTACCTAATGGTGAACCTGCCACCCCTTTGCCTAAGACTCGCTTGATCTTTCTTGCGTCTCATAAAGGACAAACTCTACCATTTGGACCAACATGGCGTTCGTACATCACAAGTTGGGAGATACAACATCCTAGCTTTTGGGGAACCTATTAGCCTACCTTTTACCTTCATGTAAGAAGCCATAGAACTAATCTTTAGGTCAATCCCATAAAAAACATTGCATCCCATGAATGTGTTTGGCCATTGTTTGATCCATGATGAGCCTTAGTCCAATGCTTAGGCACATAATAATTGTTTGAGACTTCTTAAAAAAGAATAAAAATCTAACTTATGCATTTTGGTTGAGACCAAAGAATCCCAATCGGGGTTCAAGCCCTCCAAGTTCAAAGCATAACTAAAAGCTCAAGATCATCAAGCTTAAAGCCACCAATCTTAAAGTGCAAGGCTCAAGCAAACATCGAAACCTAGGCTTCCAATTAAGAAATGGCCAATAAGAACAGTAACCAAGAAGATCAACACATGAATGACCATCAGGAACAACCGCCTCTCACCACTTAAGATTTACTCAACACTTCGATAACGGGTCAAGCCCAACTAAAAAAGGACATCCAAGCATTGATCCAATAGATGGGGAATAAAAACTCTCATGAATCCTCTAGGGCCCAAAATGATAAAGGACCCAAAAATTCTAAAGAAAGCCATAGCTTGGTGTAAACTGAAAATGAGAAGAAGATGGTTGAACAAATGGGCCAAATGGAAAAGCTCCTAATAAGATCTAGAAGGGTTGAAGAAGTTATGGATCTGCATTCACTTTCACTCTTTCCTCAAGCAAAGGCCCTACCAAAGTTTAAGATGCCAACATTGGACAAGTTTGATGGCATGGGTTGCCCTAATGCCCATCTAAAAATGTACATAAGAGCATTGCAACCCTTGGGAGCTAATAAAGAGTTACTAGCCCAAATGTTTCAAAATACACTCACCAGAGCTGCCCTACGTTGGTTCCTAAATTTGGAGGATTCTCAAACTCGAACTTGGGAAGATATGTGCCATGAATTTTACAAGCAATACAAGTACAATACTGAGGTGGACATCAGTCGACGAGACCTTGAGACAACAATGCAAGATTCCAACGAATCTTTTTATGCATTCATCACTAGGTCGAGGACAAAAGCAGCCCAAATGACTGTTAAGCCCAATGGGGAAGAACAATTGAACATGATTGTGAAGAATCTCCTCCCAAGCTACGACAAGTATCTATTTGCTCGATACTTTCCCAACTTCAGGACCCTAATTGCTGCTGGAACCCAAATTGAAGATGCCATCAATAATGGTGGGATTATCCAAGACCTCATGGACCAACAAATCATTGCTACACCAGCATCTACCAATCAATCCAACTCTACTTCATGAGTTACCAAGCCATAATGGGTTTTTCAAGAACTTGTTTTTATTATAAAGCTAAGGGCATTAGGATCTTTAGTGACATTTCCGACTCCCTTTAAAGCGCAATTGAAAGTGGTTTCCTTAAGGCCTACACTTTTTGTCAAAATGGAGTTGTTCATAATAATCCTTCAAAAATTACAAAAATGCTTTTCTTCATAAAGAAAGAATAATAAAATAAAATCAAGGAAAACTTTCCCAAAAAAAAAAAAAAAAAAACATCTTCCAACCAAGAGCATTGGGCCCTTTAGTGGATTTTCAAAAATTAAGTAAGGCTTAACCTTCTCATCAAAGCCCAATCCACTTGGAAAGAGTGTGATATGTCAAAATTTTCAAATTTTATTTTCTTCAAGTACTACGTGAGAATTCATTCGGCAAAGCTTTTGTAAATCATAATGCTTAATGGGCCAACCAATCAATTTGCACCAAGAGAGAATTTAATTTCATCAGATTCATGTAAGGATCTTTGCTAAATCTCTTAGAACATAAGAAGAGAAAGTCCTAAAAGGCAATCAAAGAAAATCTATTTATTAGAAAATCTTAACAAAAAGAGATTCCACTGATCAGAAATTCTCAAACAATGTACACTCAATCCAAATCTCAGAACATTTTTTATGTCACAATATTGGAGCATTCATAATTTTATTTCAAGAGGAATTTACTAAAAGAGCTCAACTTACTATGTCTATAAACAACCCTTACTAAGGATAGGAGGCCATCTTTGGTTTAGCCAGATTATTCCTTGACACCCAATACAAATATTATCCATTTCTAGCCCATTTGAGCTATTAAATAGTTAGCCTTTTTTTATGAACCCATAACAACCTAAACCTAGATTGGGAAAATTCAAATATGCATACTCAAATTTTATGCTATGGAGGACAATCTCATAGCTTTAATGAAGACATCAAGGACAGCAGAGTCCATCAAGATTAGAAGAAACAATGGAGATCACATTCACTCCAGCAAAGATGAGAATGCAAGGAACTAATAGTTTCCATTGAAAGATAAAAGGGTCAAATAAAGAGATCTAAGAAAAATAATGATAGTGCATTGAGGCAAAGATGATAATACTCCAGCAAGCTGAGAAGACAAGAATTCATCAAGCTGAAAGCTAAGAGATTCCATCATACTAAAAGAGATGAGAGCTCATCAAGTCAAAAAGCATGAAGCAACAAAAAAAAAAAAAAAAAAACTAGCTAGATTGAAAACCTAAAAGGAAAATCTAGGCAAAAATTAGGGATACAAAAAATAATGGTAGATTGAAAACCTGAAAGGGCGATCTACACAAAAGGAAAGGAAAAAAAAAATCGAGTGTGAGAAAGCCTACTAGACTAAAAATCCGAAAGGGCGGTCTAGGCAAAAATTAAGGCATGAAAAATTATTTTGCACTACGGATGACCTAAATTTTCTTTTAAAAGAGGTATGTAAGTAGCTTTTTCAAGCACAGTCATATAAAAAAAAATTCATTCATTCATTTTCTATCAAAGAAAGAGGAATAAGAAAAGAACAAAAGAAGTCCAACTGGTCGAAAATCGAAGAGGCGGCCTAGTCACAAGTGTTAAAAGAAGAGAAGAAGAAAAGGTGACCTTGTCATAGGATTCAAAAGAAGTGAAAAAAGAAGAACAAAGAAGGTCGAAAACCGTAAGAAGAAAGATTTGAGGTTTGAAAAGCAAGTATGAAAGAACATTCACACAATAGATCAATGAAGAGAAAGTCAAAAGAATTCAATCACAACAAAGACATCAGCATAGAGTCAAATCAAAGAAGGAAATTTGAAGCTCAAAAAAAGTTGCCTAAGAAGAATACAAGGCAAACAAGCATGATATAACATTGATACAAATGATCCATGAAGACCAGTGAGCTGGTGACAGGAATGATGAGAATTTTAGAACAATGTCAAGAAAGGGTGAAACAAGAAAATTCTTCTAATGCCTAACTTTTGAGTAATGCACACTTGAGGGGAATATCATATAGGGGATTTTGAGCCATTTTTTATCATTTTTTTCATAACCTGAACCTAGCCTACACTACAACCCATGCATAAAGACCTCCTTGAAGTTCTACTAGTCATAGTTATACCCTTAACTCTGGCAATATTTTCTCTTGAATTAAAAAGGAAAAATGCTTGAGGTTATCAAGCCCCACTGGCAAGTAATCTCCATGACATAGTTTCTTAAATTCTCTAATGACTTGAAAGAATTCTTTAACTGAGGGCACTCCTTTTTTGTTTGTTTCCAACAAATGTGACTCCCAAATTTGGGGCACTCCTCTTTGTTTCTATCCCCCCCCCCCCCCCAAAAAAAAGGTCTCCCAAACTTGAAGCACTCTCTAAAAAAAAAATATGACTCTCAGATATCTCTACATTTCATTTCTTTGATTGTCTTTGAAGACCTAATCCAACAATGTTTTTTTTTTTTAAAAAGAAGCAAATTTTATTGCAAGTATTTAATGACTTTGATCCTTTTTAGTCAAAAAGATTGACATGACTCTTAAACAGTATGATATGCTAAAATGGTTGTTGAAATGATATTCTCATGATCATTTAGAAAAGAAAAAGAATTTTCTCAAAAGGCACCACTATGCACCAAATGGTTTTTCAAGAAGGAAATCAATTTCTTTCAAAAACAAAATTTTTCATGGACAAGTCCATTTTGAAAATACCATGCAAGGTTTAGTTGGAAGCCATGATCATCTTTTGGGTGGATTAGATGTCTTCCCAACAGACTTGAACTATGTCTGACCTGGTCCTCTTGAAGAAAGGTGCATATGCAACTTGTTAAAGGTCCGGTAAACAATAGGCACTAAATCAAGACAATGACCCAAAGTTGTTTGCAAATAGCTTTAAACTAGGGGCATTGGCCGGTTTGCTTTTTTATTCGCATTAAGCATTCCTTAATTATGAGCATTGGCCCATTAGTTTTCATATGCAAGCTTTTCATCTTTTTTTATATGCAAGCATGTTTATACTAGGGGCATTGGTCCAAATTAACTAGTTTCTAACAAGCTTGAGAAAGGAAAACTTTCATCTTTGTAGGAATCAAGCAAAGATCTCTCATTCATTTTGGCATTCAATAGCAGCTTCAAGTCCAGATCACCAAATCAGTTTAGAAGTCTCTTGCATTCATTGAAGTTGACTAGTATTGCCCAACATCTTAGGCTCTGGGGTTTGTCAAAGTTTTTTTTCTTGAAAGTCATGAAAAGGTTTTCAAAAAATTCAACAAGATTTACAGAAAATTCATAACTTTTCACAAGAAAACCCGACAAGGTTTATTTTTTTATTTTTTTAATAATTTACAAGTTCAAAATTTTTGAGAAAATTGCCAACACATTATGGATCAAAATTTTTTGAAAACCAACAAGTTTCCAAAACTTTAACAAATTTTCATTGCACATCAGTTAAATTTTAAGTTGCAAAATTTGGTGTCTTTCTTCTACATTGACATTCGCTTTTCAAGCTCTGTCAATGAGGGGCATCCTGTAAACACCCCATTTTACAACTTGCATTTAACCAATATTAAGGGCAAAGCAGTAATTTTGCACCAAGGGCATGATCATAATTTCAACAGTTTGATCTTCAGGTTTGTGATACTAAACAAATCTTGATGCTCTAACGATCACAATGGTATGTAATGGGTTTGATTGGACCACTTGATCAAAAGTTATCATACAAACAATTTTCAACGATTGTGGCTCACCTACACAATAGACCCAATCACGTCCAATTTTAAACACTTAATTTTGATTGGTTCCAACAAGAATTAATTTGAAATTAATTAAGTGTGAATTTTGATTGGATTTCATTTTAGGGTCTGTTTGTTACTGCTTATCTTGCTGAAAGTGAAAACTTATTGTTGAAAGTATTGTAGATAAAAGTAAAAGTTAACTGAAATAGTATAGTGGGGCCTATGAATAGTACTGAAAAGTGTAATGGGCCATGAATAGTAGCAAAAATAAGCTGAATAGTGAAATAATTTTCATTTTTCATTGGTATCCAAACGGATGTTTATTTTATTTTTCTTAAGAAATAATAAAAAAATAAAAAATAAAAATTCCTTTATGGCATCTTATCTACTCTTTCGAAAAAATTTGGATAGAGGAAAAGATACATTTTATGAAAATTTTCAAAAAACAGAAAATTACTCAAAAAACGTTACTTTGGCCTGGAAAACTTTAAAATTTGGTTTTCTCTATTTTGGAAAAGTTGTAGAGAATTGAATTTCCTTTCCCGAAATGCCAATATTGAATCAATTAGAATTTTTAGTAGAAAGTTAGACCCAAAATATGAAATAGGTGCAAATGATAACACAAATTCAGCATCATCTTCAACTTTCTTTCAAAATTTCAAATGGAGATCAATACCAAATCTGTTCAAGCTTATTTAGTAGGCATATCCCCTTCAGAAGAAACCTTTTGAAAAACAAGTTGGATAGGGAAACAGATAAAAAATAGAAAAATGCTCAAAAAATCGTTACTATTTTCAGCAGTAACTTAAATCTCATTTTTGACCGGAAAAACATTAAAATTTGGTTTTCTCTATTTCTGGCAAAGTTGTAGAGAATTAATTTCCTTTCAAAAAGCACTAACTCCAAATCAATTGGAATTTTTAGCAGAAAGTTAGAGTCAAAATACGAAACAGGTGCAGAAGATAACACAAATTCAGCATCATCTTTCAAAATTCAAATGGGGATCAACACCAAATCTGTTCCAGCTTATCTAAACAAGTTTATCTCATCCCTTAGCTTCAGAGGAAAGCTAATAACTTAGCTTTAAAGCTAAGTCATCCTTTCCCTTATAAATAGAGAAGACATCTTCCATTTTCAGCACCCCATTCCCTCTAGAGAGCTAGTGAGAAAGTAGAAAAGAAAAGCTGTTGTGCAACCATTGCTCTTACTTTGGTTGTAGTTTAGTACTTCCTTACTTTCTCCCTAGCCCTTTAAGTGATTACTTCCCCCTTTAATTTATGCTCTATGCTGGTAAGTAGTTAATTATGTTCTTTAAGTTTTTGCACATGCTTGAATAAATGCATCCAAGTCATTATTTGTTTCTTTCATGATATTCTTGGATGAACAGGCCTATATATCTCATTGATATTCCATTTACATGCTTAGATGAACACTTCTAGGTTAATGCACAACTTTCTCTTGAATGCTTAGATGAACATGTCTAGGTAGTTGTTTTACTTTTTTAAATGCTTAAACGAACATGTCTAAGTATTTGATTTTCTCTAGATGAACATGTCTAAGGGATTTTTCTTTACTCTTTTTTTTTTTCATAATTGCTTGGATGATCAAATATGCTTAAATATTTTGTTTTTCTCTTTGCAATTGTGTGGATGAAAAATAGCATGATAATTCTCTATTTTCCTTCACGTACTTGGATAAACACTTCTAAGTTATTATTTTGTTTTCAAAACATGCTTAGATGAACATGTCTACGTAGTTGTTTCTCTCTTTTTTGAATGCTTAGATGAATTGGTCTAATTAACATTATGGTTTCACTTAAATACTTGGATGAACAGGTCTGGGTGATTTTCTTTGTTCTTCTCATGATTGCTTGGATGATTGGTAAGCCTAAAAATAAATTTTCTTTTGCAATTATGTTGATGACAACTAAAAGGACAATTTTGGTTTTCTTTCACCTGCTTAGATGAGCATGTCTAGGCTAGGAATTCCTTGTTTACATTAATTTCTTTGATGAACATGCCATTACTTTCATGCTTTCTTTACATTTATGTTGTTATCTAACAAATTTAACTTTTTCTTTCTGTTTATGTTAAATTCCCCAACACATATTTGTTTACAATTCTTGCCAGTTAACATGTTTATATGATATATTGTTTGTATTTTTTTGACATGACATGATATTGGCCACCTTAACCTAGGAGACTAGTTTTACCGGGCGAGATGGGTGCTTAATCCCTTCACATCTCGCAAATTAGTTTCCGAACCAAGATCAAGGGTTCTGGACTAGGTTGTTGTATATGCAATTTTACATTTTTTAGAATGTAACTAGGAAATAAAGTAATGTTATTTATTTTCTCAAACTGTATCTAGGACAAAAAAAAAATGTAAATTTTGTTACAATTTTTTTTTTTCATTTAAATTAAATAAGTGTCGACTCCATGTAAAACCCTCAATCTAGGGGGAGTACATTTTACAGTGAACTTGACATTTTGAGCATCATGATCCCACTCGTTCGCGCAGGTTAGGCCCAATTCGAGAAAAAATTGGCGAGCTAGGGTCGCGGCCGCTCACAATAGAGACCATAGAATTTAATGCCATAGAAGTCCAAGGAATATAGGATGAAGAAGTAGAGGTTTTGAAGAATGCGATGGCTGTGTGATGGATACTTCCCAAAGGAATGGCTGAGCTAAAGAAAAGAGTCATAGAGGACAATGTGGCCAATATTACTAGGAGTGGGAAACACTACAAACCATCCTTCTTAGAAAAGGACCATTCTGGTAGGGACATAGGAGAAGGGTCCAAGCCTATAGAACCTAAAAGGAAAAAAGAGAAAGAGGAAGAAGATCGAGTTTTGACTCAATTGAAGAATATTCAATCTCATGTATCAGTATGGAGCTTGCTTATGGCTTCTCACAAACACCGTAGTGCTCTCTTGGATGCTTTGAATGGAAAGGAGGTACCCATAAAAACTACACCACAAGAAGTGCTATCTCTCATGAGAGTTGAGGCCCCATCTCGTCCTCTTCTTGCCTTTTCCGATGAGGAACTTCCTCCCGAATGAGCCACTCACACTAGACCTTTACAAATCACCATCAGGTGCATGGGCGCCAAGGTTTCTTTGGTGTTGATTGATAATGGATCCGCATTGAATGTATGCCTTTTTGGACTGCCATTACCATCGGCCTAGATGTGGAAACCATCATACCTTCTCCTTTGACCGTTAGGGCATACGATAATACCTCTAGAAAAGTTATGGGTACTTTCAAAGCTCCTTGCAAGATTGGCCCAATAGAGACAATTGTAGAATTCCATGTCATGGTCATCACTCCTAACTACAACCTTTTCTTAGGAAGGGCATGGCTTTATCCTACTGGGGCTATTCCTTCTTCTCTACACCAAAAGATGAAGATCCTATGGAAGGGAGGAATTGTTGTAGTGCTCGGGGATGGTGAGATCCTAGCACTGATTTGTGGACTTGAGGAAGGAGGAGGTGAGCTCCAAATGAGCGGTTTTCAATTTGTGAACTTGGATGATAATGGATTGAAGGATGAAAAGTATACTTCAGATTTGGTCCTATATTGTAGCCATGAGGTGGTTGCAATGATGAAGAACATGGGGTATATGCTTGGTATGGATCTTGGAAAAGAAGGAAAAGGGGTGGCTGCATTCCCCAATTTCAAGACTTAACTAACCAAGGAAGGTTTAGGATTCTTTAAAGGCTGGGGCGAAATAAAAAAGAACCTTGGTACCCTTAATGGGAACTTCATGAAGAAATGGGGAGACTTCCCTTTTTGTGGCTTTCCCGAACTTTGGGTAGGTAAGGATGGACAGGTGTATCCGGGTTGGGAGATATTCTTCAACGAGAAGCTCATCTTCAAGGAGAAGCTCATCTTCAAGGAGAAGCTTATCGTGGTGATCAAGGAAGTTGAGGAAGAAGTCAACTGGGTGGACTACATAGATGCTGAAGCAATGGAGACTATGCTGAAGATGGAGGAGGACATGTTCACCATCACCAAAGAGGAACCAAGTGATCCTTCTACTTTCATTGTGCCTGATGTGGGGCAACTTAATAATTGGACTTATGTTAGGTTCTCTGAAAATGTGGGAAAGAAAATTGTAATGCAAGTCCCAATGGACTTTTCAACATTTTTAATAAGATGAATTATGATTTGGCTTATTTTAATGTGTCCTATAATATTGAAATTCTGCACTTAAATGATTTCGATGAATTTGAAATTGAAATTATAAACAATTAGAAAAGAAAATTGAACCTATGGAACCAACTTTTGAAACTCTTAATTTGGGCAATGATGAGAATCCACGTTTAATTAAAATTGGCTCAACCCTAAATGAAAGACAAAGAAAAGGTCTCAAAGAGTTGCTCACCAAGTTTCAAGAGGTGTTTGCATGGTCCTACAAAGATATGCCCAGCATTGACCCCTAGATAGACCAACACCACATTGATACTCACACTCACATGGTGCTCGTCAAGTAGAAATTGAGACGTATGAGGACCGAATGGTTCTTAAAGATCAAAGAAGCGATCACTGAGCAATTGAAGGTAGGGTTCATCAAATCCGTACACCAAGCCGAGTGGATAGCCAATGTTGTACCCGTACCCATGAAAGATAGAAAGGTAAGAATGTGCATGGATTTTAGGGACTTGAACTAAGCTTGCCCTAAGGATGACTTCCTTCTCCAAGGATGACTTCCCCCTTCTGCATATAGATATCTTAGTGGATAACAAAGTTGGTAGTGCTTTGATGTCTTTCACGGATGGTTTCTTGGGCTATAACCAAATCAAGATGACTCCTAGGGATATGACCAAGACTACCTTATCACAGAATGAGGAATCTATTGTTACACCGTGATGCCATTCGAGCTTAAGAATACAGGTGTAACTTACCAAAGAATGGCCACAACCTTGTTACATGATATGATGCACAATGAGGTTGAAGTGTATGTTAATAATATGATTGTGAAATACAAGGAGAGAGAGGTTCACATCGTTAACTTGAGAAAGTTCTTCGAAAGGATCAAGGAGTATAGGATGAGATTGAACCCACAGAAATGCACCTTTGGAGTAACTGCAGGGAAGTTGTTAGGCTTTTTGGTAAGTGATAGAGGGATAGAAGTTGACCCATCAAAGATCAAAGCCATATTAGAAATTCCTCCATTTAAGAGCAAGAAGGAGATAAAGGGATTTTTGGGCCAATTGCAATACATTAGCTGATTCATTGTCAAACTCACTTCCACTTGTGAGCTCATCTTCAAGCTCCTAAGGAAGAATGAACCTCATGAATGGAATGATGAATATTAGAGAGCTTTTGAGCTCATTAAGGAATATCTCCTCCATCCACCTATCTTGGTACCCCTAATGCACGGAAAATTACTACTTCTCTATCTCTCTATCATAGAAGATGCAGTTGGAAGTATGCTTGTACAAGAAGATGATGATAAGAATGAGAGAGTCATGTACTATTTGAGCAAAAGCTTCCATGATTATGATACTAGATACACACCCATGAAAAATCATGCTTTGCTCTTGTATAGGTCGTACAAAAGTTGAGACACATTATCCTACCTTTCCAAATATGGGTAGTAGCCCAAATGGATCCATTGAAGTACTTGTTTGAGAATTCCACTTTAAGTGGAAGACGGTTAAGGTGGTTGATCTTATTAGTAGAATTCGATTTGAAGTATGTGGCATGGAAAACCATCAAAGGGAGTATCGTATCAAATTTTTGTACCGAGAACCCCTTGGATGGAAAGGATGGTAGAGAATATTTTCCAAATGAGGATATTTTGGATATTGAGCTAGGGTCATGGAAGATATATTTCGATGGAGCCATGAACCAATATGGAAATGGGATAGGAGGACTCTTGATCACTCCCGAAGGATCTCACATACCCTTGGCAGTTAAGTTGAACTTTGAGGTAACCAATAACATGGCAGAATATGAGGCTTGTATCTCTAGATTGGAAGCTCTCCGAGAGTTAGGGGTAAGAGAGTCTGAGGTCTTTAGAGATTCGACTTTGGTTATAGCTTAAGTACAAAGGTTGTGGAAAGTGAAGGAAGAGCACTTAAAGCCCTATCAACAATAATTAGAGGATTTGACTAAGACTTTTGACAAGATCGAATATACAGTCATCTCTAGAGTTCAGAATCAGTGCAGATGCCTTGGCTACTTTAGCTTCCATGGTTGAAATACCCAAAGGAGTATGGACATGAGCTTTAGAGATTGAACAAAGTTATGGGTTGGTACACAAAGAGAAGGCCAAAGCTTGAGTCTTGGTTATAGAAGAGGAAGGGGTTCCTTAGTATTAGGACATCACAAAATTCTTAGAATTGGGGGTATATTATGATGGTGTCAAAAAAAGAGAGCGTCATTCAATTAGGATGATGGCAATGCAATACATCTTATGTGGAGGTCAGCTCTATAGGAGATCCTATGATGGTATACACCTTTGTTGTCTAAAGAAAGAAGGAGCCAAGAAAGTTATGGAAGAAATTCATCAAGGGATTTGTGATCCTTATATGAATGGGAGAATGTTAGCCATGAAGATCTTAAGGATAGGGTACTATTGGAACACCATGGAGACTGATTGTGTAGACTTTGTAAAGAGTTGCCACGATTGCCAAACACACACAAATTTGGAAGGATAGCCCCTAAGGCCTTGAATGGACACGAATACATCCTAGTGGCAATTGATGACTTCACCAAGTGGGTGGAAGCAACCTCCTATTCCATGTTAAAAGCCAAGCATGTGGCTTGATTCATAGAGAATAAAATCATTTGTTGGTATGGGGTACCCCAAGAGATTATCTCTGATAATGGTTCTTATTTTGAAGGAAAGGTTAGAACAATCATAGAACTATACAACATTGAGCATCACAAGTCTTCACCATATTGACCACAGAACAATGGGCACGTAGAAGCAACCAATAAAAACATCAAGAACATCTTAGCCAAGATGGTAGTAACATACAAAGATTGGGCCAAGAAGCTCCCTTTTGCCTTATGAGGTTACGAAACTTCTATTTGTGCATTAACTAGGGCAACCCCCTACTCATTGGTCTATAGTAGTGAAGCGGTACTTCCTATTAAGGTGGAGATACAATCTTTGAGGGTACTAGTAGAAACCAAAGTCCTAGAAGAAGATTGGGTGAAAAAAAGACATGAGCAATTGGCTTTGATTGATGAGAAGAGAGCTAGGGCATAATATCTTGCACAAGGATACCAAAAGAGGATTGCTAGAGAATTTAACAAAAAGGTGAGACCTAGAAACCTTAAGGAAGGGGACTTGGTTCCAAAAGTGCTTAGAGATGAAACTTTTGATCCAAGAGGAAAGATAAAGCCAAGATGGACTAGTATTTTTATTATCAAGAAGATCATGTCAGGAAGAGCTACGAGAATTACAGATTTGGATGGGGAAGAGATGCTTTGCCCAATCAACATAGATAGACTCTAAAGGTACCACATTTGAAAATAAGAAAAAGAAAAAATCTTGCTAGGTTGAAAATCTGAAAGGGCGGCCTAGGCAAAACTTAAGGCAAAAAGACCCCACTAGATTGAAAACCCGAAAGGGCGATCTAGGCAAAAGATAGGGGCAACGACCATGGGCATGGCAAAAATTTCTCAAATGACGTCATGGGAAAAAATTACATGGCATGGAAAAAAGAAAAGAAAAGGGAAAAAAAAATGAAGAAAAATGATGACAATAAGCAAAGATAATAAATGGGTTGTTCTCTCATTGCTCAAATTAAAAGATGATAAATTATTTCTATAAAGGATGTGGAACATTCCAATCCTTTATTAAATTCATAAGAAAAGACATAAGAATCATAAAGTGTAGAAAAGTAAAATTTGGGGCATATCAAGGTGGTTGGCCAGTCTTTCTTTCTTTTGATTGGACTTTTTGTAAGCTTTCTTAGCTACGTGAATCCACTTCATGACAACCTTAATTCATTTCTAATATCCTAAAGTTGGATGAAACGATTGGAGCATCTTGTATTACCATGTCCAGAAGAGGTAATATCAAAGGAGAGAAAGTGTGGGTGAAAGGAAAAGAAAGAGGGAGAGAAAAAGAGAAAAATGAAAAAATAATAATAAATGAATTCAAAGATGATATAAGGAGTCTCGATGGGCTGAAAACTGAAAGACAATCCATGCAAAAGTTAGAGGAATCCTGCTAGGTCAAGGACCTAGGGAAAAATTAGGGATTGAAAGAGAGCATCATCCATTTTAACTTGATGGTATGGGAAGGTGCAAGAGAAAGACTAAAGGGACTACACAAGGCACAATTCAAGCATAAAGTTTACAAGAATAACAGAATAGCATAAAGTTTCAACAAGTTTGTAATGTAAGTATATACCTTAAATAAAAGCATAAATGTAAAAGATGTTCTTAAGATATAACCCAATGTCTCAAACTAGATCTAAAGTACAAGCATGTGTGCTAAAAAGAAGTAAAAGCAACAAAAAGAAAGTATGCTATGTTATGCTATGCTGTGTCTGTGTTTGTTTGTCTATCTCTCTACAAGACCATCGGAAATTCCTCTTCCCCGGCTGATGGCTTGGAGTCGACTTTGACCCTTCAACACCATCACCACCATCATCATCATCAGCATCCTCGCCACTGTACAGCTGTCGGGAGTACTCAGTCCACTCCAATTTGAGGTTTCCCATAAGCCAAATGAGCTCCTCATGCTTCTAAACAATAGGCTGAATTTTGAAGGAAAGGTTGTTAGAACAAGTGTTGGGATGTAGGAGTAGAAAGGAAAGAAAACAAGGATGAAAGAGAACTCACTGCCCGAGTGCCTTCAGGAAAAGGGTAGCTTGTGACATTTGTATTGCAGCCAATAGGGCACTCTCGAGCAAAGCCACCAGGGCCGTAGGCATAGACCGACTAAAGCAAATAGGGAGGATTAATAAGAGCACCAGCAACAAGGCCCTCATAACATAAATGCTTCATTTGAATGTTACTGATGTACAAGAATGCAAATAATAACTGATTAAAGAAAATGAGAGGCGTAAGAACACATTTCAAAATGGTGAGAGAAGTCATAAGGCGAGTCCTACTGAACTCGTCATAATCTAGCTCATCTGTGACCTAATTAGTAAAGGGGATGCCCAACCCCCATAGGTCGTACTCCTCATTTGTCATAGAATGAGGAGCAAGCATGAACACTAGAGGATCTATAGGGACCAGAGGTGTGTCCTTACCTACCAACTGGTAGCACACCTTTTCTGCCAAGTAGATCACCATTAATCTTCCACCCTTAAGGGGTTGATAGATACTAGAATCAACTATAGTAGCTACCTCCAAGTCCGCATCTGCTATAGGGTCATCTCCAGCTCAGGGACTCCACATGATCTATGACAACACAAGGGGTTAGAAAGAGAATCCTAAAAAGCATGCAAATAGTGGAAAGCAATATGTTTCTAACTTACATCATCGGGAAAGAGCCTATTGAGGTGGGCCCGAATCGAGGTGACCTTTCTCAAGTCCACCGCAACCCCTCGAGCAATAAGACCATACTTCACGTCCCAACGTTGAAAAGATATGACAATTTGCAAGATTCAGAAATAGTAGTTTGCAATATGACAATTTGCAAGAGGTTATGGTAAAATTTGCAAGATGATAGTTTGCAAAAGGTTATTGTACAATTTGTAAGATGGTAGTTTACATGGTTCAGATATGGTACAATTTGTAAGACACAGATATGGTAGTTCATAAGGTAACATTTTACAAGATGGTAGTTTACAGGGTTCAGATATGGTACAATTTGCAAGACACAGATATGGCAATTCATAAGGTAACAGTTTGCAAGATATGGGTATGAATGCAGTTAGCAAGAGTATGGTACATAGTTCTAACCTATATGACATGTGGATGTATGACTATAAGAATGAGAATGCATGAACAACAAGAGAAAAGAGAGAGAAACTAACCTCAAGGAGCTTCCAAGGCCCCATTAGTTGGTGTAATGTCCCCCTAATCAAGGGCATCCAAGGAGGAGTAGAAGTAGGCCAAGCACACAGACCCCCATATGGTTGTCTGAGCTCTCTTAAAGTCTCAAAAAAGGGCCAACCACCTTAAGGACATCGTCTGCCTACCATTGGTGAATAGGTATGCCCCTAACAAGTACAATAGAAAGACCCTAACCATTTGAATGCACTCCTCAACAATCCCCTGTGGATGATGCATGAAGTCCGTCTCAAGATCAGTATAGTGGGTCATCTCAGTAGCATACTACCTCCTTAGTAGGTCTGCACCCAGCTGAATGCCTGATTCATCCTCTAGACTAATCGAGACCCCATCAAACCGCAAGCCAATCATGCGGTGGAATTCGTGAGGAGTGATAGTCATCTCCTGACCAGCAATATGGAAGGTATAGGTGGTATCCCACCACCTTTCAGCTAAGGTCTGCGCCAAGACAGCACTGGCGGACCTCTTAGGCATCAGACAGATGATGGGCTCAAAACCTGTAGCTTGGATATGGCCTCGAGTCTCCTCGGTAAGGATGTTGTACCACACCAAGACCCTGCTGGTACTACCCCTACCAAAATATAGGGCTGAAACCTACAAAAAGAGAATGAGATTAAATTCATGATTAGGTGAAAAGAATGGTGGGAAAGTAATATTGGGTTCACAATAGGACAAAATATGACATGAGACATACAATTGAGTACAAAGATGGTGAAGGATGATGTTAAAATTGTAAACAAATGAAAAATGAGCTAAAATGCCCAAACTAGGGTTTCTACCTGGTGCCATGTGTGTGTTAGAAAGGTACTGCGTACGCAGAGTTCTGCACTCGTATGGCTGATGGAACCTGCACACGCATAAATTGAAGAACAGATATGCACGCGTAAGAACAAGCCAGCGTACGCATGAATATAGCCTGTATGCGCAAGAACATGTTTACGCACGGAGGACCAAATCTGAGCACGCAAATATGAACATAGAAGGGTGTTCTTCGACATTCTCAAGCTTTTCACAACCAAAATTCAACCTAAACATGTTCCTACCCCTCCTAAAGTGTTAGATTTTTATCTAAACCCATCCCACAGCAAAACCCAAGCATTTACAGGCCTAAAAACGAATTAAAATGGAAGATCAAAGGGAAACTTGAAAAATGAGAAAAGTTTGAAAAACCTACTGATCCGGTCCTTGCACCCTCCAAAAGGTGTTGTTGTGGTTAGTACGTTAAGGGGGGAGCCGCTGTTAGTAAGGGTGAGCAGTGACCGAACCTCATCGACAAAACCGGGACTCACTTACCAAACTGCACCAAAATTTGGATCAATCGAAGGAGTAGATGCTGGCGAGCAAAACCTTGTGACTCTTCTGACGTCAGTTCAATGACACAAACATAGATGATTTTCAAAACTGACCCATAAACCAATACCAACCTGTAGACACTTAATTTTCCACCCATGATTTAATCAAGGAAGATGATTGGAATGACCATCCATGTACCCCAAAAATCATGATTGCATTACATGCATTAATTCATTCATTGCATATGTAAAAATGATCTTGAGATTCTAATGATCGCGACGGTATGTCCAATTTCCAAATCTGACCGTCAGATTGAAAGATATCACATGATCAAGTTTGCACGGTCAGCATGCATTGTGTCTAGGTAGAGTTGACCACGCATGATTAATTTAAATTGATTCTAATTGGTTAAAAAATTAAAATTAATTAAATAATTTTGTGATTGGTTGATAATTAGTGTCTAAAATAGGATTTCTTGCATAGGATTAAAAGGGATAATTGGATAGCAATAAAATTGTGGATAATCAGAACTTTATCAAGATTTATTTTAGAGTATTTATCTACAAGATAATTGTTGTTGAAAAGACTAGAATTATCTATAAATGTGATAAAAATCTAAGAATACAAATTGAAAACACGTCTAAGTGCAAGGCTCGGCTTAAGAAAACCTAAAAAAGGAATCAAAAGCGCACCCGAACACAAAAGTGCGATCAGCACCCAAGAGTACCTTTCGGCACTTTTGAAGTGCCGATTGGCACTTTCAAAGTGCCGAATAGCACCCTTTTAGGCTTTGGTCCAACTCTCTTTGGGTGATGATAAGGCACATCCTTTTTGACTTTTTCATAGAAAAACGCATCCCAATTCGCATTCTACCCATCGTTGCTTATTTTTTAAGCATTCCAACCTCTATAAATAGAGACTGGATCTTAAAATTCAGCACATTCGTTTTTACGCTCTGAGAGAGACACTTTCTCACACACTCAAAATTCTCATATTTCTGATCCCCATCTCTGATATTCTTTCAAGTTAGGGTTTTTAGGTTTCAAAGATAATTGCATAAATTTGTTTGAACCCTATAATATCCTCTTAAGAAGAAGAGTGCTCTATGCAAGAGGTTGTTTCTTGTTACCCCCTTTATTTTTTCTTATGTTTCTCTTGTAGTGATAATGCATGTTTATATATTTATATTTTAGTGTAGTTATTTCAAATATCCGTAACATGAATTGTTAATTTATATTGATAAAGTGTGTTCTTAGTTCTTTTATTATTGTTGTGATCTCTTTCTTAGTTTCAAAATTTTTTCATGTTATCAATTCTTTTTCTCAAAATAAAAACAGATCTGCATTTTCCTTAGACGCATATCTAAATTTTTCTTACATAAAAACGGATATGCATCTTCATTAGATGCAGATCTGATTTTTTCTTACATAAAAACGGGTTTGCATCTTCATTAGATGCAGATTTGAATTTTTCTCAAGATAAAAACGGATTTGCATCTTCGTTAGGTGCAAATCTGAATTTTTCTCAAAATAAAAACGAATCTGCATCTTCCTTAGGTGCAAATCTGAATTTTTCTTAAATAAAAATGGATATGCATCCTCATTAGATGCAAGTCTAAATTTTTCTCAAAATAAAAAGGGATCTGCATCTTCCTTAGATGCAGATTTGAATTTTTCTCAAAATAAAAACTGGATTGCATCTTCATTAGATGTAAATCTGAATTTTTTAGATAAAAACTTATTTATATTTTTCTTAGATACAGATCTAATTTTTTTTAACATAGCAAATTTTGCAATTAAAAAAAAAGGATCATGAATGGTTATGTTTGTTGTGTTTGTTTTATTTAGTACACAACATAAATTTATTTCATGAATGAAATCCTCTTCTCAAGAAATCTTTTTCATATTTTTTTTATACATATAAAAACATATATGATTTTTTTAATATACAAATCTGATTTTTTTTTTTTTTATTATTATCACAAAACAGATATGATCTTTTACAAATCAAAAACCAATTTTTTTAGTTCTTAGAATCGGATCTGTTTTTTTTTTTCTTTTAAAGTCTTTATAAAACTAAATTTTCTCATTACAAAATAGATCTAATCTTTTATAAACAAAAACCATTTTTTCTAGGTTCTCAAAAACAGATCTGATATTTTTTCAAATTAAAAGACTTTGTTTTAATTAAATAAAAAACAAATCTGAATTTTTTCTCTAAAAGACATCTTTTTTTTACACAATAAAAATAGACCTGATCTTTTTTCTAAACCAAAATCAATTTCTTTTACTCACAACAACAGGTCTGAATTTTTTTATAACAATGAAGAGGATGCATTCATAGATAAACTTGTGAGATTTAGTTTTGTTCATATGTGCAACATGTCATTCATAGAACGCATGAAAGGGGTACATAGGTAATGAGAGTCTAGAAGATCAGACTTTGTCTAGGTGGAATGGGTGCCTAACACCCTCCCATTCTGTAACTTAGCCTCCGAATTTAGTGTCTTTGGATAGGTAGATCTAGGTCTTATCTTTGCTTTATTTTTTGATAGTTTGTAACTAAGACAAAAAGGCATGTAATTATTTGGAAGTTTGTAACTAGGACCTAAAGCCATGTAATTTTCAATCAATCAAACATGTATTTTTTTACTCATTTAATGAAAGGAAATAATTTAGTCATGTATTTTTTTTTTTTTTTTAATAAGTGGCAACTCCACACCACTTATCCAAAAAAGCACCCAAATCTCTTTTTTGAGCGGCACCAAGTTTGTGGTCTCCCACAGTGGTGACTTCACTGGGGACATCAAGGGCTAAGCTTCGTGTTAGACTTTAGTGACCAAATATGTACCCTTATTTTGCATGGTCTTGCATTATTAGGACATATGTGAATCATGTTAGGAACACATGTTAATGTAGAATTGGTTAATCCTTTGACAAAACGCACTTTACTTGTAATTTGGTTGATTTAGGATGTATTTAATACTTCAAGGAACAAGGTTTCAAGTCCAAGTGTTAAAGCCATGCAAATCTATCCAAGAATCAAGTGAAGAAGTGCTGGATTTTAAAGCTCGACAGCTATCTCGACAAATAGAATCTATTAAGGTTTAAAAGACTGTGTAAGCCGAATGCTCGACAGTTGCTCAATAGATAAGCTATCTATCAAGATTTATGAAAATCAGATTTTCAATTCTAATTTCACTCCAATCCGTGTATACATGTTTAGGCTTTTTTTTCTCACAACCCTAAACATATATAAGGATTATTTTAAGGGTTGTCACAGCTGATGCAAGTGAGTGCAGCTTGATGTAAAGGTCTTTCACAAGCATATTGTGACAAGAGACATATGCCCTAGTTCATCTTCCTCTTCAAGAAGCTGCTGCATTCGTACGACGTAGGGTTTTGTAACTAAGGAGCTTAGTGATCTTCATCGTGTGGATGAACTGAAGAATTTTGTAGCCAACATCCTTCTCAAGTTGGTGGTTAGTCACATACTTAGATCCATGTATCAATTGGTTAGTCACGTACTACAAGCCATGCATTAAAAGGAAAGATTGTCACTACAGAACAAGTCCAATTAGATATTGGGGTATAGGTTCAACTATAGGTTGGTATAAGGTACTGGGATTCCTTTACTTGTAACTGCTTGTTGTAATAATAGTTGATTCTCGGGAGTGGTAACCTTAAAATCACCCGGTGGGGTTTTTGCCTTGGAAGTTTTCCCCATTCGTATACAAATCACCGTGTCAACTTTATTTTCCACTGCATATTAACTTAGTTGGTGATTTGTTTGTGCTACTACACGTATTGCATGTTAATCGAATTAATTAATTAACTTGGCTAATTAATTGGTTAATTCATCACAAGGGATCAATATATTCTTGGCCTATCATGCATGATATTGTTGTTTATTTGTTTATTTATGTTCGTTGAGATCTTATATGATACTTTGTTGTATGATATGTTGTTGTGTGTGTTGTTTGTTAAAAGATTTCCCTAATTGTCATATTGTGTGCCATCCAAACAATGTGTGTGCACCCCTTTCAACAACTTGTAGTAGTAGTAACCATGGATTAACCATTGGATCATTTCCTGTTGACTGTAAAGCACAAACCATACCATTTGGACTAACACAATGTTCATTACATTACAAGTTAAGAGGTGTAACATCCTAGCTATGGGAAACAATGAAACAACAAACCCACCCTATAACGTAATGACTTAGAACCTACCCTTAGGTTGGTCCCAGTTAAAATTGCATTGCATGATGTGTGTGTTTGTTTGGTTGATTGATTGATGTAGATGGGAACTTAGCTTTGATTAACCCGACCAAGCCTGTCATTAGGGGAGAATTTGGTTAAGATCTGAAGGAAGGCTGCAAAGAGAACCTAAGGCCAACACTCAAGCCAGTAGCTCTAGTTCCAAGCCCATCACTCCCATTAAGGTACTGAAGCCTGTAAGCATAGAGGACACTCCGCTACTGCAACATCACAATCCCATATCTAACCTACAAGATACTTCAAACCCCAATCAAATCACCCAACATCCATAAATAAGGGGAGACACCTCAAACCCCAATCAAATTAACAAGCACCAACATAAGGGGGGAGACACTTCGAACCCCAATCAAGTAACACAATACCTACAAATGGGGGGAGACACTTCAAACCCCAACCAATTGGCCTAACATCCACAATGGGGGGAGACACTTCAAACCCCAAGATACCGATCCAAATGACCCAACAAAAATTTCCCACACCACAAGGGGGGGAATCACTCCAAACCCCCACATTTGGAGACTGACAAACCCACAAATATGGAGATTGATGATGAAGGCATGATTACATGGATGAAGACGGGAGAAGGAACTCACTAGAAGCCACCTGCCATCATTGAAGCCACTACAGAGTTGAAGAACTAGGCATGGGAGGGAGCCGTCGACCCCATGAAGGACTCCATGAGGAAGATTAAGACCGTCAAGTCAGTCACTCTTACCAAGAAGATCAAAACAGTCGAGCTAGTCACCCCTGCCAAGAACTTTGTTTCTGTTCCCATTGAGTCTATTTCTGCTAGTATTTCTATTTCTGTTAAGTCTGTTTATGATAGTTTTCCAATTAAGTCTAATTTAGTTGAGTCTATTGAGATATCTTTTCCTTATATTATGATTTCTGATTCTGCTTATTTGTTGGCTTTGAAAGTTTTTATTTCTGAAATTGGTAAAGAAACTCCTAATAATAAGGAATTAAAATATGGACACCTAGAACCCATTAAAGAAGAAACCTAACCCATTAACTTGGGAACTAATGATGAACCCAAAATGATACAAGTGGGCAATACCCTAACAACTTCTGAGAAAAATGCAGTAGTGGCACTCTTCACAGAATTCAAAGAGGTCTTTGCGTTGTCATACGAAGACATGCCAGGGATTGATATAGATATAGTACAACACTGCATTCCAACAAATCCAACCATGAAGCCGATCAAGCAGAAATTAAGAAGGATGAAGCCAGAGTGGACTCTCAAGATCAAGGAAGAGGTTGAGAAACAGTATAATGCAGGATTCCTGAGGGTAGTCAACTATCAAGAGTGGTTAGCTAATGTGGTTCTGAAACCAAAGAAGGATAGGAAGGTCAGAATGTGTGTAGATTTTCAAGATCTGAATAAGGCCAACCCAAAAGATGACTTTCCATTGCCTCACATAGACATCCTGGTTGACAACACAATAGGTCATGCTTTGCTATCATTTATGGATGGATTTTCAAGGTACAATCAGATTAAGATGGCTCCAGAAGATATGGAGAAAACCTTCTTTATTACTCCATGGGGGACGTATTGTTACAAGGTCATGCCATTTGGCCTTAAAAATGCTAGTGCTACTTACCAACGTGCAGCCACCACTTTGTTGCATGATTTGATCCACAAAGAAGTAAAGGTTTATGTTGATTATATGATAGTCAAGTCCAAGGACCATGAAGGGTATATACCAGCGTTGAGGAAGTTCTTTGAAAGAATATGATTCTACAAGTTACAATTGAATCTAAAAAAGTGCATTTTCAGGGTCACATCCAGAAAGCTATTAGGGTTTATTGTAAGCCATAGGGGAATTGAAGTTGATCTAGACAAAATCAAGGCAATAGTAGAGATAAAGCCTCCAAAAACTGAAAAGGAGATCCAAAGATTTCTAGGAAGGATACAATACATCAGCAGGTTCATAGCCCAACACACCATGACATGTGAACCAATCTTCCGACTACTTAAGCAGGAAGTTCCTATAGTGTGGAATTAACAATACCAAGAAGCCTTTGAGAAGATCAAGAATTATCTAATGAAGCCACTAATACTCATCCCACCAGTACCTGAAAAGCCATTATTGTTGTATCTCACCACTATAGATACAGCAATGGGGGCTTTACTTGCTCAATACTTTGAGGAGACTAGAAAAGAGAATGCGATCTATCACATCAGCAAGAAGATGCTGCCTTATGAATAAAAGTATTCACCATTAGAGAAGACTTGCGTAGCACTTGTATGGGCAACCCGTAAACTCATACATTATATGTTAGCCTACGAGGTCTTGTTGATTGCAAGAATGGATCCTTTGAAGTACTTTATGGAAAAGCCTGTGCAAGATGGGAAGACAACTAAATGGGTTTTGCTTTTGTCAGAATTTGACATTAAGTATATGACTCAGAAATCTATGAAGAGGAGAGCAATTGCTAATCACTTAGCCTATTGTTCACCAGAAGAGGCCGAAGAAATCGAAGGAGACTTTCTAGATGAAGATATCATGGAAGATGTACTTCGATGGAGAAACAAATCAAATTAGAAGTGGAATTGGAGTTCTTTTAATTTCTCCAAAAAGGACACATATTCCATTTTCTGATAGACTTTAATTTCCTGCCACCAACAATGCCATTGAATATAAAGCTTGCATTATGGGGTTACGAGCAGCCCTAGGCCTAGGGGTGAAAGAGTTGGGGGTGTATAGTGACTCAACTTTGATAATCTCCCAGATTCAGAATAAATGGAAGATCAAAGAAGAAAGGCTAATGCCTTATCATGAATGTCTTCAAAAGTGGGCCTTAAAATTTAGCAAGATCCAATATCAATATGTGCGAAGAACGCAAAATCAAATTGCAGATGCTTTAGCAACCATGGCATCCATGATGGATGGGCCTAAGTAAGATGAAGCTCGACCAATAGTGGTGGAACAGAAAGAAGAACCAGCCTATTGCGTGACAATAGAAAAGGATGAGGAAAAGAATGGAGAAGGTGAATGGTATTCAGACATCCTACAATACCTAAAGGATGGCATATACCCGAAGCCTACAGACAAGAACAACCAATCAACCATCCAAAGGTTGTCTACTAATTACATTATTTGTGGTGAAAGACTTTACAGAAGATCATATGATGGAATTCAACTCCTTTGTGTAACTGCCAAGGAAGCACAACAAATAATTAAAGAAGTTCATAAGTCAAGTTATGGGCCACATATGAATGCACACATGCTGTCACGGAAAATAATGAGACAAGGCTATTACTGGACTACTATGGAAGCCAACTGTGTGGCTCATGTTCGAAAATGCCATCAATGCCAAGTCCATGGAGATCTTAAGCACATGCCACCCATGCCATTACATACCATGACATTGCCCTGGCCATTCTCTACATGGGGAATAGACATTATTGGGAAGATTCACCCAATAACATCCAATGGCCATGAATTCGTACCCATAGCCATTGATTACTTCACTAAATGGGTAGAAGCTGCCTTATACAAGGTTATGAATTCAAAGAAAGTTGCTCAATTCATTCAAACCAATATCATCTACAGATATGGAGTACCACATGAAATTATCTCAGACAATGGGTAGCATTTCAAGAGGGAAACAGAGAAGTTGCTATGACAGTTCAACATTTAACACCACAAGTTTTCACCTTATCGTCCTCAGACCAATGGAGCAGTTGATGTTGCTAATAAAAATATAGGGCAAATTTTGAAGAAGAAATCAAAAAATTTCAAGGATTGGCACCTATAATTGCCCTATGCACTCTGGGGGTATAGAACATCAATTCGATCTTCCACAGAAGCCACTCCTTATTCATTGGTGTATGAGATGGAAGTAGTTCTTCCCATTGAAATGGGTGTCTGTTCACTAAAGACAGTATTGGAAAGTGAAATCCCTGAAGCAAATTGGTTGCAAAGCAAGCATGACCAGTTATGCATGCTAGATGAAAAGAGACTCAAAGCCTTGTATCATATTCAAGGTTACCAAAGGAGGCTTAGGAAAGATTTTGACAAGAAAGTAAGAACCAGAGATTTGAAACTAGGGGATTTAATGTTGAAAGATATCTGAGCTCCGGTTCAAGATGCAAATGGAAATTTCAAACAAAATTGGGCAAGCCCATACATTATCAAGCAGATATACTCTGGGGGGGCAATAAGGTTGATGGACTTAGATGCAAACCCTTTCACTAAGCCAACTAACATGGATCAATTGAAGAAGTACCATGTGTAAGGTAGTAGTTTGAAAGCACCATGTTTGAAGTGGTTGTAAATTATGTTATTTCCCTTCTAGGCTTGACAACAACAAGAACCAAAAAAAAAAAAGCTTGCTAGGCTGAAAACCTGAAAGGGCAGTGTAAGAAAAAATTAGAGAGAAAAAAGAAAAAAAAAAAAAACAAAACAAAAAAAACAAAACAAAGAAAAAAAAGTAGGTTGAAAACCCGAAAAGGCAATCTACGCAAAATGAGAGTAAAAAAAAGAGAGTGAGAGAGCCCGCTAGGCTGAAAACCCAAAAGGGCGGCCTAGGCAAAAATTAAGGCAAATAAAAAATCAATGAACTACGTGATGACCTGATCCTTTTACAAAGGGGGTACGTAGGCAATCATGCATTGGTTCTGTCACAATTTCCCAAAACCACCATTTTCCCATTAAACAAAATATTCCAAAATTCAACCATGCCATTAAACCATGTCATTACACAAAATCCAAAAAAAAAAAAAAAAAACGAAACCCTTAAAACCTACACCTTAAATAGAACCCTTAACTTGCAAATCCTAAATAATTTCTAAACATAACAGTTTTTACATCAACTTTTAAATAAACATGTTCAAAGCCAAAAATAAGAAGGTCACTTTGTCTTCAGTCTTTTCTCTTTTTGTTGATAATTGATTTCCTTTGTGCTAGGTACTTCGTCATCCTTGACCCTTCTTTTGAATTCATAGTTGTCTTTATCGTCTCTTTCATAGTTATCTTTGAGAAACTGCTTTCTCATAGCAACCATCTCAGTTTCCTTGTCAACAATCTTGTCCACAAATCAATTAAAGTACTTTGTAGTCATCCTATGAAAGTGAACCTTGACAAAAGACTGGTCCACTCGATTAGCCATCTCCAAGCCCAACAGCATGTTCCTTATAGAAGTAGGATTTGTGTCCATAGGAGTGAAAGGTCTTCTTCTTTTTCCACCGGGCATTCCTTGCTCATATTGGAACTGCCTTAAGAGTCTGTCAGCTTTGTAAAAATTCACTTTCCTTAACCCAACTTGGAAAATATGATCTAATCTCAAAGACTAGAATGAAGGGGGTAGGCTTTTCCACCAATAATAGTTCCATTGGATTGAGGCACTGGATTTCTTGTTCAAAAACTTCACCCAATCGCTTTCAGTTTAGCACTTAGTTTTGATGACAATCCTACTAAGAAAACTGCTAGGACCATAATTACCAATCGAAGGCCTAGCAATCATATCCAGTCACTCCATCAGCCATATCTGCAAAATCAAGGGACTCCCAAGGAAGTTTTGAGATTCTCCACCATGAAATATAGCGTCCAATCCTAGAAGAGTTTCTACCAAGATCAAAGAAAAAGGATTATCACCATTCTTAATTTGACTCACCACACTTATGGCTCGAGCATCCGTAAAACTGTGTCTTCTAGAGCAAAGCAAAAATTCTCCCACATGTGCATTTGTTAATCAGCCTGGAAACAATTGCACGAAGATTCACCATATGTCCTTCAACCATACTACTAGTGATGGAAGTAGGAAGACTAAGAGTATTGGACAAAGATTCCCTATGCTTAGGATCACAAGAAACCGCTATGGATTTTTTTCTTGGATCATAGCCCAAGATAGCAGAAAATTCTTCTATTGTGGGACAAAGTTCAGCAGTTTTAAATTAGAATACGTGATCTTTAGGATCCCAGAATTTCACAGCAACACAAAGGAAATCCCATTTGGTTTTGGTACTAAAATCAAAGCTACGAACCCATCTGTTGATATCATGAATTGTTGAATGAGAAAAATTTTGATTGCTAGCCATGGATGCCTTTTGCTTGTGATTATTGTGTTTTGCTAACCTTGATGCAGAGATTTGTTGCAAAAGAGATCATCAATATAAGCTACATCAATTCCTAAATCAGGTTTTAAATAGGTTTCAAGGAGTTTGTAGCTGAGTAGAAGAGTGTTTCGTGATCCTAAACAAAGAAAATATTTTTCAAAAAACATGAAAACGTGAAACACACGTTGGAAAAGCGTGAGGAGTCGGCCCACCACGACGTAAGCGTCATGGTGTGACCAAGTGCCAAACGGCACTCTAAAAGTGTTGAACAACACTCCCCAAATGCTAAGAAGTACCTGGCCCTGCCATCACTCATTCATGCAATTTTGCATTCTCAGATATTTTTTTAGGATCAACTAACACTCAAAAAGATTTTTTTTTGGTTAAATTAGGGCATTCGGACATGCCTAACTTATTTGTTTTCAAAAATCATCACTTGCATTAGTATTTTCAAAAATTAACCAAATCAAGATTTTTCCAAACTCATGAACACATGTCTCAAACTAGGGGCATTCGCCCATGGCTCATTCATTTTCAAAAAAAAAAAAAAAAAGACCAACATCATTATCTTTTCAAAAAAAAAAAAATTCAAACCATCAAGATTCTAAGATTTCCAAAAAATCATGCATTCATTTTTAAACTAGGGGCATTCGTCTCTGCCTCATTCAAGTAAGTGCAGATTCCATCAGAGTCAATCAAGATAAGTTTAAACCGGTACTACAAGATCTCATCAGGTGAATTCTAAACTTGTCTCATTTAAAGTTTCTACATGATCAAGGGCAATTCCAAGGACAAAGAACTAAACAAGAATGTTAACACAAGATCGTCTAAGGGATACTTCCTTTTGTTTTGCAAGAACAATTTAAAAACACAAATCAAACATCATTAGGACTCTAGGTCCGCTTGTGAGAAGACCTCCTTGATCCGCCTCTAGAGGAGCTACCTTCAGTATCTCCTTCTTGACTTGCATTGAATCGAGGATCATACTGATGGTTCTCAAGTTTAAGGTTTCTGATCCTATCTTCCAAAGTTCTTCTGGCGGAATCAGCCACTTCCATTCAACTCACCTGAAAAGTCAGCAAAATCAAGTGTTATTTATCAGGAAAAATCCAATCAAAAGCCACTTGGAAAGTATCATTGCATACCCAACTCGCCTTATTGATCATATATCAGGAAGACTGATTACGAGCCAATAGTTGCAAACCTCCAATCATTTGCATACTTTCCTCCACAAGATCAGTGGAATTGAAAATTTGGGAATGAAAATTTTGAATTGAAAATTTGGCGTTTGAAAGATACTTCAAAATTTTGAAAAAGATTTTTTTTTTTTTTTTTTGGTTGAATGAGTCAACTCAATTTGACTGAGTTGACTCAGCTTTTGGCTAAGTTTTAAGTGTGGGGGCTGAAATTTTGGCCCCCCACTTCTTTGTTTTTTCCTTTTTCCTTTTTGCTTCATATTTTATCAGCTTCTCTTCCTCCATTGACACTATTCACCTTTTTCTTCCCCTTGATTTTTCTTCTTCATCTCACCATTTCTTCTCACAAAAAACACTTTTCTAAGCTTCTTAACCTTCTCTCATCCATCTCTATCAATATTTCTTTAGATCCCTGTGTTTTGTGCATTTTCATTACACAGCCATTTTTGGTGAAACCCATTTTCTAAACCCATTTTTTTTGCATCAATATGGCTTCTTCCTCCAAGGGATCTTCTTTTCTTGCTTTTCATCGATGTTCCTATGAGTTTTCCTACTCTTTTCATTCGCTCTCTTGTTAAGGGTCATAGGGGTAGCACTAAATCTCATGATCTTTTCTTTCCAGTTTTTATCCATAGGATTCTTTTAGATTAGAGGATTTTCCTGCATCTGAGCCCGTACATATCATAACTCCTATAGGTGCCACCTTTCTTAGGCAAAGAGCGGCTTAGTTGAAAGCTAGCCCTAAACGCCCTAGAGTCAAGTCTTCTACAAGTGCTGCATCTAGGCCTCCATCTGGTGATCCTACTACTGAGGAGTATGTTGACCCTACTGCTGCTATGGATCCTCCACCATCTTCATCGAGCGATTCTTCTATTCGAAGTATGCTGGATACTGTCATGACCATTCAGGCGATGCATGGACAGCTTTTGTTGGATGTGCTCAATAAGCTTCATGCTTTGAGAGCAGATTTGACAAGTACTCGAGATTCTACTCCACCACCTCCACCTTTTGATGATGAGTCATGATTGCCCTTTAGCAATTCGTCACAATAAGGGGGAGTACATATGTGCATGGAGATAGGGAGAGTTTTTTGTTTTGGAGTACATAGATTGTATCTAGGAGCTTCTTGATGTTTTTAATTTTTTTGATGATGTATTCTCTTTGGTTATGATGTATTTCTTTTCTATGGGTTATATATATTAGGGGGAGACACTATGTGTTATGTTTTGTTTCTTTTATTGTTTCTTGTTTCACATATGATACATTAGTTATTGATTTATATTATGAGGTTATTCATGGTATATGTCTTATTTTATGTTATGTGAAATCAAGAATTTATTTTGTTTTACTTGTATTTTCCACACATGCGTTTATGTGTTTGTTAAGTGTTTCAGGAATTTACAGGTTAATTCAGTCATGGTTGCTATCTACATTGGCAACTGATAGATAGTAGTTAGGTTGAATTGTATTTAGGGCATTGTAAATTTGAATGGGCTGTTTGTAACTTTAAGCATTTTATTTTTGTTATGTGTTTTGTCACGAATTGCTAGAGGGAGTGTTTGTTAGGTTTTAAGACTTTAGGAACTAATGTATTAGAACTTCATATTGTAATATGTTGGCAAACCATGATCAAAACATAGAGTCTAGGTTTAGGCTGCTCAAAGTGTGCTTATTTGTAAAATTGGAATTGAGTGATTGCAGAATTTATTGGACTAAATCTACAAGGCTCGATCGATCAAAAATTAGACTAGATCAATCGAACCACATGCATATTTATTTTTCTGCAGAATTTTCAATTTAGCCCAAGCCTAGTTTGACGTGTAGGATTTTTTGTTTTACTCCAAGTATAAAAAGAAAAACCCTAGCTACGTTTTAGATGTCTTTCATGTGCTGTGTGTTGAATCTTTTGTGAAATCTAGATGTGTTTACCTTCATACATACTTAGGGTTATCAAGATCAAGATTCATGTCAAGAACTTGGTGATCGCTTCAGTTGCTGCATAAAGAACTTAAAGAAGATCTGAAATCTTTGAATGGAGTCTCAAAGTCACAAGTAGGAGAACTTGTGGTTGCAGTGGATCAAAGAAAGAAGTAGTCCATGGAATCGAAGCTGTCACATGGTTGTGGTAGTAAGTTTTCTACTCAAGGTAGCAATAGGATGTTAGTGGTCTAAGTTGTATTGTGAAAGCTTTAATTCTTTCATAGTGGATCTGTTTTACCTTGAGGATAGCTAGGTTAAATCCTCCCCAGGTTTTTTACCAGTTTGGTTTTCCTGGGTTATCATATCGTGTGTACTTTATATTTCTACATTATTTACATGATATGATTTAAATGTATTAACCTAAAACTGAATAATTATCTAAGTAATCACTAGACTAAATAACTAGGTTAAACAACTTGTGTTTTAAGGGGTCTAAAAATGTACAATTATGATTTTGGCTATGTAAGAATTTATTTGTGCATGGGCATGAACTTGTGGGAATATTTTTATCTTGGACATGTAGGAATTTTTTTGCATGGCTATGGAAAAAATTTGGTAGTTGTGTATGGATGTGTGGAAAATTTTGATTGTGGTGAAATTTTGGTGCGGTATTGAGATTTTTTTTTTTTTTTTTTTTTTTTTTTTTTTTTTTTTTTTTTTGTGGTGGTGGGGCATTGGTTGTGGGAATATATATATATATATATATATATATATATATATATATATATATATAATTTTTTTTTTTTTGTATGGAAATTTTTGGTCATGGAAATTGATGAGCTGAACTTTTGTGTTGCAGAGCCTCAAGAGTCGAGGCAGTATCCAAATGTTGAAAAATGCATGGGCAACATTGTCTCCTAGTATCAAAAACATCATCAACGAAGCAAGCTTTGGCACTTTCTTCGAATTTTTGTTAAAATCAAGAGACACATGAATACAAAGATCTTCAATTACTTCTTGCCTTAGCAGAGCGCTTTTGGGACACTACCTGTACCTTCCATTTTCCAAGCATTGGGGAAGTAATGTTGACACCCTATGACTTCTCTGTTATCACTGGTCTGAGGTTAGGTGGTGAAAGAATTCTTGTCAATGATTCCCTTACTTCAACTAAACTCAAGAAACTTCTAGGTGTGGTGCCTTCTAGAATGAGGAGTAACAATATTCCTTTGTCTTGGCTATGTGATAATATTTCCCAATGTGAGATTGTGGCAAAGGGTGCTCGTATGTTCATGCCTCTTTTTATTGGGACTTTCTTGTGTTCAAATTTAGGCAGTACTGTGAATCTGTGCTACTTACGGAGCTTGAGAAAAATTGAACAAATCTGAAACTATGACTGGTGCGGCATGGCTCGTGCTACTCTGATGCATTTCATGACCCAACTCTCTAGGCGAAGCCTTTCAAGCTTGGGTAGGGCTCCATTTGTATGGCATGTGAGGTTTGGGATTTATTTTGGCTATGTGTAGGTTGTGGAAAACTATTTTCGCCATGTATGGGTTTTGGAAAATAATTTTGGCTATATGGTAATAGTGTTGTGAATTTTTCAGGTCTGGATGTACGAGTACTTTGGAGTTGGTCTTGAAAACCGGGAAGAAGTTGCTAGCATTTTTCCTAGATTTCTACATTGGTTTCCCAAACATCCTTTATCTACACCTTCCAGGTGTTCTTTGGAAATTTGGCGCTTGGTGATTGATAATTTGACTATTAATGATGTGAGTTCTTCCTCCTCTTTCTTTTGAAATCTTTGGCACTTGGCTATGGTTCAATCTCTTCTCATTCTGAGTTCCTTTGTGACTTTTCAAATGGATTTAAACCCTTGGGATGGATGTGAAGGGTATGCAGAGTGTGAGCGGGCTCTAGAACTAAATGGCCGCCAGGTATTGTTTGAATGTGGGCATGGAACATATTGGTATCTTGGTGATTAGGTGTTGTCCCAAGTTGAACATAAGTATCCTTCTACCATAGTTCCAAATCCTCTTTGTCATACTGTTCGGTTAGCTGACTTTCTGGCTGGTGAAGAGATTGCTTGGGCCCATAACAGCTATATTATTGCAAGAGTAGAAGGGAATTACTCTAAATTCATTCAATTTCATCTGCAAGGTTGCTTGGTTGGCAAAACATTATTTTTCTTCCCTTCTAAAGTCAACTTTTTGATCTTGAAAATTCCTTTTCATATTTCTGCTTGGTAACAATACTTGCATGTTGTATTTTCAGCCTCCATCTTCTGAAGGAGAAGGAGGGGGAGAGGAAGAGGAAGAGATTCCTTCTCCTCACCATGCTGGTAGTTCTTCTAGTTCTTTCATGGAGACTTATCCTCATTTTCCGGCATGACAGTATGATATGATGAATCCTAATGGAACATATAGTTTCATGCCTTTGACTAGGCTAGAGTGCGTACCAAATGTTCCTTGGCTCGATCCGGTATGTTCTTGAATTTTCAGTTCTATGTCCTTATTTCTTCTTAACTTGATGAACGACTCTTAACCTGGTAGAGTTGTGCTTCAAGTTTATATGGATCTAGTGGAAGAAAGCATGCAGATGATTAGAGGCTTACAGTCATTAGCTTGCACTCAGTCTTCCTAATATGTGCTAAATGATTTGAGCTGGGTATGCCATGTTTCTTTCTAAGCATCTTGCTTGAACTGTGCTTGATGGCAGAATTAACACTTAATTTTTTTGACTTTTCAGGCACATAGAATGGAAATTGCTGATACTACCAGAAGAACTTTAGAGAAAAGGATCAGGAGCCTCAAACTTGAAAACTATCAGTACGATCCTCGCTTTTTTGCCAGTAAAGAAGGAAATACTGAAGGTGACTCCTCTAGAGGTGGATCAAGGAGATCCTCACGTAGGCGGACTCAAAGTCCTAATGATGTATGACTTGTATATTTCATTTTTCCTGATGATGGCTTGTAATGCTAATTTAGACTTATCTGACTTAGCTGTGTTGGAATCTGCACTTACTTAAATGAGGTGGAGCCGAATGCCCCTAGTTTAAAATGAATGCATGATTTTTGGAAATCTTGGTTATAATGATTTTTTTTTTTAAATGATGTTGATTTTTTTTATTCTTTGAAAATGAATGAGGCATGGGCGAATGCCCCTAGTTTGGAACATGAATTCATGAGTCTTGAAAAAAACTTTATTTGATTAATTTTTTAAAACAATTATGCAAGTGATGATTTTTTGAAAACAAGTGTGTTAGACACATTAGAATGCCTTAGTTTGATTAAAAAAAGAAAATCTTTTTGAATGTTAATCAATCTTAAAAAAAAATTCCGAGAGCATGAAATTGCATGGAATTGCATGAATGTATGATGGAGGGGCTACGTGCCACTTGGTACGAGAGGAGTGCCATTCGGCACTTTTGGAGTGCCGATCAGCGCTTTTAGAGTGCCAAATGGCACCTGGCCACGCCACAACGCTCATGCCATGGTAGGTCGACTCTATACGCTTTTCCAATGCATGTTTTACGTTTCATTTTTTGAAAAACATTTACATCGTTTGTCATCATGAAACAGTCTCCTAGTCTACTACAAACTCTTTGAAACCTATTTCAAATCTGATTAGGAGTTGATGTAGCTTATATAAATGAATTCTCTTACGACAATTCTCTACATAAAGGTTAGGAAAACACAATAATCACAAGCAAAAGTCATCCATGGCTAGCAATCATAATTTTTCTCATTCAACAATTTATGATATCAACAAATGAATTCATAGCTTTGATTTCAGCACCAAGACCAATTTTACAGCCTACAAACTAGAGGGAATCAAGGCTCTGAGGAACGTCAAAATCAAATGGGACTTCCTTCATGCTACCGTGAAATTCTGAGATCTTGAAGATCATGTGTTTTGGTTTAATACCGCTGAACTCTGTCTAACAATTGAAGAATTTTCTGCTATCCTAGGCTATGATCCAAGCAAAAAATCTGTAGCAGTTTCTTATGATCCTAAGCATAAGGAATCTTTGTCTAATGCTCTTGATCTTCCTATTTCCATTACTAATAGTATGATTGAAGGTCATATGGTGAATCTTCATGAAATTATCTCTCGTCTGATTAACAAACATACCTATGAAGTTGTCGGGGGCGAAAAAGTTTTCTTTCCAACAAATAAGATTTATATTGGGTTGGAAGTCTAAACCGAAACTCAACGATGGGCTTGATGCACGACCCAAAGGCTATCGGTGAAGGTCCAAGAAATTCACTATATTTTATGCCTTGGGCTTAGGTTGGAACTGACAAGAGTGGCCCATGAGTAATCCCTACAGTAGACACGTCAACATGATTAAAAGGCACACTGTAAGAAATAGCCTAGTAGTAAAGTATTTCTGCAGAAAATAACCCAACAGTAAAATGTTTCTGCAGAAAACGGCCCAGCAATAAAATATTTTTGCAGAAAACGGCCTGGCGGTAAACTATTTCTGCAAAAAACAACCCAGGGGAAAAATAATGCGAAACAGAGTAAACTTCAGTTGTTAGCTATTTCACAGATCAAGGGAAATATCTACACTTTCAAACTCGTCATCCGTTAGCTCTAGAGAAGAGTCTTCTAATACAACAATATGAGGAAAAAATTATATAGTAACGGTTACATCATAACCATTAATAGTAAAGGAATAAGTAAATATCATGGGTTCCATAATAACAAATAATGGAAAAAACTTAGTCTGAGATGAAGGGAGAGAGAGAAATTGCAGCTAGCGCAGCAAGATCATTATGGTGCCATGGCATGCTCATGAACATAGTAGATGTAGTGAGTAAATAGAGTCATTTATGAGTAGTATGAGTAATGAGTGAGAGTGTATAGAAATATGAGTAATGAGTGAGAGTGTATAGTAGTATGAGTAATGAATGAGTAGTATAAGTAAAGCTGACAGAGCTTTCTGCTGGGGCAAGTAAGTGTTTGTGAGTAGAGCTATGAGAAGTGTTTTTGAACTATGAACTGAGGAACTTAGTTTCTAAGCTTAGGACTGAGAACTCAATGACTTTCCAAAGGTTAGAGAAGGCTTTTTTCAGAGAGGTTAAAGAAAAACCTTGGTGTGTAGCTTAGTGAGTTCGTTGTTGGTGTCTTAGTCCCCTTTTGAAGCATTAATGGAGAGTTCCATTTATAGATGGGTTTTTAGGGGTGATTAGCAAATAATCTTTGCTAAATCTTTCTCAATCTCCAGAAAATCCTTAGAGAATCATTTTTAAGATTTTAGCTAAGAGTAGTAAGCTTAACTTTAGAAGGTTCTTGTTGTTCTGGGCAATAACAGCTGGGTTTCTGGCTTAGCATTGAATGCTGATTAGCCTTGGCTGATGGGATTAGAGCATGCTTTTAGGCTAATGGTCTTGGTTGTGCTACAACTAGAATCAGAGTTCCTTAGGGTAGATTGGACCACCCCAAGCCAGGTGTCAACGTTGGAGCCCTTGCTGAGAACTCTGCTGGGATCCCCTTGGTGCCCTCCAAACCACATTTCCCTAAGTTTCCCCATTTGGGGTTCATGTGCTTGGTTCATGAACCTGAGAATACACATTTTTATGTCGTTTCAAGAGCTTCAGAGGTCTGATCTTAGCTACTCTTGATTTTTGACTGGCTGGGTTGGAGAAGAAAGAAGTGATAGCTAGCTGAAGCTTTCCCAGCTTTCTGTCGCATCAACTTCAGCTTTATGTCACTTGAGAAATGATGGGACTTCAGCTTGTGGAGAAAGGATTCATCCCCTGGTGGACACGTGTCCGTTTTCTGATGTGATTAGACAAGTTGTGGCTTGATGGGAGGGGGCTCCAGCTGTTTCAATTGTTGCTTGGATTTGGCTGACTAGTTCACGTGTTCTCCACTTGCTAAGATTTGTGTGTGGGCTGACCTGACCTTGTTGGGCTTTGTAGATAAGCTTGCTTGGGCTTGGTTAACCATACAAAATGAGTAGTTTTGTCATAGGTGATGCACATGGGTTTTCATTAATCTTATAAGAGACATATTTCTTTAGGGATGAATAATTATATTTCCCATGAGTGGGGGATTTAGCAAGTGTCAAAAATAATATTTGAGTTTTGTAAGTATGTGCCAAAATAGTATTTGGGATTTGAGTATAATGTAATTGTTTTTCTTGCCAAAATAATATTTTGGGCTTTGTGAAATAGTTGCCAAGATAATATTTAGATTTTGTAGAATTGTGCCAAATTAACATTTGGGCTTCATGAAATAAGTGCCAAATTATTATTTGGGCTTAAGAGAAATAGTTGCCAAATTATTATTTGGGCTTTGTGAAATAAGTGCCAAATTAGTATTTGGGCTTAAGAAAAATAGTTGCCAAATTATTATTTGGGCTTAAAAAATAGTTGCCAAAATTTTTAGGGCTTTGTGAAATAAGTGCCAAATTAGTATTTGGGCTTAAGGGAAATAGTTGCCAAATTATTATTTGGGCTTTATAGAATAGTGCCAAATTAGTATTTGGGCTTTGTAAAATAGTGCCAAATTAGTATTTGGGCTTTGCAAAAATGATTTTGAGATTTTGTAAAGTATTGCCATGTAGCAACGGGCTTAGTAAATGGTGCCGTGTAGCAATGGGCTTTAGAAATGCTGCATCGTAGCGAGCTTTGCAAATAGTGCCGCATCATAGCGGGCTTTGAATTTACCACATCGTAGTGGGACATTGAATTAGCCACATCGTAGTGGGACTTTTGAATTAGCCACATCGTATGGGACTTTGAATTAGCCACATCGTAGTGGGACTTTTGAATTAGCCACATTGTAGTGGGACTTTGGGGAGTTTGGGCTTTCTTTGGGTTTTGCCCACAAGCTAAATGATGTTGGGCCTTGTGTGGGGATAATGTAATTTTGCGGCCCAATTTTGGTAGTAATATGATAAGTATTTATTTGTGGAGAATTTAAGTTGGATAATATGTGGGAAATAACGGGTAATATTTGTGAGAAGGCCCATGGCAATTTATGGGGCTTTATATAGGAAATATTTGTAGGAGCCCAATATCATGGAGAATATTTGAGTAATGTGTGGGAAATATTTATGTGGGCTTAGAATAATGTGTAGGCTCATGTGGGTATTTTTGTGAGTGGACTAATGAAATTAAGGCCCGAAAATTTGTACCTCAACATTTAGCCCCCCGAGTCACGTGTGAGCAATTTCTACTTGGTCACACGTGCGAGTTTGAAATTTGGTGGCAGTTATGAATAGTGGGCTTCTGCAACTTTCCCACGTCCAGTACTCTCCCACGTTCAGTACTTGGTGGGTCTTCAGTTACTTCTCAGGTTTATGGCATTAAATGCTGGTCTTTTCTCCATGTCTTGTCATCTGTACACTTCACGTTTACCGGTAAAGGGCTGGCCTTGGCTATTTCTTCTTTTATTTTTAGCTTGGACCGAAAAACAGAGTGAGAAACACAGAGAGAGCATATTTTCTCCTTCCCTTTTCTATTTTCGGCCAGGTGTGAAAGAGTAACACCAATTTCAACCAAGGTAGAGAGAGAGTGTCTGAGATTTTGGGCAAAACAAAGAGAAACAGAGCTTTTTCTTTCCCTTTTTCTTGTCTTCAACCCAAAGTGAGAGAGACAGAGAGTTTCGGCCATGGTTAAGGAGCAAACTGAGTTTTTCTTTCTTTCTTTGCTGATTTTGGACAAGTAAGAGAAAAACCCATAACTTCTCTTGCTTCCTATGGTGGCCATGAGTATTCTTTTGCTCTTTTTCTCTTTTCTTTGAGAAACAATATTTCTGGTTATGTGAATCATGGCTGAAGGAGAAGAACCACTGGGATCTGGTGATGTCAGCACTGCTGGGGTGGTTATGCTAGAAAGAGAGGCTATGGCTAGGGGTGTAGCTAAGGCAGCTGCTGGGGGTGACAATGTTGAGGTTAGGCTAGGGGAGCCCTTGCTGCCACTGCATGACCATTGGTATTGTTCATCTTCTCTGTTCCCAACAGTTGGGGCTCTTGAGGTCAGCCCACTCGAGGTACCAAAGAAGTGGATTTCGAAAGGTGAAGCCCCCAATCATGAGACAGTGTGGGTCTCGACTGCTTCTGGCATACTAGACTTGCAGTTTCAGTGGAAAAAGCAAGCTTCTCGTTCAATAACACTTGGCTATGTGAATACTATTCTGTTATTGTTGGGGGCATAATCATGCCTCCTTTTTGTAGAGATACGAGTTGAGTCTTCTGGTGCTGCTATCAAAGGAATGAGCCTTGAAAAATTCTTGAAGAAATTTGCAAAAGATGAAGAGAATGAAAAAGTGGCAACTGACTTTCATCCTCTTTCAAGTAATACTGTCATGTTCCAGCGATCTGAAATTCCTGCAGAAGGTCAGCCACTGCTGGCAGCAATTATAAGGAAACATCCATACTTTATGGCTAGATGCAAGCTAGGTGTTTTGTTGAGGAAATTCAGACTTCAATTGCTTGTTGCAGTGCTACTAGACATGTAGCGCACAGAGCTTGAGAGTTCAAACTTGCAGAAAGTACTTGAGTGGAAAAATGCCCTTAAGGACTTGTTATTCATGAAGTTTGGAGTTCAATTCATCCTTGATAAGATTCGGGCTGCTGCCGAGACTTGTATTGTTCGAGATGATGCGTTTACAATGAAGATAGCTAATCTTGAAAGAGAAATTGCAGAAAAGAGAGCTGAGCTTTAACTTTTGTTAAGTCAAAGAGATGCATTAATACAGTCATCGTCAGCTGGAGGTGCTTTTTCCTTAGCAAAAACCTTTGGCAATGGCTTATTTGACTAGCTTTCTCATTATTATTAGTAGCTTGGTATCTGGGATAGTTTTTTTAAAAAAATATGATGTAATGAAACATGTTATGTGCTTTAGGTTTATTTGACAATGTAGGCTATGTTTTGTGTAGAGGTGCACCAGCCATATAAACTTTATGAGGTAGTTTGATATTTTCCTAGCTGTGCAAGTTGTGTCTTTATTTATGAACAAGTACATGAATTTATTTTGTGAAAAGTAATTTTATCTATCAAAGAATAGTATGTTCAAGCTAAAATATAGTCATGGAAATCATATACATAGTTTTGAAAATACTTATTGTGTTCATGACTATTTTGGTTCAAAATGCCCAGCTATTAGGGCTGTAATCTTATTCACAGTTTAGAGTAAGCATATTTATGTATGGAAAATAGTATTAGAGTACTTGTAAGTATAAGAAATTCATGTTTGAGGCAAAAGGCAATGCTTAATTCTTATTCACATAGTAGTAGTTTAAGATCATGCAAAAGAGAGTTACTAGGTACATACTTGAAAGGTGAGCATAGTGCAATTTAAGCCATTTGCCATTGATAGATTCCGTGAGACTTTCACCTGCTGCTGTAGCTAGATGATAATAGCTGCTGGCACTGGCTTCCCTTATGAGATAGGGCCCTTCCCAACTTAGGGCAAATTTAGAGGGTGCTGAGAGATTCCTCTTAATATGATCTGCTGCTTTCAAAACCATTTGTCCCTTGACAAAAACCCTGGATTTCATGGCCTTGTTGTAAGCATTGGCCATCTGCTGCTGATACTGTCGGGTGCGGTTATAGGCAAAATTTCATGTCTCCTCCAAGGTTTCAAGGTCTGTAGTTCTGATCTCTGCACAAGTGGCAGCATTTACATCTGTTTCTTGTCCATGAATAACCCTTGGAGAAGGAACCAATAGTTCAACGAGAGATATAGCCTCGGTACCATATACAAGAAAGAATGGTGATAGTCCGGTGGCTGTTTTGCTTAAGCTTTGGTATGCCCACAAGGTTTCCAGCAGGTGTTTTGTCTAGCCACCCTCATATTCATGCACCATCTTGCTGAGAATTCTTAATAGCACTCGATTGATAGCTTCCACTTGTCTATTGCCTTATGGATAATAAGGAGTGGACTTGCGGTGCTTGATGTGGCAATGGTCAAGTAATTTTCGAACATCCTTGTTGACAAAAGGAGTGCTGTTATCAGTAACAATCTTGTGAGGAATGCCAAACCTGCAGATTATGTGCTCTCGGATGAAATTGGCAACAGCTGGGCCTATGGCCTTCTTTAGGGAGATGGCCTCAAACCACTTTGTAAAATATTCGGTGGCCACTAATATCCAAATATGACCCTTGGATGGTGGATTGATCGGACCTATTAAATCGAGCCCCCAAGTATGGAATGGCCAAGGAGTCATCATGTTTTGGAGGTTGGTGGGGTGAGTATGTATGAGATTCCCATGGACTTGGCAAGTATGGCATGTCTTAACACATTCAGCTGCATCTTGTTTCATGGTGGGCCAGAAATACCCAAGATTGAGCAGCTGCTGGAGAAGTCGCCTTTTACCTTGATGGTCCCCACACTCTCCCGCATGTACCTCTTGCATAACGGATTGTGCTTCGGGGGTCCCTAGGCATCTCAAAGGCTCCCCATTGAATCCCTTCCTAAAAAGAATACCTCCTTACACAAAATAATGAGTAACCAATCTTTTCAAACTATAGGCTTCTTCATGATCATCAGGCAAGATGCCCTCTATGAGATATTCAAGGAAGGGTACACGCCAATCGCTGGTAGTAAGGACTGCACATGACTCCATCTTATCAAAAATATTTTGGCATTTGATGCATTGCTCTTGGACAGTGGCAGCCTGTTTGCCCATTTCTGGCCAGTAATAGCCTAACCGCTGGAGGCGTCTGTAGAGACTGACAGAACCACTGGGGCCACAAGATTTTTCATGAACTTCTTTCAATCGTTTAGTGGACTCACCAGGGCTCAAGCATCTAGCTAGAACTCCTCCAGGTAGCTTTTTGTACGACTCTCCTGCCATTAGAGCATAATCTTTGAGTATCTTCGAATGATCCTTCTCACTCGATGATAATAGTGCTTTTTTAATGAAAGACCGCCAATCTGTCTGTCCCAGCGGTTGATCAGAGAACATTTATACTACTGGGATTGGCCTTTTTACAATAATGACATCTGTAGTTGCACCTTCAAATCTAATCTTTGATCCCAATGTGGCTAAAGCATCAGCAAAGTGATTATCAAACCTTAGGGAGTGTTCAATATTGAATTCTTTGAAAGAGTCTTCCAACCTTTGAGCCATAGCTCTATATGGAGCTAAAGATGGTTCCTTGAGTGCAAAATCTCCTCTAACTTGGTAGACAACCAGATTTGAGTCTCCAATTACTTGAAGACGTTTGATACTCATTTCACTAGCTACCGCTAGGCCCATGAGATATGCTTCATATTCAACCATGTTGTTAGTGCATGGAAAATCAAGCTTGAATGACATACCCACTGTTTCTCCGATACTTTTGGATAAGACTATTCCAGCCCCTCCTTCAGAAGTGGTAGAGGATCCATCAAAATGTAAAGTCCAAGCTGCCCCAGTTGTTTCCACTAATGCAACTTTTGGCAGTTCTCCAGGTACATCATCAGTAATATCCCAGCATGTGTACTAGGTTAGGATCCAAAGTAATATCCCAGCATGTGCAAATACGATGCTAGGCTGTACTATTGGCTTCGCCCTTGGTTCCACGTTGAGAGCATATGTACTAGGTTAGGATCCAAACTGGGCATCTCATTGTACTCCCAAGCGAAGACATCAATGTACTCTTTTAATAGTGAAATGAGGTGAGCCTTTTCCAGCAATGGCAAGGTTGCATTTACTGAAGTTTGTCGCTGAACATTAGGATCATCACTAAGATTAATGGTTTCCAGCTCCACATCAGGTGAGAAATTAGTTACCGCTAGGGGCTCTTCAAATAGTTCTGTCAGAATGTTGGGGAGATTTTTTTTCCACCGCTGGGGTTTCTGTTTCTTGAGTATAATAGCAAGTTGGTGTAGTGCTTGCTTCATTCAATCTGGGACCCTTCTGTTTGAGACAGCTAGGCCCTGCGTACCGTCATAAACAATACCCCAAACGACCATCCGACAGCTAGACTTGTACACAACGTGGCTGTGAGGCACCGCTGGAGGTTTCCCCATGTTCTCTTTTCTTTTTCCTTTTATCAAGGAAAGACCTCATGTCTATCTCAGGATTATTCTCAATGTCTTGCCAGCTGGGTAAAGGAATCCTAACTGGCCTTGAAGTGGAATCTTCCCCATTTGGGGTAAGCTTATCATAGAAAGTAGCCTCAAAGTAATGTGCTTCGGATAGATCAAATAGTGTAGGATTAGCAGGGATGCGTATGGGCTTACCATTGAATCTTCCTTTAACACATTGGTGGTAAGTATATGGCACAAGCTTATGTTTGTGGAGCCATGGCCTCCCAAGTAGAGCATGATAAGAAACAGGTGAGTTGATAACATGAAATCTAGTGAGAGCAACAATGGGCCCCACTTTAAGAACTAACTGTACACTCCCAATAATGCATTCATGAATTCTAGTAAAACTAAAAACCTCAATAGGAGCTCCAACGATTTTGCTGAGTGGTATCCCAGCTGCTTTGAATGTGCTGGCTGGAATAAAATTAAGTGATGCACTAGTGTCAACTAATGCCCTTCTTATTTGAACATCATTAATCTGAGCAGTAATATCTAATGTTTTACTATGATCAGGGTGTTGTACCTCCATATCCTCGTCGGTGAAGGTGATGACATTAGTAGTTTCTAGGAAGGCACGACTGTGAGGCAATGTGTTCTAGAGCTGGCAGCGATGGATACAAGAGCTTCAGTTGCTACTCTCCTGGACTCTTCCTTGAGCCCCAATTGATTGAACAAAGTCCAAAATGTAGGGCTTCTTTGAAGAGCAGAGATAGCTACTGGGGGCATACCTATATTGCTAGCAGTCTCAATTTCATCAACCCCATTATGAAAAAGTACAGCTGCTGTGTCTTTCCCTCTGTGATGCTGAGGCAGTGGGTTTCGCTGGACCTCTTGCTCATGAGGGAGGTTCAAAGTGCCATCTAAAATTTGCTTGTGAAATGTTCTCCGGATTGCTCTACAATCTCTAGTTCCATGGCCCATATAACTATGATACCGACAATAGAGTGGCTCTCACATATCTTCCGAAGTAGGCTCTCGAATAGGCTTGAAGGGCCTAAGCACTCCATCAACCATCCATTTGTCAATGACGACATTCATTTCTTCATCGGTGCATGGTATGGGAGGATACTCTTCCTCCTCTTCCCTTTTCCTCTTCTCCCCAACTATTGGCTCATTGGTGAAAACTGCAATAGCTTGAGGAGCATTTTTCTTTTCTGACTTAGACCTTTTAGCTATGGAAGGCTTGACTAATATGGCTGTCTTACGGGCCTTCTAGAGCACCTGGGCAAACTAAATAATATCAAGATTCTCTAAATGAGCTCGGTACTCATGAGACATGTTGTCAATGTAAATCTCAACCAACTCTTGCTCTTTGAACTGCCCATAACAATCAAGAGCAGCATCTCGAAATCGCCAGATGAAATCAAGGAGTCCTTCAGAGGACTTTTGCTTAGTATTGTGAAGAGTGAGGATGGTAACCTTTTCCTCCCCATGAAAATACTTTGAACAGAAACTTTCAACCATGTCATCCTATGTGGCAATGGAACCTAGCTGTAGAGTGGAGTACCACGTATAAGCACGATCGGTAAGAGATTTTGAGAATTCTCTTAAGCAAAGATCACCATTCCCAGCAAAAGGACCCATAGAATCAAGGAATTTGTTGACATGCTCAATTGCACTCCCTTTCCTCCCATCATAAAGAGAGAATGTGGGAGTTTCATATTTCTCCGGGTATGGCTTGCTTAGTAGCTCAGCTAGGTAGGGTGGCCTATGGACAAAGTGCCTTGGTTCCTTTGGCTGGCTAAGCCTTTCCCTTTCCAGCAAAGTAGTAAGATCAGATAATGTAACAAATTGAGGGTTTTGCCCACAAGCTAAATGATGTTAGGCCTTGTGTGGGGATAATGTAATTTTGCGGCCCAATTTTGGTAGTAATATGATGAGTATTTATTTGTGGAGAATTTAAGTTGGATGATACGTGAGATATAACGGGTAATATTTGTGAGAAGGCCCATGACAATTTAGGGGGTTTTATATAGGAAATATTTGTGGGAGCCCAATATCATGGAGAATATTTGAGTAATGTATGGGAAATATTTATGTGGGTTTAGAATAATGTGTGGGCTCATGTGGGTATTTTTGTGAGTGGGCTAATGAAATTAAGGCCCGAAAATTTGAACCTCAACAGGAGTGACAGACAATATGCAGAAAAACTTCGGTTTGGCTTTATGCATGGTGGGAAAACTTTTGCTTTGCTCTAGAAGACGCGGTTTTGTGGATGCTCGAGTCGTAAGTGTTGTGAATCAAATTAAGGATGGTGATAATCCTGTTTCTTTGATCTTGTCAGAAACTTTTCTAGGACTAGATGCTGTATTTCACGGTGGAGAAACTCAGAACTTCTTAGGGAGTCCTTTGACTTTGCAGATATGGTTAATGGAGCGATTGAATATGATTGCCAAGCCTACAACTGGTAATTACAGGCCTAGCAGTTTTCTTAGCAGGGCTATAATCCAAATTAAGTGCCAAAATGAGAGTGACTGGGTGAAATTCTTAGACAAGAAATCCAATACCTCAACTTAATGGGACTGTTATTAGTGGAAGTGCCTACCCCCTCTACTTCGGTCTCCAGGATCAAATCACATCTTCCTTATTGGGTTGCGAGGGAACCTTTCTATAAGGGAGATAGACTCTTGAGGCAATTCAAATATGAGCAAGGAATGCTTGGTGGCAATAGAAGAAGACCTTTCACTCCTATGGACATTAATCCTACTTCTGTGAAGAACATGGTATTGGGTTTAGAGATGGCTGATCGAGTAGACCAATCTTTTGTCAAGGTTCACTTTCACAAGATGACTACAGAATACTCTAACTGGTTGATAGACAAGATTATTGACAAGGAGGCTAAGAGGGTTGTTATGAGAGAATAGTTTCTTAAAGATTATTGGGGTTTATTATTATTATTATTATTATTATTATTATTATGGTTTAGGTGTGGGTTTCTGGATTTTGTGTAAGACATAGTTTAATGGAATGGTTGAATTTTTTATTATATTTTGGTTAATGGGCAAATTGTGGGTTTTGGGAAATTGTGACTGAACTAATGCATGTTGCCTACGTACCCCCTTGATAGAAGGATCAAGTTATCACGTAGTTCATTGATGATGATTTTTTTATTTGCCTTAATTTTTTCCTAGGTTGCCCTTTCGGATTTTCAACCTAGTAGGCTCTCTCACTTTTTTTCTTTTTCTTTTTTTTTTCTAACTCTCCTTTTACATAGATTGCCCTTTCGGGTTTTCAACCTATCTCTTTTTGTTTCTTTTTTTTTTTTTTTTTTTAGTCAAACCTAGGAAGGGAAATAACATAATTTACAATCACTTCAGGCGTGGTGCTTTCAGATTATCACCTCAGACATGGTATTTCTTCAATTGATCCATGTTGGTTGGCTTAGTGAAAGGGTTTGCATCTAAGTCTATCAATCTTACTGCTCCCCCAAAGTATATATGTTTGATAATGTATGGGCCTACCTAATTTTGCTTGAACTTCCCGTTTGCATCTTGATCCAGGGCTCGAATTTCTTTCAACACTAAGTCCCCCAACTTCAAATCTTTGGTTCTCACTTTCTTGTCAAAACCTTTCCTAAGCCTCCTCTGGTAACCTTGAATATGATACAAGGCCTTGAGTTTCTTCTCATCTAGCATGCACAACTGATCGTATCTACTCTTCGAGGATTTTACTCCAATACTGTGCTTAGTGAACGGACACCCATCTCAATAGGAAGGACTACTTCCATCCCATACACCAATGAGTTAAGGGTGGCTCCTATGGAAGATCGAATTGATGTTCTATACCCCCAGAGTGCATAGGGCAATTATAGGTGCCAGTCCTTGTAGTTCTTTGTGCTCCTCTTCAAGATTCGCCCTATGTTTTTATTAACAGCCTCAACTGCTCCATTAGTCTGAGGACGGTAAGGTGAAGACTTGTGATGTTGAATGTTGAACTATCGTAATAGCTTCTTCGTTTCTCCTTTAAAGTGCAACCCATTGTCTAAGATAATTTCATGTGATACCCCATATCTGTAGATGATTTTGGTCTGAATGAACTGAGCAACTTTCTTTGAATTCAAGACTTTGTATAAAGCAACTTCTACCCACTTAGTAAAGTAGTCAATGGCTACGAGTATGAATTCATGGCCATTGGTTGTTGTTGGGTGACCATCACTCTTTATGACTTCCACCACATGACTGGCTTGCGGTTTGATGGAGTCCCAATCAACCTTAAGGATGAGTCCGGTGTTCGGTTGGGTGCAGACTTGCTAGGGAGGAGATATGCTACTAAGACAATCCACTACACTAGCCTTGAGGAGGACTTTATGCATCGTCCATAAGAGACGGCTGAGGAGTGCCTTTGGATGGCTAGGGCCTTTTTTTTGTTATTGGTGGGAGTGTACCTATTCGGCATAGGTAGGTAGATGGTGTCTTTGAGGTGGTTGGCCCTTTTTCGAGACTTTAAGAGGGCTCGGGCTGCCAACTAGGGGTTAATATGCTTGGCTTACTTGTACTTCTCTTTGGATACTCTCAGTCAAGGGACACTGTGCCAGCTGGTGGGGCTTTGGAAGCTCCATGTGGTTAGTTTCTCTCTCTTTTCTCTTGTAGTTCATGCATTCTCATTCTTATAGTCATACATCCACATGCCATATAGGTTAAGATCATGTACTATATTCCTATTACCTGCATTCATGCTCATATCTTGCAAACTGTTATCCTGCAGACTGCTAATCTATCTCTTGCAAACTATACCATATCTGCACCTTGCAAACTATCATCTTGCAAACTATACCATAACCTCTTACAAACTGTCATCTTGCAAACTGTCATCTTGTAAACTGTTCTTTTTTGAACCTTGTACACTACCATTTTCCAGCATTGGGCTATGGAGTACAGTCTCATTGCCAAAGGAGCTAAGTTGGAATTGAGGAGGATCATTCCACTTCGAGCTCACCTAGATAGGCTCTTTCCCAAGGATGTAAGTTAGAAACATATTCCGCTTTCCATTATTTGCATGCTTCTATAGGGTTCTCTTTCTAACTTCATGTGTTGTTATAGATCATATGGAGTCCTTAGGCTAAAGCTGCCCCTGTAGCAGACTCGGGCTTGGAGGCGGCTGCCATAGTTACTTCCAATCTCTCCTAGATCCTTAAAGGTGGTGGATTAAGGGTGATCTACTTGGCAGAGTGGGTGTGCTGCTAGCTGGCAGGGAAGGACGCGCCTTAGGTTCCTATAGACCCTCTAGTGCTCATGCTTGCTTCTTGTTCCATGACGTATGCGGAGTACATCCACTGGGGGCCGGGCATTCCTTTTACTGATCGGGTCATAAGTGAGTTAGATTATGAGGAGTTTAGTAGGACTCGCCTCATACCTTTTCTCATTGCTCGGGTATACGTTCTTGCTCTCTTATTTATCTTTAATCTGTCATCATCTACATTCCTATACCTTAGTAACACTCAAATGAAATACTTGTGTCAGGAGGGCCCCGCTGCCAGTGTTATCATTGATCCCCCCGTTTACCTTGGTCGATCTATGCCTACAGCTCTGATGGCTTTGCTCAAGAGTGCCCTGTTGGCCGCAATACAAATGTCACAGGCTACCCCTTTCCTGAAGGCACCCAGGCAATGAGTTCTCTTTCATCCTTATTCCTTTTCCTTTCTATCCTTGCATCTAAATACTTATTCTAACAACCTTTCCTTCAAAATTCAGCCCACTGTTCAGGAGCATGAGGAGCTCGTCTTACTTGCGGAAAACCTCAAGCTAGAGTTGACTGAGTACTCTCGGCAGCTGTATGGAGGCGAAGATGACTAGGATGCTGATGATGATAATGAAGAGGCGTTTCCAGTGATCTTGCAGACAGACAGACAGACAAACACAAACACAGCATAGCATAGCATACCTTTTTTTTCTTTTTTCTTTTTGCTTTTATCATTTTTCTCTCTTTAGCATACATGCTTACACTTTATATTCAATTTGAGACATTGGGTTGTATTTTAAGAACACCTTTTTACATTTATGCTTTTATTTTAGATATGTACTTAAATTACAAACTTGTGGGAACCTTACACCATTCTATTGTTCTTGGAAACTATGTGCTTGAATTATGCCTTGAATAGTCATTTTAGTCTCTCCCTTGTACCTTCCCATATCATCAAGTTAAAATGCATGAATCTTTTCTCATAATCCCTAATTTTTGCCTAGGTCCTCAACCTAGCAGGATTCCTCTTACTTTTGCATAGATCGCCTTTCGGTTTTCAACCCATCGAGGCTCCTTGTATCGTCTTTGAACTTATTTTCTTTTCTCTCTCTCTCTCTCTCTCTCTCTCCATTTCTCTCACATCTTCTCTCCTTCTCTCTTTCCCTTCTCCAAACATGGCCCTATGAGAGGCTCCAATCACTTCATTTGACTTTAGGATATAAAAGATTACTTAGGGTTGTCATGAAGTGGGTTCACATAGCTTAGGAAGCTTATAAAAAGTCCAATCAATTAAAAGAAAGAAAGACTAACCGACCACCTTAATATGCCCCAAATTTTACTTTTTTGCACTTTATGATTCTCATGTCTCTTCTTATGAACTTAATAAAGGATTGGAATGCCCCATATCCCCTATAGAAACACTCTATCATCTTTTAATCTGAGTAATGAGAGGACCACCTATTTATTATCTTTGCTTATTGTCATCATTTTTCTTTTTCTTTTTTTCTTTTCTTTTTTCTATGGCATATAATTTTTGCCCATTACGCCCTTTGAGGAATTTTCACCATGCCCATAGTCTTTGCCCAAACTTTTGCCTAGATCGCCCTTTTGCGTTTTCAACCTAGATTGGTCCTTTTGCCTTAACTTTTGCCTAGGCCGCCCTTTCAGGTTTTCAACCTAGTAGGCTTTTTTCTTTTCAAATGTGGTATTTTCGGAGTCTATCCATGTTGATTGTGAGAAGCATCTCTTCCCCATCCAAGTCTGTAATTCTTGTAGAACCTCTTGACATGATCTTCTTGATAATAAAAGGACTAGACCATCTTAACTTCATCCTTCCTCTTAGATCAAAAGTTTCATCTCTAAGCACTTTTAAAACCAAGTCCCCTACCTTAAGGTTTCTAGGTCTCACCTTTTTGTTAAATGCACTAGAAATCCTCTTTTGGTACCCTTGTGCATGGTATTGTGCCCTAGCTTTCTTCTTATCTATCAAAGCCAATTGTTCATATCTTTGTTTCACCCAATCTTCCTCTAGGATTTTTATTTCTGCTAGTACCCTCAAAAATTGTATCTCCACCTCTATGGGAAGTATCGCTTCACTAGTGTAGTCCAAAAAGTAGGGGGTTGCCCCAGTTGATGCATAGATGGGAGCTTCTCGACCCAATCTTTATATGTTACTACCATTTTGGCTAGGATGTTCTTGATGTTCTTATTGGCTGCTTCTATGGCCCTATTGGTCTATGGTCAATATGGTGAAGACTTGTGATGCTCAATGTTGTATAGTTCCATAATTGTTCTAACGTCTCCCTCAAAGTGGGAACCATTGTCAGAGATAATCTCTTGGGGTATCCCATATCGAAAAATGATGTTAGTCTCTATGAATCGAGCCACATGCTTGGCTTTTAACACAAAGTAAAAGGCCGCTTCCACCCACTTGGTGAAGTAGTCAATTGCCACTAGGATGTATTCGTGTCCATTTGAGGCCTTAGGGACTATCCTTCCAATCACATCTATGTCCTAGACTGAGAAAAGCCATGGAAAGGTCACGCTGTATAGCTCACTAGGTAGCACGTGATTCAATTTGCATGTGTTTGGCAATCATGGCAACTCTTCACAAAGTATACACAATCGATCTCCATCGTGTTCCAATAGTACCCTATCCTTAAGATCTTCTTGGCTAACATTCTTCCATTCATATGAGGACCACAAATCCCCTGATGAATTTCTTCCATTACTTTCTCGACTTCTTCTTTCTTTAGATAACAAAGGTGTATACCATCAGAGGATCTCCTATAGAGCTGAACTCCACATAAGATGTATTGCATTGCCATCATCCTAATCGAACAACGCTCTCTTTTGTTGACACCATCCAGATATACCCCCAATTCCAAGAACTTCATGGTGTCATAATACCAAGGAACCCCTTCCTCTTCTATAACCAAGACTGAAGCTTCGGCCTTCTCTTTGTGTAACATTCCATAACTTTGTTCAATTTCTAAAGATCGTGTCTATACTCCTTCGGGTATTTCAACCATGGAAGCTAAAGTAGCCAAGGCATCTGCAAATTGATTCTGAGCTCTAAGGATGATCGTATACTCAACTCTGTCAAAAGTTTTGGTCAAATCCTCTAAGTACTGCTGATAGGCCTTTAAGTGCTCTTCCTTCACTTCCCACAACATTTGTGCTTAAGTTATAACCAAATTAGAATCTTCAAAGACCTCGGCCTCTTTCACCCCCAATTCTCAGAGAGCTTCCATTCCAGTGATACAAGCCTCATATTCTGCCATGTTATTGGTTGCCTCAAAGTTCAACTTAACTGCCAAGAGTACTCCTATCCTATTTCCATATTGGTTCACCACTCCATTAAAATACATCTTCCATACCCCTAGCACAATATCCAAAACATCTTCATCTAGAAAGTCTTCTCTACCATCCTCTCCTTCCATGGGGTTCTCAGCACAAAAATCTGATATGATACTCCCTTTGATGGTTTTCCTTGCCATATGCTTCAAATCGAATTCCGCTAGTAAGATCAACCACCTTGATAGTCTTCCACTCAAAGTGGGCTCTTCAAACAAGTACTTTAATGGATCCATTCTGGCCACTACCCATATCTAGAAAAGTAGGATAATGTGCCTCAATTTCTGTATGGCCCATACAAGAGCAAAGCACGATTTTTCTATAGGCGTGTATCCAGTCTCATAATCATGGAACCTCTTGCTCAAATAGTATACAATTCTCCCATTCTTATCATCATCTTCTTGTGCAAACATACTTCCAACCGCATCCTCTATTATAGAGAGGTAGAGGGTAATGGTTTTCCATACATCGGGGGTACCAAGATAGGTGGATGGAGGAGATACCCCTTAATAAGCTCGGAAACTTTCTAACATTCATCATTCCATTCATGAGGTTCATTCTTCCTTAAGAGCTTGAAGATGGGCTCACAAGTGGAAGTGAGTTTGAATCGACTAATGTATTGTAGTCGGCCCAAAAATCCCTTTATCTCCTTCTCACTTTTGGGTGAAGGCATTTCTAATATGGCTTTGATCTTTGATGGGTCAACTTCTATCCCTCTATCACTTACCAAAAAGCCTAACAACTTCCCTACAGTTACTCCAAAGGTGCATTTCTATAAGTTTAATCTCAACCTATACTCTTTGATCATTTCGAAGAACTTCCTCAAGTTAACGATGTGACCCTCTCTCTCTTTGGATTTCACAATCATATCATCGACATAGATCTCAATCTCATTGTCCATCATATCATATAACAAAGTTATGGCCATCCTTTGGTAGGTCACACCCGCATTCTTGAGCCCAAATGGCATTACGATGTAGCAATAGATTCCCTCTGTGGTAAAGGTAGTCTTGATTTGGTTGTATCTCGATAAACCATCCATGAAAGACATTAAGGCACTACCAGCGGTTATCTACTAAGACATCTATGTGAGGAAGAGGGAAGTCATCCTTAAGGCAAGCTTTGTTCAAATTTTCTAAAATCCACACACATTCTCACCTTCCCATCTTTCTTGGGTACGAGCACAACATTGGCTATCCACTCAGCTTGGTGTATGAGTTTGGTGAACCCTACCTTCAATTACTTAGTGACCTCTTCTTTGATCTTTAGTAGCCATTCGATTCTCATACATCTCAATTTCTGCTTGACGGTCACCATGTGAGTGTGAGTGTCAATGTGATGTTAGGCTATCTCAGGATCAATATCAGACATATCTTCATAGGACCATGCAAACACCTCTTGAAATTCGGTGAGAAACTCTTTGAGATCTTTTCTTTCTTTTTCATTTAGGATTGAACCAATTTTAATTAAACGTGAATTCTCATCATTGCCCCAATTAAGAGTTTCAAAAGTTGGTTCCATAGGTTCAATTTTCTTTTCCAATTGTTTATTAATTGAATTTTCAAATTCCTTTGAATCATTTAAGTGCAAAATTTCAATAATATAGGACACATCAAAATAAGCCAAATTAGAATTCATCTTATTAAAAATGTTGAAAAGTACATTGGGACTTACAGTACACACTTTCTTTCCCACATTTTTAGAAAAGCCAAGCCAAGTCCAATTATTAAGTTGCCCCACAATAGGTATGATGAAGGTGGATGGATCACTTGGCTCCTCGTTGGTGATGGCGAACACGTTCCTCTCCATCTTCAACATAGTCTTCATTGCTACAGCATCCATGTAGTCCATCCAGTCAACTTCTTCTTGAACTTCCTTGATCAATACCGTAGGCTTCTCTGTGAAGGTGAGCTTCTCTTTGAAGAATATCTCCTAACCCAAATACACCTTTCCATCCTTACCTACCCAAAGTTCGAGAAAGCCAAAATAAGGGAAGTCTCTCCGATCCTTCACAAAGTTTTCGTTAAGGGTTCCAAGGTTCTTCTTGATTCTGTCACAACTTTCAAAGAATCTCAAACCTTCCTTGGTCAGTTGAGTCTTGAAATTGGGGAATTCAACCACCCATCTTCCTTCTTTTCCACGACCCATACCAGGCATATACTCCATGTTCTTCATCATTGTAATCACCTCATGGCTACAATATGGGACCAAATCCAAAGTATACCTTACGTCCTTCAATCCATAATCATTCATGTTCACAAATTCAAAGCCACTCATTTGGAGGTCACCTCCTTCTTTTTTCAAGTCCACAAACCGATGCTAGGATTTCACCATCACCAAGCACTATAGTAATGCCTCCCTTCCATAGGATCTTCATCTTTTGGTGTAGAGAATAAGGAATAGCCCCAATAAGGTGAAGCCATGCCCTCCCTAAGAGAAGGTTGTAGTTAGGAGTAATGTCCATGACACGAAATTCCTCAATTGTCTTTATTGGGCCAATCTTGCAAGGAGCTTTGAAAGTCCCCATAACCTTCCTTGTGGTATTATCATATGCCCAAACGGTCAAAGGAAAGGGTATGATTGTTTCCACATCTAATCCAATGGTAAGAGTAGTCCTAAAAGGACATACATTCCATGCGGATCTATTATCAATCAACACCATAGGGACCTTGGTGCCCATGCATTCGATAGTGATTTGTAGAGGTCTAGTGCGAGTGGCTCCTTCGAGAGGAAGTTCTTCATTGGAAAAGGCAAGAAGAGGATAAGATGGGGCCTCAACTCCCATAAGAGATAGCACTTCTTGTGGTATAGTTTCTATAGGCACCTCCTGTTGGAAAAACATGGTTTGTATTGTAGGAAAATCTGGTTTTGTATCCCATACAAAACACACAGCGGAAGCAACAGACATGGATCTATTTCATTCATGATTGATAACATGCACTATGTGATTTTGAGAATTTGAGAATAAGATAGCGTACCTTGGTGCGGTGAAATTCAAAACAAAAGATTAGAAGTTCTTGGGAACACTTTTAATCTTCACTCCAATTCCACTTTGCGCCTAAGAAGTGTGGTCTCTCAATCAGTTTCTAAAGGAGAATTATCGAGTGGTTTCACTCGCACATACACACCACTTCACAACAATGATTTTCTTAAAATAAATTTTTGTATGTTTCTTCCTTTTATAACTAACTGATTATCTAATTGGGCCGGCCTATTGGGCCTTTCCAATTGGGCTTTAATGTGTGGCTTGGAGTGGGACCAAAAGGGACCAATAAGACACTAGCTCCAATGGGCCTTGGGCTTTTCTGTCAACTCTTAACAAGTCCAAAGTTACCATTAATTATATTTAATACCACTATATAAATATAATTGCACTCTAGGTCTTATTTATAAATTATATCCCAAGACTTTATTATACATGCAACCCCTTCATAAAATATTCGTAGTAATACAAAGTCATGACGTAGACTGCCACTTTGAAAATTACTACATCTTAATCCTTGAGTACCCGGTTTAATCCTTTAAGTTATTCATCATATATTTATGAAATCCAATTTCATAAATATATACTTTAGTAATTTCTTACTAAAGTGGTTAGGCCTAACTCTCTGAATAACCAAACCCATTAAACTTATCTCAAGGGAATATTTTATATCTCCGTTAAGAGACTATGAATTCCATATTGAGAATATATGTTCCATCAACACTAAATATGGTTGCCCAACATACTGAGGTTTTGATCGTGCCTTTAGATCTCACTCCTGATATATCAAAACAACCTACACGTCATGATCAGGTCCATTATTCTCTCAGGATTAAGAGTTCATGCAAATAGGAGTCGTGAGATTTATTATTCATTTGACAGTCGTTAGGAGAATAATAAATCTCACAGCGGTCTAGTTCAATATGTCTTAACTCTTAAAACATATCAACATATCAACTAGAAGTCTCCACTTCCATGATCAAGACAAATCATCTTAGTTGATATGTTATAGTCTTCGCAAATGAAATGCCCAATTTCATCACCGACTACGAACCAAAATTATGAGTTTACAAAGAACTTGTGATCTATATCTTCTGTGACTAAATCACATAAATCACATACTATGCATCTCATGGACTATATGATAATGTCCAAATATTCATGTTACCATTATTTTAGATAATAATCATAAAGAAACTTTATTAATCACAACATTAAGTCATACATAATGTCATACATAATAACATACATAGCATCATACAATAGGATTTAAGGGCACTAATCCTAACATGTATCGCATACAAGACATACGCAATGGAAAATTAATGGATCTACTTCATTCGCAATTAATAACATGTACTATGTAAATTTCTAAATATAAGAACAAGAAAGTGTGCATTGGTGCGGTGAAATTCAAAACTAAAGATTAGAAGTACTTGGGAAAACTCTTAATCTTTACTCCAATTCCATTTGTGCCCAAGAAATGTGGTCTCTCAATCAATTTATATGTATGTGTTCAAGAGAGAATAAGAGAGTGGCTTACACTCACATACACATCATTTCATTCTCTTATTAAAATTCTGTATGTTTCTCTCCTTATAACTGATTATCTAATTGGCTAGCCTTTTAGGCCATTCCAATTGAGCTTTAGTATATGGCTTGGAGTGGGACCAAAAGGGAACAAATAAGACACTAACTCCATTGTGTTTTGGGCTTTTCTATCAACTCTTGACAATCCCAAAATTACCATTAATTATATTTAATACCACTATATAAATATAATTACATTCTAAGCCTTATTAATAAATTATATCCCAAGACTTTATTATACATACAACCCCTTCATTAAAATATTCGTAGTAATACAAAGTCATAAATGATGACTGCCACTTTAAAGATTATTATATCTTAATCCTTGAGTACCTGGTTTAATCCTTTAAGTTATTCATCATATATTTATGAAATCCAATTTCATAAATATATACTTTTGTAACTATTTACTAAAGTGATTAGGCCTAACACTCTGAATAACCAAACACATTAAACTTATCTTAAGGAAATATTTTATATCTCAGTTAAGAGATTATGAACTCCATCTTGAGAATATATGTTCCTTCAACACTAAATGTGGCTACCCAACATATTGAGGTTTTGATCGTGACTTTAGATCTCACTCCTGATATATCAAAGCAACCTACACTTCATGATCAGATTCATTATTCTCTTAGGATTAAGAGTTGATGTAAATAGAAATCGTGATATTTGTTACTCATTTAACAGTCGTTAGTAGAATAATAAATCTCACAGCAGTCCAGTTCAATATGTCTTAACACTTAAAACATATCAACATGCCAACTAGAAGTCTCCACTTCCATGATCTAGACAAATCATCTTAGCTAATATGTTATAGTCTTCGCAATTGAAATGCCCAATTTTATCACCGACTACAAACTAAAATTCTGAGTTTACAAAGAACTTGTGACTTATATCTTCTGTGACTAAATCTCATAAATCACATACTATGCATCTCATGGACTATATGATAAGGTTCAAATATTCATGTTATCATTATTTTAGATAATAATAAAACAACTTTATTAATCATAACATAATGACATACATATTATTATACAATAGGGTTTAAAGGGCACATATCTTAACACCTCTTTCCCACTCAAAGCATCCAAGAGAGCACTACAATGCTTGTAAGAAGCCATAAGCAAGCCCCATACCATTACATAAGCTTAAGTCAAAGCTCAATCTTCTTCCTCTTTCTCTTTAGGTTCCGTGGGTTTGGACCCTTCTCCTATGTCCCTACCAGGATAATCCTTCTCCAAAATGGATGGTTTATAGTGTTTCCCACTCCTAGTAATATTAGCCACATTGTCCTTTATGATTCCTTTATTTAGTTCAGTCATTCCTTTGAGGAGTATCCCCCACACAGCCACCACGTTCTTCAAAACCTCATCTTCTTCACCTTATATTCCTTGGACTTCTACGATATTAACTTCCATGGTCTCTATCAACTTTGAACAATCCTACTCATTCTAATTGATTTGCACCCAATTTTGATATGCAGGAGAAGCTCTATGATAATCAGGCAAAGGGTTCTTCCTAATGCTAGGCTTAATGATGATGTTGGGATTTAGGAAGGTTCCATTGTCTATGAGGTCTTGTATCTCGTGTTTAAGGTGGAAGCAATTGTCGATTTTGTGGCCAAATTTCTGATGTAAGTGACAATACTCATTGAGTTTCCAAGTAGGAGGTATGGGATTAGGCATAGGTGTAGGATTTAGAGGCTTGATGAATCCTTTGGAAGATAAGTTCTCATATACTTGGGCAAAAGTCATTCCTAGGTCAGAAAATTCTCAGCGGGCTTTCTTTGTAAAGTTTGGGTATGCTAAGGTTTCTTGAGGCATGATGGCACTTACATTCATGGGATTGGGAGCTTTAGAGGTAGTCGTTCCTCCTCCATATGCCTTCTTGATTAAAGGTTTGCTTTCTCCCTTCTCCAATTGTCCATTGTTGATGGCATCCTCTATCCCAGTTCCACAATCACACAACTCTCCAAAAGAACTAATAGGCAATGACAAGAGCCTATTATTATATGCCGGAAGAAAATTCTTGATAATCATGTTGATTTGATCTTTCTCATTTGGCCTATTGACCATCCTAGATGCATTTCCCTTCCACCTTGTCATGTATTCAAAGAATTTTTCCCCTACTCCTTACTTAGTGGTCTCCAAGTCTCTTAAAGTCACATCAATCATGGTATTGAAGATTAATTAATCCACAAACAACTCTACTAGCCCATTCCATACCTTAATCTTGCTAGGATCCAAACTATGGTACCATCTTGATGCACCTCCCGTGAGTGAGAAAGGAAATGCAAGCAAAGTTTGCTTCTCATCCAATCCCTTCATTAAGGTAATGCTTAGGTACCTCCTAACATGTTGCTTTGGATCTACAATTCCGTCAAACTTTTCCGTATCGAAAATCTTGAACTTTGGAGGTAGTGCAATGGGAGTCTTGGAGCTTATACCCCCCATGTTATAAAGACAACCATCCATCCTTTGGGCCTTGCAAAAGGCTAGTTGCATTTTCTCCATCTTCTCTCTCATGGCTATGGTTTCCACTATGAGTTTCTCAAATTATTTGTTCCTTTCATAATCAACTTTATCCCTTTCATCCCAATCTTCCCCTTCTTCCTTATTAAGAACCTCTACTCGTGGGTTTGGCTTCTTCAATTTGGCCTCTTCTAGCTTAGTGAGGAGACTCCCTATTTTCTTAAGGGCATTAGTTTGCTCTTCCATTGCCTTGAATATCTTTTGTGCAATTTCATCACTAATTGGAGTGGCCATTAATGCTTGAAAGGATTCCCCTACTTGGAACTCTTCTTCTTGATGTGTGTCCTCAATTTGACCAAACGCCTTCCATTCTTTTCTTGAGTCCAAATTGGAGTAGGGATGTGTTTTCTTGACTTTGGTGGTGCAATGGTGCCTGAAAAGAAGTCTCATTTTTATTAAGTCCATATCCCAATTAAAAGGTTCTTTTTGTTTTTAGGTGTCCTTAAAAAATCTTTTAACTCCATTTTAATGAAGGCCCAATTACAAAATCACTCAATTTCCTCTCATGGACATTGCCGCTTGTTTCATTGGGCTTTGGTCCATTTACAACAAATGCTCTCACCTTTCCTTCATGGGCTTTCATTAGAATGTACTTAGAGAATTTCAACCTTTTGTCTCAAACATGGGCTTACAATATATTCATCACCTTTGAGCTCTTCCTTTTTTTTTATTTCAAGTTCTCATCATTTTGGGCCTAAGCATACAACAAAGAGGCCTAAGATATGGGAAGTTCATATTGACTTTTGTAGGATCTTGGATGCTAAGTCCATAGCATACTTGTTACCTTAGGCCCAAAGTCCTCTTTTTCAAAAGGGCTTTTGGATTTGGGCTTATGATAGCAATTAGGCTATGGTCTTGTGAACCTTTCAAGTCAAGACATACCTTTGGATTTAGGGATAAGCCTCTTGCATGCGAGAACTTCTTTTCTTTTATCCCATTTGTCTTAGGGTAAGCCATAACTTAAGGGTCATCCTTCCACTTTTACATCTTTTATTTGTCCTTTAGACTTACGTAAGTACAAGATATATGGTTGAACAAACAATAAATATATAAAGGGTATCCTCTTTTTGATAGGATCTAGGATCTCTCTAAGTGTGGGTAAGCTCTTTAAAGCTAAAGGGATAGATAAGTAGGTCACTCACAACTAGATGGGCCATGATTCCAACTGAGGGCCTAAATAGATCTTCATGTATTGGTCGCAAACTGTTAACATACTCAAAGCCCATCATAGGCAATGGCACACATTGTGAGTGTACGATTTTAGACCCCTTAAAACACAAGTTGTTTAACCTAGTTATTTATGCTCTGTTTGTTTTGACGTAAAATATTTACAAGAAAATATTTTCTCATTTTACAGTGTTTGTTTTGCAGTAAAATATTTTCAGTCAACCAAATCAACTCAAGCAAATTTGTGAAAAATATTTTACACTTAAAATTTTGGTAAAATATTTTACAATTTCTCTCTGACTCTCACCCGACAACTCTCAGGCTATCTATTCTCTCCTTTTCCTGCTATCTCTTCTATCCCTCTCAATTTTCTCTCATTCTCAACCTAAACCTTCTCTCCCAAAACCTAGTGGCAACACCCACTAACCAGCTCAACCCAACAGCGGGGCCACCCACCCACCAGAGCCACTCACCGACCAGTGCTACCCACTGGCAGCGCCACCCATCGACGACCACTGCCTCTTTTGTGGTGCCGATCGGTGATAAGGTCGGAAATGGGGTGAGTCGTCATCAGATCTAAGTGCCAGTGTCCCTTTCGATGGTGGGGTTGGTTGTCTGTGATAGGTTTTAGTGGACTGGGTCATTGGTGTTGGGTTTTGATGGGCTGGGTTTGGTGTTTTCAGGTTTGGTTTTGAGGTTGGTGGCCAGAACAACTGCTATAGTTGTGGTGGTTCGTGGGTTTTGATGGTGGCTGAATAAGAATGGGTTTCATTGATCTTTGATTTTGGAATTTTTGTTTTCATTTGGGATTGTTGCTTCCTGTTGGTGGTTGTTGTTGTGGTGGTGTGGCCGTGTGAATGGTGGTGTGTAGTCTGGTGGCAGCAAGGCAGTGATGGCTTTTTTTTTTTTCCCAGGTGGTTAGTAGTGGTGGTTTGCTTGTATTTGGAGGCAGGTGGCTGTTTAAATTTTCAAATGTCAAATCTTGCCAAACACTTAAAAATGTTTTCAATAAAAATATTTTACAGTAAAATCTTTTACATGTAAAATATTTTACATTTGAAAATATTTTACATCGAAACAAACAAAGCATTAGCCAAGTGATTACTTAGATAAATTATTCAAATCTAGGTTAACATAATCATATCATATCATGTAAGTAATGCAGAAATATAAAGAACACACGATATGATAACTCAAGAAAACCAAGCCCGTAAAAAACTTGGGGAGGATTTAACCTAGCTATCCTCAAGGTAAAATCGATCCACCATGAAAGAATTGAAGTTTTAACAATAGAACTTAGACCACCAACATCTTATTGGTACCTCATGTAGAAAACTTACTACCACGACCACATGACAGCTCCGAGTCCATGAACTACTTCTTTCCTTGATCCACTGCAACCATAAGTTCTCCCACTTGTGACTTTGAGACTTTACTCAAAGGTTTCAAATCTTCTTTAAATTCTTTATGTAGCAACTAAAGCGATCACAAAGTTCTTGACATGAATCTTGATCTTGATAACCCTAAGTGTGTATGAAGGTAAACACCTCTAGATTTCACAAAAGATTCAACACACAGCACATCAACAACCTCTAAAACATAGCTAGGGTTTTTTCGTTTATACTTGGAGTAAAATATAAAACCCTACATGTCAAACCAAGCTTGGGCTGAGTTGGAAATTCTGCAGAAAAAATAATCTGCACGAGGTTTGATCGATCGAGCCTTGTAGATTTAGACAAATAAATCCTGCAATCACTCAATTCCAACTTTACAAATAAACACACTTTAAGCAGCCTAAATATAGACTCTAAGTTTTGATCATGGCTTGCCAACACATTACACATTGAAGCTCTAATACATTTAGTTCCTAAAGTCTTAGAATCTAACAGTAAGTTAGTAGGATGAACTTCGAAAGACTTGGGCCCTAATGGAGCCTTCCATCTTCCCACTCTTCACCAACCGAGGTTAAGGGACAAACAAACCATGTGAAGTGTGTGCAAACAAATATTGAATAAGCCTTTGTTAAAGATAAGACATAGGACACATAGGAATTAAACTCACAATCCCCAGTGGAGTTGCTACTATGGACGCCAGAGGGGGGGTCAAAATGGAGTCGCCACCTAGTTTTTGCAATGGTCTAGGAACCACATATATAGTGCCCTTTAGAGGAAGGACCTTTTGATCTTACTATCAGAGATATGAGTTTGGAGTTAAGGTATGGTCTTGGGAAGGTGTTAGGCACCTAAAACCGCCCAACCCTAAAGTTAGCTTCCCATCATTGTGTCTTATGTCTTAATCTTATTAAAGACACACTCAATACTTGTATCTAACTCTCACACATGCTAATCCTACATCTAACAATCAATATGGCATTAAACATCCCTAACCATACATCTATCATGCTTGCAAACAAAGCCTACCATATATCTAATCATGCGTATCACTTCATCAAAGACCCTAGCATTCATCTAGCATAACATCTCTTAACATTCATCTAGCATACATCTCAACCAACCTAGCATTCATCTAATCATGGTATCATATCATATTCAAGGCAGCAACATGTAACATTAAAGATCAAAAGGAGGAACAAAGACAAACCAAAGCATGTCATCATCCAAGGCATCAAGATCACAATTTTCATCAAGGCTAAGCAAGATCATATCAAAGGCATAAACATTACAAATGCATGACTTACCCTTCACTTACCTTTATGCATAAGCATGTGAATGCATGTTCCTGTCATCAAAACAATAAAAAAAAAATTAAAATTAAAATTAAAAAAAAAGAAAGAAAGAAAGATAAATCTTAATTCTAACATATGATAGCAAACCAAGCAATTAAACATGTGAAACATAGGCATTAATAGCATAAAAAAAATTAAATAAATAAAGGAAGCTAAACAAACAAACATGTGAAAGTAGAAGCAAAACATTCAAAAATAAAAATTAGGGTTTCTGGGCAGTGGCTTGCGCACGCAAGAACAAGCCTACATATGCATAATCAAGCCTACGTACGCAATCAAGATTATACGTACCCAGGTTCTTGCCCAAAAACCCTAAAAACACCAAAAACAAGGCAAAACCTCAAAACAGGAATTCTAACAACCTAACATGCATTTAAAACATACAAAAACGTAAACCTAGACTAGAAAAGCATATCAAGACATGGTATAACAAAAAACAAGACAAGCAGAAGAATTAAAAATAGAAAATAAAGGAAAAGAAAAAGAAAGGTTTAAAAGTAATACCTCAAAGAAAAGCTCTTCAAACTTTATTTTTTACCATTTCCTTCAGTCAAATCTATTCACAATTCAATGAAAAAGTGATTAGTAAAGATTAAACTCAAAGATCAAGGCCAGAAAAGGCCCTAATCAAAAGAAAATTTACTTAAGGGTGTTTTGTGAAAAACTCTCTTTTAATTCACTGTTTCTAGTGAATCGTAGTGTTTTCTCGTGGTATTTCTGTGTGTTTTGAAAATATATCATGTAAGGCTACTTATAGTGTGAAAAAAGGGGTTTGGAACGATCCCCAGACGATGTGGGATTCATTCCAAACCTCAACATAAATGCATAAAACTTGCCTTGTATAACTTTCTAGAAATCACTATGCGTGTGCAAGATTAAGCTTGCGTACACATGCAAAAAGCCACGTACGCAGGTTGATTCATGTGTACGCATAGTAAGGGTTTCCTTTGGTCTTACTTTTCAAAAATTAATTTATTTGTTGATTAAAAGTTATATTTTTAATTTTAACACTTCTCAAGTCAATTAACCTGATTAGGCCTTAAACCAACCTCGGGTCTTAGAATTCAACATCATTGGGGAACAAGGGCCGGAGTCTTAAAGGTTACAAAATGTGGTGTCTACAAATCCTATGGAAGCAAAAATCAAGAGAGCTATGGCTGAAAGAAGGGGATAGAAATATGAAGTTTTTCCACCTCTCTACAACTATCAAAAGAAGGCATAACAACATAGATGCGATCAAGTCTAAGGAAGGTCAGTGGGTAACCAACTCAAATCAAATCAGACAACTCTTTTACACCTCATTCAAAAAAAATGTTTATAGAGGAGGAAGTTAACTTCCCTGAGCAGCTGGACAACCTCATGCCCCATTGTATATTTGAAGAGGAAAACACGATTTTAAGGAAGATTCCAACTCTAGAAAAGATTAAGGAGACACTTTTTCAGATGTAGGACATAAAAGCTCCTAGCCCAGACGATTTCCTAGCACTGTTCTATAAAGAATTCTGGCCCACAATTGGTGATTCAATTACTCAAGCAGTCATTTCCTTCTTTAAAAGTGGCAGTATGCCTAAGGAAGCTAATAGCTCCCTCATTGTTTTAATTCTAAAAACCTCCAACTCTTCCACAGTCAACAACTTCTGACCCATAGGCCTTTGTAACGTGATTTACAAGATCGTATCTAAGCTTCTAGTTGCAAAGCTAAGACCACTTTTACACAATTATTTTCCCATGCCAATCTATGTTCATCCTAGGGAGATGGATCATAGAAAATCAGGTTGTGGTGCATAAGCTTCTCCACAACTTCAAAGTAAGGAAGGTCAAAACCGATTTCATGGCTATTAAGTTTGATCTCCAAAAAGCTTATGACAGAATCAATTGGAAGTTTATCCAAGCTGTGCTCACCAACATAGGGTTCAATAATGTCTTTATTAATTGGATTGTGGCTTGTATCTCATCCGTCTCCTTTGAGGTGCTAGTTAATGGTGGTAAGTCAGATCAGTTCAAGTCTAGTAGAGGTTTGAGGTAAGGCAACCCTCTGTCTCCGTACCCGTTTATTTTGGGGCAAGAGGTTCTTTCAAGAATGCTCAAAAGGGAGCTTTGCATTGGCAATATAAGTGGAGTTAAAGAAAGTGTAAGAGGACCAACCTTAACACATGTTATGTACATAGACGATATCGTACTATTCTTTAAGGCAACCAGGAATGATGCTAGATCCCTAGTCGCTTGTTTGGATAAGTATTGTATTTGGTCTGGACAGAGCATTAATAAAAGCAAGCCCGGTATTTTCTTCTCAAAGCATTCTAGAGCAAGTAACAGAAGAAACATAAAACAGTAGCTTCAAATGAAAAGTCCCAAAAAAGACGTGTATCTTGGGGCACCCTTATTCTTGACTAGGTCATTATCAAAAGATTTCAAATTCCTTTTAAGAGAAGCTGGAAGCCAAATTGTTAGGGTGGAGAAGCCGATGTCTATTCTGGGCTGGTAGATGCACACTCATAAATTTAGTAGCCCAAGCCATCCCCAACTACACTTTATCCTCTCTCAATGTCCTGGCCAAAAACTATGACAAGTTGGACTCATTATCTAGGAGATTTTGGAGGAAGCCCAAAGATAAAGATTGTAGGTTCATTGCCAGGAATGCGTGGGACAAACTCTTCTATCCTAAAAGCATGGGTGGCCTTGGTTTCAAAAAGGCAAAAGATTAAAGTAGCATCCTCAACATGGAAAGCTATAGAAGCAACCAAAAATCTCATTAAAAAAGGGGCTTTCTTTTTGCTAAGAGATGGGAAGTCTATTAATGTTTGGACAGACCCATGGGTGCCTTAGATTGAAGGCTTCAAGCCACAGCCGAAAGTTGAAGAATATACCCAGCTTCCTATCAAAGTATATCAGCTCTTCGACCCCTCCTCCAAAACCTGGAATGCAAATATGGTAAATGAAATATTCACCCCTATTGCTACTCATGCTAACCATGTTGCTCCTAGACAATATAGACTAATCTAGCTACTGGACTCAAAAGGAATTTTCTCTGTCAAATATGTCCACAGAGTTTCTTTTACCCGATCAAACAGTGATGATCAACCCCAGGCCCATTGGAAGAAACTGTCGAAAGCCAGGTTCCCTGAACATCTTAAAATGCTTACCTAGAGGATTAGCGCTAATGCTATCCCCACTAGAGCAAACCTGCAGCGAAGGCTTCAAAATGTTGATCCGATTTGCATTCTTTGTAACTCAGGTGAAGAAACTAGTATCCACCTTTTCTTTGAATGCCACTTTGCTAGAGCTCTATGGGCATCCGCGTGCTAGGGCCTCAAAATAGCTAACTGTAGATACCATATTTTGTACTCCTTACGACTTGGGCTCCTGTTCTCTAATGATAGTAAAATACTAAAGCCTAAGGTTGGTTTAGGGCTCGATCAAATTGAAATTGACTTGAGGAAGGTTTTTTATGAAAAATATAACTCTTTTATGAGCTAAACAAAACTATTTTTGGAAAATAAAGGCCATGGAAACTCTAAGGCATGCATACCTAGACACGCGTATGCATACACATGCTCCAGGCCTGCGTATGCAAGCTTCATGAATGCGTATGCATACACAGGCATGCGTACACATGCTAGAGTTCCAGAAACTATGAAAGGCAAGTTTTCTGCATTAAAGCTGAGGTTTGGAATAAATCCCACATCATTTGGAACTTGTTCCAAACCCCCATTTTCTTAATATAAAATATTTTTAAAACACACAAAAAATCCTAAAGGAAAACCTAAGATTCACTAAAAATAGTGAATCAAAGAGGGAGTTTTTCACAAAACATTATCAAGTCAATTTTCTTTTGATTGAGACACATTCAAGTCTTGATCTTTGAGTTTTGAAGTTTACTAATCAATTTTATTTGGCTGTAAATAGATTTGGAGGTATAAGTTCTAAACTTTCTTTTTCATTTCTTTGCCTTTTCTTGTTTTAATCTTTCTGTTTTCTTTGTTTTTCTTGTTTATTTATGTTATAATATGTCTGCTTAACTTAGTTTTCTTTGTTTTATAGTTTAAAACATGTTAGGTTGTTAGATTTATCGTTTTAAATTTTCGCTCTATTTTTGTTCTTAATGTTTCTGGGTTAGGGTTTTGGGCGTGTATGCATACGCATGCTTCCTCATGCATACGCATACTCGAAGTATGCATACACATACAGCTAAGCTACATACGTAGGCCCTATGTATGCATACATGTACTCAAGCCCAAAAACCCTAATTCAACATTTTCTGCTTTTGTTTCTTTATTTTATTTGTCTAATATTTCTCTGTTCTAGCTTATTTTCACATGTATATGTCTTTGTTTCTCTGTTTGTTTGTTTGTTTACCTTTAACAGGTTAGATTAGGGTTCACTTTTTATGTTTTCTTTACTTTGCCATAAATACGCATTCATATGTCCATGCATTGATGCATAGGTGCTGTGATGCAGTAAGATAAGTGAGGTAAGTCATGCATTCACATAAACATGCATTTGGTTGTGGATATGATGAATATGGTATACATTGGATGTGTATCCTAGGTTTGTCTTGGATATGATAACATGATTGCTTGATCTCCACATGCTTATGTTTCTGCCTTTGTAATGTATGCTTGTTTGTTTGCTGCCTTGGATGAAATATGAGATGAAATGTGTTGATAGGAATATGCTAGGGTTTGTGATGTGATGATATGCACGATAGATGAATACTAGGCTTAATGTGATTTGTCATGATAGATGTATGTTAGGGTCTTTGGGATAATTGATGCCATGTTGATTGTTAGATGAATGTTAGTGTGTGTGTGTGTGTGTGTGTGTGTGTGTGTGTGTGTGAGTTCCAAATGCAATATTGAACATGCCTTTAATGAGATTAAGACGTAAGATACAATAAGTGGAAGCCAACCCACCGGTACTCTAATAGTAAGATCAGTCTTTCCTCGTAAGAGTGTTATATATATGGTTCCTAGACCTAAACTAGGTGGTGACTCCATTTCTTTTCTCCACCCCGATCCACTCGGCCAAGGCATACTCCCCTCCAAGCGCATTGCACCCACAGTGGTGATTCCACTGGGGATAGAGAGTTTGATTCCAATGTGTCCTATTTCTTAATCTTGATAAAGGCTTGTTCAATACCTTTTTACACATACTTCACTTGGCTTTTTTATCCTTTATACGCCAGTTGGTGATGAGTGGGAAGATGAGTACACTCCATTCGAGCCAAAGTCTTTCGAAGTTTATCCCACTAATTCACAATCTATGCCATTGCCTATGATGGGCTTTGAGTACGTTAACTGTTTGCCACCAATCCACAAAGGTCCACTTAGGCCCTCGGTTGGAATCATGGCCCACCTAGTTATTAGTGACCTATTGATCTGTTCTTTTAGCTTTAGAAAGCCTACCCACACTTAAGAGAGATCCTAGATCCTATCCATTAAAGGGTGCCCTTTTTATATCTCTTGTTTGTTCAGCCATATATTTTGTGTTCACTTAATTCTAAAGGAAAAATAAAATACGTAAAATTTTGAGGATGACCCAAAAGTTATGGCATACCCTAAGATATTGGGATAAAAGAAAAGAAGTTCTCACATATAAGAGGCTTACCCCAAAATCCAAAGGAATGTTTTAACTTGAAAGGTTCATAAGACCATAGTCTAATTGCTACCATAAACCCAAATTAAGAGGCCTCTTGAAAAAGAACCTTAGGCTTAGGGTAACAAATATGCTATGCACTTAGCATCCAATATCCTACAAAACCAATATGAAATTCTCTAATCTTGGGCCTCCTTGTTGCATGCTTAAGCCCAAAATGATGAGAAATTCATGGACTTTGAAAGGAAGGCTACAATATATTCTAGCTAGAAGACTACTTTAAGAAACAAAATGATGATAATGAATGGAAAAAGAAGGGCCCAAAGGTGATGGATACATTGTAAGCCCATATTTGAGACAAAGGGTTGAAAATCTCTAAGCATATTCTAATGATAGCCCACAAGAGTAAGATGAGAGCTTTATTATAAATGAACTAAAGCCCAATGAAACAAGGGGGCAAGGTTCATGAGAGGAAATGGAGTGATTTTGTAATTGGGTCTTCATTGAAATGGACTTATAGATTTTTCTAAGAACATCTAATAAAAAAAAGAATCTTTTAACTGGGGGCATGTTCTCACCAAGTCCATTAAACTTTCCTAGCTTTCCACATACCACGATGTCTGACAAATTGATCTAAGAAGATATCAATCGTGTGATAACCGAAGGAATAGTTCATTTTCTTCTACCAGAATTCCTACCACAGCTGAGGAGCGCTCCCAAACCTTGGACCTTTAAAAGGGCCCGAGACAGGAAATGCAGGATCATAGAAAGATCATGATTGGCTAGAATGGACCTTAATAACAGGGACAACTCAAGTAACCCCAGCCTGCTTTATGCTTGAGCACAACACAGACCCGCCTTTCGATGACGATCAATACCTTGTCTTGGCCCAAGATGAAGATGAGGAAGAGGAGGAGGACGATGGAGTGATTAGCTATTGCAGCAGAGATGACGGCGACTGGTTTTTTAACGAGGGAGAGGGAAGTTTCCCCAATGAAGGAGATCTCCTATGTGACATAACCAAAGCTATAAGCGTGTGGGGACCTTTAAAAGATGAGGACTGGTCCATAAAATTGAAGACTTTGTTCAAAGAGAAGGATGAGAAAGAAGGTGGCGTGCCTTAAAAGAAAGGAAGGACGAAATTCATCATGGACAACTTAATAATTGGACTTAGGTTGGGTTTTCTAAGAATGTGGAAATGATTTTTATAATGCAAGTTCAAGTGTACTTTTCAACATTTTTAATAAGATGAATTTTGATTCAGCTTATTTTGATGAGTCCCATAATATTGAAATTCTACACTTAAATGATTCTAATGAATTTGAAAATGAAGTTAATAAACAATTGGAAAATTAATTTGAACTTATGGAACTAATTTTTGAAATTCTTAATTTGGGCAATGATGAGAATCCATGCTTAATTAAAATTGGTTCGACCCTAAATGAAAAAGAAAGAAAAGATCTCAAAGAGCTTCTCACAGAATTCCAAGAAGTATTTGCATGGTCCTATGAAGATATGTCTGGCATTGATCTTGAGATAGCCCAGCACCACATTGATACTCATGCTCACATGGTACCTATCAAGCAAAAGTTAAGGTGTATGAGAACCGAATGTCTCCTCAAGATCAAGGAAGAGGTCACAAAATAGCTATAGGTAGGATTCATCAAACCCATACACCAAGCTAATTGGATAGCCAATGTTGTGCTTGTACCCAAGAAGGATGGAAAGGCAAGGATGTGTGTGAACTATAGAGACTTAAACAAGGCTTACCCCAAGGACAATTTCCCCATCCCTCATATAGATGTCTTAGTGGATAATACCGCTGGCAGTGCCTTGATGTCTTTTATGGTTGGATTTTCGAGATATAACCAAATCAAGATGGCTCCTAAGGACATGTCTAAAACTACCTTCACCATAGAATGGGGAATCTATTGTTATACCGTGATGTCATTTAGGCTCAAGAATGCGGGTGCAACTTAGTACAGAATGGCTACAACTTTGTTTATATGACATGATGCACAATGAGGTAGAGATGTATGATGACATGATCGTGAGGTCCAAAGATAGAAAAGGCCACATAGGACTGTTACAATACATCAGTCGATTCATTGCCAAGCTCACCTCCACTTGTGAGCCCATCTTCAAACTTCTAAGGAAGAATGAACCCCATGCATGGAATGATGAGTGTAAAAAAGCCTTTGAGCGCATTAAAGAATATCTTCTCCATCCACCCATATTAGTACCCCCGAAGTACGAAAAGCCGTTACTACTCTACCTCTCTATCATAGAAGATGCGGTGGGGAGTATGCTTACACAAGAGGATGATGACAAGAATGAGAGGGTCGTATACTACTTAAGTAAGAGACTCCATGATTATGAGACTAGATACACACCCATAGAGAAGTCATGCTTTGCTCTCATATGGACCATAAAAAAATTGAGGCACATCATCCCACCTTTCCAAGTATGGATAGTAGCTAGAATGGACCCTTTGAAGTATTTATTTGAGAAGCTTACCTTAAGTGGAAGGTTGTCGAGATGGTTGATTCTATTGGCAAAATTCGATTTAAAGTATATGGCAAGAAAAACTATCAAAGGTAGCACGGTGTCAGATTTCTATGTCGAGAACCCCATTGAAGGAGAGAATGGTAAGGAGGGTTTTCTAGATGAGGATATTTTGGACATCAAACTAAGGGCATGGAAAATGTATTTCGATGGAACTGTGAACTAATATGGAAATGGGATAGAAGTACTCTTTATCAACCCCAATGGATCCCATGTACCTTTGGCTGTCAAGTTGAACTTCGAGGCGACCAACAACATTGCAGAATATAAGGCTTATATTGCCAAAATGGAAGCCCTTCAAGAGTTAGGGGTAAAGGAGACAAAAGTCTTTGGAAATTCAACTTTAGTCATAGCCTAAGCACAGATATTAGGAAGGTTAAAGAGGAACACTTGAAATCTTATCAACAATATTTAGAGGATTTAGCCAAAACCTTTAACAAGATTGACTACACTATCATCCTTAGGGCTCAAAATTAGTTTGCGGATGCCTTGACTACCTTAGCCTTTATGGTTGAAATACCCGAAGGAGTAGGGACACGACCCTTACACTGTGTTTGGTTGGAGTGAAAATAGAGAGGATGGAAAACATAGGGAGGAAAATAGGGTGGAAAATAGTGTTTTCCACTATTTGGCAAAGGAGAGAAAATGGGGAGGAAGGAAAACCTGGGAGAAAGTTTTCTCTCCCGGGCCCACAATTTTCATCCTCCCAAATCGAGAGGAAAATCAGGAGAGGAAAGTGCTGTGAAAGCACTTTTACCCAAATACCCTCTCCCAACGTCCACAACAACCCAACGCGGCAAAATAAGAAGGAAGCAGAAAATAACCACCAAACCCAGCACCACCACCAAACACCGGAACTTAGCACAGAAAACTAAAACATACCACAATCAAAACAGAAACTCAAAACCCAATCAAAAGATTTGAAACACAAAAACAATCTTTCTCATAAGTCTAATGAAATCTGAACAATAAAATAAAACTAATCAAACCAAAATAAATAAAAAAAAACATGTAGGCCGATCTGTGTAGAACGCCGATCTCCACTTCTCTGCCAGTGATCTATGTGGGTATGAGAGAGAATTTGTTTGTGTGAGAGAGATAAAGAAAGAGAGATCTTCTGCTCTGGAGTAGACGAAGAGAAGAAAAGAAAAAAGAAAAAAGAAAAGTGAAGAGAGCACTAGTGGAGTAGACGAAGAGAAGAAAAGAAAAGAAAAAAAAAGAAGAAGAAGAAGAAGAAAAGTGGAGAGCACCAGTGGAGTAGACGAAAAAAAAAAAAAAAAGAAGTAGAAAAGTGGGGAGCACCAATGGAGTAGACGAAGAAGAAAAGAAAAGAATGAGTAAAGTGAAGAAAGGTTAGACCCAGTGCCAGAGAGCAAAAGAAAAAAGAAAAGGGAAGATAGAGATAAGGGAAAGGTATGGAGGAGAAAAAAAGAGAAAAAAAAAGAAAAGGAACGTGTGGATAAAAAAAATAAGGGAAAAAAAAATAAAGAAGAAGAAATTAAAATTGAGAAATGTCACTACAATATTTTCACAATATTTTCATAATAAATTTTAAATTGTGGGTTGTTACTAACTAATACTGATAAAAAAAAATATTTAAGTGATGTGTTCAAATTAAAATCAGTAATAACTTACCACATATGATTTATTATGAAAATATTGTAAAATGTTGAGGACGTAGTACATTTTTTTTTTCAACGTGACCTAATCAAGTTGTACATTATTGTAATTTTAACATTATAATAATAAAAATAATAACATAAATTTATATATATGATGTGGTAAATTTTATATTATTTAATGAATATAAATAAATTTATTTCTTACCTATTATGTAACAAGGGTATAATAGTCAATTTACATAAATTACATTTTCCATCCTTCCCTTTTTCTCTCCAACCAAACAAAAGAGTTTTCCATCATCCCACTTTTCCATCCCTCCAACCAAACACATAAGAGGGAAAACTAAATATTTTCCTTCCTCCCACTTTTCTATCCTCCCACAATTTTCCATCCTCTCACTTTTCCACTCCTCCAACCAAACAAAGCCTTAGAGATTGAACAAAGTTATGAGTTGGTACACAAAGGGAGGATATACTCTTCAATCATAGCTATAAAAGAAGAAGGAATTCCTTGGTATTATGACATCATGAAGTTCTTAGAGTTAGGAGTGTACCCTGACAGTGCCGATAAGAGAAAGTGTCATTTAATTAGGATGATGGCGATATCCTATGTAGAGGTAAACTCTATAAGAGATCCTATGATTGTATACACCTTCATTGTCTAAAGGAAGAAGAAGCCGAAAGAGTCATGGAGGAAGTTCATCATGGAACTTGTGGTCCCCACAAGAATGGGAGGATGTCAGCAAAGTAAATCCTAAGAATGGAATACTATTGGAATGCAATGGAGACCGATTGTGTGGATTTTGTGAAAAGTGTTGGGGTTTATGCCCTAAAATCTAATTTATTGGCATGTTATAAATAATTAAGTTGTTTAATTATATGAGACTATATATGAACTAATAGGACATTATCTTAGTCCATGAGATGCATAGTATGGGATTTATGTGAAAAGTCACAGAAAGATATAAATCACAAGTTCTTTGTAAACTCAGAATTTTAGTTCATAGTCGGTGATGAAATTGGGCATTTCATCTGCGAAGACTATAACATATCAACTAAGATGATTTGTCTTGATCATGGAAGTGGAGACTTCTAGTTGATATGTTGATATGTTTTAAGAGTTAAAACATATTGAACTGGATCGCTGTGAGATTTATTATTCTCCTAACGACTGTCAAATGAATAATAAATCTCACGACTTCTATTTACATCAACTCTAAATCCTGAGAGAATAATGAACCTGATCATGAGATGTAGGTTGCTTTGATATATCAGGAGTGAGATCAATAAATTATGGTCAAAACCTCAGTATGTTGGGCAACCGCATTTAGTGTTGATGGAACATATATTTTCAAGATGGAATTCATAAACTCCTAACGGAGATATAAAATATTCCCTTGAGATAAGTTTAATAGGTTTGGTTATTCAGAGTGTTGAGCCCAACCACTTTAGTAAGGAGTTACTAAAGTATATATATTTATGAAATTGGATTTCATAAATATATATTGAATAACATAAAGAATTAAACCGAGTACTCAAGGATTAAAATGTAATAATCTTCAAAGTGGCAGTCAATATTCATGACTTTGTATTACTACGAATATTTTAATGAAGGGGTTGCATGTACAATAAAGTCTTGGGATATAATTTATAGATAAGGCCTAGAATGCAACTATATTTATATAGTGGTATTAAATATAGTTAATGGTAACTTTGGACTTGTCAAGAGTTGACAGAAAAGCCCAAGGCCCATTAGAGCTAGTGTCTTATTGGTCCCTTTTGGTCCCACTCCAAGCCACATACTAAAGCCCAATCGGGAAGGCGCAAAAGGCTAGCCCAATTAGATAATCAGTTATATATATAAGGAGAGAAACATACAGATTTTCATAAGGCTTTTTCATGAGACTTTTCATTAAGTCTTTTCATGAGAGTTCTCATAAGGAATAAAATGTTTTTATGTGAGTGTTGGACACTCTTTATTCTCTCCTTGGAAACTGATTAAGAGACCACACATCTTGGGCATCAAGTGGAATTGGAGTAAAGATTAAAAGTCTTCTCAAGAACTTCTGATCTTTGGTTTTGAATTTCACTACACTAAGGTACGCATTCTTGTTCTCTAATTCTGAAACTTACGTAGCACATGTTATCATTTTCTAATGAAGTAGATTCGTTTTTTTCCGCTACGCACATCTATTTTTCCAACAAATGGTATCAGAGCCAGGTTTTCAATTTCGAATCTGTATAACATGTTTTGTGAATTTTAGAATTAGAGATGATAGTTTCATATTGTTAGAAGATTATGCTTTTTAATTTTCTGCATGTTGTTGAAAGTATGATTTGATGAAAACTGAAATTGATGTTATGATGTTGTTTAAATTTAAATTTAAGTATGTTAAATTGAATCTTAAGGTTGTAGCATCAATAGAATTCAGTTTTGACATCAATCTCTGTCTGTAATGTTCATATATTGAATGTTTGTTCATGAAAAACGAAGAAAACTGCCTTAGAAAAATTCTGGAAATTCGAGTTTCACGTTTTTCGATCAATCGAACAAGTCAGAAGGTTGAGTTTGAATTTTTTAATTTTTTCGATCGATCGAGGGGCACATTGGATCAATCGAAAGAAAGAAAATCAGAAATTTTTTCTAAGTGTTTTCACATGTATAAAGAGCAATGCAATGTGTGATTAGATTACACATGGTTCTAACTAAAAGACCTAATGAGATCAAAGGTGTTAGTTAAATAGAACTCTTAGTCCTAAATAGTTTGGGACTTGTCTTTTAAGAAACATTCTAATGAGATTAGAATTGTTGTATGATTAAAAGTCTTTAACTTAATTTATTTTAATTAGAAGTTTTAATAAGATTAAAGCTTAATTAAAAGGTATATAGTTTCTAATGAGATTTGAATTCTTAATCAAATAAGTTAAGGATAGAGTTCTATAAAACTAATTTTTGATCCATTAGTGTTTAAGGGATCCTAAATAGTTTAGGACTTCCATTTTAGTTAGTGATTCTAATAAGATTAGAGTCTTCAACAAGTGCAAGGTTATTAGTTGTGATGGGATCACAATTATTTAAAGAAAAACCCAAATAATGAGTGGGAGTGCTGAAATAACCCTTTTGTTAAGTTTATTGTAATGTGGATAGATAACTTGTCTTGACTTCGAGTCTTGCATTCCATGTGGAGGGTATTTACTTCACGGATTACAAGGTTAAACTTCTTTGTGATTGCACGAATGTTCGTTACACTATTGTGACGTGACTTAGTTACATCACATTGAATTTAAACAATTAAACACATTTAATGTGTAGGGTTAAAATTGTGATTAGATCACAATGATTTCATCACAATCCATTTGTTTTAAAATTTCTAGTGGGAGAGAGATACAAGGGTTGGATCTCACGGCCTTCATTGTCAGTTCATAGTGGTGTGAGGTAAACATCTCGTCTTGGCCTCGAGCCTTGCATTCCATGTGGAGGATGTTTATTTCATAGTACTACAAGATTGAATTTCTTGGTTTATAGTGGTTTGATCAAACACCGTGTCTTAGCTTCGAGCTTTGCATTCCATGCGGAGGGTGTTTTTATCATGATACTACAAAATAAACTTATTAAAGGGATGAAATGTGGCTACACATGATTCTGGACAATGGTGTACACTAGACTAAGTTTGATAGTATCCTCTATGCTGAGTTCTTACTATTATTACTTAGAGGCTAAAGAAAAAGTGGCAAATTATTTTTGTTTGGTAAGAGTTACCGTGATAGCATTAATAATGAGAATAATTCTCACCTTATCATAGTGGTTGATATTCACTCTATGCTGAGGAATATTAATTGCGGGATTAGGTTGTCATTGCACCTAATATAATATGTTTTATGGGTTCCATATTATATGGTTATGGATGCAAAATGATAATGTCCTGGTATTTAAGTTCATTGTCTCAAAATAAAGTTGTCATAAATTTTGTTCTCTAGCTACTATTTTAGTTGAATCACATTAACTAAGAAATAATTTTGGACATGGTGCTTAAAGGAGCTAAAGTACATATTTATGTTTCAATTCGGCATTGTCATAATTTCCAATATATGATGCATTTATGGAAAATAGCTTATGATGTAATCATAGTCTCCATTGAAATGCTAATATCTTACATTGGCTTCTATCTCAATTGTGCTACTGCATGAGATGCAAGAGTTAGTACTAGACTTAGACTTTATATTAAGTCTAAATGAGATGTTTGGTATGAATCATATTAAGTGCTATGAAAGGCTTAAGGAGTTCCAATTCTAAATCATTTTATGAAAATATTTTAATTTTAAAATGTATTGGAATTCTTGGATGTAAAGATTAATTGTTAATCTCATATGGATATAATCCACAAGTCCTTGTTAGATTCATTGATCAATTCAGATTGTTTTGAAAATATTTTTTTTTATGTTATTTGAATTGATGAGTGAGTGCTACACAACGGAAGACATCCTAAAAGCTAAGGCTAAGATCAATATGATTTAATTCGAATTCTTAGCCTAAACCGAAAGGTAAGGGTGGTGAGAAGAGGAATTATAATACCAAATAGTTGGACAAGTTAGTTGCCTTAGTAGTTGCCAAAAGGAAATTAGACTCAAAAGTATGACCAAAGGAAAGTGTTTCTGGTTTGGTTAAACTAAGCTTTGTTCATGATTGTTTTCTAGATAGAGATTTACATGTTTTACTTTTTAAAGAGAAAGTTTTCATCCTTTGGTATTGTATGTTTTGGCACTTATGTCTAGATCTTATTAATCTAAATGATATTCAAGATTGGTGAAAGATGGGCTTTTAGAACCATTATTATGTTACATTCCCAATCTATGAATTCTATTTAGAGGATAATATGACCTAGGACTCCTTTATTGTAAAGGAATATAGTGTTAAGTCAGTGCATACATGAAGGAGGAATAAGACTCTTTTAGAAATAGTAAAGTACATGATAAGTATTTCCATTTGCTTATTTCTTTTGGAGATATACTCTAATAATTACTATACATTTTCTAAAATTGATTTCAAAAGTTTGTTCCTATGACATTTGTCAAATTGTGGATTGGGTGAAAACCTAGTATATGATACTTCCACTTTTGGAGATGTCCAGCATTTGTGCTAGAAAGGAAGTCTAACAAATTGAAATCAAAAGGTAGAAAAATGTGTGTTTATGATGGGTATCCAAAAGGAATTGCATAAAATTATTTTGGTAGTCATAAAGATTACAAGATGTTTGTAAAGTACAAATACAAAGTTCTTACAAGATGTTTGTAAAGTACAAATACAAAGTTCTTACAAGATGTTTGTAAAGTACAATTACAAAGTTCTTGATGATAACTATGTGAATAATCTTAAAGAATTGTTCTAGAAGAAAATGTCAGAATTTTTTGTAAGACAACTATAAAGTACATTTAGAAATGAGATGGTTGTATTAGATACATCACAAGGTATTATTCTATATATATATATATATATATATAGCTAGTACACCGGTACAATATCGTAGTGGGAGGATTGTAAATTCATACTTTTGGGATAAACTTTTGAAGTTATTCCAGAAGGATATGAATTTGATCCTCAGTCCTACGTAGAGGCAATAGATAATATGAATATGAATTATTGGATCAAGGTTATGTGAATAGAATTAGATTCTATTTAAAGTCTAGAACTTGTAGAGGCGCCTAAAGGCATTGAGCCTATTGTTCTCAAATAGGACTACAAGGAAATAAGATTGATAGATTTAAAGGTACAAACCTTCAAAGTCAAGACTAGTAGTGAAAAGATTTATTCAGAAAGAAATGGTTCAACTATGAAAAGATTTTTTCCTTAATAGTCAAGTTTGGCTCTATCTAGATTCTCTTATCCATTATATTTCATTAGGATGAAATATGGTAATGGATATCAAGAAAGTTTCATCTAGTAGCAATCTTGAGGAAGACATCTATATAATGTATCTAGACTTGTACATAGCAAAGAACCAATAGTGATTAGTATGTAAGTTGCTTAAATTCCATTTATGGACTAAAGCAAGCATATGAATCATAAAATATCATCTTTGATCAAGCAATCAAATTGTTTGATTTTGATCAAGTATTAAAAGGCCTTAGGTGTGTAAAGCTATATAGAATAATAAATCTCTTAATGTATGTTGATGACATTCTATCATTTAGAATGATGTAGAGTTATTGTCATCAATAAAGTTTTGTTGTCTAGTCCAGTATGATATATAATACTTGGGAAAGACTAGTCACATCCTAAGATTTAAACTTTGTTAAAATTTAGAAATTAGGATGTTAGGTCTATCTCAAACTGCTTAAATAGATTGGATTCTAGCCAAGTATAGCATGTAATACTTCAAGTAAGGATTCTTTCCTTTTAATTTTGAAGTTTCTTTATAAAGGATTATGGTCCTTAGATATATAAAAAGGAAGAGCATATTAAGATGATTCCTAATATCATGGATATAGGGAAGTCTTTATGCTATGCTATATACTAGGCTAAATATCTATTTTGCGGTGGGCATGCTAAGCAAATATCAATTGAATCAAAGATCACTTAATTTAGTGGGAGTAAAGCATATACTCATATATCTTAGGAGAATGAGGGATTATATGCTTGTCTACAAAAGTGAGGTTTTGATAGATACTGGATGTACAAACACTGACTTGTAGTATGATTATGATTCATGAAATTAGACTTCAAGATATGTGTTCATCCTAGGTGGTGAAGATACATATTAAGCGTAAGTATTATCTCATTAGAGAGATATAGGTACGTGTGAAGTAGTAGTAAAAAAAAAAAAAAATTTATGCAAAAAATCTGGCTGAAACTTGTTTCCAAGCCTTACCTTAGAGTGATTATGAATTACTCTAAAGGGAGATCAGTGTCGGATATATGGTAAATTGTCTTTGAGGGCAAGTGGGAGATTGTTGGGGTTTATGCCCTAAAATCCAATTTATTGGCATGTTATAAATAATTAAGTTGTTTAATTATATGAGACTATATATGAACTAATAGGACATTATCTTAGTCCATGAGATGCATAATATGAGATTTATGTGAAAAGTCACAGAAAGATATAAATCACAAGTTCTTTGTAAACTCAGAATTTTAGTTCGTAGTCGGTAATGAAATTGGGCATTTCATCTGCGAAGACTATAACATATCAACTAAGATGATTTATCTTGATCATAGAAGTGGAGACTTCTAGTTGATATGTTGATATGTTTTAAAAGTTAAAACATATTGAACTGGACCGCTGTGAGATTTATTATTCTCCTAACGACTGTCAAATGAATAATAAATCTCACGACTTCTATTTACATCAACTCTAAATCCTGAGAGAATAATGGACCTGATCATGAGATGTAGGTTGCTTTGATATATCAGGAGTAAGATCTATAAATTACGGTCAAAACCTCAATATGTTGGGCAACCGCATTTACTGTTGATGGAACATATATTTTCAAGATAGAATTCATAATCTCCTAACGGAGATATAAAATATTCCCTTAAGATAAGCTTAATAGGTTTGGTTATTCAGAGTGTTGGGCCCAACCACTTTAGTAAGGAGTTACTAAAGTATATATATTTATGAAATTGGATTTCATAAATATATATTGAATAACATAAAGGATTAAACCAGGTACTCAAGGATTAAAATGTAGTAATCTTCAAAGTGGCAGTCAATATTCATGACTTTGTATTACTACGAATATTTTAATGAAGGGGTTGCATGTACAATAAAGTCTTGGGATATAATTTATAGATAAGGCCTAGAATGCAACTATATTTATATAGTGGTATTAAATATAGTTAATGGTAACTTTGGACTTGTCAAGAGTTGACAGAAAAGCCCAAGACCCATTGGAGCTAGTGTCTTATTGGTCCCTTTTGGTCCCACTCCAAGCCACACACTAAAGCCCAATTGGTAAGGCTCAAAAGGTTAGCCCAATTAGATAATCAGTTATGTATATAAGGAGAGAAACATACAGATTTTCATAAGGCTTTTTCATGAGACTTTTCATTAAGTCTTTTCATGAGAGTTCTCATAAGAATGAAATGTTTTTATGTGAGTGTTGGACACTCTTTATTCTCTCCTTGGAAACTGATTAAGAGACCACACATCTTGGGCATCAAGTAGAATTGGAGTGAAGATTAAAAGTCTTCCCAAGAAGTTCTGATCTTTGGTTTTGAATTTCACCGCACCAAGGTACGCATTCTTGTTCACTAATTCTGAAACTTACATAGCACATGTTATCATTTTCTAATGAAGTAGATCCGTTTTTTTCGGCCGCGCATATCTATTTTTCCAACAAAAAGTTGCCACGACTGCCAAACACATGCAAATTTGAACCATGTATCACCTAGTGAGTTATACAGCATGACCTCTCTATGGAATTTCTCAGTTTGGGGCATAGATGTGATTGGAAGAGTAGCCCCTAAGACTTTAAATAGACACGAGTACATTCTAGTGGCAATCGACTACTTTACCAAGTGGGTAGAGGCTGCCTCCTACTTTGTGTTGAAAGTCAAGCATGTAGCTCGATTCATAGAAAACATCATTTGTTGATTTTGAGTACCACAAGAGTTCATATCTGACAATGGTTCCCACTTTGAGGGAGAGGTTACAAGGATCATGGAGTTGTACAGCATTAAGCATCACAAGTCTTTGTCGTACTGACCGCAGACTAATAGGGTCGTAGAAGCAACCAACAAGAATGTCAAGAATATCCTTTCCAAGATGGTGGTAACATACAAGGATTGGGCTGAAAAGCTTCCATTTGCCTTATGGGGTTACATAACTTCTATCCGTGCATCAACTAAGGCAACCCCCTACTCTTTGGTTTACGAAAATGCAGCGGTACTCCCTATTGAGGTAAAGATAAAATCTTTGAAGGTACTAGTAGAAACCAAGATCTTAGAAGAAGAATGGATGAAAGAAAGATATGAACAGTTTTCTTTGATAGATGAGAAAATAATTAAAGCATAATACCATGCACAAGGTTACCAAAAGAGGATTACTAGAGCATTCAACAAGAAGGTGAAACCTAGAAACCGTAAGGAAGGAGATCTAGTCCTAAAGGTACTTAGACATGAGACTTTTAACCCAAGAGGAAAGATGAAACCAAGATAGTCTGGGCCTTTTATTATCAAGAAGATCATGTTAGGAGGTGCTACAAGAATTACAGACTTGGAAGGGGAAGAGATGCTTCACCCAATTAACCTAGATAAACTCTAAAAGTATAACATTTGAAACAGAAAAAAAGACTGCTATGTTGAAAACCCGAGAGGGCGGCTTAGGCAAAATTAAGGCAAAATAACCCCACTAGCTTGAAAACCCAAAAGGGTGATCTAGGCAAAAGGTAGGGGAAAAGACTATGGGCATGGCAAAAATTCCCACAAGGACGTCATGTGCAAAAATTACATGGCACTGAAAAATGAAAAGCCAAAGAAAGAAAAAAAAAAAAAAAAAAAGATAATAAATTGTTTCCATAGGGGATTTGGACATTCCAATCTTTTATTAAATTCGAAAAGAAAAGACATGAGAATTATAAAGTGCAGAAAAGTAAAATTTGGGGCATATCAAGGTAGTTAGTCGATCCTCTTCCTTTTGTTGGACTTCTGGTAATCTTTCTCTTCCATACGAATCGACCTCATATCAGTAGTCAACCAAGTCTTGTAATCTGAGGTAGGATGGAGAAACCGAGGGAAACTGATGTCCTTAGCCACCATCCTCTTCAACCAAGTCTCACGAATCCTACCCAAGACCCTCTTAATGAAGATCGAGATATGAAAGATGCCATCATCATTAGGAATTCCTTGATTGTCACCAAATTTCCTCGCAATGCGGCCTGTGGAGTATTAAGAACAACAGCGAAGCCCAATCAAAGGAACACAATTGTTTTTGAAGACACGATTGACCATGTCTGTAATGCGCCACCATTCCACCACCCATTGGACACCCAAGGGGGAAAGACGCTTTAAGAACTAAGTGAACTCAGCAGGGTCCATCTCTTTGTTTGTAAACTTGGAGTCATGATAATGCTTTGGTTGGTATTGACTAAGTGGGACAGAGGGAGGTTGAAGCAATCGAAGCCTCTCATAGAGCCATATTTGAAAGAAAAAAAAAAGGAAAGAGAAAAAAAGAAAGCATGAGTTTTGGGTGGAAAAATGAGAGAGAAAAGAAAGAGAGAAAAATAGTGAACAAAGAAGATATAAGGGGACTCGATAGGTTGAAAATCGAAAGGCAATCCATGCAAAAGTTTAAGGAATCCCACTAGGTTGAGAACTTAGGCAAAAGTTAGGGATCATACTTGAAGGAAGAGAGGGCTTCCTGCAAAGAAAATTGCTTCCCTCTATGAACAGCATCTAAACCATTGAGAGTTTTGGCCAGGATCATACCTATGCAACTTCCCCTTTCTAGACTGATGACCATTGAAAGCATCCTTTAATCTGCATAAAGTGTCTTATGCACCAAGAAGTACCTCGCAAGAAGGCATAAACAAAAGGCATTGAGATAGTGGGAGTGTTGTATTCCAGTCAAAGGAACATTCTGCTGAGAAAAGTACGTGAAAACCATGTAGATGTTCAACTTGTTAAGCATACACCACCTTTGAGCCATATCAAGAGGAATCCTTAAGAGTTGCTAGGCCATGACAGAGAAATCCTCGTCAGTAGTAGGAAGAATGAGAGTACTAACTTCGAGTTTGCCCATAATTGCACTAAATTCTTCAGGAGAAGGGCATAACTCCACACCATTGAATTGGAAGACATGCCGAGTGTGGATCTAAAATTTAGCAGCAGCATGAAGAAGAGGTTCATCCACTTTGATTTGACGGTAGGGAAAGATGCAAGAGTGACCAAGAGGGATGAGAGCATCCTTGAAACTAGGGCCAAGCTTCTTAATCCATGTTGAAACCGCTAAAGGAGTGAATTCTACCATTATGAAGCCTTGACAGTTGTTTTCTAAGCTTAGAACACGTCTTGTGAGGGTTTATAGGCCCCTAACGGCTATTTTATACTTAAAAGAGTCAGCTAGGGTTTTCTGGCCTGCGATTTTCATACGCAGGGTTATGGCTGCGTACACATGGTCAATGCTTGTGTACGCAGGCCCGAGTACACACGCGCAAGGAGGAAGGCATAATCGAATTCCTATTCCTATTTGGAGTGTGATTCCTTCATTAAGGCCCTTCCCTATGATTCCCACAACCAAAAGGACTACTCAAGGAATAATTAAGCTTAAATTTCAAGCATCAAGGACCAAGGAAAATAAAGTTGCATGAAAATAAATACAATTATCCCCATGAGTTGTAAATTAAGTACATGTCTAAAATTAAAAGCAAAAATGTAAAAGATGTCTTTAAAATACAATCTAATGTCTCAAATAAACTCCAGAAGGCAGAAATACATGCCAAATAAAAAATAAAACTAGAAATATGTTGTGTGTCTGTGACTGTCTCTTTGTCTCTTTGTTTGCAGGATCATCACTAGTGGCGCCTCTTCCTTGGCTGATATCTAGGAGTGGTCTTAAAGTCGCCAGCACCACCACCATCATTATCATCATCGTCACCACCACCCAGGTAGGCAAACCCTTTAGGACTATAGATCCACTTAGAATACTCGATCACCTCTAGTTTGAGGTTCCCAGCAAGCCAAACAAGCTCCTCATGCTCTTGTACAGTGGGTTGAATTTGAAAAAAAGACAACATTAGAACAAGTGTTGAAAGAAGTAAGAAAAGAAAAGACAAGACAAGGATGAAAGAGAACTCACTACTCATGTACCCTTAGTGAAAGGGTAGCCCATGATGTTTGTATTACGTCCCACTGCACGCTCTCGAGCAAAACCATCAGGGCCATAAGCATAAACCGACTAGGGTAGATAGGGAGGATCGACAAGACCACCACCAACAAGGCCAGCCTAATATAAGCATCACATTTGGATATCACTATGTGCAGAAATACAAGAAAAAAAGAATGAAGGGAAATGGAGAGGGAAAGTTACATACCTCATAAATGGGAAAGGGCATAAGACGAGTCTCACTAAACTCATCATACTCCACATCATCTGTGAGATGCTCAATGTAGGGAATGCTGGCTTTCCACAAATGGTACTCAGCATCCGTTATGAAGAGCAGCGTAAGCATGAATTGTGGAGAATCCAGCGGAACCTGCGATACGTCCTCACCCACCAACTAGCAGCATACTCTTTTTGCCAAGTAAAAAACCCTCAGACTAGCACCCTCGAAAGGCTGGGTGATCTCGGAAGTGATGATAGTGGTAGCCTCCAAGTTTGGGCCCACAACAGCAAGAGCACCTGCCCATGGACTCCAAATAACCTATGACAGCATGAAGAATCCTAAGGGCATGCAAGAGAAAGTAACAGGTAAAAGTGAATGCTTAAACTCACCTCCTCAAAAGAGAGTCTGTCAAAATGAGTCTTAACCAAGGAGAAGCTCCTCAAATCCATTTCTACTCCACAAGCAATAAAACTGTACTTCACAGCCCAGCCCCTGAAAAGAAAAAACATAGTTTGCAAGAAGATAATTTGTAAGATGATAGTTTGCAAGATGACAGTTTACAAAACGATAGATAACAGTTTGTAAGATGACAGTTTGCAAGAAGAATGGATACAGTTTGCATGGTATGAATATGAATGCAGTTTGTAAGGTACAGATATAAATAAGTCTGCAAGAGTGTGAAGCATAGTTCTTTAAGCCTTGATCACATATGAATTACAAGAATGGGAAACACATACATTGCAAGATACTAGAAAGAATGAGAGAACTAACCTCAAGGAGATTCCAAAGTCCCACTAGTTGACTCAAAGTCCCTCTGCTGGGTGTGTCCTAAGATGAGTACAAGTAAGCAAGACATGTTTGGCCCTAGTTAGCCACTCGAGCCTCCTTAAAATCATGGAAAAGAGATAGCCGCCTTGGAGACACTATCTACCCCTATTGGCAAAGAGATAGGCCCCCAAAATATACAACAAGAAGGCCCTAGCCATCCGGGCACAGTAATTATGAGTCACTTATGGGAGAGGCCTATAATCCATCTCAATGTCATAGTAACGAATTGTATCCATCGAGTACCTCCTCCTAAGCAACTCAATGCCCAACTGTACGCCCAACGCACCCTCTAGGTTGATGAGTGTTCCATCTCACCTAAGGCTGGTCATTCGATGAAAGTTATGGGGAGTCACCGTCATCTCCCGGTCAACTATATGGAAGGTGTGGATAGTATCCCACCACCCTTCAGCCAAGCATTGCACCAAAATGACACTGGTAGAGGTCTCCAACAATAAATGGATGATAGGCTTAAAGCCCGCAGTACATATGTGGCCCTTTGTCTCCTCAGTCAAGATTATGCATCATGAAACGGCACAGTTGGTGCTGCCCCTACCTAAAAATGCAAGCAAAACCTACAAAGAGATGAAAATAAAGCATTAAAATGGTAGTCGGATAAGGTTGCTGAGTACTAGCATGCGCATACGAGCCCACGTCTACGTACGAAGGGATGCCACACGGGTACGCAGGTTGGATCATGCGTCCGTGTAAACTGTAGAACACGGATGTGTAAGCATGAAGAGAGCCTAATGAAGAGAGCCTACGTATGCATGAGTCATGTATATGTACACATGGATACAAATGCATACACAAGCCGATACTCACGTACGCATAAGCATAGACAGAAAGTGTTCTTCAACATTTTTAGACATATTTCTATCAAAACTCATCCTAATCATGTTTCTACCCCTCCTAAAGTGTCAGGCTTTCACCTAAATCCACCCCACAGCAAAACTCAAGCATTTACATATCCAAAAACATATTAAAATGGAAGATCAAAGCAAAACTCGAAAATGAGAAAAGTTTGAAAAACTTACTAATCTAGTCCTTGCACTCTTCAAGAGATGATCATTCGGGCTGTGGGTCAATGAAAGGGGCTCATTTAGCCTCACAACCCCATTCCAACGGGTGAACAAATCATGTAAGAGCTTTTCTTGGACTTGGGTGCCATGGAGATGAGAGATTTTGAGAGAGAAAGAGAGTTTTGGATGAGAAAGTTTGAGAGGAAAAGATCAGATTATGAGGAAATGAGAGAGAGATAGAGAATTTTTGTAGAGAGAAAAGATGGAAGTTGGAGAGTTAGAGAGAATGTGAAGAGATAAGGAAGATGAAGAAAAATAAGAAGAAAAAGAAAAGAAATGGTTGTTAATCGTTGAAAAAAAATTGAAGAGGCGGGAAGGTCTAATGGCTAAACTACGCTTAGTTTAGGCCTCTCTGCTAAACTACGTGTAGTTTAGTAAAAAAAAAAAAATCAAATCAAATATCCCCAGTGGGTTCTTAGAAGGTAGGAAGTGCAAAAGGAAATTGAAGAATACTTCCAAAATGACATAAATACCTTCAGTTGGGTAAAAGACATGAAGACTTTCAAAGCATTCCTTATTGGGTTACAAGCATCAAGAACATTCCTTGACGGAACAGAAATCCCTAAAAAAACTCTCTTTTGAGTTAAGATCATCAACCAAATCCCTAGTAAAGTACAGTATCATGAAAGGACTCATCCGCGGGTCTAAGGCACAAGGACAACCCCCTCGAGAGTTGTGAAGAAAATTTTCCCATGGAGTTGGTAAAACCCCCTCATAAGTGGAATCAACACAAGTTCCCTAGTGAGTCATGAAGGAAAAGAAGAAAATTTTCCCTAGTGGACTACACTGTAGAAAAAATAGATGTGCGCAGTGGAAAAAAAACGGATCTACTTCATTAAAAAATGATAACATGTGCTACGTAAATTTCAGAATTAGAGAACAAGAATGCGTACCTTGGTGCAGTGAAATTCAAAACCAAAGATCAGAAGTTCTTAGGAAGACTTTTAATCTTCACTCCAATTTCACTTGATGCCCAAGATGTGTGGTCTCTTAATCAGTTTCCAAGGAGAGAATAAAAAGTGTCCAACACTCACATAAAAACATTTCATTCCTTATGAGAACTCTCATGAAAAGACTTAATGAAAAGTCTCATGAAAAAGCCTTATGAAAATCTGTATGTTTCTCTTCTTATATATATAACTGATTATCTAATTGGGCTAGCCTTTTGGGCCTTCCCAATTGGGCTTTAGTGTGTGGCTTGGAGTGGGACCAAAAAGGACCAATAAGACACTAGCTCCAATGGGCCTTGGGCTTTTCTGTCAACTCTTGACAAGTCCAAAGTTACCATTAACTATATTTAATACCACTATATAAATATAGTTGCACTTTAGGCCTTATCTATAAATTATATCCCAAGACTTTATTGTACATGCAACCCCTTCATTAAAATATTCGTAGTAATACAAAGTCATGAATATTGACTGCCACTTTGAAGATTACTACATTTTAATCCTTGAGTACCCGGTTTAATCCTTTATGTTATTCAATATATATTTATGAAATCCAATTTCATAAATATATATACTTTAGTAACTCCTTACTAAAGTGGTTGGGCCCAACACTCTGAATAACCAAACCTATTAAACTTATCTCAAGGGAATATTTTATATCTCCGTTAGGAGATTATGAATTCCATCTTGAAAATATATGTTCCATCAACACTAAATGCGGTTGCCCAACATACTGAGGTTTTGACCGTAATTTATTGATCTCACTCCTGATATATCAAAGCAACCTACATCTCATGATCAGGTCCATTATTCTTTCAAGATTTAGAGTTGATGTAAATAGAAGTCGTGAGATTTATTATTCATTTGACAGTCGTTAGGAGAATAATAAATCTCATAGCGGTCCAGTTCAATATGTTTTAACTCTTAAAACATATCAACATATCAACTAGAAGTCTCCACTTCCATGATCAAGACAAATCATCTTAGTTGATATGTTATAGTCTTCGCAGATGAAATGCCCAATTTCATCACCGACTACGAACTAAAATTCTGAGTTTACAAAGAACTTGTGATTTATATTTTTTTGTGACTTTTCACATAAATCCCATACTATGCATCTCATGGACTAAGATAATGTCCTATTAGTTCATATATAGTTTCATATAATTAAACAACTTAATTATTTATAACATGCCAATAAATTGGATTTTAGGGCATAAACCCCAACATACACACCATCAAAAACTTCCTTATAGGTCAAAATCACCACCAAAGCTTCCCAACGAGTTATATTTTCCCTAGCAGACTACACACCATCAAAGATTTTTTTGTAAGTAGAAATGACGAAGAAGGCTCCCTTATGGGTCACCAACACACTCCTCAGCAAATCATTCTCCCCAATGGATCTTTCACCAAGGACTTCCTCGTAAGTCAGAACACCAAGACCATTTGTGCACATATCCTCCAAGAATTAAATATGCAAGCACAAATCCCATACAAGTCATAAGAGAAAGTACAGAACTTGTGCACATATCCCGAGGGAATTGAACATACAGGCACAAGCCCCATACTAGTTAGAATAGAAGAATATAGAACTTGTGCACATATCTTTGAGGAATTGAATATGCAAGCATAAACCCTGTACAAGCCAGAATTTGTGCACATGTCTTGAGGGAATTGAATATGTAGGCACAATATAAGAGGTAGAGATAGAGATAGAGACCAAGGTCACCCTGAGGCAAGAGTCTCACCAAAACAGATAAAAATAGAGATGGAAGACAAGAGGTGCAAGCCACCTGAAGAAATTTAAGGCAAGAGCCCCAGATGAATACCATAGATATGTATCCTTTTAAGCTCATAAGAGCACCTTATTTGTTTGGTTGATGGTTACGACCGTTGGCCATGTTTGTTTTTCTTTTTTGGTAACTCTAAGATAGTGAGTCACTCGCCTTTTCCTTACAATTGGCAAAATAGGTTCTGGGATAGTGAACCTACTATTGCTCGTTTCCCTAGCAACAAAGGTGGGAATTTGGATATATGAATCCCACGCAACTCTTCAAAGTTGCACCCTGCCCTATGTATGCGTGTTGTGTGTTGTGGTTGGGCCTAAGCCGTACGTCGAAACAAAATGTTTTGTCTTTTATTATTTTGATTCTGTTAGTGGAGCTCACGAATCAAAAAAGGGGCATCTGTAGACACCGCATTTTGTACTCTTTACGACTCGGGTCCCAGTTCCCCAATGATGGTAAAATTCTAAAACCCAAGGTTGGTTTAGGGTCCGATCAGATTAAAATTGACTTGAGAGAAGTTTTTATGAAAAATATAACTCTTTTATGAGCTAAATAAAACTATTTTTGGAAAATAAAATCCATGAAAACCATAGGGCATGCGTATGTAGACACGTGTATGCGTACATATGCTCCAAACCTGCGTATGCAAACTTCATGAATGCATATGCATGCTAGGGTTCTAGAAACTATGAATGGTAAGTTTTTTGCATTAAAGCTGAGGTTTGAAATGAATCCCACATCATTTAGGAGCCATTCCAAACCCTTATTTTCTCAATATAAAAAGCCATACATGAAACCTTTTCACGACATACAGAAAATCCTAAGGAAAAACCTAAGATTCACTAAAAGTAGTGAATTATAGAGGGAGTTTTTCACAAAACATCCTTAAGTCTATTTTCTTCTGATTAAGACCCTTTCTGGTCTTGATCTTTGATTTTTGAAGTTTACTAATAAATTTTGTTTAGTCGTGAATAGATTTGACTTAGGGAACGATCAAAATCAAGCAAAAGAGCTTTCGTTTTTGAGGTATAAGATCTAAACTTTCTTTTTCGTTTCTTTGCCTTTCTTGTTTCAATCTTTCTATTTTCTTTGTTTTTCTTGTTTATTTATGTTATAATATGTCTGCTTAGCTTAGTTTTTCTTTGTTTTATCGATTAAAGCATGTTAGGTTGTTAGATTTATCGTTTTAAACTTCCACTATGTTTTTGTTCTTGTTGTTTATGGGTTAGGCTTTTGGGTGTGTATGCGTACGCATGCTTCCTACATGCGTACAAATACTCAAAGTATGCATACATATACAGCTGGGCTACATACGCAAGTCTTATGTATGCGTATGTGTACTCAAGTCTAGAAACCCTAATTTGACCTTTTCTACTTCTGTTTCTTTATTTTATGTCTAATATGTCTTAGTTCTAGCTTATTTTCACATGTATATGTTTCTATTTCTCTATTTATTTGTTTGTTTGCCTTTAACATGTTTAATTAGGGTTCCCTTTTTATGTTTTCTTTGCTTTGCCATGAACATGCATTCATATGTCCATGCATTAATGCATAGGTGCTGTGGTGCAGTAAGGTAAGTGAGATAAGCCATGCATTCACATGAACATGCATTTGGTAGTGGATATGATGAATATGGTATTCATTGGATGTGTAACCTAGGTTTGTCTTGGATAAGATAACATGATTGCTTGATTTCCACGTGCTTATGTTTCTGCCTTTGTAATGTATGCTTGTTTGTTTGCTACCTTAGATGAAATGTCTTGATAGGAATATGCTAGGGTTTGTGATATGATGATATACATGATAGATGTATGTTAGGCTTGATGTGATTTGCCACGATAAATGTATGTTAAGGTTTTTGGGATGATTGATGCCATGTTGATTGTTAGATGAATGTTAGTGTGTGTGAGTTCAAAATGCAATATTGAACATGCCTTTAATGAGATTAATACATAAAACACAATAAGTGGAAGCCGACCTACAGGTCAGGTGGGATTAGGTGTTTAACACATTCTCATCCTTATATCTAAACTATGAACCCATATTCTGGTGGTAAGATTAATTCTTCCATGTAAGTGCGCTACATATGTGGTTCCTAGACCTAAATTAGGTGGCGACTCCATTTATTTTCTCTACCTCAGTTTACTTAGCTGAGGCATACTCCCCTCCAAGCACTTTGCGCCCACAATGACTCTCTCCTAAACTCTAATGAAGACATTATAAAGCTGATTATGTCTCCACCAAATTCCCCTTTGCTTGCACAGGAGCAATGGACCATCTCCCTTAACATGGCCATAATCATTGATGAAATATGGAAGACTAGGAATCTGATGTTGTTTCAAGAGGGCAAAGCAAACCCCGTCAAAGCTAGACAAAATGACCAAGAAAAATTCCTTGAAATAAATTTTTTTTTTTTTAAAAAGGTTTTTTCTCCAGCCATGCAACCCTTACCAGTGCAAATCACAGCAACCTAGACTCCTCCACCTCAAGATGGGGTCAAAATTAATGTAGATGCTGCCCTAAATAGCTCGGGGTCCGCTTTAGCTGTCGTAACAAGGGACCATCACGGTGAAGTTATTTACATATAGGTAAAAGACATCAAATTTGTACCCTTGTGCAAGCTAAAGCTAAAGCCCTCTTGTGGCCAGTGCACCTAGCTATCCAAGAATGATGGAGCTCTATCATCTTTGAAGGAGATGCAAAATTTTTCTTTGATGCCATAACATGTTCAGAGCATATCCTTGAATGGCTTACAAGCACAACTATCAGTAATATCCATTGTTTATCTTCTTGTTTTATGTCTATTAAATTTTGTTAGGTCTAGAGAACTGGTAATTCTGCAGCTCATGAGACTGCAAGATTTGCTTTAAACTCCTTTCTAGGCTTTTGTTTTAATAAAGGAAATCTCCCACCCTCTCTTGAGGTAGTTTGTAAAGGGGATTTCCCTGTAGGTTCATTGTTTGTTTAATGACAATTCAGATTATTAAAAACAATTCATCATTTCCATGCGTAAGTACGAGTTACATACTAGTTTAAATAGTAGAAGAACCAAAGTAATATCATCTTTTTACTGTTAAACTAAAACAAAAATAATTGTATGTTTACAACATTTTCACAAAAATACTTAAGTCACATGCTATTACTAATTATAATTTGAGTTTATCACTAATATCATTTTTTTCATCTACTAATAATAGTGCATAAAATTTATTATAAAAATATTGTAAAAATGTTATAAACCTAACATTTATGATTTATCCTAAAACGGACACATCCCAGCAATTTTTACGGACATATGTCACACACCATATTGATCTAAAAATCAATACGTGAGTTTTTTGTTTTTATTTTCTCGGTGAAATCAGCATATCCAAACCCATCTTGAACGAACACAATTCCCATATTGACACGTGTCCCAACACGTATCCTTCACAAATTCCACCAAAACAAAATGGTGAGGATAGCAAACCCAAAAAACGAAAAGAAAAAGAAAGGCGCGCGAAACGAAGCTCCATAAAGAGCGCACAAAATTAATTTTGGAGCCAAAATCAGTCTTTTATAGTTCTCGGCGGGAAATCACCCAAAACACAAAACAATTAAATTGCATTTTTTTTATAAAAATAATTAAATCAGTTTCAGTTTATTGTCAAATACTTAGAAATATCTCTTTTTAATTTTCCACACCCAAAAAAAAAAAAACCAAATATCTTGGAGGGAAAATCATCATCAACAAAATAATTTATTAATAATAATAATATAAATTTATTTTATATATATTATCAAATAGACTATCATCAAGTATTAACCATTTTTCACACTGACTAACCTCAAAAAGAAAAAAAGGAAAAAGAAAAAAAAGTGAACCAAACATGGTCATGGTCTTTTGTGTTTGTGAAATCGTGTGAGGTTTTAAAAAAATAAATAAATCTGAGAGCAAAAGCAAACTCCCACTACTCTTTCTTGAAACCTGAAGCCTGAAACCCCATTTCTCAAAAACGCCGTCGTCTGAATCTTCTCTCTGATACCATATGGAAATGGTAATGACAATCGACGTTGATGAAGACCCAAAGGGTACAAAAATGGACGGCTCTGATGTACCCAGAAAGACCCAGAAGCGAAAGAGAGTGTCTTTGTGTTCAGAGACTCTGAAACCAGAAGAAAAAGCGGCTCAAATGGAGGATCTAAGGTTGGAGCTTGATGGGTTGTTTAAGTACTACAAGGAAATGAAGGAGAAGAAGGTTTTTTTCGATGTGGGAATGTGTAGTAGTAGTTCCAGCACTGTGGCGGTGTTGATGGAAGAGAGTGAGCTTCCTTTGTCGAAGCTTGTGGAGGAGATTCATCAAAAGTTGAAAGATGGAATGAGTGCGGCGAATGTGAAGAATAGTGTGTTAAAGGTTGGGCAGAGAGTGATGTATGGAGTGCCTAATGTGGAGGCTGATGTGCTTGAGGATCAGTCTCAGACTTGTCTTTGGTGTTGGGAGGTAATGGGTTTTCCATTTTTCTGAAATGTTAATTTGATGTTCGGTTTTGATTTTGATTAAGTTCTATATTTCCTTTGTGAAATGGGTGGTTTCTGCACTTTTTATTTGTTTATTTGGGTGATGGGTTTATGAGGTTCATTTCTGCTTGATTCTCGATGCTGGGTTTTTTCTTTGCAATTGAATATGAATCTATATATTTTTTATTGATGGTTATGTGTTGGATGTGGTGCGTTTTTTGCTTTATTTATTGATTTCATGTGATTTTTAGTTATTTCGGATATGGTGTTGGGTCTTGTTTGATTTTGCTTCCTGGGTTTTTGCAATAGATTTTGTATCTGTTTCAATTATTGATGTTTATGTGAATCTTTTTGAGATTATGGATATGCTTAAACTGTGTTATGTTCAATTAATGTATGTATATCTAATTTGGTGTTGGAAGGGGAATAGTTTCAATGTTTCATTAATCCCTTCTCAGTATCAATGATTTTTATTCATTTTGTGTCGTTCTTGTTCTTTAAGACATTACATCAAATGGGGAACGGCAATTTGTCTGGACTTTTATTGGAAATTTGACATATTTGCTATAAGCTGTTTTGTTTTTCGAGCTATTCTGAGCTTTGTTTTTGCTTTGATTTGCAGTGCTTACTTGATAACTCTATTTTTTTTTTTATGTGCTCTGCAGTGTGCTGAGTTTGTTGGCTTGTTAATGATTCAAATTATTACGTTCTTTGCAATGTACTGACTTTTTTGTGTGTACCCAGTCTTTCTTGTGTTCCAACATGCCATGTCATTTCTCATCACTTACAGCAAATTTTATGGGAGATTGCATTACTTTCTGTTTGCCCATTTGCAATGTCTATATAGCACATTATACTTTGTTGATTGTAAATCACTTTGCTTTCATTAGCTGTATGTAATCTCTACTGGTCTATTAATTGATTTTTTTTTTTTTATATATATATATATATTATAAATTATTGCATAGACAAGGGATATGAAGTTGATTCCAAAAGCAATACGTGCAGAATTGAATCTTCGCCGCACTTGTCGAAAAAAGATCCATGAGAGGATTACTGCTGTTTCTGGTAATATGATTCCTTAGATGTATGGTTTGATGGCTTGATTTATAAGAGGGGGGCCTATATAGTGGATTAGGGCAATAATTTTTACTGATATGTGCAGATGTAAAGCAAAACTTTGGTATTCTTTTAAGGTTTTCCAGTATTTTTTTTATGCACACCTAAGTTTGTTTCGTGCTCTAATGTAGTCTGTGGCATATTTCAGCAATGATGACAGCATTACAAAAGTCAGAAAGCAATAAGAGTTACAAACACAACCTGGCAAAGGCAGTCGAAAAGCTTGGTAAAGTGCATAAGGAAGCAGATATTCGTTCATATATGGATAAGCTGTTACAGAAAAATGGGGCAGACATGTACGTATCTGCACTGGATCTATGAGATCTGGTGCTTTAATTTATTTTTTAAATGTTTAAAAAAAATATTCTTTTTAAATGATTTTTTTCCTGGCTAAATCTGCTGTTGTAGGGCTGAAAAGGAAGCAAAGCGAGAAGGCAAAATGCGAATTAAAGACATGGAGAGAAATAATAGAGATGTTGAAAAAGAGAAGAAAAGAATGGAACGTGAACTTCAAAAGGAAAAATTACAAAATGTAAGTGTTTTTTTTTTTTTTTTGTGGTTCTGTTAAATGTCATTTAGTCATGGCTGTAGGCCTGTAGCTTCTGTTGTAGTGGATCTTTACTGGGATAAGGTATTGTAAATCATATAATTGCTCCTGTAAGGTTACTAAACTGAAAAACAAATAAATAAGGAAAAATTTCTCATAGATATTAATTTCATGTGCAGAACAAGATTTTCATTTGTTTGCAAAGAGCATGCGAGGTTCTATTTCATGGAATGAGTTGAATATGATATATAAATCTAACTGTATAAGTTTATCCCATTCCTAATATACTGATATCATTCCCCATATATAATTAAGGTAGATATTGCTGACTTAACTGTTGATAACTTTCTCTGCTTCTTATTCATGTTTCTTTGAATCATTTAAATATCTCAGGAAAAGGAGGCTGAAAAAGATGAAAAGCGCCGTGAAAAGGAAGAGTCTGAAATGAGGAAACAGTTACGGAAGCAGCAAGAGGAAGCTGAGAGGGATCAGCGGCGTCGAGAAAAGGAAGAAGCTGAATTGAAAAAGCAACTTTCTATACAAAAGCAGGCTTCAATCATGGAACGTTTTCTTAAAAAAAGCAAAACTAGCCCTATTTGCAACAATGGCCAATCTTCAACTAAAATAGCCACATCTGATTCAACAAGTAAAAAGAGTGAAAAAATGCCTGATGCAGTTACTGTGTCAATGGACTCTGCTCTTTCAACAAATGATGAGATTGGTGTAGACGATATCTGGAAGTAGGTTTCCTCCTTTATTGTACTGTTTAATTTTGTAGGCCATGTTTATCTCAAAACTCTTGTAATTTGAAATTTGTTACACTGTGCAGGGTACACTTGTCTTCCTGGCATTGCTTAGGTCACTCTATACGGTCAAACAGAAAACAACATTGGGGAATACGTCAGAAGCCTAAGACTGAACTATTTAAGGAACTTAAGCTCTCAGCTATTAGAGTGGTGGCTCATGATGATGACTTGAACATGGATAAGCTTGCAGATGGATGGGGAGAACAGATTTCTGATGATAGATTTTCCCAAGCTACAGATAGTTCTCTCCCTGATGTCAAGAAGTTTATCCAGAGGAAGCAGTTGTTGCAGTTTGCTAAGAGCCATAGACCTGCATTTTATGGTATTTGGCATAAAAAAAGGTGAGCTCCTGTGTTATGACTTATGATTTTGAATTTGTTGTCTGTTCTGTGAGGCTAAGCTAGATCTTATTGGATTATTTAACATAGTGTGTTTTAAAGCAGTATTTTTAACAAAATCATTCTTGAAGAATCCAACTATCTTTTAGCTCTTCTGAGCTTTATATGCTTGGTTTTCTGTTTGGGTTTCCTTTCGTAGTTTAATTGGACGTGTGGGGCTTCAGCTTCAGCAACATTTCTATATCCACAGAATGATGTGGAGTGGTTGTAAACAAATCAATTTTAAAAGCAAATTAAATAAGTTTCACTGAGTTGGACCATAAAATTCTTAACTAAGCCTTTTTGAACTATTTTAAGGATTTGAACTTTTCAATGTGATTATATAAGTTGTGGTTAAGAATTCATTAATCATGCAGTTAGGAGATTCAAGTCCTGGTATTGGTTCTCTGTTTTCAGTGTATGCATGTATAATGTATGATTAAACAAGACGATGAATGAGCTTAAGTATTTGTGCTCTTCCAAAATTTGTGCATTAGTGTTGTCTCTAGAATAGAGTCATTACTCATGCTCCTAGTCTAAGTAATTTTTATTTTTATTTTTAACTGCCTTCAATGCAAGTGTTGGAAATTTAATTGTAGCATCTTCTGAGCATGTCTGATATTAGTATCTGTGGTCTAGCTTGCAGTTTTGTTTTGTATCTATGAAATGTATGGTCTCTAATGAAGGAACAATTGACATTTATTGCTGTAAGGTTTAACTGGAATTTGGCATTGATTTTATGTGCTTTAATGCATCTTCAGTCATGTTGTTGGCCCGCGCCATCCTTTTAAGAAGGACCCAGATGTGGAGTATGACATCGATAGTGACGATGAATGGGAGGAGGTATTATCTGAGTTATCTTTAGTAAAAGTGAATCCAGTTTTCTTTCTTTCATGGAAATCATTAAATTAATCAATATTCTAAACATCAAGTTCAAAACTGACATCATCATTGTCCAGGAGGATCCTGGAGAAAGTCTTTCAGATTGTGATAAAGATGAAGAGGAGGAAACTTTAGAGGAAGGATGTTCAAGAGTTGATGATGAAGAGGAAAGTGAAGATGGCTTTTTTGTACCTGATGGTTATCTCTCGGAAAATGAGGTATGACTTCTGACAGCTGAGAAGCTGGATTTCGCCTTATGCCTGATAGTAGGCACTCTTTTCTTCCCCTTACAAGAAGAAAAAAGTAAAAGTAATGTTTGTATTGGTATATAGTTAATGTACAGTTTTGTGAATGATCCATGCATTGCTTTAGTGGCTTTGTTAACATGATATACTAGTTGAAAATTTTACTTACACTCAAAATGACAAAGCTCATGTCCCAAATTGCTCACTTATTTTGAAGTTATGACAGTGCCTTCCCTTATGCATTGGCAGTGATTTTACTGGTTCATACTACAAGTATGATGAAAAGGGCCTGCAAAATATTTTAAATTAAGTTGCTACATCTTTTGCGTTTTCACATTTCCTTCATCCTTCTCAGAGAAGTTGAATTGGAGTTCAACTCTTTTTAGACCATCTGCATTGATTAAAACGACATTGTGAAAAACTCCTTTTTCCTATTTGTTCTGACTAAGTGCTCATTTCAAATGAATGTCACCTCTTTCTTATAATATCAATATAAAAGTGTTTTTCTGGTAGAAGTACTAAGACATCAAAATAGTTTTTAGAAATGCAAACTAATGGTCAACCTGTATAATGTTTTTCATTAAGTATGAGGTCCCAAGAAGATAATAGAATGTCTTAGCTGTTTGATACTTCAGTCATGAGAATGTGGTGCTCATAGAAGTACATTTAAGTAGTAGCTTCATGGACATATTTGAAACCTGTCTAGTTTACTCTATTAGGGTCTCAAAAGGTCTTTGCATGTTTGCAGTAAAATTTTGCTGCAACTTTGCTGAGACTCACAGTTTGTTTGTAGATAATAAAGATATAAATATTTGATGGCTTTAAAATTTTGAAAGATGAAATGGAATGAAAGAATGGATCACGAATGGGATTGTCACTAGAAATTCACACTTTGTTTACTGATCCCAAGGGACTAATATCTAGCCATAAGTTCAAAAATCTTGAGTGCATTCCACACAAGCCACCTAAAAGACTATCTTCTGTCCTTTCACAATATATCAAAGCCATTTCAAATACTCTCTCTCTCTCTCTCTCTCTCTCTCTCCATATGTATATATATTATTTTAACAAAAAGTTTCTTGATTGTGCTGCAGGGAGTACAAGTTGACAGAATGGAAACTGATGCCGTAGTTGAGGAGGCAATAAGCTCTCCTAGTTGTAAGGAAGACTCAAAGAGTAGGGAGTTCTGCACATTGCTTCGACAGCAAAAATATCTAAACAATTTGACAGAGCAAGCTCTTCGGAGAAACCAGCCCTTGATTGTATTAAATTTGATGCATGAGAAGGCTGCTCTCTTAATGGCAGAAGATCTAAGTGGTACTCCTAAACTGGAGCAGATGTGTTTGCAAGCTCTGAGTATGTGTATTTTCCCTGATAGTGTAGAGATATCAATTGAAAACATGGAAGATGAGGATCAAGAAGCTTGCCTATCAAGTGGCAAGAGCAGTACCACACTGGTCTCAACTGTGAATAACATTCCAGACATAGACTTGCCTACAGTTGTAAGTTGTGCATTTCATTCTAGATGTAAAAGCTAGAAGTTCTTGAGAAAAATGTTTTTTTTTTTCCTTCTCTTATTGATACTATGAAATGTCAGGAGGGAGTAGGATTATTACAATGTTTTGTTTCTGCCATTGATTTTATTGTTATGGCATTATGGCATTATGGCATACAATCTTTGGCTACTAACAGTAGCCTGCCTCTTTCAATTCCCCTCAGGTGTCTGCAATTCAGTCATCCCCACAGGGTATCAATAAAGTTATAGAATCTTTGCAGCAGAAGTTCCCTGCTGCCTCAAAGTCTGTGTTAAAAAATATAGTGCGGGAAATATCAGATTTTGTTGATAATCGTTGGCAGGTCAGTGTCTCTTTCTGAATGGTGAGGGCTAGGCATGCATTTCTTTAAGCATTAGTAAAGAATTATGAAAATGGAGATTTTGGAAAATTATTTGGATTATAAATATATACACACACTATTAGAGAGGGAATGCCCAAACTCCAAACTGACTTTCTTGTGGCACTATGGACATTAGGGAATGGTTGGAAATTTGGATGAATTGATCCGATGTTAAAAGTAAAGCTAGACATGTGCCCAAAAAAATGAAGAGGGAAAGAGAGGATTCATTTACATACAAACTTCTTAATATATGCATCATGCCCTTTTTGATGTGCTTCTCCTTGACGGGTCATCCTAATCAATATATATATATATACATAAGCGGGAACCTCATGTGGGAGAGCATGAGGTCTTGCTATTTGGTGCTCTAATTTGCATTTAGCCTCTTTAATCTTTTCTCATTAAATTTTTTTACTATTACCCAAAAGATCAGGTTAACTTCTTTTTACTATCATCTAAAAGACGGGCTGTTGTTAAAAATTAGGCCAAATCAGACCAAACTTTATGAAAAGCCCGAGCCCACTTATTCCCTTACATATTATGACCTAAGCATGATCATTTCCGAAGTGTAGATGAAAGCTGACCCACTTACTCTCTCCTCCCCCACGAATTGGTGAAACTTGAAAGTCATGGTTTTAAAAATCGAACTGAGAACCGAACCGTTTTTTTTTTTCAAAATTCCCAGTCCAGCCCAGTTTTTGACGGTTTTCACCAATTTTAGGGGTTTTTACCTGACTGGATTGGCTCTCAGTTCTTAGTTGAACCGGTCGGACTGGCCGGTTCGGTTCGGTCCGGTTTTTAAAACAATGGTATGTATTATTTCAGTTTGAGACCAATATAATTTAATTATACTTTTTATGCAAATCTTGAGATCAACATACTTTTAGGCTAAATTTTCCCGTGCATCGTGCGGGTTTCAACTAGTTACACCTAATAGTGCAATTCACCCATTTAACCACCTTCTGCCCTAGAGAGGGCTTAAATTCTTAAGCTTTCACATTTGGGTCTGCTCCCTGATTCCTTTGCTTGCCCTTAAGGATATGCTCCTTAATGATGTCACTACATAGTACATTATAGAAGATGCTGCTTACCGGTTTTGAAAATATAGGTCCATGACGCAGTCTAAAGTTGCTGAAAACAAGTTTTCTTAATGTATGATATCTTGTGATGCAGGTCAAGAAAGAAATTCTCAACAAACTTGGCATGTCGATTTCGCCAGGTATATATGCACACTGATCTGGATTTTCTTGAATTTATCTTAGGATATATTTCTCTGAGATTAAGTCAGTTTTCTTTTTTTCATTCCCAGAAAAGGGTGGTGGGAGGACGAAAAGTATAGCTACATTTTTCTCAAAAAGGTGTTTGCCGCCTGCTGGTAGAAATATTAACCCCAATAAAACCTCACCTCAGCCATCTTTGAAGCCAAGTTTCACTGACCAATAAGAACAGTTGCACATATAATCATCTGTAGCATCCTTGCTTTTGTTTATTTTCCCTCACAATTTTCTCCCTCTTGCCCATGTTCATGTATTTTATCAATCTCCTGATCCTTTTGTATACTGAATTGTGACCATTTGTGTTTTAGACAGATGAATTAGAAGGAATTTGTTTTGCAAAAAATTCTTTTCAAGTGCTTTGTTTGCACACGTACAAGAGTGGACCAAGGGCAAGAAAAAGCTTGCGTTAATTAGACTTAATTCAGGAAATGTTTATTCGAGCCATTTTGCAATATTTACAAGCTAGCTGCATCCTTTGATCGGTGCCATAGTATGGTCATGGGGTTCATTGGTGATGTTAGCCATGCAACTCATTAGTGTCATAGTATGGTTGTGGCATGTTTTCGCTTCTGAAAACTGGATTAGCAAAGCAACTCATTTGTTGCATTAATTTTTAAAGAGTGTTTTTCCTTGAAATAAATTTTACTACAAATATTTTAATTTTTTTTTATTCAATATAGAAATTTTAATCTAGTCTAATCTAAGTGTGTGTGAAACTCCTTTTTAGAGACTTGAATTCCGGCCCTTACTCTTCACACCCTACAAGCATTATACTTGTGAAGTGATCATTGCATCAAGGGTGCGTGGTACTAAAATATTTGTATTTATCGAATGGGTTGTGGGTGGCATTTACTAGGTGATGAAGTGGTCTAATCGCAGTAAAAGCCAAGAAAGGAGCACCAAAGTAAAGATATTAGATACACAAGCGAGCCTAATGATGGGTCAAAATTTGGACCAAACCCAACTGTAGAGATTAAGCAAAGTTCTGAACTCCGGAGTCCAAATAACCCTAGAACCAGTCTGAGCATCTGAATTAATGTATTGATCAATTGCATCCATTGCAAGATATGCACGTCACTAAAGATCATGCACTGAGCACTAAATATGATTACTAAAGATCATGTCTTGTTTAGTGCTCGGTGCTTCAGTGACGTGCGTATCTTTTTTTGAAACTGAAACTTGAATTTCATTAAAACTGAAATGGAAACACAACAGAGCACAGCACAGAGACAGAGCACATCACAAAGAGAAAGAAAAAACAGGGCAGGCCTAACACTTAGCTCTATCTAACAGTAACTCCTACCGAATAATAGGCGGCTCAATTCCTACCCATTGCTGAGAAATGCCCGAAGACTTAGCAAACTGAGCCAACTCGTGCGTTGCTCTGTTGTAGTCCCTTTTCAGATGATGTATTTTCCAGCTCCTAAAGGAACACAGCAGATCCAAAGAACCATGAATGACCATCCCAAACTCACCATTGTCATTGCTTTGATTAATAGCATCAACCACCACACAAGCATCAGACTCCACAATAATTCGATGAAGCTCCATCTCCTTAGCCAATCGAATCCCCTCCTCCACTGCCAAGGCTTCAGTAACAGCTGCCCCATAAACTCCATTCAAAACTCTACAAGCTGCCGCAACAACCAGCCCCCTGCAATCTCGAATAACCACTCCCACTGATGAACAACCTCCATTTCTAGCCGTGGCACCATCAACATTTATTTTGTAAACATTCGGAGGAGGCGCTGCCCACCCAACATTAGCGCCTAGTTGTTGCTGAACCATACAACATAGAGCAGCGTTCTTGAAGTCCACATGAGTACGAACCGCCAAATTCCAGATTTGAAAGTGAGGGCTGCATATAGATTCATGAACTACTTGATTTCTGTTGTACCAAACAGCCCATGCTGTAACAAAGAGGGTCTCAAGGTCATTTGGGTAGTCGGCATCTAATATTTCTAGTGCTAAATCCACAAAACTCTTATTCACAGCCAACATATTGATTGGACAATTCTGCCAATTCCACCAAACCTCGCTAATTTTATTACAAAAGATTAAGGCATGGCTAGTACTCTCAACAAACTTCCCACACAAAGGATAGTCAGCCCCCACATTTAGGCCCCTTTTAACCAAGTTCAGTCTAGTGGGCAGCCCATCAATACAAGCCCTCCACGCAAAAATTCTGACTTTGGCAGGAAGCTTAAGTTGCCAAACCTTCTTCCATAGTCGAGTCCTAGGATCCCCACTTGAGCTCTCTCCTTCCTCCGAACAATCCACAATAGGCAACGCAATATAATATGCACTTCTAACAGTAAATACTCCACGCTTGTTTCCTACCCAAATTATGCTATCATCCGGCAAGTTATAGCTGAGGGGAATGTTAATGATGGACTTAGCTTCAAAAGGAAGAAAGAACCTCTTAACCATCTCCACCTTCCAATGCCTTGTATCTTCATCAATTAGCGAGGATACTATCGGAAAATCTCCAATGTCTTGTGGGGGGGAGCAAACTTTGTAAGTAGTTGGGTTAGGCAGCCATTTGTCTTCCCATATGTGGATCAACTTCCCATTTCCAACCCTCCATCTTATACCCCTCCGAATAACCTCCAAACTATTAAAAATGCTCCTCCATGCATAAGAAGGGCTGCATCCAAGCTTTGCACTCAAGATATCACTAAAAGGAAAGTATTTGGCCTTATAAATTCTTGCGATCAAAGAGTTTGGGTTCTTCAAAATCCGCCACGCCTGCTTTGCGAGCATTGCTAAATTAAAGGCTTGTAGGTTTCGAAAGCCCATCCCACCATCAGATTTTGATTTACACATTTTCCTCCAGCTAACCCAAGCCATTTTCACTTCTTGATCTCTCTAACCCCACCAAAAGTTCCTTTCCATTCTTTCTAGATCTTCACAAAGTCCTTTTGGGAGTTGGAAGCAACTCATAGAATAGGTAGGAATTGCCTGGGTGACCGCTTTAATCAACACTTCTTTTCCCCCTACAGAAAGCATTTTTTCTTTCCAACCAGAGAGCTTTTTCCCCACTTTCTCCTTAATTTCAGCAAAAACCTGATTCTTTGACTTTCCAATTACCGATGGGAGCCCAAGATATTTTCCTTGCCTTAATTCATCCATTGGCCCTAGAATTTCCAGGAACTCTCTTCTTGTTTCAACCGGGGTATTATGGCTAAAGGTCACCGAAGACTTATCCATATTGATCTTTTGCCCTGATGCTACCTCAAATAGCTTCAGAATTTCAACGAACTTGCTGACCTCCGCACTTTCAGCCTTGCAGAAAAATAGGCTGTCATCCGCAAAAAATAAATGCGTGACTCTAGGGCAGCCCCTGCATATGGACACTCCGTTTAGCAAATTCCTATTGCTTGCATCAGAGATAAGAGCCGAGAAAGCTTCCATACAGAGGAGGAACAGATAGGAAGATAAGGGATCTCCTTGTCGAAGCCCCCTAGTTGGCGAAATGTGACCATGAGCTTCTCCATTGATCAACACCGAATATGTAACTGTTGTTATACATTTCATCACCCATTCTACCCAAATCTCATGGAAACCCAACCTCCTCATCACCATCTCAATAAAATTCCACTCTACTCTGTCGTAGGCCTTGCTCATATCTAACTTGATTGCCATATAGCCATCTTTCCCACTCTTCTTATGATCCAAGTAGTGCATTAATTCAAAAGCAATAAGAACATTATCTGTAATTAACCTCTCAGGAAGAAAGGCGCTTTGATTTTCAGATATTATTTGGGGTAGCACTGACTTAAGGTGGTTTGCTAGAACCTTAGAGATCAATTTATATGCAACATTACTAAGGCTAATTGGGCGAAAATCTTTCATCTTACTGGGCATATTAACTTTTGGCACTAATGTAATATAAGTATCATTAATATCATGCAAAGAAGCATTTGAATTTAAGACATTCAACACCATATTCGTTACATCAATACCAACAATGTCCCAATATTTCTGGTAAAAGATAGCAGACATACCATCAGGCCCCGGTGCTTTGGTAGGATGCATTTGTCGAAGAGCAGTCCGGACTTCCTTAGCAGAAAATTCCTTGATAAGATCATGATTCATCTCCTCAGAAACCTTGGTCAGAATTAAGTTTGTAACCTCTTCCAAATGGGACGGGTTCGAGGAGGAATAAATGCCTTCAAAATAGCTAAGAACCGTTCTGACTAAATCCTCTTTGCTATCACACCAAAGACCTTCGTCATTCCATAATCCAACTATAGCATTCTTTCGTCTTCGTTCAGAGGCACGATGATGAAAATATTTAGTATTACGATCACCCTCACCCAGCCATTAAACTCTTGATCTCTGCTGCCACCAAACCTCCTCGTCATCTAGCATGAGATTAATTTCTTTTCTTAACTCATTTACTTCAGCCCCATTTTGAAGAGCTGTGTCATTTCTTAACAAAGCACCAAGTCTTTCTTTCTTTTCCTGAATCTTCTTTGGAATCTGCCAGAAAACAGAGCTCCCCCACTTAGCAAGCCTATCCGCACAAGCCTTAAGTCCAGCACTAAAGCTACTTGGAGCATGGGAGATAGTATTTGAATTCCAAACCTCCTTGATCAATTCCTTGCAGTCAGCCTGCCTTGTCCAAATAGCCTCAAAGAAAAATCTACGTTTTCCACGCTTTTGAAAGGAAACAAAGTCGGCCAGCAACAGGGGACAGTGATCCGACGTGGTTTCGTCTAAATGTTGGACTCTTACATTTGAGAAGTGCTCAATCCAATCCAAAGTTGCAAAAGCTCTATCCAACCTCAAATAGATTCTATCACTCCCTTCTTGTTGATTGCACCAAGTAAAATCAAAACCCGAGAAACCCAAATCCTTGAAACCACACTTATGAATAATATTTCGGAACGCATCCATTTGACGTTGGGGTCTCGGAGCTCCCCCACGTTTTTCATCAGCTGAAGTGATTTCATTAAAATCACTGACACATAACCAAGGCAAGTTAAATTGAAGATTAAGAGTATCAAGATACCTCCATGATTCCTTTCTTTGATGAGTCTCCGGATGTCCATAAAAGCCAGTCAATCTCCACTTGAATCCAGACTGCTCCTCTGCCACCACTGCATCAATATGGTGTCTTGAATAGCTTTTGATCTCCAAATTAACATCCTTCCTCCAAAACAAAGCCAAATCGCCACTTTTCCTTTGACTTTGAACATACAAACCATTAACAAAACCCAACTTCATTTTAATTCTCTTCATACCTGCTATTCCCATTTTCGTTTCAGACAAAAACACAACTTCGGGATCCCACCGCCGCACAATATTGCGCAGCACTCCAATTGACCGGGGGTTCCCAAGCCCCCGGCATTTCCACCCTAAGGCCATCATGGCTCTCGACGGTGCTGCTCAGCAGTCACCGCCACTCCCATGGTATTTTTCTTCTGCTTCCTTTTAGCCTTTCTATTCTCCTCTGTTTCAAGACTTTCTAAATCCCCCGCCCTTTTAATTCTGCTGCTATTTTCCTGGACCAAAACCATATCTTCTGTGCACGGGCCCTTCTCCCTAGCAAGCCTTTTCCAACTACCTATGGTCTTGGGTTCCTTGTTTTTCCTTTTGCAGCCCATATCTAAAAACCCATCCTCTTTAAACACAGTAAAATCTATGCTAGGCTTATCTGGGTTAGAAACCTTCATTTCCTTTAGAATGGGCCTTTGTTGGAAGCCCACTTCAGCTGGACCACCAACGGGCTCATCACCCATACAAACATTAGATTCAATGTTTAATATTTCCCTCACTTCACATATATTCTCAGACATCTCAACAGATAGAGGCCTTACCTTTGCATTGTCCCATCCACTCGAGTGACAAGCCTCCTGACTTTCTGACTGCCCCATACCACAAGCTTTGCTCTGTCCTACCTGCTGCTCTGCATCCCTGGCTTTATCATGTTGTTCACTCCTTCCACCGCTGCTAGACACGTCAGTCCCCTCCGATGATGGTTGTGCAGCCATCTGTTCTAAACCATTAGGCGAATGGTTCATTTCCTGTCTTGAATTCAATATTTCTTGACCACCTCTAAAGCTGCCGTTGGCCCTTATCCAGTCGCCATACTGGTTTTCCACTGCTTGCTCTGCTCCTAACACTGCACAATGCCTATTATCATGGCCTAAAACTCCCCACCTATAACACACCGTTGGGAGCCTTTCATACTTGAAGGTAACCCACATCCTTTCTCCTTCCTCATTCAACAGATATCCACCTCTTTGTAATGGTTTATTCAGAGGCATCTCCACTCGCACCCTCATGTACTTTGCTTGATCCGACTGCCAAGGTCTTCTATCAACTTCCAGAAATTTACCAATTTTATTCCCCACACCTCTGCCCGTTTCCTCTCTCATTAGCTCAAAAGGGATGCCCCAAAATTGAACCCAGAAAGGGGAATGAGAGAAACAAATGTTCGTAGCTGTTAATCCTTTTCTCCACCGGCATAATAGCAGAAGATTGTTATCAAAATTCCATGGTCCATTCTTCTCTACCCACTCTAGTTGATGCTTCGAGTTGAACTTAAATTGGAGAATATCATTCCTAACTTCAACTATTCTAAGATCAGATCCCATTCTCCAAGTCGATCTTAAAATGCTCTTTAGAGCTCTTTGGTTTTGCTTACGATCAGACAACAGTTTCCCAAACAAGCTAAGATGACATTCTTCCAGCCACTCATCTCTAGAAGGATTTGAGAGTTGTATACCTTCTTCCTCCTCCTTTGTAAGCTGCAAATTTTGCAACCCATCCAAAATGACCTGTTCCATTAACTAAGAGTGCAAGCTAAACCCTTATCACATGGCCCTAGAGAACAATTGAACATTGGATGCATATGTGATATATGGCCCTAAGAATGTCAAATGGCAATTGGTCTCCTAAAAGAAATATTACAAGTTAATACAAGAATGACAGTTGCCATTTATAATCTACTAGTATGTAACTCGTACTTACGCACGGGAATGGTCAATTGTAGTAATGCTATTAATGTTAAGCTTGGGTTATTAAACAATTTTCATGATATTGTTTGACTACACTTAAAAAATAATTTGGGTTTAATTTGAGTTCTAATTGTACTTCCACTTAATATAATATATATGACTATATTTTTGTCCACTTTTAACAAAATGCTAAATTGAACCGACTGAAAACTATTGAAAATGAGATTTAAAGAAATATTAGTCCCTTAGAGGACCTAAATGACACGGCAACAAAATACACCCCACTCATTCTCTTGAAAATTGAATTTGTTCCACTCTTAAAACAGCATCAGATTCCCACTAGATTGCAAACTATCTAGATCGATAGTATTTTTCTTTTTTGCTAAGATAGTTTAATAGAATTAGAATTTACCATTAAGCTAAACTTTATTCTAGATTTCCCACCTAATCAATTTCATAATGTCTTCATTTATTTTAACCTTGCTTTGATCATTGGTAACATTTCTTTGCTTCCAAATATGGTAGAGAGTAGCCTGGGGAAAATTTGCATATAACTGTCCTCTAATATTCATATATCAGTGCTTGGGGTTTAAACTTAAAGCTGCCCCTCACCCCATTCCATTATGCCACTCCATTGGACTTTAGGACTTTTGATTAGGCACCAACTCATCACTGTTTCCAGATTTTGATTCATTAGGAAAAAAAGAAACTCTTAAGAAGAAGGTTAAAGCTAAATTCTAAAGTTAATATAACAAATTTCCAAGAAATTTTGGTCCCATTTTTTTTTTTTGTGTGCATATTTTTCACAAAACATCAGCTTCATGCGTATAGAGAACTTTGTTTTGGAGAAAATAAATTTCAATAAGTAACTTTGAAAGTTTACAATCCAACATATATTGTAATTATGGTAGAGAGTAATTTAAAAGAGCACAATGTTTAACAAATTTGTTTTTGGAACATGTATATGAATGTTTCATCTATATATATATATAACCAAAATATTTGACTTAGCATTTGACTTTTTTTAAAGCTCCCACATTTTTACACATCAACATTATTTAAATTTTTTTTTTTTAAAAAAAAAAAAATTGTAGGGATAAAGGCCCAAAGTTATATATTAGGCCTTGGGCCTTGGCCGAGGACGTTGATTGGTCCGAGGACGAATAAAAAGTAGTGAGTGTATTAACTTCAGAGTCCCAAGAATAAGTTGCCAATGGAAAGGTTAGGGAAGGTGGTTCAAGGAGGAGTATCTCCTCAGATAAACAAAGCACAGATCAAATGTATATCCTATCGTTCAAGGTGACCTTCTAGGAAATTCTACTGATAGGGACGTGAATTATGAACGTATAGAAGGGATGGAAGCTCAGAAATATATAAGAAAAAGTTGTTACCACCGCATTGAATACTCTGTAACTAACTTTCTTTCTGCATTAATGAGGAAGTGATCTCTGAACAGTGTTTTTCAGCCTTACAGCTATCCCCAAAGACTTCAGGAAAGTGCTAATGGGACAAGTATCAACGCCAACCATTTGGCCTGCACGTGGACGGTAGAGATGAAAGGGGAAGATAGTATAAAAGAAAAAGGAGGCAATGAGAGAGACTCTTTTAGGGACTTTTGCTCATAATTGGGAATTAGAAACCACTACTCCTTCCCGCCCACCCTCACACCAACGGACAAGTTGAGGTCACGAACCAATCCTTGTTTAAGATCATTAAGACTCGGCTTGAGGGGGTGAAGGGTATATGGCCGGAAGAGTTGCCAAGCATACTATGGGCATATAAGACAATAGCCAGAACACCTACAGGAGAGACGTCGTTTTGACTAGCATACGAAAGCAAAGCAGTTATCCTAACTGAGGTCGGACTCACAAGCTACATGATGAAAGGAGGAATGACGAGGCCATGCGTCTACAACTTAACCTAGTGGACGAAGTCAGAGTGACAGTTGAACAAAGACTTGCATGATACCAAGACCTCATGGCCAAGCATTATAATTCTAGAGTTAGACACAAAGACTTCAAAGTTGGAGACCTCGTCTTGAGGAAGGTGATAGGCGCACTAGAGAATCCACCTAGGGAAAGCTCGGTCCTAATTGGGAGGGACCCTATAAAATCACCTCATTGCAGAGAAAAGGCACCTACCACTTGGAGACGCTAGATGGATAAAAGTTGCACTATCCATGAAATACCAAGCATCTCAGGAAATACTATCAGTAGATGATAACATGAAGAGCGCCATTCCTCATTTCCAGTTTATTTCTTGTAGTTAATTTTTACCTACAGTACTTTCTAAGCCCTAGTTTATTATGAACGCGTTTATCATAATTAGAGGAGTTATTCGGATATGACTTGTATATATATTTGTCTCTACAAAACAATTTTTGTGATCGAGTCCACGAGTGGACGAGTTCATTATTAAGTTCACAAAGTGGACGAGTATCCCATGAGGATACTTTGAAATTATTTAAGTCTACAAGTGGACTAGTTCATTATTAAGTCCACAAAGTGGAAGAGTTCATCCCATTGGGATGCTTTGAAATTATTCAAGTCCCCAAGGAGACGAGTTCATTATTAAGTCCATAAAGTGGGCGAGTTCATCCCATGGGGATGCTTTGAAATTATTCAAATCCATAAGTGGATGAGTTCATTAATTAAGTCCACAAAGTGGAAGAGTTCATCCCATGGGGATGCTTTGAAATTATTCAAGTCCACAAGTGGACGAATTCATTAATTAAGTCCACAAAGTGGACGAATTCATCCCATAAGGATGCCTTGAAATTATTCAAGTCCACAAGTGGACGGGTTCATTATTAGATCCACAAAGTAGACGAGTTCATCCCATGGGGATGCTTTGAAATTATTCAAGTCCATAGTGCACGAGTTCATTATTAGATCCACAAAGTGGACGAGTTCATCCCATGAGGATGCTTTGAAATTATTCAAGTCCACAAGTGGATGAGTTAATCCCAAGGGGATAACTTGAAATTATCAAATCCACAAGCTGCAAGTTCATTAATCAGTCTATAGGTGGACGAGTACACCAAAGTAGACAGGTTCATCCTAGTTATTTACCAAGTCCTTTAAGAGACAAGTACATCCTAATATATAGGCACAAGGATGGATGAACATATGCATATCAAAAATAAAGATCAACACACATGCTAAAAGTGACGGATGTAAAATAATAAAAATACACCATAAATAAAGTGAAGTATTTACAAACAAAGCCCAAAAACAAAAAGGTACTCGATATTGTTTGAAAATAAGACGAAATACATGAAAAAATTAAAAATAGAAAATTAAATTGAAGGGTTTCGGATGACGGGAGGGTTCTCATCATCTTTAGAAGGAGGATTTTGGGCGTCAAAAGCTGAAAGGTTCTCGACGTCTTTAGTCGGAAGTTCTCCAACTGAAGGGATTTCAGGAGTGACTGGTCTTTCTTGAACAGGTTGATCAAGCACCACGGCGTCATCCTTTACACCCTACTCGGCATGAATAGACTCGTCAGTCTCTTCACTAGTGGCGTCGGCAGTGGCTTGTCCATGTTCACCCTAGAGAAGTCAAGGTCTGGGTAGACGGACCCAACCTGCTTGAGGCAGTCGTCGAACCCTTCACCATAATAAACTGTGCACGCATCATTGAAAGGCTGGGAAGCCTTGTATTCCACGATAGCATCAGTCTTGGCCATCTCAACCTGTTTAAAATGGGCCATTAGCTCCTTCTCCATGCTTGCCTTTGTTTCTTCCGCCTTTTCCCACTGATGGGTCTCCGACTTCAACTTCTCGTTTAAATCCCTCACCTCTTTGTTGAGTGTACAGAAGGCGTCCTTGTACTGATCCTGTTCGTTGGTCAAGGTTTTGTTGTGCTTTCTAAGACGACTGATCACCCCCTCTTCAATGACACACCTATCTTGGGTAGCGCCTTCATATGCACTAGTGCTTGAAAATGAGTTACAACCGTCAGGTAACAAATAAATAATAAAGTACAATTGTCTAAGAGAACATACCCTGGAGAGGTCAAAAAGACCCGACGCTCCTAGGTCCTCCATCTCTTGCTCAGCACATGGATCCACGTTCGTCTCTCTAATGATTGATTCAACCATCTCGACGGCATATCCCGTATAAGTAAGAAGACAATAGGTTCCCTTGATGACGGGGCCCGATGCTGTCATTAAGCCTTTGCCAACTCCATGGCTTGGCTTGGGAGGTGACGGCTTCTTGGGCTAGTTCTCCCTAGGGGTGAATGGTGCTTTCTTAAAAGGACAGTTGTCCTTCTTTTCAGCTTTCCTTTTGGGCTCCCCCTTCTCGACAACCTTAAGAGCTGACAAAGATGCTTTTTCGTTCTCTTTCTCCTTCTTCTCCTCCTTCTTGCGTGGCGCAACTAACGCCCTCATCGATGCCCTCATTCTAGCTGCCACCATTTCTATAAAGGTCAAATGATGGTAGTTAGATACAAAGACAACATGCAAACAACGGGAAGAAAAAGGCAAGGAAGGAAGGACTTACATTAACGAGAGTATCTGTTTAGTCTACGAGCTGCAGGCGTCGGTTATAGACCACCACATTAGGTGTGTAGCGTATCAAGAGTGATCAAGTCCCTGCACTTCCGTTCTTCAAATGGAATTTCAAGAAGAACAAAGTTTCTCTCCAAACTAGTTTGGAGAGAAACCCTACAAACTCATCATATATCTTTGTATTGAATGTGAATTTTGAAAATCTAACCGTTAGATTGTATGTTCTTATTACATCCTTAATGCTTACAAAATTTCAAGAAAATCAAAAATCAATTGCTATGTCATCAAATAAATGTTATAATATCAATTTTTTGTATTCTAAAGTTGTATATAAAAAATAAGTTAGTTGATCAAATAGTAAATAACATCCAATTTGAATGAAATTTGATATGCATGTTAAAAACATAAGGAACATGAAACTCAACGGTTAGATTTTCAAAATTCACATTCAATACAAAGATATATGATGAGTTTGTAGGGTTTCTCTCCAAACTAGTTTGGAGAGAAACTTTGTTCTTTCAAGAACCTGACGAATAAAAGCCTCTTACTCGTTAGTTATATGTGGATGGACACTAGCAAAAAGGAAGAGAAACAAACGGTATTAAATACTTGAAAAATAAACAAAAATAGTGGTAAAAGAGAAAAAATGTCGGCACTAAACCTGAGTCTTTGACAATGCCCCAAGTATTGTCAAAGCCACGAGGCATTGTAACCCATTCCTCTGGACGATATACCCAATCCGTCCCCTGGACAAGAAATACCTACCTTTCCAATTTCAATTAGAGTCGGGCAAGTCTAACACCAATCTAAGGGCTTTCTTCCTCGCGGCAAAGTGGTATATCCCCTGAGACGAGACGATATGTTAGGGATGGTAGCACCAAAAGAACCCGTCAAGAGTAAGCTGACGATTCCCACCTCTGAGACGATCCCACAAGATTTCAACTCCAATGAATATCCTTCATGCATTAGGAGTGATCTGGTTGACAAATAGTCCTAGGAAATTAGCTAGCTGACGGTGTAACGTTGTCAGTGGCAGCCTCAGTCCTGCTGCGAACATGGCATCATACATGCTGACGTTTGAGATCCTCCCCAAGTAGCACTTTTCAAACTTCTCGGGAAGACGGATTGGGGTATAGTTTGAAATTTGGAAATGCTCCCGTAAATTCTTAAAAATATTGGCCGTCATCATCAGCTTGAAGTCATTAACAGTCCACATTTTGGGGAGAATAAAGGGATGAGTGTGGCCATCACTAGGGCTTCCTGAGCTTTTTCCCTCAGAAGCTCTCTAATCACCCTCATCCCTGTCATCTTCTCCCCCGTACTCTTCATCTTCTCCTCCCTCATCATTGTCATCCTCACCCTCTTCTTCCTCACCTTCCCCTCCACCATAACTTTCCACTTTGTCGTCAGGAGAATGGGTAGACGGCTCCCTCTCTGATCACCAGGAAAGGCCCTCCTCGAGCTCATGGCCTGACTGGAAGACTTCGTCATAGCCCGCTCCCTCACAGACTGATGACTGTTCACTCATTGCTTCTCTATCACCTGACATCTATTCACCTACAAGCGACAGAGTAATCTAAGAACCTATTTTTGACGGGTCTCTAGTAGAAGCGATGACTAAACTACAAAAGCCGAAGTAAAAGGAAAATGGAGGGGAAAGTGGACTTACAGGTAGAGATGACGACTTTAAAGTTGACAAGATCCATAGGCTGATGAGACCCATAGGTTGACGAGATCCGCAAGTTGACAATAACAAAGCGACAGGATGACTGCTCTCTTTCTCTTAAGGATTGCAGGGATGAAATAAGAAGAAATGCAAGGGGGAGGTGAGATATTTATAGGACAAAAGTACACAGGAAATGAAGCGACACTCATGTTCAGAAACGAGGCCAACCAACTTGTGCCACGTGTCCTAGCATTAAATGATGGCTACTCAAGGAATCATTAATGAACAACCTTTCTCTGAGCAAATAAGATTAAAGGCTACGAATCAAACTCCATAACCCGTCAGAACGGAGCCATGGAGTAGGGGTAGCTGATAAGGGTAATTTTAAAGAGTATTAAGACTCGTCTACATTAGATGAAGTCGACAGTCTAAAGAAACTCGTTAGCCATACTATACATTTAATGAAGAAGACAACGTCCTCGTAAGGCCGACATCTATGCGTTTAAAGCCGACGACTTCAATCTTAACTTGACGACTCCACTTCCAAGCATATGGCATTTGGGACCTGACGACTAGAACGCCTAGACAAGATGGGAAGCTGATGGGGGATAAAGAAGCCTTTGACAGACCCAACATGGCCTTGCTTGGACTCCATGCATGAGTATATAAGGAAACATCTTGCACCCCGCGGTTAACCCTAATTAAGAGGATTCCTACAAGGAAAGGATCTTGCGAGATGCGAGCATTAATGAGGATCTTCCCTATAAGGAAAGACCCTCTCCGCCAAGGAACAGATGTCAACTCTACGTTACTATGAAAACCCCAAAACCCTCACAAATCAAGGTATGCATAATTTGCCCAAACTTTAGCACTCTAGAGTTGTGAAAGTTCTCTAACTTAACTTTTGGAGGGTATTTGGCCAGTACCACACCGGCACTCTCTACAAGGTCTTCATTGTTTTTATTTCGCAGGTATTGTCTCGAGCACTTAAGGACTGTGTGACTTACTGACGATTTTTGGCACATCATGTGTCATAGTAGGCAAAGGTAGAGAAGGCATACAAATTGGGCTAGAACTAGCATGTTTCTTTTGCTCAAGTTTGGCATTTAATGTGTTGCTTATGTTCACAACAAAGTTGTTTCCAACAAGTGTAAGGAACTCAGCCACATCGTTGGCTAAGCAAGCTGTTGCGCTTGGTTTAGTGTTTGCACTACAAAAAAATCACCCTACAACAGTGTTTTTTTCCTGGTGTTTTTTAAAACCATTGCAATAGAAAAGCCTATACCAAAGCTTTTTGAAATTGCTCGTATAGGAAACCCTATTACTGTAGCTCAAAACCAACGCTTTATAAATCGCTGCAATAGGAGGCCTATAGCGGCGGTTTCCTAAAATGCTGGTATAGGAAGCCTTATTGCGGTGTTTTGTAACCACCACTATTGGTTAGGTTAATCATTTTTTTTTTAAATTAATTTAATTTTTGAAACTATCCTATCCTGATGCTTCGAAAGCTTTGGAATATGGTTGTCCTATCCCAACGCTATAAATGCATTGGAATAGGGTTACTGATTTCCCTTATGGGAAAAGACCTATCCCAGGGTTTTTGGAAGCACTGGAATAAGGTCTCTCCATAAGGGAATGAAGTAATCATATTCCAGCGCTTTTGAAAGAGTTGGAATAGGGTTACTGATTTCCCTTATGGGAAAAGACCTATCCCAGTGCTTTTGGAAGCGCTGGAATAGGGTCCAACCTATTCCAGTGCTTTCAAAAGCGCTGGAATATAATTACTTCATTCCCTTATGGAAAGACCCTATTCCAGTGCTTCCAAAAGCCCTAGGATAGGATTACTACATGCTCTTATGGAGAGAGACCTATCCCAGCGCTTTTGGAAGCGCTGGAATAGGTTCCACCTATTCCAAGGCTCTAAAAGCACTGGGATAGGATCATTCCATGCCTTTATAGAGAGAGACCTATCTCAGCACTTTTGGAGGCGCTGGAATAAGGTCCACCTATTCCAGCACACCAAAAGCTCTGGGATAGGATCACTCCATTCCCTTATGGAGAGAGACCTATCCCAGCACTTTTGGAAGCGCTGGAATAGGGTCCACCTATTCCAGCACTCCAAAAGCGCTAGAATAGGTTACCTATAGGGATTTGTTAATTAACAAATGACCAATACTCCCTTAAACCTGGAAAAAGATCGATATACCCTTGAAACCTAATAAATGACTGAAATACCCCTAAAACATAAAAAATGACCTAAGCACCCCCTAAGACATCGAAAATGACCAAAGTACCCCTTATGCCTAAAACAAGCCAAAATACCCTCGATTACTTGAATAAGACCAAAATACCCCTATAAGTATGATAAATGACCAAAATGCCCCAGAAAGACAAAAAATCTCCAAAACACACTCGACACCCAAAAAAAGCCTTATACACCCCCGAAACATAAAAAATGACCGAAATATCCCCAAAATATCGAAATGACCGAAATACCTCCTAAAAGCTAGAAAATGACAAAAGTACCCTCCATGCCTAAAAAAGGTGGAAAACCCCTCGACTACTTGAATAATACCAAAATAGCCCTTTAAATAAAAAAAATGACCATAATGCCCTCGTAACCACAAAAAATGTCCAACATACACCTAATACTGAAAAAAAGACCAAATTACCTCTTAAACCTAAATAATGACCGAAACACTCTCAAAACTTTTTTTTTTTTAAAAAGACCAAACCCCCCCCCGGGGTAAAGCGCATAAAATTACCAAAATACCCCCCGAAACATGGAAACTGACCATAAATATCCCCCTATGTTTAAAAAAGACCAAAATACCCCTCGATGACTAAAATAATACCAATATACCACTATAAATAATAAAAAACCACAACGCCCTCATAATCATTGGAGTTGTCTGAAATACACTTGGAACCTAAAAAATAACTGATACACCCCTAAAGCGTAAAAAATGATTGATAATTTTTTACGCTTGAAGAACTTGTGAAGTTAGCGTTATAATGACAAAAAAATTAGAGAAATGTTATAGCATGATCGAAATACCCCCCAACACATAAGAAATGATCTCTTACCCTTTAAACATTTTAATAATTTTTAAGTTCCAATGTCATTTATGTCATTTTTTAGGCTTAGGATGTATGTGTGTAACATTTTTTAATGCATAGGTGGTATTTGGTCTTTTTTTTTTTTTTTTTTGGGCGTTTACGGGGTATTTGGGTCATTTTTTTAGTCATAGAGTGTATTTTTGGTCATTTTTAGGGTTTAGGAGCACTTTGGTCATTTTTAAAGTTTTCAGGGTATTTTGGTTACCTTTTGGCTTAGGGTGTATAGTGGACATTTTTAATGCGTATGGGGTATTTGGTTCATTTTCAATTGTCGAGGTATTTTGCTGTCTCAGCCATTTTTTTAGTTTGTGAGGTAGGTTGGCCTTCTTTTAGTCCTAGGGGTATATCAGTTATTTTTAAATGAATAATGAAATATATTTCTTCAAATTTTGGTTTTTTATTATGATTCAAGGGTATTGTGGTCTTTTTTATAGGCTTTAATGGTATTTCGGTTATTTTTCTAACTTCGTGGGTATTTCAGTCATTTTTTGGGTGGTAGGGGTGTCTTAACCATTTTTTGAGTTTGTGGGGGTAGGTTGGCCTTATTTTAGTCTTAGGGGTATTTCATCATTTTCACTGAATAATACATTATATTTCCTCCAGTTTTGGTGTTTTCTTAGGATTCAAGAGTATTGTGGTCATTTTTTAGGTTTCAAAGGTATTTGAGCTATTTTTCTTACTTTAGGGGTGCTTCAACCATTTTTTGGGTGGCAGGGGTGTTCCGGTCATTTTCTATGGTTATGGAGGTAAGTTGGCATTCTTAATTTTAGGGGTATTTTAGTCATTCCAAATTAATATTGAATTATATTTAAATTTTTGGTCCTCTTGTCTCATCTTACTTTTTTTTTTTTTTTAGTTATCATTATCTTTTAGTAATTTGTAGCAAGGAATTATGTTTTATTAATTTGAAGTATTAAATTAAAATATATTAAATTAATTTGTAGTATTAAATTCAATTAAATTATGTTAAATTGAATTATTAAAATATATTTTTATCAATTAATATATTTCATTCTATTAATTTGTAGTGTTAAATTATATTTTATTAATTTGAAGTATTATATTAACTCTTATTAATTATTAAATTATACTCAATTAATTTTTAGTATTAAAATATATTTACATAATTGGAAGTATTAATTATATTGTTATTTATTAGTAAATTATAACAACCGAAACATTCCCCCCTAAACATAAAAAATGACCGAAATACCCCTAAACTCTAAAAACTGACTAAAACACCCTTCTTAAACATAAAAATGTTCAAAATAAGACCAAACACTAAATAATGATCGAAACTCCAAAACCTAAAAAATGACCGAAATACCCAAAAACCTAAAAAATGACCAAAATACCCTGAGGTTTTAGGGTATTTCGATTATTTTTTAGGTTTCAGGAGTATTTTGGTCATTTTTTAGGTTTTGGAGGGTATTTTGGTCATTTTCTTAGGTTTCTTGAGTGTTTCAGTCATTATCTAGATTTCGGGGGTATTTCGGACATTTTTATGTTTAGGGGGTATTTTGGTCTTTTTTATGTTTGAGGGGGGTGTTTTGGTTATATTTTAGTTTTGGGGTGTATTTCAGACATTTTTAAAGTTTAGGGGGCATCTTCGTCATTTTTTAGGTATTGGGGGGTGTTTTGGTTATATTTTAGTTTTGGGGTGTATTTCGGGCATTTTATTTTAAGTTTAGGGGGCATCTTCATCATTTTTTAGATATTAGGGGGGGTGTTTTGGTCATATTTTAGTTTTTAGGGGTATTTCGGGCATTTTTTTAAGTTTAGGAGGCATCTTGGTCTTTTTTTAGGCTTAGGGGGTATTTTGGTCCCACCATTTAAAAAAAAAAATCACGTTTTATGTGGCTGTAATTTGAAGGATGTATTGGTCATTTTTTATTAAATATATATTAATAACAACATCATTTTAAGTTTTACTAAAATAATTTTAAAATAAATTAATCAAGAAATATATATATATATATATATATATATATATATATGTAAGCCCAACTTGAATAAAAAAAAAATAACAAATAAATAAATAATTTATTGTGGACCTATATATATTGTTATAGGCAAAGTATATTAAATTAATGTATATTGCCTTAGTAGTAAGCATGTGTGTTTTTTAAGTTCCTGTCTTTTTTTTAATAATTTTTTTATAATTTATTTTTATTTTAGTTTTTTTTTTTAATTAAGTTTCTATTATCAAAACGACGTCATTTTGAATTTATATGTCGTCCTCTCTCTCTCTCTCTCTCTTCACACACAACCTCCATCACTCCTCCAGGGTGTCAATTCGGGTTAGCGTGTCGGATTCGTATCGTGTTGAGGTAGGGGTATTCGACTAAATGGCTCAACCCTAACCTGACCCATTTAATAATTGTGTCATGATCCTTCAACCCTAACCCGACCTGTTAATAAAGTGGGTTGATCTGACCCAACCCATTTGATACGTTTAATAAACGAGTCGTGTTAGGTTGACATGAATGTAACACAACTCATTTCAACCTGCATAATATTAAATATAACATTCATTAAGAAGTAATTTTTTTTTACACCACAAAAAGCAATGCATATACTTTAAGTCTTCAACCCACATTCAAAATAATATAGTTCAACAAAAATATAATATTTATCTAGAAATAAGTTCTTTACACTCTAAAAGAAGTGCATACACTTTAACCCAAATTCAAAATAACAAAGTTTAACAAAAATAAAATAACATAGTTCAACAAAAATATAATATACTTGGAACTCGCCAAATGCTAAGTATCAATATTAAAAGAATTTGAGCAAACAGTATACTAATCCTGACTATGACCATGATTATCATCCATAGATTCTTTATTGATGTCCAAATTCATAACATCTTCCACAAGCTTATCCAATTTAATTTGTATAAGTTCTATGCAAAAAAAAGAAAAGAAAAAAGTATTAGTAGTTCTAGGGTCTGTAAAATTTCAATTTCTAATTATATCTCTTATAAATTTTTGTAATTACTCACTTTTCTTTTTAAATTTAAAATATATGTTGGATATAAAAGGTAATTGACAAATTTAAAATAAAATAAATATTTTTTTGTTATATAAGTAAAACATGTTATGTTAAGTGAGTCATTTCGGGTTGACACAATTAAATTGACATGTCAAACGTGTCAATTGTGGGTTACGCAGGCTGACTCGCTTATGACATGTTTCTTATCGTGTTGTTTTCGAGTCGACCCGTTTATGACCCAAACCCATTAAGATCCAAACCCATTAAGACCTAACCCTAACCCGAAAAAATCCGTATCTGGTTCGTGTTGTGTTCGCGGGTTGGGTCGAACACCCCTACTCCTCCTCTCACACACCGGCCTTCATCAAACCTTTCTTATTTTATTTCATTCAGACCGCTCCTCTTCTTCTTCTTCAGTTCTTCTTGCACCGAAAAGCAAAGAATGGGGAAATCAACTGCTACGAAGCAAACGGTGGTAGTGTTCGGAGCCTTAGCCTCTGGGTGGCTAGCCAGTGAGCTCGCCTTCAAACCCTTCCTCGACAAATTCGGGCCGCTATCGACAAGTTCGACCCGACCCGTGACCCAGACAACGTCGTTCCTCCTGCTGACTCTGACGCTGGTGCTGATGCTGGTTCTCCTCAGATTGCTCATCACTAAGGTTTGAAATTGGAATATGTTTTTTTTTCAATTATTATTGAAAAGCTAATGGAATTTTCTGGTTCAATTACTAAGGAAATCACAATTGAATTAATGTTTGTGTTGGATTGTAATTTGTAATAGTCTGTTTTAAAAATTTTAGTACCGTGATGGAGGTGAACTGAATTGGGGAAACTTAAATTTAGTACTTTGGATTTATGGGATTTTGATATGGTACTTCGTTTTGTTTTGGGATCTATCTATGCTTACACATTATTGCTGTTTCTCATTGTTCTTTAAATTTGAGATAAGGGGGGAAAAACCTGCATTCTATAGTTATGTATTGCTTTTTGTACCATATGCTTTTTTTTTTTTATATTTTATAAATTACTTGACTTCCTACTCTTCATTGGCATTAACTCTTTATGCTCGCTTTCTCAATACTTGCAAGTACCTTTACCATTCTCTACTTTAGTCTTGTCACATTCTAATCCCCCTAGTATCAGCTCTGTTATGCTTTGTCTTTTATTTTTTTCAATAGATTTGTTTTCTGTTCTGACTTGTAGTCTCCATTTAAAAAAAAAAAAAAAATTAAAAGCCTTTTTCTATTCTGCCCTTCTCCCTAAGTTCTAATTATGTCAACTAGAAAAAAAAAATCATATGTTAGAAAGGACTTTATTTGATAGATGGTGTTTCGTCTTCATGAATTGGCTAAAGAAGGCACAAAGCTGGCATACCTCATGAGAAACCAACCCAACTATCCAAAACATAGACTAATATTCAAATTATAATCAAAGAAGCAGTTTTCCTTCAATTCTGAGTTGGAATGCTAATAGAATTTCTCCTCAACCATTATCTCTGATGAAAACGTGCCAAAAACATGGTAGCACTAGTATTTGGATTTGGATTTTCTAACAATAGGGAGCATTAAATATGTGGCTATACATCTACTTAGAATCCCCTTGATCTCCCATTATTTGATATTTACTTAATACTATTTTTGGGCTGTTCTTGTTGTCTAGTTTCTCACAGTTCTTAGCGGTTACTTCTTGAAAAGTTTCTGCTCAGCTTGCCAATGAGTTTCTGATTTGCTGCATTAACATGTACATGCACTAAATAGTAAATACACTTTCTAAATGACCAAATAAATTTTTCACCAAAAAAAAAAAAAAAAAAACTGTTTCTAGTCATAGAAACAATGGGTTGGTAGACTGTTTCTGGTTCCTCTTTTGATTGCCATGTACTTGCATTTATCATATCCTTAGAGCTGAAGATCATCAATTTGGTCTTTTCGCACTATGCTTTTTGGAGTTCATCATTGTGCAGTCTCATATATTATGAGTTGCATTTTTTATACATTATTGCTATAAATGTCAGCAAAGGAAAGAACCCACGTGAAAGTAGTAGATGCTTTTACCGTTAAAAAGATTAGATTATGGGTATGGCTGGACAGAAAGTAAGTAATTCCAGTGGTGTGGTTTGATTTAAAGCAGTTCTAAATTTTGAAACATATTGGAGAAGAGTTTATGATTTCTAGAGTAATTTGTAGTAAAAAGGATGTCACAAATCTTATTGATCCAAATTGCAAATTTGGAAGTACTAATACATATGTGTTTAGGGAATTTTTTTGTTACATTTGAATTTTACAATGATTCATTAAGTGTTGTTTCTTTTACATGTACACAAGTTGTTTGATAAAATTCTTAAGCGATGTTTTGTTGGCCTTTTTTATTCTCTTCCCCAGTGATGCTATTAGCCCAAAGCACAGACTCCTTCAAGAAGGTCACTCTTTTCCTCCCTTTCTTACAAAATTGCATCATATAGTTATGAATCTTTTTAACTTTTATTTAGTTTTACTAATTCTTTTATTTTCAAATTGCTTTTAGTTCAAATATTGTTGATTTCAAAAGTCAATTTGGATTATAAGACTCTAATCTGCACCTAAGAATCAGTTAAATTGTTTGTTCGTTTTTCAGATTTCAATTTGCTTCCAACAAGGTTCCATTTCTTTATTTCAGCATGTTTTCTTTCCTTTTTTTGTTTCCCTTTTTTATTGTTGTGTTTGGCTGCAGGGAAAATCTCAGATATTTTCAAAAGTATAATTTGGGATTTTTTGATTTGTAGGTGGTTGACAACTTTCATTGTGATTTGATGGTTGGGTTGAGTACATGAAAGCTTCTTAGAGAGCAACTTGGCTATTGTGGTGGTAGTGTACAGTTATTGAGGAAGGTTGTGACTTGTGAGGTGATTGGAGCAGCGGTATTCCATATTACCCTTCTGTCACTCTCAACTTCTCGCTCTAGGTAATAAAAAGTTTCCACCTTTTCTTGAGTGTAAAAGGATTGTGGGCTATTTTTTATTTTAGCAATGCTTTTTTTTTTTTTTTGGGGTGGGGGGTTGTGTATAGTATGATTGATAAAATTCCTCAGTGAAGGAGTGGTACTGGTATACCATATAGATGAAAAAAGAGTTGTAGCTATAGTTTCCTTTATTTTAATTTTTGTTTGTTAGCCCACCAAGGAGGTTAAATTTAATCTTAAGCTATTAATATTGAACCGTACTTTTATATTGTTATTTTGTTGTGAAAGTTTAATACGTAGAACGAGCTTCTTCTTCTTCTTCTTTTTTGTGTGTGTATGTTATCTCAGTAAGTGAAAAAGATATTACATTACATATTCTTCTGTCATATAAGTTACAGAAACTGCGATTGCAGACTACAAGATGAGAAAGCATGGTTTGTTTGGCTGATACTAGAAAATAACGTAGCAAAAGGCCATAATGTTGATTCAACACAATATGATATTTTGGTTTTGGTTTTTTTTTTTTTTATATTATTTGTTGTGTCAAGGATATTTAAAAAAGAAATTTGGACCCATCAGATTGAGAAGTCTTTTTTACTCATAAGCCTAACTTTTAGTTACTTCTTGAAGTATTTTTCTGTAATGCTTGGTTTTTATTTATGCAGTAAGTTTTGGATGTTCTAAAAGATGTTTTTAAAATAAAATAGTCTTGAAGATGTTAGCACTATTTGAAGAGTGAATTGCACTAGAAATAGGATCAACAGAGGTATCCAGTTTGTGCTGAAAATTTAGAACTGGGTATTGTTGAGAGTAATTCATCTAATGAGGAGAAAGAATAAACTATTTAGGTAGTATTTCTGCACTAACAAATGCACTTAAGAAATGAGAATCGTGAGAACAAAAAAGAAAACTTGATACTTTACAACTACTAAGTTTGGTTTAGGATATCAAATTTTAAGGCCTACTTTTATTGGCATCATAAAGCATGAAACAGCTTACTATATTCTATTTTCCTTGAATACTTGGTATTATTTAGTCAGGAGAGATGATTGTTAAATAGTATTAATGTTTTAGGTTGTAGCATCTTATAACATTGATCTTGAATGCCATTTGATATTCTATTATGAATTAAACTATCAAAAAGGGTTAGGATAAGTGTATTAGTCAATAAGAAAAACAACAACAACGAAAAAAAAGGTATATCATCTATCTTAACATTTATTTAGAGATTGTTTTTGTGTAATGTGTAATGAGCATCGACTTTACTGTGCGCTTGTTGAGTTTATAGCATCTTTACCTATTTGATAAAATGTGTTTGGAACTGCAATTTATTACTGTAATTTTTTTTTCTCCCATATGTAAGGCTAATTGGAGTGCAATTTATTGGGTCTAAATTTGCTGAATTATTTGATTGGCTGCAATTGATGTCATATGAACTTTCTTTACTATTTTGTAGATAAGCTTATTTTCCTATTTGATTTCAAGAGGTGTTGAAAAGTTGTAATTTTTATATTTAACCATTCCGTGCATCGCACGGGTTAGCGACTAGTTACTTATAAAAAATGAGTCTGCAAAAATGATGTCATTTATCCATCTTGTCAACTCTTTGCTGCTGTTTTCCTTTCTGCTCTAAACAAGATGTGATATCTGTTTGTTTTGTTTTTGTCTTGTCCAATTGGTAAGCTTCTTGTATATAATAACAAAATTATGTCTCCTATATAATTACTATTTTTTAGGGAACAAATTTTGTTAGCAAACTGTTGCATTTGCTAAATTCTTGGTCATTTAATGACATTCATTGGTTTTTATTTCAAAGTGCTGGTTAAATGGTGGAAATGAATCTGTTAATAATTTTTATTTGTTTAACGTATTCTCTGCTGTGCTTTATTTTTATATTCTTTATAAGAGGCACATGTCTGGATATTAACTTCAACATCAGGTATTATGATCACAAACTTGGGCATGTTGAAATGCATTGGTTTGTAATATAAATTGTCAAGCATTTCTGAAAACAGTCTGGTTTTCATCCTCCCTGTACTCTTTTTAAATATAATTTTCACTTATTTAAAAACTTGCTTCTAAGTTTTCTTTTTTTTGATAGATAATAAGAGTTTTATTGATGAAAAGGAACAATGTGTTTACGATTGTAAACTCACTGCCCTTGAAACAAATACAATCAAATAAAAAAGAGAGCCTAATAGAGAGAAGGAAATTAGACAGTGAACTACAATGCATAAGATCCCAAATACGAGACCACTCAAACAAAGTCCTAGCCATCAAGTTCTTCACCGTATCTATGGATCTTTCAATGTCCTCAAAAGTTCGGGCATTGCGTTCCTTCCAAACTAACCACATAAGGCAAGCCGGTACCATATTCCAAACCTTTGAGGAGTGAGTTCCCAACCAATTCCTCCAAGCAAAAAGAAGAGAAACAATAGTATCCGGCATCACCCATTGAACCCCAAACATAATGAGGACCTCACTCCACAAAGCAGATGCAAACTTACAATGAAGCAAAAGGTGATCCACAGTTTCCTCATCACACTTACAAAGACAACACCAATTAACAAGGGGCAAGGTCTTCTTAACAAGATTATCAATTGTAAGAATCCCACCCCTAGCAGCAGTCCATAAAAAGAAAGATAACCTTTTAGGAACCTTTACACACCAAATGCTTTGCCAAGGGAACGAAACCGAAGGAGCTTTCAATAAAGCACTATAAAAGGATCGCATATCAAAAACACCACTGCAATTCAACTGCCAAATCAAGGTATCCTCACCCTCCCTACTAGGAATCCTAGCAGAGACATGCTCATAGAAAGAATAAAATCTCCGCATCTCCCATTCATTAAAATTGCGCTGGAAAAGGAAGTTCCAACTCCTACCTCCCCCGTCTGGTGCAAAAATAACCATGTCAGAAATCAGAGCTTCCTGAACTACAACAAAGGCAAACAATTCCGGGTATAATTCTTTCAAAGGAGTAGGGCCACTCCAAGGATCATGCCAAAACCGAATACGATTGCCCTCTCCCACTGCATACACCACATGACCAAAAAAATTTTCTACACCTTTCATAATATTCTTCCAGAACCCACAACCATGAGTCCCTCTCGCAACTCTAGTACACCAACCTCCACTATCCTCTCCATATTTGGTGGCTATTACCTGACGCCATAAATGAGTAGCTTCCTTCCCAAACCACCAAAGCCACTTCCCAAGTAGAGCTTGGTTAAAGAGCCCAATCTTCTGAATCCCCAAACCCCCTATCTCCACCGGCCAAACAACCTTGTCCCAAGCAACAAGCGGATATCTAAAAACTTCATTAGAACTCCTCCATAGGAAATTCCTCTGAATCCTCTCTAGTCTGTCTGCTATGTGTTGCGGAATAGTAAATAGCGATAGATAATAAGTTGGGATACTCGACAAAGTACTCTTCAATAAAGTAAGCCTACCTCCTTTTGACAAATACAACTGCTTCCAACCAGAGAGCTTTTTCTCCACCCTTTCTAAAACAGGATTCCAAATCGAAGCATCCTTAAAATGAGCCCCAAGAGGCATTCCCAAATAAGACATAGGCAAACGACCAACCTTACAGCATAGAATATGAGCTAAAACATCCATATTTCCAACCTCACCAACAGGCACAATTTCACTCTTGCCAACATTTACTTTTAAGCCTGTAATAGCTTCAAAAAAGATCAACACCATCCGTATATATAATAATTGTTCCCTAGATGCATCACAAAAAAGAATAGTATCATCAGCAAACAGAAGATGAGAAATATGCAAACCTCCTTGTGCATTGGGACTTGCCTGGAACCCTCTAAGAAAGTCACCCTCTTTTGTCCTCCTCAGTAACCTACTCAGCACCTCCATCACCAACAGAAACAAAAGTGGAGATAAAGGATCTCCTTGACGAAGACCACGCGAGCTACTAAAAAAGCCAGCTGGGGACCCATTAATAAGCACTGAGAAACGAATTGTAGTGATACAGGCCTTCATCCACCTCCCCCACTTCTCCCCAAAACCCATCCTCTCCATAAGGTAAAACAAAGCATTCCAATTTACATGATCATAAGCCTTCTCTATATCCAACTTAACAATCACACCCGGAATACCACTCTTCAATCTACTATCCAAACATTCGTTTGCTATGAGAACAGAGTCAAGAATCTGTCTTCCCCCAACAAAGGCATTCTGGGAGTTGGATATAAGTTTGTCCAAAACACTTCGAAGCCTAAAGGCCAACACTTTAGACAAAAGTTTGTACAAACTTCCCACAAGGCTAATGGATCGAAAATCTTTAATATTGATAGCATTAATCTTCTTAGGTATCAAACAAAGGAAAGTAGCATTCAAAGATTTCTCAAAGATGCATTGGCTATGAAAGTCTGCAAAAAAAGCCATAACATCCTTTTCAATCACACACCAACACTTCTGGAAGAAAGCTATGGTAAAGCCATGAGGACCAGGAGCCTTATCACCCTCGGCCTCCCTAAGAGCCGCAATGAGCTCCTCCCTATCAAACTCCCGCTCAAGAGAAAGCCTATCAACCTCATCCAAACTAGCAAAGTCTAACCCATCAACAGTGGGCCTCCAATCCTCAAGTTCCTGATAAAGACTCTTATAAAACCCCAGCACCTGATCTTGAATATCTGATTCAGCTTCATACATAATGCCATCAACCTTCACACCCCTCATGGTATTAGCTTGTCTATGTGAATTAGCAAGCCTGTGGAAAAAACTAGTATTATTGTCCCCCTCTTTTAAGAACAAAGCCCTTGATTTCTGCCTCCAAGAAATCCAAAGAAGCTAAAGACTCAATCTCTACCTTAATCTCTACTTTTCTTGCTTTGTCTACCATAGTCAGCGCTTGCATCCCTTCTCTCATATCAAGATCCAACAACTCAGACAACAAACATTTTTTTCTAAAATGCACATCCCCAAAAACATGTTTGTTCCAACACTTCAAGTCTTTTTTAAGAGCCTTGAATTTACATGCTAGAACATAACTAGGGGATCCCACAAAATGATAACTGTTCCACCAGCACCTAACTTGATCCACAAATCCCTCCACTTTAAGCCACATATTCTCAAATTTAAAGGGACTTTTCCCCCTTGCCATACCTCCTGCCTCCACTAGAATAGGACAATGATCTAAAACCACATGAGGAAGAGGCCTTTGAATCACATCCAAGAAGTGTTCCTTCCAATCAGCTGAAACCAAAACTATATCTATACGAGACATCAAAGGGTTCACTAAATCTCTAAACCATGTATACTCACCCCCAACCAAAGGAAGATCAACCAACAGATTCCTTTCGATGAAGTTCGAAAAATTGAACATGGCTGGACTAAACGAATTACAACCAAGCCGCTCTGCCGGGTATCTAATAATGTTGAAATCACCTAAAACACACCAAGCTGAATTCCATCTCGCTCTCACACTATCAAGTTCTGCCCAAAAAGCATCCCTCAACCCAGCATCATTTGGGCCATACACTCCCGTACAAATCCAAACAAAACCATCTGCCACCCCCTTCAACAAGACCGAAACAGAAAAGCTACCCACCACACAATCAATTTTCTCAAACACCTTTGTGTCCCAGATCACAAGAATACCTCCCGCTGTGTGAATGACATCTAAAACCCCCCAATCAACAAAAGAGCTACCCCAAATACTTTTCACAGTAGCAGAATTGGTAGAGGCTAGTTTAGTTTCCTGAAAACGCACAACCTCACACTTCCAATCCTTGAGTAAGTTCTTTACAGTATCCCTCTTATGAGGATTGTTAAATCCTCTCACATTCCAAGATAAAATTCTCAAATTCATGGACAACCATTAGAGCCCAACCCACTGAACTTCACAATCTCCCTGGTTCGTTTACCAGCTTACCCATCATAATTAACAGTAGAAATTAAATTCCGTAATTCCCTCATACCTTTTGTAGAGGAAGAAGCAGTGCGACGAAGACTACCTGCCGCAGCTTGTTTCTCTCACACCTTCTCAAGTTGTTGAAAAAATTCAACACACTGCCTCTCACAGGAATCTATGGGAAAACCCACCCACTTACCGAAGCCCTTTATTTTCTTACTTACCCAAGCCGAAGGTTCCAATTCGTCCTCCACAGAGATGGCAACTGGGTCATCTTCCTCTGTCATTAACACCAAACCCCCATTAGGATCCCCATTGAGCCAAAGGAACATAATCCATCAATTGCCGATCCTCCTCGTCAGTATTAGACCCCGTGGGATTGACCCAATTCAACAGCAGCTTCTCTTCTTCGAAAGAATCCGAAGCCAACTCAGAAATTGGAGAAAAACGGTTTTGTTCCAATAATGACTGATGGCACAAGACCTCGGCCCTCTTCACTAGTGTCGTCGAACACCCCGCCGCAGTATCGGTGAAGCTAGGATGATCAACGGAGTTCGAAAGACACGAAACCTCCACAGCCCCACTGATCGGGCATTCCGTCGCTGGGTTGTCGGCGCCGCTGCCTGTACAACCCATCGGAACAAAACCCACTTGTGCCTCCATATTGGAACCACCATCGGAATTTGAAAAAGCCCCTCCCATCTCGCCGGTACAAACCATCGGAGCAATAAGAATATCCTGCACCGCTGTAACTGAACCCCCATCTGAAGTCGAAACGTCCCCTCCCAACTCGCCGGCACCAGGCGTTGACTTCTCGGCACAGACGTGGGAGCCCGATCCTCCACCTCGCTCACAGGATCGAGTCGGGCCATGTGATTTCAAGTGGGTTGAATCACCAGTTTGATTTGGCTTTGTTATGGCCAGAAGGTCATCTTGGGCTTCCTTAATAGGTCCACCTTGTGTTTGCCTAACAGGCCCAAAATCAGTATCTGTTAAAACAGCTTTAACAGTCTTGGGTTGAACAAAGTTGGCCCACTTCACCACACGTTGGCCCTCGCCATCAAGATCAACAGAAATGTTTAAAGAAAAATGGGCCCTAGTCCACTTAAAAGAAGAAGTACGCACAGGTCGTCCAGATACATGGTGAGTTGAGGTATTTGTTTTTGGAATGAAATCAAATCCCCCAAATCCCTCCTTTTGATATAATGTGCCAGCAAGTTTAGGAAACTGCTTCTCCAAATCTAAATAATTTCCTAATTTCACGAGACCATTATTATCTTTCCAAACGTGGTTCCTTAGATTACTGGTGGGTTTTACAAACCTACCACCGCTAGCAACCACCTCCTTCCTCGGTCTAGAAACAGGTTTTCCCAAGAAAAAATCGCTTAACTTCCTTTCAAGAAAAGACCAACCACCCTTATGAAAACCTTCCGGAACACGCAAACACCCACGTCTAGCCCCATTATGATACTCAGATATTTCCACAAAAAAACCGCCCTTATTCAGCCTACTAGAGCACTCCAAAATTTTATAATCCTCATGAAACCGTTTGAAAAAATGATGCTTGCTAAAATCCCATTGGCCTAACTCTACCAAGCAAGCAATGATCCAATCCAAACCCGATCTTCCAACCCGGATAGAACCTTGGTACCTGCCCCATTTTTCAGTTATGGAATAAGAATCCATACGGCCTCCATCAAAAGCCAAGAAGAAGGCCTTTGTGTCAATGTGGAAAGAAGCTGATTTCCCTTGTTCCCCATGTGAAGGTAAAGGCTTGGTTTGTGAAGAGTGGGACGTGTCAGTGGGAGAAGGTGGCAACTTGGGAGGATTAAGGTTCAGAGGGGGTAAGGATGGTTGGACCGGCATGTGGTTAGGTATGTACTGACCAAACTGACCTGGCCAATAACAAGGTTGTTGGAGAGGGATTTGATAAGGAGGGAAGAAATGATGAAGGTTGGGGAAGCAATTTGGATTAATGAACGGAGGGTTGGCTTGTACATGGAGAAGAGGTTGGCTTGTGCATGGAGAAGAGGTGGTGGGAGTTGTTGTAGTGGTCTAGAGGGGGGGTAGGGTGGAGGGGGGAGGGTGGGAGCACTCATGGTGTAGGGTTAAATGGATTTAACCCTACACCATGATCTGCTGATATTTTGCATGTAGCACTTTTGGGTTGCAATGTCCATGGTCTTCTTTGTGGCTGCTACAGTCTTCACCCTCCTAAAGCTGTGTGGTAATTTCTCTTACCATAATTATCAAAGTTAATTATGATGAAATACATATTTAAGTAAAGACTAAAACTTTTATTTGCATAAGCTTTATGTTACGGTCTCATGATCCATTGTATTATTACCGCCTTATCACTTATCAATAGTTTAATGGCATCACAATACTTTATATTGCCCTTGCTTGGAATTATGTTTTGGAAGATAAGATATATTCCTGTTATGGAAATTAATATTGTTAGATTGACAGCACACTAGTAAAAAAATATTTTTATATTCTACCTTACCTAGAAAATGTTTTTAGGAAAAATTCAATATGACTTCTTTAGGAAATGTTAGGCCGATGAATTAAACACCACCCAGTCAAATAAGGCAAAGTATGTAATGTGGCCTTCTCAAAGAGAGAGGCTTGAGTGTTTGGTGTCCTTATAAAATTCGTTGTATTGACGTGTCCATATTGTATATGTGTCCTGCACCTGTGTCATAGAGAAGCTGAGAAGTATCTTCTTGGTTGGGACAACTAAAGTTTGCATAGCTTCAAAACATCATTTAAAAAATAATACTTCATTGACTAAACCTTGCTACTCCATTGTTCCTTGGCAGCCGATATATGGTAATTTGTCTTTGCATTGTTTGGGATGACCCAGTTGATGCCCAAATCTGTGATTGATCTTTCGGAATGTGCTGGCAAGGGGTTTTCATCGCCATAGACCCAGGTAATGACTTCTTCAACCTCCGAAAAAAAAAGCTTAAATGGGCCACACTGAATTTACTGGATCAATATGTAAGCATTGACCGGTGCAAGTGGTGAAGTCAACATTGAGAAGAAAATATTTTATAGTTGCGAATTAGAGCCCTATAGTTTAATTGGTTGTGAAACAAAAATGTTACATTTAGCACTCATAGGGATGAGTAACTATTTAGTATTTTGGGAATAATGCTCCCTCCTTTAAAAGAATTATAGGTTATCATAATTTAACTAATCGAAGGGGGAGCACTTGGTGTATATAATAATTTTCCCAGACTAATGGTGAATAAAAATATTTTGTCCAACTTTTTGTATTTTACTTTATTCTCAATCAATTGTGATATGTGATGTCTTTTATTTATTTATTTTTATTTTTATTCATTTTAAACTTTGAACTCTGGTTATTTTACAAAGAAAGTAAAAAAAAAAAAAAAGAAAAGAAAAAGAGAATGCATTGCAATTTGTGATTCGTGGAACATAAAGACGAATATAAAATATTGGGATAGAGCATTTGTATTCACTAATGGTCATCTTGATTATATATTTTAAATTTATCTCTTTCTTTGTTCATAAAAGGTTTATTAACATTTTGCATGGTATGATGTTGGGCTTGATGCAACTCTTATGCAAGAAGCATTGGGTTTACTATATGCAATAACAATTATGTAGGCCTAGTTTAGTTGTGCTCTCTTTTCATAGCAAGCTTTTAAAACCTAATTGTCTCTTTCAGTTGTTTCATATCCCATGTGTTAGAACATAAAAAGGAAGATAGATATTTTTGTCAATAATTATTGGTGCTAATCGATACAATATTGATATGGTGTAATCTCAAATATTTAGTTTGTTGGTTTAATGTGGTATTGTATTTGCTATTGAAAAATATGAATTTTGGTTCATTACAGGTGCTATAAAATAAAAAAAAAAATAAAAAAAAAAATAAAAAAGGCCCTATTGCAGCGCTTTAAAAACCGCTAGAATAGGGTATGGGTGTAGGCAAGGCTGTTATGTCTTATACCAGTGCTTTCAAGAACGCTGGAATAGGTATTGCCTATGCCGGCGCTTTTAAAGCTCTAGTATAGGCCCAGAAATTTGCGCTACAAGTCTTCCAAGTTATTGGTAAAGGTTGTCCCGGCACAAATAAAAACGCTAGAACAGGGTCTGAAAAGCGTAGGTCCTAATGCTTTTGAAAAACGCTGGTACAGGTCCAGCAACCCTATACCGATTGTCACTGCCCTGCAGTTTGACCCTATTCTGGCGCTTCTGGGATAGCCCCATTTTTTTGTAATGTTGATCCGGTATTTAATTTCAATAGGGAGGAGAAATGAGTTTCTATCTTTTGGGATTTTTGGATTGACAATATTGTTGTGTGGGTTCTTTGTGATTGTTTTGCCAGAGACAAGGGGTAAAGCTCTTTGTAACACCATGGATGAACAAGAGAGCAAGGATAGTACGATGGTTTGAGCTTATTTTATATAAACATATAATGCATGGCACCTCGGAGCTATATATAGAGCAGCTTATTTATTTCTTTTCTTCTTCTTTGGTTTGTTTTGTTGTTGTAGTTGGTTTTTTCTACCTAGTTTCAGCTGCAAATATGGAGAGTAAGGGATATAACGATTGATGCATGGCACCAATATATAGAGAGCAAGTCATTGCATAAACAAAGTAATTTTTTTTTATTATATTATTTTTTCCTTTTAGTTTCAGTGGCAAATAAGTGTTGTTCTCCCAGAAAAATGAAATCCCGCGATGGTGGAAATCAAATATAAGAAATCTGATTAGCGAATCTATATATGGAACCCTCAATACCGAGCTGCATTGGTTTTATGAGGACCAACTCTTCACAAAGATCTCTCTCTCCATGAAGAGGCACAATGTTCTCTGTAAATGGGGTACAAGGCCCTCACGTCAATTCATTCCAATACCCCCCAAATTTTCCAAATGAACCAATTTATGAAACCATAGCTAGGTACTGCCCTTCACAATTATTTTTATATCTATGTTCAATTTTTTCAATAATTTACGGACTCAAAAATTCTTTATTGGACACATTTATCCTAATGTATACCATAAATAAATAAATAAATAAATAATTCTTATATGTACTGTGTAGCATTAAAGCTATAAGATAGTATATTAGTACTATATTATCCTAATATTTACAACAAATGTGACAAGTTTTTTATGTTGTTGAGAGAGGAAGGAGGTCTCCTCCCGTAAAAGGAATAATTTCAACTATGACACATTATGGGAATCCAAAAAAAAAAAAAAAAAAAATAATAATAATAATAATACAAGATATCATGTATCGTTTTTGTTTTGTTTTTTTTTTTTTCACAGTAAACCTTGCCAACTAATAATGAAAGGAAAAAGGATATGTGACAAGATGCAATTGGAAGAGAATAAAATAGAACACCTACAAGAAATTATTCCCTCCTATAGAAGGAGTCCTCCCTTCTCTCACAAGAAGTGTGGGCCCTTGTTTGGGACACATGGTAGGACTCACCACCCCTATCATAGGAGGAGAACTCTTCTTATAGAAGTGAATAATTTCTCAACACTAGAGTGAGATAGAAAATTTTCTATACCTTAAATATGGTTTGTTATTGAATGGAAACCTTTGTTCTACTTTTTGGGTTTCACTTTATACGTCACCAACTGCAGCATGTTATGTCTCTGATTTGTTTCCATTTTAAACTTTGGTTATTTTATAATGGAAGAAAAAATGTGATACATTGTGATTGGTGGATATAAAATGGAACACTCAAAATGATACAAAGAATTTTATTTGGTTGCCTTGCTATTATTACCTTACAAAATAAAAATCTTTTGTCCCACTTTGTATGCTATAATTTATATTCCATCAATTACAACCTTCCACACAATACATTTATATTTCTATTAAATACAAAAAAATTAATATGAAAAAAAAAAAATGAGACACATAAAATACTATGATTGGTAGAGCATAAAAGTAGAACATTTACAGTAGGCCAAATAATTTCTATTCACTATGTTACCTTCATTTTCATAACATTTTCCCTAAAGTGGCATTTGGGTAACTACACAGGTAGAAATGTATTTTAACGGAATGCATTCTAGTATGTTTGTTTGTTTAGACCCCCTAAAACAGATTGTTTAACCTAATATATTAGTCAAGTGTATACTTTAATTATGAGATCTAGGTTAAATAGTAATAGATCATATCATACACAATGGAAAAGTAAATAACACATAGATATAATTACTCAGAAAAATCAATGAAACGAATCGTTTCAAGGTAAAAATCTAGGGAGAATTTGACTTAGTTATCCTCAAGGTAAACAAATCCACTAGAAAGAATTGAAGTTTACAAAAAATTTAACCCTAAATCTATTGCTACCTCTAGTAGAACTTATTTACATGACCACGTACAAGCTCCAACTCTACGAACTCTTCTCTCTTGGATTTGCAGCACACAAGCTCCCACGCTTATGACTTTGAGATCCTACTCAAAGGTTTCAGATCATCAGTTGTTGATCTTGTAGTAGTAATTAGATTCCACTAGCACTTGATTGTAGATTTTGTTCTGGTAGACACTTATGGAGTTAGGAGGTTATAGAACCTCTTATATTTCATAGGAGTAACTCACAAGTTTTCCAAGAGTCTTTAAAACGTAAACCTTAAACGTTTTCATGGACTTGGACCTGATTTAAAGTTCTACAGAAACTGATTTACTACGATTTTAGATTGGTTGGATCTAATTCTCGATTAGTCGAGTTTCACTGAACTTGAACTCTTCTTTTTGCAGTTTGAATGTGTTGAGGACCAAAATTTCACAAGAAAACTCATTCTATGAAAAGTAAAGAAAGGCCATGAGTCTTAACAAAAGAAGGCTCAATTCATGAAGCTAAGAATCATCATCAAGGCCCTATGTATGTTCAGATTTCCAGCCAAAAAGGCCATTAAAAATCTAGCAAAATCTAGTGAAAGAATTGGGTTAGGATACACAGAGGCTGCTAGAGGCTCGGGATCCTTGGGACGTGTCGCACAGCTAAAGTGGGATTGAGACAGCTCAAAAGGGATACCACGAAATACAAGAAATGAAGAACATATATGTCCCTCTCAAGCACCCAATGATGCAGCAAAGAACTAGAAAGCTTGGAGAGTGACAATTCATGAACAAAAGACTAGTACCTCGGGAAACCCAGAATGAAGAACTATAAAGGGAAGTGGCTGGGAAAACCTTCAACCTAGCAGGAATGGATTCCGCTTACTTGGGAAAAATGACAGCAAGAAGGACAGCCAAAAAGCTGAGTCTAAAAGGTAAAAAGCCTTGAAAGAAGAAAGGGTGAGGGGTAGCCCTCCAAGGACACCCCGGAATGGAAAGTCAGCAAGTGGCTTTTAGGAAAACAGGAATAAAAGAGGAAAACTATAAGATATAGAGAAAGAATCAGCTATCAGAATGGCTGGCATAACAGGGGTTCTGGTACTCAGGGAGCTAAAGGGGGGGAATCAGTGGTACCCCGAACCCTAAAATGACACTATAAAAGGGGAAAGCAGCTAACATTGAAGGGGGGATTCAGTAATAGAAAATCACAACAAAATCGTTGAGAAAACTCTGTCAAAAACTCAAAGAAAGTAGGGAAATGTCACTCGGTATCCCAGAAATAGCCACTATAGAACATACTTGGATTCAAAGGGATTCAAACTTTGCAAGTCTTAGAGGCTTAAATAGCCATCTAAGTCTATAATTTTTGAGCTTATTTGGACCTTGTAACATGTCTTAGTGAGCATATTGTAATCCACAATTAAGAAAAATAATGAAATATTTCATACTAATTGGAGGATCCTTAACAGTTATTTCGTATGTTTCTTTATTACATTGTTTTCCTTTGTTGCTTTCTTGCCGTTCAATACATATATTCTTGCTTACTAGTTTTCCTTTTACTCAGCTTATGTTTCTTTATTACATTGTTTTCCTTTGTTGCTTTCTTGCTGTTCAATACATATATTCTTGCTTATTAGTTTTCCTTTTACTCAGCTAAAAGCTGAGTCTTTTTATTGGGGTCCTCATTTCAACTTGGGTCTTGGACACACTTAGCCTCCAAAGAAACATATGCCAAAATATGCACACATCAGATACTCTCTCCCACAAAATTCTTCTCACCTAACTATCTTGGAAGGTAATGCCCAAGCAAAGCCACTTGGGTTTGAGTTCCAAATCCCACAAGTCTTGTGCAAAAGCACTAAGCCCGTGAGAATTGGGGCCAGGATCCTTGTGGCTGAATCATTCTCATGAAATTTATTTACATATATGTATATGTATTAAAATCTATATCCTAATCTAAGAAACTAATAATTATTTGAAGATATGTGTATTGTATAGTGTGTTCTTATGTAAGACTTATAGAGGTAAGGGAAAGGACAAAGCTCCATTGCATAATAAGTATGGAGAAAGATTGTGTAGTTCAGAGAATTAGCATTCTAAGTTCTTACAGGGCTAGTACCCCTGGGAACCATGACAATACGCCCGGGGAACCATGACAATACGCTCGGGGTACCACAACAGTACACCCGGGGTACCAAGTGAAGGAACTTTTTTTTAAATGTTTACGCAATAAAAGATAAGTCTTAAATACTCTATTTCAATCTCTTTCTCATTGTGAATATTATGAATAATTGTTTTACTTGTTTCGTAAGCGTAAAGGGTCATTTTATGACACTAAAACACTTATAATGGTATTTTATTGCTTAAGAGGAATTGCATTTTGCCTTGAGGAGCTTTATGTGACTTGCGCACAATTTGGTTTGTAATCAACCTCCATTTAGCTACGGTGAACCAAGCCCAGTCTACCAAAATAACAAGTAAAGGGCCCAGGATCCTTGTTTCTATGGGCTTGGGTATTGTCCAAAAAAGGACCCTCACAGAATGTTCTTGAAACTTGATTTGTACCACCTTGAGATGTGTCTAACACCTAATTTAGACATGTTTTTGTTCTCAGTTTGCCAACATAAACAAAATAGAAATCTAAACATTTAATTCTAAATCTTTAGAACCTAACATAGTAAATACGTTCTAAAGTGTATTATGGGAAATTAATTTTTCCTTTGGTATACCTTTTTTTTTTTTTTTTTTTTTTTTTTTGAGAATCTCCTTTGATATACCTAAATTTACTGAAATATAATTATGTTAAATTTAATTGAGTTTGGTTTTTAAATCTTTGATAATGCAAATTTTTGCCAATCCAGGAAATATTCTTAGATGGGAATAGTTTTATTTTTGTAATAAATATTTAAATTTACATGCATATATAGTCATAGCTTCCGTGGGGCCCTTCGGTTAAGGTTAAATGGATTAACAGGATCCATAGGCTTGGCCCAAAATCATAACTGAAAGCTTTTTTTTTTGAGAAACAAATCATAACTGAAAGCTGAGCCACTTAACCAACCAAGAAGTGATTATTTTGAGAAATTTACAGCAACTATTGATCCAAAAATTCAAGCTATGGAGTGTTGTCTTGTGAAAAATAATTCTGCTAGAAAACAAAATCCGGACATATATAAGATATGAGAAAGATGCTTATGGTGTTGTCAAGAGCCGGTCATGGTAAAGAATATATGAGGACGAGCAAATAGAGCGGCTTAGAGTGAACCTTGACATTATCCACGACAAGGAATAAAACATGATGAGCCTGTAAAGTGACTGGTAGCAAGAGTGAGAGAATAAAGGGAGTTAATATAGTTCAGCCTTAAAGGTCTACATTTACAATAGAATATTAATAATACTATCAAATTCGATGTATTGCAATAAACTCATGGAAGGATATTTATAAATGGCATAATGGAATTTTAGGTCAAACTCTCAAGAATAATAGATAGGATTATGATTATTTTCCTTACACTCTAAATAATTCGGCATTCGTATCTTTAACTTGATCGAATGGTTATGGTGAAAAAAATAACTTAGAAACAACACTTTTTCTTTATCTTTATATATATATATATATATATTTTTTTTTTTTTCAAAATTCCTTTTAAAAAAAACATATACTTTTAAGCAATAATTTATTTATTTCATTGTTTGTAAGTTTAATAAAAAAACATGGTATCCTTTTGCCAGAGAAATTATTCACTCTTATAGGAATAGTCCTCCTCTCTCTCACAAGCTGGGCCCTATCATAGGTCCCACACTAGGTTCCCCACTCCCTATGAGAGGATGACTCTTCCCATAAGAATAAATAATTTGTCAATTTGGAGTAAATAGTTTTCCTCTTCCATTCCCTTCTAAGCATACTTATTAAAAGTGGGGCAATATTTATTTAATGAAATATATGTGAAATATCGATTTTGTCTTTATTCTAAAAAAAATAAAAAAGTTGAAGAGTATAATATTAAGCTTATATATTTCTCTCTCTTTATTTCTCTATTTTATTATCTCCCTAACACAACATATAAAATATATTATATTCCTTCTCATTTTCTTTTTGTTGAGAAAATATTTCATTTTCATTTTATTCTATTCTTTTTACAGGTACCCTTTTATTCTATTTGTTTAATGTACCCATTCTAGTATGTTTCTCTCTTTTTTAAGAGCACATTAGTCCATGTATAATAGAAAAATGTATAGAATTTATACAGTTTTGCCTAAAATTGACCTATATTAGTCAATGTATAATTGTGTAAATTTACAAGTTTGTTACAGTAATTTTGTAAATTTACACTAACACTATTCATTTTGTATTTAATTATTTATTCTTTTTTTACGTATCTCGAGAATGGGGGAAGAGAGTGGATGGATGTTGTTGTGTGTAAAACAAGAGAAACGATTAAAAAAATCAAGAAAATTTGATATTTTAATGAAATATAATGTAAAATAGATAATTTGATGTAGAATGTTTTGAAAAGTATGGAAAATAGAAAAAGTAAGTTCTTATTATCGACGTCTTGTGGCTGATCGACCACCCATCGTGGTGACAGCTCGTGCGCTATACATGTGGAGGAGGGTCATACCTCGGGTGTGTGAAGTCGCCACCAATTTTTGGGTTTTTTCTAAGTTGTGATTGGTTACCTGATTCTATTTGATTTTATTACCGATCCTAGGTTAAGAAAAATGTCATTTTTCCTAATCGAATGTGGATGGACAAAAAATCTTGATTCTTAAGTTCAGAAGTCTGGTTGCATGTGGGGCTGGTGTTAGGCACCCCACAATGCTTGTCCGAAAATAGTTCTTTGTTTTAGTAAAATCATAATTTTTGGACATTGGCATTTGAAAACAAGCTATTGGCATTAGCTTTTGGGGCTTTAATTGTGTTGGGCTTTGAGGTTTGGTTTCAGAATGGGTGTGGTCCCAATCGATACTTTCCAAGTATGTTTAAAGTCGCTACCAAATTTCCACGACAATTATTCGACAGTATTTCGCTTTATTTTCGTGGCGGAAACCTGATAGTGCTTCGCCTCAGATGCGTCATAGCACGCCAAACGCTATTCTCACCAAGCTTTTGACATGAGAATACGGCAATGGAGATGCCCTATTTTCATTTCGAAAATTTGGCAAAGTTTTGCGTTTGGTGTGCTATGGTGCACCGGCAAGGCTTCGCGTCTGTGTATTCGCCTCAGATGTGTCATAGCACACCAAACACTAGAGTCCATCATACAAAGTGCACAATCACCCACACACATGCAGGAATATATCTATATATATATATATATAAACATGCATCATGCACAACGCTATCACACAGAGCAGGAAAATAAACCAAACATTTTCAACGTTCCAAGGGTATGGCCTAGCAAGGTACAGGAAAAGTAAAACAGACATTGCCACACCTAGGGAACGCGGCCCAAGCAAGGAGTAGGAATATAAAAGGGTACATGGAGGGGAACCCTAATATATGATCTAAAGAAGAGGCTTAGAGAGAGAGAAAGAGAAGACCGCTTTGAAGAGGGCCAAGCCCCCTAATCTACTGATCATTGCCTTTTGTGGGCTCGCATCCTTTTGCTTGCATCCTTGCCCTCTTTACTCGCACCTAGGAAGTCGCACCCTTGCTTCAAGTATCCTTGCTCCATGTGTGTACATGCAAAGAAAAAAGAAAGAAGCCAGCAGACAAGCAAAGATATGAACAAAGGAGATTGGGAGAGCATGTAAAGAACATACTACCAATGAAAGCCAAATGGAGGCAAATAAAGCATGCTAAGCATATGAAAGAGGCAAACAAGCATGTTATTAAACAAGAAGGGGTGTCCTAAGAGGACAAATGTAGGTTTAGATCGAGTGTCCGTAGTTCCATTGGATTGAAGTACGGATAACACACAGACTCATGCATAAAGAAGTAGGCAAGCGTGCAACAAGAAAGCATAGAAGCGAATATAGCCAAACGGGTCGCGCAAAGAAAGCAAAGCAAGCATATCAACATTGCACGGAGCGGAGAAAGTTGTAGAACAAGCACATCGACACCTCAGATGTGTATTTCACAAATGGTCATATCCAAACAAACCTTAGGAAGGGCGGATATAACCACACAAGCATAAACCCACAGAGGGCACAAAGCATGGCAAAGCCTAGATCTAGAGAGGTAACATGTAGATAAAGCATAGAAGCAAACAAGCAAACATAGACATGCGAAGGAAATGATCCAAACACTTTGATATAGGCCTAGGTGTACAGATGTAGACCTAGACCAGTGGATCTCTACACCCCTTCGGAAAGGCCAAAAAGCAAGAAAGAGAGATATCAAGGTTCAAAAAGGGCTAAAGTAGCACATGGCATAGAAACCAACATATATCTGGCACACAAACATGGCATGGAGGACATAGACACATATATCTAAACATAGGGACATAGATCTAAAGCACTAACATGTAGCTCTAAGCATAAACGTGGCAAGGAGCCTAAAAACATGTGGGTTTAAGCAAAAACATGACATTTAGACATATCCTAATCCAAAAAGGCTAGGCCAACAACATCAAAGCGGTAAATCATGACAAAAAACAAGTAGACATGTTAGGAAAGCTATAAAACATGCTAGGAAGCTAAAACATGCAAGGAAAAGCAAATAAATCATTTTATTAAGCAAAAACAAGCTAGGAAGAGCTATAAAGAGAAAGGGGTATGGATTGTAGCTAAAAAGCTACATCCACATCTCTAAACCTCAAATCCAAGGTATGGAACCAAGGAAAGGAAGATTAGGTGCAATAACACTACCTTGAAGATTGTAGAGAAAATGTCTCATCTAAGGTGTTTTGATGTGTTTGTGAGAGAAATTAGAGAGAGAAGAGAGAGAGAGAGAATCTGCCCAAAATACTGCCCATAATTCGTTTTTTTTTTTTGGGTGCAAAATGAGGGGTCTGGAGGTTTTTATAGCGAAAAAGTGAACCTTTAGCTGCCAGTGCACCATGTTGGGCCGTCGACCAGCTTGCTAACATCAGTAATTCTTATCCTAGTTTGACTTTGGATGCATGTTTGAAGGCCTTACTTGACTTGGATTGAGCTGATAATAGTGTCCCTGGAAATCTATGGATGCCTAGTTTTTAGAACACTAAAGAAAATGAAAATCAAACGGTTAGATCAAAAGTTATGGTATCGAGAAGTGTGTTGACGCGCTTTTTACGATTTTCTAGATATCTCAACTGTTTTAACTCTAATTTAGACCCATGAATAGTCATTGGAAAGGGAATTTGATAATCTTCGTAATGATATTGGTTCCAACCCATTCTGATGGTCGGATCAAAATTAAGATTTTTGGTGCCCTCGGGAGTCAACTTTGGGTCAAAGTCGGTCAAAATCGATGAAAATCATTGAGTAGCTCGAGTTTGATGTAGAAAAATGAAAAATGCTGTTTTGGAGTGATTTTGACCAAAATTTGTCTTTTGGTCAACCCAGGGTTGACTAGAGGCATTTTGGTCAATTTGACCTGAAATGGCAATTTAAGTGCTCCGATGCCTGAACGGGTTGCGCAATGTCAATTTAACTGTTTCTGTGGCCCCATGGAAAAAATATAATATCTTTTGGAATTGTCGGGGTTCGGCATGCAAATCGAGGATGGACAAAATACGGTGTCTACACTTATGTTAAAATAGAATGAAATTTTTCCATGGGTTGATGCGAATGTTCTAAACTTCTAATCATTCCTTAAAACATTGTGGCTTAAAGTTAAGACGGAGGATAGATGAGGAGAGTAGAAGAGAGGGATGGCCACATATAACCCATTGAAATTAATTTAACAAAGTGTTGAACTAAAGCAGTGCAAAATAAATATACATTTGAGATAAGGAATTTATAATCACTGCATCATTTTTTGGGCGAGGTGACACCTCTCCAAAGTACTAAAATGTTTGGGGGAGCAGGGGGATGGCGTAAGCATATTTAGTATCTCTAATGGTTTGGTTAGCACATCTCAATCAGATCAAAGAAAGGATATAGACTATTAAACTTCCATCTGTATTATTATTGTTATTATACATGTTCACATCCCAGAATTCTTAATAATAAACATCTCCTATATATGTAAGGAGAAGGAAGGAGTGCCAAGGTGTTAGTAGGTAAATTTAGCTCATACATGCATAGTACATGCATAAACACTTATATAATGCTACTTGCTAGATTATTCTTTTAAATAAAAAAGATAGTAGAGTGTTTCTCCTATCTTCTTCTTCCACCAGAGCCGCTTTCCCTCTGGCAATTGAAATAAACAGCAGCCACTGGCAATCCAAGATTATAAAGTTCAGCGAAGTCCTTGGTATTGAAATTCTGGCGCCACCCTGGTGCATACACTGTTTGCCTACCCAATTGACGGAACAACACAAAAGCAAACCGATGAATCCCCACTGTTGGCCGTGGACTTTCATAGCAGACAACCTCTTGCCCTACAATTACTTCCATGCATTAGATGTTACTTTTGTTTTTTTTTTGTTGTTGAATAAACAGTAATATTTATTAGAACATACATGAAAATAATTACAATAATTAAAGTCTGATGATTCAAAACTTGTAAAGACGAACAGACCTTATAACTGAACCTCAAAATCAAAGCTGTTTATTACCACCTTTCTTGAGATGGCAATATTTGGGTTTTGGATGAGTAGCACATTAGCTCTAACTGAGTCCAATGTACGTAGATATTAGACAGATGCATTAAAGGTTGGTGAGGCTGAAGCTAGATTCAACAATTTGTTCCAACTACTGTCAACAAGGTGGCATGACATGACAATAAAATCATAAACTGATCTATCTCAATATATGTATCGCATAAATGTTTAATTGATGATGTACTAAAATAATATATTTTTATTATTTAATATTCATATAATAATTTTAACTTTAATAAAATGATAATTCATATCAATGTCATACATAAAATCTAAATTGCTTTATTTTTATGAAGTAAACTCCAGTTCAATGCATTAGAAAATGACATGTCATTTTTGAACACATGTTCAAGTCATATGCAATAATCTAGAGTATTTGATACCCCACATTACACATTTCATTATAATTTGCATTATTCATGGATATGGCTTATCGTATTAACTTTTATCAGTAGGTTCCAGTTAGTTTAACTGGTAAAGTTTCTGATGATAGAATATGAAATTTGAGGTTCAATTTTTGTCTACATCAAAAACTGATTGATGACTTAATCTAATGATAAAGAGTTATTATTAAGAGTAGACATCATAAATTAAAACTTACTTAAGAAAAGAAAAAAAAAAAATCAACTTTTTATCCTATCAATATGGGAACTTTCCGTGAATTAGGGAGGCAACGACAGCGAGAAACGGTGCATTAAAGACAGTTGGATTCAGATTTTATTTTATTTGTTTTTATAAAAGTAGGATTCATGGAGCTAGTGGTGCCTTGGAACCAACCTTCCCCAGTCTCCCTTTTGATGTGACATTTGGCAGCCTATATGCCTTCAGTATGAACAGGGATTGAGATTAAGTTTGAATCAAGTGCAGTTGTTATTAGAACTAAAAATTAAGACTTAAAAATTATAATTTTTAATCTCAGTTATTAAGTAAATTTTTTTTTTAAAAAAAGTAAAGAAGTAAAAAAAATTTATAAGAGAAAAGAGAATAATTGCACATAGTTAGTATTGCACCGGATTTTTTTTATTTCTTAAGGAAAGTATTTCACTGGGTTCTAATTCTTGTAAACAATATAGACTTACTAGTCATAAATAAATAATTTTTATTTAAATGTATTCTTTTAAGTTTTTTTTTTTTTTTTCTTGAGAAAGAAATTTATTTGTAAATCACAAATTATGTGGAAATTAGGTTTCAAAAATGACCCTGTAGAAAAATTCTCGTTAGAAGTATTTAGGTTAAGACATATATATTTCAAAAAAAAAAAAGGTCAAGTCATATATATGGCTTGTTGGTTTGATGTGGATGATCCACAACCTTGCAATTAACATTTTATATAGAATTTTACAACAACAATAAAAATAACAATAATATATTATTATTATTATTATTATTATTATGATGACGACGACGACGATATTTTGAACGACAGAAACATTTGTATTAATTAAAAATTAGTCATCATAAATTGTAGAATACTTTAGTCAATTCAACAACCTACATATAGCTAGTGACCATTTCTACAGTATTGGTGACTTCATGCTAATATGCTAGTTAAAAAGAAATGTTTATTTACCAGAAAAGAAAAAGAAAAAAACTTTATTTTTTGTGTCAACAAAGCCTTCCGATGACACAGGCCTCTTTCACCTCCCTTATGTTCGCCTGAGAGAGCAAAAAATTGTTCACCAAAAAATTGTTTTCAGACTCAGACCAAATGTACAGTAAAAGATAGAAGTTTAAGGTTTTTAAAGTCGGGTCGATATTCAACTGAGGTTGAACCTTGATGATGTCATTATTGATTTAATAATACTAAAATAAAAATAAAGGAATTAAATTGGCAAACATGAAATTTTTTTACTAAAAATACGTTTAAAAAAATTAAACAGCTTTCAATTTAATTTTCACCATTTTTATAAGGTTTATAGAAAAATAATAAATTATAAAAAAGTGTAAAAAATTGTGTTTAGTAATCTTTCAAATTAAAAAAAAAAAATTCTCTAAAACAAAATCATTTTCAACATAAATTAATAAATTGTATATTCACATGTTAAAAGGAATAATTCTTGAACCTCTAATAAAATTATCAAATAATAATAGATTGAGAATGGGTAATATATTAAATTTAAAAATTGCAATCTAAACTTAAAATAAATAAAATATTAAATCCAAGAATGAACTGTATCTCTTATTTGAAAATTATAATCTAAACTTAAAATAAATAAAATATAAAATATTGGATTCCCAGGTTCCATCCCTCGCCCCTCCATTTATTTGAATATTTTTATATTTAAAATAAAATAATATTGAAACCGTATATCTTAGTTAACGAACCGAATTTTCATCCGGTTTACTCAGGTTGGATCGGCTGGTCCAATCCGGGTCTAACAACCTTCCGAAAGAGATGATGTTGAAAGTGAGACAAGAAAAAGGGAATTAAGAGTAGGATTAAGTTCATTCATTGCAAATTACCTTTGTCCATGTTGAAAAACAAGCATTTGTTGAAATTGACTATGCTTAATTTACAGCTCCTAAATTATCAAAAAGAAAAAAAGAAAAAGAAAAAAAAAAGAGGTGTTTTAATTGTAGAATTAATAATAACTAATTATTTATGATTTATTGTGAAAATATTATGGACGTAACATCTCTTTTAATAATAAATAACATATGCGTGTGTGTAGGAAATAATAGTAGTAGTAATACTCACCAAAGCTTGCCCCTGTAGTTGCTGGAATATCAGTCACCAACCTAACAAAGTTCATGTAGAGAGAAAGCTGGTTAACTAGCATAGGTGAATACTACAAGATAAGCCATCAATTAGGCTGGCTTATTATATTTAAAAGAGTAGCAGATCCTGAAATGTAGATAATTGATTCGAATATTCCATTTTGTTTCTTTCTAAAACTAAACTCTCTCATCCCAAAAAATAATTGCCCATTGCAAATAATTTTATGGGCGTTTTAAGCTTGTGCCACATGAAAATGAAAATTTAACCTAATTATTGAGTCTTAATATATTAATTAACGCCTTTCTTTGAAAGATTTATTCAAATGATTTCTTATATATATATATATATATATATTTTCTCGGCTGAATAAATGTGTTCCTATATAGAACTAGGAATTGGTGAAACACAGGACTTGAAATTTGGAGTGGAGAGAAGATGGTGGACAGTGAATATACACAAATCATCATGTGAGAATATTCTTGGCTTTCCACCAGTCTACAGTACTTGACGTTGATTGCTATGTATATATCCTATGGAGTAACTTATAGATCCGAAAAATAGAAAGAATGGAAGGAAAAACCAAAAAAGAAAAAAAACTTCACGAAAAAAAAAAAAAGAGAGAGAGTAGGGAAAGAAGACAGGGTCATTGTAGGCTATATCCTAGTACATGTAGGGTCCCATTGTGTATCCCAGGAACTGTGTAAATTCAAGGTAACTTTAGTAGTGGTCCTCCGTTAAACCATGGGACATACAGGCCATCAATCAATCATGCAAACAGAAAACAAAACTTTTTATTTTATTTTATTTTTATCCTTTGATACATAACAGAAAACAAAAATAAAAGAAAGAGAGATTTGTCAATTACATGAACAAACAGTACAACAGCTTTAGGTCTTATAGGTACTATAAGAGGGTGGTAGAAGATCATCAATTTCCTTATCCTCACCGGACATAACCTCATCTCAATTTCCAAGAGATAAGCTTTTCAGTTATGAAATAACTGTTCATGACTTCCATAATTTTCACCAACCCAATTATCTCTAATGCAACCTCCAATAAGATTGACACATGACTACTCTAGAACACGTGTCTTGCCTGTATGTCATCCGGTGTATGGGAGCATCGGAGATAAGTCACACCAATTGGCCTTATAATCCAAACTTCAACCATCACAACTAATCATGCATTTTGTATAGTCTTAGTTGTATGAAACATGTGTTATGAAAAAAATTCTTTGCATATGCAAGATGTATAAGACACATTCTCCTAAGTGTTTGTGAGAGAGAGAGAGAAAAGAGTATGAGAGAGAGAATCAACTTGGCAAGTATCAACTTCTAGAATAAACATACCCCAATTTCCATATCATGAGCATTCATAGTGCTAGTTACCTTTGCAAGTGGCGTGCTCACAGAGAGAGAGAGAGAGAGAGAGAGAGAGAGAGGCTACTCACCAATGCAAGTATTCCCTTAGGTTGGGATCACTTGGACTTGGTGCATCGGGATCTACCATTACCTGCTTAGTGAAAGTGATCATAACTCAAACCTTAGTGATTGAGATCTAAAAAAATGTGGAAACAACTTGAAACTTAAAAAGAAAAGGAGGAAGAATCCAAAAGAGAGAGAGAGAGAGTGAAAAAAAAATAAAGGGTTTGTATTTACCAGAGTGTAGAAGGTCCTGAGATCATCACCACCAATATCAACCCTTGGTTGGTTGACAACATGAGAAGGTTTGAGCTCACAACCATTATTGACCTCCCTGTTATTATAAGTGACCCTTAGAGAAATGGACCTTGTGAAGGGGTCCAAAACATCACCTATAACACGCCCAACAACTAGAGGATCCCTATCCCTGGGCATGATATGAAAAATTATAAAACCGCTATACACAATTACAACTTGGAACTTGGAATGTATTTCACTAGTAAATATTTTGATAGCTCTGTCTGCCAAAATTCTGGATGCCCATTTATATATTGTTCGGAGGTATCTACCTTTAACTGTTGTACACAAATAGATTCGACTTTTATTTTGCTTTTATTACTATTCCTTTATTATTGGTCAAATTATATTCCTACCATTCCAATATCAGATGCTACCCAATAAAAATAAAAAACACAGATATCAGTTCCACTTTCAAAAGTGGACCTAAGTTTTATATTCTCATCATTGATCAAGTTTATCCATGAGCCGTTTCGGTCCCCAGCATCCTATATCATCGTACAACAATTCTAGACCTTCTCTTATTATTGAATTTTTAAAATAAAAAAGCCTCTTTAAAAATCAAAGAATCACGAATGAAAAAAAGAGAGACCAAACTAGCACCATGCTTTCTAACTTTTGGGGTAGCTAGAACAATATATGATATGACACTGCTTTCTCTCAGGTGCTTAGAGCAACTGCATCAGCATGTCTAATAAATCTACTTTTATTTTTTTTATTTTTATTTTATACCATCACTTTTACAAAACATCCACTTTAGTTTATCTATTTTACAAGACTTTTCAATAAAATATTCATTCTTTATCATTTTTTTATTATTTTCCCTAACGGTCATACTTTTTTAATTTAAACTTATATTTTAAGTAAATTACAAACACTGGTGGCTTGGCTAATGGAACTGCTTGTGGTGGAGGTTTGATGGCCGAACCGCAGAAATAGTGGCTTCGACAAACGCTGTCGGATTGGTCTCGCCACCCACTATACTGTCGAATAGTGACTCACTGGTGGGTGGATTGTTAAAATAGTGGCTTCGATGAATGCCGTCGGTGCCCAAACTACCAAAATAGTGGCTTTGGTGACTGCCATAGATTAGTGTCTCCGACCATTGTACTGCCATCATCGGTGGGTTGACTGTTGTAATAGTGGCTGCGACGACCGCCACCAAATTGATGTCTCCGACCACCGTACTGCTAGAATTAGTGATTGAACTGCCGGAATAATGGCTCCGACGGTAAATTCAAACCTAACTGTCAATTTTTTTATTTTTAATTTTATTTTTTAAATTTTGACCCAACGATTATAATTTTGAAATTTATATCCACATGTCATAATTGAGAAATTCAAACCTAAAGGTCATATTTTGTAACTTTAAACCCAATGGTAAATTCAAACCTAATGGTCAAATTTTTGAAATTTAAACCCCATGGTAAATTCAAACCTAAAGGTCATATTTTTTAACTTTATACCCAATGGTAAATTCAAACCTAATGGACAAAATTTTGAAATTTAAACTCAATGGTAAATTTAAACCTAAATGTCATATTTTTTTAACTTTAAACCTAATGGTAAATTCAAACCTAAAGGTCAAATTTTTGAAATTCAAACTTAAGTCACATTCTTGCTCTATAAATATGACCATTTTCTCTCTAATTTCCATCCACTTCTACAAAATTATCTCTTCCATTTGGTTTTTGTTCTCTCTTAATGGATTTCTATTATGACATTGATTTTATTTTTCCAAATGATGAGCCTCCATTTGAATCATCTTCTGATGATGATGAGTTGGAACTTACTCTAGCTATTGCCATAGAAGAATTAAACAATAAAGGAGCATCAACATCACGTCGTTGTTCTATTCAACCTCGCAGATTTATTTGGCATAATCCTTTGCAAGGTCATGATAGGCTTTTCCATGATTATTTTGTTGAAACACAAGTGTATCCTCCTAATGTATTTCAAAGGAGGTTTCGAATGATTTGTTCTCTTTTTTTACATATCCATTCAAGAGTTGAAGCTACTAAACCATACTTTGTTCAAAAAAGAAATGCAGCTAACACACTTGGGTTGTCTTCCCTTCAAAAGATGATTGCTGCAATCAAAATGCTTGCTTACGGTGTGTTGACTGATTTCATGGATGAATACTTGAGGATTGGAGAAGGCACTGCAATAAAAAGCTTTAAAAAATTTGTTGAAGTGGTAGTTTCAATCTGTTTTGAAGAGTACTTGAGGTCAACAAACGACAACGACATTGCAAGGTTGTTAGCGGTTGGCCAACACCATGGATTTCTAGGAATGTTGGGGAGCATCAACTGCATGCATTGGAAATGGAAGAACTATCCAAGTAAGTGGAAAGTTCAATATATTGGTTATACCCGTCATCCAACGATAATTTTGGAAATCGTGGTGTCGTATGACTTTTGGATATGGCATGCATTTTTTGGTTTACCGGGGATGAATGACCTTTGAAAGTTCAATTAGTGTGTAAAACACTAATGAATGTTTAGACCCCCAATTTTAACAATACCAACACAAGCTTATACACAAACAATATATATGCAAAATGATGTTTATAAGCTATAACCAAATAGGTAAAATATTCTAAACCATAATTAATCACAAGCACAACAGCAATTAAAAGGTAAAGAGTAAGGGAAGAGAGATGCAAACAAAAAGATAACACTGGCATGTGTTATCGAAGAGGAAATCGAAGAACTCGGTGAAAAACCTCTCTGCCGCCTTCCAAGTGGTCAAATGATCCATTAAAGAATAAAGTTGGAATACATGAATAGCAGAAGACTCTCCTAGCCTAATCTACCCAATGCACCTAAGCCCTTCAAGCCTTTTGCTCCAACAAGGTTACACTTAACCTTGTCTTCTTTAGCTTCCCGGATCTCGCAATAAGCCCATTGCATTAACCAAATAAATTGGTCATCTTTGAACTGCTTCCCAAGCACCAAAATACCTCCTCATTGATGTGGGTATGGTGAGATAAGGATTTGGCAAAATGTACCTCTCAAGGATATGTCAATGGAGAGGCTGAGAGTAGAGGAATTTGGAGAATCAAGTGATGAAGATTGTGAATGAGTCAATCTTGTTTTTCTCTAGGGTTTCTCTCTCAAAATTCTCTCTGGAAGCTCTCTACATTTCGTGGGTATAAGGGCATTTATAGTAGTGTATGTAAGGACTGTGAAAAGTCAGTTTTCATCCAAACAGGGTATTTTGGTGACTCAGCCTCGCGAGTGGAACGAGTCACGAGCTAACTACTTTGTTAGATTATACATTTTGTCCTGTAGTGCTTTAGCTGTCGTGACCCTTTAGTTCCCTACATGCTTCACACGTGTGCCATTTTGGCGACTTGCCAGTCGTGAGATCCAGTCGCGAGACTCCTTTGATTGCACACATCTTGAGTTTTCTTTACAGTCTCTCACACACAACTCTTACATAACTCCCACCTAAATACAAGGTATCTAATTACTAAAATACAAGCAAATTTGGCACGAAATAAAGCCAACACTTGATTGAATAAATTCAACCTTACAATCTCCCCTTTTGGCTATTTCGTGATAAAACCCTAAAACAAACTTTAGACTTAAAATGTGAATTAGGAACAGTTACCAAAACTCACTCACACCTAACTCTAGAAGTTGTGAAGCTCTTGAACCAAACAGACAAGTTTTCCTAAAAACAATAGCACAAGATGATCATTGCAAGCATAAATCTTGAAATACATATGGAACAAGCATAGTGCGATCAAGCAATAATGACTATAGCAATAAAGCATGGCTTGACCAAACATGAACAATCACTATAAATAGTGATTACAATGATCATTCACATAAGGAATGAACATCCGGACATGCGAGCAAATAGGCTCAATGCAAAATGTCATTTGCATGTCCAACACACAACCGATACAAAAATACAAAGGTAGTTGCATCAAGGATACAAGATCCAACAAGGGTACAAGAGTGGAGTACTAAAGAAAATGCATAACATTAACTGAAAGTACTAGGCTACAAAAGCAAAGGTACATAATAAAGTATGGTTTAAATAGCTAAAGCATTCATAACACACCATGTCCAAATATTTTAAAAGCCAAGTACTAAAGTTATAGAGTACTTAAAAACCAAACCAAGGTACTAAAATAAGTGCTATGAAAAACCATAAAAGAACTAAATCCAAACATAAACTATAAAACTATAAAAACTTATAAAAGTTCCTTCCCCTCAAGGTAAGGCTCCCCCTTAAGAGCTACCACCTACTCTCCCTTTTTGACTAAAGGGCTAAGGCTAGTTAGTGAAGCTATCAAATTTGGCTGTAAGCAAGTTGATTTGTTCTTGAATGTTGGTCAACCTTTTGGAGTGCTCATTTTGGACTTCTCTCAAGCTGTCAATCCTTTCAAGAATAATCTGAAATGCATCAGGAAGGACTGCTGAGGATGATGAGGCTTTGCTCCTTGCTTTGCCACCAACCCTTTGAGATGAAGATGGTTGTCCTTCTGCTTTAGTCTCGGTTTCCATAGGCTGTTCTTGTGCAGGATCAACCTCTCCCTCATCACCTGGAAGTCAAACTTTGCTCATTGTAATTGTTAGAGCATTGATAACAGGAGATGTAGGCAAAAGGTTGATGTCTTGGGGAGTCTCCACACCTTTTTCATGAAGGACCCTCATGATTAGACTAGGGAGGATAAGTTTAGGTCTTGAGGTTGCCCTTGTTTCATTGGCAAGAATGGTGAATAGATGGGCACTGATATCAATGTAGGTATTCTCCTGAAGTTCCATGAGGAAGATGGCTCTTGCATTGTTGATGGTGGTCATCTTCCTTACTGGATATAGGTTAAACACCATGATGTAGGTAAGACATCTCAAATCTGGTGGGAAAGCAGTTGTGTTGAGACATCATCCCTTTCTAACGCCACCAATGTGGGATTGAATAGTCTCTATGGAGAGCATTCTGTCTTTGAAGTGAGTGAAGTCATGTTCTACATCTTCAAATCCAAGGATCTCATCAATGTCTTCCACTTCAATGGTGAATTCATGGCCTCTTACCCAACAGTCTATAACTTCATCTCGTTGGATGGCATTGGCGTAGAACTCATTAATCAATGGATCACACACCCCTGGTAAATCACTAAGAAGCCTGTCCCAACCTCTTTCTGCAAGGCAACTTGGGATAAAGTAGTCTTTAAGGTCAGCAAGATCCATAAACCACTCTTGAATAATCAGAGCTTTCATAAAGTGCTGGGTGTATCGCTCAAAATGTTGGGTGAAGAGAAACAGAGACACATCCATGCGTTTCCTCTTGTCAGCATGTTGAGCGGAGGTTCTCCTTGGAGCCATCTGCAAAATAGAGCAACAAAGACCACAAAATAGAGCACAAAGAATGTAAACAAACTTGATTAGTAACAAGTTAGTCCCAAAATAGAATTGCTGAATTAAACACCAAACAGAATTTAAAGCATAATTCAAAAACCATATTGACATGAGAGAGCATATAGTATCAATAAAATGATATAAGCATGGCAATAAGTACTTAAACATGTCAAAGTGAGTGTGTGTATGCATCCAATGTAAAAGTGTGCAAACTAGGGCAAAGTGTAGAAACACATAATCATATGATGTTTCAAAATCAAAGAAACATAATTATCCCTACAACCATTGTATTCCATGGAATCCACAGAAACACAAGAAAACATCTATGAGACATTTTATCATGGACATGATATGCACAACACAACATAACACAAACATGATATAATGCACAAAAATAAGAAACAAACATGAAAAACATGTATAATTGGCATTATACTACCAAAACCAACAAAACCCATACATCAAACTCAACAAAATATCAACAAACCATATTCTAACATCATATTTTCAAATCTCAATAAAAACACAAAATCCAAGAAATTTAGGGCTAGAAACATGAAATACTTTGAGAATAAGAGAAAACCCATACCTTTTCTTGAAGATTGGGGAAGGATTGATGAAGAAAATGGAGGTTTTGTGAGTGAAGATGGTGGTTTAGGAAGAGGGAGAGGCGGTCAAGACAATGAAACAACACGTGATGCAAGGGAAAACTGAAAAGTTTTTGAAAACTGTCTTGAATTTAACCCTATTTGTGCAAAACATGTATTTTTCGTGACTAGAATAAGTCGTGAGCAAGTTGCCAGGTCAAGTCACCAAAATCCCGTGTGGTAAATTTTGAAAAATTTGACTAAGTGTTTTTTGTGATTGGAAGGTCTACTCGCGAGTAAGTTGTGAAGGGAGTCGCACAGCATTCTGAGTAAACTTGCGACTGGAGCTTCCACTCGCGAACCAGTTGCCAAAGTGAGTCGTGAAAATGATAAAAATCCAGAAAATTGTAATTTTTCTAAGTCTTTTTCGCGACTGGGGTCTTGACTCGCCAGAGAGTTGCGAGAGCTTTTGAGTAAGCTTGTGATTGGCTTGACCCGTGAGAGTGAGTCGCCAAAACAGAGTTGCACAGTTTTTGAAATTTTTGAAATTTTTCAAAACAAAAACACTTTCCAAAAACAATTAAAATACTCAAAAATCTTTTTGTGTTTGATTAGCATATGATTGAGCAAGTGTAACACATTTAATCAAGTACAGTCACACAAATGAATAAGGCATTCATTGAACATAGACATGTGTGATGTGTGTGGGTACCAAAGATGAGATAGTCCTTAGTCTAATGTGAAGATTCAATGATCAATTCAACCAAGACATACACAATTAGCACTAGGAAGAGTGACCAATCTCAATTATAAAAGTATGCATATATGACCTCCCACAAAACTTGAATACATAATTTTGAAGCTTTTCATTTGGATTCATACATTTCATAACATTTGATCATTTTCGAACAATACATCTCATTGTGTATGAGTCAATCTTGTTTTTCTCTAAGATTTCTCTCAAAATTCTCTTTGGAAGCTCTCTACATTTCGTGGGTATAAGGGTATTTATAGTGGTGTATGTGAGGAATGTGAAAAGTCAGTTTTCATCCAAACAGGGTATTTTGGCGACTTAGCCTTGCGAGTGGAACGAGTCGTGAGCTAACTGCTTGGCCAGACTGTACATTTTGTCCTGTAGTGTTCTAGTTGTCATGACCTTTCAATTCCTTGCATGCTTCACACGTGTGCCACTTTGGCGACTTGCCAGTCGCGAGATCCAGTCATGACACTCCTTTGATTGCACACATCTTGAGTTTTCTTCACACTCTCTCACATACAACCTTTACATAATTCCCACCTAAATACAGGGTATCTAATTGTTAAAATACAAGCAAATTTGGCACGGAATAAAGCCAACACTTGATTGAAAAAATTCAACCTTACAACCTTTGAAACGCTTAAGGACATTATGATGGCATGTATAATATTGCATAATATGATTGTTGAAGATGAGCGACATATTGACATATTGGAGCAAATGACTTTGATTATGATCAAATCGATGATAGTGGACCCGAACTGGTGTCATATAATTCCACTTGTAACCTTATGCAGTTCATTGAACGTCATAATTCCATTAGAGATAGAGGAATTCATTCTCAACTTCAAGTGGATCTTGTCGAGCATCTATGGCAACTACAAGGCCCGTCGTAGGAATTTGGAATTCTAAATTTCTAAGTATTACTACTTTTATTTAATGTGAACCTTCATTGGAATTTGAAATTTACTAAGTTTAATATTAGAATAAAATTTTCAAATTGCATTCCTTTGATGTTTTATGAGATTATTTATCTGAATTAGCGAAATGAAGGAATGCTTCATTGCTTCAAAAGGCCTGTGATGTGTGTATTTGCTTTCCTATAATGCCAAGAAAGATTGGAAGTTCGTGAATTATAAATAAGATTTTAATGATTTTCAAAGACATGAAAATGTATGGGCACCTAAACATGGACACGTCAGAAGCTTTATTACAAAATATCATCAATTTTGAAGAAAAAAAAAAGAAAAAAGAAAAAAGAAAAAAGAAAAAAGAAAAAAAAGGAAGTGTGTGGAATAATTTGAAACTATTATCACTTAGCAGTAAACTCAGTTTTCAGGAAAACATTAGCAGGGACGGAACTAGGATTTGAACATAGGGGGGCAAAGCATGAACCAAAAAAATTTCAAGTGACATGGTCTATTAAAAAAAAAATCATGGTAGACAAAACAATTGCACTTTATTGCTATATAATATTTAAGTCAAGAAGGAAATAATATGAACCAAAAAAGTTGAAAGTTACAATATGGTATTCTAACCTTTTCGAAGAAGAAGAATAAAAAAAGAAGAGGAATTCGGATCTCCAGATTTTGGGTAATTGGAATTAATATGTTGATTTTATCATGTTGACCAACTCAAAAATATGATAAACCCATACTTTTGGATGCAACTAAAAATCACACTAATGAAGTTTTCAAAACTTTATTTGAGGATTTTAAAAAATTGGGATATTAATATTAAGAGTTGACAATGCTACATCATCAATATTGGCTTCTAAAAGAATTTTGCATTTTATCTTTTGAAAAAAATTTAAATATTGTAATTGACTTTTCCATAATTTATAAATCAATTAAAAAGTCATATAAATTATTGTCACCCCCTAAGGGTTTTTTTTTTTTTTTTTCTATGAGATTTTTTTGGTTATGAATTATTGAATTATGATATTGGTGATTTGTGGATTTTTTGTTGTGTTGTATTTGGATCAATTCAAAAATTTGAGGGGTCCAACTATAAAACCAATATACTACAATTTTTCAAAGAAATGGTTTTTTTTTGTGGGGGGGGCGGTTGGCCCTGCCCCTTAGTGGGACCGTCCCTGACCATTAGTAATCTGATAGACATCATAAGAATGACTTGCACATGACCATGAAAGTATTAATTTTGTTCCTAGTGACTCATGCTGAATGATGTGAATACTTGAATAATTAAATTCAAAAAAGAAATATTAAAGTGTTACCACTTCATAGAGTTATGTGAATTTCCAAATTAAAACCTGAAGTCATTAAGTCATTCAGTGACAGCTGTTTTACTATTTTTTTTTTCTAGTAAGCCAAGTTTGTAATCATGCCACAGAATTCTGCTCTTCAAAGTATGACTAATGGTAACAGGTACAAGGTTATGCACACAAGTGAGCATGCAATAAGCAAGCATGTTCACTTGAAACAAGCTTGCAACTTAACGTTTATACTGGTGGAGTGCACATTTTCTAGTTATATGCACAACACTATGTGATAGAAAACTGAAGCTTATATAACTCTGACTCTTCATCCTTGTCTATAGATTTTCTTTTTCCCTTTAATGACACTAGTTTGTATCTTTGAGATGGCAACCTGGAAAGGGGCTTTTCAGACAACTCTTTGCTTACACTCCCAAAATAGAGATATTGCTTCACCCAAAACAGAATGACAAGAATAGAATCACAAATTAAATTGAATACTCAAGTGCTATTGTCCGTGCACAATACAAAATTTGCAACATTGCTATTTTCCTTGCACAAGTGAAGACTACAAAAATATATCTAACATGATTAGAGATTTAATAATCATGTTCCTTGCACAAGTAAATACTACAAAAAGATGTCTAACATCAAATCATCCATGTCAACCATATGCTAGTATCTTTGCACTATACAAAAAATTACTTGATTAGATATTGTCAATAACAATATTCAAATTATGATAAAAATTTAGACCTTAACCTCTCCAAGATTTCCAAACGATGTAGACGAATATATTCTTTTTGCTTAGGATCCATGGTTCTTGTATCTTTCATCATAATTTCATCTTCCGCTTTCCTCTTTTCTGCTTCATTCTTCTCTTCCTTGATATGAATCAACTCTCTTCGTTCTTCGGATGCAATGCGCATACTTTCCTTTTTCTCATCATGCATTCTCCTCTTTTCTTCCTTGATTTCATCCAATTGGGAGGAAAGTATTGGAACCACGTCATCACAATTCTTTCTTTTCTTTAATTTCTCCTTTTCGGCCTTCTTGCCTATGGGTCTCTCCAAGGTTTCACCGGAGTTCATCTCATCATTATCTTCATCTAGATTTATTGAGCTTGCAAAAGTATGGAAAGATTGTGTGGCTAGCTGTCTTGCGTGGACCTTCACATTATCTCTTAGATTCAACCACTTAGCTTCACACCTCAAAATTCTCCAACAATGTCCCAATTGAAATGCATTTTTGCTGTTACTTTTATACATAGTTTTTGCATCATTAATCTACCAAAGTAAAAAATTGAAAATAATGAGAATCATAAAACTAAAAGTGCATTGATATACAATACATATTAGATGTTGAGTCGAAATACCTTGTCATACTCAGTTTTACCACTTTCATTCCGGTTCTCAATTTGGGCCAAGTATCCACAAAACTTGTTGGTCTCCCTTTGAATTGTTGACCACCGACTATTTAAAGAATCCTTGGAGCAGTTAAATTTCTTGTCATTGTGGAAGGTGGACCAAATTTTATCCCAAAATGTTGTGTGTTTTTGGTCCGTCGATGTCACGGCATCTAAGTTAACATTAAGCCATGTCGACACTAGCTTAATGTCTTCATCTACGGTGAAGTTGTTTCCCCATTGACCTCTCTTAGTAGTTGATTTTTTTTTTTTTTTTTTTTTTTTTTTTTTTTTTTTTTTTTGCAATGGGGGATTGTCCCATTTCAACTTGGGGTGGAGATTGATGGACATTCATGTCTGAATGCGGAGTGGATATCAAAATACTACTGTCAAAAGACTCAAAACCTTGTTCCTTGTCTTGTAAAATGTTAAGGAAGAAGGGATTTTGTGAGTCCATCACCTAACAAACACCAAAGTAATTCAGAAGCAGCACTAATAAACAACAAAATTGAAGTTGAAATTTATCTACTACATAATGCAGGGGAAAAGAATTGACAGAGGTAAGTAAGCCAGGCATGCCAAAAAGCTTAAATTGAAGCCAATAAGCGTTCAATTGTATAATCTCAAAAGGAACTATAGTGCTTTAATATTTGACTCCTTTTTGACTAGCATATATATTGTGATGGAGACATGGGGTTTAAAGGCCAAATCACATGATTGGTGATTGATCTAAGGAATAATCACTATAATTTCAAGGCCATCATCTTGTTAGCTATACTGCTTGCAACCTATAAGATTAGTCCTAGAATAAAAAAAAAAAAAATTAAAGATATGTAACTTTATTTTTTGGTAACCTTTTGCATCCAATGCCTATCCTTTGGTATATATTCATGTTATAAAATTTATAATGGTCAAACAATTTAAGATTTATGGACATCGTAACTACCCTAGACGACATGGTTAATGCCATAACAAGTGAATTAAAATTGCTCCACAAGCAGAGACATACTAGGCAATTCTTTCATGGCCAACAAACAGTATATGTTTCTCAAGTATATCCCAAAGAAACATCCAAAATCAATGTAAAACCTTTAACATCAGGTTGAAGTATTTTATATCTAAGTAATAAGAGACTCCACCAAATCAGCAAATAATCTTTTAATGCACTAATGTGCCTAAGATCCAGTATCATAGAATTGGAGGAATATATATAAAGATGGCAAATTTATCTCCGCAACAAGTATTTACAGAAAGGTAACGAGAACAAGGAAAAACTATAGGATTACAAGCAATTTGCATCTGCCTAGTAGACATGAATTCAGAAATGGAAGAATCTCTTCCATACAAATACTGGGTGGTCATATTAAATATAAGGATTATGATCATTTGTGAACCGTGTATATGATTTATTTGGCTTGAAACTAATCCCTATCTTTTTTGAGGTAAAAGATAGAAGTGTTATTGATAAGTCTAAAACATATACAACGTAGATATCCTATTCAAGCAGTTCGAAAATAGGGGAGAAATAGAAATTTAATACAAGTTTAAAAAACTCCAAATTCTTCAAAGACTCCCTACACACAGGGAAACTAATCCCTATCTAAAAGACATGAAATTTAATCCTTACCTGAACTCTAAAATAATCAAATATAAATACACACAAAATCTAAAATACTAATAAATTCCAAAAATAACTTTGGGTGTGTTCTGAAGAATCCCTAAAAAAAACCCCCCAAACCAGAAACAATTTGAAACAAGAAACTCCCAAGAAACCCTAAAAGAAAATTAGTTTAGAGAAACTCCCAAGAATCTTTCTTGAAACCAAAAAACCCTAAAATCTCAATGAGAAAAACCCATACCTTTTTAGAGAAATTTGCCCCAAAGTCAGTCAATAGAGATACCTCCAAGTTAATCCACCCTTCTTATGGGGCTGAAAAACCCCCAAACCGATCACATTATTTCCCGTGGTGATAAGAATGAGCAAGAGTTGTCGAGAAGCAGACGAAGAGAGAAGATGAGAGGAAGAGCTCAGGAATGAAACAGGGAGAGACTATTGAGAGGCGTTGGTGTTGCTCAGGTGAGAGGAGAGAGAAAAAAAAGAGTATTTTTATTTGGGTAGTATATAAAGATAATATTAAAATAATAGATGGACGAGTTACAGTAATCATGCTTATATGCATAGTTACTGTAGCAATTATGCATAAATGCACAATTTTACACCCACTGATGTGGCTGTTTTTTTGTGTCAAAATGTGTAAAATGGGTACCTTTTTCTATTTTAGAAGACTTTACACATGTTGATGTGGTTGCTCTTATGTGATGTCAACTACGTGTAGTTAGGATTATATAAATTATATGTTTTCTGATAAAAATTAAATTAAGCATGTAATGTCATGGGCTGAAAATAGTGGGGAAATATATGGGTTCAAAATTAACAATAGGTGTGAATCCATCTCAGATCTTATGTTTGCTGATGAACTTCTCCTTTTTTCCATAGTGGCTGTTCTAAGAATTTTTTAATAAAAAGAAAACTTGAATATATTGACATTACCAAAAAACATACGCAAATACATGAAATTTTATAATTTTCTTTTTTGATTTTTCATATTTTGAAATCATTGTATTATTTGGCATATTCAACTTATGCATTTAGTCGTTACATTAATCATATTCAATTAAGTATTAAGACATCATTTCAGTGCATATGCTTATGTGCAAAATGCATCACATAAATTTAACAAATTTAGCTAAAGCACTCATTATCACATAGATCAACACCCGTCGCCTCTTCCCCTTTTTAAAATATACCCCAAAGCACTAACGAACTAATAGTAAAAATATACCAAATAATGTTTCCAAACCATTAATTGTTAAAATAGTCTAATAGTCTTGATATTTTGTTAAAATAGTCTTGATATTTCATTTGTTTTAAATCTGATTTTGGACTGTGAACTATCATTTTAAAGTGTATTTCATGATATTTAAGATGGATAAAAATTTATCTTACTAGACGGTCGGATAAAAAAATCAACATTTTGACTAATTCTGGTTAGGGTTAAGTGTTGTCAAACTTTGCCTAAAAGTGGTAAGTTTAAGATTTTGAACTCTTTAATCAATAGAAAGATTAATCCAATGCCTGATTGGAATAAAAAACTTTTTTCATGTAATTCCTCATTTTCTTACATTTTAGAGCACAACTTTCACTTTTCAAGACTTGAACTGACATTTTGATAGGTTAACCGGGGTCGGACAAAATACGTTATCAACACTAAATTCCCCAATTCTATGGTATCTTCACTTTTAATTCAGCCTCTCTTAGCTAAGTCATACAAGCACCAAGACTCAGGCCCTCTTTTTAAACATGAATAGAGACATTTATGGAATTTGAAGATCCCTGAGATTAAAACTACTGCTCTGAAAAATTTCTTGGGATATTCTTCCAACCAAAGACACCCTTAATAGATGATGGCCCTGAGTTGACTTGTCTTGTCTTTTGTGCAATCAAGCATTGGAATCTCTGTAACACATCCTAGACTTATTCCCCTAGACCTCTATTATATGGTCAATTTCACCTTGGCCAATTATCACTACTCATCTCGGGTTAATGACACCATGTGACATAGTAAAATATGTCATCTATCCCCAACACTACTTGAAGGTTTTGCTTGAACAATTAATATGGTATATCTAGATCATATCTCAACCTAGTCCTTACAGTTCCCAATAATCTATCTTGGATTCCTTCTGAGACTGGATGGGTGAAGATCAATTTTGATATTGCCATAATGACTCGTGCCTTCTTCACTTCTGTAGTGTGCCAAAATGAATTGGGTGTAGTAGTGTTTGGTCACTCTAATAACTTCCCTCCATTTGCCCCAGTTCATGGTGAAGCTCAAGCCGCATTCCAAGCAATTAAGCTTGTTGTTTTCCTCATGTTTCACTATGTTATTTTTGAAGGAGACTCAAAAAACAGTAATTTAAGCTCTATTGCATCTACACTAATTCCTCTCCCTGGTTTCTAGCTCCTCTCTTTTCAGAATTTAAAAAGGCATCACATTCGTTCTCTTGTTAGGACTTCATTTTTGTTTCTAGAACTAGGTAAATCTTTTGCCTTATAGTGTAGCTTGTTGGACAGTCTTTTATGATTGAAATAGCCTCATTTCTATCTTCTCTCTTTCTTCTTGGGTTCTTTCTCCTAAAGTTGGAGATAAGTTGGACCCTTCTCTTATTTCTTGTTAATCTTCATTATTATTCAAAAAAGAAAAAGAAAAAAGAAAAAGAAAAAAAAGAAAAGAAAAATGCAAGTCCATGTTGTTTGGTTACATTTATCAGCCTATCCGAATAGGCCAGCATCCTATATTATCGTACAATGTTTCTAGATTTTCTAATATTAATTTTTTTAATAAAAGAGTTAATGAAAAGTCATTGTCACAATAAAGGTGGGGAAAAAAAGAAAGACAACATTTTAACCTTTGGGGTAGCTAGAACAAAATGATATCGCGTGCTTGTTTTAGTGTAAATATCTATTGAAGAATATATAATTCCAGTGGTGATATGGTAATTGCTAGTCGAGGGGTCCCTCTTTCAATCTTAGCATTTTTCTGGACATAAAAAGCAGAACAAGACCAAGGAGACTTGCTATTCCTAATCTATTTTTTCTCTAACAAATCATGGATTTCTTTTTTGCAAAATTCAACAGTTTCAGCATTCATTTGAATAGGACGAGCTTTAGTGGGAATGTTTTTTCCATCAAAATCTTTAACATATGGCAAGTCAACAATATGTTTCTTCCTATGCCAAAAAGCATTACGAACATCAGAGCAAACATCATTAATTAGACTTTTCTGAAAATTATCAATTTTTGATTGTAACAGTTTATCAGAAATTTGCTCAGCGATTTTCTTGTATCTAACTTCTTGTTTGAGAAAGTTAAGATGTTTGACTTTAGCATGAATCAAATTTGAAGTATAATCAATATCAATTTCATACTTTGAAGCAAATTTGAATTTTACTTTTTGTCCAAGAGGATCAGTAGTAATTCCATCATGCTCAACAAGAAAAGGATACAAAGCATTTATAAATGGCAGATCAAGAATTACTTTATTAGTCATGTTTTTAACAAGAATAGAAGGAATCTCAAAACAAACATTATTATGGAAAACATGAGCATTATTCAATTCATATTTGATCTTCATTTGGAAACCATTAGCAGAAACCAATTTTTCAGTTGATTTTTCAAAATATTTTGAAGGAATTAATCCTTCTTGGATACAGTTCATATCCGCACCAGAATCAATTATGGCAATAACAGTAAAACGATAATCATGAGAAACAACAATTTTTACTTTTGTAAACCATTTTGGAGGAAGCAGTTTATTAACAAGATTAAGTTGAGAGTTATCAACAATACCTTCATTAGAAAGAAGAGCTTGTTGACTGGATTCATCTCCATCCTTGTGCTCATCTTGTTCATTATCAGATTGTTGTTTATCAAGGTTTTTATCAATTTTTAACAATTACAATTCTTGTTTAATATTATGGTTATCACTTTTAACACTTTAAACTCATTTTTTAATTCAATTATCTCTTGTTTAACAATAGTGATTTCATGTTGAAGATCATTAACAGTTAAATATTTGGATTTCTTTTTATTAAATCTTTCCATAGTTTCTTCAAAGCTTATGGTTGATTTTAGTTTTTTACTAGTTTCATCTTTTATCAAATTTTTCTTAAACTTATCCAAATATTCTTTTTTGTAATTCAGGGTTTTGAATTTGATTTATCAATTGAATTATTAATTTTTCATTCTCTTCACCCTCATTGAGAGTATTAACAGATTTAATAATATTACAACAGGAATCTCTACAACCAATTTTAATATTAGGAGAATCAGAAAAATCATCAGCAGATTGATAGCAAGAATCAAATGAAGAAGAAAAATCATCTTTTAAGGAATCAGACGAATTATTTGATTCAAGGATTTTGAATAATTCTTCTTGTTCTTTATCATCAATATTTAACATGTTAAACTTATTCTTTAACTTACCAGGTTTTTGCTTGCAATCTTTACTAAAATGTCCAGGTTTACCACAGTTAAAATATTTACCTTTACCTGACCTTTGTTTATCATATTTTTTAGAAACATTTTTCTTTTTAGCATAAAAATATTAGGTTTAACAGAGTTGTTTTTGTATTTTTTATGGCTATAATTTTTGTTACTTTTATCATGTTTTTTCCTTATTTGTTTGGAAGGAGCAATAGGGGGCAAACCATATTGTTCACAAAAATTACCCATTTCATATTTAGCTTTTCTCTTATTCTTTAATTGGTGTTTTAACAGTTTTTCATCATTGCACATATTAATACCAAGTTTTTTAATAGTGCTTAAAATATCACCATAAGTTAAGTTATCATATTCAATATAATCATTTTTACCCATTAACTATTGTTTTACCTTATGAGCAAAGATAGGAGGCAGATCGTCAATAAACTTTTCGTTCCAATAAGGCTTGTGGCAATCTTTCCGGAGCATCACTCTAGAAATAAAAACATCTTGATACCATCTGTAATCAGACATAGTTGGACATCTCAAATTATTTAACAAATCAGAAACTCGAGATGAAATATTAGATGGAGTACCAACAAAATGTTTGAGAATGGTATAGATTAGGGTATTCACATCATTAGGAATACTGTGACCAATACTTTCATCAAAAATAGGAAAACCTTTATCATTCTTTTTAACAGCATTTTTAATAGATTCTCTGGATTATTCTGTGAGATATGAATCCCACCATCCATGAAGAGTACCAGAAAAACCAATAACAAGTAAACCAACAATTTCAGGTTGATCAAGATCATGATTATTTTGATAAGCAATACCAAACATAGACATATGACCCATCTTATTAATGATTTTTTTTTTCAGACAAACCATCAATATTCCATTCATAAAGCTTATCAGCAGAAACAGAAAATTGTATTTGAAAAGCTCTTTTTTCAAATTGCATATAAGGAGGAGTAGGTTTTGAATACCAATTCTTTGTAAAAGACATGGGTTTGGAATTTTCAACAAATCTATTAATTTCTGGTAAATCATCATCAAAAATATTTTTAGCAGAAATAGAGGATACAGTATCAGAATCTGTATTTTCATTAGAAACAATTTCTTTTTCATTTCTTGAAATAGTGCAAGCTGTACTTTTAGAAGTACCTTCAGTTTTAACTTTTAAATCAGAAAACATTTTTTCAACAATTTCAAGAGATTTAGACTAAGAAGTTTAGTTTCAAAACATCATGAATGATATTTTTAACTCATTTAGTCATTTCACCATTGTTTATATTGATGATGTTCTTGTTTACTCTAGCTCTATTGATGAACACTGGAAACATTTGTATTCGTTTTTGGATACTATAAAATGAAATGGTCTTGTTGTCTTTGCTAAGAAAATCAAATTGTTTCAAACAAAAGTTCATTTCCTTGGCTATGACATTTTTGAAGGACAGATTCGTCCTATTGATAGAGCCATTCAATTTGCTGATAAGTTTCCTGATGTTATCACTGATAAAACTCAGCTCCAAAGATTTCTTGGGTCTTTAAATTATGTTGTTGATTTCTATAGGGATATGAGGAAACAATGTAAACCCTTGTTTGATCGGTTAAAAAGTAATCCTCCTCCTTGGTCTGATGTTCATACTTCCCTTGTTAAACAAATCAAATCTCATGTTAAGACATTGCCTTGTCTTGGTATTCCTACTGTTGGTGCCTTGAAAATTGTTGAAACCGATGCCCTTGACATTGGTTATGGTGGTATTTTGAAACAAAGAGTTTCTTCGGGGTCACTAGAACAAATTGTTCATTTTTATTTTGGAATATGGAATAGTGCACAATTAAACTATAATACTATTAAAAAAGAGATTTTATCTATAGTACTATGTATTTCAAAATTTCAAAGTGATTTGTTAAAATAAAATTTTTCGTTACGTATTGATTGCAAAAGTGCTAAATATGTTATTGAAAAAATGATGTTGAAAATATTGCTTCAAAACATATTTTTGCCAGATGGCAAGCTATTTTAAGTTTTTTCGATTTTGATATTGAATATATAAAAGAATCTCAAAATACCATCCCTGATTTCCTTACCCGTGAATTTCTATAGTGTTATAATGGCAAGTAGAAGGTTGAAAGACAAGACACCTGCCACTATTGGTCAAATTGTTAAAAAAGAACTTGTTTCTCCTCTGGAGATGGTTAACCGATACACTCCTCTAGGTACTATTCCCAAACCTAATTATACTTCTGTTTTAGCCACACCTTATGATCCTTATACTATGACCACTGTTAACTAGCATATTAAAACTATTTATCCCAAGGTTTCCAATACTTCACAGTATGTTAAAAAACAATATGTTCAAAACCTATTTTCTATTGAGCCAAATAAGGCTTCCATCATTGATCCCTTTTCACTTGCTACTAGTTACTTTCCCCTAAGATTCCGTTGGATTCCTGAACATTGTGGCAAAATTGTGCAATATTACTCTGATATTTTGCGCCATGAAAACTCAATCACTATTAAAGCAATCATTGATAAGGTCAATACTACCAAAATAATTTATCATAGTGTTTTCCTAAATCACATTATTTTTGAAGAAATGTGGGGTCCTAACCCTGCTACCACAAGAAGGCTGCCAAAATCCCCTATTCCCTATTCATATCATGATTATATCACTGCCTGGTTCAAGTTTATGCTCCATCAAAATGAAAATATGTCTCATTATTGGTTTGGTAATTTTGATAAGGATTTCAATTCTGATTTCCCTATCTGGTTCATCCGCTGGTGGACTCAGTTTGGCTTAACTATTGAAATATTCCTAGAGCCATTAATGAATTCCTTTACATATTTCAAAAAAATGTTCAAAGTTGATCCCTATGGTGCTAAATTCCCTCAATTGCTTCATTTTATTAAGAAATACAAAGTTTTGTGGATTCTGAAATGGTAGTATGTTAAGGAAGGTGATACTCTCACTCATTGCTGGTATGCTAAGTGGTGGGATAAGTTTTTGGTATGCTAAGTGGTGGGATAAGTTTTCCCACACCTAATCCATCATTAACAATGTTACCAAAGATTTTCCTTCCCCAAGTGCTTCCCCAACATTAAGAATCACTACCCCAGTGCAAAAAGCTGAACTAGCTAATGCACCTGCTTCCTCATCTTCTAAAAATGATCAACCACCTGTTAAGCCTAAAAAGAAGGTTTCCCCTTTGGATGAAATCCGCAAGGACCTTGATGCTTTGTATGCTCTCATCAAGATGATTTCAAAGGAAAAAGAAGCTACTGATTTAAAAGATGAATGGTCCTCTGAAGCCTCTGTTACAAAAGACCCTTACTACCCCTACAATCAGGAGTGGTTTGGTCATGATGAAGAAGGTGTTGATGATTTAGTAAAAGATTAAATGATGCTTGATTCCACTATTTGTCTGGCCTATAAGGCCTGTTTGAGCCAGAGAGGGCGTGTAGGGCATAAGGGGTGTAGGGTTGGTTAGGGTATGTGTTACGAAATGCAACGATTGTGAGAAAAACATGATAATTGAGTGTTAAAACTAGGATAGTATGGATAGATTGTGGGGATCCAACTCCTCTGTCAGCTCCAGGACTGGTTGTCCTCCTGATATTATAAATGAAGAAGATCACAATGTTGAAGAACATGAGATCCCTGATTTCTGCAAATGGACTATTCCTAAGATTGATACCAAAAATGTTTACAAAATTAGTTAGGCTGAAAATGCTTATCATTCTGCCTACAAAGTTAGAACTATTGAACAAATATTTTCTATTTCAAAAACTCATGAAAAATGTTGCTTTTTTTCTAAAAAGAATATTGGTGAATTTGTTGCTACTAAAAAATTCAGCTATTTGCATATTGGAATGGTTCAAGTTGCTATTAAACCATTCACCCGAAAGGGTATTAATGCTTCTGTTCTCATGTGTTTATGTGATGCTAGATTTAAGAACTTTAAAGATAGCATCCTTGGTATGATTACTACTTCCTTGTATGATGGTCCTGTTTATTTTAACTGTTATCCTGATCTTACTCTTACTTTGGATGATCCTAATATTGTTAAAGTTTTGACTTTGAATATTGCTTCATTTGGTTATCACATGGAAGAAGGTAGTAAAACTTTTGCTTTGATTTATCACATTTATTATAAATTGTTAGGTACTCAATTAAATCTTGGTGCTATAAATCATAAAGAACCTTCTGGCAAAACTATGTTGATTCAATGTTCAACCCCTGATGCTAAAGTTCAAGTTCCAAAAATGATTCAATGGCAAGACATTAAGCTTCCCACTGAATGATTGTTGGAACAAGAATCTCCTCTTGCTAAACCTATTTTTGATGAGCTTGATCTTACTCATATTCAACAATATCATGACGGTACTGTTAAAATAAGTTTTCAAAATAATCAACCCTTAAGGATCAACGAAGGAAGATATTCCTTTGTCGGATCTGAAAGTATTTCAAAAAGAGACCAAGATCTCAATGATTTTTTACAAAAAGAATTTTGAAAAATTTGCTGATTTAAAATTAAAAGGTGTTTCAAGTGATAAATCTCAAATTAGCTCTGTTTACTATTCCACTAAACTTGAAGCTTCCTCTCTATATAGCAGAACTGCTAATGAAGAAGATGATAGTAAATCTATTTGTCCATCTGATTCTGATTTTCCCCTTATTGAAACCCATGATTATCAAAAACAATTGAGAGTTTTGACTGTTTTAGATGAAAACTTTGAAATTGATATGGTTTCTTTGTATAATGAATTTATGCTTCCAAAAAACCAAAATAAAAGAAAATATTTCCAAAGTAATTTTGCTCAATCTGAGAAAAACCGTGTTAAGAGAAAATGGTTAGAAAAGATGAATCAATTGAAAAAACACATTTTGTTTTTTGATTTTCTTGAAAAACATTATGTTTCAAAAGATGAAGTTTCAAAACAATATTTAAATGTGATAAAGAAATCAAATTTTGTTAAAGAAGATAAAACCATTGTTAGGTCTACTCATCCACCTCTTGAGACAGTTTTGATAACTTGTCAAGATCAAAAGACGGAAGTGAAGGCCTCTCCTTTCAAAATTGCTGATGATCAAACCCCTATTATTAGTATTATTGAACAAAACAATTTTACTAATGAATCTTTGCATATTATTGGTCAACAGCTTGACTGTATTGAAGAAAAAATTGTCGAAAAAACTGTTTCTGTTGAAAAACCTGTTTCTGAAAAATTTGTTTCTGTCAAAACTGAGAAACCTTTGATGATTTACCCAGTCAAAGAGAAAAAGTTATGTTTAAAACTTTTCTCTCTCATTCTATATATATTTATATATTGTGCGGGTTAAAAATGATAAATAACCCTGTTAAGGACATAACTAATTTGTATTATGGGGCTGATAATAATCCACAGTGACAAATTTGAATAAGAACAAGTTTACATGTAAAACTACCTAAAAAGATGGTGTTATTCAGGCACAAGAAAAGATAATACTTCTCACTCTCAAGAACAAGCTCTTGAAGATGTTCTAAGGTTCTATCTATCTATCTATAATTCTCTCTCTAAGATTTTGTCTAATTTTTTGTGTGTCTCCCTTTTCCCTTATCTTTTCTTATACTTGCCCTACTTTCTTCTTAGGGATGTGTTGTTCTTGCACGGTTGGAGAGTTCTTTGACCTATTAGGCTCTTGCTTCCCTACTTTCATGATGAGTGGAGACTTTTAGGGCTCTTTGCACTATTTAGGCCAGTCATTCATTAATAAATTTAATTGTGCCAAATAGGCGAGCCTCATTAATGCGTAAGTGACTGTTGCTTTATCCAAAAGCTTTGCAAGCTTCCTCGGACAATTCTGCATTTTCTAGAACCCATCCTCGGTAGTTCGGAGTGTGAATCATCCCCGATATCTTAGTAAGTGTCTCTTCCTCGGATTCTGATTTGTGATATTTCTAATGAGAAGAGTATCTTGGCTTGGTTTGTGTTCTGAGTCTTTCAAAGAGGCCTGTCATCAAAACGGGCCGGTCAGTTTGGGCCTATTTTCATCCGAAGCCCAATGTTACTTGGGCTCAGAAACTAGTTCCCTACACACACACACACTTACACACACATATATATTGGTGTTTTTTTTTTTTTTTTTTTTTTTTTTTTTTGAGAAAGATATATATTGGTTATTTACTGGTATTTGAGATGGTTGAAAAATTATATGTTGTGCGGTTTCTTTTACATTCTTATTATAATTTAATTACAAAGGATTATACTTGAAATTTGAACTGAAAATGATTTACTAAATTATATATATTGGAATAAAAATTGGGTTTACATGATATGTAAGGGTGCAAGTCTATGCGTACATTGAAATCCAGCTCGTCCACAGAATCCTATATCATCGTACAATGTCTCTAGACGTTCTCATATTTTTATCTAAAAAAAGTCTTGAAAAATCGTAGTCACAATAAGGTAGGTAAATGAAAGAGACAAACCAGGAATCATGCTTTATAACTTTTAAGATAGCTACTACAAAATGATATAAATTCGGTAAACATTTATTATACGTCATTCGACGTGTTTTTATTATGCAGTTATTTATGAGTACATTAAAATTATTATTATTATTTAAATTACTCTAATTGCAACTTCAATATTTCAGTTCCAGAATACGTAAAATTGTATTTTATTACCAAAAGTTTTGAAAAGATTTATTTATTTTTTTAAAGAGAATTTCGACCTATGATGTTTGATGATACTAGGAAAAAATTACAACTCTATACTCGTCAATGATGGGTCGTCCTGATCTACGACCTCAACTCATGAAAGTCAGGACGAGGAAAACTCGTCCTGAGCCGAACAGGAAGGACGAGATTTTAAGTGATCTCGTCCTTAGCCAAACCTCGTCCTGAGTAATCTGGGCGATGGACTTCACTGATTAGACATGGGACATCACACCTTTCCGTTATCGACAAAATTGATGGGAACCGTTGCCAACGACGGTTAGATCGACTAGGCCAAACGATACGGTACCAAAAACAGTTATAACTTACTGTTAAAACCGTCAACTTACATGAAGGGAGACGACTGTTCTGTGGGTGTGCTATAAAAGCACTGATCTACGAACAAGGTATTTCATTCAGAACTTCCATTCACTTTTCCTTCAAGCAAAAATCACAAAGATACTAACTTTGCCATCGGAGGATTTTTGGCCGGCCTCCACCGGTCACCTTTGATTTTAGTCTTTGTTTTCAGGACTTGCTAGTGACCTTTGGTAACGTCGAAGACAGTTTCAGCCCACTGATCATCCAAACATTATCAGTTGGCGCCGTCTGTGGGAAAAAGTAATTATTACATAGAATTTTTTAGATTTTGAAATTCTATAAGTTCTTCCACTGGTAAAGGGCTGAAATGGTTCGAACAAGATCAAGGGTTACCAGTCCAGGCCCACAAGAAAGCAGGGACGCTTCCAGTAATCCTCGCCGCGACCGCCAGTCGGCGCCCGCCATGCAGCCATCTTCTGTCCAGCATATGCAGTCCATGGCTGCTGCCATGGCAGAGTTAACCCGTCAGAATCAAGAACTGGCCAGGCAACTTAATTCAAGGAGACAGCATCGTGACGAAAATGTCGAAGGGCATACCCAGAGTCAAGAAAATACAAGGAACGCTGAACCTGAGAGCCAGTCAAGAGGTACCACTTCCCGAAGGGTACCCCATCTGGAAAAGGAGATGGACCAAATGAGAAGGGTCATGGATGAGATGAGAGAGAATATGAGAAGGGCAAATCCAGTGGAGGACTTAGTTCATAGGACTGACTCCCCTTTCACTGCACTCATCAACGGTCACCCTCTCCCTCCGAAATTCAAGATGCCTTCCTTAGACTCATATGACGGGACGCGTGACCCCTTCGACCACATTGCCACTTTCAAAACTACGATGCACCTCCAAGGGGTTCCGGACGAGATAATGTGTAGAGCTTTTCCAACCACCCTCAAGGGGCCCGCGCGAGTGTGGTTCAGTAAGATACCCCCCAATTCAGTAAGTTCCTTTGAAGAGTTAAGCAAGTTATTTGTTAACAACTTTATTGGGGGACAGAGGCATAAACGTTCCTCGTCCAGCCTGTTGACCATAGAACAAGGAGAAAATGAGAGTCTGCGGTCCTTTATCACTCGCTTCAATCGAGAAGCTTTGACAGTGGACGAAGTAGATGATAAGTTGCTACTGGCGGCATTCCATAATGGCGTTAATTCCGATCTTTTCATTCATAAGTTGTACGAGAAAGAGCCACAGTCTATGGCAGAGCTCGTCCATTCGGCTCAGAACTTCATGAATGCAGAAGACGCGATTATAGCTAAGAAGAGAAAAAGAGCTGAAAGAGGGGAGGCAAATCCTGTACGCGGTACTGACCAAGGACCTCGTCCAAAAAAAGGACGTGCAGAAGATAAGAGAGACCGAGACAATAAAAAAGTGGGCCCTTCAGCGCGAAATCAGCAGTACACACCGTTAAATGTCCCGCTTGAGCAAGTTCTCATGCAAATCAAGGACGAGCCCTCTTTAAAATGGCCAGAGAAATTGAAGGGAGATCCCAATAAGCGCAATTGGAATAAGTATTGTCGCTTCCATAGAGACCATGGGCATGACACCGACGAATGCTTTGACCTCAAGCAGCAGATTGAAAATCTCATTAGACAAGGGAAATTGAGGAATTTCCTTGACGAGACTACAAGGATGAGAAGCTGAAGACGAAGGTAGAGGAGCCATCACGCCCTCCGCTTGGAGAAATCAGAATGATTTTTGGGGGAAGTTTAGCAGGCCAGTCATCCAGATCAAAAAAGACATATCTGAAGGTAGTGCAAAATGTCCAACTTTCAGGACGATCTCCCCGGATGAGGAATCAAGACGAGCAAGCTATCACTTTCACGGATGAGGATGCATCAAGGATACATCATCCTCGTGACGATGCCATTGTTATTACCTTGCTCATCGCTAATTATTCAACTAGAAGGGTGTTGGTAGATAACGGGAGTTCGGCGGACATCCTGTATTATCCTGCCTTCCAGCAAATGAACCTCGGACGGGAGCAGCTTCGTCCGGTGTATTCGCCCTTGGTCGGTTTTGGTGGAATGAAAGTATAGCCCGTCGGTACTATCTCCTTACCAGTGGTAGTGGGAGCGTATCCGCAACAGGTAACGAGAGATGTCAACTTCATTGTAGTGGATTGTTCATCATCCTATAATGCTATAATTGGGAGGCCGACCCTAAATAGCTGGAAGGCAGTCACATCCACTTACCATCTGTCAGTTAAGTTCCCTACTGCACATGGGGTAGGAGAGGTCCAAGGAGATCAGTTGGCCGCTAGAGAGTGTTATCTAGCCATGCTGGCTATGGACGAGCAGACTCAGACGCTGAACATAGCCGAAAGAAGAATCGTGGCAAAGCCCACAGAAGCATTGGAAGAAATTCCCTTAGACGAGGAAAATCCAGGAAAAAGCACCAGAATAGGGGCAGATTTGGAAGGAAAGATTAAGAAGGGTCTTATATGTTTCTTGAGGAAAAACATTGATGTGTTTGCTTGGAGTCATGAGGACATGCCGGGCATAGACCCGAATATCATTACCCATCGTCTGAATGTACATCCTTCCTTCAAACCTGTGCGACAGAAGAAAAGGGTATTTGCTCCGAAGAGAGACAATGCTATTAAAGAAGAAGTACAGAAGTTGACACAGGCAAAGTTCATTCGAGAAGTCTATTATCCCGACTGGCTGGCTAATGTGGTAATGGTCAAGAAGGCGAATGGGAAATGGAGAATGTGTGTGGACTTCACCGATTTAAACAAGGCCTGCCCTAAAGACAGTTATCCATTGCCCCGCATTGATCAGTTGGTGGATTCTACGGCGGGACATAAGCTACTTAGCTTTATGGATGCCTTTTCCGGATATAATCAGATAAGGATGGACGAGGTGGATCAAGAAAAAACGTCATTTGTCACTAGTCAAGGCTTGTTTTGTTATAAGGTAATGCCTTTCGGGCTGAAGAATGCAGGGGCAACATATCAAAGGTTGGTCAACCACATGTTCCCTCCGCAGATTGGGCGGAATGTGGAAGTCTATGTAGACGATATGCTGGTGAAAAGTCAGGACGAGGAAACTCATCTGGACGACCTACAGGAAACGTTTGATACACTCCGGCAGTACAACATGAAGTTAAACCCAAGCAAGTGTGCTTTCGGGGTGTCGTCGGGAAAGTTTCTGGGCTTTATGGTCTCACACAGGGGAATTGAAGCTAATCCTGATAAAATCCAAGCAATACTGGATATGAAGCCTCCGCAAAATGTTAAAGAAGTTCAGTCACTCACCGGACGGGTTGCAGCCCTTAACAGGTTTGTTTCCAAAGCCACTGATAAATGTTTGCCATTCTTCAAAGTTCTTAGAAAAGCATTTGAGTGGACGGACGATTGTCAGAGAGCCTTCGAAGACCTGAAAGCATACCTTACATCTGCCCCATTGTTAAGTCCATCCGTGTTAGGAGAAGAGTTATATATGTATTTGGCTGTTACCCCGCATGCTGTAAGCTCGGCTTTGATCAGAGAAGAAGGAAGAGTGCAGAAACCGGTCTACTACACCAGTCGAGCACTTAGAAGAGCAGAAGCGCGGTACCCGCAGATAGAAAAGTTGGCTTTTGCATTGATCACAGCTTCTAGGAAACTGAGGCACTACTTCCAAGCTCACATCATCAACGTCTTGACGGATCACCCGCTGAAAAAAGCAATGAGTAAGTTAGAAGCTGCGGGACGATTGATCTAGTGGGCAGTCGAGCTCAGCGAATTTGATATCAAGTACCTGCCAAGGCACGCGATAAAAGCTCAGGCTCTCGCAGATTTTATCGCAGAGTTTACTCCGAGTCACAGTGAGTCGGAAGTGGTGGAGGTCAAAAAATGGATCATTCATGTGGATGGCTCGTCTACACAGCATGCAGGAGGGATAGGAGTTGTGTTGCAGTCCCCTGAGGGAGATAAGCTGACGTACAGAGTACGCTTGCAATATCAAGCAACTAATAATGAAGTTGAATATGAAGCCCTTTTGAAAGGTTTGGAACTGGCCAAGTCCATAGAAGCTGAATCAGTACTTATTCTGGGAGATTCGCAGTTAATCATGGGTCAGGTAAACGGGACATGTGAAGCCAAGGAAGAGCGAATGAAGAAATATCTTGAGAAAGTACTGCAGTCAGTGAAAAAATTCAAAGAAGCTACCTTTGTTCAAATCCCAAGGGAGGAAAACGTGGACGCAGATGCACTAGCAAAGGCAGCCTCAGCAAATCAATCTATGGACGAGTTTGATGAAATCCAGTATCTTCCAAGTATAGACATTCCTGACGTACTACAAGTACAGAATAAGGGAAGTTGGATGGCCCCGATAATATCATATTTGAAGGACGGAACTCTCCCGGAAGGCAAGGACGAGGCTAGGAAACTTAGAGTTCGATCAGCCAGGTACATCCTTCTGAACGACATACTGTACAAAAGAGGTTTTTCACAACCTTATCTTAGATGTTTGTCGCCAGAAGAGGCCAACTATGTGTTGAGAGAAATCCATGAAGGAGCTTGCGGGAACCATTCAGGAGCCAGATCACTTATACATAAGGTCGTCCGTGCAGGATATTACTGGCCAACTATTCAGGCAGATGTTAAAGCCTATGTGAAAGTGTGTGATCAGTGTCAGCGATTCAATAACATCCCCAGACAGCCATCGGAATACCTCACCCCCATGATGGCCCCATGGCCATTTGCTCAATGGGGTCTAGATATCTTGGGTCCTTTCCCAGTTGGAACCAGGCAGATGAAGTTCTTTGTTGTAGGAATTGACTATTTCACTAAATGGGTGGAAGTTGAACCCCTAGCGGGCATCACACAACAAAATGTGAAGAACTTCGTCTGGAAAAATATTCTATGCAGGTTTGGGGTGCCCCGAGTGTTGGTATCCGACAATGGACGACAATTTGACAATTCACTCTTCAGGGATTTTTGTGAACACTTCGGAATTCAAAATCATTATTCTTCACCAGCCCATCCCCAAGCAAATGGTCAAGCAGAAGTTGCAAACCGATCCTTGTTAAAAATTATCAAGACTCGTCTTGAAGGGGCAAAGGGAGTATGGCCGGATGAGCTGCCGGGTGTATTATGGGCATACAGAACGACTATCAGAACCCCCACAGGGGAAACCCCTTTCAAGCTGGCCTATGGAAGCGAGGCAGTCATACCTGCAGAGGTACATATGGCCAACCATAGGGTGACTATGTATCAGGACAAGGATAATGAAGAACAACTCCGTTTGAACCTTGATCTTATAGACGAGGTAAGGACAGACGCAGAGAAAAGAACGGCAAGGTACAAAAATCTCATGGTTAGGCAACATGATGCGCTGGTTAAGCCGAGGCGATTCAACATTGGAGACCTCGTCTTGAAGAAAGTCTCTTTGGCAACCAAGAACCCAACTCATGGGAAGTTGGGGCCCAATTGGGAAGGACTTTACAGAATTATCAACTCTAAGAGGCAAGGGTCCTACTATTTGGAAGCCCTGGACGGGAGGAAGTTGGAGCATCCATGGAATGTTGAACACCTGAGAAGGTATTATCAGTAGAATGCCAGCCTAAATGAAGGTTCCCCTGGACGAGTGTGTATGAGATGGTTTATTATATGTATTTGCAGTGTGTTCTATAGTGTTATTCTATTGTTATTATGGTATGGTTATGGACAAGGTGGTGGATTTGCTTGTATGTACTTAGCTTTCTATAAGGCACTAACTTATGAGTGTGTGCCCCGCTTGTGAACAATATTTATGTTATATACATAGTGTTGTGTGAATCCATAATCCCCATATTACTCTTGTTTAAATTTTTGTTTTTGTTCAAATCCGCCACTCCATGGACGAGAAAAGTCTCTGGACGACAGAGGTGAAACGCCAGTATGCCCTTCATTACAAGGTATACTCGTCCAAATATAAGATGAGATAAAAACCTTGGGCAAAGGATTTGAGCACCGTCCAACCCATGGACGAACAAATATCCAATATGTCCAACCCATGGACGATGAAATGCATACGTAAAAACTTGTCAAAAATACTCGTCCAGAACATGAACGGGGAAATGAATATATCACCAAAACAATCCAACATGTGGACGAGGAAAAGGTGAACAAGTTTAAAGACGTAATGAAAAATTACTATCCCGTCATGCTTTTTCGAAGACGAATTAAAACTGGAGTTAATAAAAATTACTCCTATGGACGAGCAAGAACTTATATTAGTAAGAAAAATTCTCGTTCACATAAACAAAGGAAAAAGAGTTGATCAAATTATTTTAAGGGCGGACTAATAAACGTCCAAACACCCTAAATTTGTTCAAAGTCTCGTCCCAAAACCATGGACGAGACAAATGTACTTGAATTACATTTCCTTAAAAAAAAAAAAAAAAAAAAGAAGCAACGGAAAGTAAAATTATTCATGCAGGAGGGGGTAGTGTGCTGGCATCGTCCTCGATGTTAATGTCTTCTGAGCTTGTTTGAAGGAGAGAGCTAGTGGCGGCACCAAGGTTGAGCTTTATGACGCTGAAATCAATGTTAGGGAAGTTCTCTGCAGCGTCCAGCCTGAAGTCTTCGAACCCAGCTGCGTAGTTCTTGTCCAGCAGGTCAGTAAATTGCTTGGACGACTGGAACTCTGCAACTGCGTCCTCCTTCGCCTTTTCAAGAAGGGTGTTTAGCTCATTATTCCTTTTCTGAAGGTCGTCAAGACGAGTGTCCTTTTCAAGGATATCCGTCTTGAGCTCTTCATTAAGGTCTCTGAGCTCTTTAGCCTCTTCCCTGGCCTTGGCAGCCACCTCAGCCCACACATTGCTCTCTTCCTTAACCTCCTTTATTCTCGTCTCCAAAAGCAGCCTCGTCCTGTCCAGTTCAGTGGCCTGCCTGGACGCGGCAATGAACTTAGACATGGCCTGCGCGTTGAAATTTATGAGTCAGTGTCATTAATTAAAGACGAGACATGTACATATAAAACAAAAAAGCAGCTTAAGAGCTTACCTTGAAGAGATCATGAACACCAGAGTGCTCAAAGTCTTTCAAGGACATGTTGTAACATGCACCCACGTCCACACCAGTCACTGCCCTTGAGAATCTCTCCCAGGCTAAGTCCTCGTTTCCTAAAAGGTGTTGAGGAACTTCCTTGGGAGCAGTGGACGAGGTGGGTGCATGAATCATGGACGACACCTTCCTGGACGGAGGATCCTTGGGCTCAGGATCAAGAGAGAGGATCTGCACAGAGGGCTCCAGACTGGAGGCAGGAGGAGACTTCGCACCTTGAAGTCTGGAAGACTTGTGCTTTTTATCTTTCCCTCGTCTGCTGGGGAGGTCACCCAAGTCCACTCTAGAGGATATGTTTTTCCTCTTCTCACCTGTGGGTGGACGAGGTTGAGACTTAGCTCCCTCGTCCACAACCTCCTTGCCCTTGTTCTCCTTCATTGTTGCCATTCCTACAAGGAAAGACGTTAGTTTTCCTTAGAAAAAAAAATATATAAAATAAATATATATAAGCAATGAAAGTAACTTACGTCTGCGAGTAGTAATCTCGTGTGCAAGGGCTTCAGTAGAAGGTATAGGACCTAAGTCCCAAGTGGCAAGACGCTGGAGGCTAACTAACGAATGGAACGTCCTGTCGGTGTATAGACGAGCCTTCTGGATGCGCTTAATGTAAAACCTATCCAAGTGAGGTCGTCTAGCACCTGATAAAGTAAAGGACGAGGAAAAAGAGTTGGGATTTTTGAAATGTAAAAGATATTAGGAACTAAATAAAGTTGAGGCACATACCTTCAGGACGAAGGTTTCCCAGTTCCCCATTGTATGAAGGGAATAGGTCCCTGTCAACCTCAATGGGGCGTCCAGCCCAGAAACCTGAGACGAAGAAGAACTCCATCTTCCAGTTCCTATCAGAGGTGACTAGGGATTTGATTAGTCTATAATCTTTTCCCCTGGATGTAAACTGATAAAAGCCAAGGGACTGGTTAATCTCGGAGGGCTTGTAACAGAAGAGGAACTCGTCCACAGTGAGAGGACGGTTCCCCTTAAACACCTCCCTCCACAAAACTTGCATGGACACAACCAACCTCCATGCATTTGGGTTAAATTGACAAATTCCTAAACCTAACCTAGACAATAACTCCCTAGCAAAACTGTTCAGAGGTAACCTAAGCCCTCCCAAAAGGTAAGCCTCGTAAATACCTATACCAAAACGAGGCTGACAGCACCACTCTCCACGGACGGCTAACCTAGGGCTAAGCTCGTCTGGGATTTGGTACCATGTTTTGAGTAATTCCAGTTTCCTATCATCTGTCTTTGACTCTATACCTATAGCACAACTGTACACTACTTCTTCATCCTCGTCCTGAACTGTGGACGAGGGGGCACTAGTTCCGGCTTGAGCCCCAGACTCAAACCTCGTCCGTAGCCCTTCTTGGAGAACCTCTAAGGGAACCCCAGGGACACCAGATACGTACTCGTCCGTAGTGTTCCCCCCACTACTACTACCACTACTACTATCACTGTCACTAGACCCACTAAAACTACTATGGTCAGAATACTCGTCTATGGCTTTATCTACACTATCGCTAGACGAGGAAAGAACAATTGACATTTTATGGAAAGTTTATAAGAAAACTAAGGACGAAGTTAGGAGTATACCTGGATCTAGGACGAGGGAAACTTATGGACGCGGAATACTTCTAGGAGAGGCTCTAAGACGAGAGTAATTGAACACGAAAATTTCAGAAATGAGAGGGGTAACGATGGAAATCAACTATTTATAGGCAATGGGCCCTGACATCTGAAACGACACAAACGAATGAAAAGGAGACACGTGGCACTTTCCTCGGTTAGGCAAATCAACGTAATTTCCTGCGAGTTAAATTGTGACACGTGTCACCAATTTGTCGCAGGATACCCAGAAGTCAGATATCTCTGGACGACCCATGGACAAGGGGGCAACTGATGATACTAGGAAAAAATTACAACTCTATACTCGTCCATGATGGGTCGTCCTGATCTACGACCTCAACTCATGAAAGTCAGGATGAGGAAAACTCGTCCTGAGCCGAACAGGAAGGACGAGATTTTAAGTGATCTCGTCCTTAGCCAAACCTCGTCCTGAGTAATCTGGGTGTTGGACTTCACTGATTAGACATGGGACATCACACCTTTCCGTAATCGACAAAATTGATGGGAACCGTTGCCAACGACGGTTAGTTCGACTAGGCCAAACGATACGGTACCAAAAACAGTTATAACTTACTGTTAAAACCGTCAACTTACATGAAGGGAGACGACTGTTCCGTGGGTGTGCTATAAAAGCACTGATCTACGAACAAGGTATTTCATTCAGAACTTCCATTCAATTTTCCTTCAAACAAAAATCACAAAGATACTAACTTTGCCATCGGAGGATTTTTGGCCGGCCTCCACCGGTCACCTTTGATTTTAGTCTTTGTTTTCAGGACTTGCTAGTGACCTTTGGTAACGTTGAAGACAGTTTCAGCCCACTGATCATCCAAGCATTATCAATGTTCATTCTTGTTGATAACTCTTTATCATTAGGCCAAGACACCAATCGATTTTTGGTGTAGATCGGGATTGAATCTCAGATTTCTTATTCAACTATCAACGACTTTACCAGTTAAGTTACCTGGAACTCACTTTAAAAAAAATATAAATGAATTTTTATTTATTTATTTTAATAACCTATTATATGATAAAGATTTGGTCTTTCAGTCGGTATGCTTCTACTAGTAATTTACATACCAATTTTTAATTAATCTATATATCTGTATGCGAGGGAAAATTAGTTTTAATTCAAGTTAGATGGATGGTTAATATATGACGGCCCAATACAATTAATTTGTAGAGAATGAGTTTCCAGGGTCAACCTTAGTATGCCTATATGGTTTAGCTTTTAAGGGAGAGGTAGATTTTGATATTAACTCTTCCTTGGGTTAGTTTGAGGAGTGTTAGTTCATATAATGTTCAAATCTTGGTTACAGGGTAGTGTTACATAGAGGATGTTCCTTTGTCCTTTTTTTTTTTTGGTTGTTGTTGTTGTTGTCCCCATCATCTAGAGGTGTTCCCTTTCTTTATATAGCTACTTGAATTGCATCATAGCCCTCCACTTATACAGCCACTGATCTTCCTTTGGATGTTTGTCCCATCAGGGTTTTGTTGGAGATGGTAGAATGTGCTGCAAACTGTGAGGGTGCTGTTCATGGGTCATTCTACCATTAATGCGGCCAGTTAAGTTGGTGTAGTACATTGAATACAGAGATGATAGGTAGTTTTCCTGGATATTTCCCTTCTTCTTTGCTTGTCTCTACCGCATTTCTCGGTATTTTGTCTTTTGGTCTAATTGGCCTGCTCAATTCCTCCTAAGGAACGCTCGCTCTTCGGACTCCTTAGGCAGTCGTTCTTTATTCTTGAGCTCTCATCTGTGTATTGGGTTAAAAGTCAAAACTAATATGGGAATGGGCCCTTCCACCTCCTTAGGCTGGGTCCACAGAGATCTATTATACTTGGATCTCACCCCTCCCATAATAGCCCCTTAAAATTTCACTCCTTCTGCTACTCGGGAAAGTAGAGTTTTGACAAAGGGTAGGAGAGTTGGCATGTTCTAGATGCGTTCCCACGTAGCAATGTCTTTTCACCTGTCCTATACACACTACTGACGTTTCGGCATCCACAATGCTACAGTTAATGTAGTAGGCGGCTATATTTACCCTTAATCTATAGAAAATTCCTTTCCCTTACTTCAAACCTTCTTTGCATTTATTTGTTTTTTATTATCTTTCTTGTACCGATACTTTTTTTTTTTTGAAAATACCCAGCCTCTAACTTTTTCTTCTTAAACATCCTATAGATAAAGATTTCACTGCTGCAAATCTTAATTTGGTAAACCGTGAGGATCTTAACAAGATTCTAAAGTCTGAGATCTTCCTTTACAAAGATGGTTAGCTCCACGCTACCCATGTCATTCTTAGGTACACTCCTATCATGACATGCTTTCAATCCCCTAAGCATGTGATCAAGGCCAAAGACCCACGGATAGTAAGGATTGACGTGGCCATCCTTGGGTTTCTTATCGGTCCTTCTCTTGAAGAGACTCTCGAGGTTAAATTAATTTCTAAGCAAGTCATCGAAATTATTCAAGCCAAGAACTAGAGAAGCCAGTTTAAGAGCCTGCCTTCATTGGCCTTAAGGAGGACTTTGAAGTTTTGAACTGACCTGACCTAGCCGAGCCCTCTGAAGCTAGCTCTAGACCTTAAGCTACAGCTTAAGTTAGCATTAACCAAGAGGTTATGGACATACCCAAAGGAATGGTGATCCAAAAGAGAACCCCCGAGGTTGTTGTAGATCTGAGGCCTCCTACCCCCCTCGTAACTTGGACCTCTCCTTCTAAGCTCGAAGAGAAGAAATGGAAAAAGGGACAAAAGGCCCGGCAAGGAAATTTTCGAGGAAGGTGAGATCCAGCCCCCAGTGGAGCAAGAGCCCAACAAGGAGTCCAAGGTTACTAGGGCCCAGCAAAAGAAAGGTTCCATTGAGGGCACTAGTTCCAAGGTTGTAGCTAACCGATGCTTTAAAGTTTTTGCTTAGAGTCCCTCATTTGTGCTTGACGGAGCACCTCTCCTTTTTTACTTTTCTGTCAGAGATTTTCAATAAGGGACAATTGGTTATATGGCCGATTCCTTTGAGCAGACCCTATTCCTTCCCCGAGATATGGTAGACCTTAAGAGCCTAAAGAAGCATGAAGTGTTCCTAACTTTAAAGTGGGACTTCTATTCCCTTTTCTCTATACAGGTGGTTCAAGCGTCTTATGTTGTTGAAGAGTGGGTGGATCATGCCCTATCCATATCCAAAGAAGAGGAGTTGCGTCGAATCGCCGCCACTAAGGTCCAGGTTATAATCGAGAAGAAGCTGAAGGATTCCCTCTTTAGACTAGCTAAAGCTGAGAGGGGAAGGAAAAGTACTGAAGCTGCCTTGGCAGGCGCTATGAAATAGGTCGATGATTAGCGTTGTCAACTTTGGAAAGCTAAGGAACAGTTGGTTCTTGCTTGGTAAAAGATCAAGACCTAACAGAAAGAGTTAGAGATTTCCAAGGCCAAATAGTCTGCCTATGACCTGGGCCAGAAAGAGACAGAGGAGATCCTTAAATCCCAAATAAAAACAATTTTGTTGCGAGTATTGCCTTCAAGTTTGGGTAGAGGCTCTAAATGCTGCTAGGGTAGACTCTGCCTCATAGCTGAGGAATCCAGACAAGGTCATCTTCGCCCCAGCTCTTAGAGAAGTGGCCAAACCTCCTGCTCGAGGGATGAGCTCTACTGCCTCAGCCTTTCAGCCTATGAATGAGGGTGAGAAGGGAAGTGATGCTACCAAACAAGAACTAAGTAGAATGGACCCTTTTTTTATTTTATTTTTTATTTTTTTATATGAATCCTTAGTTTTAAACTTTACTTTGGCTACTTTACTTCGTAATCCCTTTGTCAATCAATATCAAAGAAAGTTTTCTTTTAGTAAATTTGTGCTTATGGCTTTGTTCTACTTTTCATAGATGCTATTTCTATCCAATATGTATGGGTTTACTTTCCCTGCTCAACTCTTAACCATTTTTTATAAGAGTTCAACATGGCTAAGGTTCTGTTTAACATTTAGTCATCAATTTTTTTTAAAAAAATTTATAAGAGTCAATTTACCCAAGGCATGTGACCTGAGGAGTCAAACATAGCTGATGTTCTGTTTAACACTTAGCCATTTTTTATAAGAGTTAATTTACTTAAGGCATGTGACCTGAGGAGTCGAACATGGCAGAGATTCTATTTAACACTTAGTCATCATTTTTTTTATAAGAGCTAATTTACCCAAGACATGTGACCAGAGGAGTCGAACTTGGCTGAGGTTCTGTTTAATACTTAGCTTAAACGGGATGAATAATATAATGATGTTGGTAAGAGTAAAAGCTTCAAGAATAAAAACATAATCAGAATAATTTCTATGTTACTCATTAATAGTAATATCTTCGTAGGTTATTTACATTCCACGGCCATGAGACATAGATTTCATCCAGATTTTCTAAATTATAAGCCCCCATTCCAGCCACTGATGTGATACGATAGGGTCATTCCCAGTTAGGCTTAAGTTTTCCCCATGTTGGATTCCTGGTATTCCCTACGACCTTTCTTAGGACCAAGTCCTCTAGTACAAACGACCTTGTCTTGATGCCTTTATTGTAGCCTTGTTTGAGCTTTTGTTGGTAATGGGCCGGTTGAATGGTAGCAATCTCCTTTCTTTCCTTAACCAAGTCTAGGCTAGTGGAGATGAGCTACTTGCTTTTGCTACCATTGAACCGGTTGGTTCTCATTTTCGAGAACCACGTCTCCAAAGGGATGACTGCCTCGAAGCCATATATCATTGAAAATAGGGTCTCCCTAGTTAATCTCCTTTGCGTGGTTTGGTATGCCGATAGTACATAGGGTAATTCATCCATCCATCTTCCCTTCTCTTCGACCAACCTCTTCATTAGCCCATCCACTACAACCTTGTTGGTGGCCTTAGCTTGCCCGTTGCTTTGAGGGTAGGCTAGAGTAGAATATCTATTTTTTATGCCCAACTCATAACTGTACCTTTGGAAAGCCTTGCTATCAAACTGAAGACCGTTGTCCATTATAAAAGTATGTGGAACTCCAAATCTTATGATGATATTCCTCCCGACAAATTTCTTCCCGTCATGATCTCGAATATTAGCGAGGGGCTTTGCCTCAACCCACTTGGTGAAGTAATTGGTCCTGACGAGGAGTCATCTTCGGTTCCTAGTTGCCTTTGGGAAGGGCCCAACTATATCCAAGCCCCATTATGCAAAAGGCCATGGACTGGAAAGAGATTCAGGGCCCTTCCTCGCTGATGAATATTAGGGACATACCTTTAGCACTGATTACACTTTCTGACATAGTCTTGAGCAGGCTTCTGCATGCTAGGCCACCAATATCCTTGAGTAAAAGCCCTATGTGATAAAGACCTTCCCCGAATATGACTACCACAGATTCCTTTATGAAGCTCATCCAGCAACACTTCCATTACCTCGGGATGAACGCATTGCAAGTATGGCCCGGAGTACTACTGTTTGTATAGCTTTTACTATTTTGAAAGCCAATACTGGAGTGCCTTTCTCTGAACCTTTTCGGCCTTGATTCTATCTTTGGTTAATGTTCCATCCTTTAGAAAAGACACCACTGGGTCCATCTAGCTCGGGCTGACGTGTATCATATTTACTCTGACAGGGAACTGGCTGTACCAGCTAGACGCCACTAGGTCTTCTACCCTTATAACTCTTAGTAGGCCTTCTTCTAATGAAGTGGCTAAGGTCACTAATGAGTTAGCGTGGGGATTTCTACTCCTGAGAACTTGCTTTATAGAAAAAGCCTCGAAGTTAGACTATAGTTGTTTCACTTGGCTTAGATACCACTGCATCCTTTGATCCTTGGCCCCAAATCCTTTTCTCACTTGCCTTGTGATGAGCCTTGAATCACAAAATACCTCCAAGACCTTGCCTCAATGTTTCTACACGGTATTCAAGCCTACCCGAAGAGCTTCATATTCTGCCTTGTTATTCATGGCTGGAAAGCTTAACCTCAAGGATTTTTCCATGGCTGGAAAGCTTAACCTCAAGGATTTCTCCATGGTTATGCATTTAGGAGAAACTAGAATAATTCTGATCCCTGAACCTTTCTGGTTAGCAGCTCCATCCACATATAATTCCCAAAGTTGCGGACGAGATGTTGAAATAAACAAAATCTATTTGTCGAGCATACCTCCCTCCATAATGACATCCTTTTCCATCCCTTCAGTAAACTCAGCTACCTCGTCGGCCAAAACTTGCCCCTTTACAACTATACGGGGTAAGTACCTAATGTTAAATTCTTTTAACATGGACCCCCACTTTGCTACCCTTCTCGTATAATCCAACTTCTAGAGCAATGCTTTTAAAGGAAGTTGGATGAGGATGGTGACTATAGTGGGGAAGCTTCTTTGTGGCATGTATGATGGCCAAGATGGCTTTCTCTAAGGGTAGGTATCTGGTAGTTGCCTCCTATAGGGATTTACTCATGTAATGGACAGGTTTCTATATCCCTGCTTTTGTTCGAACCAGAACTAAGCTCACTGCATAAGTTGTGACCGCTATATAGAATTGGTGGTTGGGCCAAGTACTTCTTCAACTCCTCGAAGGCCCTGTCACACTCCTTAGACTAGGTAAAATCTTTCCACCCATGAAGCAACTGAAAAAATGGTCTACAATGGTCAGTTGACCGAGAGATGAATTTATTTAAAGTCACTATCATTCCTGTTAGGCACCGTACCTCCTTCGGATTTCAAGGTGGGTGTAGATCATGGATGGCTCTGATTTGATTAGGGTTAACTTCAATTCCTCCATAAGTGATCATGTACCCCAATAATTTCCCTGATCCTACACCGAAGGAGCATTTAGAAGCATTTAGGCGTAACCTGTGTTTCATGAGGATTGAAAAGCCTTCATCTAAATCTCCCAAATGCTCAAACACCTATTTGCTTTTCACCACCATGTCATCTATATAAGCCTCCACATTCTTGCTGAGTTGAGCTTCAAACATCCTTGTCACCATTCTTTGATTGGTGGAGCTAGCATTATTCAGGCCAAAGGGCATCACTCGATAATGGTAGTTCCTAGTAGGGGTCAGGAACGCTGTCTTTTCTTGATCTGGCAACGCTAGTGAAATTTGATGGTAGCCTTGGAAGGCATTTAGAAAACTCATCCGAGGGTGGCTGAACGTTGCGTCGACAAGTTGATCAATTTTGGGAACTAGGAAATAGTATTTGGGGCAGGCCTTATTCAAATCGGTGAAATTAACACAAACCCCTCATTTCCTTAACTTCTTCTTAACCACTATAGTGTTGGCCAACCATTCGGGATAAAAAACCTCTTTGATTGCCCTAGCCTACTTGAGCTTATTAACCTCCTCTTTTACTGCTTTAGCATGCTCTTTAAAAGATCGCCAAGGTTGCTGCCTCCTTGGGATTATGGCTGGGTTAACATTAAGATGGTGGCATATCAATTCCGAATCTATCCTCGGAGCCTTGAATGTGCTCCAAGAAAAAATGTCTAAGTTATTCTTCAGGAAGACCAATAACTCTTCCTTCTTGGCTAGAGGTAATTGCGTTTTGACCTGAAAAATCTATCCTCTTCCGAACTGAGGACAATTTTTTCTAATTCTTCACACTGTGCACTAATCTTTGCCATTCTTTCAGAATCTTCTGGTATTCCAACTATTGATTTCTATGAAACATGGCTCGAATCAGGGGGACTTACTTGCAATGATTGGTGCCTGACAGTAGCAACCATACATTGCCTAGCCATGGTTTGACATCCCACTAGCTCCCCCACGTGCCCCTCGATTGGGCATTTCACTTTCATATGCAAAGTGGAAGAGACTGCCCCTATAACATGATGCCAAGACCTTGCCAAGATTGCGGTGTAGGGGGAATAAACTTCAACGGCAATTTAATCATCCCCTTGGGGATCACAGTTCTCCCATCAAATTCTACTTAGGGAGAGTCATACTTGCTGAGGTCCTCGGGTTTCAAACCTAACCATTTGTACAAGTCCGGGTACATAATTTTAGCCCCACTTCCATGGTCTACCATTACCCTTTTCACGTCAAACCCTCCAATTTGGAGGCTAACCATAAAGGCATCATGATGGGGCTAGAAGGTCCCAATCTTATCAGCATCCAAGAAGCCAACAATTGGCTCTTGCTATTTCTTAATCCTCTTGGACCCTTTGTCCTCTTCTTTCTACTTAAGCTACGATGAAGTGGCCATTACCCTAGACAAGGGACCAGCTTCCCTGTCCAGCGTAGCAAAAATAACGTTGATGGTTCCCAATGGTGGGCCTGGTGCCACCTCCCTTTGGTAACCCTATCCTGTTTGGCCCCTGTGGACAAAAGGTTGGTGCATGTATTTTTTTAGCTTCCCTGCTTTGACTAGTTGTTCTAAGAAGTCACATAAGGTCTTGCATTCCTCGGCTGTATGGCCTCGGTCCTGGTGATATTAGTTAAATAGACTCTTATTTCGTTTGGTGGTGTCCCCTCCCATCATATTGGGCAACTTGAAGTAGGGCTCATTTTTTATTTTCTCTAGCACCCAATATATGGGTTCCTTGAATACCGAGTTAACCACTGGTTGTTGCTCTGGGGAGACTAATTGAAAAAGTCTCTCCTTGGTTGATTAGGGCCAAATCTATTAGATCGAGGATCCTTCCTGTTAATGCCTGGGCAACGAATGGCTGGAAAAAATTGCTATTGGGCCTTCATTTGACCACTTGTAGTGGCAATGTTCCCGCGTAAGCGGGGCCCATTGAAGGCCCCTCTCGATAATGGTATGGTTTGCGCAGTGCTTCGGGTGCTTTATCTCTTGATGGAGGAAGGTATTTGTCTACCTTTTGAGGTGTGGCAGGAATCTTGGGCAAATTTTAGGTGATCACCAAAGGTAAGTGAAGTCACCACCAATCATTGGATTTTTCTAAAGTGTGATTGGTCACCTGTTTCTAGTTGATTTTATTACCAATCCTAGGCTAAGAAAAATGGCATTTTTCCTAATCTAATGTGGATGGCAAAAAATTTTGATTCTTGAGTCTAGAAGTTTGGTTACATGCGGGGAAGGTGTTAGGCACTCCACAACGCCTGTCCAAGGACAGTCCTTTGTTTTACTAAAACCTTATTTTTTGGAGATTGGCAGTAAAAAACATGATTTTGGCATTGGCTTTCGGGGCTTTGCATGCATGGCGGGCTTTGAGGTTTGGCTTTTGAATGGGTGTGGTCCCAATCTATGGTTTCCTAAGGCATTCAAACAAAGTACCAAATTTCCATGACGAAAATCCGGCGACATGTCACCTTACTTTTGCGGCAGAATTTAGGCATTGCTTTGCCTTAGGTGACATGGATTGTGACAATCACACTGGAAGTGGCAAGTAGGTATATATATACATACATCATGCAGGAAAGTAAATATAGGTGCCTACTCCCCGAGGTACCTATACAGGAAAGTATATATACATACACAAAGCAGGAAAGTAAATGCCTACTCCCCTAGAGCATGGCCCAAAATATAGGTGCAGGAAAGTAAATAGGGGTCGTCATACTCTAGAGATGAGGACGAATGGTACATGGCATGATATACCTAAAACAACCCATCTAAGAGAGAAATGAGGGAGGAAGGAAGGGGGTTTAAAAGAGTACATAACCAAATGGGAGAGGCTGGACCCCTAAATCTACTGAACATAGCCACTTGGCTTGTATACACTTGCTCGCATCCTCGCTCTTTTGGCTTGCATTTGGGAGATCGTGCCCTTGGTCCTTGCGTCCTTGCTCCATGTGTGTACATGCAAAGACAAAGACAAGAAACCAACAGACAAGCAATGGAAGGAAAAGATGCAAAGAGCATATGAAAGTGGCATAAAGCAGATAAACAAGATAGACATGGCAAGCAAAGAAACAAGAAAGCAAGCAAACAAGCGAGAAGGAAAACAAGTAAGAAAGCAGACAAAAGGTGGTGTCTGCGAGGGACAAATGTAGGTTTGGATCGAATGTCCATAACTTCATTATGTTGAAGTATGGATGACACACTAGCAAGTAAGACTCATGCATGGACATGTGAGTAAGCGTTTAAAGATGCATAGAAAGCCAACGGGTGGCACAAACAAGCATGGTAAGCATAGCATCGTGCAGAATAGAAAAGGGAAGGGTATGCACTGAGCAACTCGGCATCCAGAGATGCCTCCCAAATGGTTACATTTGAACAAGGCCTTATGAGTGTCGAATGTAACGACACAAGGTCAAGCCCACGAAGGGCGCCAAACATGGCAAAGCCTAAAACTAGAGAGGCTAACACAGGCTAAAGCTTAGAAGCAAGCAAGCATAGACATGCAAATATGATGATCCAAACCTTGTGATGTGGACCTTGGTGTATGGACGATGACAAAGACCTTAGGGTCTAGATCGGGTCCTAACCATTAGGCCAAAAAACTAGAAATGCGATAAAAAGGAACAAAAGGGCTACAATAGCACATGGTATGACAAACAAGGTCTAGGCCTAAGCACATAAACATGGTGTGAAGCATGTAAGCACATGGATGATGGCATAAAGCTTGTAGAGAACATCGATCTAAGCATGTAAACACATCGATCTACACATATAAGCATAGAAATATGCATGTAGGCATGTGAATGTACATCTAAGCATGTAGATGTAAACATAAAAGCATGGATGGACACAAATCCAAGCATACAAACACGTGAAGGCATAGACATAGGTATAGGAGCATAGAACATGCATACATACATGTAGATCTAAGCAAGGCATAGCCGAAGACATAATATCAAGCATGTGAGCATGTAGACACAAACATTAACACATGGGAATGAAAAGATCTAAGCATCTAAAGCATGGTATATAGCATAAAACATGTAGAAGAGGCAACTAACACATGAACAAACATGGAAGCATTTGGAAACAAGCCAAGAACATGCTAGAAGCAAGGTAAAGCAAGAAACATGCTAGATAAAGCAATAATCATGTTATTAAAGTAAGAGAAAGCAAGATAAATGCTAGAGAAAGATTTAGAGACCTAGGGGTGTGGATAGTACCTAAAAAGCTACATCCACACCCCTAAACCCCAAATCCAAGATGTAGATCCAAGGAGAAGAAGATTGGGTATAAGAACAATACCTTGTATTTTTGGTGAAGGAAGAATCAATAGGCTTGAATGTGTTTTTTGTATGTTTTTATGTGTAAAAATGTGTTTGGGAGAGAGTAAAAATGTGCAAAACCTCCAGGCAGAGAGCAAAGCCCAATAAAGTCCTTTTTTCGGTTTGGAGGTGCCTGGGGCCTTCTATAGCCCCGGTACACTTTATGAGGCGATGGCCCTTGTAGGACCACCACCTTCAAATGGTCCCAGATCGAGTTGATCTTGACACCCCTATAAAGATCTTGACTTCCTGTTTTTAAAAAGGTACGGAACTTGAAAATCCAATGATTGGATCAAAAGTATGGCCCCCGGAAGTTAGTGGTGCATCTATCGATGTGTTAGCACGATTTTCATAATATCTCGGCCGTTCTAACTCCGATTTTGACCCGTGAATAGTTGTTGGACTAAGAATTTGATAATCTTCACAATGGTATTGGTTTCAATCCGTTTTGATAGTCGGGTCAAAATTAGAGTTTCTGGGCCCATCGAGAGTCAACTCCAGGTCAAACTTGGTCAAACTTGCCAAATTTGTCTGAAAAGCTTGGGTTTGATGTAGAACTATGAAATGTGCTGTTTTGAGGGGATTTTGACTTTGTTTCGCTTTCGGTCAACCCAGGGTTGACCAAGGGTAGTTTGGTCATTTTAGCTGAAGAAGGCATTTTGGGTGCTCTGGTGTCCAAACGGGTTACGCCACGTCATTCTAGATGTGCTTGCTGCCCTTTGGAGAGAAAATAATATTTTTGGATTTTCGGTGTCCGGCACGCAAATAAAGGGCGGACAAAATACGGTATCAACAACTGCCCTTTCTTTATATGACATCTTGAGTGCAATGAGAGGTGTTGGATAAAGAATATGATTTCGAAACAAGAAGGTGTGACAGGCAACTCAGGCCATACAAAGGCCTACAAAAACCCCCTTTTTGGCTCATTTTAACTTCATTTCACTCCTTCATTTGACTTTCCACTTCTAAAAAATTCTCTGGAATAACTACGAACTTAGCGAGTTTGGCTTTTTAGTTTCAGTCGGCTGCTGCTGCATTTTCTACACTTGAGGTCAATGTTTTTTTTTTTTTTTTCTTTTTTTTTCTCTCTCTCTCTTTGCAAAATGTTAGTAGCAATACCACTAGGGATGCATGCTAGTGCTTATTTTATTTTAGGAATTTTCAAAAGCATATTTTTTTGCCATGATTTATGGCATGCTTAGGAAAATGCATATATTTTTTGCTTTTTGTCTGTGTTATATGGGTGTGCAAATATGCGAGAATTTAAATGCTGAAAATAAAATGCGGGACATAGGTAAGGGGAATTGCTAGGTAGTCGGGAAGAATGGAAATGGTGAGCCTCGGAACAGGATCAAACAAAGAGAATTGTGTGATGGTGAGCATACGGCACGACTGCTTGTTTACCCACGGTAGATTAGGATCTTGGAAACTTCTCAATGACTTGATAACTGTGATGGCGAGGTGTACGACATGACCGCTAATTAACCTCAGGACAGGATGTGAGCATACGGCACGGCTACTAGTTAACCCATTGTAGATCAGGAACTCGAAACTTTTCAGTGACTTGATAACTGTGCAATAACGAGGCATACAACACGGTCGCTAGTTAACCTTAATGTGGGAAGTGAGCATACGACACGCCCATTACTTAACCCATTCTAGGATGTGAGCATACGACACGACCGCTAGTTAACCTAGTGAAGATAAGGAACTTGAAGACATTTTAGTGACTTGATAGCTATATGATGGTGAGGGGTATGACACGGTCGCTAGTTAACCTCAAGATAAGATGTGAGCATACAGCACGGTCGCTATTTAACCCACTACAAATCAGGAACTCGGAAACTCTTAGGTACACGATAACTATGGTGGCAAGGCATATGGCATGGCTGCTAGTTAACCCACTGTAGATCAGGAACTTTAAAACTCTTCAGTGACTTGATAATTGTGTTATGGCGAGGCGTATCGCATGACCGCTAGTTAACCTCAAGACAAGATGTGAGCATACGACGCAGCCGATAGTTAACCCATTATAGATCTGGAACTTGAAAACCATTCAGCAACTTGATAACTGTGTGATGGCGAGGTGTATGTCATGGCTGCTAGTTAACCTCAAGATAGGATGCGACCACACGATACGGCCGCTAGTTAACCCACTGTAGATTAGGAACATGAAAACTTTTTAGTGACTTGATAACTGAGAAGGCGAGGCGTACGTCACGACCAATAGTTAACCTCAAGACAGGATGTGAGCATACGGCGCGGCCGATAGTTAACCCACCGTAGATCCGAAACTTGAAAACCATTCAACAACTTGATAGTTGTGTAATGGAGAGGCGTATGACACAGTTGCTAATTATCCTCAAGACAAGATGTAAGCATATAGCACGGCCGCTAGTTAACCCACTGTAGATCAGAAACTTGAAAACTTTTTAGTGATTTGATAACTGAGAAGGCAAGGCGTATGACACAGCCGCTAGTTAACCTCCAGACAGGTTGTAAGAATATGACATAGCTGCTAGTTAACCCACTGTAGATCAGGAACTTGAAAACTTTTTAGTGACATGATAACTGTGAGGGCGAGGCGTACGACACGACCGCTAGTTAACCTGAAGATAGGATGCTAGCATACGGCACGGGCGCTGGTTAACCCACTATAAGATGTGAGCATACGGCACGGCCGCTTGATAACCCACTGTAGATCAGGAACTTGAAAATTTTTTAGTGACTTGATAACTTTGATACCAAGGCGTACGACACGACCGCTAGTTAACAATAAGATAGGACGTGAGCATACGATAGGACTGCTAGTTAACCCACTATAGATCAGAAACTTGAAAACTTTTTAGTGACTAGATAACTATGATGGAGAGGTGTATGACATGGCCGCTAGTTATCCTTAAGATAGGATGTGAGTGTACGACATGGCGCTGGTTAACCTACTATAGGATGTGAGCATACGGCACGGTCGCTTGATAACCCATTGTAGATCAGGAACTTCAAAACTTTTTAGTGACTTGATAACTATGATGGCAAGGTGTACAACATGGCCGCTAGTTAAAAACAATATAGGATGCGACCATATGGCACGGCCGTTAGTTAACCAACAATAGATCAAGAACTTGAAAACTATTTAGTGACTAGATAACTCTGTTGGCGAGTCGTATGGCACGGCTGCTAGTTATCCTCAAAATAGGATGTGGGCATACGGTAGGGCGCTAGTTAACCCACTATAGGATGTGAGTATACGACATGGTTGCTAGTTAACCCGTTGTAGGATGTGAGCGTACAACATGACTGCTTGTAGAGACGTATGGCATGACTGTTAGATAGCCTCCAAATAAGATGCGAGCATACAACACGACCGCTAGTTAACCCGCTATATAGACGTACGACACGATTGCTAGATAGCCTCCAAATAAAATATGAACATATGGCACCACCTCTAGTTAACCAGTTCTAGGATGTGAGCATACGACACAACTGCTAGTTAACCCATTATAGATCTGGAAAATGAAAACTATTCAGTGACTTGATAATTGTATGATGGTAAGGTGTACTGCACGACCTCTAGTTAACCTCAAGACAGGATGTGAGCATACGGCACGGCCGCTAGTTAACCCACCATAGATTAGGAACTTGAAAAATTTTTAGTGACTTGATAACTGTGATGGCGAGGTGTATGGCATGGCCGTTAGTTATCCTCAAGATAGGATGTGAGCATACAGCACGGCCGCTAGCTAACCCACTATAGATCAGAAACTTGAAAACTCTTTGGTGACTTGATAACTGTGTGATGGCGAGGCATAAAACAAGGTCGCTAGTTAACCTTAAGATAGGATGTAAGCATATGGCACGACTGCGAGTTAACCCACTGTCGGAGGTGAGCATACAGTATGACCGTTGCTTAACCCATTGTAGATAAGGACCTTCAAGACTTTTTTGTGACTTAATAGTTGTGTGATGGAGAGGTGTACGAAATAGTTGCTAGTTAACCTCAAGACAAGATGTGAGCATACAACACAGTCACTAGTTAACCCACTGCAGATCAGGAACTTGAAAACTTTTTAGTGACTTGATAACTGTGATGGCGAGGTGCACGACACGGCTACTAGTTAACCTCAAAATAGGAAGTGAGCAAAAGTCACGGTTGCTAGTTAACCTACTATAAGATGTGAGCATATGGTACAGCCGCTAGTTAACCCACTATAGGATATGAGTGTATGGCATAGCCGCTAGTTAACCCATTGTAGAGACGTACGGCATGACCGCTAGACAGCCTCCAAATAAGATACGAGAAAATGGCATGGCCGCTAATTAACCCGCTAAAGAGACGTACGGCATGACCGCTAGATAGCCTCCAAATTAGATGCGAGCAAACGGCACGACCCCTAGTGAACCCGTTATACTGACGTATGACACGGTCGCCAGATAGCCTCCTAATAAAATACGATCATATGACACGACCTCTATTTAACCAACTGTAGGATGTGAGCATATGGCACAGCCGCTAGTTAACCCAGTGTAGATCCGGAACTTGAAAACTGTTCAGTGACTTGAAAACTGTGTGATGGCGAGGTGTACGGCATAGCCGCTAGTTAACCTCAAGATAAGATGTAAGCATATGGCACGACTGCTAGTTTACCCACCGTAGATTAGGAACTTGAAAAATGTAGTGACTTGATAACTGTGATGGCAAGGCATACGACACAGTTGCAAGTTATCCATTAGACAGGATGTGAGCATACGGCACGACCGCTAGGTAACCCACAATAAATCAAGAACTTGAAAACTCTTTAGTGACTTGATAACTGTGTGATGGCAATACCTACGACACGGCCGAAAGTGAACCTCAAGACAAGATATGAGCACATGGTATGGCTACTAGTTAACCTACTGTTGGATGTGAGCATACGGCACGACCGCTACTTAACCCACTGTAGATCAAGAACTTCAAGACTCTTTAGTAACTTGATAGTTGTGTGATGGTGAGGTGTACGACACCGTCCCTAGTTAACCTCAAGATAGGATGTGAGCATATAACACGGCCACTGGTTAACCCACTGTAGATTAGGAACTTGGAAACTCTTAGGAACATGATAACTGTGGCGACGAGGCATACAACGTGACTGCTATTTAACCTCAAGATAGGATGCGAGCTTATGGCACGACCACTAGTTAACCCACTATAGATTAGGAACTTGAAAAATTTTTAGTGACTTAATAACTGTGATGGCGAGGCGTACGACACGACCGCTAGTTAACCTACTGTAAGATGTGAGCATACGACACGGTCGCTTGTTAACCCACTGTAGAGACGTATGGCACAGACACTAGATAGCCTCCAAATAAGACGCGAGTATATGGCACGGCCGCTTGCTAACTCGCTATACAAATGTACGGCACAGCTTCTAGATAGCCTCCAAATAAAATACGAGCATACGGAATGGCCTCTTGTTAACCAACTGTAGGATGTGAGCATACCCACTGTTGATCTGGAACTTGAAAACTATTCAGTGACTTGATAACTGTGTGATGGGGAGTTATATGACACGACCACTAGTTAACCTTAAGACAGGATGTGAGCATACGGCACGGCCGCTATTTAACCCACTATAGATCAGGAACTTGAAAACTTTCTAGTGACTTGATAACTGTGATGGTGAGGTGTACAACACAACCGCTAGTTATCCTCAAGATAGGATGTGAACATATGGGACAATTGCTATTTAGCCCACTATAGATCAGGAACTTGAAAACTTTTCAATGACTTGAGAACTGTGTGATGGTGATGCGTTTGGCACGCCCGCTACTTAACCTCAAGAGAGGATGTGAGCATACGGCTTGGCCACTAGTTAACCCACTGTAGGATATGAGCATACAGCATGGCCGTTACTTAAGCCACTGTAGATTAAGAACTTCAAGATATTTTAGTGACTTGATAGCCGTGTGACAGAGAGGTGTGTGACACGGTCCTTAGTTAACCTCAAGATTGGATGTGAGCTTACAACACAACCGCTAGTTAGCCCACTGCAGATCAGGAACTTGGAAACTCTTACGCACATGATAACTGTGTCAAAGAGGCATACGACAAGGCCACAATTTTACCTTAAGATAGGATGTTTGCATACGGCACGACCGCTAGTTAACCCATTGTAGATCAGGAACTTCAAATCTTTTCAATGACTTGATAACTATGTGATGGCAAGGCATACAACATGACCGCTAGTTAACCCCAAGAAAGGATGTGAGCATATGGCACGGTTGCTAGTTAACCCTTGTAGGATGTGAGTGGACGGCACCGCTACTTGATAACCCATTGCAGGGATGAAAGTCACGACTGCTATATAGCCTCCAAATAAGATGTGAGCTTAGGGCACAACTGCTTGTTAACCCACTATACAGACGAACGAAATGGCTGCTAGATAGCCTCCAAATAAAATTCGAGCATACAGCATGACCTCTAGTTAACCAGCTATAGGATGTGACCATGACATAGCTGTTAGTTAATCGATTGTAGATCAGGAACTTGAAAAATATTTAGTGACTTGATAACTGTGTGATGGCAAGGTGTACGGCACGACTGCTAGTTAACCTCAAGAAAATATGTGACCAAACGACACGTCTGCTAGTTAACCCACTGTAGATCAGGAACTTGAAATCTTTTCAGTGATGGCGAGGTGTACGACACGACTGCTAGTTAACCTTAAGATAGAATGTGAGCATACAACATGGTCGCTCGTTAACCCTCTTTAGATTGGGAACTTGAAAACTTTTTAATGATTTAATAACTGTGATGGAGAGGCGTACGACACGACCCCTAGTTAACCTCAAGAAAGGATGTGAGCACATGGCACGACAGCTAGTTAACCCACTGTAGATCAGGAACTTGAAAACTTTTAGTGACATGGTAACTGTAAATGCGAGGCATACAGCACGACCACTAGTTAACCCAATGTAAGATGTGAGCATACGACACGGCCGCTTGTTAACCCACTGTAGATCAGGAACTTCAAAACCTTTTAGTCACTTGATAACTGTGATGGCAAGGCGTACAACATGTTCGCTAGTTAACCATAAGATAGGATGGAAGCATACAGCACGGCTGCTAGTTAACCCACTATAGATCAGGAACTTGAAAACTTTCTAGTGTCTTCATAACTGTGATGGCGATGTGTATGGCACAGTTGCTAGTTAACCTCAAAGTTAGATGCAAGCAAACGGCACGATTGCTAGTTAACCCTCTGTAGGATGTGAGCATATGGCATGACCACTAGTTAACCCGTTCTAGCATGTGAGCGTATGGCATGTTTGCTAATTAACCCGCTATAGAGACGTACGTCATGGCCGCTAGATAGTTTCCAAATAAGATACGAGCATAGGGCATAGCTGCTTGCTAACCCGCTATACAGATGTATGACACGACCCTTAGATAGCCTCCAAATAAAATACGAGCATAGGGCACGACCTCTTGTTAACCAGCTGTAGGATGTGACCATGCACGGCCGCTAGTTAACCCACTATAGATCAAGAACTTGAAAACTTTTTAGTTACTTGATAACTATGATGGTGAGGCATATGGCACAGTTGCTAGTTAACCTCAAAGTTAGATGCGAGCAAATGGCACGATCGCTACATAACCCTCTATTGGATGTGAGCATATGGCACGGCAGCTAGTTAACCCGTTGTAGCATGTGAGCGTACAGCACGACTGCTAGTTAACCCACTGTAGAGACATAAGGCATGGCTACTAGATAGCCTCTAAATAAGATGCGAGCATATGGCATGGCTGCTTGTTAACTCGCTATACAGCTGTACGACACGGCCCCTAGATAGCCTCCAAATAAAATACGAGCATACGGAACGACCTCTTGTTAACCAGCTGTAGGATGTGACCATATGGAACGACTGCTACTTAACCCACTGTAGATTAGGAACTTGAAAAAATTTTAGTGACTTGATAACTATGTGATGGCAAGATGAATGGCAAGGCTGCTAGTTAACCTCAAGACAGGATGTGAACATATGGCATAGCCGTTAGTTAACCCACTATAGATCTGTAACTTGAAAACTATTTAGTGAATTGATAACTGTGTGATGGCAAGGTGTACAACACGATTGCTATTTAACCTCATGACAGGATGTGAGAATACGGTACGACTGCTAGTTAACCCACTGTAAGATGTGAGCATATGGCACGCCCACTTGTTAACCCACTGTAGATCAGGAACTTGGAAACCTTTTATTCACTACATAACTTTGATGGTGAGGCGTTGGACATGACCGCTAGCATACGGCTTGGCTGCTAGTTAACCCACTGTAAGATGTGAGCACATGACATGGCTGCTTGTTAACCCACAGTAGATCAAGAACATAAAAACTTTTTAGTCACTTAATAACTGTGATGACGAGACATACAGTACATCCATTAGTTAACAACAAGATAGGATGAGAGTATATGGCATGGTTGCTAGTTAACCCATTGTAGATCAGGAACTTGAAAATTTTTTAGTGACTTTATAACTGAGATGGTGAGGCGTACGTCATGGCCGCTAGTTAACCTTAAGGTTGGATGCATGCTTACGGCACGGTCGCTAGTTAACCCATTTTAGGATGAGAGCATATGGCACGGCCGCTAGTTAACTCGCTATTTGATGTGAGCGTATGACACGGCCGCCAGTTAACCCATTATAGAGATGTACGGCACAGACGCTAGATAGCCTCCAAATAAGATGCAAGCCTATGGCATGGTCATTTGCTAATTCGCTATATAGATGTATGGAATGGCCTTTTGCTAACCAGCTGTAGGATGTGAGCATACGGCACAGCCGCTAGTTAACCCACTGTAGATTCGGAACTTGAAAACTATTCAGTGACTTGATAACTGTGTGATGGCGAGTTGTACGGCACTGCCGCTAGTTAACCTCAAGACAGGATGTGAGCATATGGCACGGCCACTATTTAACCCACTATAGATCAGGAACTTGAAAACTCTTTAGTGACTTGAGAACTGTGTGATGGCGATGCATTCGGCACGGCTGCTAGTTAACCTCAAGAGAGGATGTGAGTGTACAACACGGCCGCTAGTTAACCCACCGTAGGATGTGAGCATACGGCATGACTGCTACTTTACCCACTGTAGATTAAGAACTTGAAGATACGACATGGTCCCTAGTTAACCTCAAGACAGGATGTGAGTATACAGCACGACCGCTAGTTAACCCATTGTACATCAGGAACACGGAAACTCTTTGGAACATGATAACCGTGGCGGCGAGGCATATGGCACAGCTGCTATTTAACCTCATGATAGGATGTGAGCATATGGCACAACCGCTAGTTAACCCACTGTAGATCAGGAACTTAAAAACTCTTTAGTGACTTGATAAATGTGATGGCAAGGCGTACGACACGGCTGCTAGTTAACCCACTGTAGATCAGGAACTTGAAAACTTTTTATTCACTTGATTACTGTGATGGTAAGGCATACAGTACGTCTACTAGTTAACCAAAAGATAGGATAAGAGCATACGGCACGGCCACTAGTTAACCCACTGTAGATTAGGAACTTGAAAACTATTCAGTGACTTGATAACTGTGTGATGGTGAGGCGTACAACACGACTGCAAGTTAACCTTAAGATAGGATGTGAGCATATGGCATGACTGCTAGTCAACTCATTGTAGATCAAGAACTTGAAAACTTTTTGGTGACTTGATAACTGTGATGGCGAGGCGTACGGCACGACCGCTAGTTATCCTCCAGATAGGATGTGAGCATATGACACAGCCGCTTGTTAACCCACTATAGATTAGGAACTTGAAAACTCTTAAGTGACTTGATAACTGTGTGTTGGCGGGTCGTACCGGCTTTAGTTAGCTCACTGTAGGATATAAGCATACGGCATGGCCGCTACTTAACCCATTGACTTAATAGTTGTGTGATGGTGAGGCGTGTGACACGTTCTCTAGTTAACCTCAAGATAGGATGTGAGCATACAACAAGGCTACTTGTCAACCTACTATACATTAGGAATGTGAAAACTCATCAGTGACTTGATAGCTGTGTGTTGGTGAGTTGTATGGCATGGCCGCTAGTTAACCTTAGGACAGGATGTAAGCATACGACACAAGCACTAATTATGCCACTGTAGGATGTGAGTAGATGGAATGGCCGTTAGTGAACCCATTTTTGATCAAGAACTTCAGGACATTTTAGTGACTTGATAGCTATGTGATGGCAAGGTGTACGACATGTCCGCTAGTTAACCCACTATAAGATGTGAGCATACGACACGATCGCTTGTTAACCCACTGTAGATTTGGAACTTGAAAAATTTTTAGTCACATTATTACTGTGATGGCGAGGTGTACAGTACGTCTGCTAGTTAACCAATAGATACGATGTGAGCATACGACATGACCGCTAGTTAACTCTTTGTAGATAAGGAACTTGAAAACTTTTTAGTGACTTGAACATTGTGATGGCGGGGCGTACGGCACGACCGCTCGTTATCCTCTAGATAGGATGTGAGCATATGGCACAGCCTCTTGTTAACCTACTATAGATTAGGAACTTGAAAACTCTTCAGTGACTTGATAATTGTGTGTTGCCGGGTCATACGCCACGGCTGCTGGTTAACGTCAGGACAAGATTTGAGCATACGGCACGGGCTTTAGTTAGCCCACTGTAGGATGTGAGCATACCGCATGGCCACTACTCAACCCATTGTAGATCAAGAACTACAAGATATTTTAGTGACTTGGTAGTTGTGTGATGGTGAGGTGTGCGACACGTTCGCTAGTTATCCTCAAGATAGGATGTGAGCATACAGCATAGCCGCTTGTTAATGAACTATAGATTAGGAACTTGAAAACTCATCAGTGACTTGATAACTATGTGTTGGCGAGTTGTATGGGACAGCCGCTGGTTAACCTCAGGATAGGATGTGAGCATACTGCACGGGCACTAGTTAACCCACTGTAGGATGTGAGCATACGACATGGCCGCTACTTAACCCACTTTAGATCAAGATCTTTAGGACATTTTAGTGACTTGATAGTTGTGTGATGGCGAGGCGTATGGTATGGCCACTAGTTAACCCACTGTAAGATGTGAGCATACGACACTGTTGCTTGTTAACCCACTATAGATCAGGAACTTGAAAACTTTTTAGTCACTTGATAACTGTGATGGTGAGGCGTTCAATACGTCCGCTAGTTGACCACAAGATAGGATGTGAGCATACGGCATGGGCGCTAGTTAACCCACTGTAGGATGTTAGCATACGGCACAGCCGCTACTTAACCCATTGGAGATCAAGAACTTCAAGACATTTTAGTGACTTGATAGCTGTGTGCTGGCGAGGTGTACAACACGGCCGCTAGTTAGCCCGCTATAAGATGTGAGCGTATGGCACGACGGCTTGTTAACCCACTATAGATCCAGAACTTGAAAACTTTTTAGTCACTTGATAATTCTGATGGCGAGGTGTACAACACGTCCGTTAGTTAACCACAAGATAGGATACGAGCATATGGCATCGTCGCTAGTTAACCCACTATAGATTATGAACTTGAAAACTTTTTAGTGACTTAATAACTGTAATGGCGAGACGTACGACATGGCCGCCGCTTGTTAACCCATTATAGATCAGGAACTTGAAAACACTTTAGTGACTTGATAACTTTGTGTTGGCGGGTTGTATGGCATGGCCGCTAGTTAACCTCGGGATAGGATGTGAGCATACGGTACAGGCACTAGTTAACCCATTGTAGGATGTGAGCATACGGCACGACTGCAACTTAACCCACTGTAGATCGAGAACTTCAAGACATTTTAGTGACTTGATAGCTGTGCGATGGTGAGGCGTACGGCACAGTTTATAGTTAACCTCAAGATAGGATGTGAGCATATAGCATGGCCGCTAGTTAACCCATTACAGATGAGGAACTCGGAAACTCTTAGGAACGTGATAACTGTGGCGGCGAGGCATACGACACGACCGCTAGTTAACGTCAAGATAGGCTGTGAGCATAGAGCACAACTGCTAGTTAATCCACTGTAGATCTCGAACTTGAAAACTATTCAGTGACTTGATAACTGTGTGATGGCAAGGTGTACGGCACGACTGCTTGTTAACCTCTGGACAGGATGTGAGCATACGGCATGGCCGCTAGTTAACCCACTATAGATAAGGAACATGAGAACTTTTTAGTGACTTGGTAACTATGATGGTAAGGTGTACGACATGGCTGCTAGTTAACCTCAAGATAGGATGCAAGTGTACGGCACGACTTTTAGTTAACCCATTGTAGGATGTGAGCATATGGCACAGCCTCTAGTTAACCCACCATGGATTCTCATAGGAGTTTGCTTTCTTTTAAGACATATGCTTGACATGAATCTGTACAACATGTTTAGGAAACATAGTTAGTTTGTCTATATTGCCATTTGTATCATGGGTTTACCACTTGCATTTGAATTTATGGTTGTTTTGTAGTTTATGCCTTAGAGGGCGAGTTCTAAAGGAGACCAGGGGAAGACCCTCATTTATGTTACTTCCTATGGGGACTCTTCTTCTAATGACAAGACTATTTCTACTGGTGAGCAGGTGGCTTGAGTTTTGCAGATCCATTTTGACAGCGGGAGTGATGACATCAGGCTTATTGGAGGGATCCCTATGGAGCCCCGATCAGTGGGGCTTCCTCATGGTGTGTGCCGGCTACAGGGAGAGGGACCTCTAGAGGAGAGACGCCAGCTGAGGATCTCCTTTTTGATATAGAGGCTGATTTGTTTGGGGAGGAGGAGATCTATCCAGATCTGGGCGCCTGGAGGCGTAGTTTGAGGTTAAGATTCCTGCCATGTCAGGCTAGGGCCAATGCTTACACTGGAGCAGTGGATAACAATATCAGGGACACTCACCTTCAGTTAAGGCTGAAGGGGCATCCTTCCGTTCAGGCGTGGAAGGGAGGTATGCTGTCTTCATTTTTCATCATCTAGATTCTTGTTGAATGCATGTGCTAACGTGTAGTTTCTAGTTTTGAATGCAATGGCCCGACAAGATCCATGGTTGGGGTGCTTGGTCCACCTTTCTTCAACTGCTGTCTGATCTTGGGACCCACCGGTGCTATGCGGATTTCCTAAGAGAGTAGGGATTTGAGGCCTACTATGAATGTATGTTATGCATCGCCTCTTGATAGGCCTGGACATGTGTGTGTTATATTGCCCTATAGTGGGCCTTGATGTATGATATTGTCTCTTTGCTTCATGATGTATGTACCAAACAATGCTTGTTGTTAGGACTTACATGTATGATTCTGGAAATTGCCTTTGAGTGGGTTGATGTATGACTTTAGGAAAAGTGCCTTTGAGAGGGCTTCTGATATATGTGAAAAACAATGCCTCTGATTAGGACTTACATGCTTAGTTCTAGGAAATTGCCTTTGAGAGGGCTGTTGATGTATATGAAAGACAATACCTCTAGTTAGGACTTATATGTATAACTCTAGATAAATTTCCTTTGAGAGGGCTGTAGACATATGTGAGAAGCAATGCCTTTTGGTAGGGCTTACATGCATTACTCTAGGAAATCGCCTTTGAGAGGGCTAATGTATCACCATAGAAAAATCGCCTTCGAGAGGGCTACTGACATGTGTGAGAAGCAATGCTTCTGGGTAGTACCTACATGCATAACTCTAGAAAATTGCCTCTGAGAGGGCTACTATATCACCATAGAAAAATCACCTTTGAGAGGGCTGCTGACGTGTGTGAAAAACAATGCCTCTAGGTAAGGCTTACATGTACAATTCTGGATGTCACCTTTAAAAGGACTACTGATGTATGTATGCACTATTGCATTTTCATCATAGATGGTGGTTTTGAACTAGCTTATGTCACACTCATTTGTATTGCACCACAGTTTCACGGGTTTATTAGTGGATTATGACAATGATCCTCCTGCTGGGGGAGAGAGAATGGAGAGACCGCGTGAAATAAACTACCATAGTTTAGGGTTTCATGTGATTCTTCATATAAGGGACACATCCTCAGTGGGACGGACCCATTCTTGTATATTGGACAAGGTAGAGGGAACCTTGCAAAATAAACTGCCCCAATTTAGGATTTTGCGGGGTTCCAAGCCTACAGATCGGCTGAAAATGGCCTTGACTTCACAGACCATACCAAATGCTAATAATGAATGCGAACATTCTAAACGAAATCTTCTTAGGCACACCATGATGTGGTATGCACTAATCGCTTCTATTATTGCCCAGGTGGGCTAATAATTCAAAGATTGTCTTCTTGTGGCAACATCATGAGAAATGACTCATTCTGTCCTCTAAATAAGCTAAAAAAGCTATCGGATGGCTGAGAACGGATTCTAGTGTCCTTTTGTTGTGCTTTGATTACCGGGGCTGAACTGACCCTTGAGCCGGGTGAACCGCGCTTAGAAAAATGAGGTTTAAGATGTTTGGAAGTGCTAAATGAGACGCACAAAGATAAACTGCCCTAGTGTAGGATTTATGCAGTCTCAGTTGCATTAGAGAGAGTTTCTAACAATCCAACTCACTGCTGGGCCAACCGCGCACTATAGAGGGTGCTAAAACAGAGGAATCTTTGCTCCAAGGTGGTCAAAAACATCCCAAACAGGGGGTAGTAGTTAGAATACAATTAGGTTTGTGCCCAGGGAGTTGAAAAACCCCGGTACGTGTCCTGTGGGTCGGCGGCCTTACAAGGTGCACCACCTCGATTTTCGTGCATAAAAGGCTGGGTTCAGCCTAGCCCCAGTTCATTTTGGTCTGCAATTTTATGGGGTTTTCTTCTACCCTTTTCTTCACCCAAAATGTGTAGAAAACCCTTTTCTTCACCCAAAACGTGTAGAAAACACTTCATGGATGTTCTTGGTGCTTACTCCTACGACACTTTAGTCAAGCTTGAGAGGGAGTCTTACTATGAGAAGAAAGTTAGGAGGTGGTTGAGCTCATTTTCTTGGGGTGACCAAGCATTCATCAGGCAACTTCTTGGAAAAGCTACTACTCTTCTTCACACCTCATTGGACTGACATTTGTTGGGGGTCATTACCTCTTGTTAGGATCTCGTCTTGAGATGTGTCACCATTAGAGATGTTGATCTGGTGCCCAAGTTGGAGTAGTATGATCGTTTTCTTTCTCTTTTTACCCCTCTGAGCACTATTTTTGTTCCACCAGTGTGGCCATGCTATCACAAGAGACTCACTAATTTGTTGGGCTGAAAGAGGCCTGTTGTGGAGTTGCTGACTTGGTATAGTAGCAGGATAGGAGGGAGCATGTCCTTTGATATTCTATATGATAGGTTCCACCCATTGGAGTGCCATGTTGGCTATCGAGATGACTTTGTGGACTTAGAGGAGTAGTGGACATCCTACCGGTGTCAGGCCTTCTTGGTGGCCTTCTTTGGTGCAGTGTTGTTTCCTTCATCGTCAAGAGCTGTCAGCTTTGCCGTTCTCCCATTGGTGAGTGCCCTACCTCATGGTACCTCTTTCATTCCTGCTTTACTTTCTAAGATGATTAGGTCCTTGTTTTTGTGTCGGGGGACTAGTAGAGGTAGGATAGGTTGCTGTGTTCATTTGCTACAACTGTGGTTTTATAGCCACCTAAGTGTTATTGTTAGGGATTAGCTTGAGGGCTTTACCAGTAGGAGTAGAGTTCGGGCCACTGTAGTTCTTGATCTACTTTTTTCTAGGATACCAAAGGTTGGTTGAGGTACTTGTGTAGCCTGAGTCCCATTGATTGGACCTGGAGAGTCAAATGGGGTATCACTAGATGGCAGGGTGGATCCATTGCGTCGGTTTACTTGGCATTTCCCAAGTGGGTATTTGGGGGTGCACGAGGTACTTTCCAAGCATGGCCATACGGCAGTTCGAGGGTATCCAGCATATCCCTCGACTTAGTGATCTCTTTGTTGTCACTTGTGAGTACGAGCTCATGGATATTGATGTGGTAGTGACAGGGCATGCCTTTGATTTCTAGGAGGCACTCAAGTTAAGCATTGACTTCCCTCTTTGTTTTAGGGATAACTAGGAGTGGTTTTCTGATGAGTTTAGAGTGTGGCGAGACACCAGAGATCCCAGCATTGTGTTTGACTTATCATCACCGGTCTCAGCCGAGGTACCATTTCTAACTAATGTTTTGAGAGACAATACTTTGGAGTTTGAGATCAGGGTTGAGAGGGCCCTTATGGATCTAAATGAGTGCTTGAGGGAGGTCGTCTGGGATAGAGACTGCTGTAGGGAGTTGACATATACCCTTATGGAGGATATTGAGTAGATGAGCAATGCACATAAGAGTGAGCTTGCTACTCTTAGGGCGGAGCTTGATCAGAGAGGGCCGGCCCCTCCCGGTATAGAGATAGAATGTGTTCAGCTGAGATCCCAGGTTATGAGTTTGGAGGATGAGCTTGCGGATCTTACTTAGAGGTTTGCCACTTTGGATCATACTTAGGTTGAAGAGAGGGCCGCATTGGAGGCCAGCAGGGCCGAGACAAGTGGCAGGGCCGATGGCTTAGCATTGGAGCTAGTACAAACGAAGGCCTGCATTCATTCCACTTTGAGCATGGAGTATGGGCAAGAGGGTGATGAGCCTAGTGAGTCATTGTTGGCCTTCTGTCACCTTCAGACTGAGTTGGCAGAGAGGGAGGAGGCTTTGAGAGTTGCTACTGCAAAGGTGGGCACTTTGCAGGCTTTGTTGGGGACCCAGAGACAAGGGCTAACTTCTAATTCCATAATGGAGAAGGAGCTTGTCCGTCTTTGACATTCACATGATAGACTTAGAGGGGTTACCAGAGACCTGCGCTTTGACGCAGTCGGGTTACTTCACACTCATGCTCATGATGACCTGATTCTCCGTACTAGTTTTGGGAGATTGTGCCAGGCCGTGTCTGATCGCTTTGGCCATGTTTGACTTGCTGGCATTCTTTTCTGCTTATTTTGTTTCTGCATATGAGCTATGTACTTAGTATCCCACCATGTATGGAAAGGTCCTTCGTAAATTGCTAGGCAATTGCGTAAGGCCTTCCTCTTTTTGTTTGAGTTCTTAAAGTATAGTCTAGTCTGTTAGGCATGCTTAGAAACTGAGAGATGGTGGAGAAAGATGTTTATGATGATATTCAGGATATATTTATGAGATGAGATTTCATGTTTTGGTACTAGAATGTATGAAAGAAAAAGAATGGCACAATACAAACATGTTAATGAATATATAGGCAAATGCTTTGAAAATACAAGATCATACAAATAAGTGATAGATGTAAAATCCATGCATATCAATATCTTTATTTTCCAAGGATACATCCTGTTCTAGACGAATCTTTTCCTTTCCCATTGAGGTACATTTCCCATTGGTATGAGCCAGAACATCTTGAGCAGACCACCAAGTTATGGCAATGTTGTAGACAGAGAGCGATTTCAGAGGTGTCTTCGCATCTTGTCTTGGATGCTAGATCCATCTAATTTTCTGATCTTAAGTAGAAATTCAAGCAGGCCAAGCTGACTGATTTTTCTTTTAAGACATGATCGAACCAAGATGGCTACCTATGTACCTCCACTAGGAAGGATCAGGTCATCATGTAGTTCAACTAACTTTTGATTGCCTTAATTTTTGTCTAGACCGCCCTTTCGGGTTTTCAGTGTACCTTTTGTATTTTCTCACGCTTTCTTTCTTTTGGCTCTCCTTTTGCGTAGACACCCTTTCAGGTTTTTGATCTACCTTTTTACATTTTTTTTTTTTTTTACATAAAAATATAAAAATGAGGTATATTGAGAGGCTCCTTCATGCAAAGTACCATATGACAGCGTTAGAATTGGTGGGCATATTGAAGTCATGCCCATCCATGTCGGCTAGAATCAAGGCTCCTCATAAGTTGGGGCAAACTTTCCTTTGTGATTAGGCATGGCACATTGCAGTCATGCGCTTTTCATCTATCAAGTTCAATTGTTCTTATCAGGAATGAGTGCATTTAGCTTCTAACAGCTTTGTCCGAGATAAAATCCTGAGAGATGGGATCTGTACCTCTGTGAGGAGGACGACCTCCATGCCATATACTAATGAATACGAGGTCGCAACGATGGAAGTAAGAACAGAAGTGCGATATGCACACAAAGGAAATGGCAAGTACTCATGCCAATCCTTGTATGTGTCTGTCATCTTTACCAAGATTTTCTTTATGTTGTTGTTAGCGACTTCCACCACACCATTCATCTAAGGGCGATAGGGAACCGAATTTTCGTGCTTGATCTTGAACTATTGGAAAAGTTGCTAAATCATTTTCCTATTTAGGTTCGCTCCATTATCTGTAATGAGCTCTCTTGGCACACCACAACAGCAAATAATGTTATGTTTCAAGAATTGGGCTACCACTGCTTGAGTGACACTTTTGTACGAAGCAGCTTTCACCCATTTTGTAAAATAATCAATGGCCACTAGGATGTACTCATGACCATTTGAAGCTTTAGGAATCACAAGTTCGATGATATCTATACCCCAGCCTAAGAAGGGCCATGGTGCTACTAAAAAGTGCAAAGGCTAAGGAGGAGCGTTCTTCCTATCTTGATAGACTTGGCAACAGTGGCATGTCCTCACATGTTTAATGCAATCACTTTCTATGGTGAGTAACCGGCTCTAATAATCTTGTGGGACAATAGGGGTCCACTAGCATTAGTTCCAAGTAATCCTTCATGCATCTCTTCCATCAGATGATTAGCCTCAGAGGCATCTACACATCGAAGTCGGGTAGAATCGTGGTTCCTTTTGTACAGGACTTCTCCACTCAGGAAAAATTGGCAAGCCATGCACCGGATAAACTTCTTTTCACTGTTCGTTGCATTGGACGGGTATTCACTGTTCTTGATATAAGCCTTGATATCATGATGTTGGGGTTTTTGCCCTAAAACTCAATTTATTGGCATGACATAAATAATTAAATTGTTTAATTATATAAGACTATTTATTAATGAACTAATGGGACATTATCTTAGTCCATGAGATGCATAGTATGTGATTTATGTGAAAAGTCACAGAAGATATAAATCATAAGTTCTTTGTAAACTCATAATTTTAGTTCGTAGTCGGTGATGAAATTGGGCGTTTCATCAGCAAAGACTATAACATATCAACTACGATGATTTGTCTTGATTATGGAAGTTGAGACTTCTAGTTGGTATGTTGATATGTTTTAAGAGTTAAGACATATTGAATTAGACCACTGTGAGATTTATTATTCTCCTAATGACTGTCATATGAATAATAAATCTCACCACTTCTATTTACATCAACTCTAAATCCTGAGAGAATAATGGACCTGATCATGAGATGTAGGTTGCTTTGATATATCAGGATTGAGATCTATAAGTAACGGTCAAAACCTCAGTATGTTGGGCAGCCACATTTAGTGTTGATGGAACATATATTCTCAAGATGGAATTCATAATCTCTTAACAGAGATACAAAATATTCCCTTGAGATAAGTTTAATGGGTTTGGTTATTCAGAGAGTTGGGCCCAACCACTTTAGTAAGGAGTTACTAAAGTATATATTTATGGAATTGGATTTCATAAATATATAATGAATAACTTAAAGGATTAAACCAATTACTCGAGGATTAAAATGTAGTAACCTTCAAAGTGGCAGTCTACATTCATGACTTTGTATTACTATGAATATTTTATGAAGGGGTTGCATGTTCAATAAAATCTTGGTATATAATTTATTAATAAGGCCTAGAGTGCAATTATATTCTTATAGTGGTATTGAATATAATTAATGGTAACTTTGGACTTGTCAAGAGTTGATAGAAAAGCCCAAGGCCCATTGGAGCTAGTGTCTTATTTGTTCCCTTTTGTTCCCACTCTAAGCCACACACTAAAGCCCAATTGGAAAGGCCCAATAGGCCAGCCTAATTAGATAATCAGTTAGTTATAAATGGAGAAACATACATAATTTTTTATAGAAGAGACATCATTGTGAAATGGTGTGTATGTGTGAGTGAAGCCACATGATTATTCTCCATTGGAAACTGATTGAGAGACCACACTTCTTGGGCACAAAGTGGAATTGGAGTGAAGATTAAAAGTGTTCCCAAGTACTTATAATCTTTTGTTTTGAATTTGATTGCACCAAGGTACGCTATCTTGTTCTTAAATTCTGAAATTTACATAGTGCATGTTATCAATCATGAATGAAATAGATCTATGTTTGTTGCTTCCGCTATGTGTTTTGTATAAGATACAAAACCAGATTTACCAACACATGGTACCATGGCTTTCCGTCGACTTTGACTTCAACACTTATACATTCTTCGATGTTCATGCAATAGCCTAGAACGCCATGGACTTCTATGTGCAATTACTACGTACAATCTCCTTTTGATAACTTGACCATGCTAGCCAGGGTAGCCAAGGCATCTGCAAACTGGTTAAGTGCTCAGGGCAAATAGGCAAATGTGATGTCTCAGAATTTCAGAATCATGCAGTTGACACATTTCTGATACGGAATCAACTTGGTGTCTCAGGCTTGCCATTTTCCTTTGATTTGGGAAATGATCAATAGGGAATCTCCAAAGACGCTTAAGTTATAGGTGCCAAACTTTAGGGCCACTTGCAGGCCGACTATGCATGCTTCATATTCTATGACGTTGTTCGTGTAATCAAAATTCAACCTGACTAAAACATGGATTTGCTGGCCCTTGGGGGAAACTAAGACTGCTTCTATTCCATTTTCAGTAGAATTGGCAACTCCATCCAAATAAATCTTCCAACACCACGGTTCCACACTTTCTAGTTCGGGCTCTAGTGCCATGACATCCTTATTAGGGAAGAGAGATTTTGAAAGTTCTGGATCATTTATTGGCTGGTCTGCTAGGTAATCGACTATGGCCTGGCCCTTGATGGCCTTTCTTGTCATAAACACAATGTCGAATTTGGAGAGCAACATTTGCCAACGGGAGATCTTCCCTATAAGAGTTGGCTTTTCAAAGATGTACTTAATGGGATCATACGGGAAATGAGCTGCGTGGTGTAGTAGAGCATATACTGCTGCAATTTGTGCGAGGCCCAAACTAAGGTGCAACATGTCTTCTCAATGGCGATGCAATTAATCTCACAACTAGTGAACTTCTTGCTTAAATAGTAAATCGCATTTTCTTTCTGATCAGGTTTAGTTAGCTGGCCTAACATGCAACCCATGGAGGTTTCTTGTATTGCTAGGTAAAGGATCAACAGATATCTCGATGTCAGGGGAACCAAAACAAGAGGGTTCAACAAATATTGCTTGATCTTGTCAAAGGCCGCTTGACACTCATCTATCCATTCTATCTTTGTGTCCTTCAAGAGCTTGAACAACGAATCACATGTAGCGGTCAACTGTGCTATGAAGCGAGCTATGTAATTGACCTTTCCTAAGAAGCTACGAATCTATTTCTTGCTTTGTGGTGTCGGCATGTCCCGAATGGCTTGGACTTTTTCTGGGTCCACTTCAATTCCTTTTTGGCGGACTATAAAGCTGAGCAATTTCCATGAACTAGCTCCGAAGACACACTTGTTAGGGTTTAGTCTCAATCTGTACTTGATAAGGCACTTGAATAGCTTTCTCAAATTTATCAAATGATCCCTAGAAGTGCGGGATTTTGCAATCATATCATTTATGTAAACTTCAATCTATTTATGCATCATATCATGGAACAAGGTTACCATGGCTCACTGGTAAGTAGCATCGGTGTTCTTTAAGCCGAATGACATGACATCATATGCATTGTCTCCCCAATGAGTGGTGAATGCTGTCTTGGCTTTTTCTTCTTTGGCCATTTTGATCTAATTATAGCCTGAGAATCCATCCATGAAGGAGAAGAACATGTTGGTAGTGGTATTATCGATTAGTGTATCGATATACGGCAATGGAAAATGTCCTTGGGACTGGCCCGGTTTAAATCTCTGTAATCAACGCACATGTGTACTTTCCCGTCTTTCTTAAGCACGAGAACAATGTTGGTGACCCAATTTGAGTAGGCTATCGTAGTAAGGAAACTGGTTTTCAACTTCTTTTCTACTTCCTCCTTGCTCTTCAAAATGATCTCAGATTTCATCCTTTGAAGGGCTTGTCGCACTTGAGGGCATTCTGGCTTAAATGGAATTCTATGCACGACAATCTCAGTATCCAACCTTGGCATATCTTGGTAGGACTAAGCAAATATCTCTCTTAATTCCTTGAGTAGCGCTATAAGCTTAGGCTTCATGTCTTCAGGAAAGTTTACCCCAATCTTGATGGTTTTTTCATTCTCGCCTTCATCGGCAAGGTTAACCACTTCTGTCTCTTCTATATTGGGCTTAGACCTTTCGCTCTCTTTGTTTAGAGCTTCGAAAATATCACGAAGAAAACTCAAAATTTCCTCTAATCCTTCAATATCATGATCCAACTCTGTTGTCTCATTCACATCATCAATATCCTCGTTATGGCAACAGGACAATATACTCGCTTGGGAATCAGAACAGATCCTATAGAACAGAATATATACAAAGAAACATAAAATAATTTGCACACACATATTCATAGGAAGCAAATAAAGAGATAAATGCAAGAATTTCCTGAATAATACGCTGGATAATTTCATTAATGGGTTATAGATAGGGGGAGAACAAAGTTCATGCTTGATAATGATAAAAAGGGAAACACTCTTTCTTTTCTCTCTCCATTTTTTTTTTTTTTGGGAAATAAATTGGGGAAATGCAAACAAGGAATGCAGAAAGCAGGAAATAAACATGCAAAACAAACTAGATTTGCTATTCCAAATCCTTCGGGCAATTGGAGGACCTAACCACAAGATGATGGAATACTCCTACTTAGCCGGTGCAACCACAAAGCAAGGTTCGCTGATCCAATGGCCAATTATCTCGCTTGGCACACAGGGCCTAATAGTAGAAGTCAGATCATCCCCAGGGGATATGATGGCATTCACTGAGAATTCTTCAGGGCAAAGACAGATGAGAGAAGCTAGATTTGATTCCTCCTCACATGATTCCTGCACCACTTCTGATATGATGACCTTAGCCGGAGCCAAAAAAATGACCCTGATTTGGCGAATAGACATCCCTTGGCCAATGCACTTCCTTTTCTTTCCTATGGAAGCCTGAAAAAATTCTTTAGTGGAGGGGTCGTAGCCTAGACCAAATCCTTCTTTGTTGTTTAGGAGTTCAATCAAAGAAGCCTTCCTATGTCCTATGGCACCGAGGCCTTGGCCTAATTGATAGCCAAATTTGATCATCTCCTTAGCAGCCATCAAAGAGTGATCAACTAATCCTCGAAGGGGAACTTAAGCCTCCGGTGAAGGGTTGAAGCAACTATGCCCACGGTGTGTAGCCAAGGCCTCCCTAGGAGCATATTATATGGGGAATCCACCTTGATGACTTGGAAGTTCACCATGAAAGATCTATGGCCAATTCCAATTGCTAATTCAATCTCACCTTGCACTTTTCAAAGAGTGCCGTCAAAGGCTCTAATGATCATGGTGGTAGGGCGGATAAGAGAGGTATCCACATTCAGGTGCTCTATTGTAGACATTGGGCAAACATTCAGGGTTGATCCATTGTCAATTTGTACTCTAGAAACGATCATATCTTCACACTTTACAATAATGTGCATAGGTAAAGTATGCTCTCTACCTTCTGATGGTAGCTCATCATCTGTAAAAGAAATCTAGGTGGTGGCCAACACCGTTAAGACCATACCCTCAAAGGAAGATTCTGTGACAATTGTAGGAACACATGTCTCTTTCAAGACTTTCAAGAGAGCCTCATGGTGGACATTGGAGGATAGCAATAGTGCTAAGATAGATTGAGCTGATGACTTGTTTAGCTACTAAATCACACTGTATTTTAAGTTTCTGATAATTTTCAAGAATTCCTTAGCTTTTTCAGTTGTGACCCTATTTCTGAAAGGTTCGGCTGTACCCTTGCCAATCTCTTTCCTTCTCTTTTCTATCTCTTCAGGAGTATAGCAACAACCACTCTTAGTAATCCCAAATAGACTTGAAGAGATATTGGAGCAAACCTACTCTTTTCTGGTTCGAGTGGAGATCAAAGACACATCATATTTCCATGGGACATGATGGCTATCTTCATAAGGGAATGGCTTTGGCATGCGAATGATAATGCCCTCCTGAGTTTGCAAATTGGGCACTATAGAGAACGTTTTCAGATTAATGACCACCGAACTTGGCAGAATGGCTTCAAAGGCCTTTGAGTCAGATACCCTAGAGATTCCTGAGGTAGGCCTTGGCAGAATAAGAGGATCGAAACCTCGGATGGTAGGGAAAATGGTTGTTCCCTCCCGAACTGGTGATGAAGCTGGCCCTACGAGTGCAGGCAATGCAAGAACTAGAGAAGTGAATCCCTCGATGGCTGGCGGGGCTTGCCCTTTTCCTAAATTTAATGACCCTGAATCCACAGGTGATTCTATGTTCTCCTCAATGAATACTGATGATAGAGGTACTAAAGTAACCTTACCAAGGTGTCTATGTAGATATTCGTCCCAATCTTTCCTTGATCCAATAGATATAGCATTGTAGCTAGTTCCTGACTGGGTAGCTAGGGGACATAGGTTGGCTACCATGAAATCATCTCTTCACACAATTTCCCTTTCAATCTAGATAATACGACGATTGGCTAGACTCTGAACCTGTGCTTAAAGCACTCTACAATCCAATAGGGTCTCCACTGTCGCAAAATGAGCAGATTCCCCAATCAAATCTTGGGGTTCCCATACCTTTAAGATCAAGGTGGCTTTCTTGGACCAAGGATCAGAGCATGGCCTTCCATGGGAATGATGGTGAGGAGAAATTTGGAACCCTTTCTTCCACTGTGATGATGGCATTGACATTCCTTTCCTGATGGGGAGGCAAAAGGTTGGTGATGATGTTAGGAGCAGCTGCTTTATCGAACTGTATCAACTTGTTGTCGATGAGATCTTGGACATGGTCTCTTAATTGGTAGCATTCTTCTAGAGTTTTCCCTTTGGCCCCAAAATGGTGTTCACATTTCTTGGACGAATTAAAGCCAAGTGATGGAGGGCCTTCTCTGGGCCTAGCAAACATCAGGGTCACTAACTTCCCTTTTAGCAAGTAAGCATAGAGATCTGCCATGGGCATGGGTAATGGGGTGTACTTCTAATTTTCCCTCCTGGAGGACGAGGTGGGTTTGGCCTTTATCTCTCTAATTAAAGGCTCAGTTATGTGCTTAAGTAGACTGAGCCTATTGCTGATAAGGTCTAGCAATTGGGGTTGCATAAGCAGTAGTAATACTCGTAGGCCTTTTTGATGCATTGTCGACCATGTGCACATCGGCTTCCTTAGTTTTGCAGCCGGTCATTTCCTTGACTTATTGTTCAACCATGGAACTCAAGGATTCAGGATCCACGATCTTCTTGCACCTAATACCTTCATTAATACACTCTCCAATAGGGATGAGGCTAGCAAAATGAGTGACTTGGGTGTTGATCATCTTCTCATAGTAAGGAGGCTTAGGGTTGCTAATAAACCATTTGATCATCTCATTTTCCATCATTGGGGGTTGCACTTGTGTGGCTAACTCACGCTACCTTTGGGCATATTCTCTGAAAGACTCCCCACTCTTCTTTTTCGTTCTCATAAGTACCATGCGGTCAGGAGATATCTCGGTGTTGAACTTGTAGTATTCCAGGAAAGAGTTGGCCATTTCCCTCCAGCTAGAGGTCTTTTCCAGTCTCACGTACCGTGTGGCCATAAGGTCGAACAAATTATTAGGGAAAATATGGCAAAGTAGAGGGTGATTATCCCCATAAGGAGCCATCTTCCTACAGAACATGTGTAATTGCAAAGGTCTCCAGTACCATCACACTTGACGAACTTTGGTGCCTTGAACTTGGGAGGCATAATGACCTGAGGGAAGTTGGTCAGACTGTCTAGATCAACATTGATAGACCAAGAATGTATTGACCCCTTTTGAAAAATTAATTAATTAATTATCCAAGTGAATTAATTAAGTCAATTTAACATGCAATAGCATGGTAGCACAAAAAAATCACCAACTAAGTTAAATGCAGTTGAAAATAAATTTGACACAGGTGATTTTTTTATGAATGGGGAAAACCATCAAGGCAAAACCCCACCAGGTGAATTTAAGGTCACCACTCCGAAGAATCTACTATTATCAAGGCAAGTGGTTACAAGTAAAAGGAATCCTAGTACCTAATACCAACCTACAGTTGAACCCTTACTCTAATACCCAATTGGACTTGTATTGTAGCGGTAATCTCTCCTTTCAATGCACGGTTCCTAATACATGACTAACCAATGCTGCATGGATCCTAGTATGTGACTAACACACCAACTTGAGGAAGATGTTGGTTGCAAAGTTCTTCAATTCATCCAACAATGAAGATTTGGAAGCTCCTTGGTTACAAAACCCTTGGCATAAAGACGCAGTAGCTTCCACAAAGAATAAGATGAACTAGGGCAAGAATGTCTTCGATCACAATATGCATGTAACAACAATTGCAACAACCTTTGCATCACTTTTCATCACTTGTGACGGCCCTTAAAATAATCCTTATATATGTTTAGGGTTGTGAGAAAAGAAACCCTACAAAAATACTCAAGGATAAGCGTGAAATTAGATCTGGAAATTCTAATTTCATAATTCTTGACAGAGTCAGGTTTTGTCAAGCTTCTGTTGAGCTTCAACATTGAACCTCGATAGAAATGGTTCAATCGAGACATTTATCAAGCTTTAATAAGCAGCACTTCACTTGTTTCTTGGTCAGACTTACATGGCTTCAATACTAAACCTGAACACTTGTTTCTTGAAGTACTAAACTCATCCTAGATCTATCCAATTACAAGTAAAGTACGTTTTGTCAAAGGATTAGCCAATTTACATCACATATGTTTCTAACAATTCCCACATATATCCTAACAATCTCCCTCTTTGGTAATCCGTGACAAAACCACAACAAACAAATGAATCATGAGAGAAGTCTTAAATCACTAAACTCATAACCACTTAAACTGCATCATACACATCATTTCTACCATTTGGTCCTTCGAAAGAACAATTTCCTGAGTGTTTTCCTCATGGGGAGAAGTACCACTAGTAGACATCTCTCTTGCACGAGACTTAGTGATGATAGGATCATGATGTGGTGGTAGCTTGGACTGTTTCCTTTTAGCAATTTTTAGCAACCTTTTGATCTTGAGAATGAGTGGGACGTGATAGAAACAAGGTGAATTTGACAATGTGGAAACACAACACCAAAATTGAGTTAGTTTACATCCTTGTTATTTAACATGAACCTACCATTTTCAGAAAAATTTGGCTTTGCACCCTTAATGCACGAGACTGGCAAGTAACTGAAACTTTCATGACATGCTGGACAATGCAAGACGGGCCCTGCTTTTGATTAATAGAAACAGAATGCTTGTACAAGGTTTGCTTTTACAATGTTGAGTTTGATGGCTCTAACAATGGGCCTTTTACAATACAAGGAAATGCAATTACGAGGAAAAGCTCGGCTTCTAACAATGTGGACTTCTCAGGGAAGCACTTGGACACTTGGATCTCTTGGTAACTTGGACAACATGGATCTCTTGGAGCTTTGGATCTCTTGGGGGAGCCCTTGGATTCTTGACATCTAGGACCTTTGGCAATTATGACATCTTGGCAATTTGGATCTCTTGGTAATTTGGATCTTGGACCCTCTTGGCCATTTTGACATCTTGTGAACTCGTTGATGATTTAAGCTTTTGGGCAATCTTTTTGGATCTTTTCTAGGAAAGCTCTTGAACTCTTGATGCTTTGGAATTCTTGAGAGCTTTTTGGCAGCATTTCCTCTTGAACGGAGTTTCGGCTACTTGCCATAAATTTTATTTTTGCACAATTAGGTGACAGGACCATTTAGTGTATGCATGAGCACCCTGGTAGGGTTGTAAACCCTTAAGGATGAGGGATGATCTAGCATGTACAAGCAACGAGGTTGCTTTCTCTAGGGGTTTAATCATGGATGTTGTACAAGTAGGATAGAAATAACCTGGAGTAAAGCACAATTTCTTTAGCGTAAGCTAAAAGGGCGGCGCACCTGTTACAAAACACTTTCCCTTGACCTATAGTCCTATAAGGGTATCCTTTCCTAGGCTTGGATGTTCACTCTTTACGCTTCACCTAGTCCTCATAGGCTCTGGGCTTAATCTAGTCCTTATGGGTTTGGCATAACTAGGCCAACTGTATGCAAAGGCTTAACTGGTAGGTTGTTCCTATCTTAGAGGGACTTAATCACCATACCCCTCCCTTTAGAAAACGCATGCTTAAAACATAACATTTGAAAACCTTTGACATCTAGCAACATATCAAACAAAACTTTTGCATATTATGCATAATTACTTACAACACTTGAATCACTATGAAAGTCCAACCGAAACACCCTTCAAATAGTCTCAAAACACTCTTAAATAGGACCTATAATCAGCCATGGAAATTACTTAATATCCTCTAGAAAATATAAAACTTATCGAATTATACAAACTAACTCACTAGGATTATACTTTGCTGAACTAATAATACTTTTAACATTGAAATAAAGTTTCTCTAACCAATGATATTCTAACCAATAATGTTTCCTTGCATTGAGTCAATTCTCATATTACCATTAGAGAGGCAGTAGCCAATATATTCTAGACCTTAGATTTAATATTCCCATTGAAAGTGTAAGGATACAGGGCCACCTTTAAAATTAAAAGTTATAATCGTGAAATCTGTAGGCTACTTAATGAAATCATGTACTGACTATTAGAGATTTTTTTTGTTGGCGACTATTAGAGATTTAATCATATATATATATCATCCTTTGTTAGATCCAAGGTCCTCAATATCAACGGGTAACCAATATTAAATACAAAACTACCATAAGCTTAGGAGTATTACAATCGGATCTTTACATGAATAGCGCTTATATATATAACCTTTGTTGTAGAATACACGGTGTGGCAGGCTTTGGATTTAATATATCTATCCCAATGAAAACGTAATGCCATCTACATGAATTGAGATTTAAAACCATGACTTTTGTTCTTGAATACAAACCATAGGCAACTAACTTAATAGTGTAAATCATATTTTAGGAAAATACCTCTTTTAACAATCTACATACCACTAACGTTTCCATGATAAAATTCTAACCCTTTAATTCTTTGTTTGTAACAGTGAGAAAATAATACCAAGAACAATTGGTTGCCTCTTCAATTGTATTTCTTTTAAACTCTAAGGAAAAATGCATCTCCTAGCCTCCTTAGTGATGAAACCCTTCCTATGAAAACCCTAATTTATCTCTTTCTCTACCCTAGATTTAATGCATCAAAAGTACTAAGGGCCCATCAGTTATATATATATATATATATATGAAAAATATATAATAGCCTCAAATGAAGATATGCGGGGTATTACACTCATACGTAACAACTCAAGGAAAAGTGCTAGTCACATTTGCACTATATCTCAAAAGGACTAGTCACAATTGAGGCTCCTTGTAGTTGTTAATAAAGCCCAGTTCAACCCAGTATATGCCCGATGTGGGACTCATCACACACCCACACACATCACACAATCAATCAAATGGGGCATCACAATCCCCCCACTTAAATCCCTAAGATCCTTGTTAGGACCCAATTTGTGGGGTAGTGTCTCTACACCCACACGAGGTTACTGGGCCGACTCTGATACCATATGTAACAACCCAAGGAAAAGTGCTAGTCATATCTGCGCTATACCTCAAAAGGCACTACAACAAAATGTATATTTAGCGATGAAATTGAGTGAGGAAATTTTTTTTCATCACAAAAAGGTAACCTATAGTGACGAACTTTATATTTCATCGCTAATTATAAAAAAATTGATAATTTTTAGCGAAGAAAGCTAGATTTCATCGCTGTATGGTGTGTTGAATTGAGGGCGCGAAACAAAATTGTGGGTGTGAAAATTATTTAATCTACAGCCATAAAATAATTCGTTGCTAAATGTGTAAGTTTTTAGCAACAAAAAATTGCCGTTGCTATAGGTGATGCCACTTATTTTCAACTCCTTATTTTTCACTTCCCCCCCCCCCCCCCCCCCACCTTATTTCATAACTTCCCCCTTTTATTTTCATCAACTCCCAAAAGTCTCTCCCTCTAACCCAATTCTCCTCCCTCCCACCATCGACACCACAACCCAAACCTACCACTGCCGATCTGAGCACACCCCTACCTCTCTATATCACCCACTCCCTCTCTTTTCTATCATCGACCCATCTTTCACCCTTCCCTCATCTCACCGCTGACCCTTCACTTCCCTTTCCCTCCCAAACCCATCCCATCTTTTTGCCTCCCTTCCTTTCCCAAACCCATCCTGACCCTTCGCCTCCCTTCCCCTCTCAAACCCATCACAAACACAACCCAATCTACCTTCGATCCTTTCTCTCCTTCGCTCGTTGCCACTAACTCCGGCCATCCTTCACATCACCACACCAAAAAGGCTGAAGCTTTATGATATATTTAATAATTCTAGCTTCATAACCAAGTGTTAGTTAAGCCATAATTGGATAGTGTTTTTTTTATTTATGTACTGTAGAAGAAATTTAATGGTTTTTGGTTGAATGTGATGACAAGGTTAGTGATTGTTTGGGCTGTTGTGGGGGAGTAGAAAGAGGCTTAGATCTGTGAAAGTCAAAGACCAAAGCTTAGCCAACAAATCAGATTGTTTGGGGTAGAAGAAAATTACTTCTTGTGTTGATCGTCGGGTGGTCAGTGCTGCCGAGAAAGAATCAGTTTCTCTACAGCCCCATCGAATCAATAAGTAAGATAAACAAAAACCCATATGAAATTTGGAAGGAAAATTCTTAATTTCTCTAAGGAAATGTGAGAACTTCAATGCAAAGTTCATATCTTTTATTGTGATTTCTTGGAAACTAAATGGGTAGTAGATAAAATTTCAAGCTTTAGGAGGCTTAGAGAAAAGGAAAAAGATGAGTGGCTATGCTATTAGTTTAGATCCATGATTTATTCCATTTCTTGCATTGGCTATTATCATCACTATTAAGTTTGATTGATTTCATTATGTTAGCATAATTGATTGCTTTAGAAAGTAAATGAAAGAAAAAAGGAATTTTAATTTGATTTATACTCTGATTGATTGCTTAGAAAAGGTAAGGAAAAAAACATACAACAGTAGGAATTATGTTGTAGTTACTGTTAGAGTGCTTGTTATTATACTGTCATATGAAAGTATTTTTTACTGTAATGGTATACTTGCTTTTCTACCTGAACATGGGCAATGTTTGGTTTCATAAATTTTTTTTGTGATTCTGTCCACCATTCAGTTGCAAAATCCAATTCGTCATATTTTCAAATTAATGGTTGGGCCTTATATATATATTAATTAGGTATAAATTTGCAAGTGTTGGATCTTGTATTTTTAAGTTCTTTTTTCACTTGTAGTGAGGCATATTAATATTTTGATTTCTAAACCCTTGAGGGAAATTTGCCTAATTTTTATAAATTTAACTTTTCTTTTGCAAGCTAAATACATATTGGTTGTGATAATTTTGGATTATTTATTTTTTTATTTTTATTTTTAAAGTTTTATGCTTAGCTTGATTATAGTAAGTAAAATTTGTTTAAATACCTATAAAACTCTATACTTATGATGTTTATAATTGGTTTTGTGATGGGTTGTTGTGTTGGAGCAAGTGGCTGGCTTGCATGGTTTTATAAGGTGGTTTAAATTCATATTGGGAGTGTTTTTAATTTCTTGCAAATGTGAATGGACCTTGTTGATTAGATGTAATGAATAGTACTTTAATTGATTTCAATACTTGTAAACAATCTATACTTGTGATGTTTGTAATTGGTTTTGTGTTGCGAGTGGCCTACATGATGTTATAAGGTGGTTTAAACTCGTATTGAGAGTGTTTTTAGTTTCTTGCAAATGTGAATGAACCTTGTTGATTAGATTTGATGAATAATACTTTATATTAGATTCAATACTTGTAAGCATTGTACTTGTGATGTTTGTGATTGGTTTTGTGGTGGGTTGTTGTGTTGGAGCAAGTGGGTGGCTTGCATGGTGTTATAAGTGGTTTAAATTCATATTGGGAGTGTGTTTTAATTTCTTGCAAATGTGAATGGAACTTGTTAATTAGATGTGATGAATATTACTTTATTCGATTTCAATACTTGTAAGCATTATACTTATGATGTTTGTGGTATTTTGTTGTGTTGGAGCAAGCGGGTGGCTTGCATGGTGTTATAAGGTGGTTTAAACAAATATTGAGAGTGTTTTTCATTCTTTTGAATTGTGATTGGGTATTGTTGATTTACATGTGATGGAAATATTTTAAGTGTTTTCAATACTTATAATAATTATTTATTGTATGTTGGTGATTGGTTTTGTGGTGGGTTGTTGTGTTGGAGCAAGCGGGTGGCTTGCATGGTACTATAAGGTGGTTTAAATTCGTATTGTGAGTGTTTTTAATTTCTTGCAAATGTGAATGGACCTTGTTGAAAAGATGTGATGAATGGTAATTTAAGTGTTTTCAATACTTGCAGGCGTTATATGTTGTGTGTTTGTGATTGGTTTTGTGGTGGGTTGTTGTGTTGGAGCAAGCAGATGGTCATTTGTTGTGTTGAGTTAGTAGCAATTGTGTTCAAATTTTGCACTTGTGAATTGCTCGGTATGGATAATGGTGTGGACTATGATATGTAAAGTTAATAGTAATTTCTTAAAGTTTTGTACTTATCTTGAATTTGATATGAATATTGATGTTGTCATTTGTAAAGTTAGTAGCAATTGTACTAATCTTTTATGTCAATACATAGTTTCAAAAAATGCCTAAAAAGGCCAAATGCACTCATAATATACCAAAGTATGAGATGGCATGATTGGATAGAATGAGGCAAAACCAAGAGAGAATTGATGCTTTGGGATTGAAGCACATCTCAACTTCTCTAAGGAATTCTGCTTAATCCAATTGTGCAAAAGGGAAAAGAAATAGAGCTAGTGTGTGTGGTAGATGAAGATTATGTACCACCTATTGGTGACGATGACAATGATGATGAGTCATCTAATTCTTTTATCCATAAGGTACTATAAATGTGATGAATTTTTTGCTACAATAGATGTTATTGTTATTAGAATTATTACATTAGATAATAACTTTGTTGTTCTATTATATGTATGTTTGTTAGTTACAGATGGCACCAGGACGACTTACATGCTCGCGACGTGAGGCATCTATCCCGGTGATCCAATCTATGGTCCAATCTACTGGAACACCTCCTAAAGAAAATCCTCCGACCCAAAGTTCTTTTAGTGTGGAGGCGCAGGCTACCGGCACATTAGCTAGCACGACTAGTAATTATATAGAACATATTTAATTACAGCTGCATCCTGTTTTTACTATTGAGATTATACTTCACTTAATTTATCTATAATATACATGTAATGTATAATTTTTTAACATTGATAATATCTAAATAGGATCTACTAGCAAAAATACCCGTGGAACAACATGTGGTATAGCAGTACAGGCACTTGTTGAAAAATGCAGTAAGTTGTTAGTTTGTATAGCTGCAGAGCATGCTACTACTGTTGGGAAGAATGCATACAAGCTTGTCAATCAAATTGGTGTACAAGTGCGAAGTAATTTGTCTAGTTACAATGTGAAAAATTGGAAAAGTGTTAATGCTTCTACTAGTGATGTGGTGTTTCAAAATATCACGGAAAATTTACATTGATAACGTCTAACTCGTCTTTGTTGTCGTTAAGCATATTAAATTCATATAATAATATTTTTATAATACATATACACTTCATTTTACAGGATTAGTTTGAGCTACAAGGAGATTCCAACTTGGTAACGAAAAAATTAAATAAAAAATGTGGAAGATTATTGAGTTGCAGATCCAACAAATTGTATCAGGCTTATAAAAAGCTCGTATAATCTCATGATGCTGACTATGCAAGAAGCCACCCGTAAAAGAATTCCACACTTGAGTAGTGAACTGGACTCATTGATGGGAAATGGACCAACGAGAAATGGCTGGTAAATTATTTATGCGTATATTATTATTATCCAATGTTTAGTATACTATGTTGTCAAATGATTAGATTAATACTTAGATGAAGTAAATGTATACTATTTTATTCATGATCTAATAAATATCTTGAATGTTCTTTATTGAAAAAAAAAAAAAAAAAAAACTCTAAAATAGGAAAAAAAACTTCAGGCAAACATAGATGTGGGACAAAGACACTTACCATTAGGGTTGATGAGGAGGTGCATGTTTTTTCATTTTCTTAAACCTTTGTATATTACATGTTGTGATTAATTAAATATATCTATCTAACACTTGAATGTTAATTAATCAGACAAATAATAATGGCGGTCAAGTTCCTAAATTGGCAAAAATCTTCAAAGATGTTCATTTTAATCCAAAGACAAATATGTGGATACACCATGAGGATGGAGCGATATATGTATGTGTATCATTCCATTCCTATCATATTTGTAAACCTATAACATATGTAGTATTAATGTTGTGATTCTTTGTTTCTTTCTCTCTTTCAAATGATAGGAAACTATTTTCAAAGTGCAAGAGGATCATTGTCAAGATCCTAATGCAACTCCCCTTACACAAGAGGAGATCTCAAACTTGGTTTTTAAGAAGTCTGGTATTGTAAAAGGTCTTGGCATGAGACCTTCCTCTTCTCTAGTAACCATGGCCTCATCTAGTTCCTTGGTGGAATATATCCACATCTAGAAAGTGAGATAATTGAGCTCGAAGAGGCAAGAGCTAGGGATCAAGAGGCGCAAGCTAAAAAAAAAAGGTCCAAAAGAATATTTTGAACTTTTTGAGGAGCAAGGGTTATGTTGACGCTTTTACTTATGGGGGTGGTTCATTTTCAAGTTAAAACACTTATTGGTTAGTATTTTATTTTAGCAATTGACCTGCACTACATGGTGTGACCACTTTTTTGAATGCATTATTTGAAACTAATTGTATTATATTACACTTGAAAATTTGTATTTGCTTTCTACAACTTATACATTAAGAGTTGTGATTTTAATTCATAGGTGTGGCTACTCTTAATCATTGTTAGAAATGTTTCTTATAACATAATTAATGTTTTTATTTTACGATTTTAATGTAATATTGTTTTTATATTTATGCAGATTTCTTATTGGTGGCTTTTAGGGCATTTACTTTTGGCATTACTTGAAGACATTTGAGGACAACTTCTGTAGTATCTAATTATATTATGCTACACTTTTTGTATTGTTATAAAACATCTTGTGTTATTGTATGTGTTGCAAACAATTATTGTATGGAAGGAGTTTGAATTGGATACTTGTTTTATTTTTTACTTGTGGAATGTATGGATTGTTTTTTTTTTTTTTATAAATGTGTTGTTGAAATAAATATGTTATTCAAATGTGAGGTTTTAATAATGTAATGATAGGTTATAGGTTAACATTAAAGCCATGAAAAAATAAAAATAGAAAATACGTTTTAGCGAAAAAATTTTCCATCACCTAATGTAGCAACAAAAAACTGTTTTAGTGACAAAATATTTTTTCACTAAATGTAGCAGAATTTTGTAAGAAATAGTTTTAGTGACGAAAATTTTCGTCACCATATATGCCTAAATTTTCTTAAAAATAGTTTTAGTGACGAACTTTTTCATCACTATACGTACCTGAAAATAGTTTTAGTGACGAAATTGTTTGTCACTAAATATAATTTAATAAACTAAAGTGTTTTTTGTGACGAAATATTTTCGTCTCTGAATAGTGTTTTTAGTGAGGAAAACGTTTTCGTCACTAAAAGTTTTTTTTAAACAAATTGGACTTTTAGTGATGAAATTTTTTGTCGCCAAGACTTTTAGCGATGGGGTTTTAGCGACGAAACAAGTTTCGTCGCTAATTAGTAGATTTTGTCACTAAAGGTACTTGTTGACGAAAACTAGACATTTAGTGACGAATATTTTTGTCACTGAAAGTACATTTTGTCGTAGTGAGGACTAGTCGCAATTAAGACTTCTTGTAGTTGTTAATAAAGCCCAGTTCAACCTAGTGTGTGCTTGATGTGAGACTCATTACACACCCACACACATCTCATAATCAATCAAATTGGGGCATCGCATGGTTAATATATGATGGTCCAATACAATTAATTTGTAAAGAATGGATTTTTGAGGTGAAGCTTAGTATGCCTATATGGTTTAGCTTTTAAGTTAATGGAAAATATCAAATAACTCATAAGGGAGAGGTAGATTTTGATATTAACTCTTCCTCGGGTTAGTCCAAGGAGCGCTAGTTTATATAATGCTCAAATCTCAATTACAGGATAGTGTTACATAGAGGATATTCCTTTGTCCATTTTTTTTTTTGGTTGTCCCCATCACTTGGAGGTGTTCCCTTTCTTTATATAACTATCTAAATTGCATCCTAGCCCCCCGCTTGTACAACCACTGATCTTCCTTTAGATGCTTGTCCCATCAGGATTTTGCTGGAGGTGGTAGAATGTGTTGCGAGCTGTGAGGGTGATGTTTAGGGGTTATTCTACCATTAATGCAGCCAGCAGAGTTGGTGAAGTGCATTGAATGCAGAGGTGATTGGTACTTTTCTTGATATTTCCCTTCTTCTTTGCTTGCATGTCTCTACCACCTTCCTTAATACTTTGTCTTTTGGTCCAAGTGGCCTACTCAATTCCTCCTGAGGATTGCTCGCTCTTCGGACTTCTCGAGCAATCGGCCTCTATTCTCAGGCTCTCATCTGTGTATTTGGTTGGAATTAATGAGGGGAATGGGCCCTTCCACCTCATTTGGCTGGGCCCATGGAGGTTTATTTTGTACTCGGATCTCACCCTTCCCACAATATCATAGGAGCATATTGGTAGCAGTGATTGAAGTTAAATATTGTTTTGTATTAGGGCATGATTTACTTCAAATAGGTTTGATTGAATTTCCTTTGATCATTTATCTATCAAACTCATAAAATCATAAATGTGTATTAATTAAATTACATGATTCATTAAATTATTAAAAACAAGTCGTATAACTAATTAAATAGGTAATGTGATAAAATACATGTGAATAGATTTATGAATTAACATGTAGTGGGTTCGAAGAATTTTCCTCCAAACCAATTTGGAGGAATGCTTTGTCCTTTGAATTACATAGATTGCAATATTAGACGTTGGATTGACTTATAAAGATGGTTCCACGAACTATTTCAACCAAAACAAAAAAACAAAAAAAGAACTGTCTTACTTGAAAAAGTTTAGGTATATATTGATCTTCAATAAGAAAAAGTATCAAACTTTTTAACATGTAGGAGGTAACTTTTAATTCTAGGGGGAAAATCTTACTTGAACAAGTTTTAAGTATATATTGACCCTCAATGAGAAAAAAAGTAGCAAAATTTTATCATGATAGAATATGGGAAAACTTTCTTAGCTTGGCAAATATAGATATATACTATTTTTTAGGTTGAATCCCAATCATGCATGTAGGAGAGCATGGATATTCCAGAAGAAGGGCCTCTCATTATTTTCATCGGGCAGTCAAGCAATTGCTTTGCAGATTTCATGTACCCTATTGCAACTTTACATTTCAAGAAAACCTAGTACAACACTGTAATTATTATTATTATTATAAAATGTGCAACACTGTAATTGATTTGTGTACTACTTTCCTAGTATGCATTCCTATGTTCTAGTCTCTACTTTGAGCTGTGCCATCTAGCTACAGCACCTGAATGCTGGTACCGCTTAAGGCACTTCTTACGGACACAGAACCAATATTAGCGTGATTGCCCTCTGGGTTTTCTTTTTCACTGATCCAACCCCATCTAGACTTGTTACATCTGGGCTCAGAAACGTAGCCCTTGTGAAGTCACTCACATATATGTGAACATGCTAGAACAAGATCTCAAGTTCTTATCCCTTTAGAAGTTAAGTTAAGCCATATATCTTAACGTCTAGGATAACAATATGAAGTCCCAGGTAGCTTCTCTACTTTATTGTTTTACTTTGCACTAATCAATACATTTTAAGGCTTAAGATTATTTTTTAGTGGATTTAAAAAAAAAAAATTTAAATATCAATTAAATATTGTTTGTTTAATTTTAATATTATATTGTACTTGCAAGTCAGATTTAAGCTTATTTATGTGAGTGAAATAAGTTATTTAACAGTACATTTACATGAGAAAGATAAAAAAGATGCAAGCTTTGACATGACACTCAAATAAGAAATAAAGAAAGTAATGGTAGGATATGAAAAAGACGTACATTTAAACAAGAAGAAGAAGTGGATTAACAAAACAATACAGGATGTACGTAGAAAGCCCTAGAGAAGGGATAAAAAACCACAATTTGAGCAAGAACACAACATTCTTGCTTGGCTCAGCTTGTATTACGTATGGGAAAGAGATCAGTTCACAATGAAGCTATCTTTCTTTCCTATCAACTCTCTACTTTCATCTCAAAATATCTAGTTGGGTTCTTGCCCTAATAACAGAGCTACATGTTCCTTTTATACTCTTAGGAACATGGCTGAACACAAGGACAGATGTCAAGTCATCATATTCTCTTTTTTAGATCTTTTCACAGCTGAGATATTATCTGTTGACTAAGGGAACTGCGCCAACGTGGCACTGGGACCCGTAGGTAGGTAGTTTTGCCACTGCTTGGGAGAGGCGTATTGGACATTGAGAGGGACATCAGGAGTACTGTGATTGGTACATGTGTTCCTAAGGTGACTCATTGTGCATTCAACTAATAAGAGGTGTCCTCATAGTTTTTGGCCTTAGAAAGTCACTATCTCCCTTTTTGTTAGTGCTTGAGTAGCATGTTAGGTGTAAATCTTACTTCCTTCTCAAGGCAGTCATGCCTTTAGCATGAACCAAGACAAGATCTCTTAGCCAATGCTTTCCTTCCTTTTACTCATAGCCACTGCACATGTAGAGTCCAGATTTAACCACTTATGCATTCTCTCATGTCTTAGTGGTGTTATGTACATACATACATATATATATATATATAGAGGTTTAAAAACCATTATTGTTTTCAATAAAATAAAATTGTTAATTAAAAGTTTTGTATTTAGGCTTTATTAAAATATCATTTATAAGTAAGGAAAATTGATTGGCAATGATTATTCAACACAGTCATAAAAAATTGTTTTAGTAGGAATTCTTTTGGCTCACTATTTTGGGAATACTTTGAGGCGAAAAAAAAGAAGGAAAGCCTAACTATAATTTTTTCTCAAAAAAAAAAAAAAATTATTGATAGGAAATTATTACTTTTAAATCTTTGATGTACAATGTTTCATATAATGTGCATACTTTCATATTAGGTGTAAATATTTTATAAATGATGTTGAAGAGTATAGAAAGTATTGGATATAAAACAATAAGAAAGTTATATATTTATTTTATTTAAAGTTTAAACATGAATTCTAGTAGTAGTGAGGAGAAGATGCAAGGAAGGAAGCAAGCAAGCATGGAGAGGATGAGGGGGACCAGTGAAGAGAAGGACAGGTAAGTTAAACCAAAGACAAGGACAACCGACCTCGTTGTCTTTGGTACCTAGTGAAAGAAAAACGTGGAAAGCTCATAATCGTGGGACCCCAAAAGTTAGTAGGGGAATTATTGAATATTGGCTTTGGTTGGAGATATTTGTTACTGCAAGATAGGGACTAGGCAGTGGAGAGAATCTGATTAGATGTGTATTTCTTGTCTTCTTTTCTTTTACACTTTCTCAGAAATAATAATTAAAAAAAAAAAAGTATTGTGACCGAAGAACCTTCCTAAAATGGAAAGAATTAGCTTGGAGGGCAAGCCAGAGGGCCTAGGACTCACCATCCATCTCACAAAAGAAGTAGTACTACCCCTATCTGCTTATCTTCTATACCCTACATATTAATCTTTTTTATTTTATTTTTATTTTATTTTTATTTTATCTTTCTTTTCTTTCCCCCACACATTAATAATCTCTTTTTGTCATCTTACTTTTTGGATCCGCATCTATTCAACTATGAAAAAAAAAATTATTAAGGTCAAGAAGTTAAAATGATAATTTAAAAAAAAAAAAATTTTTGATCTTAGAATTGAGACCAAAATGAAAATTTTTTAATTTTCAATATATGAGATCTCAATCCTTACTTTTCTGTGCTTTCTGAAAAGTCAATTGCTTGCTGTCAAAAATCATGACGAGCACTTTGAACAGGTTAAGGCTCAAGATGCTTTTCTTAGATAAAGTAATCCTTTACGTATGCACACACCTACGTGATTGATGTGGCTCTCAATATGGTACGTACTAGTCATGACTGCGTATGGGAAAAAAATTCATGTGAAGATGTCATGGCTCATACAATTAACATTTGTAAAATCTAAATGTGTCTGCAAAAGGAAATATAATCTTTAAATTCTATGATTCAAAAGAAACAATTAGGTTTTTGATGCCAAAGGGATTAGATGTTTAATGACCCAAGGAAAAGCGCTAGCCACATTTGCGTTATACCTCAAAAGGACTAGTCACAATTGAGACTCCTTGTAGTTGTTAATAAAGCCCAGATCTATCTAGTAAATACCCGATGTGGGACTCATTACACACCCACACACATTACACAATCAATCAAATTGGAGTATCACAAATATTGTCACGCCCCGAACCCAAGTAAGAGCTAGGCACGTGACAACAGCCACACACTTATAAAGTTTACACCCTACAAGTGCGTAAGACTTTCTTAACAATTAAAGAATTATCCTCAAGAACATTTCATCATTAAATTTAAAAATATCCTCAAATAAGCAATTTTCAAAAGATCTCCAAAAAAATAATCTTCCAACATCAAATAAAAATAAACTAAATCTTTATGTCTAAAGGATTACACAAATGGTAATCTTAAAACATAATAGTTCAAATCTTATTCCATTGATTTCCTAAACTTCACTCATGCACACATCCCAGCAGAAGCCCAAACTTATGCTACTCTTCCTGATCAGAATCTGAAAGGAGAAAGAGGGGGGTGAGTTGACAACTCAATAAATAACCAAAATCCAAATAAGTTCTATCCAACAATAGATCTGTAAAGTAATAAGATGTAATATGAATCTTCAAAAGTTATAATATGCTATGGGTTTTCAAAATAGCTAAAGAAGCTTCATGATCTTAAAATAATACTTTACAAATAGATCACATACTTTAATCTTACAATTATATCATAAATGGTTTAGAAAGTAGTCAGTTTTCCGTATATCAAAAGCTATAACTTACAATAGGTTTCAAAAATAGATAAGCAGTTCTAATGACTCAATATAATTAAATATTCAAACGTAATCCATATTATTAACAATCTTATGACTATGGTCACGCTATATCCTCGTGACTGGGCATCAAAGTACCAATGAACAAACTCCATTGGTTTGGGTATCAAAATACCAATGAACAACCCCCATTGGTTTGGGTATTAGAGTACCAATGAATAACCCCCATTGATTTGGGTATCAGAATACCAATGAACGACCCCCATTGGTTTGAGTATCAGAATACCAATGAATGACCCCCATTGGTTGGGTATCAGAGTACCAATGAATAACCTCTATTGATTTGGGTATCAGAATTTGTTCATAGTCAATTTGTCCATAATCATATATATGAAATCATAGTTTCTAACAAAAATATATCTTATTCAAGTACACATATATTCATATATAATCATATATTCAGTATTCAATATATTTGGGATATTTCTATATTCATTACTTTAAATCAATGTAGCTAAACAATTAAATAGAATAAATCTTGTATTCAATGCTCATATTTATTTGTGAAATTTCTCTATTCTTTACTTTAAATCAATGTAGCTAAACAATTAAATAGAATAGTAACAATTGTAAACAGATTTCAGTAGTTAAAATATAATAGTATAAGCAAGGATAAAACCAATTAGGATAAGGTTACTTACCTCCAAAAGAAACTTTTCCCTAACACTTCCTCTAAAATCCTTAGATATCACCTAAAACAATTTCAAATATTTTTACTTAATAATCAAATAATTTTAAAAATAACTTATAACGGTACCCGGCCAACAAAGAGACTACTAAAATATCCAATAATTTCACTCTATTATCTCAAAATAAAAATCTATGTATTCAATATATATATATATATATATATATTCTACTGCCACTAACAAAGCCTAGGATGGCTAACACCATTTATTGTCAAAAGCCTATACCATCTTCTATACACGTGCTCTTCCCTTTCTATTCTTTTCTTTTCTTTTTTTCCTTCCTACTGCCACTGCCGCCTCTAGTTTTCCCTATGCATGAGGACAAATCTCTGACGCAAGATTTTATTGAACTCTATTCTTCCTTTACCAAGTCAATAAACAAGTAACAATATACTAGAAAGAAACTGACGTTCCTTCTTTGCGTCAAATTTTTTTTTTTTTTCATCAATCCGATTCAATTCCTTTAAGAAAATTTCGTAGAACAAACCATGTGGCCATGGCTAAAGAAAGTTTGACTATTGGCCAAAATACTCACATAAAAAAATATTCTAATATCTCATAAAGTCTAAATTTGACAAAAGAATAAGATTTCTTAAACTCTTACCTTGAGAATGTAGTCAATTCTTCTCTACTTCAGTTCTTTGAGAAGTCTTCTTTCTCAAAACATCTGTCAGTATACGCTGACTTAAAATTAGACTATATAAACTAGGGTTTCAACCTTATTTTCTAAAAAACCCTTAGTAATATTAATTATAAAAGTTGACCTCATAAACAACATTACTTAAATACCCCTCATTTTCTTTTATTTATTTATTTTTTTTTTTTTTGGGCTATTACAAGATGTAATGCATCAGCATGACCATTTATAAGAATAAAGTTATGCATTTATTTTTTTAGAAAAAAAAAATATTTTTTAAACAAAATTACAATTACTATGGATGTTTTCCTTTTAACAAAATCTTGATGTATATCTATATCCAGGGGCGGAGCCAGGGGGGGTGTCAAGTGCCCCCTGACTCCTCTTTAAAAAGTTTATGAGTACTGGCATGTAGAAGTCAGTAGTACTCTATCTTAAATGCTTTACTAGTTTGCCCATTCTGGTTTAAGAAAAAAAAGCAAAAAACAGTCTCTAAAATAGCTTTAATTGATGCCGAATAGAAAGGAGGACAATTTCCCAGCATTGAGAGATTTACAGTACTATTTAACCAACTACATCGCTTTTGTTTAAAACATAAACTTTTATAATTTTCATAAATAAAAAAAATTAAAAAAACTTTTATCATTTCCTAGATTTTAGCATGTCACTATTCATGGAATTTTGATTGTTTATCCCTTTTTTTTTTTTTTCATTGAATTTCAATTGGTGGTGGGGGTTTTATATTTTATGCAATATATATATATATATATGACTATATATATTTAAAGCCTAACTAATTAATGTCTTTGTACTGTACTCAAATTCAAACTCTTGGCCTAGGTTTCTACTATAAAGTATAAACCCAATTTAAATACTCTAAAGAATTAATATAAAGCAAAAAGACAGAATTCTATATATATTTTTAAAGCAATCAAGATAATATACGTATATTGTATACAACTTTAAAGGTTTAACGCTTTTACATTGTTTGTTTTTTCAATTTACTAGCAGGAACTAAATTAGATATCTAAATTTATGTATTTAGATTAATATATCCTGCTTTGATAGTTACTAACTACTGTATAAATTAGTTATTTTTGTTTTGATATAAAATACATATTTGTAGTTAATTGAAATTATGGAGAATACATAGTATAATAATAAATCTTGCTCCTGAATTAAAATTCTGGCTCTGCTACCGTTTATATCATTCATGGTTTGACTGATTGGCTTTTGTTTTTTCTTTTTGGTGACCGACCTTTTCTGTCTCTTACATCAATAACGATAATGAATATCATGATATAAATATACATCAATCTTGTATCAAGCTTTACTAGTTAAAGATATCACAATGCGAATATATAGTTGATGTTTGTGTTATGATTCAATCTTATTTTATGTTACTCTACTTTTCTAACAACTTTTGTTCCACTTGTTAAAGATATCGTTCGACGTAGCTAATAGATTGTAGTTCGAATCTACAATTGCCATCAGCTTTTCCAAGCTTCACTGTATCCTTAGTTTTTTGGATGGTGACTTGAATACTGATTTTCACTTTATATTTTCGACATGATGTTCGGTCGGTGAAAGTGACTTAAAATTATAAATAAATTCGTGAAGATAAATTCGGCGAAAGGTATATACATGATTGAATCTTTTGATACAATGAATCAGAATACGAAGTATATCATCGCTGTAACCCGAAAGAATATGTAGTTCAATATAAAGTAGCCCATCGATGCAAACAGAAAAGAGATATCCAAAAAAGCCTTGTTTTGGATACATATATAGATGTAATGTTTGACTATATAATTATAAATTTTACATAAATTTACTAGTTTTAGAATCAAATATTATATTATATATTTATCTTGTTATCATATATTTTGAAAGCTCAAATTAGTGTGAAACATTAGAGCTTGTTTAAACCCTAAAATAAAAATTACGACTAGATTGCTTTTACCCTAACTTATCAAAATGCGGAATAAGAGTAAATAAGCGCAATATGCCGATACACTACTCTAAGCCATATCCAACCACAATGAACAATAAAATGAAAGCTTAAAGAGTAGGGAAAAGAGATGCAAATACAAGATAACACCAAGATATGTTATCGAAGAGAAAACTAAAAAATTTCGCGAAAAACCTCTTCGCAGCCCTCTAAGTTGAAATCGATCCACTAGAGAATATAGTTGGAGTACACGAATAACAGAAGGCCCTCCAAGCCTAGTCTACTCCATGTACTTGAGCCCTCCAAGCTCTTGCTACCAACGGACTTCTTAGAGTCTTGTCTTGTCAAACTTTCCAGATCCCACAATTTAGCCTGATTGCATCCACCACTAAATGGCTCATTCCAATACTTCCCAATAGCACCAAAACTTAACTTAACATTTAGATTGGGTGTGGTAAGTGTTTGGGCTAAGAACCTCTCAAGGATGTAGAGATGGAGAGGTAGGAGTAGAGGACAACCAAGAGGAAATGTGTAGAGGATTGTAGGTATAACAATCTCTAACTCTCAAGTGTATTTGCTAGGGTTTTCTCTCTAAAAAGCACTCTTTACAATTCGTGGGTAATGAGGATATATATAGTGTAGTTAAAGAATTAGGTAGAGCAACTTAACTTTTTGTTAAACAAAATGTTTCGCGGGTACCTCGTGAGATGGCCTTTCTCGTGAAGTACTAGTGAAATGACAGGCTGGCATGACTCTTCAGCTTCTATTCATGTGCTTCATTTGTGGCCTTTTTGCTGGTTGCTTTCTCGCGAGCTTCTCGAGAGCTAGTCACGAATTGCACTGATTCTTCTTTGATGCTTGATTCTTCACCAATCTCTCATACTCATCCCTTACAAATAAACCCACATAAATATAAGGAAATGATTGAAAAAAATTACAATAAAATTTGTCACGGAATTGAAGCCAACAAAGGCTACTTGGAAATCACAACTTTACAATCTCCCCCTTTGGCTATTCCATGACAAAACCCCTAAACGAACTCTCGACTTAAACATGAGTTTGAGAATAAAGGCAAAACTCACTCACACCTAATTCTAAAAACTATGAAGCACTTGAACCATATACACCTATATCCTAAAACATTTGCACATAACAAGTAAACTTCATTAAGCACGAGATAAGTAAACAAAAGGCATGTATAAAGAACAAGTAAAATGCGATCAAGATACCAATTGAAATGTGAACATTAAGCATAACTTGATCATACATATACAGTCATTAAGGAATGACCACAATGAACATTTAACGAGTAAATGATCATTCGCACATGTAATGCAATTAAGAGCAATGCAAAAATCAATTGCATGTCCAACAAACCACATGATGCATTAAAGAAACTAAAGCGAGAAGTAATAGATAACTAAAAGCATCAAGAGACGACTATAAAAACCAAGGTACATAAATTACTAAAGAAAAACTTCATTTTTAAACTAAAGTACTTGAAAGCTTTAAATAAAGCACTGTAAATAAACATAAACTAGAAACAAAATAAGACACCAAAATAAACCAATGAACCAATGGTTTTACTACTCTCCCTTAGGCTGTACACCCCCTCAACCTAATCTACTCTCCTTTTTTAACCAGAATGGCCAAAGGTCGTAGAAGGGATTGAACTCTGAGTCTGATCTTTCCAAGTCTTGGATCTGAGAAGAGAGGGTAGTGATTTGGCCTTGAAGGTATGTGAATTGCCTCGTGGAGTAGTCGATGTGTTAAGTCAGCATGGCATGCATTTCTTCTACCCTTCCAAGTAAAAAATCAAGGTGGTCGGGTGCTCTAGCCTATGCTTGAGAAGAAGGTTGTAGAGTATCCTTCGGTACAGAAGTGAATCGATCAATCTCCTCTTTGGCGTTGCCAACTTCTTCTGCATCATCTCATGGAATCTGAGATGCACCAGTTTCTAGACTAGGAATGTGAGCTTTACTTCGAATAATGGTATGCTCACTGATAGGCTCTTCCCTTTGCATGACCGGAAGACCACTTGGAATTTTCACCCTTACCCTTGATATTAGAGACTTGACAAGGCTAGGGAATGGTAGAGTGATCCTTGACTTTCTCTTCTTGATGCACTTGACGAAGAGATGGTAGATGTGACCACAAATATCAATCTCTTTGTGAGTGAAGAGATCATGGAGGAAAATGGTCCTTGGCCCCGACAATGTTGTCAAATTCTACATCAGATAAAGGTTAAAGATCATGATATAGACCAATGCCCTCAACTACAGAGAGAACTTAATCGTGTGCAAGGCCTTCTTCTTGAGCTGACCTCTATGAACTTGCGCAAGAGGCTCAAACTTTTCTTTCCTCTCATCAAATTGTAGAGAGGTATCTGGAGTCACCGGAAGGATCTTCGATTGACTCTCTGGAGACTATGAACTCTCTCCTTCTAACCCAGCAGTTGATGTGGTCGCCTTCCGCAATTGCATTTGCAAAGAACTCCTTGATAATGCATTCGTGCACATCACCGGCAGGCTTTAGCAATTTGGTCCATGTCCTCTCCTTGAACACTTCTAGAATGAATGTGTTCTCCAATGACTCAATGTCCACATTCCTTTCCATGACGATTGACGCATTCTTGTAATGATCATAGTAGGCCATATTAGCATCGTCATTTCTAAATGAATCGGGGGAGTGGCGAGGATGCTTTGTTGATTTCTTTGCGGCTGACTTATGAGGAGACATCTACAAAATGAACAACCACACAAACCATACACAAACATGGTAGCAAACTTGATTAGACCCAAGTTAGTCCATAAACAAGAACAAATTAAGAAGAAAATGTCCTAAGATGGAAATAGACAAGAAAACATAGATATAAGGACATGTTGCAAGTGCTAAAGGTCTAAAAAGATTTAACTATCATGAATGTATGCAAAACATGTCAAGTGTTAGAGTGTGTGCATCAAGTGTGTTTGTGGTGTGCATGTGAGATGCATGAGCAATGCATGAACAAACACACATGGGGAAAAGTGTGTAAAACACACAAACAATGATCAAAACATGTTAAACATGCATAATCATGGTAATCCCCAAAAATTGGTACTCAATGGAGTCCAAAACAATGAAAAACTATCATATAGGCATTTTATCAAACACTTAGAGTGCACAAACTACACTAACATATGAAACAATGCATGAACATATGTAAAACTTGCCTATATACATGTTGAAATTCCATTAGGGGCCAACATAAACACAAACAAACTCAAAGGGACACAACCCAATCAACAAAAATGAAAAGATTTGGCAGAAATTTAAGTTTTCCGAACCCTTTTCAAAATGACCCCAACCCTAGAAATCTAAGAATCTAAGGCTTAATCTAAGGAATCAAAGTTGAAAAGATGTTAAAACATACCTTAGATAAGTATTAAAGTCGAAATCCTCTAAGTTTTGGTTGAGATTTGAGTGAAAAATGTGTTTTGGGTTGAGAGAGGCATGAAGGAGGCAAAAGAAAGTTTTTGAAAAACTGTCACTGTTTGCCCATTTAAAAACTAAAAATCCGCTCATTTTGCGGGATAGCTTCTCACGAAGTACTTGCGGGATACTTGCGAAATGCCTCGAAAGCACAAGGTAAGTTTTGCGGGAAGCTATTTCTCTCGAAGCAGCTACAAGAGAGTCACTAAACTCTCTATGTAAAATTTTGGAAGAAATGAAAATTAGCTTCCTCATTTTCACGGTTAGGTTGTGAGATAGCTTTTCTCATGACTTACTCACAAAAATGCCTTTGAATGAGTTTTTCAACAAAACAAATTTGGCTTTTTGGAAAAACTTTCAACGTAAAAGTGATACAGAAAAAAACTTTCAAAAGCAAATAAAATACTCAAAAATCTTTTTGGGTCTAATCATCATGCAATTGAGTATATATCACATTTGAACAAGTACAATCACACAAATGAAATAGACATTCATTAAATATTAGTCTTATGTGTTGTGTGCGTGTGAATCAAGTATGAACTAGTCCATAGTCTAGTATGAAGTTTCAATGATTAATTCAATCAAGTCATACATAACTAGCACGAAGTCAAGTGACCTTTCTCACTAGTAGAAATGAACATATATGACCCCCCACCAAAGTGTTTACATTTGATTGAAAGCTTTTTGATTTGGCTTCCATTTTTCTTACTTTTTGATCATGTACAACTCAATTTTTGAGTAGCAATGCCATGATATTTTTTATATATCTTTGAAGAATAAGCCTTTTGCTTTGGCATTATACATTTTGAATACAATTTGGTCCACCTTTTCCTAGTCAAACTAGTTTTCGAAGAAAGGTTTTTTCAACTCTTTCTCTTTTTAGAGATTGACATTTGTAGAGCTTTTTACATAAAAAATAAATGTGAGAAGATATATAGGCACAAGTCTACACATGTATCAAGATCAGATAAGACTATTGATTAATCATTCATGACAAGCTTGAAGATCTATTTACAACAATCAAACGTAGATTTCTAGATTTCGCTCACACTTAAAATGTGCATATATAACAAGCTAAGCTTGTAAATGCACTACGCCATAAGTACGGAGGTACTAGGCCAAACTCAAAAAGTGATATACACAACACAAGTGATTAAACTTTTTAGATTTTATACTTTTTATTGGTTTTTGAATTTTTGACACACTGAAAAACAAAGCATTAAAGTAAGACCAAAAAAACAAAAACAAAAAAACAATGCATATAAAGAGATGCATGATGCACAAATGCATGATAATGAAGCATCTAATGCGTGAAGAGTCCTACAAAGATTGAAAGAATTAGATCAAGGACCAAAAGAGCATAAGTCAACCATAGGAACCTTTCCTCATCCAAACGTAATGATTTTTTGGAATAAGTGTCTCATGAGAAGTGAGACAAGGGTTGGAATAATGAGAACAGAAGATGCACATAGACAAGAAGGTAAGAGCATTAACCATATGCTTCAACAACATACCACTTTCAATCAAATCCAGTTTAGCTTGCGAAGCACAACTTCTAAGAAGCTTAAGTTTCTCTTTTCTTTTGATTCTTTTAAGAGCTTGAAACTTAGAGCAATGAGGTCTTAGATGACCAAAGACACCACAATGGTGACAAACAATGGGTTTAGGTCCACTAGGCTTTTTAGGGAGGGGTCTAGCAATATGGTTTTGTTTCTCTTTAACATGGAACATTAAGGTCTTATATGACCAATCACACCACAATGGTGGCAAGTAGGAACAAACTTGCGAGTGTGTCGAGGATCTGTCAAGCTTTGGCCTTGGCTGCGTGCACACTCGCGAACGCCCCTTATATAGCCTAGCAGTAAATCACGACAGATCGAGAGGTGTCGAGGATCTGTCGAGCTTTAAAGGGTTCGATAGAAGCATCTGTAGAGCATGTGTCCAAGGCAAAAAGAAGCTAGATGGATCGAGGATCTATCGAGGGGATATAAACTTTCTTGATCGATCCACCTAGCTATCGAGAGGTGTTGAGATTGTGATAAAAATCAATTGAAGAGCTCGATAGATAAACCAAGTGTCGAGAGGTGTCGAGGATTTGTCGAGGTTGCTTTAAAATAGTTTTTCAAGAAGGGAAAAACATAGATATGAATGCAATCAAGCATGCAACTTAACCAAGGATCCAAACAATATTTTAAACTCTCAAAATCATCTCTCAACAAAAATATAAGCATTTTGATCCCAAAACACACACACACACACACACACAACAATTCTAACTAAATTTATATTTCAAAAATAAGTCAAGACAGTTTGGTGAGCATACATTAACATTTGTAAATCTTGTGATGGCCAAATCACATTGTACCTGCACATGTATTAAGAGTAGCAAAGAATATTGCATGTTGTGTGTGAAAAACATCGCAAGGTTGCATAAATGTATACATGTTATGACGATTTGTGGTATGAGAAAATCACTTTAACTCACACGCAATTATAACTGTTTGATGGGGACTATCACCTTCGAGGTATATCCTACAACTCCTACATCTCTTAGAAGACACGTTTGCAATCATATATAAAGCATTTTGATCTTTTTGCTTTTATTTTTCTTTGCATTTTGATCTTTAAGCAAATCATGCATGGGCATATAAAAGATAGAAAATAAATACCCAATGATGTTAAGCTTTTGATATTGCACTTTTGCTATACCAAAGCATACAAATGTCATTTTATAATTGGTGGGCAACCGTGGTGAGATGGTTATTTATACCTTTCTCTTAGGATTTTCTAGTCCTTCCTGTCAAAAAGAGTGATACGAGTGTTAAGTACAAGAGATTACTTAATCTTATTCATCACAAACACGAGCCACAAAGTGCACTTGCTTAGTTGTACATAGAGATGCTCATCTAAGTTACAAAAGATACAAAGTTTAGAAAATTTTGTTTCAATGGCCATCCAAAGTACACAAGTACCAATGTACACAAAACACATACTGTTTTTGTATTTTTCTAATTTTTCTAATTTTTTATTTTTATTTTTATATGAAAAACAAAATAAAGCAAAACTGAAGAATAACCAAACAAAAACATGTTAAAGAAAGCAAAGCATAAAACTAGATGCAAATGCATGAGGAGAGAAGAGGAGAGAAGGATATCAATCCATGGAAATGGCACCAATGTTTTGTCAAAGGAATTCAAATTGTTTGTTGTCTAGAGGTTTGGTAAACAAATCAGCCTTCTGATCATCAGTGTGAATAAACTCAAGAGTGAGAGTACCATTTTCAACAAGCTCCCTAATGAAGTGATGTCAAATCTCTATGTGTTTAGTTCGAGAATGTTGAATCTAATTCTTAGATATGTTGATGGCACTGGTATTGTCACAGTAGATGGTAAGATGTTCTTGACAAATACCATAATCATGGAGGAGTTTTTGCATCCATAGAAGCTGGGTGCAACAGCTACGAGCAGCAATGTACTAAGCTTTTGCAGTGGATAAGGAGATGAAATTCTGCTTTTTGCTCATCCAAGAGACAAGATTATTACCCAAATAAAAACAACCCCTTGAAGTACTCTTTTTATCATCAGCATTCCCAGCCCAATCAGCATCAGAATACCCAGCTAAGACATCATTTGTGTCCTTGCTATACCACACATCAAAGTCGGCAGTGGTTTTGACATACTTTATGATTCTTTTTAAAGCAGTCATATGAGATTTTTTGGGATTAGCCTGATATCTAGCACATACTTCCATACTGTAACTAATGTCAGGTCTACTAGCAATAAGGTAAAGAAGACTACCTATCATGCTTCTATAGAGAGATGGGTCAACACTTTTTCTTAACAAGTTAACAGTGAGTTTAACATTTGGGCTCATAGGGATTCTAACAGAACTAGTAAATTCCAAACCAAAATTTTTCACAAGATTCTTAGCATATTTAGATTGAGATAGGAATATACCTAAATCTTGTTGACGAATCTGCAATCCATGGAAGTGACTTAGTTCTCTAATCATGCTCGCCTTGAACTTGGCTTGTATGAGTTTTGAGAAGCCATAAGCAAGATCATCCTTCGTAGACCCAAAGATGATATCATCAACATAGACTTGAGCCACGATTAACTCGCCATCTTCCCTTTGATGAAAAGAGTCTGATCAGCCTTTTCTCTTGTGAATCCATGTGACACCAAGTATTGTGTGAGCCTATCATATCAAGCTCTAGGGGCTTGTTTGAACCCATAAAGTCTTGATCATGTTTCCCGACTCATCCATGACAAGACACTTTCCCTTTGAGAATAGCACCATGAAGTCTTGATCACATATCTGACTTATGCTTAATAGGTTCACTCTCAGACCTTTTACATATAGAACATTTGCAATGTTCGATAGTCCAGGTAGAGAGATAATTCCCTTTCCTTTAATCTGTGATTTGCTTTCATCACCAATAGTGACACTGCCACCTTTCTTAGACCCAAAGATGATATCATCAACATAGACTAGAGCCACGATTAACTCGCCATCTTCCCTTTGATGAAAAGAGTCTGATCAGCCTTTTCTCTTGTGAATCCATGTGACACCAAGTATTGTGTGAGCCTATCATATCAAGCTCTAAGGGCTTGTTTGAACTCATAAAGTCTTGATCATGTTTCCCGACTCATCCATGACAAGACACTTTCCCTTTGAGAATAGCACCATGAAGTCTTGATCACATATCTGACTTATGCTTAATAGGTTCACTCTCAGACCTTTTACATATAGAACATTTGCAATGTTCGATAGTCCAGGTAGAGAGATAATTCCCTTTCCTTTAATCTGTGATTTGCTTTCATCACCAATAGTGACACTGCCACCTTTCTTAGACTTGAAAACCTTGAAGGGAGATCGGTCTCCAGTCATGTGTCTTGAGTAACCATTATCAAGGTACCACAAACACATGTCCATAACCTTAAATGCAAACTTCATCACTTCGTGTTTAGATGACAGATCAGTGGGAATGGTGCTTTCTCTCATCTGCCTATTACGAGCTAAAAATTCTATTTTCACTCTTCTCAGATGAACTTCTTTACACATTTTCATTCTGAAACAGTCTAGTTTCTTCTTGTTTAACTTGAGATCTTTTCCAATAGTTATTATAATATAATTCAAATAACTTTTAGACTTGTATTTTCAGATACACTCAAACAAAGCAGAGATTAGAAAAACAAGATGTATTTGAAAATAAAGATCTCTTCAAGCCGGTTGTAGCCATGACAACAGGGGTCAATGGATCGCACAGGAAAGATTAACCCTAATCAGAATGTACCCGCTTTGATACCACTTGATAGGCCAAAAACGAATTCACCCTTAGTGATAGATTAATTGATTAATTAGCCAAGTTTATTAATTAATCAAATTAACATGCAAACACGTGGTAGCACAAACAAATCACCAATAAACTAAGTATGCATCAGAAAATAAATTAATACAGTGATTTGTTTACAAATGGGGAAAACCAACACGGCAAAAACTCCACTGAGTGATTTTAAGATCACCACTCCTGAGAATCTACTATTATCAAAACAAGTGGTTACAAGTAAAGAAATCCCACCTACAGTTGAATCCTTACCCCAATACCCAATTGAACTTGTTCTGTAGTGACAATCTCTCCTTGTAGTGCACGACTCCCAGTACGTGACTAACCAATTGCACGAATCCTAGTATGCGACTTCAATCACCAACTAGAGAAGGTTGTTGGCTACAAAGTTCTTCAGTTCATCACACAATGAAGATCAAGAAGCTCCTTGGTTACAAAACCCTACGGTGCACAAACATAGCGCTTCTTCCTAAGAAAGATGAACTAGGGCAAATTCTATTCTCAGTCACAATTTGCTTGAACAAACTTTTCTTAACACTTGTGCAACTTGTGTCACCTTTGAAGACCCTTAAAATAATCCTTTTATTTGTTTAGGGTTGTGAGAAAAGAAAACCCAAACATACAGTCATAGATGGGAGTCAAAACAGACTTGAAACTCTGTTTTTCATAAACCTCGATAGGTGCCTATCTGTCAAGTTGCTGTTGTGCCATGAGCTTGAACAGTTCTATAGGTCTTGATAGATGCTAGCTGTCAAGTTTTAATGATAGACACTTTTCAGCTTGAATCTTGGATAGACTTGCATGGCTTTAACACTTGAACTTGAAACAAGGTTTTTTAAAGTATTAAACACATCCTAGATCTACCCAAATACAAGTAAAGGGAGTTTTGTCAAAGCATGGGCCAATTACATAAAAAAGTGACATATGTTCCTAACAAGTAAATCACATATGTCCTAACAACAACTTTTAGGAGAGACTAAGTACCTGCATAGCAATAACAACAACATTTTCCTTGCTTTTTCTTCTTTTCATTTTTATTTTTCTTTTTCATGCACTTTATTTTATTTGAGACATTGGGTTGTACTTAAGAACATCTTCATATTTTAGCTTTATTTTGAAACATGTACTTATTTATAACAAAGAAACTAGATTTCTAGATGAAATGTGTGTTGGTGTATGTATGCTTGAATATGTCCTAGTCTTCATTTATCTTTCTTTCGCACTTGCATATTGAATGAATGTTCTTAGCATAAGGGTTTAAGTTCACAACCATCTCAAAAAACTAGGGAAAATTTTATTATTTGAGTGGATTTCAAGGAAGGAGAAAAATTTAACAATCATAGGTGAATGTGACTTTGGTTCCATTATCCTTCCTACTCTCGAGGAAGATCTTTTTGAACTTGTCCATCAAGCCTTAGAAGTCCATCATTCCATGGCCAAAAGTTGTGCAAGTCTGGGAAACTAAATGTTACTATGGTCTTTAAGTATTATACCAAGAAGTTTGTACCGTTTGCCGGAGTGGAATGTTCATACCATATGAATTCTTTTTGACTTTGTATCCTTGTGAGCTTTACCTTAGTGCATGAAACTCCTCGAGTGGATCCCGTAATCCTTCACGTGGTCAAGAACTTGGGGAGTGGAAGTCCTGTGCCTATTATCTTGGCTAAGACTTTCAATAGCATGGATGCAGTTCATAGGGAGGAAGTAACTTTCTTTGCGGTAGGCTTCTCCTTCTTCAAGTATTTATCCCTAATCGTTGCCCAAGTTTCCATAACCTAGCAGGATTCCTCTAATTTTTGCATGGATTTCCTTTCGATTTTCAATCCATCGAGGCTCCTTATATCAACTTTGAATATCTCTCTCTTTTTCCTCATCTTTTTTTTTTCTTATAATTTTTTTTCTTTCCTTTTTCCACTCAACACATATTTTTTTTTTCTCCCCCTTGGGCGTGGTTATATGAGAAACTCAAGTTGATTTATCCTTCTCTCATTCCATTCAATCAGTACCAACCAAAGAATTATCGAGATTGCAAGCTCAAAGACAATGAGATGGAACTCGTTGCACTCACTAAACTCTTGAAGCATCACACTCCTATGGACATCCAATGCGTGGGTGAATGGTAGCACATCAAGGGCATGACTAGCTACAGTTTTAAGGAAAATTATGTCATCTTAGCTAGGCTTCGTTGTTGCTCTTATTATCCCACATGTCACATTGCCAGGAAATTTGGTGATCATTAAGATGTACCTTGTGACAATGGCTCGTACAATGCATTGGCACTAATTGGAAGGCTCTTAAGTAGGCTTACTGAAACTTGGCATCGGAGGGCAATGAACAAGGACATCTGTTTTCCTTAGTTCCTTATTCCAACTTCATGATATAAGAATTGGTTATCCATTGATATGAGAGTAGTCAACGTAGATGAAAATGAACACAAGAAGGCCAACAAAAGGAAAAGGGTGATTACCTTAATATGCTCCAAATTTCACTTTTTCTCACTTTTATGATTCCATGTCTTTTCTTTTGAATTAATAAAGGATGGGAATGTTCTAAATCCCTAATGAAAACAATTTATCTTCTTTCAATTTGTGCAATGACAAAATCAGTCATTTATTATCTTTGCTTATTGTCTTTACTTTCTTTTCTTTTTTTCCATACCATGTAACTTTTTCCCATGACATCCTTATGGGTATTTTCGTCATGCCCATGGTCTTTTCCCCTAATTTTTGCCTAGATTGGCCTTTTAGGTTTTCAACCTAGCGGTGTTTCATTGCCCTAACTTTTGCCTAGGCCGCTCTTTTGGGTTTTCAACATGGCGGGCTTTTTTTCTTTTCTTTTCAAGGGTTATACTTCCAAAGTCTATCCATTTGGATTGGTTGGAACATTTCTTCTCCATCTAAATCAATAATTTTCACAACACCTCCTAACATGATTGTCTTGATAACAAAAGGTTCAGACCATCTAGGCTTTATCTTGCCCCCAAGGTCAGAAATTTCTCCTCTAAGCTCCTTTAGAGCTAGGTCTCCCACCTTTAGATTTCTCAACTTGACTTTCTTATTGAATGCTTTAGCAATTCTCTTCTAATATTCTTGCACTTGGTAAAGGGCTTGCATCCTCTTTTCATCTATCAAGGCCAATTATTCATATCTTCCCATTATCTAATGCCCTTCTAAGGCTTTGGTCTCCACCAACACTTTCAAATATTGTATCTCCATCTCAATGGCAAGCATTGGCTCACTCCCATAAGTTAAAGAGTAGGGGTGGAGTGCACCAGTTGATGCTCGAATAGAAGTTTTATAGCCTCATAGAGTGAATGGAAGCTTTTCGACCTAATCCTTGTATGTTACCACCATCTTGGCTAGGATATTCTTGACATTCTTGTTGGCTTCCTCTACAACTCCATTAGTCTGTGGTTTATATGGTGAAGACTTGTGGTGCACAATCTTGTATAAGTTTATGATCCTTCAAACTTCCTTTTCAAAGTGAGACCCATTGTTGGAGATGATATCTTGTGGTACTCCAAATCAACAAATGATGTTAATCTTTATGAACATTGCCACATGCTTGGCTTTCAGAGTAGAATAAGTGGCAGCTTCTACCTATTTAGTGAAGTGGTGAATTGCACAAGCACACACGTTGAATTGTTTTTTTTTTTTTTTAGGTGTTCTTGGAAAATCATGGTGATTCACCATAGTGAAGTAGTTTTGTTTTTAGGTGTTCTTAGAAAACATTTAAGTTTATTTTAATGAAGCCCAATTACAAAATCACTCCATTTCCTCTCATGGACTTTGCCTTTTGTTTCATTGGGCTTTGATCCATTTACAATAAATGCTCTCATCTCACCCTCATGGGCTTTCATTAGAATGTATTCATCACCTTTGGGCTCTTCTCTTTTCATTTCATTATCATAATTTTTTTTTTTTTGAAGTAGCCCATTAAGTAGGATATATTGTAGCCTTCCTCTCAAGGCCCATGAAGTTCTCATCATTTTGGGCCTAGGCATTCAACAAAGAGGCCTAAGATTAGGGAAGTTCATATTGACTTTGTAGAATCTTGGATGCTAAGCCTATATCATACTTGTTACCTTAGGCTCAAAGTCCTCTTTTTCAAAAGGGCTTTTTGATTTGGGCTTATGGTAGCAATTAAGCTATGGTCTTAATATATACCCTTTAGATTTAGGGATAAGCCTCTTATATGTGAGAACTTCTTTTCTCTTGTCCCATTTGTCTTAGGGTATGCCATAACTTTAGGGTCATCCTTCCATTTTTAAATCTTTTATTTGTCCTTTAGAATTAGGTTATCACAAGATATGGTTGAACAAACAAGAGTTATATAAAGGGTATCCTCTTTTGATAGGATCTAGGATCTCTCTAAGTGTATGTGGCTTCCAAAGGCTAAAGGGATAGATAAGTAGGTCACTCATAACTAGGTGAGCCATGATTCCAATCGAGGGCCTAAGTGGACCTTCGTGGATTGATGGCAAATCATCAATGTACTCGAAGCCTATCATAGGTAATGGCACACATTGTGAGTTGGTGGGATGAACTTCGAAAGACTTTGGCCCGAATGGAGCCTTCCATCTTCCCACTCATCACCAACCGAGGTTGAGGGACAAACGAACCATGTGATGTGTGTGCAAAAAAATATTGAATGAGCCTTTGTTAAGGTTAAGACATAGGACACATAGGAATTGAACTGACAATCCTTAGCGGAGTTGCCACTGTGGACACAATAGAAAATGGAGTCGCCACCTAGTTTTTGCAATGGCCTAGGAACCATATATATAGCGTCCTTTTGATCTTACTACCAAATATATGGGTTCGGAGTTAAGGTATGGTCTTGGGAAGGTGTTAGGTACCCAAAACCGCCCAACCCTAGGGTTGGCTTCCCATCATTGTGTCTTATGTCTTAACCCTATTAAAGGCACACTCAATACTTGTATCTAACTCACACACACTTACACACACTAACGTACATCTAACAATCAACATGGCATCAAACATCCCCAACCATACACCTATCATGCTTGCAAATAAATCCTACCATACATCTAATCATGGCATCCCCTATCATTCATCTAGCATACTTCATCATATCACAAACCCTAATCATCATACATCTAAACATACTTCATCACAAATCATATTACATCATACCCTAACATACGTCTCATCACATCATCATAGCATTCATCTGGTCATGGCATAACATATCGTCTCTAACACGATAGCACATGTATCATCAAACCAAATCATGGATATAGCAAGCATATCATGTTATCATCCAAAGGCAGCAAGATCACAAACATAACCTCAAACCTAAACAAGATCATGTCACAAATGCATGTACATTACAGATGCATGACTTACCTTTACTTACCTTGCAATAACTCAAAACTTATGGCATTATGCATGACCATGTGAATGAATGTTCATATCATTGAAACAAGGAAAGCACAAAATAAATCCTAATTCTAACATGTGATAGCAAACAAACATGTAAAACAAAGACTTTGGAAGCATAAAAGAATGGAAAAGGAAGATAAACAAAGCAGGCATGTGAAAGCAGAAGCAAGACAAATGAAACAAAATTAGGGTTTCTGGGCAATGGCTTGTTCACGCAAGAACAAGCCTATGTGCGCATAATCAAGCTTGTGTGCATAGGCAAGATTATGTGTACGCAAGTTCTTGCCCTAAAAGCCCCAAAAACACTACCAAGCCTAAAACACTAAATCTAACACCCTAACATGCATTTTAAACATAAAAAGAACATAAACTTATACTAGATAAACATATTAAAGCATGTTATAACAAACAAACAAAGCAAACAGAAGGAATTAGAGGCAAAAAAAGAAAGAAAGTTTGAACTAATACCTCAAAGAAAAGCTCTTCAAGCTTGATTTTTGACCATTCCCCTCAATCAAATTTATTCACAAAGCAATAAGAAAGTGACTAGTAATATTAAACTCAAAGATCAAGGCCAAAAAAGGCCCTAATCAAAAGAAAATTAACTTGACCTTTTTGATTCGCTATTTCTAACGTGCACATGATCAGGCTTACGTACGCATGCAGAAAGCTGTGTGTACATAGCGAGGGTTTCCTTTTGCCTTGTTTTTCAATAATTGATTTATTTTCTTATTAAAAGTTAGATTTTTCATTTTAACACTTCTTTAGTCAATTTAACTTTTGATTGGGCCCTAAACCAACCTTGTGTTGACAACCCATTTTGCAACCTGCATTTAACTTCACATGGAGGGTAAAAGGGTAATTTTGCCTTGGAAATATGCATCTTGATTCTGGCTATTAGATCCTTAATCTCATTTCACCAAAATGATCTTGATGTCATAACGATCAAATTGACTGGTCATAAACCCTAATCGGACCACTAGATTGAAAGTTATCATCAAATCAAGTTTTAATGGTTGAGATGCACTATTACAAATTGAGTCCGACTATATGTGATTATGAACAATTGATTTCAATTGGTTATAAGTGTAATCAATTTGAGATCAATAATGTGTCATAATTTGATTGGTTGGGACTACATTTTATGGTGAGGTTGCATACACCTAATTAATTAGATAATTAAACATTAATTATTCAATGAGTAATTTGTGCAATTATCTTTTAAATAGGGTAAATTTAGAACCAATTAAGTCTGAAATGGGAGTGATTGAAGCCATTTAATGTTAATTGAGAGCTAATTTAGGACCTATTAATATTAATTATGCTGAAACCATTTTCTAACAAATAACCTCTGCTCACCATTTTATCCATATCTCTCAAAATATTTTGACTTTATGAATGAGGTTAATTTTTCCAGAAACTATACATCCGGGGCTTCAATTTGAGCACAAGAATGAGACAATTCCGATCATAATTGAGTTAGATATGATTTTTCGAAGTTAGCTTTACAAGCTGTTACAGCAGTTGTGGGAAAACCGAACTTGGCTTGCTCCTCACTCCCACCAATCTTTCCATTTAATGCACCAGATTTCCCTCAAGGCTAAAATGAGGACTAGGTTCATGATTCTTTGTCAACCCTCATTAAATGGCCTTTCATTCATATTTTCTCCACCACTACTATATAAACCCCCCCTCTCCTTCATTCCAAGACACAGAAAAAACCTCATCTCTTCTCCTCTCTTGAGTTCTAGTGAAGTTGAGTAGTCTTGTCATATTTTGGTCTTCCTGAGACTCAAGGTATTGAATGAGACTCACTCTTCCTCTCCTAACTCTTCTTTTCCTCCACCCTTAGGACCTCTACCAAGAGTCTCCTCCTCCACCGTATGGATATTGCATGAAGGTATAATTTATTTCCTTAACTTGTTTTTTTGTGTTACCATGATGGGAATTTAGGATTAAAGCATGATAGTAATTATTTAAATTCTCTTGAATATGTTTGAATGTTCTTATATGTTCTTCACATGTTCTTGATTGTTCATCACATGTTTATGCATAAACACTAGTTTTGATCTTAAATCCAAATAAAAAATATGAAAAACATGTTTGTTTAATAATTCTTTCAAATCCTTGAATCTAGGTTATCACCATCCACACACATTCACTAGAATTTATTTTTCAATCCAAATGCAATGCTAAATAAATATAATTAGGTTTTATAACATGTACACACATTAAATTCAACATGTAAATTGATTGACATATTGGATAATATGATATGAATGCTGGCCACCATAGTCTAGAAGACCGGTTTCACCGAGCAAGGTGGGTGCCTAACACCTTCCCACCTTGCCTCCGAACTTAGATCAAGGGTTAGTAGATCAAATGCTTATCCATGTAATTTTTCAATTTCTAGATTGTAACTAGGAAATAAAGCCATGTACTTTATCTTAGATTGTATCTAGGACCAAAGCCATGTAATTTTCCTATGTTCAATGTAAATTAAATTTCAAATTAATAAAATGAGGAATTTTTCAATTATGGTTTTCTTGTTTTTCCAATAATTAACTAAGTGGTGACTCCATTGTAAAACCTCTAATCTAAGGGGGAAAATATAATCAGTCGAACCTCCATTTTGAGAGGCAATAACACGTCTCCTCCCATTCACGTGGGTTTGGCCCAACACATCCTATAAAAAAGGAGGCCAAGGGTGCGGTCTCTCACAGTGGCGACTCCACTGGGGAAATTGAGGGCTAAGCTTCAATTAGGTTATGGTGGCCAACCATGTCATTGTTTGTTTATTACTTTTTTGTATATAATATGTCTAATATGTCATTATTTTGCATGTCATGCATCATTTTCTTGAATGAAATTTATTTTATTTATGTGTTAGCCCGGAAGCCCAGTAGTATTAGCCGTGGATTGTGGTTTTCCTGAGACTCACATACCTAGCAGTGAACCTACCACCCACCGCGACAAGGATCATCATGGTTATGCCATGGTGGTTCATAAGGACAAACTGTACCGTTCGGACCAACGCGGTGCTCCTGGTGTCACAAGTTGGGAGGTACGACGTCCTAGCTTGTGGGGACCTTTAACCTACCTTCTACCCATGTTGTAATGACCCATAGAACCTACCTCTAGGTCGGTCCATGTAAATGACATTTCATTATGCATTTGTTTGGCCGTTGTTTGAGCCATGATGAGCCCAAGTCCAACGCTTGAGCCCATCATAATTGTTTGAACCTTGTATGCGATGAATGAACTCAAGCCCAAAAGCTTGTGATTGAACTCTACTTGGTATGGAAACCGAAAATTGTTTCTTGAATCATTCTAAGCCCAACACTTGAGCCCATCAAAGATGTATACGCATGATCAACTTCAAAGGCCAATAGCTCACAAGATGCATGCATGAAGTGTAAGGTCAAGCCATTTCAAGCAAATACCAAAAGATCATAATTATGGTTCAAGCCTTCCAAGTGCAAGCCCAAGACATTTTATCATGATCAAGGTTCAAGCATACCGAGTCTCAAGCATCCTAAATGGACCAAGAAGAAGCAAGTGGCCCAACTTTGCCTCACTCCACATTTGGTTTGCAACATCATGGTTAAGCTTAAAGTTTGTTAGTTTATTTCATGTTTCCATGTTTCTTTGAATTTTAAAAATCCATGTAGCATTTGATGTACTTTGTTCATGTATATATTTTTTTTAAAAAAAATTCAAAAAATAATTTCAAGATTTCCAAATCTTTCCTAAAAAAAGAGAAAAATTTAAATTAAAAAAAAAGGGTCTTTAGACTAGGGGCATTCAACCCTTAAGTCATTTTAAAAAAAAATCTTTGAACTAGGGGCATTGGACTTCCTAGTGACTTTTTCAAAAAAGGCCCATTTTTTTTTTCTTTCAAAGATTTCAAGATTCTTTAAAGTCTCCTTTTCAAAATGATACATAAGGATCCCTTGGACAAAACATTTTCTAAATCTTAATGTTTAAAGGCTTGAGCAATCAACTTGTATCAAGGAATGATTAATTTCATTTGATCCATGTAAAGACTTTTGCTACTTGACTTAGAATATAAGAAGAAATGGTCTTAAAAGGGCAATCAAAAAGCATCCATCCATAAAAAAATCCCAAGAATCCATGCCCTTGATCCAACTTTCAAAAGTCTTTTGTTTCACATCATTAGAGCATTCATACTTTTTCTTTTAAGAGGAATTTATTAAAAAAGCTCAAGTCATTGTGCCTACAAGCAAGCATTGCTAGGGATAGGAGGCCGTCTTTGGTAAACCAAGATTATACCTTAATACCTAGAATGATCATTATCCATTGCTAGCCCATTTGAGCCTTCAAACACTTAGCCTCTTTTTTGCATGAACCTACTAAAATCTAAACCTAGGGTGGGAAAAATTCAAAGTATGCATGCTTAAATCTCATGTTGAGGAGGAGTCAACCTTGTAGTTTTGAAGCTAATTGATAAAGCTCTCCTAGAAGACATGAAAGACAAGTGGAAAATTCATTACGCTAAAGATAAGAGATCATCAAAGAAAAGTGAGGTTTCACACAATGAAGGAAAGAGAAATGAAATTCCATCAATGTGAGAGAAAGCAAAATGTGCATCAAGTTTGAAGAACCTAAAATTCATCATTCCAAGAGGAATACAAGGTTCATCCAAAAGAGATTTCATCAAAAAAGGAAAAGTTTCATCAAGTATAGAAATGTGCAAGCACATCGAGGCAAGAAGGATGTAGAGAGAGTGCATCAAAATGACTTAAGTTAAGGAAAACAAAGGAGGCAAAAGATCCCGAAAAAGTTCATTTAATCAAGAGATGAAAGATAGCCAAAAAAAAAAAGAAAAGAAAAGAAAGCCCGTTAGGCTGAAAACCCAAAAGGGCGGTCTAGGCAAAAGTTAGGGCCAAAGAAAAAAAAAGAAAAAAAAAGAAAAGAAAAGAAGCCTGCTAGGCTGAAAACCCAAAAAGGCAGTCTAGGCAAAAGTTAGGGCCAAAGAAAAAAAAAGAAAAGAAAAGAAAAAAAGTCTACTAGGCTGAAAACCCAAAAAGGCGGTCTAGGCAAAAGTTAGGGCCAAAGAAAAGAAAAGAAAAGAAAAATCCTACCAAGTGGGAAACTTGAGGATGCAACCTAAAAAGAGAATAATTTTACAAGATGAAAGTCTAGAGGTATGATGCAAGATTAAAAACAACAAGTGTTGATACAAGTGACCAATGAAGATTAGTGAGAAGATGGCAACAAAGAAATGAGAAAACTCCTCAAATACTTGATTTTTGAGTAATGCATACTTGGGGGAACATCATAGGGAATTTTGAGCCTTTTTACATCATTCATTTCATAACCTAAACCGGACCTACATTACAACCCATGAATAAGACCTCCTTGAACTCTTGCTAATTGTAGGCGCATCTTAAACTCTAATAATATTTTCTTTTGAATTAAAAAGGAAAAATGCTTAAAATTGTCAAACCCCACAAGATGATTTGTCCGAGAACAAAATTTCTCAAATTCTCAAATCCTCAAATGACTTAAAAGAAATTTCAAACTTGGAGCACTCTCCTTATTTTCACCCAACAATGTGATTCCTAAATATTATCACATTTCATTTCTTGATTGCCTTAAGAGACTTAATCTGACAATGGTCAAAAGAAAGAAGCAAATTTTGATTACATGAGTTTAATGATCTTGATCCATCATAATCAAAGAGATTTGTTTGGTTCTTAAACACTATGATTTTCCAAAATGGTTGTTCAAAGGATCATATCTTGTTCCAAAAAAAAAAAAAAAAAAAAGGAAATTTGATTTTTTTTTTTTAAAAGAAAAAAAAGAGAGAAGTCTCATTTCAAAAAAAAAAAAAAAAAAATCATTCTTTTTCAAAATCCAGTTCTCTTGAACTATGTCTTGACCTGATCTTCTATGAAAGAGGTACGTAGGCAGCCTTTCAAAGGCCCGGTCCTAATCACCTAAATAACCATGGAGAATAAATTCAAAACAATGTGACAAAATCATTGGGTGCATGTTAGGCTAAGCTCATTTGTTTTGCATCAAGCGTGCTTAAATTTGGGGCATTGGCCTATTTATATTGTGTGCAAATATGTTCTTCTTGCATGAAAGCATGTTTTCATTTGAGGCACCAATCCATTTCTTTGGCTAGCATGTCCACACCAGGGGCATTGGGCAAAAATGTTTTCTTGATAATTGGTTTCTAACAAGCTAGAGAAAGAAAGTTATTTTGCAGGAACCAATGATTGTGGACCGTGATCTTCTTTCATGTTCCCTAATGGTCGCAACATCAAATGAACTCAGGTTCAATCTAAGCATGGGATATGCCCCAAACTAGGGGCATTGGGTAAGTACTTCCAATTCATTTCAATGAATAAATCCATTGATAATTGAAATTATCTTTTTGCAAGAATTAAGCCAAGGACTTATCCAGCAATCCACATCAACTTCCAGCCAAAGTTGTTCTCATTCAAAGGATAGGTTTAAAAAAAAAAAAAAAAAAAAAAAAAAAGAAGAAGAAGGAAATTTTCAAAAAGGGCCTTGGGACTAGAGGCATTGGCCTCGTACTTCTTAGGTTGCTTTCAAAAAAAAAAAAAAATCATCAATCAAAACTTTCAATTCCTTGAAAAAATTCAAGATTACCAAATTTTTCAAAAAAAAAAAAAATTTTTAATTTTCAAATCCTTCAAAAAATTCAAGCTTCCAAATTTTTCAAAAAAAAAAAAAAAAAATCATCAATCAAAATATTCAATTCCATGGAAAAAATTCAAGACTTCCAAATTTAAAAAAAAAAAAAAAAAAAATTTCAATTCCTTCGAAAAATTCAAGTTTTCCAAATTCAAAAAAAAAAAAAAAAAAATCTTCATTAAATTCTTCCTCAGGAACAAAAAGCTATGACCCTCTTCCACATTCTCTAGTGATGCACCATCAAGTCAACTGTCCACCCTCAGCATTCATCGAAGCGTGGAGTATGTCCCAAACTAGGGGCATTCGCCAGGTACGCCAAAGTCTTTTCAATGAATAACTCTGTTATTAATTGAAAATATTTATTTTGCAGGTGCTAGGGTAAAAAGCCCACATACATCGGCATGAGGCAAGATCCAAAAATCCTAGGCCTCTGAAAACATGAGCTAGAATCCAGAACCTTTGGTCCTCTGAAAACATGAGCCAAAGCCCCCAAGACCTTTGGTCCTCTGAAAACATGACCAAAGCCCCAAAATCCTAGGTCTCCGAAAACATGAGCCAGGATCTTGAACCTTTGGTCCTTTGAAAACATGAGCCAAAGCCCAAAAAACCCTTGGTCCTCTGAAAACATGAGCCAAGATCCAAAAATTCTCGGCCTCTGAAAACATGAGCCAAGATCCAGAACCTTTGGTCCTCTGAAAACATGAGCCAGGATCCAGAACCTATGGTCCTCTGAAAACATGAGTCAAAGCCCCAAAAAACCTTTGGTCCTCTGAAAACATGAGCCAAAGCCCCAAAAATCCTTGGTCCTCTAAAAACATGAGCTAAGATCCAAAAATCCTAGGCCTCTGAAAACATGAGCCAGGATCCAGAACCTTTGGTCCTCTGAAAACATGAGCCAAAGCCCAAAAAACACTTGGTCCTCTGAAAATATGAGCTAAGATCCAAAAATCTTAGGCCTTTAAAAACATGAGCCAAAGCCCCAAAATCCTAGGTCTTTGAAAACGTGAGCCAAGATCCAGAACCTTTGGTCCTTTGAAAATATGAGCCAAAGCCCCAAAAATCCTTGGTCCTCTGAAAACATGAGCCAAGATCCAAAAATCATAGGCCTCTGAAAACATGAGCCAGGATCCAGAACCTTTGGTCCTCTGAAAATATGAGCCAAAGCCCCAAAAATCCTTGGTCCTCTGAAAACATGAGCCAAGATCCAAAAATCCTAAGCCTTTGAAAACATGTGCCAGGATCCAGAACCTTTGGTCCTCTGAAAACATGAGCCAAAGCCCCAAAAAACCCTTGGTCCTCTGAAAACATTAGCCAAGATCCAAAAATCATAGGGATTTAAAAACATGAGCCAGGATCCAAAACCCTTGGTCCTCTGAAAACATAAGCCAAGCCCCAAAATCCTAGGCCTCTGAAAACATGAGCCAGGATCCAGAACCTTTGGTTCTCTGAAAACATGAGCCAAAGACCCAAAATCCCAGGTCTCTGAAAACATGAGCCAGGATCTAGAACCTTTGGTCATCTGAAAATAAGAGCCAAAGCCCCAAAAATCCTTGGTCCTCTGAAAACATGAGCCAAGATCCAAAAATCCTAGGCTTCTGAAAACATGAGCCAGGATCCAAAACCCTTGGTCCTCTGAAAACATGAGCTAAGCCCCAAAATCCTAGGCCTCTGAAGACATGAGCCAGGATCCAGAACCATTGGTCCTTTGAAAACATGAGCCAAAGCCCCAAAATCCTAGGTCTTTGAAAACATGAGCCAAGATCCAGAACCTTTGGTCCTTTGAAAATATGAGCCAAAGCCCCAAAAATCCTTGGTCCTCTGAAAACATGAGCCAAGATCCAAAAATCCTAGGCCTCTGAAAACATGAGCCAGGATCCAGAACTTTTGGTCCTCTAAAAACATGAGCCAAAGCGAAAAAAACCCATGGTCCTTTGAAAACATCAGCAAAGATCCAAAAATCCTAAGCCTCTGAAAACATGAGCCAGGATCCAGAACCTTTGGTCCTCTGAAAATATGAGCCAAAGCCCCAAAAATCCTTGGTCCTCTGAAAACATGAGCCAAGATCCAAAAATCCTAGGCCTCTGAAAACATGAGCCAGGATCCAGAACCTTTGGTTCTCTGAAAACATGAGCCAAAGACCCAAAATCCTAGGTCTCTGAAAACATGAGCTAGGATCCAGAACCTTTGGTCATCTGAAAATATGAGCCAAAGCCCCAAAAATCCTTGGTCCTCTGAAAACATGAGCCAAGATCCAAAAATCCTAGGCCTCTGAAAACATGAGCCAGGATCCAAAACCCTTAGTCCTCTGAAAACATGAGCTAAGCCCCAAAATCCTAGGCCTCTGAAGACATGAGCCAGGATCTAGAACCTTTGGTCCTTTGAAAACATGAGCCAAAGCCCCAAAATCCTAGGTCTTTGAAAACGTGAGCCAAGATCCAGAACCTTTGGTCCTTTGAAAATATGAGCCAAAGCCCCAAAAATCCTTGGTCCTTTGAAAACATCAGCCAAGATCCAAAAATCCTAGGCCTCTGAAAACATGAGCCAGGATCCAGAACTTTTGGTCCTCTGAAAACACGAGCCAAAGCCCAAAAAACTGATGGTCCTTTGAAAACATCAGCAAAGATCCAAAAATCCTAAGCCTCTGAAAACATGAGCCAGGATCCAGAACCTTTGGTCCTCTGAAAATATGAGCCAAAGCCCCAAAAATCCTTGGTCCTCTGAAAACATGAGCCAAGATCCAAAAATCCTAAGCCTTTGAAAACATGTGCCAGGATCCAGAACCTTTGGTCCTCTGAAAACATGAGCCAAAGCCCCAAAAAACCCTTGGTCCTCTGAAAACATTAGCCAAGATCCAAAAATCATAGGGATTTGAAAACATGAGCCATGATCCAAAACCCTTGGTCCTCTGAAAACATAAGCCAAGCCCCAAAATCCTAGGCCTCTGAAAACATGAGCCAGGATCCAAAACCTTTGGTTCTCTGAAAACATGAGCCAAAGCCCCAAAATCCTAGGTCTTTGAAAACGTGAGCCAAGATCCAGAACCTTTGGTCCTCTGAAAATATGAGCCAAAGCCCCAAAAATCCTTGGTCCTCTGAAAACATGAGCCAAGATCCAAAAATCCTAGGCCTCTGAAAACATGAGCCAGGATCCAGAACCTTTGGTTCTCTGAAAACATGAGCCAAAGACCCAAAATCCTAGGTCTCTGAAAACATGAGCTAGGATCCAGAACCTTTGGTCATCTGAAAATATGAGCCAAAGCCCCAAAAATCCTTGGTCCTCTGAAAACATGAGCCAAGATCCAAAAATCCTAGGCCTCTGAAAACATGAGCCAGGATCCAAAACCCTTAGTCCTCTGAAAACATGAGCTAAGCCCCAAAATCCTAGGCCTCTGAAGACATGAGCCAGGATCTAGAACCTTTGGTCCTTTGAAAACATGAGCCAAAGCCCCAAAATCCTAGGTCTTTGAAAACGTGAGCCAAGATCCAGAACCTTTGGTCCTTTGAAAATATGAGCCAAAGCCCCAAAAATCCTTGGTCCTTTGAAAACATCAGCCAAGATCCAAAAATCCTAGGCCTCTGAAAACATGAGCCAGGATCCAGAACTTTTGGTCCTCTGAAAACACGAGCCAAAGCCCAAAAAACTGATGGTCCTTTGAAAACATCAGCAAAGATCCAAAAATCCTAAGCCTCTGAAAACATGAGCCAGGATCCAGAACCTTTGGTCCTCTGAAAATATGAGCCAAAGCCCCAAAAATCCTTGGTCCTCTGAAAACATGAGCCAAGATCCAAAAATCCTAAGCCTTTGAAAACATGTGCCAGGATCCAGAACCTTTGGTCCTCTGAAAACATGAGCCAAAGCCCCAAAAAACCCTTGGTCCTCTGAAAACATTAGCCAAGATCCAAAAATCATAGGGATTTGAAAACATGAGCCATGATCCAAAACCCTTGGTCCTCTGAAAACATAAGCCAAGCCCCAAAATCCTAGGCCTCTGAAAACATGAGCCAGGATCCAAAACCTTTGGTTCTCTGAAAACATGAGCCAAAGCCCCAAAATCCTAGGTCTTTGAAAACGTGAGCCAAGATCCAGAACCTTTGGTCCTTTGAAAATATGAGCCAAAGCCCCAAAAATCCTTGGTCCTATGAAAACATGAGCCAAGATCCAAAAATCCTAGGCCTCTGAAAACATGAGCCAGGATCCAAAACCCTTAGTCCTCTGAAAACATGAGCTAAGCCCCAAAATCCTAGGCCTCTGAAGACATGAGCCAGGATCTAGAACCTTTGGTCCTTTGAAAACATGAGCCAAAGCCCCAAAATCCTAGGTCTTTGAAAACGTGAGCCAAGATCCAGAACCTTTGGTCCTTTGAAAATATGAGCCAAAGCCCCAAAAATCGTTGGTCCTCTGAAAACATGAGCCAAGATCCAAAAATCCTAGGCCTCTGAAAACATGAGCCAGGATCCAGAACTTTTGGTCCTCTGAAAACATGAGCCAAAGCGAAAAAAACCCATGGTCCTTTGAAAACATCAGCAAAGATCCAAAAATCCTAAGCCTCTGAAAACATGAGCCAGGATCCAGAACCTTTGGTCCTCTGAAAATATGAGCCTAAGCCCCAAAAATCCTTGGTCCTCTGAAAACATGAGCCAAGATCCAAAAATCCTAGGCCTCTGAAAACAAGAGCCAGGATCCAGAACCTTTGGTTCTCTGAAAACATGAGCCAAAGACCCAAAATCCTAGGTCTCTGAAAACATGAGCTAGGATCCAGAACCTTTGGTCATCTGAAAATATGAGCCAAAGCCCCAAAAATCCTTGGTCCTCTGAAAACATGAGCCAAGATCCAAAAATCCTAGGCCTCTGAAAACATGAGCCAGGATCCAGAACTTTTGGTCCTCTGAAAACACGAGCCAAAGCCCAAAAAACCGATGGTCCTTTGAAAACATCAGCAAAGATCCAAAAATCCTAAGCCTCTGAAAACATGAGCCAGGATCCAGAACCTTTGGTCCTCTGAAAATATGAGCCAAAGCCCCAAAAATCCTTGGTCCTCTGAAAACATGAGCCAAGATCCAAAAATCCTAAGCCTTTGAAAACATGTGCCAGGATCCAGAACCTTTGGTCCTCTGAAAACATGAGCCAAAGCCCCAAAAAACCCTTGGTCCTCTGAAAACATTAGCCAAGATCCAAAAATCATAGGGATTTGAAAACATGAGCCATGATCCAAAACCCTTGGTCCTCTGAAAACATAAGCCAAGCCCCAAAATCCTAGGCCTCTGAAAACATGAGCCAGGATCCAGAACCTTTGGTTCTCTGAAAACATGAGCCAAAGACCCAAAATCCCAGGTCTCTGAAAACATGAGCCAGGATCTAGAACCTTTGGTCATCTGAAAATAAGAGCCAAAGCCCCAAAAATCCTTGGTCCTCTGAAAACATGAGCCAAGATCCAAAAATCCTAGGCTTCTGAAAACATGAGCCAGGATCCAAAACCCTTGGTCCTCTGAAAACATGAGCTAAGCCCCAAAATCCTAGGCCTCTGAAGACATGAGCCAGGATCCAGAACCATTGGTCCTTTGAAAACATGAGCCAAAGCCCCAAAATCCTAGGTCTTTGAAAACATGAGCCAAGATCCAGAACCTTTGGTCCTTTGAAAATATGAGCCAAAGCCCCAAAAATCCTTGGTCCTCTGAAAACATGAGCCAAGATCCAAAAATCCTAGGCCTCTGAAAACATGAGCCAGGATCCAGAACTTTTGGTCCTCTAAAAACATGAGCCAAAGCGAAAAAAACCCATGGTCCTTTGAAAACATCAGCAAAGATCCAAAAATCCTAAGCCTCTGAAAACATGAGCCAGGATCCAGAACCTTTGGTCCTCTGAAAATATGAGCCAAAGCCCCAAAAATCCTTGGTCCTCTGAAAACATGAGCCAAGATCCAAAAATCCTAGGCCTCTGAAAACATGAGCCAGGATCCAGAACCTTTGGTTCTCTGAAAACATGAGCCAAAGACCCAAAATCCTAGGTCTCTGAAAACATGAGCTAGGATCCAGAACCTTTGGTCATCTGAAAATATGAGCCAAAGCCCCAAAAATCCTTGGTCCTCTGAAAACATGAGCCAAGATCCAAAAATCCTAGGCCTCTGAAAACATGAGCCAGGATCCAAAACCCTTAGTCCTCTGAAAACATGAGCTAAGCCCCAAAATCCTAGGCCTCTGAAGACATGAGCCAGGATCTAGAACCTTTGGTCCTTTGAAAACATGAGCCAAAGCCCCAAAATCCTAGGTCTTTGAAAACGTGAGCCAAGATCCAGAACCTTTGGTCCTTTGAAAATATGAGCCAAAGCCCCAAAAATCCTTGGTCCTTTGAAAACATCAGCCAAGATCCAAAAATCCTAGGCCTCTGAAAACATGAGCCAGGATCCAGAACTTTTGGTCCTCTGAAAACACGAGCCAAAGCCCAAAAAACTGATGGTCCTTTGAAAACATCAGCAAAGATCCAAAAATCCTAAGCCTCTGAAAACATGAGCCAGGATCCAGAACCTTTGGTCCTCTGAAAATATGAGCCAAAGCCCCAAAAATCCTTGGTCCTCTGAAAACATGAGCCAAGATCCAAAAATCCTAAGCCTTTGAAAACATGTGCCAGGATCCAGAACCTTTGGTCCTCTGAAAACATGAGCCAAAGCCCCAAAAAACCCTTGGTCCTCTGAAAACATTAGCCAAGATCCAAAAATCATAGGGATTTGAAAACATGAGCCATGATCCAAAACCCTTGGTCCTCTGAAAACATAAGCCAAGCCCCAAAATCCTAGGCCTCTGAAAACATGAGCCAGGATCCAAAACCTTTGGTTCTCTGAAAACATGAGCCAAAGCCCCAAAATCCTAGGTCTTTGAAAACGTGAGCCAAGATCCAGAACCTTTGGTCCTCTGAAAATATGAGCCAAAGCCCCAAAAATCCTTGGTCCTCTGAAAACATGAGCCAAGATCCAAAAATCCTAGGCCTCTGAAAACATGAGCCAGGATCCAGAACCTTTGGTTCTCTGAAAACATGAGCCAAAGACCCAAAATCCTAGGTCTCTGAAAACATGAGCTAGGATCCAGAACCTTTGGTCATCTGAAAATATGAGCCAAAGCCCCAAAAATCCTTGGTCCTCTGAAAACATGAGCCAAGATCCAAAAATCCTAGGCCTCTGAAAACATGAGCCAGGATCCAAAACCCTTAGTCCTCTGAAAACATGAGCTAAGCCCCAAAATCCTAGGCCTCTGAAGACATGAGCCAGGATCTAGAACCTTTGGTCCTTTGAAAACATGAGCCAAAGCCCCAAAATCCTAGGTCTTTGAAAACGTGAGCCAAGATCCAGAACCTTTGGTCCTTTGAAAATATGAGCCAAAGCCCCAAAAATCCTTGGTCCTTTGAAAACATCAGCCAAGATCCAAAAATCCTAGGCCTCTGAAAACATGAGCCAGGATCCAGAACTTTTGGTCCTCTGAAAACACGAGCCAAAGCCCAAAAAACTGATGGTCCTTTGAAAACATCAGCAAAGATCCAAAAATCCTAAGCCTCTGAAAACATGAGCCAGGATCCAGAACCTTTGGTCCTTTGAAAATATGAGCCAAAGCCCCAAAAATCCTTGGTCCTCTGAAAACATGAGCCAAGATCCAAAAATCCTAAGCCTTTGAAAACATGTGCCAGGATCCAGAACCTTTGGTCCTCTGAAAACATGAGCCAAAGCCCCAAAAAACCCTTGGTCCTCTGAAAACATTAGCCAAGATCCAAAAATCATAGGGATTTGAAAACATGAGCCATGATCCAAAACCCTTGGTCCTCTGAAAACATAAGCCAAGCCCCAAAATCCTAGGCCTCTGAAAACATGAGCCAGGATCCAAAACCTTTGGTTCTCTGAAAACATGAGCCAAAGCCCCAAAATCCTAGGTCTTTGAAAACGTGAGCCAAGATCCAGAACCTTTGGTCCTTTGAAAATATGAGCCAAAGCCCCAAAAATCCTTGGTCCTATGAAAACATGAGCCAAGATCCAAAAATCCTAGGCCTCTGAAAACATGAGCCAGGATCCAAAACCCTTAGTCCTCTGAAAACATGAGCTAAGCCCCAAAATCCTAGGCCTCTGAAGACATGAGCCAGGATCTAGAACCTTTGGTCCTTTGAAAACATGAGCCAAAGCCCCAAAATCCTAGGTCTTTGAAAACGTGAGCCAAGATCCAGAACCTTTGGTCCTTTGAAAATATGAGCCAAAGCCCCAAAAATCGTTGGTCCTCTGAAAACATGAGCCAAGATCCAAAAATCCTAGGCCTCTGAAAACATGAGCCAGGATCCAGAACTTTTGGTCCTCTGAAAACATGAGCCAAAGCGAAAAAAACCCATGGTCCTTTGAAAACATCAGCAAAGATCCAAAAATCCTAAGCCTCTGAAAACATGAGCCAGGATCCAGAACCTTTGGTCCTCTGAAAATATGAGCCTAAGCCCCAAAAATCCTTGGTCCTCTGAAAACATGAGCCAAGATCCAAAAATCCTAGGCCTCTGAAAACAAGAGCCAGGATCCAGAACCTTTGGTTCTCTGAAAACATGAGCCAAAGACCCAAAATCCTAGGTCTCTGAAAACATGAGCTAGGATCCAGAACCTTTGGTCATCTGAAAATATGAGCCAAAGCCCCAAAAATCCTTGGTCCTCTGAAAACATGAGCCAAGATCCAAAAATCCTAGGCCTCTGAAAACATGAGCCAGGATCCAGAACTTTTGGTCCTCTGAAAACACGAGCCAAAGCCCAAAAAACCGATGGTCCTTTGAAAACATCAGCAAAGATCCAAAAATCCTAAGCCTCTGAAAACATGAGCCAGGATCCAGAACCTTTGGTCCTCTGAAAATATGAGCCAAAGCCCCAAAAATCCTTGGTCCTCTGAAAACATGAGCCAAGATCCAAAAATCCTAAGCCTTTGAAAACATGTGCCAGGATCCAGAACCTTTGGTCCTCTGAAAACATGAGCCAAAGCCCCAAAAAACCCTTGGTCCTCTGAAAACATTAGCCAAGATCCAAAAATCATAGGGATTTGAAAACATGAGCCATGATCCAAAACCCTTGGTCCTCTGAAAACATAAGCCAAGCCCCAAAATCCTAGGCCTCTGAAAACATGAGCCAGGATCCAGAACCTTTGGTTCTCTGAAAACATGAGCCAAAGACCCAAAATCCCAGGTCTCTGAAAACATGAGCCAGGATCTAGAACCTTTGGTCATCTGAAAATAAGAGCCAAAGCCCCAAAAATCCTTGGTCCTCTGAAAACATGAGCCAAGATCCAAAAATCCTAGGCTTCTGAAAACATGAGCCAGGATCCAAAACCCTTGGTCCTCTGAAAACATGAGCTAAGCCCCAAAATCCTAGGCCTCTGAAGACATGAGCCAGGATCCAGAACCATTGGTCCTTTGAAAACATGAGCCAAAGCCCCAAAATCCTAGGTCTTTGAAAACATGAGCCAAGATCCAGAACCTTTGGTCCTTTGAAAATATGAGCCAAAGCCCCAAAAATCCTTGGTCCTCTGAAAACATGAGCCAAGATCCAAAAATCCTAGGCCTCTGAAAACATGAGCCAGGATCCAGAACTTTTGGTCCTCTAAAAACATGAGCCAAAGCGAAAAAAACCCATGGTCCTTTGAAAACATCAGCAAAGATCCAAAAATCCTAAGCCTCTGAAAACATGAGCCAGGATCCAGAACCTTTGGTCCTCTGAAAATATGAGCCAAAGCCCCAAAAATCCTTGGTCCTCTGAAAACATGAGCCAAGATCCAAAAATCCTAGGCCTCTGAAAACATGAGCCAGGATCCAGAACCTTTGGTTCTCTGAAAACATGAGCCAAAGACCCAAAATCCTAGGTCTCTGAAAACATGAGCTAGGATCCAGAACCTTTGGTCATCTGAAAATATGAGCCAAAGCCCCAAAAATCCTTGGTCCTCTGAAAACATGAGCCAAGATCCAAAAATCCTAGGCCTCTGAAAACATGAGCCAGGATCCAAAACCCTTAGTCCTCTGAAAACATGAGCTAAGCCCCAAAATCCTAGGCCTCTGAAGACATGAGCCAGGATCTAGAACCTTTGGTCCTTTGAAAACATGAGCCAAAGCCCCAAAATCCTAGGTCTTTGAAAACGTGAGCCAAGATCCAGAACCTTTGGTCCTTTGAAAATATGAGCCAAAGCCCCAAAAATCCTTGGTCCTTTGAAAACATCAGCCAAGATCCAAAAATCCTAGGCCTCTGAAAACATGAGCCAGGATCCAGAACTTTTGGTCCTCTGAAAACACGAGCCAAAGCCCAAAAAACTGATGGTCCTTTGAAAACATCAGCAAAGATCCAAAAATCCTAAGCCTCTGAAAACATGAGCCAGGATCCAGAACCTTTGGTCCTCTGAAAATATGAGCCAAAGCCCCAAAAATCCTTGGTCCTCTGAAAACATGAGCCAAGATCCAAAAATCCTAAGCCTTTGAAAACATGTGCCAGGATCCAGAACCTTTGGTCCTCTGAAAACATGAGCCAAAGCCCCAAAAAACCCTTGGTCCTCTGAAAACATTAGCCAAGATCCAAAAATCATAGGGATTTGAAAACATGAGCCATGATCCAAAACCCTTGGTCCTCTGAAAACATAAGCCAAGCCCCAAAATCCTAGGCCTCTGAAAACATGAGCCAGGATCCAAAACCTTTGGTTCTCTGAAAACATGAGCCAAAGCCCCAAAATCCTAGGTCTTTGAAAACGTGAGCCAAGATCCAGAACCTTTGGTCCTCTGAAAATATGAGCCAAAGCCCCAAAAATCCTTGGTCCTCTGAAAACATGAGCCAAGATCCAAAAATCCTAGGCCTCTGAAAACATGAGCCAGGATCCAGAACCTTTGGTTCTCTGAAAACATGAGCCAAAGACCCAAAATCCTAGGTCTCTGAAAACATGAGCTAGGATCCAGAACCTTTGGTCATCTGAAAATATGAGCCAAAGCCCCAAAAATCCTTGGTCCTCTGAAAACATGAGCCAAGATCCAAAAATCCTAGGCCTCTGAAAACATGAGCCAGGATCCAAAACCCTTAGTCCTCTGAAAACATGAGCTAAGCCCCAAAATCCTAGGCCTCTGAAGACATGAGCCAGGATCTAGAACCTTTGGTCCTTTGAAAACATGAGCCAAAGCCCCAAAATCCTAGGTCTTTGAAAACGTGAGCCAAGATCCAGAACCTTTGGTCCTTTGAAAATATGAGCCAAAGCCCCAAAAATCCTTGGTCCTTTGAAAACATCAGCCAAGATCCAAAAATCCTAGGCCTCTGAAAACATGAGCCAGGATCCAGAACTTTTGGTCCTCTGAAAACACGAGCCAAAGCCCAAAAAACTGATGGTCCTTTGAAAACATCAGCAAAGATCCAAAAATCCTAAGCCTCTGAAAACATGAGCCAGGATCCAGAACCTTTGGTCCTCTGAAAATATGAGCCAAAGCCCCAAAAATCCTTGGTCCTCTGAAAACATGAGCCAAGATCCAAAAATCCTAAGCCTTTGAAAACATGTGCCAGGATCCAGAACCTTTGGTCCTCTGAAAACATGAGCCAAAGCCCCAAAAAACCCTTGGTCCTCTGAAAACATTAGCCAAGATCCAAAAATCATAGGGATTTGAAAACATGAGCCATGATCCAAAACCCTTGGTCCTCTGAAAACATAAGCCAAGCCCCAAAATCCTAGGCCTCTGAAAACATGAGCCAGGATCCAAAACCTTTGGTTCTCTGAAAACATGAGCCAAAGCCCCAAAATCCTAGGTCTTTGAAAACGTGAGCCAAGATCCAGAACCTTTGGTCCTTTGAAAATATGAGCCAAAGCCCCAAAAATCCTTGGTCCTATGAAAACATGAGCCAAGATCCAAAAATCCTAGGCCTCTGAAAACATGAGCCAGGATCCAAAACCCTTAGTCCTCTGAAAACATGAGCTAAGCCCCAAAATCCTAGGCCTCTGAAGACATGAGCCAGGATCTAGAACCTTTGGTCCTTTGAAAACATGAGCCAAAGCCCCAAAATCCTAGGTCTTTGAAAACGTGAGCCAAGATCCAGAACCTTTGGTCCTTTGAAAATATGAGCCAAAGCCCCAAAAATCGTTGGTCCTCTGAAAACATGAGCCAAGATCCAAAAATCCTAGGCCTCTGAAAACATGAGCCAGGATCCAGAACTTTTGGTCCTCTGAAAACATGAGCCAAAGCGAAAAAAACCCATGGTCCTTTGAAAACATCAGCAAAGATCCAAAAATCCTAAGCCTCTGAAAACATGAGCCAGGATCCAGAACCTTTGGTCCTCTGAAAATATGAGCCAAAGCCCCAAAAATCCTTGGTCCTCTGAAAACATGAGCCAAGATCCAAAAATCCTAGGCCTCTGAAAACAAGAGCCAGGATCCAGAACCTTTGGTTCTCTGAAAACATGAGCCAAAGACCCAAAATCCTAGGTCTCTGAAAACATGAGCTAGGATCCAGAACCTTTGGTCATCTGAAAATATGAGCCAAAGCCCCAAAAATCCTTGGTCCTCTGAAAACATGAGCCAAGATCCAAAAATCCTAGGCCTCTGAAAACATGAGCCAGGATCCAGAACTTTTGGTCCTCTGAAAACACGAGCCAAAGCCCAAAAAACTGATGGTCCTTTGAAAACATCAGCAAAGATCCAAAAATCCTAAGCCTCTGAAAACATGAGCCAGGATCCAGAACCTTTGGTCCTCTGAAAATATGAGCCAAAGCCCCAAAAATCCTTGGTCCTCTGAAAACATGAGCCAAGATCCAAAAATCCTAAGCCTTTGAAAACATGTGCCAGGATCCAGAACCTTTGGTCCTCTGAAAACATGAGCCAAAGCCCCAAAAAACCCTTGGTCCTCTGAAAACATTAGCCAAGATCCAAAAATCATAGGGATTTGAAAACATGAGCCATGATCCAAAACCCTTGGTCCTCTGAAAACATAAGCCAAGCCCCAAAATCCTAGGCCTCTGAAAACATGAGCCAGGATCCAAAACCTTTGGTTCTCTGAAAACATGAGCCAAAGCCCCAAAATCCTAGGTCTTTGAAAACGTGAGCCAAGATCCAGAACCTTGGTCCTTTGAAAATATGAGCCAAAGCCCCAAAAATCCTTGGTCCTATGAAAACATGAGCCAAGATCCAAAAATCCTAGGCCTCTGAAAACATGAGCCAGGATCCAAAACCCTTAGTCCTCTGAAAACATGAGCTAAGCCCCAAAATCCTAGGCCTCTGAAGACATGAGCCAGGATCTAGAACCTTTGGTCCTTTGAAAACATGAGCCAAAGCCCCAAAATCCTAGGTCTTTGAAAACGTGAGCCAAGATCCAGAACCTTTGGTCCTTTGAAAATATGAGCCAAAGCCCCAAAAATCGTTGGTCCTCTGAAAACATGAGCCAAGATCCAAAAATCCTAGGCCTCTGAAAACATGAGCCAGGATCCAGAACTTTTGGTCCTCTGAAAACATGAGCCAAAGCGAAAAAAACCCATGGTCCTTTGAAAACATCAGCAAAGATCCAAAAATCCTAAGCCTCTGAAAACATGAGCCAGGATCCAGAACCTTTGGTCCTCTGAAAATATGAGCCAAAGCCCCAAAAATCCTTGGTCCTCTGAAAACATGAGCCAAGATCCAAAAATCCTAGGCCTCTGAAAACAAGAGCCAGGATCCAGAACCTTTGGTTCTCTGAAAACATGAGCCAAAGACCCAAAATCCTAGGTCTCTGAAAACATGAGCTAGGATCCAGAACCTTTGGTCATCTGAAAATATGAGCCAAAGCCCCAAAAATCCTTGGTCCTCTGAAAACATGAGCCAAGATCCAAAAATCCTAGGCCTCTGAAAACATGAGCCAGGATCCAGAACTTTTGGTCCTCTGAAAACACGAGCCAAAGCACAAAAAACCGATGGTCCTTTGAAAACATCAGCAAAGATCCAAAAATCCTAAGCCTCTGAAAACATGAGCCAGGATCCAGAACCTTTGGTCCTCTGAAAATATGAGCCAAAGCCCCAAAAATCCTTGGTCCTCTGAAAACATGAGACAAGATCCAAAAATCCTAAGCCTTTGAAAACATGTGCCAGGATCCAGAACCTTTGGTCCTCTGAAAACATGAGCCAAAGCCCCAAAAAACCCTTGGTCCTCTGAAAACATTAGCCAAGATCCAAAAATCATTGGGATTTGAAAACATGAGCCATGATCCAAAACCCTTGGTCCTCTGAAATAATAAGCCAAGCCCCAAAATCCTAGGCCTCTGACAACATGAGCCAGGATCCAAAACCTTTGGTTCTCTGAAAACATGAGCCAAAGCCCCAAAATCCTAGGTCTTTGAAAACGTGAGCCTAGATCCAGAACCTTTGGTCCTTTGAAAATATGAGCCAAAGCCCCAAAAATCCTTGGTCCTCTGAAAACATGAGCCAAGATCCAAAAATCCTAGGCCTCTGAAAACATGAGCCAGGATCCAAAACCCTTAGTCCTCTGAAAACATGAGCTAAGCCCCAAAATCCTAGGCCTCTGAAGACATGAGCCAGGATCTAGAACCTTTGGTCCTTTGAAAACATGAGCCAAAGCCCCAAAATCCTAGGTCTTTGAAAACGTGAGCCAAGATCCAGAACCTTTGGTCCTTTGAAAATATGAGCCAAAGCCCCAAAAATCCTTGGTCCTCTGAAAACATGAGCCAAGATCCAAAAATCCTAGGCCTCTGAAAATATGAGCCAGGATCCAGAACTTTTGGTCCTCTGAAAACATGAGCCAAAGCGAAAAAAACCCATGGTCCTTTGAAAACATCAGCAAAGATCCAAAAATCCTAAGCCTCTGAAAACATGAGCCAGGATCCAGAACCTTTGGTCCTCTGAAAATATGAGCCAAAGCCCCAAAAATCCTTGGTCCTCTGAAAACATGAGCCAAGATCCAAAAATCCTAGGCCTCTGAAAACAAGAGCCAGGATCCAGAACCTTTGGTTCTCTGAAAACATGAGCCAAAGACCCAAAATCCTAGGTCTCTGAAAACATGAGCTAGGATCCAGAACCTTTGGTCATCTGAAAATATGAGCCAAAGCCCCAAAAATCCTTGGTCCTCTGAAAACATGAGCCAAGATCCAAAAATCCTAGGCCTCTGAAAACATGAGCCAGGATCCAGAACTTTTGGTCCTCTGAAAACACGAGCCAAAGCCCAAAAAACCGATGGTCCTTTGAAAACATCAGCAAAGATCCAAAAATCCTAAGCCTCTGAAAACATGAGCCAGGATCCAGAACCTTTGGTCCTCTGAAAATATGAGCCAAAGCCCCAAAAATCCTTGGTCCTCTGAAAACATGAGCCAAGATCCAAAAATCCTAAGCCTTTGAAAACATGTGCCAGGATCCAGAACCTTTGGTCCTCTGAAAACATGAGCCAAAGCCCCAAAAAACCCTTGGTCCTCTGAAAACATTAGCCAAGATCCAAAAATCATAGGGATTTGAAAACATGAGCCATGATCCAAAACCCTTGGTCCTCTGAAAACATAAGCCAAGCCCCAAAATCCTAGGCCTCTGAAAACATGAGCCAGGATCCAAAACATGAGCAAAGATCCAAAAATCCTAAGCCTCTGAAAACATGAGCCAGGATCCAGAACCTTTGGTCCTCTGAAAATATGAGCCAAAGCCCCAAAAATCCTTGGTCCTCTGAAAACATGAGCCAAGATCTAAAAATCCTAGGCCTCTGAAAACAAGAGCCAGGATCCAGAACCTTTGGTTCTCTGAAAACATGAGCCAAAGACCCAAAATCCTAGGTCTCTGAAAACATGAGCTAGGATCCAGAACCTTTGGTCATCTGAAAATATGAGCCAAAGCCCCAAAAATCCTTGGTCCTCTGAAAACATGAGCCAAGATCCAAAAATCCTAGGCCTCTGAAAACATGAGCCAGGATCCAAAACCCTTAGTCCTCTGAAAACATGAGCTAAGCCCCAAAATCCTAGGCCTCTGAAGACATGAGCCAGGATCTAGAACCTTTGGTCCTTTGAAAACATGAGCCAAAGCCCCAAAATCCTAGGTCTTTGAAAACGTGAGCCAAGATCCAGAACCTTTGGTCCTTTGAAAATATGAGCCAAAGCCCCAAAAATCCTTGGTCCTCTGAAAACATGAGCCAAGATCCAAAAATCCTAGGCCTCTGAAAACATGAGCCAGGATCCAGAACTTTTGGTCCTCTGAAAACATGAGCCAAAGCCCAAAAAACCCATGGTCCTTTGAAAACATCAGCAAAGATCCAAAAATCCTAAGCCTCTGAAAACATGAGCTAGGATCCAGAACCTTTGGTCCTCTGAAAATATGAGCCAAAGCCCCAAAAATCCTTGGTCCTCTGAAAACATGAGCCAAGATCCAAAAATCCTAAGCCTTTGAAAACATGTGCCAGGATCCAGAACCTTTGGTCCTCTGAAAATATGAGCCAAAGCCCCAAAAATCCTTGGTCCTCTGAAAACATGAGCCAAGATCCAAAAATCCTAGGCCTCTGAAAACAAGAGCCAGGATCCAGAACCTTTGGTTCTCTGAAAACATGAGCCAAAGACCCAAAATCCTAGGTCTCTGAAAACATGAGCTTGGATCCAGAACCTTTGGTCACCTGAAAATATGAGCCAAAGCCCCAAAAATCCTTGGTCCTCTGAAAACATGAGCCAAGATCCAAAAATCCTAGGCCTCTGAAAACATGAGCCAGGATCCAAAACCCTTAGTCCTCTGAAAACATGAGCTAAGCCCCAAAATCCTAGGCCTCTGAAGACATGAGCCAGGATCTAGAACCTTTGGTCCTTTGAAAACATGAGCCAAAGCCCCAATATCCTAGGTCTTTGAAAACGTGAGCCAAGATCCAGAACCTTTGGTCCTTTGAAAATATGAGCCAAAGCCCCAAAAATCCTTGGTCCTCTGAAAACATGAGCCAAGATCCAAAAATCCTAGGCCTCTGAAAACATGAGCCAGGATCCAAAACCCTTAGTCCTCTGAAAACATGAGCTAAGCCCCAAAATCCTAGGCCTCTGAAGACATGAGCCAGGATCTAGAACCTTTAGTCCTTTGAAAACATGAGCCAAAGCCCCAAAATCCTAGGTCTTTGAAAACGTGAGCCAAGATCCAGAACCTTTGGTCCTTTGAAAATATGAGCCAAAGCCCCAAAAATCCTTGGTCCTCTGAAAACATGAGCCAAGATCCAAAAATCCTAGGCCTCTGAAAACATGAGCCAGGATCCAGAACTTTTGGTCCTCTGAAAACATGAGCCAAAGCGAAAAAAACCCATGGTCCTTTGAAAACATCAGCAAAGATCCAAAAATCCTAAGCCTCTGAAAACATGAGCCAGGATCCAGAACCTTTGGTCCTCTGAAAATATGAGCCAAAGCCCCAAAAATCCTTGGTCCTCTGAAAACATGAGCCAAGATCCAAAAATCCTAGGCCTCTGAAAACAAGAGCCAGGATCCAGAACCTTTGGTTCTCTGAAAACATGAGCCAAAGACCCAAAATCCTAGGTCTCTGAAAACATGAGCTAGGATCCAGAACCTTTGGTCATCTGAAAATATGAGCCAAAGCCCCAAAAATCCTTGGTCCTCTGAAAACATGAGCCAAGATCCAAAAATCCTAGGCCTCTGAAAACATGAGCCAGGATCCAAAACCCTTAGTCCTCTGAAAACATGAGCTAAGCCCCAAAATCCTAGGCCTCTGAAGACATGAGCCAGGATCTAGAACCTTTGGTCCTTTGAAAACATGAGCCAAAGCCCCAAAATCCTAGGTCTTTGAAAACGTGAGCCAAGATCCAGAACCTTTGGTCCTTTGAAAATATGAGCCAAAGCCCCAAAAATCCTTGGTCCTCTGAAAACATGAGCCAAGATCCAAAAATCCTAGGCCTCTGAAAACATGAGCCAGGATCCAGAACTTTTGGTCCTCTGAAAACATGAGCCAAAGCCCAAAAAACCCATGGTCCTTTGAAAACATCAGCAAAGATCCAAAAATCCTAAGCCTCTGAAAACATGAGCCAGGATCCAGAACCTTTGGTCCTCTGAAAATATGAGCCAAAGCCCCAAAAATCCTTGGTCCTCTGAAAACATGAGCCAAGATCCAAAAATCGTAGGCCTCTGAAAACAAGAGCCAGGATCCAGAACCTTTGGTTCTCTGAAAACATGAGCCAAAGACCCAAAATCCTAGGTCTCTGAAAACATGAGCTAGGATCCAGAACCTTTGGTCATCTGAAAATATGAGCCAAAGCCCCAAAAATCCTTGGTCCTCTGAAAACATGAGCCAAGATCCAAAAATCCTAGGCCTCTGAAAACATGAGCCAGGATCCAAAACCCTTAGTCCTCTGAAAACATGAGCTAAGCCCCAAAATCCTAGGCCTCTGAAGACATGAGCCAGGATCTAGAACCTTTGGTCCTTTGAAAACATGAGCCAAAGCCCCAAAATCCTAGGTCTTTGAAAACGTGAGCCAAGATCCAGAACCTTTGGTCCTTTGAAAATATGAGCCAAAGCCCCAAAAATCCTTGGTCCTGTGAAAACATGAGCCAAGATCCAAAAATCCTAGGCCTCTGAAAACAAGAGCCAGGATCCAGAACCTTTGGTTCTCTGAAAACATGAGCCAAAGACCCAAAATCCTAGGTCTCTGAAAACATGAGCTAGGATCCAGAACCTTTGGTCATCTGAAAATATGAGCCAAAGCCCCAAAAATCCTTGGTCCTCTGAAAACATGAGCCAAGATCCAAAAATCCTAGGCCTCTGAAAACATGAGCCAGGATCCAAAACCCTTAGTCCTCTGAAAACATGAGCTAAGCCCCAAAATCCTAGGCCTCTGAAGACATGAGCCAGGATCTAGAACCTTTGGTCCTTTGAAAACATGAGCCAAAGCCCCAAAATCCTAGGTCTTTGAAAACGTGAGCCAAGATCCAGAACCTTTGGTCCTTTGAAAATATGAGCCAAAGCCCCAAAAATCCTTGGTCCTCTGAAAACATGAGCCAAGATCCAAAAATCCTAGGCCTCTGAAAACATGAGCCAGGATCCAGAACTTTTGGTCCTCTGAAAACATGAGCCAAAGCGAAAAAAACCCATGGTCCTTTGAAAACATCAGCAAAGATCCAAAAATCCTAAGCCTCTGAAAACATGAGCCAGGATCCAGAACCTTTGGTCCTCTGAAAATATGAGCCAAAGCCCCAAAAATCCTTGGTCCTCTGAAAACATGAGCCAAGATCCAAAAATCGTAGGCCTCTGAAAACAAGAGCCAGGATCCAGAACCTTTGGTTCTCTGAAAACATGAGCCAAAGACCCAAAATCCTAGGTCTCTGAAAACATGAGCTAGGATCCAGAACCTTTGGTCATCTGAAAATATGAGCCAAAGCCCCAAAAATCCTTGGTCCTCTGAAAACATGAGCCAAGATCCAAAAATCCTAGGCCTCTGAAAACATGAGCCAGGATCCAAAACCCTTAGTCCTCTGAAAACATGAGCTAAGCCCCAAAATCCTAGGCCTCTGAAGACATGAGCCAGGATCTAGAACCTTTGGTCCTTTGAAAACATGAGCCAAAGCCCCAAAATCCTAGGTCTTTGAAAACGTGAGCCAAGATCCAGAACCTTTGGTCCTTTGAAAATATGAGCCAAAGCCCCAAAAATCCTTGGTCCTGTGAAAACATGAGCCAAGATCCAAAAATCCTAGGCCTCTGAAAACATGAGCCAGGATCCAAAACCCTTAGTCCTCTGAAAACATGAGCTAAGCCCCAAAATCCTAGTCCTCTGAAGACATGAGCCAGGATCTAGAACCTTTGGTCCTTTGAAAACATGAGCCAAAGCCCCAAAATCCTAGGTCTTTGAAAACGTGAGCCAAGATCCAGAACCTTTGGTCCTTTGAAAATATGAGCCAAAGCCCCAAAAATCCTTGGTCCTCTGAAAACATGAGCCAAGATCCAAAAATCCTAGGCCTCTGAAAACATGAGCCAGGATCCAGAACTTTTGGTCCTCTGAAAACATGAGCCAAAGCGAAAAAAACCCATGGTCCTTTGAAAACATCAGCAAAGATCCAAAAATCCTAAGCCTCTGAAAACATGAGCCAGGATCCAGAACCTTTGGTCCTCTGAAAATATGAGCCAAAGCCCCAAAAATCCTTGGTCCTCTGAAAACATGAGCCAAGATCCAAAAATCCTAGGCCTCTGAAAACAAGAGCCAGGATCCAGAACCTTTGGTTCTCTGAAAACATGAGCCAAAGACCCAAAATCCTAGGTCTCTGAAAACATGAGCTAGGATCCAAAACCTTTGGTCATCTGAAAATATGAGCCAAAGCCCCAAAAATCCTTGGTCCTCTGAAAACATGAGCCAAGATCCAAAAATCCTAGGCCTCTGAAAACATGAGCCAGGATCCAAAACCCTTAGTCCTCTGAAAACATGAGCTAAGCCCCAAAATCCTAGGCCTCTGAAGACATGAGCCAGGATCTAGAACCTTTGGTCCTTTGAAAACATGAGCCAAAGCCCCAAAATCCTAGGTCTTTGAAAACGTGAGCCAAGATCCAGAACCTTTGGTCCTTTGAAAATATGAGCCAAAGCCCCAAAAATCCTTGGTCCTCTGAAAACATGAGCCAAGATCCAAAAATCCTAGGCCTCTGAAAACATGAGCCAGGATCCAGAACTTTTGGTCCTCTGAAAACATGAGCCAAAGCCCAAAAAACCCATGGTCCTTTGAAAACATCAGCAAAGATCCAAAAATCCTAAGCCTCTGAAAACATGAGCCAGGATCCAGAACCTTTGGTCCTCTGAAAATATGAGCCAAAGCCCCAAAAATCCTTGGTCCTCTGAAAACATGAGCCAAGATCCAAAAATCCTAAGCCTTTGAAAACATGTGCCAGGATCCAGAACCTTTGGTCGTCTGAAAACATGAGCCAAAGCCCCAAAAAACCCTTGGTCCTCTGAAAACATTAGCCAAGATCCAAAAATCATAGGGATTTGAAAACATGAGCCAGGATCCAAAACCCTTGGTCCTCTGAAAACATAAGCCAAGCCCCAAAATCCTAGGCCTCTGAAAACATGAGCCAGGATCCAAAACCTTTGGTTCTCTGAAAACATGAGCCAAAGACCCAAAATCCCAGGTCTCTGAAAACATGAGCCAGGATCTAGAACCTTTGGTCATCTGAAAATATGAGCCAAAGCCCCAAAAATCCTTGGTCCTCTGAAAACATGAGCCAAGATCCAAAAATCCTAGGCCTCTGAAAACATGAGCCAGGATCCAGAACCTTAGGTTCTCTGAAAACATGAGCCAAAGACCCAAAATCCTAGGTCTCTGAAAACATGAGCCAGGATCAAAAACCTTTGGTCATCTGAAAATATGAGCCAAAGCCCCAAAAATCCTTGGTCCTCTGAAAACATGAGCCAAGATCCAAAAATCCTAGGCCTCTGAAAACGTGAGCCAGGATCCAAAACCCTTAGTCCTCTGAAAACATGAGCTAAGCCCCAAAATCCTAGGCCTCTGAAGACATGAGCCAGGATCTAGAACCTTTTGTCCTTTGAAAACATGAGCCAAAGCCCCAAAATCCTAGCTCTTTGAAAACATGAGCCAGGATCCAGAACCTTTGGTCCTTTGAAAATATGAGCCAAAGCCCCAAAAATCCTTGGTCCTCTGAAAACATGAGCCAAGATCCAAAAATCCTAGGCCTCTGAAAACATGAGCCAGGATCCAGAACCTTAGGTTCTCTGAAAACATGAGCCAAGATCCAAAAATCCTAGGCCTCTGAAATCATGAGCCAGGATCCAGAACTTTTGGTCCTCTGAAAACACGAGCCAAAGCCCAAAAAACCGATGGTCCTTTGAAAACATCAGCAAAGATCCAAAAATCCTAAGCCTCTGAAAACATGAGTCACGATCCAGAACCTTTGGTCCTCTGAAAATATGAGCCAAAGCCCCAAAAATCCTTGGTCCTCTGAAAACATGAGCCAAGATCCAAAAATCCTAGGCCTTTGAAAACATGTGCCAGGATCCAGAACCTTTGGTCTTCTGAAAACATAAGCCAAAGCCCCAAAAAACCCTTGGTTCTCTGAAAACATTAGCCAAGATCCAAAAATCATAGGGATTTGAAAACATGAGTCAGGATCCAAAACCCTTGGTCCTCTGAAAACATAAGCCAAGCCTTAAAATCCTAGGCCTCTGAAAACATGAGCCAGGATCCAGAACTTTTGGTCCTCTGAAAACATGAGCCAAAGCCCAAAAAACCCATGGTCCTTTGAAAACATCAGCAAAGATCCAAAAATCCTAAGCCTCTGAAAACATGAGCAAGGATCCAGAACGTTTGGTCCTCTGAAAATATGAGCCAAAGCCCCAAAAATCCTTGGTCCTCTGAAAACATGAGCCAGGATCCAGAACCTTTGGTTCTCTGAAAACATGAGCCAAAGCCCCAAAATCCTAGGTCTCTGAAAACATGAGCCAGGATCCAGAAACTTTGGTCCTCTGAAAGTATGAGCCAAAGCCCCAAAAATCCTTGGTCCTCTGAAAACATGAGCCAAGATCCAAAAATCCTAGGCCTCTGAAAACATGAGCCAGGATCCAGAACTTTTGGTCCTCTGAAAACATGAGCCAAAGCCCAAAAAACCCATGGTCCTTTGAAAACATCAGCAAAGATCCAAAAATCCTAAGCCTCTGAAAACATGAGCCAGGATCCAGAACCTTTGATCCTCTGAAAATATGAGCCAAAGCCCCAAAAATCCTTGGTCCTCTGAAAACATGAGCCAAGATCCAAAAATCCTAGGCCTTTGAAAACATGAGCTAGGATCCGAAACCTTTGGTCCTTTGAAAACATGAGCCAAAGCCCAAAAAACCCTTGCTCCTCTGAAAACATGAGCCAAGATCCAAAAATCCTAGGACTATGAAAACATGAGCCAGGATCTAGAACCTTTGGTTCTCTAAAAATATGTGCCAAAGCCCCAAAATCCTAGGTCCCTGAAAACATGAGCCAGGATCCAGAACCTTTGGTCCTCTAAAAATATGAGCCAAAGCCCCAAAAATCCTTGGTCCTCTGAAAACATGAGCCAAGATCCAAAAATCCTAGGCCTCTGAAAACATGAGCCAGGATCCAGAACCATTGGTCCTCCGAAAACATGACCCAAAGCCCAAATAACACTTGGTCCTCTGAAAACATGAGCCAAGATCCAGAAATTCTCGGCCTCTGAAAACATGAGCCAAGATCCAGAACCTTTGGTCCTCTGAAAACATGAGCCAGGATCCAGAACCTTTGGTGCTCTGAAAATATGAGCCAAAGCCCCAAAAATCCTTGGTCCTCTAAAAACATGAGCCAAGATCAAAAAATCCTAGGACTTTGAAAATATGAGCCAGGATCCAAAACCTTTGGTCCTCTGAAAACATGAGCCAAAGCCCAAAAAACCCTTGGTCCTCTGAAAATATGAGCCAAGCCCCAAAATCCTAGGCCTCTGAAAACATGAGCCAGGATGCAGAACCTTAGGTTCTCTGAAAACATGAGCCAAAGCCCCAAAATCCAAGGTCTCTAAAAACATGAGCCAGGATCCAGAACCTTTGGTCCTCTGAAAATATGAGCCAAAACCCCAAAAATCCTTGGTCCTCTGAAAACATGAGCCAAGATCCAAAAATCCTAAGCCTGTGAAAACATGAGCTAGGATCCAAAACCTTTGGTCCTCTGAAAACATGAGCCAAAGCCCCAAAATCATAGGTCTCTGAAAACATGAGCCAGGATCCAGAACCTTTTGCCCTCTGAAAATATAAGCCAAAGCCCCAAAAATCATTGGTCCTCTGAAAACATGAGCCAAGATCCAAAAATCATAGGGATCTGAAAACATGAGCCAGGATACAAAACCATTGGTCCTCTGAAAACATGAGCCAAGATCCAAAAATCATAGGGATCTGAAAACATGAGCCAGGATACAAAACCATTGGTCCTCTGAAAACATGAGCCAAGCCCCAAAATCCTAGGACTATGAAAACATGAGCCAGGATCCAGAACCTTTGGTTCTCTAAAAGTATGAGCCAAAGCCCCAAAATCCTAGGTCCCTGAAAACATGAGCCAGGATCCAGAACCTTTGGTCCTCTAAAAATATGAGCCAAAGCCCCAAAAATCCTTGGTCCTCTGAAAATATGAGCCAAGATCCAAAAATCCTAGGCCTCTGAAAACATGAGCCAGGATCCAAAACCCTTGGTCCTCTGAAAACATGAGCCAAGCCCCAAAATCCTAGGACTATGAAAACATGAGCCAGGATCCAAAACCCTTGGTCCTCTGAAAACATGAGCCAAGCCCAAAAATCCTAGGCCTCTGAAAACATGAGCCGGGATCCAGAACCTTTGGTCCTCTGAAAACATGAGCCAAAGCCCCAAAAAACCCTTGGTCCTCTGAAAACATGAGCCAAGATCCAAAAATCATAGGGATCTGAAAACGTGAGCCAGGATCCAAAACCCTTGGTCCTCTGAAAACATAAGCCAAGCCCCAAAATCCTAGGCCTCTGAAAACATGAGCCAGGATCCAGAACCTTTGGTTCTCTGAAAACATGAGCCAAAGTCCCAAAATCCGAGGTCTCTGAAAACATGAGCCAGGATCCAGAACCTTTGGTCATCTGAAAATATGAGCCAAAGCCCCAAAAATCCTTGGTCCTCTGAAAACATGAGCCAAGATCCAAAAATCGTAGGCCTCTGAAAACATGAGCCAGGATCCAAAACCCTTGGTCCTCTGAAAACATGAGCCAAGCCCCAAAATCCTAGGACTATGAAAACATGAGCCAGGATCCAGAACCTTTGGTTCTCTAAAAGTATGAGCCAAAGCCCCAAAATCCTAGGTCCCTAAAAACATGAGCCAGGATCCAGAACCTTTGGTCCTCTAAAAATATGAGCCAAAGCCCCAAAAATCGTTGGTCCTCTAAAAACATGAGCCAAGATCCAAAAATCCTAGGCCTTTGAAAACATGAGCCAAGATCCAGAACATTTGGTCCTCTGAAAACATGAGCCAAAGCCCAAAAAACCCTTGGTCCTCTGAAAACATGAAACCAAGCCCCAAAATCCTAAGCCTCTTAAAACATGAGCCAAAGGCCAAAAAACCCTTGGTCGTCTGAAAACATGAGCCAAGATCCAAAAATCCTTTGCCTCTGAAAACATGAGCCAGGATCCTGAACCTTTGGTCCTCTGAAAACATGAGCCAAAGCCCAAAAAATCCTTGGTCCTTTGAAAACATGAGCCAAGATCCAAAAATTCTCGGCCTCTGAAAACATGAGCTAGGATCCAGAACTTTTGGTCGTCTGAAAACTTGAGCCAAAGCCCCAAAATCCTAGGCCTCTAAAAACAGGAGCTAGGATCCAGAACCTTTGGTCCTCTGAAAACATGAGCCAAAGCCCAAAAAACCCTTGATCCTTTGAAAACATGAGCCGAAGCCCAAAAATCCCTTGATCCTCTGAAAACATGAGCCAAGATCCAAAATTCCTAGGTCCCTGAAAACATGTGCCAGGATCCAGAACCTTTGATCCTCTGAAAACATAAGCCAAAGCCCAAAAATCCTTGGTCCTCTGAAAACATGAACCAGGATCCGTCGTCCTTCAGGTAAGCATATCTTGTACTCATTCAAAAAAAAAAAAAAAATTGCATGCATGAACTACGTTTGGACTTGATTCCCCCACCAAGAGGTACGTAGGCAATCTCCCTCGAGATTTGGTCCACCGAACTTGGCTTGCTCCTCACTCCCACCAATCTTTCCATTTAATGCACCATATTTCCCCCATGGCTAAAATGAGGACTAGGTTCATGATTCTTTGTCAACCCTCATTAAATGGCATTCCATTCATATTTTCTCCACCACTACTATATAAACCCCCCCTCTCCTTCATTCCAGGACACAGAAAAAACCCCCTCTCTTCTCCTCTCTTGAGTTCTAATGAAGTTTAGTAGTCTTGTCATATCTTAGTCTTCCTGAGACTCAAGGTATTGAGTGAGACTCACTCTTCATCTCCTAACTCTTCTTTTCCTCCACCCTTAGGACCTTTGTCAAAAGTCTCCTCCTCCACCGTATGGATATTGCATGAAGGTATAATTCATTTCCTTAACTTGTTTTTTTGTGTTGCCATGATGGGAATTTAGGATTAAAGCATGATAGTAATTATTTAAATTCTCTTGAATATCTTTGAATGTTCTTATATGTTCTTCACATGTTTTTGATTTTTCATCACATGTTCATGCATAAACACTAGTTTTGATCTTAAATCCACATCAAAAATATGAAAAATATGTTTGTTTAATCATTCTTTCAAATCCTTGAATCTAGGTTATCACCATCCACACACATTCACTAGAATTTATTTTTCAATCCAAATGCAATGCTAAATAAATATAATTAGGGTTAATAACATGCACACACATTAAATTCAACATGTAAATTGATTGACATATTGGATGATATGATATGAATGTTGGCCACCATAGTCTAGAAGACCGGTTTCACCGGGCAAGGTGGGTGCCTAACACCTTCCCACCTTGTAACATAGCCTCCGAACTTAGATCAAGGGTTAGTAGATCAAATGCTTATCCATGTAATTTTTCAATTTCCAGATTGTAACTAGGAAATAAAGCCATGTACTTTATCTTAGATTGTATCTAGGACCAAAGCCATGTAATTTTCCTATGTTCAATGTAAATTAAATTTCAAATTAATAAAATGAGGAATTTTTCAATGATGGTTTTCTTGTTTTTCCAATAATTAAATAAGTGGCGACTCCATTGTAAAACCTCTATCTAAGGGGGAAAATATAATCAGTCGAACCTCCATTTTGAGAGGTAATAATACATCTCCACCCATTCACGTGGGTTTGGTCCAACATCCTATAAAAAAGGAGGCCAGGGGCGTGGTCTCTCACACCTTGGGTCTTAGAATTCAGCATCATTGGGGAATGGGGGCTCGTGTCATAAATGGTACAAAATGCGGTGTCTATAGTGCTGTTGCATCTACACTCCATAGGAGACTCAAGTTCATCTCCTAAAATCAGTTGATCACTATTATGGCTAAAGAGCCCATGACTATCTTCTAGAAGACATCTATCCCCTATATCGATTCCAACGCTTTTCTAGAAGCGTCTTTCCATGATTCACGATACTTCAGAGCCTGATTCTAGCTGGCTCGCAGCAACTCTAATGGCTACTAAGGAAATGCTCAAGTTTGGATACCAACTAGGCCAAGGCCTTGGAACTGTAGGACGTGGGTTCCTTGCTCTCATTGAACTCTCAGATAACAAAGGAAGATCCAGTTTGGGGTACGAACCCACTCATGAAGAACTCTTATAAGCTTCTAGAGACAAGAAGAGGAAATGCGCCACTTTAGGGATGCCTATTCCCCATATTAGAACCACTTTTCCAACTCCAGCCGAGGTCATTATGCCAGATTTGTTCAAGGAATTAGAAGATGAGGAGCCTGATCTGGCTTGCATTATTCGACTCTTTCCTAAAGATTTCTCTGTGAACGCTATCATATTTCCTCTATTATCAGAATAAGGATGCTAGGCGAGATGGTAGGCCTTTGGACCATCGAGCCTTGCTTTGTGGTTACACTAGCTAAGTAAGGAGAATTCCATCATCAAGTGATTAGGCCTCCCAATCACCTGAAAGGGTTGGAATAGTATATCTAGTTTGTTTTGCATGCTTATGTCATTTCTTGCTTTATTTGTATTCCCCGTTCATTTCCCCATTTTTGTTTTCCCAAAAAAACAAAAAAAAAACATTTCCCTTTTATCGTTATCAGGCATGAACTTTATTTTCCCCCTACACATAATCCATTAATGAAATATTCAGCGTATAATTCAGGAAATTCTTGCTTCTCTCTTATTTGCTTTCCTATGAATATGTGTGTGCAAATTATCTTATGTTTCTCTATTTATGTTCCGCTTTATAGGATCTATTTAGAGTACCAAGTGGGTACATCATCCCTTTGCCATGACGAGGGTGTAGATGATGTGAATGAGACAATATAGTTGGATCATGATGTTAAAGGAATGGAAGAGGTCCTGAACTTACCTCGAGACATCTTAGAAGCTCTGAACAAAGAGAGCGAAGGGTCCAAGCCTAATATAGAATGATAGGCTAGACAAGTGAAATTAATTATATTCAATTACATGCAATAAGTGTGGTAGCACAAATAAATCACCAACTAAGTTAAATGCAATGGAAAATAAATTTGACATAGGTGATTTGTTTATGAATAGCGAAAACCACCAAGGCAAAACCCCATCGGGTGAATTTAAGTTCACCACTCTCGAGAATCCACTATTATAAAAAAAAGCAGTCACAAGTAAAAGGAATCCCAGTACCTAATACCAACCTACAGTTGAACTTTTACCCCAATATCCAATTGGATTTGTGATGTAGCATAATCTCTCTTTTCAATGCATGAATCCTAATACGTGACTAACCAATGATGCATGGAGCCCAGTATGTGACTAACACACCAACTTAAGAAAGATGTTGGCTACAAAGTTTTTCAGTTCATCTAACAATGAAGACCAGAAAGCTCCTTGATCACAAAACCCTTGACACAAAGACGCAATAACTTCTAGAGAGAATATGACGAACTAGGGCAAATTCTGTCTCCAGTCACAATTTTCATGCACAATGACTTTGCATTAAGTTGCATCACCTTGCATTACCTTTGACGGCTCTTAAAATAATCCTTATATATGTCTAGGTTTGTGAGAAAGGAAACCCTACATAAATACACATGGATATGTTCGAAATCAGATTTGGAAATTTGAATTTCGTAATTCTCAATAGATACAGCTTCTGTCGAGCATTAGCATTAAACCTCGATAGATATGTATTAGAAAAATACATGTTTGTATCGCGTACAAAAAATATGCAACGGAAAAATAGTGGATCTACTTCATTTGCAATTGATAACATGTACTATATAAATTTCAGAATATAGGAACAAGAGAGTGTACCTTGGTGCTGTCATGCTCCAAACCCCAAAAGGTCTATAGCTTGAGAAAGACATTTCAAAGTACCTGTTGATTTTTCCTTTTTGACAATCCAATCCACATAAATCATATCAAGTACCAACATCAAGAATTATCATAATAATTCCATTGAATATACTCTCAAAATAAGTCAGAGCTCTAAGCAGTAATTACAAGGACCATTGGCCACAAAAAAAAAAAAAAAAATAGAAGTCTGAATAAATAATTACATAACATTAGCTTGTCCCATCAGTGGGAATAAAGTCACAACTACTATAATATACAAATGAATGAGTCAAGCCTATTCTAAGATGTACATCATTTAATATCTCCATTACAAAAGTTCATCCTCCATCAGTTGTTAGTCTAACTACTGTTAGCCACCAAAAAGTTGTCTCAAAAGATTGTTACCTACTCTAAAAAATTTATAAAATAATGGAATGAGACAGAGCCCAGTAAGTAGCATAATTAATGGGGGTGAGGGAAATGCAAGTTCCACTTTCAATAATAGTGATATGATATGACAAAAATTATTGAATAATGAAACACAAAGTTTCTCAAAGTAAATATCTTGAAACTATATACTATAATCTGTGAGCACCAATAATATAATTTCCAAAGCCATAGTATCTAACATAAGGTAAATTATCACAAATATACCATACTACCACATAGACTGGTCGAGGGATCCACCCATTCACAACTGGCATGATATTGTCCCCTTTGGTATGCAGACTCTTGGCCCTATGGACAGCAGCTTCACCCATACCCTCAAGGATTTTCTCTCCCACCATGGGCAGTAGAAAGAGCGCATTAAGTTGGACCTCTTTTGCATGTGGTCTTTTGGCCCTATGGGTAGCAGCCTCAACCACACATAATCATGAAACATCTTTCCTCCCATGGGCAGCAGGGAAGAATGTGTCATCCAAAGTGAAAGGGCACTGACCTGGATTTTATTCCATTATCACAAAGACTACAGAGATCAAATTGGGTGATCATCAGGAAATCACACATGACATGGTGTTAAAACCACATAAAACTCACAGGTTACATATACTTTGAAACACATAGATTATGTCTAGGTAATTTCAGAAAAACCTTAAATAATCTAACTTCCACAAAGTTTGTAAGGTTTTCAACTTCATTCTTGTCAAGAGATTTTCTATCAATTTCCCACATAACAAGACAAGATAAGCATCTTTAAATTTTATAATATACCATAAAATCCATGATTTCCTTATCAAAGATTAAATAAAAGATGCTCATATTTCCGTATTAACAATTCATGCATTTCCATAGGTAGTTTCCAAAAGTGTGCCTAACCTATAAACATCATTTATGCAACATGTTTATTTTTCAAAAATCCCATTAAAAAGCTACTTACCTCGCAACCGCAGAAGCCTAATTCTCCATGCTCCAAGGAGATTAGCTAGAACCTAAACAATATCAAGTAAACCTATCATAATAAGCATAGAGCTTGAAATTGTATCTAGCTACAATTTAGGAATTGCCAAATGAGCAATTAATTAGGCAAGCCTAGTATTTAACCTCATCAATAGGTTACTAATATATTCCACTTCCAAAGTTTCTCAAAAAATTGCTCCACAAGGCATATCCTCCGAGACAAGAAAATTAGAACTTCAACTAACTCCAAATAAACCCAATGGCAATGGAAAAATTAGATTTACTAACCATCACATGTTATAACTCAAAACCTCTAAATTTTCCACCATACATAAACCCTAAGTAGTCATCACTAGCACAAATCATAAATCCACTCATCAAATAATTCCACCAATGCAAGAGCCATACATAAAAACACATAAATATCACTTCCAATGCTCATAAATTACATGGGTATCATTATTAAAGCTTAGCTAAAAATATAACCTCAAGCAGAATATTATATCCACCAGAAAGAATAGAAAATTTTACCTCAAATGATGATGATGCTTAGGGATTCCTAAGGATTTTTCCGGTGGTCTTGCCAGAAAAAAAATGATGATGAAAATGGTGGTGGTGGTGGTGTGGAAGTACTGGTGAGAGATGATATAAGAGTAGAGAGCAGTGTGTTTAAGTGAAAAGAAAAGAAAAAGGAACAAATGAGAGATATGGTTGGACATGAGAGGGTGAGATGGATTAAAATGAGTGGTGGGTAGTGGGATTAGGTGGGGCACGTGGGAACTTAAAGAAATCTGATCTTTACTTTCCTTTTTTTTTTTTTTTCACTGACTAGGATGTTACAGGTGTGATGAAATTCAAAACCTAATATTAGAAGTACTTGGGAACACTTTTAAACTTCACTCCAATTCCACTTGTGCCCAAGAAATGTGGTCTCGCAATTAGTTTATATGTATGTGTTCAAGGGGGAATAAAATAGTGGCTTACACTCACATACATACCATTCATTCTATTACAAAATTCTGTATGTTTCTCTCCTTATAACTGATTATCTAATTGGGCTAGCCTTTTAGGCCATTCTAATTGGGTTTTAGTATGTGGCTTGGAGTGGGACCAAAAGGGAACAAATAAGACACTAGTTCCAATAGGTTTTGGGCTTTTCTATCAACTCTTGACAAGCCCAAAATTACTATTAATCTATATATATGTATAAAATCGAAGCCTCTAAAACTCCCACAATTTTTCACATCATCATTTTAATTTATAAAAAAAAATTTGATTTTTAAAATTAAATAGTGAGAAAGTCTTAACAGAATTTTAATTTTTAAAACTAAATAGTGAGAGAGTCCTAACAGGAGTCTCTTATATATATAGATAATAGACAAAATCTTTGAAAACCCTAAGCAACCTCCTTTGGCGATGGAATAATACTTTACATTATATAGTATAACTACAAGTATTGTAGTAAGTTTGCTAACTTTTTGTGTGGTTCAAAGATGCTATATTCTATATTAATTTAGATTATATAACCTTAAGCTTTACATTACGGAGACATATGTTGGGTTGTCTCACATCAGAAGTAGCTTATTGCATTTGTTGTACAAGTTTTCAATTCCTTTTGTGTGGATATTTTTTCACAGCTGTGGAGTAAGGTCTATGCACTGTATGTTATCTTATGTTTTCTCTTATGGTGTCATGCTTCTTTGTTTATTAATTAAAGATTATGTTGGAAGCCTATATTATTTGCACCTTCAAAGTGTTCGGCAATGTTTGAACCAATTTTTTCATCAATTAGGAAGAAAATCTTTCCATCCTTACTGAAATTGTCTCACAATAATGACTATTTTTTTGTTTTGTTTTGTTTTTATAATTTGTAGGTTCTGAATCTTTTGATTTTTAATTTTATTGTCTTTTGAAAGTTTGACCATCTAAATTTTTGGGTTCAATTTTTTGCAATATTTGAAACAGTTTGGCAAATTTCAACTGTTATAACTATGGATTATTCTATTGAAGTTAACCTATCTTTCTCTTATATTTCTCTATTTGGTAGTCATGTATATTTTGTTTTATTTCAATAATTTCTAGGCAGTGCCAGTAAAGTTTCTGATATATATATATATATATATATTTTTTTTTTTCCTTTCAGAAGTTTTAACAGAAGTTTAGATCTCACTCCTAATATATCAAAGCAACCTACACTTCATGATCATGTCCATTATTCTCTCAGGATTAAGAGTTCATGTATATAGAAGTTGTTAGGAGAATAATAAATCTCACGGTAGTCCAATTCAATATGCCTTAACTCTTAAAACATATCAACATATCAATTAGAAGTCTCCACTTCCATGATCAAGACAAAACATCTTAGTTAATATGTTATAGTTTTCGCAGATAAAATGCCAAATTTCATCACCGACTACGAACAAAAATTCTGAGTTTACAAAGAACTTGTTACTTATATTTTTTGTAACTAAATCACATAAATCACATACTATGCATCTTATGGACTGTATGATAATGTCCAAATATTCATGTTACCATTATTTTAGATAATAATAAAACAACTTTATTAATTACAACATTAAGTCATACATAATGTCATACATAGCATCATACAATAGGATTTGAGGGCACTAATCTTAACAATCTCCCACTTGCCCTAAAGACTATTTTGCACTAATCTAACTCCAGTCCCTCCAAATGTGACTCAAAAGTCCTTTGGGGCAAGGTTTTGGTAAAGGGATTTGCTAGATTATTTGCACTATCTATCTTTGCTACTACTACATCTCCTCCAGCAACAATGTCTCGAATGATGTTGTACTTTCTCTCAATGTGCTTTCCTTTCTTGTGATTCCTTGGATCTTTGGATTGCACAACTGTTCCACTATTGTCACAAAATAATGTGATAGGAACTTGCTACTATCTCACAACACCAAGATTAGAAAGGAATTTCTTGAGCCAAATAGCTTCCTTTGCCGCTTCACAAGCAGCAACATATTCAGCTTCCATGGTGGAGTCAGCAACACAAGATTGCTTAACACTCTTCCAACTTATGGCTCCACCTTCCAAGATAAATACACAACCATAAGTGGACTTTCTAAAATCAAGATCTAATTGAAAATATGAATTTGTATAGCCAATAGGTATCAAATCCCACACCGGTAAACAAGCATATAATTTCTTATTCTCCATAGATACTTGAGGATATACTTTACAGCTTGCCAATGTTTTGGTCCTGGATTTGATTGATATCGACTAACCATGCCAACTGAATAATAGATATCTGGTCTAGTACAAAGCATGGCATACATGAGACTTCCCACTGTAGAAGCATAAGGAACTTGTCTCATCATATTTTCTTCCTCAAGAGTCTTAGGCCTTTGGTCATCAGACACAGGAACTCCATGTCTAAAAGGAAGCAATCATTTCTTGGAGTTTTGCATGCTAAACCGTTCTAGAACCATATCTATATACCCAGCTTGTGACAAGCCTAACATCTTATTCTTACGATCTTGCTAAAGCTTGATCCCTAGAATGAAGTTAACTTCGCCCAAGTCCTTCATATCAAATTGGCTTGACAACCAAACCTTTATTGATGACATTACCCCTACATAATTTCCAATGAGTAGAATATCATCAACATAAAGCACTAGGTACCACTTTAAATTGATGTCTTTTGTACATACATGTGTAGGAGGCAAAAATTTGTCAAGCCAATTACAAAATGCCACATCAAAATTTAGTGGCAAATTCCAAGTTAATGTCATTAAATCAATTAAATTAGATGACGACATGTGTCATCTAAATTGGCATCACATTGGCATATCAAAATTTGCCACGTGTCATTTGGCCCATAGGATAAAGATAAATTTCTTATTCAAAATTTATGGATAATTATCTTTATAAATAAATAAAAGAAAGATAAATTTTCTATTCAAAATTGATAGATAATTATCTTTATTAAAATAAATTAAATAGAGATAATTATTTATCTTTATTGATTATTATCTTTATCAAAATATGATATTTATCAAAATAGATAAATAGAGATAATTATCTCTAAGAAGAATTTTGGCCAATCAAAAGTCTACTAAATACTTTCAAGTATATCAATTCAAAGTGGAGCTTATCCTCTAAAATCACTATAAATAGAGGACATCCCCTCTCATTTTTGGAGAACAAGTTTTCAAGAGGCCAAAGCTCTGGAGAAATTCTGTCTCAAGAAACTTTGAAGAACTTGAAGAACATTCGAAGAACTTGAAGAACTTGAAGGACAATAAATCTCTAATAAGCTCGAAGCTAGAGATTTATTGTGAAGACCGATCAATCCATCTTTCAATTAAAGTCAAGAAGATTCTTGTTCGAGTCAAATTCAATGAAGATAGAATCAGAGGATACTCTTTTGTAAAAGAATCAAAATAGAGATTGTACTCATTATACATCAATACAAATTATTATTTGCAAACCATATTTCTTTTCAATTGTTTGATTTTCTACAATTAAAAAAAATTTGTGTTTACAAATTTTTGGCACGCCCAGTGGGACCATCTCTACCTCTCATCTCTTCTTCATCAAATTGTCACACCTTGTGAAGCCCTATGGCTTCAAAGAAGACTCAAATCAACAACCCTCTTTTTGGAACAAGTGAAGTCGATCCTACAATGGATTCAAACTCTTCATCCAGTTCTGACGCTTCCTATGCTGGACCTATGACAAGGAGAAGAAAAAAAGACCTTGCAGAGGTTTATGCTCAAGCAACATCCATTCCCCAGCCCTCACTTGTTCTCAACACTTCTAAAGTTCAAAAGTCACGAACAACTTCACCTACACAGGGGGCAAGCAAAGATGTAGCTGGTCTTGTCAAAGAAATGTTATCTCAGCCAGCTTTGTCTCAAACTTCGGAATCAATCCAAGAGGTTCCAATAGCTGAAGAAGAAAACAAGTCACTTGATGGCTCTGAGTTCTCCTTTTCAGAAAATATTCATACTGCAAATCTTAGGGACTTTCCTCGCTCTGTTAGCTCATTTGCCATGCCAGTCATGATGACTAACACAACATCTCTGGAGGAACAAGTCTCGACTATAGCTCAGACTTTAGAGGAATTAATGAAGTCTATGAAAGAAAGGGAAGCATTGAGAGACGCACAAATAACTCTCCTAATGGATAAAATGGGGAATACATCTGGGCTGAATCGTGAGGATGAAGGCTCCAGGCCGAAACAAACCCATAATGACAAACCCGAGAGTTCAACAAAGGATCTCAATTTCTCTACAGAGGGGTCTATCTCTCCTGACCAGCTCAAGGAGTTAATCAAGGAATCTATCAAAGACCAAGTTGGGGGTGGAAGTCAGACATCCATTGCCTACGCTAAACCTTACACTCAAAGGATAGATCTCTTAAGGATGCCTCAAAACTATCAGCCACCGAAGTTCCAACAATTTGAGGGTAAAGGCAATCCAAGGCAACATGTAGCTCACTTTGTGGAAACTTGTAACAATGCTGGAACTTATGGGGATCTCATGGTCAAGCAATTTGTTCGCTCTTTGAAGGGAAATGCGTTTGATTGGTATACCGATCTAGCACCTGGCTCCGTTGATAGTTGGAATCAAATGGAGCAAGAATTCCTAAACCGTTTCTATAGTACTCGACGTACTGTTAGCATGATAGAACTCACCAATTCAAAGCAGTGGAAAGAAGAGCCTGTCATTGATTACATTCAACGATGGAGAAATCTTAGTCTCAACTGCAAGGATCAATTGTCTGAAGCGTCTGCAATCGAGATGTGCATTCAAGGAATGAATTGGGCTATAAGCTATATTCTTCAAGGAATAAAGCCTAAAACATTTGAAGAATTAGCAACACGTGCTCATGACATGGAGCTTAGCATTGCTTCCAATGGTCGCCAAGGTCCCCCTGTTCAAGAACCTCGCAAGGGGAGAGAAGGGCAAGATACTCGCAAAGGGGGAAAATTCCCTCCTAAACCGGAAAACAAGCAGTCTTTAACTGTAACTACTACTCCTCTTAAAGTTTCAGTTAAGCCTAAGATGAAAGAACAAATGCCTGATTTCATTCAAGATAAGGGAAGAAGAAGACTGACATTACAAGAGATGCAAGAGAAGCAATATCCATTCCCTGATTCTGATATCTCCGAGATGTTAGATTATTTACTTAAATTGAAGTTGATTGAGTTACCAGAGATGAAACGGCATGAAGAAGCTGACCAAACAAATAACCCTAAGTATTGAAAGTATCATCGCCTCATAGGCCACCCTATAGAGCGATGCTTTGTGTTGAAAGACAAAATTATAGAGCTAGCCCACCAAGGAAAGATCACATTTGATGATGAAGCTGTGACTTCTAATCTTGTCATGGTGACCTCAACAACCACTTCTACTTTTCTCACTATTCAATTTGGTTCATTTAAGCCTATTGAAGTGAAAGTACCTTTCTCCACAGTGCCTATTCCTGAAGATTATATCTTTTCATCTTTTACATGTTATCAAGTAAGTGGCGAAGAAGAATCTTCAGATAGTGAGGAGGAGATAGAACGAGCTATCATGTATAAGGCATACTGGTCTTCAATCATTTTTACTGATGATGATCGTTTGTTGGGCTCAAAGATTCACAATCGCCCTTTGTTTGTAACTGGGTACATTCGAGAACAACGAGTCAATCATATCCTTATTGATGGTGGATCTGCAGTTAATATCCTCCCACTCAAAATATTGAACGAACTTGGAATCTCCTTAGATGAGCTACTACCTAGTAGATTGATGATTCAAGGCCTTAATCAGGGTGGACAAAGAGCTATTGGGAAGATTAGGCTTCATATGCTCATTGGTGAAATGGAATCAAGCGCACTCTTTCATGTCATTGATGCCAAAACCACTTACAAACTGCTTATTGGAAGACCATGGTTGCGTGAGTATGGTGTTGTGCCGTCTACGTATCACCAATGCCTTAAATATTTCCAAGATGGACAAGTCAAGAAGATAGTAGCTGATGACAAGCCCTTTACTGTAGTTAAGTCACACTTCGCTGATGCAAAATTCTACTTAGAAGATGATATAGTAGAAGAAACCCAAGTCGTGGCTCCACCATCTAGCAAAGAAGAAAAGCCCCACTCCAAAGCTCCAAGGATTGATTTTTCAATTGTGGAGAAGCAAACCAAGCAAACCAAGACTTCTATGGAAGAGAAGAAGCATCATACTTCAAAAGTAACTAGAGTAGCCCCTGTACTACACTATGTTCCAGTCGCCAAAAGAAAAGAAGGCCAATCCCCATTTTCAGGAGATAAGGAGTCAATATCAAAGGATCTGCAAGGACTAAACTTGCCAATTACCAAAGTCACAAAACCAAGATCCTCAAGTCAACCATTGAAAGGGTTTACAAGACCATCCCAAGAACCAATTGTTGAACATGGCACTTTGCCTACCAAAAGAACCGAAGAGGGTTTTGACCCCAATGCGTATAGACTCATGGCTAAAGCTGGCTATAACCATGAGAAGCCAAATGGTTTGGGTAAGCTCATCCCTGAAGCCTCTAGAAAAGAAGGACAAAAGACATTGAAAGCCAAGGGTGTTGGGGCAACAAGTTCTAAGGCTAGAGTTGGATACATTCCACCAACTCCCATTCATATCCCTATTCGGAAAGCTAGTGTTTTGATGATTTCAACAGATGATAAAGAAGAAGAACAATTTTCAAAACCATCAAAGAAGCCATCTGTTTTTGATCGCATTAGCCAACCCACTCCCCATATCTCAGTCTTCGACAGGTTGGGGACGCAAGAAGATGATAACTTTGTTAATGGCACTCGAAGCTCTGTTCTTACAAGACTTAGTCGTTCAACTTTTTCTCAAAATGGCACTCGAAGTTCTGCTCTTACAAGACTTAGTTATGCAGCTTCTTCTCAACTTTTAAAGGATGAGAAGTTAAGACAAAAGCAAAGTAAGATGTCGAATTTATTTCACAGAGATGTAGACGACACACTCGTCATGGATCAAGATTCAAACGAGGTTCGAAGCTTCATTCCATCTCGCATGAAGCGTAGAAGTATTTGGGAAGTAAATACTGGAGAAGCCTTGACTGCAAAAAGGCGTACAATGGTGTCTACAAAACAAAAGGTGGAGGATGAGGTTGTTGCTTCAGTAAATCATATAACAATCACTGAAGTCACAAAGGAGGATTCCCTTATTGAAGACGATGCTGAAGATGCTCCACCTACATTTGAAGAAGGCGTTCGGGCTACAGTTGATGAATTGAAGGAAGTCAACATTGGCACTATTGAAGACCCTAGGCCAATCTTTATAAATGCAAATTTGTCCCTAGAGGAAGAAGATGCTTATGTTGAACTCCTCAAAGAATATAAGGATGTTTTTGCTTGGACATACAAAGAAATGCCAGGTTTAGATCCAAAGGTTGCTATTCACCACTTATCAGTAAGGCATGGGGTGCGACCAACAAAGCAAGCACAGCGTAGGTTCCAGCCTGAGTTAATCCCTCAGATTGAAGGTGAGGTCAACAAACTTATTGAAGCAGGCTTTATTCGTGAAGTCAAGTATCCCACATGGATATCAAACATTGTCCCTGTAAGAAAGAAGAATGGGCAAATTCGTGTGTGCGTCGACTTTCGTGACCTTAATAGGGCATGTCCAAAAGACGAATTTCCTCTTCCTTTAACAGAAATTATGGTTGATGCTACAGTAGGCCATGAAGCTCTTTCATTTATGGATGGGTTCTCTGGTTACAATCAAATTCGCATGGCTCCAAAAGATGAAGAGCTCACCGCTTTTCGTACTCCAAAAGGAATATACTGTTATAAAGTTATGCCTTTCGGATTAAAGAATGCGGGCGCCACCTATCAAAGGGCAATGCAAAGGATATTTGATGACATACTTCACAAGAATGTAGAATGTTATGTTGATGATTTGGTTGTGAAGTCGAAGAAGAGAATGGAACATCTGCAAGACCTTCGTCAAGTCTTTGAGCGACTTCGTAGGTACCAACTTAGAATGAATCCCATGAAGTGTGCATTTGGAGTTACATTCGGAAAATTCCTAGGATTCATAGTTCGATACCAAGGAATTGAAATTGATAGATCGAAGATTGATGCTATTCAAAAAATGCCAGAACCTCGAAATATCCATGAGCTCAAAAGTCTTCAAGGAAAGCTGGCCTACATTAGAAGGTTCATATCCAACTTGGCCGGACGCTGTCAACCCTTCAGTCGCCTTATGAAGAAAGATGTCCCATTCAAGTGGGATGAAGCATGTAGAAATACTTTTGAGAGCATCAAAACATACTTGATGAATCCACCTGTTCTGCGAGCACCCATACAGGGGTGGCCACTTATTCTTTACATAGCAGCACAAGAACGATCTTTAGGAGTACTTCTGGCTCAAGAAAATGAAGAAGGAAAGGAGAATGCTCTCTATTACCTGAGTAGAACCCTAAATGGTGCTGAATTCAATTATTCACCAATTGAAAAGACATGTTTAGCTCTGATGTTTGCCATTCAAAAGTTAAGACATTACCTGCATGCCCATTCAATACGACTCATTTCACGAGCAGATCCCATCAAATATATCATGACTAAGCCAGTTCTCTTAGGAAGGCTAGCAAAATGGGCTCTCTTACTCCAAGAGTTTGAGATAATATATGTGCAACAAAAAGCAATGAAAGGACAAGCTTTGGCCGACTTCCTTGCCGACCATCCTATCCCTGATGATTGGGAGCTGTCAGATGACCTTCCTGATGAAGAAGTAATGGTCATTGAAATTTCACAACCTTAGAAGATGTTCTTTGATGGAGCTGCTCAGCGATGTGGTGCCGGTGCCGGAGTAGTGTTTGTAACTCCAGAAGGGGATATTCTCCCATATTCATTTACTCTTACAGAATGTTGTTCAAACAATGTTGCTGAATATCAAGCACTAATCCTAGGTCTAGAAATGGCAATGGATGCAAAAACAACTCGTTTGGAGGTCTTTGGTGATTCAAAGTTAATCATAAACCAAGTGCTTCTACACTATGATGTGAAGAAGCCGGAATTGATCCCTTATTGCAAATACGCCAAGAAGCTTTTGGGATGGTTTGATCATATTAGTATGACACATATCCCAAGAAATGAGAATAAACAAGCTGATGCCTTGGCAAAATTAGCAACAGCTCTTGCTTTACCAGACCTCGAGATAAAAATTCCAATATGCCAAACATGGGTAATACCTCCAAACTTTGATGAAGATGAGATAGAAGAAGAAGTTAATGCAGTTTCAGTTTTTGAAATAGAAAGAGAAGATTGGCGGCAACCTATCATTGATTATATAGAACATGGAAAATTGCCCAATGACCCTCGACATAGAACGGAAATCCGGCGACGAACTCCACGTTTTGTTTATTACAAAAATACTTTATATCGTCGTTCTTTCGATGGTCTTCTCCTTCGTTGCTTGGATGATGAGGAAGCTGCCAAGGCACTTGAACTCACTCAGGGATTTGTGGTGCTCACCAGTCAGGTCCTAAACTTCATTTTCAAATTAAACGGATGGGTTATTACTGGCCCACTATGGTCAAGGACTGTATGGAGTATGCAAAAAGATGCTCAGCATGTCAATTCCATGCAAACTTCATTCATCAACCTCCAAAACCTCTACATCCTACTGCGGCTTCATGGCCATTTGATGCTTGGGGATTAGACGTAGTTGGGCCATTGACGCCAAAATCCTCTGATGGACACTCGTATATCCTAGCAGCGACAGATTATTTCTCCAAGTGGGCTGAAGCTGCTATATTTTGTGAAGTGAAGAAAGAAACTGTTGTGAACTTCATCAAAAGGAATATCATCTTCAGGTATGGTGTACCCCGTTACATCATCACTGATAATGGGAAGGAATTCTACAACAAGCTGATGGACAAACTTTGCAATGACTTTGGTTTTAAGCAGCATAATTCCTCCATGTATAATGCTCCAGCCAATGGTCTCGCAGAAGCCTTTAACAAAACTCTATGCAATTTGCTCAAGAAAGTTGTAAGGAAGTCGAAAAGAGATTGGCATGAAAGAGCTGAGGAAGCTTTGTGGGCATATCGTACAACATATCGAACACCTACCCAAGCCACGCCCTATTCTCTTGTTTATGGGGTAGAAGCTGTTCTACCACTTGAACGCCAAATTCCTTCATTAAGGATTGCCATTCAAGAAGGTCTTTCTAATGAAGATAATGTTCGTTTATGACTTGAAGAATTAGAAGCTTTAGATGAAAAAAGGCTGGGGGCACAACAACGCCTTGAGTGTTATCAAGCTCGCATTTCTAGGACTTTCGACAAGAAGGTTCGTCCTCGATCTTTCCAGGTTGGAGATTTGGTTCTTGCTGTACGAAGACCCATCATTGTCACCCATCGCACTAAGAACAAGTTTGTTTCAAAATGGGATGGACCATATGTGGTTCAAGAAGCCTATACGAATGGAGCATACAAGTTGGTTGCTGAAGATGGTTTGAGAATTGGCCCTATCAACGGCAAATTCTTGAAACGTTATTATGCCTAAAGATTGAAGCACTCCTTGGTAAGAGCCTAAACTGCCTACCTCAACACTCAAAGGGTAAATGATGTTTTCCCATTACTCTTAAAAGTGTTCTAAAAAATAAAAAAATAAAAAGCCCGCTAGGTTGAAAACCTTTCTATAAGGCGGCCTAGGCAAAAGTTAGGGCACATATAAAAAAAAAAAAAAAGGGCCCGCTAGGTTGAAAACCTTTTTATAAGGCGGCCTAGGCAAAAGTTAGGGCACACAAAAAAAAAAAAAAAAAAAAAAAAAAAAAAAAAAAAAACCTCTACCCCTTTTGAACTACGTGTTGACTTGATCCCCTTTCGGGTACGTAGGCAGCTTGGTATCATTTACTGAGTTCAGTCATATCTTCAAAAAAAAAAAAAATCTCCTCCTGAACTACGTGTTGACTTGATCCCCTTTCGGGTACGTAGGCAGCTTGGTATCATTTACTGAGTTCAGTCACATCTTCAAATAAAATCTCCTCCTGAACTACGTGTTGACTTGATCCCCTTTCGGATACGTAGGCAGCTTGGTATCATTTACTGAGTTCAGTCACATCTTCAAATAAAATCCCCTCCTGAACTACGTATTGACTTGATCCCTTTTCGGGTACGTAGACAACTTGACTTTCTATGCTAAGTTCAGTCACATGTCAAAAAAAAATATATATATATATATATTTGACAAGCATTGAAGCAAGAGCTAGAGAAATAAACAATTCATTAAAAAAAATTGACATGATGAAATTCCTTTATTGTTCACCAAAAAAAAAATAATAAAATAAAATAAGAAGAAGGAAAAGAGAAAAGAAGAAGATGTTTGTAATGATTATCTATTACAAGTCAATATTTCCAATTGTAATTCTCTAACTCATCACGGGTGGTCCTTAATTCTTGTTTTAACAACTCCAAGGATTCAGTGTCTGCATTGCTTAAAGTATGAGAAGTCTCTACGGAAGAAATCTCTTCTCGGATGTTTGAAATGATTACTTTCTGGCTTGATAGCTTTTCGTCATTCTCAAGGGCGGAAACTTCAAGCTCCTTCTTGTGGGTGAATAATCGTTTTAGTTCTTCTTGAAGGTCTGCTATTTTAGAATTAGTGTTCACCAACCCATCCTTAAGTGCCCCACCATGTGCTAATAATTCGCCCTCTACCTTTAGCTGATCATCAAGTTGAATTTTATATTCTGTCAACTTTTTGTCACGCAGCTCAGGCGTCATACACGAGGAAAAGGAAGACTGTAGAGATGTAAAAGTATTGGCCTTGTCAAAATATTCTGCAACTAATGTTTCTAATGGTGAAGGATCAATAGCTTGATTGGTTGTTATGGCTTCAAAAATTTTGTTAGCCCCATCAAGAAGTAAATATGTCTTGTTGAATGGAGTTCTAACAATCTTTTGTTGAAGACTTCTCCAAAGATTCAATGCAAGATCAATGCGGTGCTTCAAAATTTCACAATTAGGATTATATTCAGAAACTTCTAGAGCATAAGACTTAGTTCTTGGAGGAGATCTTGTAACATTCTTCCTAGAATCAGTATTAGCCACCTCACCTATGCTTCTTGGCAATGCAGTAGACGACCGTGGACCAGAAATTGAGCTTTCACTGTCATTTGAGGCCACATCATTATCAATGTCCAGTGGCAAGGTTCGCTGATCGGACTGAAAATAATAATAATAATAATAATACATAAGTTCATAAGGAGTAACTAAAAAAAAAAAGCAAAAAAAAGAGTTAAAGACTAAGCATGAATACTTGAACTTTGTTTCTTGGTGATGTAGCGAGAGATTGTGGATTGGAATTATTCTCAAAAGCCGCCTCATTGTCAACCTCCATGTTCAAAACTTGTTGACCTAACTGCAATCAGATACACATTGGTCATATAAGATATACTTTAGATATACTTTGCATGAACAAAAGGAAAGTTTCTTCTAAAAAAAAAAATGATAAAAAAAAAAAGAGACCTGATCCTTTGCACCCTCAAGGTTTGCAGAAGCACTTGTAATGCCTCTAAGGGAATTTGGGTTGCTAGGTATTGTCAATTTGGGCTTCTTAGCCCGATTCCAATGATGATCACTCTCGTTATCATCACTCATTTCTTCAAGGACTGGATTTGCTCCTCTTTCAAATGCATCATGCACTTCTAAGGATCTTTCAACAGATGGGGTCTTTGGAGGAGGCTTCTTCAATTTAGCTATGACACCTTGAGATTCCTTGGATTGAATATGGGGATTCATAGATTTTGAGATGGTGTTTGCCACATGAACTTTGGGTAATCAAATATCCTTATTATTGTTGCTCTTGACATTGATAGGCTGAACTACCTTACTTTTAGGAGGGGTAGGATGTGCACTTGCAATCAAAATATCTATACCATCATCAAGATACTTCCCATGAATATGATTCCACCACTTTTTGTAGCCACTCGTAGTATGAAGTTTGAAATTAACTAGGGTAGGAGGCACTGGAAAGAATGCTTTGCAACCAGTCTTGTAGAGAGTACATAATCTCCAAAACTCCACAATTTTATCCAAAGTCCCTTGACGAATGTCCTCTTTAATGGTACCTGGAATGTCTTGGCAAAGTCCAAATTGACGGCTAAACCGAAAAGGACTATAAGGTTCTACTATAAGATGACCATCTTGACGCATAGACAGGTAAGAAGAACGGATACTCATAAAATATGACAATGAATTACGAGAAAGTCCTCCATCATCAAGAAAAGTCTCCTCCCTATTCCTGACATACAAATTTGCGTCCCATTGCATAGAAGTACCTTGTATCAACTTCCTTGCTTCATGTTCATCAAAGTGCTTAGCCCCTCCTTCCCCAGAATATACAACCATCTTGGATCCCGGGACATCAATCTCATAATGAGTCTTAAAATAAAGACCTAGCCAGCCATAAATATAATGAACAGGGAAGCAGGCACCCGAACGACTAATCATTGGAGAAGAATGAGCAATCTTGTTTAGTCCTCGGTAGAGACTAACTAGAACCGGTATTGCTAGACAAAAAGGGCGACCTGTTGCCAAAAAGCTTGCAACCTTGAAGGTTCCAGGGCGAATCGTATTAGGATCTTCACTTGGCAAAACAAAGGTGCAAAGCCAACAAGAAAGTAATGCGGCTAAGTAGGTCTCTTCCCATAGCCCATCCTCAATCTTGAGTTCAATAAAAGGTTTTTTTCCACATTTGGACCAGCCTTGAATTTTACTAAGCGAACCATCAGGATTATGAGTCTTAATTGCACGACTTAACCTCTTTGTCCTTCGACTAGGTGGTTTTGGATATTTCATTTCATATCTACACCAAAAGTTGACCCAATCACTCGCCAAAACACGCGGGTCTTCTCCTTCCTTTTTAGAATTAAGGAGATGAAAGGTTGCAAATAGGTGCTCACAACTCTTTGGGATGAACCTCTCTGTCTCATCACTTCCTGTCAACTCCTCGTAGCAAGGGAGAGCTTCATCATAAAGACGACCAAAGATAGGAAGCCCGCTAAGGCGATACAAATCCCAAAGTGAGATGGACATCTCGCCAAGTGATGTGTGAAGGGTGTTGGTTTGTGGACACCATCCTTCGCAAAATGCTCGCATTACATCAGCATTTCGATCATATGTGTACAGAGATGCTGAAACTGCGTCATAAATATGGGCCTTGTTAAGAGTCTGCCTGCTTCTAAAAAGAACATCTTCAGGCCATTCCCAATATAGAGGTATGTAACTCCACTCTCTATTGATCTTGAAAAGAGTGCCCCAACGTGTTCCGCCTGAAATTATACGACGGCCAAGAGTCACTAGATAACGAGACTCTGTAGTGTTCTTGTGAAGAGAGCTATGCAAAGACCACGCTCTAGAGGAGGAATCAAAATTCCGAGAGACATCATAGGTCCACTCAACAATGTCTCTTGAGTCTTTAAGTTCAGGCCACCTTCCCGCAAATCGACCAATAATTGGCCTCTCAACAAGCATTGATATATCTGCTTCCTTAGCGTCATTCGATTCTTTAGTAACAACAAGATACTTCTTGCCGGATGAAGAGAAGTCTTTGAAGAGCACCATGATGATAGGGCGAACCTACAAAAAATGTGCAAAGGAATATAAACTACGGTGCAAAGAAAGTTTAAAAAAAAAAAAAAAAAAAGAGAAGGGGGCATGGACATGCAATAAAAAATTTAAAAAAAAAAAAAAAAAGATAACTAAATAAAGTTATTATATTCTCATATGCAAGTATTGCTCCACTGCAAGATATCAATGGACACACATCCTTGCATAGACAATTTTCATCCTCAAGGTAGCCTTCTTCTTCAATGCAATCTTCATTGACAAAGACGTCTTCGTCTTCAAGGAAGTCTTCGTATCACAGATAGACTTCGTTGTCAAGATTGTCTTCGTTGTCAACAAAGCCTTCGTATCACAGAAGACTTCATTGTCAAGATTGCCTTTGTTGTCAACAAAGCCTTCGTATCACAGACGACTTCGTTGTCAAGCTTGTCTTCGTCCTCAAGGAAGTCTTCGTATCACAGATAGACTTCGTTGTCAAGATTGTCCTCGTTGTCAACAAAGCTTTCGTATCACAGAAGACTTCATTGTCAAGATTGCCTTTGTTGTCAACAAAGCCTTCGTATCATAGAAGACTTCGTTGTTAAGATTGTCCTCGTTATCAACAAAGCCTTCGTATCACAGAAGACTTCATTGTCAAGATTGCCTTTGTTGTCAACAAAGCCTTCGTATCACAGAAGACTTCGTTGTCAAGATTGTCTTCGTCCTCAACAAAGCCTTCGTATCACAAAAGACTTCATTGTCAAGATTGCCTTTGTTGTCAACAAAGCCTTCGTATCACAGAAGACTTTGTTGTCAAGCTTGTCTTCGTCCTCAAGGAAGTCTTCGTATCACAGATAGACTTCGTTGTCAAGATTGTCCTCGTTGTCAACAAAGCCTTCATATCACAGAAGACTTCATTGTCAAGATTGCCTTTGTTGTCAACAAAGCCTTCGTATCACAGAAGACTTCATTGTCAAGATTGCCTTTGTTGTCAACAAAGCCTTCGTATCACAGAAGACTTCGTTGTCAAGATTGTCTTCGTCCTCAACAAAGCCTTTGTATCACAGAAGACTTCATTGTCAAGATTGCCTTTGTTGTCAACAAAGCCTTCGTATCACAGAAGAATTCGTTGTTAAGATTGTCCTCGTTATCAACAAAGCCTTCGTATCACAGAAGACTTCATTGTCAAGATTGCCTTTGTTGTCAACAAAGCCTTCGTATCACAGAAGACTTCGTTGTCAAGATTGTCTTCGTCCTCAACAAAGCCTTCGTATCACAGAAGACTTCATTGTCAAGATTGCCTTTGTTGTCAACAAAGCCTTCGTATCACAGAAGACTTTGTTGTCAAGCTTGTCTTCGTCCTCAAGGAAGTCTTCGTATCACAGATAGACTTCGTTGTCAAGATTGTCCTCGTTGTCAACAAAGCCTTCGTATCACAGAAGACTTCATTGTCAAGATTGCCTTTGTTGTCAACAAAGCCTTCGTATCACAGAAGACTTCGTTGTCAAGATTGTCTTCGTCCTCAACAAAGCCTTCGTATCACAGAAGACTTCATTGTCAAGATTGTCTTCGTCCTCAACAAAGCCTTCGTATCACAGAAGACTTCATTGTCAAGCTTGTCTTCGTCCTCAAAGAAGTCTTCGTATCACAGATAAACTTCGTTGTCAAGATTGTCCTCGTTGTCAACAAAGCCTTCATATCACAGAAGACTTCATTGTCAAGATTGCCTTTGTTGTCAACAAAGCCTTCGTATCACAGATAGACTTCGTTGTCAAGATTGTCCTTGTCTTCAAGATTGTCGTCAAGATCGTTGTCTTGGTAGCTACTTGGCTTGAGGAACAAAATAAACTCTTGCAAGTTCTTCGTAGTGCCACTAAATCATCATATTACCTATTCTAAATGGAGGTGGAACAATACAAAACAAAAAATAGACATGCAAGAAGAGAAATTCACAAGTAAGAAAAGTTTGATCAAGAATGAACCTCCAAAGTTTGTGTGATTCAACTCTTGCAAAACTTAATGTCAAATCCTTAAAGATGGATCTGCTGCATGCAAAGAAAATCGTCAAATAGTGTGGATTGTATGAAAGAACTAGTGTACATTGAATCTATCCAACTAAGTATCATACATATGTGATATTAGATAGGACCACTACGTTGTTCATTATGGCCCACACACTTCGATACTAGTAATTCCTTTGAATCAAAATTGTTGTACCTGATGGAGGGAAAAGTCTCTGCTTCCAGTACTTAGATACTAGTGATTATTACTAGTGGCGTGGATGACTTCGGGGAAGTTGAAATCAAATCTGCACCAGCAAACATGAGTTAATACATTCGAGAGCACATAGAGAAAAGAGAAGAAAAAAAAAAGAATTAAAAAAAAAAAAAAAAAAAAACCATGAATCCGGTTTATAAAGATATAACTATGAAGATAAAATTATGAGAAGAGGAGATTATACCTTGTTACTTGACTGAGAAAGAAGAAGAAAAAAAAAATCTTATGCCTTCTTCAAGAATTGTTTTTGAGATTGCTGACCTTACGCACTATAAAAAAAAATTGTGAATTTTGTGTGGCTGGGGCTATCCTTTTATAGTGCTGGTTAGAGAGAGTTTAATTGCAACTAAAACTCATCTAGTCAAGACTAGATTAACCAGGAAAAGAAGTCAAAATAAAGAAGAATTCTTGTATGAAGGAAGAGTTTAAATGGGAGAAGAACTCTTGAGTTGCGATAAGAAAGAAGTTTTTTACTGAAGTTCAAGTTTAAGCGGGATTCTTTGAAATGTAAGAGTCCAAATCCTTATTCAGATTGGACTTTGAAGCAAAGACTAATAAATACTAATAAATTTCAGATAAACGTACTATCCCATTCAAGAGGAATTCCTTTACCCCGTTATACTAGACATATTATAGAGTTTGAAAATCATGCAACAACTCCTTTAATAATTCATCTTAAGCGTGCTTACATGAAGACATGGCAACTTAGGGAAGTAAAAAATATCCCTTGAGCAAAGAGGCCAAACTCAACTCTTGCATGTCTAGTATATATTGGTGCATGGATACTTCCAGAAGAGCCATAGCTACGAGTTGGGCATTTAAAAAAAAAAAAAATAAATCTAATTGTTTGGATTCAGGGGAAAAGTTTGGATCCTGAAACTAAGAGGATGGTGTATACAAAACACCATGCAAGTCGAGACTCTGCCCATTTTTCACACTCAAAATTGTGGACATGTACAAGTCTCGAGGGGGCATTTGTAGGAGGCAAAAATTTGTCAAGCCAATTACAAAATGCCACATCAAAATTTAGTGGCAAATTCCAAGTTAATGTCATTAAATCAATTAAATTAGATGACGACATGTGTCATCTAAATTGGCATCACATTGGCATATCAAAATTTGTCACGTGTCATTTGGCCCATAGGATAAAGTTAAATTTCTTATTCAAAATTTATGGATAATTATCTTTATAAATAAATAAAATAAAGATAAATTTTCTATTCAAAATTGATAGATAATTATCTTTATTAAAATAAATTAAATAGAGATAATTATTTATCTTTATTGATTATTATCTTTATCAAAATATGATATTTATCAAAATAGATAAATAGAGATAATTATCTCTAAGAAGAATTTTGGCCAATCAAAAGTCTACTAAATACTTTCAAGTATATCAATTCAAAGTGGAGCTTATCATCTAAAATCACTATAAATAGAGGACATCCCCTCTCATTTTTGGAGAACAAGTTTTCAAGAGGCCAAAGCTCTGGAGAAATTCTGTCTCAAGAAACTTTGAAGAACATTCGAAGAACTTGAAGAACTTGAAGGACAATAAATCTCTAATAAGCTCGAAGCTAGAGATTTATTGTGAAGACCGATCAATCCATCTTTCAATTAAAGTCAAGAAGATTCTTGTTCGAGTCAAATTCAATGAAGATAGAATCAGAGGATACTCTTTTGTAAAAGAATCAAAATAGAGATTGTACTCATTATACATCAATACAAATTATTATTTGCAAACCATATTTCTTTTCAATTGTTTGATTTTCTACAATTAAAAAAAATTTGTGTTTACAACATGGTTCATCAAGATTTTGTTCAAGACCAAATGACTTGATTGCTGGATCAAATCTAATGTTCCATGACCTAGATACTTGTTTAAGTCCATAAATGGACATTTTCAACTTGCAGACCATATGCTCTTGGTTCTTTGCCATGAAACCTTCCGGTTGCATCATATAGATTTCTTTTTCAAGATTGCCATTAAGAAATTCAATCTTGACATCCATTTGCCAATTCTCATAATCGTAATGAGCAGCAATGGATAAGAGAATTATGATAGATTTAAGCATTGCTACTGGTGAAAAGGTTTCTTCATAATCAATACCTTCTTTTTGTGTATACCCTTTTGCCACTAGCCTTGCTTTAAAGGTTTCAACCTTTCCATCTATCCCTCTCTTTCTCTTGTAAACCCATTTGCAACCAATAGGTTTAATGTCGTTAGGTGCCTTTACAAGATCCCAAACTTGATTGGAATACATTAACCCAATGATGTGCATCTATATCATTCATTGCCTCCTCATAAGTGTAAAGATATGTTTCAGCTTCTTCTGAGATACCTTCATAAGTTTCTCCTAGACCTATAAATCTTATAGGTGGCCTTATAATCCTCTCACTACTACAAGACACTTGTGTACTAGTCATCTCATGAGTAGAATCTTGTGGTGTATCTAATATAGCCACATCATCCCTAGTTTTGGTTGTTCGATTATAGGTTCATCTAATTCAGCCAAGGCAACTTTACTTCTAGGATTAAAATTATTCACATAATCATCTTCCAAAAATTTGGCATTGGTACTAACAAACACATTGTTATCTTTATGATTATAGAATAAATAACCCTTACTTTCATTTGAATACCCCAAAAACATGCATACTTCTATTTTTGCTTCCAACTTATCAGACTTCCCTTTCAACACATCTGCTGGACATCTCCAAATGTGAAGATATTTCATACTAGGCTTGCACCCACTCCACAATTCCTTAGGTGTGTTGGGAATTGATTTTGATGGAACTAAATTTAAAATATGCATTGCAGTTTTTAGTGCATATCCCCAAAAGGAAATTGGTAAAGTTGAATAACTCATCATGGACCCAACCATTTCTAAAAGAGTCGTATTCCTTCTCTCTGCTACAACGTTTTGTTGGGGAGTTCCACGTGCAGTAAATTAGGATACAATCCCATTTGGAGTTAAGTAATCCTTGAAATCCCAAGAAGGTATTCGCCACCTTGATTAGATCAAATGGCCTTTATGTGTTTACCCAATTGATTCTCAACTTCAGCCCTAAACTCTTTGATTTTTTCAAAGGCTTCGAACGTCCATCTCATCAGGTACACATAACCATATCTTGAATAATCATCGGTAAAAGTGATGAAGTACTCATAACCTCCTTTTGCTTGGGTTGACATAGGACCACATACATCCATATGGACTTAATTCGAGCAACTCTTAGGCTCTTCTATATGTGTAAAAAAAATGAAAAAGATTTCTTGAGAAGAGGATTTCATTCATGAAATAAATTTATGCTATGTGTACTGAAAAAAACAAACACAACTAACAAAACCATTCATGATCCTTTTTTATTTCAAAATCTGCTTTGTTAAAAAAATTAGATCTACTTCTAATGAAAATGTCGATTAGTTTTCAATTTGAAAAAAAAGAAGATATGCATCAAATGAAGATGCAGATCCGTTTTTCATTTAAGAAAAATTCGGATCTGCATCTAATGAAGATGCAGATTTGTTTTTTATTTAAGAAAAAGTCAGATCTGCATCTAATCAAGATGCAGATCCATTTTTTGTTTAAAATTTTTTTGAAATCTACATCTAAGGAAGATGCATATCTATTTTTTTTATTTAAGAAAAATTCAAATCTACGTCTAAGGAAGATGCAGATCTATTTTGATTTAAGAAAAATTAGGATAGAAAAATTCAAATCTGCATCTAAGGAAAATGCAAATCGATTTTTGATCTAAGAAAAATTCAGATCTGCATCTAAGGAAGATGCAGATCCGTTTTTAATTTAAGAAAAATTCAGATCTGCATCTAAGGAAGATCCATATCCGTTTTGATTTAAGAGAAATTCATATATGTATCTAAGAAAGATGCCGATCCATTTTTTATTTAAGAAAAATTCAGATTTGTGCATCTAAGGAAGAGATTATAACAATAATAAAAAGAATCAAGAACATATTTCAACGAGATAAGTTAACAATTTATGATATGAAATATGTGGCTTAAGTACACTAAAATAAATAAACATGCATCATCACAACAACAGCAATATAAGAAAAAAATGGTTAATAAGAAACAACCTCTTGCATGGAGTACTCTTCTTTTTGTAAGGATATTTTAGGGTTCAAAGAAATTTTTGCAATCAACTTTGAACCCTAAAAACCCTAGCTTGAGAGAGTATCAGAATGGGGATAAGAAATATGGGAAATTTAGAGGTATGAGAAAGTGTCTCTCTTGAGAGCGTAAAAGAGTGTGCTGAATTTTGAGACCCCATCTCCATTTATGGAGGCTGGAGGACTCTAAAAAACAGCTCAAACAATTAGAATACGAATCAGAACGCATCCTTATGTGAATAAGTCGAAAAGGATGTGCCTTATCGTCACCCAAAAAGGGTTGGGCCAAAGCCTAAAAGGGTGTCATTCGGCACTTTGAAAGTGCCGTTTTGCACTCTAAAAGTGCCGAATGGTACTCTTGGGTGCATATCATACTTTCTTGTTCGGGTGCGTTTTGGACTCCTTTTTTAGGTTTTCTTAAGCCGGGCCTTGCACTACAACGTGTTTTCAATTATTATTCTTGGACTTTTATCTCTTTTCTGGATAATTTAGATATTTTCAGCAACAATTATCTTGTAGATAAATACTCTAAAATAAATCTTGTTAAAGTTCAGATTATCCACAACTTTATTGTCATCCAATTATCCCCTTTATTCCCATGCAAGCAATCCTATTTTAGACACTAATTATCAACCAATCACAAAATTATTTAATTAATTTAAATTGTTTAATCAATCAAAATTAATTTAAATTAATCATGCTTGGTCGCATGCTGACCATGCAAACTTGATCATGTGATATCTTTCGATCTGACGATCTGATTTGGAAATCGGACATACCATCGTGACTGTTAGAATCTCAAGATCATTTTTATGATATGAAATGAATAAATTAATGCATTTGATGCAATCATGATTTTTGGGGTACATGGATGGTCATTCCAGTCATCTTTCTTGATTAAATCATGGGTGCAAAATCGAGTGTCTACAGAATGCCTCTCATTGACAGAGCTTGTAAAGCAAAAACAAAGACACTGATTTTAGCAGCCATGATTTGGTTGAGGTTGAATTTTCAAAGATTATCTAGCCCTTGAACCTAAAACTTTTGAACATAGAACTATACCTTACCTTTGACAAAAATGAAAATTCTTGACCTACTTTGACAAAAATTAAAATTCTTGACCTAGCTAATAGCTAATGAACTTTTGTAATTGATGTGATCAAGAGGCTTTTCAATCCTGATCTTGAAACTGGTGCTATCTGTAACTAAAGGGCTGTTCAACCTCAATCTTGACGAAGAAACTTTCTGCGACCAAGGGGCTTTACAACCTTGATCTTGACAAAGGGAATGTCTACGACCAAAGGTCTTTTCAACCTCGATCTTGACAAAGGATCTATCTACGACCAAGGGGCTTTTCAATCTCAATCTTGAAGAAGAAACTGTCTTCGATCAAAGGGCTTTTCAACCTCAATCTTGACGAAGAAAATGTCTACAACCAAGGGGCTTTTCAACCTAGATCTTGACGAAGGGAATGTTTGCGACCAAGGGGCTTTTCAACATCTTGATGGAAGGTACTATTTGTGACCAAGGGGCTTTTCAACCTCGATCTTGACGAAAGGTCTGTCTACGACCAAAGGACTTTTCACCCTCGATCTTGATGAAGGATCTATCTGCAACCAAGGGGATTTTCAACCATGATCTTGACAAAGGAAATGTGTTCGACCAAGGGGCTTTTAAACCTTGATCTTGATGGAAGGTACTGTTTGTGACCTCGATCTTGACGAAGGAATTGTGTGTGACCAAGGGACCTTGATCTTGATGAAGGAAATGTCAGCGACCATGATCTTGATGAAAAAACTATCAGTGACCTTGATCTTGATAAAGGAATTGCCTGGGACCAAGGGAATTTTGAACCTTGATCTTGACGGAAGGTACTGTCTGCAACCTCGATCTTGACGAAGGAATTGTCTACAACCTTGATCTTGACGAAGGGAATGTCTGTGACCAAGGGAATTTGGAACCTCGATCTTGATGAAGGAACTGTCTGCGACCAAGGAACCTTCATCTTGACGATGGAAATGTTTGCAACTTCGATCTTGACGAAGAAACTGTCTATAACCTCGATTTTGACGAAGGAATTGTTTGTGACAAAGGGAATTTTGAACCTTGATCTTGATAGAAGGTACTATCTACGACCTCGATCTTGACGAAGGAATTGTCTGCGACCAAGGAGCTTTTGAACCTTGATTTTGATGAAGAAACTATCTGCAACCAAGGGGCTTTTCAACCTCGTTCTTGATAAAGGATAATTGTATGCGACCTCGATCTTAACAAAGAAACTATTTACGACCTTGATCTTAACGAAGGGAATGTCTGCAATTAAGGGAATTTTGAACCTTGATCTTAACAAAGGAACTGTCTACAACCAAGGAACTTTGATCTTGACAAAGCAAATGTTTGCAACCTCGATCTTGAAGAAGAAACTGTTTGCGACCTTGATCTTGATGAAGGGAATATATGCCACCAAGGGAGTTTTAAGCCTCGATTTTGGCGAAGGAACTGTCTACGACCTCGATCTTGAAGAAAGGTAATTAAAGAGCTTTTCAACCTTGAAACCGAAGCTGTAATGTTGATCAAAGGGCTTCTCACCTTTGATTCGAGTTGTTGGAATGTCGATAAAAGGGCTTTTCAACTTTGACCAAGCTTGTTACCTGCAAAAGTTAAAATTTGGAATTAGACTTAAACTGATGAGTGTTTTGTTGTTCCCCTGTTTTTTGAGATGTGTGATTTTCATTTGTCCCTTCTTGATTTGAATTTTTTCATTTTTATCAAGAAAACTTTGATTGATTTTTGGTAGTTCTTTGAAAAAGGTTTGATCTTTAAAACTTAAAAGCTTGGAATTTGAAGTTTGAAATTTGGAACTTGGAATTCAAGACTTGAACTTCTGAAAATTGAAACGTTGAAAAATTGAGATTTTGGAATCTTGAAACTTGAGATTTGAAGTTTGAAACCTTGAAATTTTGAACTTGGGATTTTGAAAGATTTGAAACTTGAAATTTTGAAACTTAAAGACTTGGGATTTGAAACTTGAAATTTTGAAAAATTGAAACTTGGAATTTTGAAAATTTGTGACTTGAAATTTTGAACATGAAATTTGAGGCTTGAAATTTTTGCAACTTGAAATTTTGGAAATTGAAGATTTGAAAATTTGCAACTTGAAATATGTAGATTTTGAAATTTGAAAATTGGGAATTTAGAATGTGGAATTTTATACTTGGGAATGAAATTTTTGAATTGAAAATTTGGATTTGGGATTTAGAAAAACTTGAATTTTTATCCTTAATCTGTTCCAGATATTTTTCTCCCCCCCCCCCCCCACCCTACCCTTTTTTGAAAATTTGATTTTTCTCTTTTCGTGATGTGAGTTTTTTTAGAGTGGAAAAGAAAAAGGCAATAAAAAGAAAAGAAAAAAGAAAAAGGAAAATTTTTATTTATTTTTCTTTTGTGGGGAGTTGTCTGAGTCAACTTAGTTTGACTGAGTTGACTTAACAAGTCAGCTAGGTTTTTTATGTGGGGGCTGAATTTTGGCCCCCTATTTGCTTTTCTCTTTTTTTTTTTTTTTTTCTTTTTTTTTGTTTCTTCCTCCCTCATCTTTTCTTCCACCATTAACACTATTCTCCCTCATCTTCACCTTCATTTTTCTTCTTCACCTCACCATTTCTTCTCCAAAAAAAAAAAAAAAACTTTTCTAAGCTTCTCAAACTTCCTTTATCCATCTCCCTTAATATTTCTTTAGATCCTTGTGTCTTGAGCACTTTTGCAACACACCAATTTTTGGTGAAACCCATTTTCAAACCCATTTCTCTTTGTACCAAAATGTCTTCTTCTTCCAATGGATCCTCTTTTCTTACTTTTCATGGTAAGAAATATGATCTAGCATTTGATTGGTATGAGGAGGAAGGCCTCCTTCAAGACCCTAAGGCCCATGCTCCATATTCTCACGTGGACATCAAGGTGAGTTTTTCTTTCATTTCTTGGCTTGGAAAAATGTTGTTTCATGCTTCATTGAAAGTTTGATGGTGAGCCATTGTCATTTTGTTGTGTGTCCTTGTTGAAATTTGGGGCATTGTATAATTGGTCATGTTGTAATGTTGGCTTTCGAGCATTTTTGAAGTGTTTATTTTTTTATCATGGTGTAACTTGGACAATATTGGTGGCTTATGGAATTTTGACAATGTTGGTAGTTTGTGATGTTGTTGGATGAATTTTGGCTTGGATTTTGGGAGCATTGGCATTGTGAAAAATTTGTGTTGTGAGCGTGTATGAACATATTCATGATGCATATGGGAAATTTTGTTGGCATGTGTAAATTTATTTCATGGACATGTCAAAAGTTTTGTGGATATGAATATTAATAAACTTGTGGGTATGGAAAATTTTTGTGGATATGGAAGAATTTTTATGGGCATGAAATTTTGGGTATGTGATGTTGGATCATGGAAAATTGTGTGGTTATGATTTGGATATGTGGGATTTTTTTTTATGTATATGTAGGAATTTTTTTCTTGATGGCTATTTTGGACATGTAGGAAATTTTTTGGTTATGTATGGTTATGGGAAAAAAAATTTGGTAGTTGTGTATGGACATGTGAAAAAAAATTTATTGTGGTAAAATTTTTGGTGGGGGCATTGATTTTTTTTTTTTTTTTGTGGGAATTTTTAGATATGTGATTTTCTTGGCATGGGAATTTTATTTTTTTTTATTTTATTTTTATTTTTTTTTTTTGGTCCTGTGATTTTGGTCATGGAATAAGAGCTAAACTTTTGTGTTGCAAAGCCTCAAGAGTTGAGGTAGTCACCAAATGTTGAAGAGCATGTGGGAAGCCTTGTCTCTTGACATTTAAAATATCATCAATGATGCAGGCTTTGACACTTTCTTTGAAGCTTTGTTAAATCAAGAAACACATGAATACAAGGACCTTTAGTTACTCCTTGCCTTGGTAGAGCGCTTCTGGGACACTACAAGTACCTTCCATTTTCTAGACATTGGTAAGGTAATGTTGACACCTTATGACTTTTCTGTTATCACCAGTCTAAGGTTGAGTGATGAGAAAATTCATGTCAATGACACCCTTGCTTCAAATGAAATCAAGAAATTCCTAGGTACAGTGCCTTCCAAAAGAGGAGTGAGAATGTTCCTTTGTCTTGGCTATGTGAGCATATTTCCCAATGTGATACTATGGCAAAGGGTACCCGTATGTTCACGCTTCTTTTCATTGGGACTTTCTTGTGCTCGGATTTAGGAAGTATATAGGATTTGCATTACTTGTGGAGCTTGAGAAAAATTGAGCAAATCAGGAATTATGACTGGGGTGGTATGGCTTATGCTACCCTTTTGCATTTCATGACTCAACTTTCTAGGAGGAGCCTTTCAAGCTTGGCTGGGGCTCCATTTGTATGGCAGGTAAGGTTTGGAATTTTTGGCTATGTGTGGGTTTTGAAAAGTTATTTGGCTAGGTTGTAATGGTGTTGTGAAAATTTTTTAGGTCTAGATGTATGAATACTTTGGAGTTAGCCCTTAAGTTTGGGAGGAGGTTAATGGCATTTTTCCAAGATTTCTCTGTTGGTTACCCAAACATCATTTGTGAATGCCTTACAGGCATTCGTTGGAAATTTAGCACTTGTTGATTGAAAACTTGACTGCTAATGATGTGAGTCCTTCCCCCCCCCCCCCCCCCCCGCTTTTTTGTGTGGGATCTTTGGTGGTTAGTGGTGGTTTGGTCATTTTCTTATTTTAGGGTTTATTGTGATTTTTCAGATGTCTTCGAATCCTTAGGTTGGGTATGAGGAGTATGCGGAGTGTGAGTGGGCTTTGGAGTTGAATAGCCATCAGGTATTGTTTAAGTGTGGGCATGGAAGGTATTGGTGTCTTGGTAATCAGGTGTTGCCTCAGGTTTAGTATGTGTATCCTCCTACAACAATTCCAGTTCCTCCTTACCCATTCGTTCGACTGGTTGACCTTTTGACTGATGAAGAGATTGCTCAGACCTATGTTGGCTTTGTGGTTTTAAGGGTAGCAAGGACTTATTTTGAATTTATTCGAACTCATCTACAAGGTTGCTTGGTTGGCATATCGGTATTTCTCTTCCCTTCTGAAGTCAAATTTTCATCTTGCATATTCCTTTTCCATATTTCTATTTGGTGACAACATTTGCATGTTGGATTTTCAGACTCCATCTTCAGAAGGAGAGAAAGAAGGAGAGAAAGTGGAATAGATTCTCTTTCCTCACCATATTGGTAGCTCTTCTAGTTCTTTCTTGAAGACTTATCCCCATTTTCTAGCATGGCAATATGAAGTAATGAATCCAGATGGAACGTATAGTTCCATGCCTTTGAATAGGCCAGAGCATACACCAAATGTCCTTCGGCCCAATCCAGTGTGTTCTTGAATTTTATAGTTCCTGGTCTTTATTTCTTCTTAGCTTATTGAATGGCTCATGATTTGGTAGATTCGCGCTTTAGGTTGATGTTGATCTTATGGAGGAATGTATGCAAATGATTGAAGGTTTGCAACTATTGGCTCGTACCTAGTCTTCCTGATATGTGATCAATGAGGTGAGCTGGGTATGCAGTGATGCTTTCTAAGTGTCTTTTGCAACTAACACTCAACTTTGTTGTCTTCTCAGGTAAATTGAATGGAAGCTACTAATTCTGCCAGAAGAACTTTGGAGGACAAAATCAAAAACCTTGAACTTGAGAACCGTTAGTATGATCCTCGATTCTATACAAATCAAGCGGGAAATACTGAAGGCTGTTCCTCTAGAGGTGGGTCGAGGAGGTCTTCTCGCAAGCGGACTTGGAGTCCCAATGATGTTTGATTTGTATTTTTAATTTTTCTTGCAAAACAAAAGTGTTCTAGATACTCGCAGGCGGTTCCTCTAGATGTTTTAGATAATCTTGTATTAACTTGCATGTTTAGCTCTTTATCCTTGGAATCACCTTGGATCATGTAGAAACTTTAATTGAGACAAGTTTAGAATTCACTTGATGAGATTTTGTAGTACCAATTTAAACTTATCTTGATCAGCCCTGATGAAATTTGCACTTACTTGAATGAGGCGGAGCCGAATGCCCTTAGTATAAAAATGAATGCATGATCTTTTGGAAATCTTAGAATCTTGATGGTTTTATTTTTTATTTTTGTATTTTATTTTTTGGTTGAAAAGATGATGATGGTGGTCTTTTAAAAAAAAAAAAAAAGAATGGGCCATGGGCAAATGCCCCTAGTTTGAGACATGTGTTCATGAGTTTGGAAAAATCTTGATTTGGTCAACTTTTGAAAATAATGATGCAAGTGATGATTTTTTTAAAAGAAATGAGTTAGGCTTGTTTAAATGTCCCAGTTTAACCAAAAAAATCTTTTTGAGTGTTTAACGGTCTTGAAACAATGTTTGAGGACACAAAATTGCAAGAAATTACATGAATGAGTGATGGCGGGGCCAAGTGCCTCTTGGCATTTAAAGAGTGCCGAATGGTGGGCTGAATCCTCAAGCTTTTCCAACACGTGTTTCGCGTTTTCGGGTTTTTTGAAAAATATTTTCTTCGTTTATGATCATGAAACACTCTCCTATTCACCTACAAACTCTATGAAACCTATTTAAAACCTGATTGGGAACTAACATAGCTTATATTGATGATCTCTCCTACAACAAAGTCTTTGCATCAAGGTTAACAAAACACAATAATCTCAAGCAAAAGTCATCCGTGGCTAACAATCAAAAATTTTCTCATTCAACAATTTATGATATCAATAGATGGGTTCATAGCTTTGATTTCAGTACCAAGGTCAATTTTACAGCCTATAAACTAAAGGGAATTAAGGCTCTAAGGAACGTCAAGATCAAGTGGAATTTCCTCTGTGCTACTGTGAAATTCTAGGATCCTAAAGATCATGTGTTCCAGTTTAAAACTACTGAACTCTGTCCCACAATAGAAGAATTATCTGCTATCATGGGCTATGATCCAAGCAAAAAATCTGTACTGGTTTCTTGCAATCCCAGGCATAGGGAATCTTTGTCTAATGCTCTCAATCTTCCTACTTCCATCACTAGTAGTATGGTTGAAGGACATATGGTGAATATTAGTGCAATTGTTTCCAGGCTGATTAACAAATGCACCTATGGAGTGACCGACAATATGCAGAAAAACTTTGGCTTGGCCCTATGCTTTGTGGGAGAATTTTTGCTTTGCTTAGGAAGGCATGGTTTTACGGATGCTCGAGCCATAAGTGTGGTGAGTCAAATTAAGGATGGCGATAATGATCTTGGTAGAAACTCTTCTAGGACTAGACACTGTATTTCATGTTGGAGAATCTCAAAACTTCCTTGGGAGTTCCTTGACTTTGTAGGATATGCCTGATAGAGTGTCTCCATATGATTGCCAAGCCTACAACTGGTAATTATGGTTTTAGCAGTTTTCTTAGCAGGACTGTCATCAAAACTAAATGTCAAATTGAAAGCAATTGGGTGAAGTTTTTGAACAAGAAATCCAGTGCCTCAATCCAATGGAATTGTTATTGGTGGAAGTGCCCACCCCCTTTGTTGCGGTCTCCAGGATCAGATCACATCTTCATTGTTGGATTGCGAAGGGCAACTTTCTACAAGGCAGACAAACTCTTGAGGCAGTTCCAATATGAGCAAGGAATGCCCGGTGGAAAAAGAAGAAGACTTTTCTCCCATGTGGACACAAATCCTACTTCTATAAGGAACTTGCTGTTGGGCTTGGAGATGGCTGATTGAGTGGACCAGTCTTTTGCCAAGGTTCACTTTCACAGGATGACTACAGAATACTCAAACTAGTTGGTGGACAAGATTGCTGACAAGGAAACTGAGATGATTTCTATGAGAAAGCAGTTTCTTAGAGATAACCGAGAAAGACATGATGATGACAACTATGAATTTAAAAGAAGGGACAAGGATGACAAAGTACCTAGCATAAAGGAAATCAATGATCGACCTAAAGAGAAAAGACTAAAGAAAAAGTGATCTTCTTACTTTTTTGGCTTTGAACATGTTTATTTAAAAGTTGATGTAAAAACTCTTATATTTAGGATTTGCAGGTTAAGGGTTCTGTTTAAGGTGTAGGCTTTTGGGGTTTGGTTTTTTTTGTATGGTTTGGTTTATGGTTTAGGTTCTTGAGGTTTGGTTTGGTTTTAGATTTGGCTTCTTTAGGTTTGGTTTTTTGGATTTTGTGTAATGACATGGTTTATTGGAATGGTTGAATTTTGGAAAATTTTTTTTAGGAGGCAAATGGTGGTTTTGGGAAATTGTGACTGGACCAATGCATGGTTGCCTATGTCCCCCTTTGTAGAAGGATCAAGTCATCACGTTGTTCATTGATGATTATTATTATTATTATTTTTTTCCTTAACTTTTTCCTAGGCCGCCCTTTCAAGTTTTCGACCTAGCAAGCTCTCTCACTTTTTCTTTTTCTTTTTTTTTTTTCTTTTTTTTTTGGGTGTAGATTGCCCTTTCAAGTTTTCAACCTACCCCTTTTTTTTTATCTCTCTCTCTCTCTCTCTCTCTCTCTCTCTCTCTCTCTCTCTTTTTAAACAAGCCTGGGAAAGGAAATAACATAATTTACAACCACTTCAGACATAGTGCTTTCATACTACCACCTTAGACATGGTATTTCTTCAATTAATCCATGTTGGTTGGCTCAGTGAAAGGGTTTGCATCTAAATCCATCAACCTTACTGCTCCCCTGGAGTATATCTGCTTGATAATGTATGGACCTACCCAATTTTGCTTGAACTTCTTGTATGCATCTTGATCCGGGTCTCGGATCTCCAGTTCTTACTTTCTTGTCAAAAGCTTTCCTAAGCCTCCTTTGGTAATCTTTAATTTGATACAAGGCCTTAAGTCTCTTTTCATCCAACATGCATAACTGGTTATATCTACTTTACAACCAATCTGCTTCAAGGATTTCAATTTCCAATACTGTCCTTAGTGAACAGACACCCATTCCAATGGGGAGAACTACTTCCATTCTATACACTAATGAATAAGGAGTGGCTCCTATGGAAGATCGAATTGATGTTCTGTACCCCCAGAGTGTATAAGGTAATTGTAGGTGCCATTCCTTGTAGTTCTTTGTGCTCTTCTTCAACATTCTTCAAATGCTCCATTGGTCTGAGGACGGTAAGGTGAAGACTTGTGGTGTTGAATATTGAATTGTTGTAGTAGCTTCTTTGTTTCTCCATTGAAATACTGCCCATTGTCCGAGATAATTTCATGTGGTACTCCATATCTACAAATTATATTGGTCTAAATGAATTAAGCAACTTTCTTTGAATTCAGAACCTTGTATGAGGCTGCTTCTACTTATTTGGTGAAGTAATCAATGGCTACAAGTATGAGTTCATGGCCATTGGATGCTGTTGGGTGAATTTTCCCAATAATGTCTATCCCCATGTAGAGAATAGCTAAGGTGATGTCATGGTATGTAATGGCATGGGTGGCATGTGCTTTAGATCTCCATGGACTTGGCATTGATGGCATTTTCGAACATGAGCCGCACAATCAGCTTCCATAATAGTCCAATAATATCCTTGTCTCGTTATCTTGCGTGACAACATGTGTGCATTCATATGTGGCCCATAGCTTACTCATGAACCTCTTTAATTATTTGCTATGCTTCCTTGGCAGTTACACAAAGGAGATGAATTCCATCATGTGATCTTTTGTAAAGCCTTTCACCACAAATAATGTAATTAGTAGACAATCTACGGATGGTTAATTGGTCATTCTTGTCTACTGACTTCAGGTATGTCCCATCCTTGAGGTATTGTAGGATGTCTGAATACCATTCACCTTCTCCATTCTTTTCCTCATCATCTTCTATTGTCATGCAATAGGCTGGTTCTTCTTTTTGTTCCACCACTATTGGTCTGGCTTCATCTTCTTTTGGCCCATCCATCATGGATGCCATGGTTGCTAAAGCACTTGCAATCTAATTTTGCATTCTTGGCACATATTGATATTGGATCTTGCTGAATTTTAAGGCCCATTTTTAAAGACATTTGTGATAAGGCATTAGGCTTTCTTCTTTGATCTTCCATTTATTTTGAATTTGGGAGATTATCAAAACTGAGTCTCCATACACCTCCAACTCTTTCACCCTTAAGCCTAGGACTGCTCATAACCCCATGATGCAAGCTTCATATTCAGTGGCATTATTGGTGGTAGGAAAGTTGAGTCTGCCAGAAAATAGGATGTGTGTCCCTTTTGGAGAAATTAAAAGAACTCCAATGCAACTTCCATTTTGATTTATTGCTCCATCAAAGTACATTTTCCATGATTCTACTACAATCCCCATGATGTCTTTATCTAGAAAGTCTCCTTGAATTTCTTCAGCTTCTTTAGGTGAATAGTGGGCTAAGTGATCAGTAATTGCTCTCCCCTTCACAGATTTCCAAGTCATATATTTAATATCAAATTCTGACAAAAGCAAAACCCATTTACTAGTCTTCCCATCTTGCATAGGCTTTTCCATTAAGTACTTTAAAGGATCCATTCTTGCAATCAACAAAACCTTGCAAGCAAGCATATAATGTCTGAGTTTATGGGTTGCCCATACAAGTGTAACGCATGTCTTCTCTAGTGGTGAATATTTTTCCTCATATGGCAACATCTTCTTACTGATGTAGTAGATTACATTTTCCTTTCTAATCTCCTCAAGGAATTGAGCAAGTAAAGCCCCCATTACTGTATATTTAGTGGTGAGATACAATAACAATGGCTTTTTAGGTACCAGTGGGACGAGTATTGGTGGTTTCATCAGATAATTCTTGATCTTTTCAAAGGCTTCTTGGCATTGTTCATTCCATACTGTAAGGGCCTCCTTCTTAAGTAGTCGAAAGATTGGTTCACATGTCATGGTAAGCTGAGCTATGAACCTGCTGATGTACTGTATCTTCCCCAGAAATCCTCAGATCTCCATTTCAGTTCTTGGAGGCTTCATCTCTACAATGGCCTTGATTTTATCTGGATTGACTTCTATTCCTCTTTGGCTTACAATAAATCCCAATAGCTTTCCGGATGTTACACTAAAAGTGCACTTCTTTGGATTCAACCGCAACTTGTAGAACTGGATGCTTTCAAAGAATTTCTATAAAGCTAGCATATGTCCTTCACAATCTTTGACTTCACTATCATATTATCAACATAAACCTCTACTTCTTTGTGGATCAAGTCATGCAACAAAGTGGTAGCTGCACGTTGGTAAGTAGCACCAACATTTTTAAGGCCAAATGGCATGACCTTGTAACAATATGTCCCCTATGGAGTAATAAAGAAGGTTTTCTCCATATCTTCTAAAGCCATCTTAAACTGATTATACCTTGAAAATCCATCCATAAATTATAGCAAAGCTTGACTTGTTGTGTTGTCAACGAAGATATCAATGTGAGGCAAAGGAAATTCATCTTTTGGGTTGGCCTTATTGAAATCTCAAAATTCTACACACATTTTGACCTTCCCATCCTTCTTTGGTGTCGGAACCACATTAACTAACCATTCTGGATAGTTAACCACCTTTAGGAATCCTGCATTGTACTGTTTCTCAACTTCTTCCTGGATATTGAGAGTCCACTTTGGCTTCATTCTTCTAAACTTCTACTTGACCAACTTTATGGTTGGATCTATTAGAATGTTGTGCTGTACTATATCTATATCAATCCCAGGCATGTCTTTGTATGACCACGCAAAGACCTCTTTGAACTTTGTCAGCAATACCACTAATGCATCTTTCTTAGAAGTGGTTAGGGTATTGCCCACTTGTATCATTTTAGGGTCATCATTAGTTCCCAGGTTAATGGGTTGGGTTTCTTCTTTTATGGGTTCTAGGTGTCCATGTTTTAATTCATTATTATTAAGAGTTTCTTTACCAATTTCAAAAATAAAAACATTTATAGCCAACAAATAAGCAGAATCAGAGATCATATTATAAGGAAAAGATTTCTCAATAGACTCAATAGACTTAACTAAATCAGACTCAACTGGAAAACTTTCACAAACAAACTTAAAAGGAACAGAAATACTTAAAGAAATAGACTTAATGGGGATAGAAACAATGTTCTTGGTAGGGGTGACAGGCTCAACGGTCTTGATCTTCTTGGCAAGAGTGTCTGATTTGACGGTCTTGATCTTCTTCATGGAGTCCTCCATGGGGTGGGCAGCTCCTTCCTATACCTAATTCTTCAACTTAGTTGTGGCTTCAACGATGGTAGATGGCTCCCAGTAAGTTCATTCTTTCCTCAACATCAGTATTGTGGGATATTCATCCATATAATTTGTGGCTTCTTTGTCTATCTCCATGTGTGTAGGCTTGTCAGTCTCTAAATGTAGGGGTTTGAAGTGTCTGCCTCCCTTGTGATGTAGGCAATTTTTGTTAGGTTGTTCAGGTCGATGTCTTGGGGTTTGAAGTGTCTCCCCCCACTTATGGATGTTGGGTGATTTGGTTGGGGTTTGAAGTGTCTTGTAGGTCGAATATGGGATTGTGATGTTGCAGCAGTAGAGTATCTTCATGCTTACGGGCTTCAATACTGTAATGGGAGTGATGGGCTTGGAACTGGAACTACTTGCTTGAATGTCGAGCTTAGGTTCTCTTTGCAGCCTTCCTTCAAATCTTGACCAAATTCTCCCTTAATGACAGGCTTGGTTGGGTTAATCAAAGCTAAGTCCCCATCTATATCAATCAATCATCCAAACAAACACACACAACATATAATGCAATTTTACGTGGGATCGACCTAAAGGTAGGTTCTAAGTCATTACATTGTAGGGTGAGTTTGTTGTTTCATTGTTTCCTATAGCTAGGACATTACACCTACCAACTTGTAATGTAATGAACATTGCGTTGGTCCGAACGACGTGGTTTGTCCTTTACAATCAACAGTAAATGATCCAGTGACTTTAGGCTATGAGTTGGTGAGTTCACCATTGAGTATCAAATCTAATGAAGACCGGTGATCCATGATTACTACCACCACAAGTTGTTGAAAGGGGTGCATACATATGGTTCGGATGGCACACACTATGACAGTTAGGGAAAGCTTTTAACAAACAATACATACAACAAAATATCATACAACATCTCCACAAACATAAATAAACCAACAAACAATAATATCATGCAAGACTCTGCAAAACAAGGGTACATATTTGGTCACTTAAGTCTAACGCAAAAATTAACCCTTGACATCCCAAGTGGATTCGCCATTGTGAGAAACCGCCAAACTTGGATGCCTCTCAAAAAAAGAGAGATTTCTTAAAGTGCTTTTTAGGGCACCTCCCTTTTTGGGTAAGTGGTGTGGAGTCGCTACTTATTTTTTATACAAAAAATAAGAAAAAATAAATACAAAATACATGATTGAATTGTTCCATTTCATGGATTGAGTAAAAAGAATACATATTTGGAAAATTGAATATTACATGGCTTTAGGTCCTAGTTATGAACTACCAAAATACATGACTTTTTGCCCTAGATACAATCTACCCAAAATAAATATAGAGCAAAGATAAAGCCTAGGTCTACCTATCCAAAGACTCTAAATTCAGAGGCTAGGTTACGAAATGGGTAGGTGTTAGGCACCCATTCCGCCCAGACAAAGTCTGGTCTTATACACCCTTGTTACCAATGTACCCCTTTTATGCATGCTACGAATGACATGTTGTACATATGAACAAAACTAAATCACACAAGTTTATTTATGAATGCATCCTCTTCTTTGTTAAAAAAATTCAGATTTGTGTTGTGAGTTAAAAAAAATTTGAATTTGGTTTAGAAAAATTAGATTTGTTTTTGTTGTTAAAAAAAAAAAATGTTTTTTGGAGAGAAAATTCAGATCTATTTTTTTATTTAATTAAAACAAAGACTTTTAATTTGAAAAAAATAGCAGACTTGTTCTTGAGAACTTAAAAAAAAAATGGCTTCTGATTTGTAAAAGATCAGGTCTATTTTATGATAATAAAAAAAATCAGATTTGTGTATTTAAAAAAAAAAAAAAAAAAAATCTGTTTTTATGTGTAAAAAGGAATGAAAAATATTTCGTGAGAAGATGATTTCATACATGAAATAAATTTATGCTATGTGTACTAAATAAAACAAACACAGCTAACACAACCATTCATGATCCTTTTTTATTTTAAAATTTGCTGTGTTAAAAAAATAAGATCTACATCTAATGAAAACGTAGATCCGTTTTCAATTTGAAAAAAATGCAGATCTGCATCTAGTGAAGATGTAGATCTGCATCTAATGAAGATACAAATCCATTTTTGAATTAAGAAAAATTCAAATCTGCATCTAATGAAGATGCAGATCCATTTTTGATTTAAGAAAAAATTAGATTTGCATCTAAGGAAGATGTAGATCCGTTTTTAGTTGAAAAAAAAAATTGATAACATTCAGATTTTGAAACTAAGTAGGAGATCATAACAATAATAAAAAGAATCAAGAGCACGCAATTCATGATATGAAATATTTGACGTAACTACACTAAAATAAATAAACATGCATCATCACAACAAGAGCAATATAAGAAAAAAGGGTTAATAAGAAACAACCTCTTGCATGGAGTACTCTTCTTCTTGAGAGGATATATTAGGGTTCAAAGAAATTTATGCAGTTATCTTTGAAACCTAAAAACCCTAGCTTGAGAGAGTATTAGAATGGGGATTGGAAATATGGGAAATTTAGGGGTATGAGAAAGTGTCTCTCTTAAGAGCGTAAAAGAGTGTCTCTCTTGAGAGCGTAAAAGAATGTGTTGAATTTTGAGATCCAGACTCTATTTATAAAGGCTGGAAGACTCTAAAAAATAGCTCAGGCGATTAAAATACAAATCCGGACGCGTCCTTCTGCAAATAAGTCAAAAAGGATGTGCCATATTATCACCCGAAAAGAGGGGCCAAAGCCCAAAAGGGTGCCATTCGGCACTTTGGAAGTGCCGTTCGGCACTCCAAAAGTGTCGAATGGTACTCTTGGGTGCTGATCATACTTTCGTGTTTGGGTGTGTTTTGGACTCATTTTTTAGGTTTTCTTGAGCCGGGTCTTCCGCAAATAAGTCAAAAAGGATGTGCCATATTATCACCCGAAAAGAGGGGCCAAAGCCCAAAAGGGTGCCATTCGGCACTTTGGAAGTGCCGTTCGGCACTCCAAAAGTGTCGAATGGTACTCTTGGGTGCTGATCATACTTTCGTGTTTGGGTGTGTTTTGGACTCATTTTTTAGGTTTTCTTGAGCCGGGTCTTGCACTTAGATGTGTTTTCAATTCGTATTCTTAGACTTTTATCTCTTTCCTGGATAATTCTATTCTTTTTAGCAACAATTATCTTATAGATAAATATTCTAAAATAAATCTTGGTAAAGTTCAGATTATCCATAATTTTATTGTCATCCAACTGTCCCATTTATTCCCATGCAAGTAATCCTATTATAAACATTAATTATCAGCCAATCACAAAATTATTTAAAGGCTGAGTTGACTTTGTCCTTTAGCTAGGCATATAACTCATCAAATGACTTATCCTCCTCCATTTTAATCTCTTCAAAGCTCATAGTAAGCCTTTGAATCTTTGAATCCTTGACAATGTTAGTCCCTTCATAGGTTTTCTAGAGGATAGTCCATGCATTCTTAGCAGTTTCAATAGAGGATATCTTCTTAAACTCCTCATTGGTGACCACACTGAATAAAGTATTCAATGCTCTGTTGTCCAATCAGCTGGTGATTCCTTTGGCTTAGTTTAGCCAATCTCCATAGCTTGCCACACCTTCTCATCTAAAGACTGCAAGAAAGCTCTCATGTGTACTTTCCAGTATGCATAGTTAGTGTCATCAAATAAATAAGGTATAATTAGAGATTGTCCTCTATCCATGACAAACAGGCGTCAATAGATCACATAGCAAAGATTAACCCTAATCAGACTATGCCTGCTTTGATACCACTTGATAGGCCAAGAATGTGTTTACCCTTTTGGTAACTTAATCAAATTAATTAGCCAAGTGAAATTAATTAGATTCAATTACATGCAATAAGCGTGGTAGGACAAACAAATCACTAACTAAGTTAAATGCAAGGGAAAATAAATTTGACATAGGTGATTTCTTTAAGAATGGGGAAAACCACCGAGGCAAAATCCCATTGGGTGAATTTAAGGTTCACTCCCGAGAATCCATTATTATCAAAACAAGGGGTTACAAGTAAAAGGAATCCTAGAACCTAATACCAACCTATAGTTGAACTCTTACCCCAATACCCAATTGGACTTGTGATGTAGCGGCAATCTCTCCTATCAATGCACGAATCCTAGTACATGACTAACCAATGATGTATGGATCCCAGTATGTGACTAACACACCAACTTGAGGAAGATGTTGGCCGTAAAATTATTCAGTTCATCTAACAATGAAGATCACGAAGCTCCTTGGTCACAAAACCCTTGGCACAAAGACGCAGTAGCTTCTAGAGAGAATATGATGAACTATGGCAAATTATATCTCCGGTCACAATTTGCATGCACAATGACTTTGCATCAAGTTACATCACCTTACATCACCTTTGACGACTCTTAAAATATTCCTTCTATATGTTTAGGGTTGTGAGAAAAGAAACCCTACACAAATACACAGGGATTTACGTGAGATCAAATCTAGAAATTTGAATTTCGTAATTCTCGTTAGATACAGCTTCCGTCGAGCATCAGAATTAAACGTTGATAGATATGATCTGTCGAGCTATCTGTCAAGCTTTAATGAACATGACTTCTTCATTTGTGTAAGGTTGAATTTTATCAACCATCTTCTTGGCTTTATTCCGTGCCAAATTTACTTGTATTTCAGCAATTAGTAACCCTGTATTTAGGTGGGATTCTTGTAAGGGTAGTGAGTGAGATAGTGTGAAGAAATGCTCAAAAGTGTGCAAGAAAAATTGGGACTTGCGACTGGATCTCGTGGGTGACTGGCAGTTGCAAGCCGCCAAAAGCTGCTCACGTGCTAGGCATGCCAGAAGTTGAAGCATCACACTAGCTGGAGCACTACAGGACAAAATAGGACAACTGGCCGTTCAATTACCTCGTGGCTGGAACTCACGACTCAGTCAAGCCACGAGCCAACCTTGTTTTGAAAAACCTGACTCACGTGCCAGAAGCTGTTCACGTGCTAGGCATGCCAGAAGTTGAAGCATCACGCCAGCTGGAGCACTACAGGACAAAATAGGACAACTGGCCGTTCAATTACCTCGTGGCTGGAACTCACGACTCAGTCAAGCCACGAGCCAGCCTTGTTTTGAAAAACCTGACTCTTCACATTCCATTCTTACCCCAGTATAAATACCCCTTTTACCCACGAAAGAAAGAGAGCTTCCAAAGAGAATTTTGAGAGAGAAACCCTAGAGAAAAACAAGATTGATTCATCCCCAATCTTCATTATGAGACTCTTCAAATTCCTTAACTCTTTTCCTCTCAATTGTTAAATCCTTGAGAGGCTTATTACCAAAACCTTTTCTCACCATATCCATTTATGTGAAAGGGCTGTTTGGTGCTTTGGGAAGTAGTTAGGAAGGAACCAATTTCGTATTGGTTGATGCTATGGTCAAGTAGCGGAATCCGGGAAGCTAGAAAGGAAATAGGTTCGGCGCAACCTCGTTGGAGCAAAAAGCTTGGAGGGCTTAGATACATTGGGTAGACTAGGCTTGGAGGGTCTATTGCTGTTCATGTATCCCAACTACATTTTCTAGTGGATTACTTACCGCTTGGAGGGCGGTGGAGAGGTTTTACGCTGAGGGCTTCGGTTTCCTCTTCAATAACACATCGTGTGTTGTCCTTGTGTTTGTATCTCTCTTCCCTTAATCTTTGCCATTTAATTTCTACTGTGGATGTGATTTTATTTGGTTTAGATTGTTTATCAATTATGTGTTAAGCTTGTGTTCATATTCTGCACATTAATTGTTTGACATTAAGCTTGAATTGGTAATTTGTAAATTGGGGGTCTAAACATTCAAGGGTGTGTTATACACATTTTGAACTTTCAATTTGTTTCTTGTATAGATTTGTATGGCTTCAATACTAAACTTGAACTCTTGTTCCTTGAAGTACTAAACCCATCCTAGGTCTACCAAATTATAAGTAAAGTGTGTTTTGTCACAGGATTAGCCAATTTGCATAACATATGTCTCTAAAAAGTTCCACATATGTCCTAACATAGAAGAGATAGAGGTGATAAATCTAGTTGACAAAGACGAGACAAAAAAACCTGTCAAGATCGGGGTGAACTTTCCCAAAGACATGAAAGACGAGCTCATAGCTCTGCTGAAGGAATTCAAAGAAATCTTTTCTTGGTGTTATCAAGATATGCCAAGACTAGATACCGAAATTGTTGTGAACAAGATTCCAGTTAAATCCGAATGCCCTAGTGGCCTTTAACCCACTTCACAATTATAACTTTTAATTTTAAAGGTGGCCTTATATCCCTACGCTTTCAATGGGAATGTTAAATCTAAGGTCTAGAATATTTCGGCTACTGCCTCTTTAATGGTAATATGAGAATTGACCCAATGCAAGGAAACATTATTGGTTAAAGAAACTTTATTTTAGTGTTAAAAGTGTTGTTAGTTTAGCAAAGTATAATCCTAGTGAGTCGTTTTGTATAATTCAATAAGCTTTATATTTTGTAGAGGATATTTAGTAATTTACATGGTTGATTATAGGTTCTATTTAAGAGTTTTTTGGGACTATTTGGAGGGTGTTTCGGCTGGACTTACAGAGAAATTCAAGTGCTGTAAGTAATTATGCATAATATGCACAATTTTGTTCATTAGGTCCCTAGAAGTCAAAGGTTTTCAAAAGTTATGTTTTTAAGCATACATTTTCTAAAGTTTATCAAAAGCATTTTTACATCATTGAAAGAGAAATTTTAACTTTTAAATAATGTTTTAAAGGGAAATATCAAATTGTAAATAACGTTTTGAACATCCAAATCAAATTTAAAAGTTGATTTCTAAACTAAACTATTTTTAGAAAATAATTGAGTTTCAAAGTAAGTTTTCTAAAAAGGTTCTTGTTCATTAAATTTGTTTAAAACCAAGTGATTTCAAAATCATATTCCTATTTTTCCAAATGGTATTTAAAACATTTCTTTTAACTAATTGAGCTTTCAGACTTACTCAAGAATTGTAAAATATTTATATAAACTCCTCAGTTCTTATTCATTTCCTATTAAAGTCAAGCATCCTTTGATTTATGTTCAATTCAATATTGTGATCTTCGATATGCCTTTTTATTTGGAGTAATTGTTAACATCAAGTAAATTATTCTATTTTGTATAAACTTTTCTTTTGTGATATGTGACTCAAAATAAGTGTTTTTAGAATTGATCAGACATATGTGTAGACCCACTCACAGGGTTGTATGTGAGAATAAGTGTTGATCCCTCACCAGCAGGGGCTAGATGTTGGTATCCACTCACAAGATTGTATGTGAGAATATGTGATATATGTATATGTGATACTATGCCCTGATCAATTATTTGTATGTGTTTTCGAATGATTTTAGGATTTGATCACATATGTGTTTAGTGGTTCATTATATGCTTTGGATAAAACTATATTTGATATTATTGAGTGAGTTTGTGAAATTAAAATACTCGTGCTTTTCTTGACTCTATTCCGTTGTGTATTGTGTATAATTGCTTACTAGATGTGTGGCTCACCCCATCAATTACAATTTTTAGATCAAAGTTTAATTGGGAAACAAAAACTTTAGATCTATTCGTATGGTGCAAGGTAGAGCGTGGGAGTTTTTAGGCAACGTCAATAATGCTTGAAGCTTTTAAGGACTTTTAGTTATTTTTATTTCACTTAAGATTTACAGTATTTGGAGATTATTTCTAAATTGTAGACTTTAGATATTGTAAGAGGTTTATTAAGAGTATTGTTTATCTGTAGTTTTAATTTATTTTGGATTAAATATGTTTATTGAGTTATGTATGATCAACAAGTTTGTAATACATCTAAATTCATGTTCCATGGATTTGGGTCGTGACATCTTAGATCTATCCAATTACAAGTAAAGTGCATTTTTTTAAAGGATTAGCCAAATACAATAACGTATGAACCTAACAATCTTCCCCTTTGGCAATCCATGACAAAACCACAAGCAACAATTATGAGAGAAGTCTAACACAGCTATCCCATAATTTACAAAAGTACATAAGCCTAACATTACTACAAACTCTTGAAAAACTTTGCAAAAAGTGAGATCATGGCATGGTAGACTTGCAACCTGTCTTAACTAAAACACTTAAACAAGATTCATCAAGGTGAAGATAGATGTGTATAAAGAGAGAAAATAAACAACACATGTGAGATAAAGGTGAAGAAAAGTACATACATCATCATACATCAAAAAGAATACAATGTATGTAAAAAGTGATCACAAGAACAAGGTACATGAAGTGAGAAAAGATACACCAAAACCTCACTACTTCCCTCAAAACACTCTCCCCTTATCTAGTATATACTATGCTAGCTCTCCCCCTAACAAAAAGACTACTCTCATATACAAAATTACTCCCCCTTTTTGTCATGAGTGACAAAGGGTGCATCACTGAGAGGCCATCATCTCATGATCACTGGAAGAGCCAGAACCATCAACATCATCATCATCTTCTCCACCAGAAGAGGAATCCTCAGCAAACTCGCGTGATGGTGAAAGCGCAAAACCACTAAGGCAAGACTAGTGGCGACTAATGCGACTGATTTTGGTTTTCATTTGACACATCTCATTAGACAGATGATCCAGATGACTACCAAAATCAGCACGAATGTGCTGAAGCTGCTCCATGATGTTAGCAAAGGAGAAATCTGCTCTAAAGGAGGAAAAAGGAGTAGATGAGGAAGAGGGTCGAGAGGTAGGGGTTGCATCGATCGCCTCCACACGAGGCCACTTCGTAGCAAGCTATGCTACACTCTTCTAAATAGTCTCCTTGCTAATGACACCTATGACATGGAAGAGAGGAGAAGGAGGAATGGTGACGTGCATGTGTGTGAGGATATGTGTGATAGACGAAGGAAAGATGAGCTTATCACGTGTAACACTGTCTTAATAGCAATCCATAATAGATATTATCATGTGTGATGGAAAGTCTATGGAAAGGACTTCAATGAGAGAAAGAAGGAAATGAGCACGAGGCTCAGTGATAGTGTTATGGTGTGACTGTGGAGTGAGTCAAAGGTCATCACCATATTAAGGATTCGTGGACCCTTAGCAAACTCGGTTGTGGAGAAATTTAGGGTACTTCCCCACAACATGGCCTTTTAACAGAAGAGTGAGGCCAACTCGTCTCTAGAGATGGAAGAGAGACGATGATGACTAGGGTAATCCGGACGATCCACCTTAGGGACACGTAGTACCTCGAAATTGAGCTCCTGGGTAACTACGATATGTGTACCTCGAATAACCGTAGTAAACATAGGTACAGAGGTATCGATGGTGTGCATGTTGGAGTAAAACTCCTGTATGAACATGTCGAGACACCTCGAGGGTTTCTCATATAGAGAAGCCCATCCCTACGAGCTAAATGCATCGGGTAGAGGAATGTCTGGAAAGTTGGACAAAATGACCTGGTGTTCCAAATGAATCACCTGGTCAGAAAAGTTCTTAAAGAAGTCATATCGTGCCTTCTCATCATGAAACATAATAGAATTAGAAGGAGTAGAAGAAGAAGAAAAGAAACCACGACGAATCAGGTTTTTAGAAGGAACAAATTTCTTTGGTGCCATGACAAGGAGACTTAATGTCAGAGAGAGAGAGAGAGAGAGAGAGAGAGAGAGAGAGAGAGAAAAGACAGAGTACATAACAAAGCATAAGGCACATGAAAGAAGAAGGAAAGCTACGTGCAATGCATGATAATGCATGAACATGTTATGTGCTAAAGAAATTGCATCATGGGTAGAAACCCAATCCAACCTAACAACACTCACAAGATATAATTAGTCACACAATCCTAGAATGCATGAAACATTGTTATAATGAACATATAATGCAATGCACGAGCATGTGAGAAAATTTTAACAAAACCCAACCCAAAATTTTTGATAAAAACACAAAAAACCCCAATTTTTTCCCACAAACCAAAACCTAGGTCACAAATGCATGAAATGCATGAAGAAAGGAGAAAAAGAGAGATTTAGAACACTTACCAAGGGAATGAGACTTGGATTAGGCCAAAATCTTGAAGGGAGGAAAGATTTTGGTGAAAAGAAAGTGTTTGGGTTAAGAGAGAAGTGAGAGAGATCGAGATATATGAAAATGCTCAAAACCGGGTCGGACTTGATATATGTATATATATATTGAAAACTCATATCGATAGATTAAAAAGGTATCTAGGAGGTATCAACGGCAAAAAATCTCCATAGATTAAAGGAGGTATCGAGCATCTATCGAGCAGATAAAGACTCCAAAGAATTTGGCTCGATAGATCGAGCTATCTGTTGAGAGGTATCATGAACAAACCCAGAAATCTCAATAGAAGAGGCATGTATTGAGAGGTATCGAGTAGCTATTAAGGAGGTGTCGAGCAACTATTGAGATGTCTGAAAAGAGGATTTCAAGGAGGAGAAGTAGCATATGATGGATGCAAACAAGATACACATCGAAACAAGCAATCAAAGAGCATGTTAAGCATAATAACAGAACCTCACCTTTAGATGCAAAGCATTCCTAGAACAAAACACAGTAAACAAGTCCAACCAATTTTATTGCAAAACATGTTTAGACAGTTTAGAAAGCATATACTACCACATGTATTCCTTGTGATGGCCAAATCACATTGTATATGTACAATAGTATCAATAGTTGTAAAAAGTATGCATGTTGTGTGCGAAACTTTTGCAAGAGAGCATAAGTAAATCATCATATGAAAAGAAATGATATAGGAGGATCAAATACATTCACACACAATCATAATTGTTTGATGGGGACCATCACCTTTGAGGTACATCACATATCTCCCACATCTCCTAGAAACATGCTTATAACCATATTAAAAGCATTTTGATTCTTTTAGCTTTTCAAGTTCTTTGCATATTTTTCTTTTAAACATATCATGTGTCGGCATATAAGAAAGGAAAGAAAGTACCCAATTATGTAAGCTTGAACATCCTTATTTTGCTATGTAAGTGCTACAGATGTTTTATTATTGACGAGTTTTAGTGGTGAGATGGTTATTTATGTCTTTCTCTTAGAATTTTCTAGTCCTTCCCATCAAAAAGAGTGATTTAAGATATGAAAGATAAGAAATCCTACAAATCCTACAAATCACATAAAAGAGTCACAAAGCTCACATTGCATAGTTGTGCATGAAGATGCTCATCTAAGCTACAAGAGATACAAAGTTGAGAAACTTTATTTGGAAGGCCATCCAAGGTACACAAGTACCAATATACACAAATACACATTGTTTTTGTATTATTTTTTACAAAAAAATAACTCAAAACAAAACAAAAGAAAAAAACAAACAAACAAAACATCAAAACTAGACTTACTCAAACCACAACATAAACCATGCAAGAGATCAGAAAAGAGAAGAAATCACTTAGAATCTTGTTCCCTCTTGATAGGAGACCTGGATGGAGATCCTTTCTTTTGCATGAACCTTTGTTCAGATGGATAAGGAGGAAAGTTGAAACCATTGAAGTTCGAGAGAAGCATGACCTCTTTAAGAAGTTCTCCAAGAGGGGCTAATGAAAGTTGGAGTTGATTTTGGTTCCCTAGAGATGACACACTATTGCTTTGTTGAGTGGCTAACCACTTATAGCAGTTTGGATGAGTGTGCCAGATGCTCCACAGTAATGATAGAAGTGGGGCGTTTTGGTAGAGACTTCTTGTTGGTGGAGCGATGATTATTTTGCTTAGTCTCTTTCTTACTAACCTTAGGGGGTGGTCCCATAATGGATTTTCCTTTATCACTTTTATCCTTACTCACATTTTCAGTTTTAGGATCAATTATCTTAGAGTTATCATTGTTAGCATGTGGAACAAAAATAACTCTATTTAAAGCATTAGAAGAGGTAATACAAGAAGAGGGAGAATGATCATACCCAAGACCTACTTTGTCAGATGCAAACTTTTGGAGGTTTAGCATTTCATCTAGCTTAGCACTTGAAGTCCTTTCCAGTTGTGATCTAACCTAAAACAGTGCAACATCCAGTTTCTTAGTCTTTTCAACAAGAAGGTTGTTCTCAAATCTCAATGCTCCGATGGTCTAATTAGCTTCATCAACCTTGGTGGAGAGTTCCTCATGTTCCAACTCCACTTCCTTGAGCTTTCTCGTAGCCAATTGATAGAGCTTCTCATGCTTCTTAGAGACCTTGTACAACATAGTCTAAGCAGTGTGGATGTCATCCTAATCATCCACCTTCTTAAACTTTGATTCTATTAGCTCTTCTTCCTCATTAATTAGGTCTACTACTTCCTTAGAAGACTCAACGGTAGCTGTGAAAGCACTCACTATCCCATCTTGGTCACTTTCATCAGAATCTGCTTATGGTTCCATATCACTAAAGGTGGCAGCTAGGGCTTTGCTTTTGCCAATGGATTTGAGATATGTGAGACAATCTTGCTTCATGTGTCCAAATCCTTGATGCCCATTGCATTTTGGTCTAGTAGGAACAATGTTTCTATCTCCTTCCTTTAGCCTCTTCTCTAGAGCATGTATTAGGGTCCCCATACATGTACCCCCTTTACTTTCCCGCTCTTTGCTTGGGCCGCGTTTCTTGGGTATGGCAATATCTGTTTAATATTTCCTGTACCTTGCTGGGACATACCTTTGGAACATTTGCAATGTTTGATTTACTTTCCCACTTTTTATGGTTGCATTGTGCATGATGTATGTATATCTATATTTGCTTGTATATGGGTGGTTGTGCATTTTGTATGATGGAATCTCGTGGCTAGGTGAATGACCCTCTCTAGTCATGAGAGCTCTTAACCCTGTAGTGTGGGTATGTGCTCAAGGCAATTGCCGTAGGTGAATATTCATGCTAAATTGTGTGCATGATCATCGAGGTGTGATTGTCTCGATCCATGTCACCCACACTTAGAGAAATCCTAGACCTTATCAGTAAAAGGTTACTCTTTTATATCTCTTGTTTCTTCAACCATATATCTTGTGTTCACCTAATTCTAAAGGACAAATAAAAGATGTAAAAATTTGAGGATGACCCAAAAGTTATGGCATACCCAAAGATGTTAGGATAAAAGAAAAGAAGTTCTCACATGTAAGCGGCTTATCCCAAAGTCCAAAAGTATATCTTAACTTGAAAGGTTCATAAGACCATAGCCTAGTTGCTATCATAATTCCAAATCAAAAGGCCTATTGAAAAGGAGAACCTTGGACCTAAGGTTACAAATATATTATGGACTTAGCATCCAACATCCTACAAAGCCAATATGAAATTCTCTAATCTTGGGCCTCCTTATTGTATGCCTAGGCCCAAAATGATGAGCAATTCATGGACTTTGAAGGGAAGGCTACAATATATCCTAGCTAGAGGGCTACTTCAAAAAAATATGATGATAATGAACGCATAAAAAAAAATAAAAAATAAAAAATAAAAAACAAAAAAAAACAACAACAACAAAAGAAAAAGAAAAAGCCCAAAGGTGATGGATATGTTGTAAGCCCATATTTGAGTCAAAGGGTTGAAAATCTCTAAGCACATTCTAATGAAAGCCCATGAGAGTAAAGATGAGAACTTTCTTGTAAATGGAATAAAGCCCAATGAAACAAGGGACAAGGTTCATGAGAGGAAATTGAGTGATTTTGTAATTGGGCCTTCATTAAAATGGACTTAAAGACTTTCTAGGAATGTCTAAGTTAATGAAAAGAACCTTTAAGTGGGACATGAGCTTAATAAAATGGGACTTTTTTTTAGGCACCATTGCACCACCAAGATCAAGGAAAAGAACGGAAGGCGTTTGGTCAAGATTGAGGAAACATAACTAGAAAAGGTATCAAAAGAAGAGACATTTTAAGAGGAAGTATCTTAAGAAGGAGTGGCTACTCCAATTGATGACACGACTACATAAAAGATATTCAAGGCAATAGAAGAACAATGTGATACTCTTAAGAAAATAGGGGGTCGTCTCACCAAGCTAGAGGAGAACAAGCACAAAAAGCCCATACATGTGAATATACATGATGAGGATGAAGGGGAGGATTATGATGAGGGAAGGCATAAGACGAGTCTCGCCGAACTCAGCATAGTCCAAATCATCCATAAGCCGCCTGACATAGGGAATGTCGTTCCTCCGAAGCTAGTACTCAGTATAGTCATGGAAAGTGGGGCAAGCACGAACTGTGAAGGATTGAATGGAACCTACAGTGTGTCCGCGCCTACTAGCTAGCAGCAAACCCTCTCGGCCAGGTAGAGGACTCTCAAATGAGCACCCTCAGAGGCTGGATGATCTCAGAAATAATTAGGGCAGCTGCTTCCAAGGTAGGATATATAATAGGAGGTGCATCGACCCAAGGACTCCATATGACCTGTGACAATACATAGGGTTAGAAGGAGGAACCCAAAAAATATGCAAAAGAAAGTGATGAGAAAAGATGGAATTCGAACTCACATCCTCAGAAGAAAGCCCATCGAAGTGAGCCCTAACCAAGGAGAAGCTCCTCAAATCCACCTCTGCTCCATGAGCAATGAGTCCGTATTTCATGGCCCAACGTTGAAAAAAGAAGGCACAATTTACAAGATGACAGTTTACAAGATAAACAGGGTATAGTTTACAAGATCATAGTTTGCAAGATGACAATATGCAAGATGAATGACATGAGCACATAGTTTGCAAAGGCATAAGATACACGTGGGTAAGGAGCTACAAAAGGAAAGGAAGAAAGAACTGCCCTTAAGGAGTTTCCAGGGCCCCACCAGCTAAGGCAATGTCCCACGACTGAGCATGTCCAAAGAGGAGTGAAGGTAAGCAAGGCAAGCCTGACCCCAGTTGGCCACCTAAGCATCCTCGAAGTCATGAAATAGAGCTAACCACCTCAAGGACACTGTTTGCCCTTCATTAGCTAAAAGGTATGCCTCCAATATGTAAAGCAAGAACGCCCTAGCCATCCTGGCATAGTCCTCAGGCATCTCTTGAGGAAAAGGCTTGCAATCCGTCTCTAGGTCAAAGTAGTAGATGGTTTCTGTCGTGTGCCTTTACCCTAGCAACACAATGCCTAACTACATGCTTGATTCGCCCTCTAGATTAATGATCGACCCATAACATTGAAGGCTGGTCATCTGATGGAAATCGTGGGGAGTCACAACCATCTCCCTCTCAACAATATGGAAGGTGTGGGTAGTATCCTACCACCTCTCGGCCAATGACTACACTAAGATGCCATTGGCATGATTCTCTGAAAGTAAATGAAGGATGGGCTTGAAACTGGCTGTGCGCACCAAGGCCTTTGTGTCATCGGCCAAGGCCCTGTACCAAGAAAATACATGACTAGTACCACAACTGCCTAAAAAGGGAGCCGAGACTTGCAAAAAGATAAAAAGAGGACTTGAGAATTGCCATTGGATAAGGAAATAAATAAAAAAGAGTCAAAATAATGAAAATTAGGGTTTTTAAATGCCAGATGCGCACACAAGTTTGTGCATGCATGCGAATGGTCCTTGCATTCGTCCATATGAACTGAAAAACATGGACACATACGCATGAACATAACACGCATATGCAAGACTAAGTATGCATACGCATGAACACAAGTTGTGTATGCAGGCCCGATACATAAGCATGCATAAACACAGGCAGAGAGTGTTCTTCAACATTCTCACCCAACTTTTGATCAAAACTCATCCAAAACATGTTCCTACCCCTCCTAAGGCATCAAGTTTTCATCTAAACACATCCCACAAAAAAATCCAAGCATTTACAATTCTAAAGATGGATTAAAACGAAAGATCAAAATAGAACTGGAAAATGAGAAAAGTTTGAAAAACTTACTCATCTTTGCACCCTCTGAGAGATGGTCTTGTGGCCTGTAGACTAGTAGAGGGGACTCATTTAGCCATACATCCCCATTCCAGTGGGTGAGATTGAAAACATCGCCAGAAATCACGTAGGAAGTTTTCTTGGTTTTGGACTTGGGTGCCATTGGAGAAGATGAAAGAGTTTGGAAAAGATGAAAGAGTTTGAAAGAGGAAGAGAATTAAATTGTGAGAGTGAAGGAATAAGAGAAGGGCAGAGGGTTTTGTAGAGAGAAAAAAGGAAGTTAAGGAGTTAGAGAGAATGTAAAGAGATGAAGAAGATGAAGAGGAATAAGAAGGAAAAAAAAAAACGGTCGATAACTGTTGGGAAAAATATGAAGAGGTAGGAAGGCACCTGGTGGCTAAACTACATGTAGTTTAGGCCTCCCCACTAAACTACGTGTAGTTTAGTTAAAAAAAAATTCCAAATATCCCTGGTGGGTACCTAGAAGGTAGGAAATGCAAAGAAAAATTCACAAATTCATCCAAAAATGGCAGAAATACCTTCAGTTGGGGACAAGACACAAGGACTCTCAAAGCATCCCCAGTGGAATTGAAAGGATCAAGAACATCCCTTAGTGGATTGGAAATCACAAAGGTAGCTCCCTCGTGAGTTAAGACCATCAACCAAAACCCTAGTAAGTTACAAATACACAGTTTTTCCAAAGTATCATTAAGACTCCCTCGAGGGCCTAAGGCACAAAGGCAACTCCTTCAAGGGTTATGAAGAAAAGGATTTCCTTATGGAGTTGAGGAAACTCCCTCATGAGTAGGATTAACACCAGTTCCCCAGTGAGTCATGAAAGAGAAGAAGAGAATTTTCCCTAATGGACTACACACCATCAAAGACTTCCTTGTAGGTCAAAATCACCAAGACGACTCCCCTGTGGGCCACCAACACATTCACCAACAAAGTTATTTTCCCCAGTAGATCACACATCAAGGACTTCCTTGTAAGTTAGAAGAATACAACACTTGTGCACATATCCTTTGAGAATTGAATATGCAGGCACAGACCTCATACAAGGTAGAAGAGAAGAATATAGAACTTCTGCACATATCCTCCGGGAATTGAATATGCAGGAACATATCCCATACAAGTCAAAAAATGTGCATATATCCATTGGGAATTTAATATGCAGGCACAGTAGAATAGGTAGAGATAGAGATAGAGACAAATGTCACCTCAAGGCAAGTGCCTTGCCAGAGTAGGTAGAGATGGAGATAGAAGAAAAGTGTTACCCAGAGGCATAAGCCACCCGGTCAAGTTTGAGGCAAGATCTCTAGATGGACACCATAAATATATATCCTTTTAAGCTTATAAGAGTACCTTTTTTGGTTGATGGTTGCGGCTATTGGCCATGTTTTTTTTTCTCTTTTTTAGTGACTCTAGGATAGTGAATCACTTGCCTTTTGCTTGCAATTAGCAAAACAAGTTCTAGGATAGTGAACCTATCGTTGCTCATTTCCCAAGTAACAAAGGTGGGACTTTAGACATACGAATCCCACAGAACTCTACGAAGTTGTGCCCCACCCCATGTATGCGGGTTGTTTGTCGTGTCTGTGGGTTGGGCCCGAGTCGTTCATCGAAAAAAATTGTTCTATCTCTTTTTCTTTTGATTACGTTAGTGAAGATCATGAATCAAAAGAGGGGCATCTGTAGACACCGCATTTTGTACCCTTTATGACTCGAGTTCCCGTTCCCTAATGATGCTCGAACTCTAAGGCCTAATGCTAGTTTAGAGCCCAATTGAATATTAAATTGACTTAAAGAGTGTTAAAATGGAAAATATAACCTTTTAAATAAGCAAAAATCTATTTTTGGAAAATTAAATGACCAAAGTGTCCCTCGGCCTACATACGTGAGTCGCGGCCTGCGTACGCGAGCTAAAGCATGCATATGCAAGCACATTCTTGCGTACGCAGTTAGGGTTTTAGAAGCATATGAAAGGCAAGTTTTCTGCAATAATAGTTGATGTTTGGAATGAATCCCATATCATTTAGGAGCCACTCCAAACCCCATTTTTTCAACTATAAAAAGCCTTACATGGTACATTTTCAAAATATACAGAAAATCCTACAGAAAAAACTTTAAGATTCACTAGAAAATAGTGAATCAAAAGAGAGTTTTTCACAAAACACCCTCAAGTCCTTTTTATTTGATTGGGACCTTTTCTGGCCCCAATCCTTGGAGTTTAACATTACTAATAACTATTTTATTGAATTGTGATAGATTTGACTAATGGGAATGGTAAAAAATTAAGCCTAGGAGCCTTTTCTTTAAGGTATTCTTTTGAACTTTTGTTTTTCCTTTTCTGCCTTTAATCTGTTTCTTTGTTTAGTTTATGTTTATATATGTTTTTTTAGGTTAGTTTTAGGCTTTCTTTATTTTTTTTAGCATGTTAGGTTGCAAGATTTATGTTTTTCTATTTTGTTTGGTTTTTGCCATATTTTTGTGTTAATTAGGTTTTTTGGGTAAGGATCTGTGTACATATGATCTAGCCTGCGCACGTAGGTTGAACTCATGCATACGCAGACCTATTCTAGCATGCGTAATGTCGTTACCTAGAAACCCTAATTTTTGTTTGTTTTGTTTCTGCTTTCATATGTTTGTTCTATATAGCTTCTTTTTCATATATTTTAAGCCCCATAACTGCTTTTCCATCTTTTAACATGTTTGTTTGTTATTACATGTTTGGATTAGCATACCTAAACTCCAAACCCATTCTTTGGTCTTTCCTCGAAAGGACACTATATTCATGGTTCCTAGAACATATAACTAGGTGGTGAGTCCGATACTCTTTCTCTTGCGCCCACAATGACAACTCCACCGGGATAGTGAGTTTAATTCCTATGTGTCTTGTTTCTTAAACTTAATAAAAACTTTCTCAATACTTTTTGTGCACACACATCACTGGTTATTTTGTCCCTTAACCTTGGTAAGGGATGAGTGGGAAGATGGAAGGCTCCATTCAGGCCCAAATTTTCCGAAGTTCATCCCACAAACTCATAATCGGTGCCATTGCCTATAATGGGCCTTGAGTACATTAAAGGTTTGCTACCAATCCACTTCGGGGTCCACTTAGGCCCTCAGTTGGAATCTAGTCCACCTAGTTTTAAGTGACCTACTTATCTATCCCTTTAGCTTTAGAGAGCCTACCCACACTAGAGAGATCCTAGATCTTACCATGTAGGGTATTCTCTATGTATCTTTTTTTTGTTCAACCATATATCATGTGTTCACCTAATTCTAAAGGACAAATAAAAGGTACAAAAATGGAAGGGGGATGGCCTTAAAGTTATGGTATACCCTAAGATGTTGTGGGACAAAAGAAAATAAGTTCTCAAATATAAGAGGCTTGTCCCTAAATCCAAAGGCATGTCTCTACTTGAAAAGTTCATAAGACCATAGCTTAATTGCTATCGTAGGCCGAAGAGGAGAAAGCCCTTTTAAAAAAAAGGACTTTGGGCCTAAGATAACAAATACGCTATGGACTTAGCATCCAACATCCTTCAAAGCCAAAATGAACTTCCCTAATCTTGGCCCTCTTTGTTGCATGCCTAGGCCCAAAATGATGAGAATTTCATAGACTTTGAGAGGAAGGCTACAATGTTTTCTAGCTAGAGGGCTATTCGAAGAAAAAAGTGATGAAATAATGAATATAGAATGGGAAGCCCAAAAGTGATGAATACATTGTAAGCCCAAGTTTGGGACAAAGTGTTGAAAACTCCTAAGTGCATTCTAATGAAAGCCTATGAGAGTAAGATGAGAGATTTTATTGTAAATGTTCCAAAGCCCAATGAATTAAAGGGCAAGGGTCCATAAGAGGATATGGAGTGGCATTGTAATTGGGCCTTCATTAAAATAAACTTAAGAATTTTCTAATAACATCTAAGTTTAAAAGGAACCTTTTAATTGGGACATGAAATTAATGAAAATGGGACTTCTTTTCAAGCATCATTGCACTGCCAAAGTCAAGAAAACACGTCCTCAATCCCATTTGGATTCGAGAAAAAGGAAGGCACTTGATTAAGTTTGAGGACACATACCAAGAAGAAGAAATCTCCTAAGAAACAATGTCCACTTCCATGGAAGACCTAATGGCACAAAAGATCCTTAAGACTTTGGAAGAACACGGAGAAGCCCTTAAGAAAATGGGAGGGTGTATCACTAGGTCGGAAGAATGTAGGCTCAAGAAATCCACACATGTGGAAATCCATGATGATGAGGAGGAAGATGAAGAATGGGACGAAAAAGACAAAGTGGAGTATGAAAGAAACAAGCAATTTGAGAAGCTCACTGCGAAAACCGTAGCTATGAGGGAAAAGATAGAAATGATGCAATTGCCTTTTGTAAGGCACAAGGAATGGATGACTACCTCTATAACATGGGGGGAGTAAGCTTAAAGGCTCTTATTGCATTACCTCCCAAGTTCAAGATCTCCAATGCAGAAAAGTTTGATGGGACTGGGGATCCAAAGCAACACATAAGAAGGTACATAAGCATTGTTGAAATGAAGAGGCTAGATGAGAAGCAAACTTTGCATGCGTTTCCCCTCTCACTCACGAGAGGTGCATCAAGGTGGTACTATAGCCTTGACCCAAGCAAAATTAAGGTGTGGAATGAACTAGTAGAGTTGTTTGTGGACCAATTCATCTTCAACACCATGATTGATATGGCACTAAGGGATTTAGAGACTACCAAGCAAGGTGTGGGGGAGACTTTTTCCGAGTACATGACTAGATGGAAGACCAAGGCGTCTAGAATGGTCAATAGGCCAAATGATAAAGACCAAATCAACACAATCATCATGAACTTGCTTCCGGTTTATAATAGTAGGCTTTTGTCTTCAGAGAATTATGTGATTGTGGGACAAGAATTGAAGATGCTCTCAATAATGGACAATTAGAGAAAGGGGAAAGTAAGCCTCCAACCAAAAAGAAATATGGAGGGGGGACCACCACTAAAGCACCCAAATCCATAAATGTAAGTGCCATCATACCCCAATAAACACTAGCCTACCCAAAGAAAGCTCACAATAATTTCTAACCAAGGAATGACCTTCACCCAAGCATATGTAAACCTATCGTCCAAAGGATTCATCAAGCCTTTAGACGCCACACCCATGCCTAATCTCATACCTCCCACTTGGAACCTCAATGAATATTGCCATTACCACCAAAAAGCCAACAACAAAACCGACAATTGCTTCTTCCTCAAACACAAAATACAAGACCTTATAGACAATAGAACCCTCCCAAATTCCAACATCATTACCAAACCCAACATTAGAAAGAACCCTTTGCCCAATTACTATAGGGCTCCCCTTCCATATCAAAACTAGGTGCAAGTATATGAAATTGAATGGGATTGCTCGAAGTTGATAGAAACTACAATTGTCAATATCAATGCTGTGGAAGTCCAAGGAATATGGGATGAAGAAGATGAAGTCCTAAAGGAAGCAATAGCAATATAGGAAAACTTCCCAAAAGAGTGACGGAATTGAAGAAAAGAGTTTTGGAGGACAACGTAGCAAATATTACTAGGAGTGGGAAGCATTACAAGCCATCCGTTTTGGAAAAATGATCGTCTTGGTAGGGATCTAGAGGAAGGGTCCAAGCCCATGAAACCTAGAGGAAAAGAAGATAAAGAAGAGGAAATAAGGTCTTGATGCAATGGAAGAAGACCCAAGCTTATGTGTCCATATGGGGCTTGCTCATGGCCTTTTAAAAATACTGTAAGGCCCATTTGGACGCCTTGAATAGGAAAGAAGTACCTATAGAAATTACACCATTAGAGGTTTTGTCTCTCATGGGAGTTGAAAGTTCCTCACTCCCTCTCCTTGCTTTTTCCGATGAAGATCTCCCTCTCGAAGGAGCTACTCACATTAGACCCTTGTAAATCACCATTGAATGCATGGGTGCCAAGGTCCCAATGGTTCTTATTGACATTGGATCCACTTTGAATGTTTTTCATTTTAGGATTGCCCTCACTGTTGGCATAAACATGGAGACCATCATTCCTTCTCCCCTGACTATAAGGGCATATGACAACACTTCAACGTCATAGGCACTTTCAAGGCCCCTTGTAAGATCAGGCCAATGGAAACCATTGGGGATTTTCATGTCATGGACATCACCCTAAATTACAACCTTTTCTTAGGAAGGGCTTAGCTTCACCCTACTAGGACCATCCCCTCCTTACTACACCAAAAGATGAAGATCCCATGGAAAGGAGGGACTACCATAATGCTTGGAGATGGTGAGATCCTAGCACTAGTTTGTGGACTCAAGGAAGTTAGGAGTGAGCTCCAAATGAGTGGCTTTGAGTTTGTAAATTGACTGACTATGGGTTGAAGGATGAAAGTTATGCTACTGATTTGTTCCCATATTGTAGCCATGAGGTGATGGCAATGATGAAAAACCTAGGATACATGCCTAGTATGGGCCTTGGAAAGGAAGGAAAAGGAGTAGTTTATTTCCCTAATATCAAGACTCAAATGACCAAGGGAGGTCTAGGATTCCTTGAAGGCTGCGACAAAATCAAGAAAAACCATGGCACTCTCAATGGGAACTTCATGAAAGAAGGAGGAGACTTCCCTTATTGTGGCTTCTCCAAACCTTGGGTAGGTGAACATGGAAGGGTGTATCTAGGTTGGGAAATGTTCTTTAATGAAAAACTCACTTTCAAGGAGAAGCCTACCATGGTGATCGAAGAAATGCAAGAAGAGGTCGATTGGGTGAATTGCATGGATGTTGAAGCAATGTAGACCATGATGAAGATGAATGGGGACGTGTTCACCATCACCAATGAAGAGCCAAGTGATCCTTCCAAATTCATCATGCCTACTATTGGGACCATTAATAATTGGACTTGGGTTGGGGAAAAAATTTTGTAATACAAGTTCCAATGTACGTTTCAATATTTTCAATAAGATGAATTTTGATTTGGCTTACTTTGATGTGTCCCATAACATTGAAATTCTGCACTTAAATTATTCAAATGAATTTAAAAATGAAATTAATAAACAATTGGAAAAGAAAATTGAACCTATGGAACCAATTCTTTAAACTATTAATTTGGGCAATGATGAGAATCCATGCTTAATTAAAATTGGCTCAATTCTAAATGAAAAAGAAAAGAAAGATCTTGAAGAACTCCTCATGGAATTTCAAGAGATGTTTGCATGGTCCTATGAAATCATGTCTGGAATTGACCTCAAGATAGCTCAACATCACATTGATACTCACGACCACATGGTACTTGTCAAGAAAAAATTGAGAAGAATGAGGACCGAATGGTTCTTAAAAATCAAAGAGGAAGTCACTAAGCAATTAAAGGTAGGGTTCATCAAACTCGTATACCAAGCCAAATGGGTAGCCAATGTTGTGCCCATACCTAAAAAGGATGGGAAGGTGAGGATGTGTGTAGATTTTAGGGGCTTGAACAAAGCATGCCTTAAAGATGACTTTCCTCTCCCTCACATTGATGTCTTAGTGGATAACATGGAAGGAAGTGCATTGATGTCCTTCATGGATGGTTTTTCAAGGTACAACCAAATCAAGATGGCTCCCAAGGACATGACCAAAACCACCTTCACTACTGAATGGGGAATATATTGTTACATGGTAATGCCATTTGGCCTCAAGAATGATAGGGCAACCTACCAAAGGATGGCTATGGCCTTGCCACATGATATGATGCATAATGAGATAGAGGTGTATGTTGATGATATGGTGCTAAAATCCAAGGCTAGAGGAAGCCATGCCATAAACTTGAGGAAGTTCTTCGAGAGGATAAAAGAATATTAGTATGAGTTATCAATATCAGCAATGGAGTAAATTAAACTTAACAGATATTGATATGAGTTATCCATATCAGTAGTAGAGTAATTTAAACTTAACAAATAAGATCTTTTAGGGATCACATATATCTAATAGTAAGTGAATCTCTACTAGTATTTAAAATACTCCTACATCAGTCAGATTAAGGTGAGATACAATGAGTGAACATACGTATAGTTTTCGAGTGCTTTCTTAAAATAAACTATCTCTCTGGGATACCATCTACTGTTCCCTAGAATTTGGAACGTGGAAATTAGGAGAGACTCTAGTAGCCTCTCCTGCGACTTGGAGATGTTCCACAATGGAGATCGTGAGGAGTTCCTAAAGCAAGCAAAGAACAAGATCCGAAAATTTGGTGATTTGTTCCACCAAAGGTATGTGTCTATATGACCTCTAGTAAAGTATATAACTTTTCAACATTGGTATTAGAGCCATTTTATGCTTGTTTTCACTCTTGAATGATGCCATGATCTCTGATATATGTAATCCTATTTGCATGCTAAATTTAGAAGTTTAAATAATTTTTAATTTTCAGGTCTGTAATTTTTTAGAAGCATGCTATGGCATGTAGAGAGAAAAATAAAAAGTTGTAATTTTTTTTTTTTTTTGTTTACATATAATCTGAAATTTAAAGGCTTATTTTTACCCATTAAATCTTGTTTAATGTCAAATATTTTTTAATGGTTTGAAAGTACATTCCATAAGCTTTAAAACGACAGTTTACATGCTTAATTTAGACTTTAAATGATGAAGTTGTGATTAAAATGGAACACCCCGTTCTGGTAGTCCTACATAGAGGACCAAGTGAATAACTGTGTATTCACTATTCATTGGCCAAGATTTGCTTTGGCTATATGAGTCCTGGAGGGCTCCCTAACCACTAATTGTTTGAGTGGTTATCTAAATAAAAAATAGTAATAATAATAAAATGAAAGAGCCCCATGTTGATGTTTGTGTATTAGTTACACTTGAACACAACATTATCCTTGTTTCTTTTAACAAGGATACTGTGCAGATCACGTTGGTGTATAAGTACACACAAATTGTTGTTTCCTTCAACAAGGAAACCGTGCAAGTAATAAGCCACACGCAAGTGGCTGCGTGGATTTGTAATGTTATTTACAAATGCTGTGTGGATTTGTAACATAGTTTACAAAGGAATTGGCTTATAACAATATAGATAATTATGTCAAAATCAAATGTTATAACATGCACAGTGGGTTTTCTTATTATTTATTTTAATTTATAGTAAAACACTATATATTCTTAATTTTGTTTAGACCACATTTTTTCTAATGTTACATAAATGTAATTGTAGTGGCATTTTTTTTTTTAAACTATGATGTTAAAATAGAATTGTGATAATATGAGAAAATTGTGAAATTAGTTTTCTAATTTTCTGTATAATTATGCATGGTTTTAATATTTGAATTAATTTATGATGTCTTTTTAACATATTGTCATATGATTGAATTGATATTATATGAATGCATTATGTGATGAATATGTGTCCAAAGGGTTTATGAGACTCTTTGGCTCATCTCTATAGTTAGAGATTGTATTGGTAATTTATGCAACATGTATATTTTTATTTATTGTTATTGCGGATGGATAAGACAATTTTTGAAATTATTTGAAAACGTGGCATCCCCTTTTTTTTTTTTTTAAATTACAAATAGAATCTTTGTAGTAGGGTACTTAAATATGTAATTTTTTTGGGCCAATGTTTTTTGGCAATTTTTTGGGCCATTGTTTTTGGCAATGTAATTTAAGGCTATGTAATTTAATTTTGGAAGCCATGTAAGAGGATGTGTTTTACGGTTATCTATAATTTTCAAATTTTTTCTTAGCATGTTGTATGAAATTACCAATGGGGCTTATAGTGGAGCCCATGCAATGTGTTGTACACAAAAATTTATGGACACATGTTATATGTATGAGTTTAATATGTGGATGGTGTGATGTTTTATTCTTCACAAAATTTTATTCAAAATCAATTAGATGTGTTATTCCAATTTACATAGTGAGAGATGATTGCCTAAAGAAGGCAAGATAGCAAAGTGCCAAAAGGGCAAGAGTGCTAAGAAGGACAAGGAAAAGATCAAGTGCTACAACTTTGGTAAGAAGGTTCACTTCACTCGTAAGTGCACTGAGCTGAAGAAGGTATCCTTTCTTAACAACTCTACTATTACTTATGTCTGTACAAATGTTTTTGTTGCTCATTCTATTCCTAGGTGGATTGTAGATTCAGGAGCAACCAAACATATAGCCAGAGATAGAGTTGGGTAACAGAGCTCAAGAAGAAGTCATAGGAGTTGGAACCTACCAGCTCAAATTGCATCTGGGACATACGTTACTTCTTCATGATGTGCTTCATGCACTTGGTGTTCAATGTAATCCATTTTCAGTACTTACTGTTCTTAGACTTGGATTTAGTTTCCGTTTTAATGGTCCTCAATTGGATTTTAATTTAAATAAAACCTTGTATGGACATGGTTATTTATCTAATAATTTCTTTATGTTGGATTTAGATCATTCCTCGTTTTCTTTTATTGCTCGTAATGATGATGTTATTCATTTTGATTCATCTTGTGATGTGATTGAAGTGTATCCTTAGCTAGGCTAAGATGAGACTCATGGGAGTCTCACTTGAAGTGTATCCACAACTTCATGAAGCCTGGATAAAGTCAAATGTGAGATCTTGGATAGGAACTTGATGTGTAACTGTGTTGAGAAACTCAGGTTGGTTGCCTTTACGGTAATTGGACTAAGATTTGTCGGTGTTTGAGTGTGACAAGCCTAGTTGAGTGGGAGCTCCACTGTAGCATACAAATTGTACTGTATGTGCTATAATCGACCAATTAAGGGAGTGATTGGATAGATCCTTACTCTGTCACTATGTGAGCCTTAGTCGACCATTATATGGTCCATTCTATTCCTTTTTTTCGGCCTAGAACTATGTCATGAAATTAATGTTTGATGTCACTACTTTAGCATGTCATCTCAGGGCCATGATATATACGGTCTCACGGAGCATGTCTAGGAAAGCGGTCAAGTATGAATGAATTGACCTGAGTGTCTGGGGAAGATTATTTAGAACACACCATTTATTTTATGGCTTATAGCCCGGGCGATTATGAGGAATTTGTTTTTCAACATAATCATGAGCATATTATATGGTATAGGATCAAGTGTTGCTTTGAGTTTTGAACTCATGAGGCATTAAGGAAACTTGATCGGGTGTGATCAAATAATCTGGGGCATAGACGAGATATTATGAGTGATGTACTATGTTAGTTTAAATGGTGACTTAATATAGTACTCCCACCCTACACCTTCTCGTCTAGGTCATACACTCCATTTTTATGTATAAAGGGAGGATTGGAAAAGAGATTGAGAGGGGCTAGTTCTGACTATAGTACCCAGTGTAGACGAGCGGGAGACGTTAGAAATTGGGCTGGTTTTAACCCAACCCATAAACCATGGCCCATGGATCGTCCACATGGGTTATCTGGTAAGTAAGTTTAAATTTAAACTAATTGATATTGGTATGATTTATCAATATCAGTAGTGGAGTAATTTGAACTTAACAAATATTGATATGAGTTATCAATATTAGTAGTAGAGTAATTTAAACTTAACAGATTAGATCTTTTAGGAATCACATATATCTGATAGTCAGTTGTTAGGTTCTAAGGATTTAGGATCTAAATGTATTAGAACTTCAATGTGTAATGTTGGCAAACCATGATTAAAACTTGGAGTCTAGAATTAGGCTGCTCAAAGTATGTTTATTGTAAAGTTGGAATCGAGTAATTGCAGAAAATTACTGTTCATTTTCTGCAAGGCTCAATTGATTGAAAATTAGACTCGATCGATCGTAGCATGTGCAGATTGTTTTTCTGCAGAATTTTCCAACTCAGCCCTAGCCCATATGTCGTGTAGAGTTTTATGTTTTGCCTTGAGTATAAAAGGAAAAACCCTAGCCACATTTTGTTGTTGTTGTTTATGCTGTGTGTATGAATCTCTTGTGAGATCTAGAGGTGTTTGCCTTCATACATACTTAGGGTTATCAAGATCAAGATTGATGTCGAAAGCTTGGTGATTGTTTCAATTGCTGCATAAAGAGTTTAAAAAAAAAAACACATGGGAGTACTTGTGGTTGCTGTGAATCTAAGAAAGAAGTAGTCTGTGGACTCGAAGCTGTCACATGGTCATGGTAGTAAGTTTTCTACTCGAGATAGCAATAGGATGTTAGTGGTCTAAGTCACTATTGTAAAACTTCAATTCTTTCATAATGGATCTGTTTACCTTGAGGATAGCTAGGTTAGATCCTCCCCATGTTTTTTACCAGTTTGGTTTTCCTGAGTTATCATATCGTTGTGTTCCTTATTTTCCGTATTATTTATATGATATGATTTTTGTGTTAACCTAGATTTGAATAATTTACCTGAGTTAATCATTTGGCTAAATAATTAGGTTAATCTGTTTGTATTTAAGGGGTCTAAAAATGTACAAATGGTATTAGAGCAGTTTAGCTCTAGCATTTAGATCCTTTGATCTAAGAGTTGATCCTTGACCCCTGTTGTCATGGAACACAGTCACTCTCTTTTATGGGAACAACTATGCCTATTGGAAAGTAAGGATGAAAGAATTCCTAAAATCTATTGATGAAAGAGTCTAGAATTCCATTGAATACAGATGGGAGAAATCCACTACTCTTGTTAGCGAGTGGCAAACTTCTCAGAAAGAAGCAGCCGCTTTTAATAGCAAAGCCATGAATGCTATTGTGGGGGCCAATTGATCCCAGAGGTACTGTTCAGGTTGAGAGGGCTGGGCCTATGGCCCAATAACCCAGTCCGAGGACGAGGACATATCCGAGGACGATCAGTTAAGGAAGAGATGAAAATTGTATTATGGGAAGAGGTAAAGTATATTTATGGTGGACCTAACCTATCTGAGGAGAATGTTATTCTCGGAACTTCTATCCGAGGTGGCTAGAAACATTCCCATCCCCTTAATATAATATATTAAGGGTATTTCACAATAGGGGGATAGGCAAATACTGGATAAAGGATGAGAATGAAGGATAACAAATATCTATAAAAGCTATTACCTCCACATTAAATGCTTCCCAACCAATTCTCTGGCCGCATTAATGTGGAGGTGATGCCTGAAGAGTAAACAAGCAGCCTTACAGCTAATAGTAGAAGGTTCAAGGAGGTGTGAGATGGGACAGGGAGAAACTCCCAAAACTTGACTCACACGTGTACGGTGAGAATGGTGCAGAAATCATGGTATATAACATGAAAAGGAACCCAAAGAAAGGGCGAAAGAAAAACGGAGAAAAAGAAGAGTTTAAAAAATATAACAATAAAAGGAAAAATTCTAGGTGATTGATCATACTATTCAGGCTTAGCCAAGGATGCTTTTTGTATTTTGCACGCATAACTCTTCTTCCTAAACACTCACAACCGATACCTTTTTTCTAGATTCAGGCTAGCTTTTTCTCCCACGCTCTACAAATTTATTGTTTGGGCTTGTTGGGCCTGGGTCCACTCCTTGGAGCGCCAAGTCAAAACTGGTCCTTACAATTGGTGCCGTTTGTGGGAAAGCTTGATCTGATCAGAAGGAGATCTCGATTTAGTGCTGGAAATTGAAGATTTAGGTTCGCATCAACCGACGATCGGGCCACATCAGGGTAATGATAATCTGCACCAGGCGAAATCAGGGGGTTCCCAACGTAATAACTCAGTTGTAAACCCTCAACAAAGGGGAGATTGTGAAGGAAATGTGCAAACAACGCATACTAATAGGAGTCAGTCACGTGGAAAGAGTCATATCTCCCATGCAAAGAATGAGAAAGACATTCAACATGAGATTGTTGAATTAAAGAAGAAGTTGCGTTGCGCATGGCAAAGGCGCTCATCACCTGACTCTAAATCCTCTTATGAGGATACAGATGATACCACGTACAGGCGACGATCTAAAACTCCACCCAGTGAAACTTTCTCGGGCGACGAGGAATATATTGGTCATAGGTGTAGGAATGAGAGCCCAACGCATAAGGGCCTTGGAAACAAAGCCATGAACGAAGTGTTGAACCAAGTTGCTAAGTCGCCTTTCACACGGCAGATAGAGGGTGCAAGCCTACCTCGACGATTTAATCAGCTGACTTTCTCTCTTTATAATGGTCGGACGGATCCAGTGGAGCATGTTAGCCATTTTAATTAAAAAAATGGCCGTTCATTCTAAAGATGAGGCCTTAGTGTGTAAGATCTTTCCGTCTAGCCTAGGTCTAATGGTGATGAGATGGTTTAATGGCTTGAGGGCGAATTCCATTGACTTTTCAAAAACTTACCCATTCTTTTGGCGCTCGTTTTATCACGTGTAGCAGGGTCCCATTGCCTTTAGGATCTTTGCTCTCTATGTCCATGCGAGAGGGAGAAACTTTGAAGGCTTATTCAGATAGATACTGGAAAATGTTCAATGAGATAGATAGGAGCTATGACGACGTGGCCATCAGCACATTTAAGGCTGGATTACCGGCTGAGCATGATTTGAGAAAATCTCTCACTGGCAAACTTGTCACCAGTGTACACTTGTTGATGGATATGATTGACAAATACAGGAGGATTGAGAAGGATCAATTACAGGGAAAGGGGAAAGCGAAGGTGATCCCTTAGGAGAGGAGGGATTCTAGGTCGGATCGGGCACAGAATAGTCGACCTCGGAGAGGCTTCACGGGGCAATCTGGATTTGTCAACACCCAAGCGGTCAACGTTGTGTTTCGGGAGCCAGTGCAAAAAATCTTAGAGAAGGTTAGGAATGAACCATTCTTTAAATGGCCGAACAAGATGGCAGGAGATCCAATGAATCGTAACCAAAACCTGTACTGCCATTATCATCAGGATCATGGTCATACTACTGAAGATTGCAGAAATTTGTGGGATCATTTGGAACAATTGGTCCGAGAAGGGAGGTTAAAGCATCTTTGGCATCATTCCAGTGGCCGAGAAGGCCAGACTACTTTGGCGTTCCAAGGAAACGCTGCATCGAAACCTCCTCTCGACACCATAAATGTCATATTTACTGCTCTAGGGAGGACTGGATCTTGTCCTTCCAGGGTAATGTCAGTGTCCTCTTATTCAGATGATGACTCTAATTCAATGTCAAAACGAATCAAGACGAATGTTCCACTAGTGTTAAGCTTTTCGAATGCGGACAAATTGGGAACCATACAGCCACATGATGACGCTCTAGTGGTTACCCTTAGAATTGGTGGGTACGATGTAAGGAGGGTCATGGTTGACCAAGGAAGTGCAACTAAGATTATGTATCCTGATCTCTACAAGGGGTTGGGTTTAAAACCTGAGGATTTGATGACCAATAGCTCACCTTTGGTGAGTTTCGAGGGTAAAATGGTTGTTCCTAAGGGACAGATAAGATTACCCGTGCAAGCTGGGGCAAATGTGGTTGAAGTAGATTTTATCGTGGTAGATGCATTTTCCCCGTATACGACCATTATAGGCAGGCCTTGGCTGCATTCCTTGGGTGCTGTTTCATCCACCCTTCATCAGAAGGTGAAGTACCCTTCTGGAGGTCAAGTGCCAGAGATAGTGGGAAGCTAGTCTATGGCTAGGCAGTGTTTAATAGCAGCAATTCAACACAAGCCAGAGAGTGGCACCTCGGCCACTAATGAAAACGATTTATAGCAGCTAGAAACCTCGGCATCTCTGTTCAATGGGCCTGCCGACGAGGTGAAATGTGAAGACCTAGAGAAGGTGGTCATTGGAGATGATCCGGAGAGATTCTTTCAGATTGGAGCTCAACTCCCCCTACAGGAAAAGGAGCAATTGGTTGATCTATTGACAAGTGTAGGGGCCTTTTTTGGTAGGATTGGGCTGCCTCCTGCGGTAATGGGCTGGGCTGCCTCCTGCGATGATAGGCCCTAGTATTTCTGAGTAAGGGAGCTGAGGCCGGTCCAATTGTAACTCAACTTGGTCCAGTTTGTGCACAAACTTATGCTATGTCTGCCAAGAGCAAATTTACGGCAAGCAGAACTGTAGCAGACAAGTTATGACAGGCTGAACTGTTGCAGACAAGTTATGGCAGGCAAATATAATAATAACTAAGACAGAGCACTTTGACTTATTTTAATAAACGACTAGGTATTCCCTGCTACTAAAGCATGATTACAATCACAATGATATCAATCACAGAGAAAAAATGAAGAGAATAATACTGGCTAATTTAAATGGGCATAAATTAAGTTTTCTTTTAAAACTGTCTGCCGCAGCAAGGCCAAAGAGGAAAGAACGCCTCTTCTCAACGCAAATAACCCCCCAGGAAAAGGATCCTGCCATGGGGATTAATGGCTTTGAGGGAGTCGGACCTAAATGGTTGCTGTTCCAAAAGAAAGATGGTCTTTGTTTACGTTTTCTGAAGGAGATAGGATTTGAAGGGGGAGAGAGAGAAACTGATCTATGGGTGCATGCCCTCTTTGAAATAGCTCCTGTTTTTCTCAGTTTTCCTTTCTTTTCTTTCTATTTTCTTTCTTATCTTTTTTCTTTTGGCTCTTGCTCTGTTTCTTTCTTTCACTCCGAAAATGTGCTCTGTTTTCGATCCCCCTTTACAGGGCACGGCAAGGGCCTTTTTATAGTGCCTGCCGTGGCTAGTGTTTTACGGTCTTGCCCCTTAACCGCCTTTGTCTGGTCTGGGTGTACTTGCCGACCACACTGTTCGACACCCACCCTCGCCAGACAGAGGCGGACTTGTTTTATTCCTCTATATGTCGTAGCATTTCTTCCTGCCATGACATTAATGCCTTCTCTCTCCACTCTCAGAGCATGCACCCAACGGTTCCCTCTCAAATTGCCTCTTTTGGGTGGTCTATCATCCCAGCAGGACGTACCTCCCAAAAGAGGCTTGGGCAGGAGCCCGTGAATAGATCTTTTTCCCTCTCCCCACCACTAAACCACACCCCCTTTTACCTCTTACCTCTGGCCCATGGCCCCACCATGTCCTATATTGGCTGGGTACAGGCTGGTGGCGCCTGGGCCTTGCACGTGCTTCCCTTTCAAATTTGTCCAAGAGTCTGCCTGCTGCTCATGTGTCTGCCGCAACCTGGAGACTCTCCGTCTGCGTTTCCTAGCCTTTCATGCGGGCTTTCTTTTGGTTTTTTGCTCCATTCAGGAGCTGGGCCTCGTATGATAATGGGCTTTACATTTCTTTGGCCCACTTTTGGTTTTCTTCACTGCCTGCCACGTTGAATTGTTATTCCTGCCATAATGACTTAATCCTGCTGGACCCCTTTTTGGGCCAGCCGTTTATCCCTTTTCTCAGTGGCCTGTCACGGGCACTGTTTTGCTTTTACTCATGGGCTCCTATGTCCCTTTGGGCATCCACGGCCCGATTGCTTTCTTTGGGCTTCTTCGGCCTGTTTGCTAATTCCACACTCCCATGGGCTTTTTACTAACTTCATTGGGCTTCCCCGGCCCAATAACCTTATCCTTATCTTTGGGGTTCATGAGCCTGCCATAAACCCCTTACTCTCTTAGTTTACACTGCCTTGGGCCTACGGCGACCATTTCTCACTTTTCTAACTCATACTCTGCCCATGGGATGCTATTTCTTTCTTTCCTGGCTTCTTTGAGCCCGCTTGCCTTTTCAAGACCCATGTATATATTTGTTGGGCCAGTGACCCATTATTCCTGCCGTTTGGGCTTAACGGGCTTTTTTGCTTTTTATCTTGTCAATTCTTTGTGACCCTCATCATTGGGCTTTTCTGTCTGCTGGGCTTCCACAAATGGCCCTCCACAACAAGAAATGTAGACGTGTTTGCATGGGATGCCTATGAAGCCCCTGGGCTAGATCCAAAGTTCATTTGTCATCACTTGAATGTGAATCCATCAATTACCCCAAGAAGGTAGCCACCTCAACGCCCATCTAAGGAACATGTAGAGGCTGTCAAGAGTGAGGTAACCAAACTTAAACAGGCAGGGGCTATTAAAGAGGTGTTTTACCCTCAGTGGTTGGCGAATACAGTAGTAATGAAGAAGAAGACAGGAAAATGGCGAGTGTGTGTGGACTTTACAGACCTTAACAAGGCTTGTCCTAAAGACCCTTTCCCTACGCCTCGGATAGACCAATTGGTAGATGCGACGTCAAGCCATCCTCGAATGAGCTTTCTGGATGCCTTCCAAGGATATCACCAAATACCCCTGGCAGTAGATGATTAGGAAAAAACAGCTTTTGTTACTCCTGCAGGAAACTATCACTACAAGGTAATGCCTTTCGGCCTGAAAAATGCAGGGTCAACCTATCAGCGGATGATGACTAAAATGTTTGAGCTACAGTTAGGTAAAAGTGTTGAAGTTTATATTGATGACATGGCTGTGAAAAGCAAGTTGGTGTCCAAACACTTAGCGGATCTTACTAGCATTTTTGAAGTCCTGAGGGAACACAAACTGCGTTTGAATGCATCTAAATGTTCTTTTGGAATGGGTTCAGGAAAGTTTTTGGGGTATATGGTGACACACAGGGGAATTGAGGTGAACCCAGACCATATTAAAGCCATTAATAGCTTGCAACCACCTCGGAATCCCAAGTTGGTGCAGAAGCTTATTGGAATGATAGTCGCTTTGAATCGGTTTATATCCAGATCGGCAGAGAGGTGTAGGCCTTTCTTCCTTCTGCTGCATAAATGGAAAAAGTTTGAGTGATCCGAGGAGTGTGCCACGGCATTCTAGGAAATTAAACGATATCTATCCCATCCACCCATTATGTCTAGCCTAGTGGTGGACGAAGTTCTTTTTGCCTACGTTGCAGTTGCTCTATATGCCATAAGCCTTGTGCTCATACGGGTGGATAGTGGTATACAACAACTAGTTTATTATGTGAGCAAGTCACTCAATGAAGCCGAGGTGCGTTATCTACCATTGAAGAAGGCAATATTGGCAGTGGTCCATGCTACAAGAAAGCTTCCCCATTACTTCCAAGCACATACTGTGGTCGTGCTCACTCAGCTTCCACTTAAGTCAGTACTCAGAAGTGCAGATTATACAGGTCGGATTGCCAAGTGGGGCACGATCCTGGGGCCTTTTGATATAAAATATATGCCTCGTACTTCTATAAAAGGCCAAGTGCTCGCCGACTTGGTGGTCGAGTTTGCTGAATGTCCTGAATAGATGGAGGGGGAAAATCAGAAACTGGATGAAAGGTCAATCGGCGTGATCTCTGTTCAAAGCCCAATGCCTTGGGAATTATACGTCGACGGAGCAGCGAACCAAAGAGGATCAGGAGTTGGGCTAGTTCTAGTGTCACTTGAGAAGATTACCATTGAAAAATCCTTGAGATTGAGTTTCTCGGCTACGAATAACGAGGCAGAGTATGAGGCTCTGTTGATGGGAATGATGATGGTCCAGAAAATGGGAGGAAAGGCAGTGAAGGTCTTTCCAGACTCAAAACTGGTGGTAGGTCAAGTAAGGGGTGATTTAGAAGTGCGTGATTCAAGAATGTAGGAGTACTTGTGCCAAATCAGGAGTGTACAAGAAAAATTTGAAGTTTTTGACTTGTCTCATATTCCTAGAAGTGGAAACACACATGCAGATTCATTGGCCACCCTAGCCACGTCCTCGGCGTAGGATTTGCCCCGAGTAGTACTGGTTGAAGACTTGTACACGCATACTTCAGTACACCATGGTATTCCTCGGATCCATCAAATCAAACTGGGTCCAAGTTGGATGGATTCTATATCACTATTCCTAGAAAAGGATATACTGCCTGAAGAGAAGGCTGAAGCTGAGAAAGTACGAAGAAAGGCTCCTCAGTTTTGGCTCTCCAAGGATAGGAAGTTATACAAGCGCTCTTTCTCTGGCCCTTACTTGCTTTGTGTGCATCCCGAAGCATCAGAATCACTTCTAGAGGAGCTCCACAAAGGGGTTTGTGGAAGTCATACAGGAGGAAGATCCCTGTCTCATAGGGCTCTTACCCAAGGATATTAGTAGCCAGGCATGCAAAAAGAGGCACAAGAATATGTTAAGAAATGCGATCAGTGTCAAAGGTTTGCGCCCAATATTCACCAGCCTAGAGGGGTTCTCAACCCTCTTTCTAGCCCGTGGCCTTTTGTTCAATGGGGCTTGGACATTGTGGGACCTTTCCTTAAAGCAGTAGGAAATAAAAAATACCTACTTGTCTATACAGATTATTTTACAAAGTGGGTCGAAGCTGAGCCTCTGGCTAATATCAGGGATGTGGACGTCAAGAGGTTCATTTGGAAGAACATTGTTACACGATTTGGGGTTCCTAACGTGCTCATCTCAGACAATGGCCTTCAATTTGACAGTAAAGCTTTTAGGAAATACTGTTCTGATATGGGTATAAAGAATAGATATTCTACTCCGGCCTATTCGCAGGGAAATGGGCAGGCAGAGGCTGTTAACAAGGTCATCGTGAACGGACTTAAAAAGAAATTTGACGATGCTAAAGGAAGGTGGGTGGAAGAGTTGCCACATGTCCTTTGGACATACAGAACAGCACCTCGAAAGTCCACTGGAGAGACCCCCTTCTCAATGACATATGGGGCTGAGGTTGTAATCCCATTGGAAAATGGTTTCCCCACTATGAGAACTAGTGCATTCACCTCGGATGGAAATAGTGAACTGTTGAAAAAGAATTTGGATCTGATTGAAGAGCGATGGGAAAATGCTATGGTGCAGTTGGCCTATTATCAGCACAAGCTTAAGCAAGGCTACGATATGAATGTGAAGTTAAGGCCATTGGCCCTAGGAGACTTGGTATTAAGGAAAGTCTTAGGAAACACTAAAAACCCCGCTTGGAGAAAATTGGGATCTAACTGGGAGGGACCATATCGCATTACATCAGTGGCAGGGGTAGGTGCATACAACTTAGAAGATTTAGATGAAAGAACTGTACTTCACCCTTGGAATGTAAACAACCTGAAAAGGTACTACTATTAATAAGAACATTTGCATCATGTTTCCCTTCCGTTCATCTTAAGTGTGTACTGTGAATAATATGACATCTTTTGAAATATTAAACAGAAATTAAGTTATGTCAGGTCCTCGGACCACAAACTTAGTGGAAATTAATATCCTATGACATCTTTTGAAATATTAAACAGAAATTAGGTTATGACAGGTTCTCGGACCACAAACTTAGTGGAAATTAATATCCTATGACATCTTTTGAAATTAATATTCCAAGACATCTCTTGAAATGTAAAATGGAAAATCATCTGTGTCAAGTCCTCGGACCATGAACATTGTAAAGATAATTGTCCTCGCAGTATCAAGGAATATATTCAATGGAATATAAGTTGTGTTAAAATCTTTAGAACACAATCTTGAATATAAGTTATTATTTTTTTTTTTTGGATTAACTTCTGGCCTGTTTATAAATCATGATAAACCTCATGGATATCAAATAAGCGTAAGTGTGCTTCAATATATTGACATCCTACTTGTTACTTAAGTGTTGGGACATTGTCTGGAAATGGTGAAACTTATTAGAGAACTTGGTAAAAGGAAAATACATTTTTGAGATAAGGAGATTTAATGTTATGTTTTATTAACGTATTTTGTTCCTTAATAACGTATGCTGAAGAGCAGATAGGAAATAAGGCAAAGTAAATATCTTATAGCTAAGTAAAACAATAATGCTGACAAATGTTACTTGGAATAAAGAAAAATGTTTCATACATTATCAAAACTGATCTTTAAGTACAAAAGATGAAAGTACAATCATTGTCATTATCCTAAAAACAAATATAAAAACTAGGGCTTTAACTTAATCTGAAGTTTGGATTTGGGAGCCTAGTCAGCTGCTTCAGGAGGGATCTCTTTCTCTTTCTCCTTAAGAGATCCTTCTGCAGGTAAAGTAAATGAGGCTAGTTGCTTCTCAAAGTCTTGAGGAGCTGGCCCAAGCTGAAAAGCCTCAGTCACTTTATCAGAAGAGGATTCTTTCAGGGTCCCTTGCTCTGTGCCCTGTTCTTGCTGACTAGTTGAGGGAGGATGCTGAGATTGGGCCTCTTTGGTTGGCTGGGAAACAGGAGGAGCTGCCTCTTTCTGATTAGGAATCTGCAAGGCAAGAGGAAAGATGATGTTCTCAGGCTTCCTCAGCTCAGAAGAAGCATCAATCCCAGCTTGATTGAGGGCTTCTTCCTAAGTCTGAGTGCAGTAGGTGCGGCACACGGCGAGGACCTCTGCCCGTAGGGTATCCTCGGTCTCAGCTTCGCCGACGTCGTAGCCGTGCTGTTCAGCCTCATCTCTTTCTTTTTTAGCTTTGGCCTTGTCTTCCTCAGCCTGCGTTCTGGCTTTTTCAGCCAGATCCTTGAACTTTTTAGCCTCCTCCAACTGCTGCTTCAGAGCTGCCACTTGCTCATTGGAAGCAGCCAGTTGTTCTTTAGCCTTGTTTGTTAGCTTCCTTTGGCTCTCGGCTTGCTTCTCAGCACCCTTCAAGGCTGTATCTGCGCTATTCCTGGCCTACTACTCAGCGGTTAGTTTCTTCCTAAGATCAGTATTGCTGTTTTCAGCAATAGTCATGGTTTGCACATGAGCAACCCTCTGTTTCCTCTCGTCGTCCAGTTGTTGAGAGAGGGAGTTGAACATCTCCTCTAACCTAAAAGTGCTTTGAACAGCCTTAAAAAAAAAAAAAAAAAAAAAAAAAAAAAAAAAAAAAAGAAAAGGATGAGTATTGTGTCAAGTATATATATATATATATATATATAAATAAATAAATAAATAAAAAATAAAAAAACTGTGAAAAAATAAATACATACCATACCCAAGAATCGTTTAGTATGGAAGAAGACTTCATTCCTCTTAAATCCTCGTAACTCCACCATGTCTTTGGGGAGCAGGAGAGTTTCCTCCAAAACTAAGGCAACGTGACAACCTATGCCCCCATTGAAATCCCTGATTGATGCATTGTCCATCAAGGGCTCACCACCAAGCATGGGAGCTGGAAGCCATACTTGGGGCTCGAGTAGTTGAACATCGCCCCTTTCTGATCGTCGGCTAGGGGCATGGCTAGTTCTCTGCTGCTTTGACGACCTGTGAGCCTCTTTTTCGTTGAAGGGACAAGGTCTTCCAGGCTCCATTGCCTCCTTGCCCTTTGGTTCCCTTCTCCTCTTAGGATCAACTGGTTCGATCTTGGAAGGTGGAGGAGGTTGAGGAGCGTGAGGAGGAGATTTAGGTGAAGGAGGAGGAAGCTTGGGTTGAGAAGGCTTCCCAGCTTCTCCCCTCCCTGGCTGGCTTTCTAACAGCTCTTGAAGACTACGTTGGGGTTTCCTTTGAATACCCATGTCTTCAGGCACGTCTTGTGGTGGTGAAGGTTGATTGAAAACTTCATAGTCGTCAGTGGACTCAGTGAGGTCCACAAAGCCCTCTTCCTCTTGTTTTGCTTCCTCTTTCTCCTCTACTTGAGGAATTGGGGGGGGGGGGGGGGAAGATGTTGCTCCTGCTGCAAGGGTGACAATAGGTAGGGGTTGTGTGAGTGGTGGATATCTTGGGAGAGGGATGCCTTGTGGAACTACAAACCCCTCGTAGGCAACACTGATTCTGTGGAGCTGAGGATCTCTGGCCCTTATCACGCACCTCGGAGATTGGAATGCATGCGAGATGGGAGTGTATCCGAGGATGAGGTGCGCTGCCCTTAGTTGACCATCTGATTCGTTGGCGTACACCTCGGCTTGTAGAATCCTGTCTAAGCTCGCCTTGTTAACTAAACGGAGCGAAGGCGTAGTGGCATGGGGATCTGCAATATCAGTAAAACCAGCGAAAACCCATTTTAGTAATGACAAAAAGCAATAGGAGTATAAAAATTTTATAAAGGCAAATGGTAAAACTAAATAGTTAACCTACCACTTGGTGTACCCTCCTTAATTAGGCAAGGTAAGCCACCATGCCATTGCCCAGAAAAGATCAAAAAGTCGTCCTTTAATCCCTTATTTGATACGGGGAGGCACTGGATCAACCTAACTTCGGAGTGCCTAGACTTTAGGTAATATCCCTGCCCTTTCAGATTTTGTAGGTTGTAAATCCAATTCACATCATGGTGGGTTAGGTTCAGGTTCATCCTCTTATTCAAAGCTTCTATACTCCCTAACACCCTAAACATGTTCGGTGCGCGTTGTGTAGGGGACAGCCTAAAGAACCTAAGAAAATTTCTAGTAATAGTACTCATGGGAATAGTCATACCTCTTTCTATGAAGGCAATCATAGGGATGAACACCTCATTTGTTTTCCTTTCGTCAAACCATTCCCCCTGTGCAGCGGACCTAAAACTCCTCATTCCTTCCTCAGTATTTACTAAGTATTTAAATCTACCCATTTTCTAAGAAGTTTTACAAGGGAAATTTCACAAAGTAGGAAATAAAAGTTGAAGAGAGTTTAGGAATACTTACAGGTGTGAAAAATGGTCCTCGGACAAGGTTTTTGTATTTGTAGATGCACAGGAGAGTGAGAGAGAGAGAGAGGAAAAAGCAAGTTCAATGCACGGGTTCTAGAATAGCGCAACTGTTGAAGGTGAAAAGGAATTGATTTGAAAGATTATTTATAGTGGCACAGAAATTGTGAGCGGGAGTTTTCCCGCTCGTATTCCAAGAAAGCCTACCCACCGTTTGATTCTCATCCAACCGTTGAACATGGGAGACAAGGGAGTTGCCAAAATTAAATGAAAGCATGCTCTAATCACTGAAGCGTCTGGGGCGCACCTTAGGAGAGTAAACGTGTATTGTTGTGATTTGACCCGACGAAACAAAGTTATAGGGGGAATAGGACGAGGATATCAAAATCCTCCTTTTCTCCCGAGGAGTCGAAAAGCAAGATTTTGAGGGGCTATTGTGGGAGCCAATTGATCCCAGAGGTACAGTTCAGGTTGAGAGGGCTAGGCCTATGGCCCAATAACCCAGTCCGAGGATGAGGACATATTCGAGGACGATCAGTTAAGGAAGAGATGAAAATTGTATTATGGGAAGAGGTAAAGTATATTTATGGTGGACCTAACCTATCCGAGGAGAATGTTCATCTCGGAACTTCTGTCCGAGGTGGCTAGAAATATTCCCATCCCCTTAATATAATATATTAAGGGTATTTCACAACAGATGGATGGGAAAATATTGTATAAAGGATGAGGATGAAGGATAACAAATATCTGTAAAAGCTGTTACCTCCACATTAAATGCTTCCCAAACAACTCTCTGGCCGCATTAATGTGGAGGTGATGCCTGAATAGTAAATAAGCAGCCTTACAGCTAATAGTAGAAGGTTCAAGGAGGTGTGAGATGGGACAGGGAGAAGCTCCCAAAACCTGACTCACACGTATACGGTAAGAATGGTGCAAAAATCATGGTATATAACATGAAAAGGAATCCAAAGAAAGGGCGAAAGAAAAATGGAGAAAAAGAAGAGTTTAAAAAATATAACAATAAAAGGAAAAATTCTAGGTGATTGATCATACTATTCAGGCTTAGTCGATGATGCTTTTTGTATTTTGCACGCATAACTCTTCTTCCTAAACACTCACAACCGATACCTTTTTTCTAGATTCAGGCTAGCTTTTTCTCCCATGCTCTACAAATTTATTGTTTGGGCTTGTTCGGCCTGGGTCCACTCCTGTTTTAGAGCGCCAAGTCAAAACTGGTTCTTACAGCTATTTTTAATGCTGCTTCTATGGAGGAATTCGAGAGAATATCAAATGATGAGGTTGCTCATAATGCTTTGAATATTCTCCAAATTGTGCATGAAGGCTTAAAGGCAGTTAAGATCAACAAACTATAGCAATTAACAACTAGATTTGAAAGTATTAGAATGTTTGATGATGAAAGTTTTGATGAATTCTATGCTAAGCTTAATGATATTGTTAATTCTGCTTATAATTTGGGTGAAATCTATGATTAACCTAAAATTGTTGGGAAGATACTTAGATATTTGACTGAGGACTTTAGACCCAAAGTGACTGCCATCACTGAAAGCAAGGATGTGGACTCCATCCTTGTTGATAAACTTGTAGGATCTCTTCAATCCTATGAGTTGGACCGACCTAAGACAAACAAATCCAAATCAATGGCTCTTAAGTTTGTTAATGATGTTGATGGGAATGGATTTGATGATGAGCTCTCTGCTACAGAGATTGCATATTTTGCCAAGAACTTTAGAAACTTTCTTAGGAACAATAACAAGAGGGCAAGAGGTAAATACAATGCTAAACCTAAAAATTTTAGAAGGAATGAACCCACTAAGGTGAATAATACTGAAAAACCTAAAGAGAAAGTAGGTCAAACCTCAAATAATTCTATGGGTCAACAATGTTTTGGATGTTAAGGGTATGATCATGTGAAATCTGAATGTCCTACATTCTTGAGATCAAAGGGTAAAACTATGGTTGTAACCCTTAGTGATGATGAAGTTTCTGATCATGAGTCTGGTAAAATAAGGATGGAAACTTCATTGTTTTCACAACTACTGCTGTAGTTGATGAAAGCATTATGGTTGATGAGAACCCTTCTGATAGGGAACTCTATAAGAGTGTTGATTTGCAAGAAGCCTATAATAAACTTTGCAAGGTTACTGCAAAGGATGCTATGAATGTTGATTTAGGCTTACAGAAAATTGTTTCTCTTGAACTTGATAAGAGAAATTTGCTCTTGAAATTGTTTGATGCTAATGAATTGCTTGATAAGGTGAAGAATGAGAACATGTTATTGCTTGATAAAGTGAAATTTTGGAACTTGAATTATCTGTTGCTAGAGAGCAAACAAATAGGATTGCTAGTTCCAAACTTGAACACATATTGAGTATTCAGAAGTCTCCCTTAGAAAAAATTGGTCTAGGTTTTGAAGATAGCATCACTGTTTCACAAACTTTGTTTCTTCTTCTGAGCCCCCCGTGAGTGAGATTTTCAAATCAGCAGAAGTTACACCTCTTAGAAAGATTAGGGTTGACCTCAAAGAGTCTAAACCAAAGACTCCTAACCCTCCTAAGAATAAGTTGCATGATAGACCTGCATGGGTCTGTCATTTTTATGGAACGTCTGGGCACATTCGTCCAAACCATTTCAAGTTGCAAGTTGCTAAATGAGAAAATAAGCCAAAAGTACTTGTGCCTCAAGCACAAGATCCCATGGTATTTATTGGTGAATTGGTAAAGGTTTTAAACCTTTATTCCAATCCTGGAGTTGCTTAGCATTCTAATATAAATAATAACTCCAATGCAATGGTTGCATCTAAAAAGTTTTGGTTGCAAAAGGCTCGATTCCTTATGCTTCTTCTCTCTATTCTTTGTGACCATTTTCTTTTTGTTGTTGTTGTTGTTATTTTTTTTTCTTTTTCATTGTTTCTAGGATTTGCATTGCATAACATTTATGCATTTCATGCTAGGTTGTTTTTTTTTTTTTTTAAACAAATAAATAAAAATAAAAATATAAAAAAAAGGGAAGGAAAAGGGAAGAAAAATGTGTTTTGCATTATTTTTCTTGAATTTTAAATCAAGGTTGGCCATATTATCTTTACATAACAAGTTTATGTACCTCGTTTAGCTTGGATGATCTTATTTTATTGCACTTTACTAGTTTGAGCTTTGTAGTGCATGTTGTGTGGGAGTTGTTTATAGTTTTTGATCACATGATCTTGATCTTGAAGTCACATGCTTTGATTGTAAGGACTAAAAATCCTAAGAGAAAGGCATAAATAACCATCTTACCACTATTTACTAGCCAATCATGAACACCTTAGTGCATATCATAAGATTTTGTACTCGAGAAAGTGTAGCACATGCATAAAAAGAATATAAGGTGTAGCCTCGGCTTATAATAAAATTCAAATTCAAATAAAATTGGTGTGTACATTATCTTGGCTATTTTAATTAGTTTCAAATCAAATAAAATTGGTGTGTACATTATGAGGCAAATCAAGAAAATTACATGATTGCAAGCTTGTTTTCTAGGAGCTGTGGGAGTTTCTAGGAGATGAGGCAAATCAAAATTGGTGTGTATATTATGATGTAACTCTTTAGGTGATAGTCACTTTCAAACTTATGTGATGAATTTTGTAGAAATTGTGATTGATCACTATTTACTTATCACCTCACATATATCTTAAGCTCTTGCTAGTTGCACACACTACACAAGTTACTCTTTCCTAAACTTGGTACATTATATTGTGTGTGATCTTGTTGTGGCCATCCAAGATTAAAAGTTCCTTGATTGTATGATTGACCCTCTGTAGCCACGAGTGCTCTTGACCTTGTGGCATGAGTATGTGCTCAAGGCATTTGCTGTAGGTGCATATTTATATCATACTATGTGCATATTCACCACGATGTGACCATCCTGATCCATGTTAGCAAGTGACATCGGTTTCCCCATGTATGCGACATGTATCAATGTGCTTAATTCTTTGATGGGCTTCGGCTCATTCTAGCATGAGCATGCTAGTACACATTGTATACACATGCATGAAACCCTGCCGGTGCAACATAGCGCACCAAAAGCGAAACTCTACCGGATATTTTCCGTGAAAATGGGGCATCCCCATTGTTGTATTCTCATGGTGAAAGCTTGGTGAGGATAGCATTTTGCGTGCAAGTTGTATCTGAGGTGAAGCGCTACAGGATTTTCGCCATGAAAATAAGACGAAATGCTGCCAAATTTTCGCCGTGTGAATTCGGCATCAATTCTAAACACACTAAGGGAACATCAATCGAGACCTCACCCTTTCCGAAACCAAACCTCAAAGCCCAAATCGCTTAAAGCTCCGAAAGCTAATGCCAATTGCTCGTTTCCAATTGCCAATGTCCAAACATTAAGGTTTTACCAAAACAAAGGACTGTCTATGGACAAACGTTGTGTGGTACCTAATACCTTCTCCATACGTAACCAGACTTTTGAACTCAAGGATCAAGATTTTTTTTTTACCATCCACATTAGATTAGGAAAATTGACCTTTTTCTTAGCCTTGAATCTGTAATAAAATCAAATGGAGTCAGGTGACCAATCACACCTTAGAAAAACCTAATGATTGGTAGCGACTTCACTTACCCTTGGTAATTTCCTTAGAATTGACTCATATTCTAGTCACACACCCTAGGTACAACCTTCCTTCATAGCACACAAGCTCCAAGCTTCATATGCACGTGCATATCCTTCCAAAGGGAAGTGCGCGAGCATCACCATGATGGGTAGTCGAACCGCCGCGAGGCATCAATAGACTGGCAACTCCACTAGGGACACTTAGAGAGTTTAGCCTTTAGAACTTTTGATAAGATTTTAATATTTGGACATTGGCTTTCTAAAACATTGAGATTTGCATTAGCCTCTAGGGCTTTCCTCTTGAAAAATGCTTTTACTATATCCTAGTAATCTATTTTCAAAACTCAAAAAAAAAAAATTTCAAAAATATTTTTCAAATGTTTTTCTAAAAATCGGCTTTGAGGTATTGTCATATGTGTGAAGCCTTACTGCTTTCCTAAAGCATGCTTTACAGCTTTCCTTCATATATGCGAACCTAGGGTAGTAGATTTAATTTCTGCTACACCTTTATCTGTACATATATTTGTTGTGCTTGGAAAGTCTTTCTCCTTTCATTTCAAAATGCATGACATCACCCTTTATATTGGGTCGAACCTGGACTCAGCGTTGAAGGCAAATGCTAGATGTGTATACCTTAGATAGTTACTGGATTCCAAATTGTAGGCTTTTCCTAGGTCCATTGCTAGACAATATTACGCTGAAAAGGCCCCCATGATCTGCTTTATCCCACAACTTCTATGAAAGGAAGGAATAGATGATCAAGGTCCCCCCTAAGAATAGGACCAACTAACCAATTAAGCCGTGTCTCAAATAGTTGGCCTATACTAAGTCAAAACCCGTGAGGACTAGGAAGAGCCAAAGTTGAGTAAACATCGATGCCTAGGGTAGGATATCCTTCATAGGATTGCTTTCAAAATGTGCCAAGGGGAAAATGTCCAGTTTCCGTTTACAGGTTTGCCCTTTTTGCTTGTGTCAAAGAGTTATGCTCTACTCTAGGCTCTATCCATCCTATTTACACAACATCTGTGATTAACCCTTAGGGAAAAGCATCTCGTTGCTTGCACATTAGATCATAGCTAATCCCTAAGGGTTTCCAACCCTACAAGGGCATGCATGCATACACTAATAGCTCTATCATGTAAATGTGTACAAATAAAATTTGTGGTAAGTAGCCAGAACTCCACACCAAGGACATTGCCAAGAGTTCAAGATCTTCTTCAAGCATCCAAAATGAAGTCTCTTCATTATAAATTTGAATTTCCTTATATTGTAAAAGACCCACTATTGGAGCCATTGTGTATAGCCCATGTTCTAGGGGCATTGTAAAAAGTCAGAGTTTTGTAAAAGCACTGCTTTCTATGTAATCAAAAGAGAAGGGTCCATCCCACAATTTCAAGCATGATATGAAAGTTCCTGTTACTTGCCAAACTTATGCATTAATTCTGCATCATCTGTATGCCAGACTCCTTCCCTTATAAAGATAGCCATCATGTCCCATGGAAGTACGATGTGACTTTGATCTCTACCAGAACTTGAAAGGAAGAGGTTTGCTCTAATGTCTCTTCAGGTCTATCCGAACTCACTAGGAGTGGTTGATGTTATACTCCCGAGGAGCAAGAAAAAAGGAGGAAAGAGATTGGCAAGGGCACGACTAAGCTAGTTAGGAATAGGGTCACCATTGAGGAATTATTGAAAATCATCTAGAAGGCCGATTATGGTGTGATTCAGCAGTTGAACAAATCTCCAGCTTTGATTTCTATTTTAGCCTTATTGCTATATTTCGAGGTTCATCGTGAGACTCTATTGAAGGAAACGCATGTTCCTATCAGTATTACAGACTCCTCCTACGAGAATATGGTATCATTGGTGTTAGCCACCAACCAAGTCTCCTTTTTAGATGATGAGTTGCCTCCAGATTGAAAAAATCATACTTTGGCCATCAATATCGTGGTCAAATGTGAAGACACGATTGTCGTAAGGGTATTAATCAACAATGGATTAGCCCTGAATTTCTGCTCGATGGCCAGCCTTAAGCACCTGAAAGTGGATATGTCTCTTATTCGACTTAGCAGTATGATCATCAGAGCCTTTGGTAGCACACGCCATGAAGTGCAAGAGGAAATTAAGCTAAAGATTGAGATTGGCCCAAGATCCTCCATGGTCAACTTCCAAGTGATTAAAGTGGACTTTCCATGCAACATGCTTTTAGGGAGGCCCTGGTTGCATACAACTAGTGCAGTCGCATATGCCTAAAACCTTTCAAGGAATTAGAAGACGATGAGCCTGATCTAACTTGCATAATTCGGCTTTGTGCTAAAGAGTTCTTTGAGAACGCTATCACATCTTCCAAAGATAATCTGACTTCTACTATTTGATCGCGAATGCCAGGCGAGACGGCAGGCCTTTAGACCATCGAGTCTTCCTTTGTGGTTGCATCGGCTAAGTAAGGAGTATTCCATCATCAAGTGATTGGCCCTCCCGATCACCTAAGATGGTTGGAATAGCATATTTAGTTTGTTTTGCATGCTTATGTCATTTCCTACTTTATTTGTATTCCCTGTTCATTTCCCCCAGTTTGTTTTCCCATAAACAACAAAAAGAGCATTTCCTTTTTATCATTATTAGGCATGAACTTTGTCCCCCCCCCCCCCCCCAAAATAATCCATTAATGAAATATTCAGCATACTATTATGGAAAATTCTTGCATCTCTCTTTATTTGCTTTCCTATGAATATGTGTGTGCAAATTATCTTATATTTCTCTGTATATGTTCCGCTCTATAGGATCTGTTTTGATTCCCAAGTGGGTACGTCATCCTTTTGCCGTCACGAAGGTGTGGATGATGTGAATGAAAAAATAGATTCGGATCATGATGTTGAAGGATTGGAAGAGGTCCTAAACTTACCTCAAGACATCCTAGAAGCTCTAAGTAGAGAGTGTGAAGGGTCCAAGCCATACATAGAAGAGACAGAAGTGATAAACCTAGCCAATGAAGGTGAAAAGGAAAAACCCGTCATGATTGGGGTAAACTTTCCCAACGACATGAAAGATAAGCTTATAGCTCAGTTGAAGGAATTCAAGGAAATCTTTACTTGGTCTTGTCAAGATATGCCAGGATTGGATACAGAGATTGTTGTCCATAGGATTCCAGTTAAATCAGAATGCCCCCTAGTATGGCAAGCTCTCCAAAGTATGAAGTCCGAGATTATCCAGAAAATCAAAGAAGAAGTAGAAAAGCAGTTGAAAGCCGGTTTTCTTACCACCATACCCTACTTTGATTGGGTTGCAAACATTATTTCCATGCCAAAGAAAGACAAGAAGGTATGCATATTGGGCCAACCCGAAGGATAATTTTCCCTTGCCACATATCGATACCTTGATTGAGAACACTATGACCAAGAACGTTCACCACTCATTGGGGAACTTACGCCTACGATGTCATGCCATCCAGCTTAAAGAATGCCGACGTGACCAACTAGCGAGTGATGGTAACCTTGTTCCATGATATGATGCATATGGAGATTGAAGTCTATGTGGATGATATGATTACCAAGTCACGCACTATTAGAGATCATTTGATAGATTTGGGAAAGCTATTCAAGTGCCTTGTCAAGTACAGGTTGAGGCTTAACTCTAACAAGTGTGTCTTTAGATCCAATTCAAGGAAATTGCTTGGCTTCATAGTCAACCAAAGCGGAATTGAAGTGGACCTAGTAAAAGTCTAGGCCATCAGGGACATGCCTACGCCAAAAACTGAGAAACAAGTTCGAAGCTCCTTGGGAAGGATCAATTATATAGCTAGCTTCATAGCAAAGTTGACCGCCACTGCGATCCCTTGTTCAAGCTCTTAAAGAAGTATATAAAGATAGAAAGGACAAATGAGTGTCAAGTGGCCTTTGACAGGATTAAGCGGTATTTTTTAAACCCTTATATTTTGGTTCCCCTGACGCCAGGACATCCGTTGATTCCCTACCTAGTGGTGCAAGAGACATCCACGGGTTGCATGTTAGGACAGCTAAATGAACTCGATCAAAAAGAGAAGGCGATTTACTACTTGAGTAAGAAGTTCACCAGCTATTAGATCAATAACATCGCCATTGAAAAGACATGTTGTGCCCTAGCATAGGCCTCACATAAGTTGTGACAATACATGCTATGCTTTGCCACGCGGTTGATTTCCCGCATAGACCCTATAAAGTACATCTTCGAAAAGCCTGCCCTCACAGGGAAGATCTCCCACTAGCAGATGTTGCTATTTGAGTTCGATATTGTGTTTGTAGTGTGAAAGGCCATCAAAGGCCAAGCCATAGCTGATTACCTAATGGATCAGTCGTTGAATGATCCAGATTACTCAGAATCTCTCTTCCCAAAATAGGATGCTTTGGCAATAAAGCTAGAACCTAGTGATGTAGAGATTCCCTTGGAGTTCCATACGTTGAACTCCAAGTGTTTTAGAAATATAGGTTGGCAAAGTCTTCATGCCATAAACTCTCTTTTTGCAAAGTTTTTCAAGGGTTTGTGTTAGGATAGATTTTATTATATTCAACAAGTGAATATAAGTTGAGTGATTTATGACTTCTCTCATATGTTCATTTGTTTGTTGTAGTTTTGTCACAGATTGCCAAAGGGGGAGATTGTTAGGACATACGTGAATCATTGTTAGGAACATATGTCAATATAGAATTGGCTATTCCTTTGACAAGACGCATTTTACTTGTATTTGGGTAAATCTAGGATGTGTTTAATGCTTCAAGGAACAAGGTTTCAAGTTCAAGTGTTAAAGTCATGCAAGTCTATCCAAGAAAAAAGTGGAGAAGTGCTAGATTTTAAATCTCAACAACTAGTATCTATGAGGTTTAAAAAGTTGTTTTAGCCTGATGCTCGATAGCTTCTCAATAGATAAGCTATCTATCAAGGTTTATGAAATTTAGTTTTTCAGAGCTGATTTCACTCTAATCCGTGAATAGGTGTTTGGGCTTTCTTTTCTCATAACCCTAAATATATATAAGGATTGTTTTAAGGGCCGTCACAATGGATGAAACTTAAAGCAAAGGATTTTCACAAGCATATTGTGAACTGGAGACATATGCCCTAGTTCATCTTTCTCTTGAAGAATTTGCCATGTTTGTACATCGTAGGGTTCTATAACCAAGGAGCTTCGTGATCTTCATCGTATTGATGAACTGAAGAACTTTGCAGCCAACATCTTTCTTAAGTTGGTGAGTAAGCCATGTACTGGGATCTGCGCATCGAATTGGTTAGTCATGTACTGGGAGCCATGCATTAAAAGGAGAGATTGTCACTACAGAACAAGTCCAATTGGGTATTGGGGTAAGGGTTCAATTGTAGGTTGGTATAAGGTACTGGGATTCCTTTACTTGTAACCTCTTGTTATGATAATAGTGAATTCTCGGGAGTGGTGACCTTAAAATCACTTGATGGGGTTTTTGTCGTGTTAGTTTTCCCCATTTGTAAACAAATCATCGTGTCAATTTATTTTCCATTGCATACTTAGTTTAATTGGTGATTTGTTTGTGCTACCACACATCTTGCATGTTAATATGATTAATTAATAAACTTGGCTAATTAATCAATTAATTCATCAAAAGGGGTCAATTTGTTTTTGGCCTATCAAGTGGTATTAGAGCAGGCACATTCTTAGGTTTAATCTTTGCTGTGTGATCCATTGACCCATGTTGTCATGGCTGCAACCAGCTTGAAGAGATCTTTGTTTTCAAATACATCTTGTTTTTCTAAACTCTACTTGTTTGAGTGTATCAGAAAATGCAAGTCTAAAAGTTATTTGAATTCCATTATGATGACTATTGGAAAAGATCTCAAGTTGACAAAGAAGAAACTAGACTGTCTTAGAATGAAAATGTGCAAAGGAGTTTGTCTAAGAAGAGTGAAGGTTAAAGGCTTAGGTCATAAAAGGCAGATGAGAGAAAACACCATTCCCACTGATCTGTCATCTAAGCACGAAGTGTGCTTCATGATGAAGTCTGCATTTAAGGTTATGGACACGTGTTTGTGGTACCTTGATAGTGGTTGCTCAAGGCACATGATTGGAGACCGATCTCTCTTCAAGGTTTTCGAGTCTAAGAAAGGTGGCAATGTCACTTTTAGTGATGGGAGCAAATCACAAATTAAAGGAAAGGGAATCATCTCTCTACCTGGACTGCTGGACATTGCAAATGTTCTTTATGTAAAAGGTCTGAAAGTGAACCTATTAAGCATAAGTCAGATATGTGATCAAGACTTCATGGTGTTATTCTCAAAAGGAAAGTGTCTTGTCATGGATGAGTCTAGAAAGAAACTCATAAGTGGTGTTCGTACTCTAGACAATTGTTATGGATTGGTTCTTGATGCTGATATTGTGTGCAATAGCATTTGTTTACCAAATGAAGATCTATGGCATCAAAGGATAGGACATGCTAGTTACAAACATCTTTCAATTGTATCTAAGCCTAAATCAGTCTTGGGAATACCAATACTTAGTAGAGTGAGTAATATGGTGTGTGGACCGTGTCAGCTTGGGAAATAGATGAAAGCTAAACATCCGGGCACTCAGACATCTACTACATCTAGATCATTAGAGCTACTACATTTGGATCTTATGGGTCCATCATAGTTGTGGTAGACGACTTCACTAGGTACACTTGGGTTATCCTTCTACGATCCAAGTCTGGTGTTCCTAAGCACATTGAAGCCTTGTGCACAAAGATTGCAGAATGAAAAGAGCCTGAAGATTGATGAAATTCGAAGTGACCATGGTAAAGAACCATGAAGGTAATGGAAATAGTGAATGTTGTTATTGATAAATATTCAGATTCTGGTTCTAAGAAAGTTAATGAGGAATTCCCCAAATAAATTCTTCCTCTTGAGCTAAAGGAAGTTCAAGAAATTGTTAAACAAGAGCCCACATCTCTAAGTGCTCTTGATACTCCAAGAGTTGTGGAAGATGCTACAAATATATCCACTTCACCAGATTCTGAATCCCATGAAGAGAAAGGACCTTCTTCCGGGATTAAATTAAATCATCCTCCCGAAGTTATTGTGGGAAACATGAATGAACTTACATTAAGGAAGCATATAGTTGATAAATGTGTTGCTAACTACGTTAAACCCGTGAGGACTAGGAAGAGGCAAATTCGAGTGAACATCCCAGCCTAGGTAGAGGATATACTTTATAGGATTTTTTTCAAAATGAGTAAAGGTGAAAGTATCCAGTTTTCATTTGCAGGTTTGGCCTTTTTGCTTGCATCAAAGAGTCATGCTCTACTCCAGGTTCTATCCATATTGTTTACACAAAATTTGTGATTAACTCCTAGGGAAAAGCAACCTCATTGCTTGCACATTAGATCATACTTGGTCCCTAAGGGTTTCCAACCCTACACAGGCATGCATGCTTACACTAATGGCCATGTCATGTAAATGTGTACAGATAAAATTTGTGGCAAGTTGCCAGAACTTCGTGCCAAGGAGGACATTCCCAAAGTTCAAGATCTTCTCCAAGAAGGTAGGACAATTCAAAATGAAGCCTCTTCTTTGTAAATTTGAATTTCCTTGTATCGTAAAAGGCCCACTATTGGAGCCATGGTCTATAGACCATGATTTGGGGGCATTTTAAAAAGCCAAATTTTTTACTAATACCTGATTCCTATTGGGGGGCGCATTGATGAGGGTATTAGGAGCAAGAAAATAGTCAATCTTGTAGCTCTGAATTCTATGATAGAAGAACAGGTGAAGAAGGCAACCGGCCAATATTCATATGATTGACAAAATGCCTAAAGGGCCAAAGGGTGTTTCTTTTGCTTATACAACCCCAACTGCCTAGCCTTATCAGCAACAAGTTTAGCTAGCCTAGGCACCTTAATGAGCATTCAATCAGAGAGGAAGGCCCGATCAGCCCCAATATCCCAAGGCGAAGCCATGGAAATTCTCTTTGTTACCCATGCGCGTGGCAAAGCTTTATGCTTATCTATTAGAGAAGAAGCTAGTGACTCTAGTATTCGCGAGACCCAAAGATGGTCCTCCTCTACCCGATTTTGATCCATCTAAGAAATGTGAACACCATTTTGGGGCTGATGGGCATACCTTAGAGGAGTGTACATAGTTGAGGCACCGAATCCAAGACCTCATTAACAACAAGCTAATACAGTTCAACAATGCAGCTGGGCTGAATGTTATCATTAATCCCTTACCTCCTCATCAGGAAAGGAATGTGAATTTTATTTTCACAATTGAAGAAAAGGTTCCATATTTTTCATCCCTTTCGTTCCTTTGGAAAGCCATGCTATGGGCTCTAACCCAAGAGAAATTCATTGTTCTAGAGAAAATAGGAGCTCTGGGTTTTGATTGGGAAGTTTGCTTATTCTATCATAATGGGGACCAACACACCCTATTCAATTGTAGGGTGTTTAGGGCATAAGTTCAGAGTCTATCCGATTGTGGTATCATCTAGGTTGAAAGAGAAGTTGTGCGAAGGAGAGATTGCATGGTAGCCAGCTTATGCCCTCCAAGTACATAAGCAAAAACTAGCCATAGTGTTATGTTAATAGGATCAAGGAAAAACTAGGACGAATACTTGCAAGAGCGCCTCTGTAAGGTTTGTCCAAGGATGGGGACACTAGCTCCTCTGACTTTGGTCATTATCGAAGAGATCATAGAATCACCTATGGATTCAAGGGCCCCAGCTCCAAAGAAAGGACAAACTATACTAGTCATTGAAGGTTTCACTCCTTTAGTCTTAGCATTGCTTGCAATCGCAAAGCCATCTCCAAGATTTATCTAGAAGGAATCGCTTGTCGTCCCCTCCATTTGAGGTTTTGATCCTCTAGTTCTGCCAAGGTTTATCCAAGGAATCTTTGGGGCTCCTAGCCCTAAAGCTTTAGAAGTTGTTCTGCCTAGCCCAGTCATCATCAGTCCAAAGATGTTCTCCCTAGCACCAAATTTGTAGACTCAAGAAGGTGTGGTCATTCACATGCCAAAGCCCTTCCCTTACAAGGATAGCCATCGTGTCCCATGGAAGTACAATGTGACTTTGATCTCCACCCGAACTGGAGAGAAAGAGGCTTGCTCTAATATCTCTTCAAGCCTAGCCAAACTCACTAGGAGTGGTTGATTTTATACTCTTGAGGAATTAGAAAAGAGAATGAAAGAGATTGGCAGGAGCACAGTCGAGCAAGTCAAGAATAGGGTAACCACTGAAGAAGCCGAGGAATTCTTGAAAACCATCCCAAAGGCCGATTATAGGGTGATTCTACAGTTGAACAAATCTTCAGCTTAGATTTCTATTTTAGCCCTATTGCTATCTTTTGAGGTCCATTGTGAAGCTCTATTAAAGGTGTTAAAGGAAATGCATGTTCCTACCAGTATTATAGACTCCTCCTTCTAAGGTGTGGTATCATTGGTTTTGGCCACTAACCAAGTCTCCTTTTCATATGATGAGTTGCCTCCAGAAAGTAGAGATCATACCTTGGCCATGCATATCGTAGTCAAGTGTGAAGACATGATTGTTGCAAGGGTTTTAATCGACAACGGATCAACCCTTAATGTTTGCCCGATGGCCACTCTTAAGTGCTTGAAAGTGGATATGTCTCTTATTAATCCTAGCACTATGATCATTAGAGCCATTAACAACATGCACCGTGAAGTGCAAGGAAAAATTAAGCTAATGATTGTGATCAACCTGAGATCCTTCATGGTCAACTACCAAGTGATTAAAGTGGTCTTTCAATGCAATACGCTTTTAAGGAGGACTTGGTTCCATACAGCAAGTACATGTGGACACAACGAAAATGGAGTTGCCACCTAGTTTTGGCAATGGCCTAGGAACCATATATGTAGCTTCCTTTTAAGGGAGGACCTTTTGATCTTACTACTAGAGATATGGGTTCGGAGTTAAGGTACAGTCTTGGGAAGGTGTTAGGCACCTAAAACCACCCAACCCTAGTGTTGGTTTCCCATCATTGTGTCTTATGTCTTAACCCTATTAAAGGTACACTCAATACTTGTATCTAACTCACACACATACTAACATACATCTAGCAATCAACATGGCATCAAACATCCCTAACCATACACCTATCATGCTTGCAAACAAAGCCTACCATACATCTAATCATGGCATCCCCTATCATTCATCTAGCACACTTCATCATATCACAAGCCCTAATCATCATACATCTAAACATGCTTCATCACAAATCATATTACATCATGCCTTAACATACATCTCATCACACCATCCTAGCATTCATCTAGTCATGGCATAACATATCATCTTTAACAAGGCAGCACATGTATCATCAAATCAAAGCAAGGATATAGCAAGCATTTCATGTTATCATCTAAAGGTATCAAGATCACAAACATAACCTCAAACCTAAACAAAATCATGTCACGAATGCATGTACATTATAGATGCATGACTTACCTTTACTTACCTTGCAGCAACTCAGCACCTATGGCATTATGCATCAGCATGTGAATGAATGTTCATATCATTGAAACAAGGAAAACACAAAATAAACCCTAAATCTAACATGTGATAGCAAACAAGCAAACAAACATGTAAAACAAAGACTTTGGACGCAAAAAAGAATGGAAAAGGAAGATAAACAAAACAAGCATGTGAAAGCAGAAGCAAAACAAATGAAACAAAAATTAGGGATTTTAGGCAGCAGCTTACGGGCGCAAGAACAAGCCTGCGTGCGCATAATCAAGCCTGCATGCATAGGCATGATTACATGTATGCAAGTTCTTGCCCAGAAAGCCCTAAAAACACAACTAAGCCTAAAACACTAAATCTAACACCTTAACATGCATTTTAAACATACAAAAATGTAAACTTAGACTAGATAAAAATATTAAAGCATGTTATAACAAACAAACAAAGAAAACATAAGGAATTAAAGAAAAAAAAGAAGAGAAAAGAAAAAAGAAAAGTTTGAACTAATACCTCAAAGAAAAGCTCTTCAAGCTTGATTTTTTATCGTTCCCCTTAGTCAAATCTATTCACAAACCAATAAGAAAGTGACTAGTAATATTAAACTCAAAGATCAAGGCCAAAAAAGGCCCTAATAAAAAGAAAATTAACTTTGATAGGCCAAGAATGTATTGACCCCTTTGGTAACTTAATCAAATTAATTAGCTTAGTGAAATTAATTAGATTCAATTACATGTAATAAGCATGGTAGCACAAACAAATCATCAAATAACTAATTGCATCAGAAATTAATTTGACATGTGTGATTTGTTTACAAATGGGGAAACCCACTGAGGCAAAACCCCACCGAGTGAATTTAAGGTCACCACTTCCAAGAATCCACTATTATCAAAACAAGCAGTTACAAGTAAAGGAATCCCAGTACCTTATACCAGCCTACAATTGAACCCTTACCCCAACACCCAATTGGACTTGTAATGTAGTGACAATCTCTCCTTCCAATGCATGACTCTCAGTACATGACTAACCAATCAATGCACAGATCCAAGTACGTGACTAACCAATCAATGCACAGATCCAAGTACGTGACAAACACACCAACTTGAGAAGGATTTTGGCTGCAAAGTTCTTTAATTCGTCTACACGATGAAGATCAAGAAGCTCCTTGGTTACAAAACCTTTGGCACACAAACGTAGTAGCTTTTTTGAGAGAAAGATGAATTAGGGCAAATTGTCTCTGATCACAATTTGAGTGAATAGTCACTTTGCATCAAGTTGCACCTTTGGTTGCCCTTAAAACAATCCTTATATATGTCTAGGGTTGTGAGAAAAGAAACCCTACACAAATACACATGGATATGCGTGAAATCAGATCTGAAAATCTGAATTTTGTAATTCTCGATAGATACAGTTGTTGAGCTATCTGTCGAGCTTTAAATATTAAATCTCGATAGAAACATCTATCGAGCTTTAATGAACAACACTTCTTCACTTAATTCTTGGACGGATTTGAATGGCTTCAATACTTGGACTTGAACTCTTATTCCTTGAAGTATTAAACACATCCTAAATTTACCTAAATACAAGTAAAGTTTGTTTTGTCAAAGGATTAGCCAATTCTATACGACATATGTTCTTAACATGTTCCATATATGTCCTAACAATCTCATCAAGGCATCATAGTGTGACACAGAAATAAAAGATTGTATACATAATAAGAAACATGTGTATAAAGAGAGAAAAGAAATAACACATGGAGAGATAGGTAAAAAATGATAACAACATCAAATATATATATCAAAGATAAATACAATGTTTGCTATCACTAAGTGGTCATAAGACCAATGTACAAAAAGGTAATGTATCTAAAAATAAAGAAAAGAAAAGATACATAAATCCTCATTACATCCCTCATGAACAAAAAGAACACTCCCCCTAACAAAAATGTCCTATGCTAACTCTCCCCTTAAATACATGACTGCTCTCATACCCAAAACTACTCCCACTTTTTGTCACAAATGAAAAAGGGCATGTCATTGAGAAGCAATCATCTGCTCATCACTGAAAGAGCTAGCATCCTCATTATCATCATCGAAGCCATCGTCATCATCATTGTCCTCATCCTCAGAAGCTTGTGGAGATGGAGAGGGAGATGGAGATTTGACAAAGCCACCCATGCAAGCCTGTCGTCGTGCAATACGACTAACACAAGTGTTCACCTGACACCATTCATCACTGAGAGTGTCAAGACAAGCATCCATGCACTCAAGCTGGGCCATGGTGGTTGCTAGTGTCACACCACCACTCGAAGAAGAGGGAGTGGAGGTGGATGGAGCGGAAAAGGCTTAAGGAGTCACTGTCTCGGTCGGGCCGCTTCGGTTGAAGCTAGGCCGCGCTCTGTCTAACGGATACCACACTGATGGCACCCATGATGGTGAAGTGGGGAGACTAGGGATAAGAGACAGAGGAGTGGCAAATGATCCTCATGATAGCCAAAGGAAAGATAAGCTTATCACGAGTTACTATATCTTTATAGACATCTATGAGGGAGAGTATGAAATGAAAGGGAAAGTCAATAGTAAGGTCCTCAATGAAGGACAGCAAAAAATGAGCACGAGGCTCAGTAATAGAATTATAGTGAGACAAGGGATGTAGAACAAATGTCATCACCATATTCAAGAACCTCGAACCTTTTGCAAAGCCCAAGCAAGGGGTTTTTTAACGGTCACCACAAGATGAAGGTGTCTCATAAAAGAAAGATAGTAGTAAATGTTCAAAGAGTGTATAAAACACCTATGAATGTTTAGACTCCCAATTTACAAATTACCAACAGAAGCTTATAATCAAACAATATATGTGCGGAATATGAAAATAAGCTAAAATAGAATTGGTAAAACAATCTAAACCAAAATTAATCACAACCACAACAGTAATTAAGGGGCAAAGATTAAGGAAAGAGAAATGTAAACACAAAAACAACACAGCGATGTGTTATTGAAGAGGAAACCGAAGTCCTCGACGAAAAACCTCTTCGCTGCCCTCCAAGCGATCAATAATCCACTAGAGAATATAGTTGGGGTACATGAATAGCAGAAGACACTCTAAGCCTAATCTACCCAGTGCACCTAAGCCTTCCAAGAGTCTTGCTCCAATAGGGTTACGGTAAACCTTGTCTTCTCTAGCTTACTAGATCCCGCAATCGCCCATTGCATCAACCAAAATGAATTGGTCCCTTCTGAACTGCTTCCCAAGCACCAAATAACCTTCTCACAGATATGGGTATGGTGAGATAAGGATTTTGGCTAATGTACCTCTTAAGGACGTATCAATGGAGAGGGTGAGAGTAGATGAATTTGGAGAGCCAAAGGATAGAGATTGTGGATAAGTCAATCTTGTTTTTCTCTAGGGTTTCTCTCTCAAAGTTCTCTCTGGAAGCTCTCAACATTTCTTGGGTATAATGGTATTTATAGTAGGGTGTGTATGGAATGCAAAAAGTCAGGTTTCTAACAAACAGGGTGTTCTAGCGACTCGGCCTCATGATTGGAACGCATTGCGAGTTTAAATCACGAGCTAACTACCTGGCCAGACTGGAAGCTTTGTCCTATAGTGCAACAACTAGCGTGACTCTTCAGCTCCCCTGCATGCTTCACACGTGTGCCACCTTTGGCAATTTGCCAGTTGCGAGCCAGTCGCAAGATCCAATCGCGAGGCCCTTCTTAAGTGCACACTCTTGAGCTTTTCTTCACATTCTCTCATACACTACCCTTACACGATTCCCACCTAAATACAGGGTTTCTAAATGCTGAATTACAAGCAAATTTGGCATGGAATAAAGCCAACAAAATGATTGAATAAATTCAACCGTATAATCTCCCCCTTTGGCTATTCCATGACAAAACCCAAGAACAAACTCTAGACTTAACATGTGAGTTGGAAACAATTGAACAAAACTCACTCATACCTAATTCTAGAATATGTGAAACTCTTGAACCATACGGACAAGTATATTCTGAAAACAATAACACAATACGATTATTGTAAGCAAATAATTTGAAATGCATATGGAGCAAGCACAATGTGATCAACCAATATAGATTAAAGCAATAAAGCATGGCTTGACCAAAAACAAACAATCACTATAAATAGTGACCATAATGATCATTCACACAATGAATGAACATCCGGACATGCAAGTTAATAAGCTCATTGCAAAGTATCATTTACATGTCCAACACTCAACCAATACAAAAACCAAAGTAATTGCATCAAGGATATAAAATCCAACAGGGGCACAAGAGTGATGTACTTAAAGAAATGCATAACATTAACAACAAGTACTAAGCTATAAAGCATGTGTACAAAACACAAAATACTAAATATAAACTTAAATATATAAACCAAAGTACCAAAAGCACAAAGAAAAGATCCATGAGTTTAAACCAAAGTATTTAACAAAATGTTGTGCAAACCAATAATGAAATTATCCAGACATAACAGCAAACACCATAGATAACACAAAGTAAAATGCTTAAGATTTTGCTCCCCCTCAAGAGCTATGAGACATTTTACCATAGGTATGATATGCACAACACAACTTTAATCAAGTATCATACTAAAAAATGAGAAGCAAACATGAAAGCATATAAAACAATCATCATAGAATCAATATCAATAGAACCCATTCACCAACCTCAACAAAGTAAACCCAACCCATATTCAAACATCACATTTTTCGAATCTCAACAACTCAAAAATCAAGAAATCAAAGGTTATAAAAATCAAATGCTTTGAGAAAAATAGAAAACCCATACCTTTTCTTGAAGTTTGAAGTAGAGATGATGAAGAAAAATAGTGGATTTTTGTGAGAAACATGGTGAGTTTGTGAGAGAGATGAACGGACAAGAAAATGAACAATCAAAATGAACGAGGGAAAACTGAAATTTTTTTAAAAAACTGTCCTTAAATCACAAAACACGCGATTTTCACGACTGAAATGAGTTGTGAACAAGTCGCCAGTCCAAGTCACCAAAACCCTTGAGACAAAAATTGGAAAATTTTGTCTAAGTTTTTTTCGCTACTGGAAGGTCCACCCACGAGGAAGTCACAAAAGGATTCGTGAAACATTATGAGTACACCTCGTGACTGGTGCTTCCATTCGTGAACAAGTTGCCAAACAAAGTCACGAGAAATCTAAAAACCCAAATTTTGAAAAAATTCTAAGTCTTTTTCACGACTGGGACTTTGACCTGCCAGAGAGTCGCAAAATCCTTCTATATAAGCTCGCGACTGGGGCATGTGATTGACTTGACTCGCGAGGCAAGTTGCTAGAACAAGGTTGCATAATTTTTGAATTTTTTGAATTTTTTAAAAAATAAAATAAAAACACTTTCCAAAAACAACTAAAACACTCAAAAATATTTTTGTGTTTGATCAAAATATACTTGAGCATGTGCAACATATTTAATCAAGTACAATCATACAAATGAATAAGGCATTTATTGAACATAGACATGTGTGGTGTTTGTGGGTACCAAAAATGAGATAGTCCTTAGTCTAATGTGAAGTTTTAATGATCAATTTAATCAAGTCATACACAATTAGCATGAGGAAAAGTGATCAATCTCAATTATAGAAATATGCATATATGACCTCCCACATAAATTTGATTACACAATTTTGAAGCTTTTCATTTGGCTTCATACACATCATATTATTTGATCTTTTTGAATCAATACATCTCTTTTTGAGATCGATGCCTAAAATTTTTTGATATTTCAATTTGATGAGTAAACCTTTGGCTTCTTGGGCATCATACATTTTCATAAAGGTTGCTTTCCCTTTTTCCTATTAAAATACTAATATGTGCGACAGCTTTTGCAACTCATTATCTCTTTTCATTTTGAGATTTACATTTGTTGAGCTCTTTAAGCAAAAATAATAATAATAATAATAATAATAATAAAAGAGTGGGAAGATATATAAGCACAAGTCTATGCAAGTTTCAAGATCAACAAAACCATTGACTAATCATTCATGACAAGTTTGAAGATCTATTTACAATAGTCTCATAGATGTCAAGATTTTTCCCACAATGATATGAGTACATAAAAAATAAGCTATGCTCGTAAATGCACAAAGCCATTAGTACAAATGTACAAGGCAAAACATGCTTGTGACAATACACAATAATGCTGATCAAACTTTTTGGATTTTCTACTTTTATGTGTTTTTGGATTTTTGACACAAAAACAAATAAAGATTGATAAAAAAAAAAAAGTAAAAACATTCAAAGCAAATAGCAAACAAACAAACAAAAATTTTCAACACATGCTAGAAAGATAACACAAGTCACACAAACAATCAATGTTGTAATGCTTATGCATGTGTACCCTTCTTCACCCGCATGACACTTGCATTTGGGGTGATATCCCTAAAGGATTGGGTACGATTGTTGTGACTTTCAAACCTTCTAGTGAAGCTTGTCAAACAGGTGGTGAATGCATCAATCATCTTCATCACATCCCTCACTCCGAGATCACCTTCTTAACCTTTTGATTGTTTAGCATTCCAATTCCCTTTGTCATGTCTTGGTCCTTTCGACCTTTGAGCACTTGAATTCTTCAATGCTTGAAACTTACAACAATTGGGTCTGGTGTGACCTTGAATTCCACAGTGATGCTAGAAGTGTTGAGTTCTCGAACCTGTTTGTGACTTTGGGAGTGATTTCCCTTTACCCTTAGGTTTGACCACTGATTGGTTAGGAGGCTTAGTCATTAACCGTTGGTCAGTCATATTCTTCTTCTTCTCCGGCTTCACTTTCTCAGCATTCATGGTAGTTACCATTGGTTCTTTAGCTTTCACAAACTTCATATCCTTGGACACTTTGACACTTGAACTGCTCTCACCAGTGTATTCCAATCCACTTTTATCAGAGAAAGGTTTTTGATGGGCAAGTACTTCATCAAGCTTCTTGGAGGAGACTCCCTCTACTTTAGCATTCGCTTGAACCACCTCAAGCTCAAGAAATTTTATCTTTAAGTAGGCTTCGGTCAGCTCTCCATTCAGTGTCTCGACTTCACACTTAGTCTCTTTGTATCGGACTAAAAGACTCATGAAGTCTTGTTCTACTCTCTTCATTTTCTTAATGGCTGCATTAGCCACTTTTGCATATTCACTGGTCTTCTCAATAAGGGAATTTCTTCTCAGTGAGGGAATTGTAGGTTTCTTGCAGTCTCACTGTTCTTTCCTCTTCCTCATCATCAGATTCCTTAACTATCCCCATTGACTCCAATTCAATGTGCTCACCAAGCTCTTCCACTAGCACACTCAAATCATCCGAAGGTTCCACGTGAGCAATGGTCATGAATGTAGAGAAGTTTCCCTCTCCATCACAGCTTTCATCTGAATCTGAACTAGAAGAGTTTGAATCACTAAGAGTAATGGCATACACCTTGCCCTTCCCTCTCAAATAATTGGGACACTCTTTCTTCAGATGTCCATGTCCATTGCATTCGAAGCACGTGATTCCTTGAAAAGATTGAGACTCCTTCTCATCTTTCCTCTTGAAGTCCTTTTCCTCCTTTCCGAAACTTAAGAATTTTCCCTTCTTAGCAAATTTTCATTCTTCTTGAACTTTAAGAATTTTTGAAAATTCTTCACAAGATATGCCACATCTTTCTTGACCTCATCCTCATCCAATAAGTTGTGAGCTTCCACCCTCTCATTTAGAGCAAGGGATTTGCTCTTTCTTTGTGAAGGTAGAGACAACTCATATGTTTGAAGTGAGCCAATTAGTTCTTGAACTTTGATATCATCAAGGTCCTTACTCTCTTCAATTGCTGTAATCTTTGCACAAAAGCTCTCTGGCAATGATCGAAGGATCTTTCTTACTATCTTTGAGTCTTCCGTCTTCTCACCTAAGTTGAACTTGCCAATAACCACCTCATTCAGCTGACAATAGAATGAGTCAAATGACTCGTCTTCACTCATCTTCAACTCTTCAAATGGAGTGGTAAGCATCTGAAACTTAGTGTCTTTAACCTTCTTCGTACCTTCATACGTGGTCTCCAATATTTTTCATGCCTCCTTGGCAATTGTGGCGTGAGATATCCTGTGAAACTCATCTAGAGATACACCACAAAAATAGCATTTAGTGCTTTGCTATTTGCATTTGCTACCGCAGGAGCCGCCTTATCCCATGTGGATTTAGCGGCCTCCGACCTAGTCCATCCTACATCTACTACATCCCAAACTCTTTCATCAATTGAACACAAGAATTCCCTTATCTGGAATTTCCAAAAGGCATAGTTGCTACCATCAAAATATGGTGGAGCATTTAGAGATTGAGACTGATCCATCTTAAACAAGGTTAAGGATTGCACTTAGGTAATTAAATCACAGCAAGTCCACCTGCTCTGATACCAATTGAATGTTCAAATAATGTATAAAACACCTATGAACGTTTAGACCTCTAATTTACAAATTACCAACACAAGCTTATAGTCAAACAATATATGCGTGGAATATGAAAATAAGCTAAAACAGAATTGGTAAAACAATCTAAACCGAAATTAATCACAACCACAGTAGTAATTAAAGGGCAAAGATTAAGGGAAGAGAGATGCAAACACAAAGACAATACAGTGATGTGTTATCGAAGAGGAAACCGAAGTTCTTGGTGAAAAACCTCTCCACCGCCCTCCAAGCGGTCACTAGTAAAAGACCCTTCAAGCCTAATCTACCAAATGTACCTAAGCCCTCCAAGCTTCTTACTCCAATAGGGTTACGCCGAACCTTGTCTTCTCTAGCTTACCGGATCCCGCAATTGCCCATTGCATAAACCAAAATGAATTGGTCCCTTCTGAAATGCTTCCCAAGCACTATATAACCTGCTAATAGATATGGGTATGGTGAGATAAGGATTTTTGCTAATGTACCTCTCAATGATGTATTAATGAAGAGGGTGAGAGTAGACAAATTTGGAGAGTCAAAGGATGAAGATTGTGAATGAGTCAATCTTGTTTTTCTCTAGGGTTTCTCTCTCAAAATTGTATCTGGAAGCTCTCAACATTTCATGGGTATAAGGGTATTTATAGTAGGGTGTGTATGGAATGCGAAGAGTCAGGTTTCTAACAAACAGGGTGTTCTGGCGACTTGGCCTCGTGACTGGAATGAGTCGCAAGTTTGAGTTACGAGCTAAGTATTTGGCTAAACTAGAAGTTTTGTCCTGTAGTGCAACAGCTTGCGTGACTCTTCAGCTCCCCTGCATGCTTCACACGTGTGCCACCTTCTGTGACTTGCCAGTCGCAAGATCCAGCCACGAGGCCCTTCTTGAGTGCATACTCTCTCACACACTACCCTTACATGATTCCCACCTAAATATTGGGTTTCTAAATGCTGAATTACAAGCAAATTTGGCACGGAATAAAGCCAACAAAATAATTGAATAAATTCAACCTTACAAGTAGTTTGTCCTTGGACACAGTTCTCAAATGTGAACATTCAAGGTAATTGGGATGCGAATCCCTCAAAACATGTAGTACATCGAACATAAGCTTCGAAGTAACTACTATACAAGTACCTCAAATAGAAGTAATGAAATGAGGTATGGAATAATCAAGATCGTGCATATTGGAGTAAAACTCCTGTATGATCATGGAGGGACAACTCATGGGTATCTCCTCCCCCCCCCCCCCCCCCGGTGTATATGATAGTTGGTATATTAGTATCAAAGAAGTCAAATAAGATAACGTGGTGTTCCAAATGAATGCCACATTTGGAGAAGTTTTCCAAGAAGTCTTGATGGGCTTTCTCATCACGAAATCTGAAATGTCAAGGAGTGGAATCAGAAGATGATGCCTTGCAATGAAGAGGGCTTCAGGCCGGAGTAGTTTTGCGCTTGGGTGCCATACGTAGACTATCCGAGAAAGAAAGAGAGAAAGAGAAAGAGAGAGAGAGAGAGTGAGTGCGAGAGAGGAGAGAGAGAAGTAGAAAGCACCATCAACAGATTGTACCATAAAGGAAATGAAAAGGTACGTATGCATGAACAATGCATGATCATATGACCTGCAAAGAAAAATGCATCATGGGCTCAACTCAATCCAATCCTACTAGCACACAAGGTTCCAACATAGAAAACACACATCTATAATGCATGAAACATTGTGAGAATGCAAATGTAATGCAATGTATGAGCATATAACATCATTTAAGCAAAACTCAACCCAGAAATTTCACAAAATTCTCATTAATTTTCAAAAATCCAAAAAATTTCACAAAAACCCAAAAACTAGGTCTAAATGCGTGAAATGCATGAAAAATGAGAGATTAGAGATCATAACAGTGAAGAAAGGATCATACTAGGTCAGAATCTAAGATGGTTTGAGGTTTTGAGAGAGAGAAGTGTGCTTGGGAGAGAAAAAAGAAGTTTTTTGTCGAGAGAAATTGAAGAGAAATGAATTTGATTTCGCGTTGGTCCTATTTAAGGAAAACGCATCTCAATGCATCAAGAACCTATCAAGATTCTGTCAAGCACTAATTCTCGACAGATAAATCTGTCGAAGTGCTGTCGAAAATCTGTCGACGGCAAAATACCTTGATGGATTGAGCTTCTATCAAGAATCTATCGGCCAAACAGAAACTTTCTCGATGGATAGAGAATTTGTCGAGAAGCTATCGAGAAAAATTCTAGAAAGCTTCGATGGATCGAAGATGTAATAAGATCTATCGAGAAAAGAAGTCCAGGGGGCTCAATAGATAGTTATCTGTCGAGATCTGTCAAGAAGCTATCGAGCTAGATAAAAATAGTTTTTCAAAGAGAAGAAAAATAGAGAAATGAATGCAATCAACCGAGCTACTCAGCCAAAGATCCAATCAACATATTAAGTTCTCAAAAACATCTCTCAACAAGAAAAATGCAAAGCATTAAAGATCCAAAACACACACACACACACGCAACAAGTCTAACCAATTTTATATTTCAAAAACGAGTCAAGACAGTTTAGTGAGCATACATTAACACATGTATTCCTTGTGCTAGCCAAATCACATTATAGCTACATATGTATCAAAAGTAGGAAAGAATTTTGTGTGTTGTGTGTGAAAAACATCGCAAGATTGCATAAGTATTTCATGTTATGATGATTTGAGACATGAGAAAATCAATTTAACTCACACATAATCATAACTGCTTGATGGGGACTATTACCTTCGAGGTACATCCTATAACTCCCATATCTTCTAGAATCACACTTGCAATCATATTCAAAAGTATTTTGATTCTTTTTTGCTTTTGTTTTTCTTTGCATATTTTTTCTTTTGAGCATATCATGCATGGGCATATAAGAGAGAGAAGAAATTGCCAATTATGTTAAGCTTAAACATCATAATTTTGCTATGCCGAAGCACATAGATGTTTTACATGATTGGCGGGCTTTAGTGATGAGATGGTTATTTATGCCTTTCTTTTAGGACTTTTTAGTTATTTCCGTCAAAAAGAGTGATATAAGTGTTAAGTACAAGAGATTACTTAATCGTACTCATCACAAACACGAGCCACAAAGCTCACTTGCTTAGTTGTGCATGAAGATGCTCATCTACGCTAGATAAGATATAAAGTTTAGAAAACTTTGTTTCAATGGCCATCCAAGGTACATAAGTACCAATGTACACAAAACATACACTGTTTTTGTATTTTTCTGATTTTTCAAAAATTTTTTTTATGAAAAACAAAATAAAGCAAAACTAAAAACATATTAAACAAAGTATAACATAAAACTAGACTGACTCAAAAACAAGAAAGAAAAACACAAAAGTAATGCATAAACAAAGAGAGAGAGAGAGAGAGAGAGAGAGAGAGAAAGAGAGAGTGACTAAATCACTTAAAGCCTTTTTCCTTCCACATCTTGGAAGAACATTTCCGTTAAGTGGACCTTTGATCCGTCGGTGAGAGGGAAGAATTGAAACCGTTCAAGTTCGAAAGGAACACAAGGGCCTTAAGAAGATCTCCAAGAGGAGCAAAAGAGGATGGAAACTGATTCTGGTTTCCAGATGAGATCAGTGGCTAACCACTTGTAGTAATTAGTAGCTCCACAATGATGACAGAGATGCTACTTCTTTTGTTTAGACTTTTGGTTATTGCCCTTCTTAGCCCTAAGGTTTTTATTCTTTTTCTTTTCTCGTTTAGGAGGTGCTCCTAAGATAGATTTACTCTTGTCTATGTTCTCACTAGGTAAAATAGTTTTAACATCATTGTTCTCAAAATTAACATTATTAGCAGGTGAAACAAACATAGTAGTACTAGAAGAAGCAATATTAGGAGAAGAGAAATCATATCCCAAACCGGTTCTATCAGAAGCATATTTTTGAAAGCTAAGCATCTCATCAAGCTTTGCATTGGAAGTCCTCTCCAATTGAGCTCTAACTTGAAACAGCTCCGCTTCAAGGTTCTTGGTCTTTTCAGCCAAGAAATTGTTGTCAAACCGTAGTGCTCCATTTGTCTGATTAGTTTCGTCAAACTTTATGGAGAGCTCTTCTCAATCAAGTTCCACATCACTCAGCTTCTTGGTGGCCTGCGTATATAGTTTCTCATGCTTCTCAGAAGCCTTGTACAATTTTTCATAACTATATGGATATCATCTTGATTGTCCATTTTCTCAAACTTAGAGTCCACCAATTCCTCTTCATCATCTACTATTTCTGAAACCCCATCAGTAGGATCAACTGTAGCAATGAAGGCATTCAAGATTCCATCGTCATCATTGTCATCTGAATCATCCTTAGGCTTAGTGTCACTTAAGGTAACAGCAAGGGCCTTGCTTTTCCCAATAGTCTTGAGATAAGTTGGACATTCTTGTTTCATGTGTCCAAAACCTTGACATCTGAAGCATTTTGGTCCGGAGGAAATAGTGTATTTACCGCCTTCCTTAGCATCTTTCTTTCCTCTGTCTTAGTTCTTGAACTAAGACGAACTGGACCACTTACGGTATTTATCAAATCCCTTTGCATTGGCACTCTTCATGAACTTTTTGAACTGCCTCGTGATATAGGATTTCATCTTAGAATCTTCATCATCCAAAGACTTATCAGTATCACTACTTTTGGCCTTCAAAGCAATGCTCTTGCTCTTGCTTGATTTCCTTATCCTAGTCAAACCCAATTCATAGGTTTGCAAGTTGCCAACCAATTCTGTCAAAGGAATTTGGTCAATGTCCTTTGATTCCTCAATGGCGGATACTTTGGCATGAAATCTCTCCAGTAGAGATCTGAGCACCTTTCTTACAATCTTGGGTTCGGGAATGGTTTCCCCATGATTAAAGGCAGAGTTCATTATGTTCTTTAACTTAGCATAGAACTCATCAAACGACTCATCCTCCTCCATATTAATCTCTTCAAAGCTCATAGTAAACCTTTGAAGCTTTGAATCCTTGATAGCCTTAGTCCCCTCATAAGTTGTCTGGAGGATAGTCTATTCTTCCAAAGCAGTTTTAGTTGAGGATATCTTCTTGACCTCCTCATTGGTAACTGCATTGAATAATGCATTCAATGCTCTATTGTTGAAGTTTGTCACTTTGATCTTGGCATTATCCCAATCGACTAGCGCTTTCTTTGGCTTAGTCCAGCCAATCTCCACAGCTTGCCACACCTTCTTATCTAAAGACTGCAAGAAAGCTCTCTTGCGTACATGGGTCAATGGATCAATGGATCATACATGGGTCAATGGATCATACAGCAAAGATTAACTTTAATCAGAGTGTGCCCACTTTAATACCACTTGATAGGCCAAGAATGTATTGACCCCTTTGGTAACTTAATCAAATTAATTAGCCAAGTGAAATTAATTATATTGAATTACATGCAATAAGCGTGGTAACACAATCAAATCACCAAATAACTAAATGCATCGGAAATTAAATTTGACACGGGTGATTTGTTTATGAATGAGGAAAACCACCGAGGTAAAACCCCACCGGGTGAATTTAAGGTCACCACTCCCGAGAATCCACTATTATCAAAGCAAACAGTTACAAGTAAAGAAATCCCAGTACATTATACCAACCTACAATTGAACCCTTACCCCAATACTCAATTGGACTTGTAATGTAGTGATAATCTCTCCTTTCAATGCATGGCTCCTAGTACGTGACTAATCTCTCCTTTCAATGCAACAACTTCTTTGAGAGAAATATGAACTAGGGCTAATTGTCTCCAGTCACAATTTGAGTGAATAATCACTTTGCGTCAAGTTACATCACCTTTGACGGCCCTTAAAATAATCTTTATATATGTCTAGGGTTGTGAGAAAAGAAACTCTACACAAATACACGTGGATATGCGTGAAATCAGATCTGGAAATCTGAATTTCGTAATTCTTGATAGATACAGTTGAAGAGCTATCTGTCGAGCTTCAAATATTAAATCTCGATAGAAACATCTGTCGAGTTTTAATGAACAACACTTTTTCACTTGATTCTTGGACGGATTTACATAGCTTCAATACTTGGACTTGAACTCTTATTCCTTGAAGTATTAAACATATCCTAAATTTACCAAAATACAAGTAAAATGCATTTTATCAAAGGATTAGCCAATTCTATATGACATATGTTCTTAACATGTTCTACATATGTCCTAACAAACTTGACCTCTTTGATTAACTATTTCTAGTGAATTTTAGTGTTTTCCCGTGGGATTTCTGTGTGCATTGAAAATATACTGAATGTTCAAAATCTGTGTAAAACACCTTTGAACGTTTAGACCCCCAATTCACAAAAATACCAATTCAAGCTTATTATCAAACAATATATGTGCAGAACATGAACATAAGCTAAAATAGAATTGATAAAAAATCTAAACCATAAATAATCACAACCACAGCAGTAATTAAATGGCCAAGATAAAGGAAAGAGAGATGCAAACACGAGGACAACACAATGATGTGTTATCGAAGAGGAAACCGAAGCCCTCGGCATAAAACCTCTCCACCACCCTTCAAGCAGTTAATAATCCACTAAAGAATCAAGTTGGGATACATGAATAGCAAAAGACCCTCCAAGTCTAATCTACCCAGTGTACCGAAGCCCTCCAAGCTCCTATTCCAACGAGGTTACGCCGAACCTATTTCTTCTTTAGCTTACCGGATTCCGCTATAACCCAAAGCATCAACCAATGTGAATTGGTTCCTTCTTAACTGCTTCCCAACACACCAAAAAGCCTTCTCAAGGATGTAACAATGGTGAGGGTGAAAGTTGAGGATTTTGAAGAGTCACTATGTAAAGATTGTGGATGAGTCAATCTTGTTTTTCTCTAGGGTTTCTCTCTCAAAATTTTCTCTGGAAGCTCTTTATTTTGTGGGTGTAAAGGGTATTTATACTGGAGTGAGAAAGGAATGTGAAGAGTCAGTTTTTCCACAACAGAGTGAACTGGCAACTTGGCCTCGCGACTTGACTGAGTCGCGAGTCCAAGCCGTGAGCTAACTAAATGGCCAAACTGGACTTTTTGTCTTGTAATGCTGCAGCTGGCATGATGGTTCAACTTTCTGCATGCTTCACTTGTGTGCATCTTCTGACGGCTTGCAATCCGCGAGCCACCCGCGAGTCCCTACTTCACTGCACAGTTTTGAGCATTTCTTCACACTCTCTCACACACTACCCTTACATGATTCCCACCTAAATACAGGGTTACTAATTGCTAAATTACAAGCAAATTTGGCACATAATAAAGTCAACAAGATGGTTAATTAAATTCAACCTTACATATACCATGTAAGGCTACTTATAATGTGAAAAAAAGGGTTCCGAATAATCCCCAGACAATGTGGGATTCATTCCAAACCTTAACATAAATGCAAAAAACTTTCTTTGTTTAGTTTTCTAGAAATCGCTATGCATGCATAAGATCAGGCTTAAGCACGCATGTAGAAAGCTGCGTGCACAGGTTAATTCTTGCGTGTTTCCTTTGGCCTTATTTTTCAAAATTGATTTACTTGATCATTAAAAGTTATATTTTTCATTTTAACAATTTTCAAGTCAATTTACTTTTGATTGGGCCTTAAACCAACCTTAGGTCTTAAAATTCAGAACCATTGGGGAACGGGGGCCCGTGTCGTAAGGGGTACAAAATGCGGTGTCTACAGTGCAATTGCATCTACCCTCCATAGGAGACTTAAGTTCATCTCTAAAAATCAGTTGATCATTATTATGGCTGAAAAGCCCATGACTATCTTCTAGGAGACATCTATCCCCTACATTGATGCCAATGCTTTTCTAGAAGCATCTTTCCATAGCTTCAAGTTTGTTTCCATGATTCATGATGCTTTAGTGCCTGAGTCCAGCTGGCCCGTAGTAATTCTAATGGCCACTAAGGAAATGCTCAAGTTTGGATACCAACTAGGCCAAGGCCTTAAAGCTATAGGACATGGGAGCATTGATCTTGATAAACCCTCAGAAAATAAAGGAAGATTCAATTTGGGGTACAAACCCATTCATGAAGAACTCTTTCAAGCTTCTAGAAGCAAGAAGAGGAAATGCACAACTTTAGGGATGGCTATTCCCCATATCATAACCACTTTTCTAGCTCCAGCCGAGGTCATTATGCCAGATCCTTTCAAGGAATTGAAAGATAAGGAGCTTGATTTGGCTTGCATTATTCAGTTCTGTCCCAAGAGTTCTCCTTGAATGTTATCATATCTAACGAAGATAATACGACTTCTACTATCTGACTAGGGATGCTAGGCGAGACGGCAAGCCTTTAAACCATTGAGCCTTACTTTGTGGTTGCATCGGTTGAGTAAGGAGTATTCCATTATCGAGTGATTGGGCCTCCCAATCACCCGAGAGGGGTATATTTGGGTACTAGCATAGTAAGGGGATAGAATATAGTAAGTTAACATGCGTTAGAAAGATAGTTGGAAACTAGCATCTCGAGTTTTAGAAACCCGAGGCTTAAAGACTCGCTTCATACTTGCTGAGTTGGACACTATTATGCACTATTATGCCACATAGATCTAAAGTCTTAAAGAGTCGAGTTCTACAAAGCAAAATCGAGTCTTTAAGACTCAATTTTCAATGGGAAATGCCATTGAACTTGAGTCTGCAAGACTCGATTTCTACTGGAATAAAACTCCAAGTGTTTTATGTATCTGGTTTGGGGTTATGTGGAAATAAGGGAAAAAAAATTTCCAGTGGATTGATGTGGTTTGATAATGAATAAATGGGAGTAATGATAGAGCTGAGTGCGAGACAGTGACCTCAATGCAAGACAGTGAGAGAGCTAAGTGAGGTGATCATATTCCAGAACACTTAAGCGTTCGTTGATGGGTTTTCTGCCACCGATGGGTTTCTGCCGCCAATGAGATGCGCTTATCTCTGGTAAAGTGAGGGTTTGCTGATGGGTTTTTTGCCGTCAATGAATTTTCTGCCGCCAATGAGATGTGCTTGTCCTAGGTTTGGGGTTTGTATGTTTAGGTGTGAAGGAGAGTTCTCGTGTTCTAGAGTCTAGATGCTTAAGTGAATATGATCACAAATCTAGTATTACAAACTTGATTTCAATGTGGCTCCATGTGGAAAAAAATCCATGTCATATGCTTATAGCTCAGGATCTCGAGTATTAGAAACTCGATTTCTACCTAGAACTCAAGTTTTAAAAAATCGAGATGCTACTTTTCCACTTTGTTTTGAAACTGGGCAACTAATGAAATGCTTAGCAATTTAATGTTAAATGAAAAAAAAAAATAAAAAAAAAAAATCCACACTAGAGGGTTGGAATAGCATATCTAGTTTGTTTTACTTGCTTATCTCATTTCCTGCTTTATTTGTATTCCTTGTTCATTTCCCTAGTTTGTTTTCCCAAAAATAACAACAAAAACAAAGCTTGAGCATGTGTGCAAATACATGCTAGGGTTCCAGAACCTATTAAATGAAGCATGCGTATGCATACATGCTAGGGTTCTAGAAACTATGAAATGAAAGGTTTTATGCGCATGCAGAGCTTGAGCGTGTGTGCAAATACGCGTGTATGTGTACGCAAGCCTTAGGGTTTTTTTGGTCTTTATTTTCCAAAAATAGTTTTATTCTTCTAAAAATAATTTATATTTTCCACATATGCTTTCCTCAAGTCAATTTTTATCTAATCAGACCTTAAACCAACCTTGGGTTTTAAAATTCTAACATCATTGGGGAATAAGGGCTCAAGTCGTAAGGGGTATAAAATACGGTGTCTACGGGGAGTTGCTTGGTTAAAAATCCTCTCAAGTCAGATTCCAAAGGAAGACCCAGTTTAAATGTGTTTGCTGCTACTTCTTTGTTATTTCCACCGATCTTGTTATACAACTCCCAATACTAGTCAAAATAGGCATGCAAGGTCTCCCTTTCCCCCCCATAGACATTGACAATAGAGCGTCAATAGGATACAAAACTAAGCTTCACATTACGAACCTAACCCCAAATGCTTGAATCAGCTCCTTGAAGTTGTGGATAGAGCCTTTGTCCAACCTGTTAAACCACCGTAATTTCTAGAATATAAGGCCATCAATTGAATAAAGTGATTTACGTGCTCCATTGGGTCCGTTTTGCCATTGTGGACAACAAAAGTGGGCCGGATGAAATGGTGTGAGACCCTTGTTCTTTCAATCTCTTCAGAAAAAGGGAACTTGAGATTCACCTTAGTGCTTGGCTCATTGCATCTAGAGCTGCGTTGGGATGACCCGCTACTCCACTTCTCGAAGATCTCTAATTAATGTGGGTACATTTTAGGGTTGATTGTGTAAATTTGGGGCCTTATGCTGTTTTATAAACACTGATACAAATAGATGCATGGCAAATCAACAATTCAAATATATGGACTTAAAATACAAATTAAAAGCACACATTATCTAATGTACCAAATGATTAATCATTGATATAAAATTAAGCTTATTATTATTATTATTATTATTATTTTTGACATAAATGGTCATGTATGTATATATATATATATATATATATATATATATATATATATATAATACACCATTTATAGTCATTTACAATGCTTTCACCCACAAGACAACATAGTCCTCTTCAACAACTTTCAACTTTACAGACCAGCTACATATTAGAGTACCAAACACACTTATGCATTATACACACCAGAGAGACCAAGCGACAGAGTTTTTCAAGCCAATAACTTCTGAAAGAGGCTTTGAAATTTTTCCATTTCATTGCCAGGGAGAGCTACCAAAACATTAACCCCACTATTGCTTCCACCACCTTCTTTGAGATCTGGGAACAACAAAATGATGTCCTTCCTATGATACACCACTGGACAACTATACCTTGGCCTCCCCCATGGATATTCTACTTCATCAAATCCTAATCTCCACCAAGAAGAAACCAAGAACTCCCCATGTGGAAATCCTTTGTACAACTCGCCCCAGTCTATCACAGACCTTGCATACTCATCTGTCATTCTCCTTGCACCTTCAGAAACCATCTCCACCAGCCTTGCAAATGGCCCTTCATTCAATTCCTTGCATGTGGCTGTTGCATACGCGGTGAGGACCGCGTTTCCGGCATAAGATGGTGTCAATGGGGGGTTCAATCTTGGCCTTATGTCAACAGCGTAAAGGATGGTGGACATTCTATCCATGTTGATCCCTGTATCAGATGATAATGCCTTGCACTGCCATATATGAGCCGTCACAACGTTAAAGCCCGTGATGCGCGCGTTCGGGTGGATCCCACTGGCAGCTTTGGCCTTTTCTTTAAGGCTGTTGATGTTGTCCGAGGTCAGCCGGAAAATATTGAAGGCAAGGTCTTCTTGGGTGGCTACAAAGACAGAAGGGTTTGAGTCTTGGCCTATGGGGATCTTGAGCTGGACCAGCTCAGGGTGTGGGAATGTCACTTGTGGCGGTGATCGTGAGGCCAGGAGGTGACGGTCATGGCTGAGAGTGACAGCCAGGGGTTTGTTATGACCTAGGGCAGCCAGATTGTCCAAAAAGAGTTTGAAGCTTAGGCCATCCAATGTTGTATGGTTTATAGAGAGGCCCATTGCAAAGCCACCACACTTAAATGATGTCAACTGTAACAAATGAAGTAGAATTATAAAGCTAGATGTGAGAAGTTAGAAACCATAATTATGCAGTGATAATTCTAGTATAAAGTTATAATTTTTGCGGTAAGTTTTCTAACGTGACATACTGTAACACGCTACTTATAATTTTTATATTTATTTAATATTTTTCCTCCATTATTTATAATTTGTCAGGAAATAATAATCGCAAAATTACAATTTTTTTATTTTTTATTTTTACGTGGGGTTAGAATTTTTGTTATGCAATCTAATGTCTCTTTTTCTTCTCACTGCAGATCTATTTGAACGGGATCGTAGGTTGACTACCCAACTAACTTAATAATTATAAGTTCATTACAAATTCATCTTTAAGGCATAAAGGAAATAAAAAGTAGCCAACCAACACCTGTCCACAAATAGTAAGTAGAGTATTACAGAACATGAGATCTTATCAAGATGGCAGATCTAATAATTGAGGTGAAAAGTTGGTTGGTCATTATGTCTCTTTTTCTTCTCACTGCAGATCTATTTGATCGGGATGGTTGGTTGACTCCCCAACTAACTTATAATTATAAGTTCATTACAAATTCATCATTTAAGGCATTGAGGAAAAAACAAAATTTCTCTCTAAACTAGTTTAGACATAAACTTTTTAAACTTCTCATATATTTTTTTATTTGGGTATGAATTTTGAAAATCTAACTATTGAATTTCATGTTCCTTATGTTCTTAACATGCATATCAAATTTCATTCAAATCAGATGTTATTTACTATTTGATCAACTAATTTATTTTTTATATAAAACTTTAGAATACAAAAACTTAATATTATAACATTTATTTGATGATATAATCATTGATCTTTGATTTTCTTGAAATTTTGTAAGCATTAAGGATGTAATAAGAACATGCAATCTAAAGGTTAGATTTTCAAAATTCACACTCAATATAAAAATATATGATGAGTTTGTAGGATTTCTCTGCAAACTAATTTAGAGTGAAACTTTATTAAAGAGGAAATAAAAAGTAGTCAAAGTAGAGTAGTACAGAACATGAGATCTTATCAAGATGGCAGATCTAATAATTGAGTTGGAAAATTGGTTGGTCATAAATGTCCTTATGTCTCCTTCAATTAATGGCGGGAAAACCATCACAAGGCAGTAGTAAGTGAAGATAAAGACATTTTATTAACAAACGTTTAGGTACAGAACTACAAATCCTTCAATTTTATCAATTTTACCCGGAACTGAATAAACCTCTATTACAATTAAGAGATTATTTTTTTATGGAAAATGTTAATGAATGTTCTTAGGGTATTAGTTAATAATCTATTTAAAAAAGGTTTTTACGAGAAAAAAAAATATTTTAACAATTTTTTTTAATTTCTCATAAAAATTGTGTCAAAACTTTTTTAAAATAGATTATTAACCAATGTTCTAAGGGCACTCATTAACATGATCTCTTTTTTTATGGGTGCGACTTGTGTCCAGTGAAAGTTTTCACTGGACACGGCAGGATTCGGACAAGTGTCCACTCAGTAAAAGTTTTCACTGGACACGTTGGATTACGGACACATGTTCACTCTTAGACACGTTGGATTGTGAACACATGTCCACTCTTGGACACGTGTCCGAATCCAGACGTGTTTAGTGAAAACTTTCACTGGACACCAGTCTTTTCCTTTTTTTATATCTAACAATATACAAAATGATACACTATTTAAAATTTTAAATAATATAACATTGAATATGTTTTTAGATTTATAATATTTAATTTGAAACAAAATAGAAGAATTTCTATCTTTATTTACCACCTTGAGAGTTGATTTAAAAAGGAAGAAAGAGAAATTATTTGAAAGCTATATGGCATTGGATTTGTACCTGAAAAATGCATAGTGGCTGATCATCTGGTTTCAAGAAATTGGAAGTCTTACAAACCAGTTGAGCAAAAGCCGGATTGGGATAAACCAAATCTCCAATCTCATCCAATGTATACTCACTAGAAGCTACCACAAAGCCAGCTCCAGCAGCATTGCAGTCAATCTCAAGACGAGATGTTTCAGAATTTAGCTTCAACCTTCCAGCATAGAAATCATAGGGCACTAGTATTTTTGCTAGTGTGTTCTTGAGCTTGTCAGCTACAATTTTAGGGGAGAAATCTTTGTGGGATGGAAAGAAATGAACAGTTTCAACGTCAAAATTGAGAACTTGATCTATGTTGGATAAGAACAAGGTTCTTTTCTCAGTTTCTTGGGATGGAAAAACTAGAGACGATTTGTGAACAGTGACCTTGAGATCTTGGAGGAGAGATGGGGGTCCTTGGTATATGGTTCCCATGGTGTGTTATTTTTGGTTGTGATATGTATGATCGATCATGTAATATATAGTAGTGTGGACCAAGGATATTGGAAGCAAAATGCTACAATAAATATGGTTCTAAGATATTGTGAAATATAGGTCCAAATCATGACACATATGGGGGAGACAATTGGCCTTAGCCCTTTTTAAAAAACAATCTAGCGTTTTGTCCAATTTCCCAAATTAATTAAGAAAATGCTCATCTTTTGAAACTTGACTTTTTAAAAATTGAGTTTTAGTTTAAAACTCAATTTTTGGACAATCGAGTTATAACAAACTGAAAAGTAAAAATAAAAATAAAAATTTCTAGAGCCCTATAGTGGCGTTTTAAGGAGCCCTATAATGACGTTTTAAGACCCTATAGCGGAGTTTTGGAACTCGAGCTCTATGAACTTGAGTTCCGTGCTTTTATTTATTTATTTATTTATTTATAAAGTTTAATCGCCTCATACCTATAGTGACGTTTTAAGGACCCTATAGTGGCGTTTTGAAACTCGATTTTTGGACAATCGAGTTATAATAGGGGTATTTTCCTAATTAGTTTAAATATGGAGGCAAAATGCTAGATTTTTTTTTTTTTAAATGGGCATTTGCCCATTTTCTCCCACGTACGGGGTGAAACTGCACACCATAAAATCATTAAATTTTCTCATGACTAAGCCTAGACCAGGTATTCAGCCAAAAAAAAAAAAAAAAAAAAGCCTGGACCAGGTGAGACCCCTATTACTTCTACTATTTGCACTAATTTGTTTTTTCAAATATTTTTCATGAATAAAATGAGTATCACGAATATTCCATTTATCTGCCCGCTTGCTACATAATTACAAAAGTGGTTGAGGAGGTTTTAAAGAGGGAGACATATGTATTCAACGGCTATACATTTTGGTTGGAAAGAAAATGTGTGGTGGTGTGTGCTTGCATACGTTCTAGTAATGTTTAGCTACTTTAACATGCAATTAATCTTTTTTTTTTTCCTCCTCTCCCTTTAATATCATGGTGCACACCACAAATAAGTTAGGTTTTTTTCAGGGTCAAAACTCTTGAAAAAATTACAAAAAGCCTTAAAAAAAAAAAAAAAAACATTATTTTGAGGGTTTGAATGACCCTTGATGGCCTTTGAAATAAATAACATTGAAAAATAAATTTCAACAACCTACATGACCCTTGAAACAAGTGATAAAGGGTCTCCCCACCTCCAAAAATTTAAAAATAAATAAAAATATAATAACCATTTTTGAGGGTATCCCAACACTCAAAATAAGATTTTTCTCTTTTAGAAGAACACACACATATATATATATATATATATATATATATATATATATGTATGTATGTATGTATGTATGTATTTAAAAAATGAAGAATAACATTTATTGTTGTTACATTTCCCTTAGGTCATCAACGGCGATGTCATCATTTTCTTTTCATCCTTTAAAATATATATGTGTGTGTATTCCTCTTTAAACTTTTCTTCTCCCTATCTAAAAAAAAATAATAATAATAATAATAATTTTTTCTCCCTATTTGTCCACACCCACTGTGATAATAGCTTAATTTTACATATTTATATTATTATTAGAAAGCATTATCATACTTATTTTGAGTTAATTCATGCATTTTATAGTTGATTTTAGAATAATGCTGAATAATCAATTTTGTGCTTAATTGAATTTTAATGCGTGAATTTGTCTTTTGTAGGATAATGAAATTAAATAAGTGGATTTGTGCAAAGAAGAAAGCTAATGGACGTTAATTTTACAAGGGCCATTATGAAGTCAAATAAGGCCAACCCCATTAAATTCAAGTCCAATTGGAGCAAGGACTAAAAGAAAATTTGCATCAAATCCAAGTCCAATTCGGATTAGGATTCTAGTCTGCGCACCAGTTAGTATTTGGAGCATAACTTTCGGCATAGATGTCCAATCGAGATGATTCAAGTTGGGCTGGAAAGCTAACTTAAACGGCTACAACTTTGTAGTTTACCAAAAGTCCGAATTCTGGGCCACAAACGTTGGTTAAGTGAAGCCTAAAAACCTGGGATTTTCTCCAAATGGAAATTCAACTTTTAATAGGATTCCTTGACCTATTTAAAGGCTCTATAGGGCAAAATTCAAAGGGGAGCTTCTATAGAGCATTCATTCATTGGTTTTCTTAAAGTTTCTTTACAGTTTTTAGAGTTTTGTTTGTGTTATGGCTTGTTAGAAGTCATCCTAAGGCAAGGGGTGAAACCCAACCGTTTATTGGTATCCAGTTCTGTATAATCCTTTGATTTATCGTAGACTCCGGGCAGGTTAAATGCTTAGTATTCCCTGTGTAACGTTGAATTTAATCAACTATTTCGTTGGTTTTATTCCATGCCAATTTGCTTGTAATTCAGCATTTAGAAATCCTGTATTTAGGTAGGAATCATGTAAGGGTAGTGTGTGAGAGAGTGTGAAGAAAAGCTCAAGAGTGTGCACTCAGCAGGGTCTCGTGACTAGATCTCGCGACTAGCTTATGGCTGGCAAGTCGCCAAAGGATGTACACGTGTGAAGCATGTAGAGGAGCTGAATAGCCACGTTAGCTGGAGCACTATAGGACAAAACTTCCAGTCTGGCTAGGCAATTAGCTCGCGACTCAGACTTGCGACTAAGTCAAGTCACGAGGCCAAGTCACCAGACCACTCTGTTTGGAAAAAGCGGACCTTTCACATTCCAAACACACACTAGTACAAATACCCCTTATACTCACGTATTGTAGAGAGCTTCTAGAGAGAATTTTGAGAAAGAAACCCTAGAGAAAAATAATATTGACTCATCCACAATCTTTATACTTTGATTCTCTAAATTCCTCTACTCTCACCCTCTCCATTGTTACATCCTTAAGAGATACATTTAGCCAAATCCTTTTCTCACCATACCCATATTATCTATGAGAAGGTTATTTGGTACTTGGGAAGGGACCAATTGATATTGGTTGATGCTATGGGCTATAGCGGAATCCAGTAAACTAGAGAAGACAAAGGTTCAGCGTAACCTCGTTGGAGCAAGAAGCTTCGAGGGCTTAGGTACACTGGGTAGATTAGGCTTGGAGGGTCTTCTGTTGTTCATGTATTCCAACTTTATTCTCTAGTGGATTATTGATCGCTTGGAAGGCGGCGGAGAGGTTTTACGTCGAGGACTTCAGTTTCCTCCTCGATAACACATCGCTCTGTTGTCTTTGTGTTTGCATCTCTCTTTCCTTAATCTTTGCCATTTAATTTCTGCTGTGGTTGTGATTTTATTTAGTTTAGATTGTTTTATCAATTCTGTTCTAGCTTATTTTCTTTTTCCACACATACATTGTTTGATAATAAGCTTGCATTGGTATTTTGTAATTTGGGGGTTTAAATGTTCAAAGTGTTTTACACACTATTTGAACATTCAATTGGTACCAGAGCGGGTGCACTTGTTGTGGTTTAATTACCTTAGTGCATTCCTTGAACTCGTTTGAGATGGACCGGTCTCAACCTTTAAATGCTCCACCATATTTTGATGATAGCAACTATGCCTTTCGGAAAGTCCGGATGAGGGCATTTTTGTATTCAATTGATGAAACCATTTGGGATGCAGTGGATGTTAGGTGGACTAGGTCGGAGGCTGCTAAATCCACATAGGATAAGGTAGCCCTTGTGGCAACTAACGCTAACAGTAAAGCTTTGAATGCAATTTTTTGTGGTGTATCTCCAGATGAGCTCCACAGGATATCTCACATCACAATTGCCAAGGAGGCGTGGCAAATATTGGAGACCACGTATGAAGGAACAAAGAAGGTGATAGACACTAAGTTGCTGATGCAACCACTCGGTTTAAAGAGCTGAAAATGAGTGAAGACAAGTCATTCGACTCATTCTATATCAATCTGAATGAAGTCATTATTGGCAAGTTCAACTTGGGTGAGAAAACAAAGGATTCAAAGATAGTGAATAAAATCTTTCGATCATTGCCGGAGAGCTTCTGTGCAAAGGTTACAGCAATTGAAGAGAGTAAGGACCTTGATGATATCAAAGTTCAAGAACTGATTGGCTCACTTCAAACATATGAGTTGTTGTATGAGGATTAATGAGAGGATGGACGCTCATGACTCATCGGATGAGGATGTGGTCAATAAAGATGTGGCATATCTTGTGAAGAATTTTCGAAAGTTCTTGAAATTCAAGAAGAATGGAATGTTTGCTGAGAAGGGAAAATTCCCAAGTTTCGAAAAGGAGAAAAAGGATTTCAAAAGGAAAAATGGAAAGGACTCTCAATCCTCTCAAGGAATCATGTGCTTCGAATGCAACGGACATGGACATTTCAAGAAAATGTGTCCCAATTATTTGAAAGCGAAGGGCAAGGTGTATGCCACTACTCTCAATGACTCCGATTCCTCAAATTCAGATTCAGATGAAAGCTGTGATGGAGAGGGAAACTTCTTTGCATTCATGACCACTATTAAGCTCAACAGTCATATTCCCAAAAGAAATCTTCATCACACCACTTCAACAATTGATCAAAGCATTGGATGTGGCTAAGAAAGGGCGACCCAAAATGACATGGATTTGTGTACTAACATTCAGAGTAGGCTTAGTGTCTAACACAACAAAATCAACAGGAAAGTAGAATGCATCCACCTTAATTAGCACATCCTCAACAATAACTCTAGGGATTTTCACAGACCTATCAGCTAATTGAAGTGTTATGGTTGTGGGTTTTAGCTCCCCTAAACCTAGCTGTAAATAAACTGAATATGGCATTAGGTTCACACTTGCCCCCAAATCTAACAAAGCTTGCTCAATGAGACGATCCCCAATCTTACATGAAATTGTAGGAGATCTAGGGTCCTTACATTTCACTGGATATTTATTCTGAATGATTGAACTGACTTGCTCTATCAAAAATGCCATTTTCGAGACATTTGTCTTTCTCTTCATTGTCACAAGATCTTTTAGAAACTTAGCATAAGCAGGAACTTGCTGAATTGCATCAAGAAATGGAATATTAATTTGCACTTGCTTAAAAACCTCTAAAATATCTCCAAATTGTGCACTTTTCTGAGGACTGATTAAACTTTGAGGGAATGAAGCTTTAGGAACAAACCTCCTATCAATGGGAGAACTAAGATCCTGAATTGGAATTGAGGTTGAGTTGCCCTTCTTTTCTTTTTGATCATCTTGTGAACCGTGAACTCTTTTTTCCTCTAACACAGTATTTTCATTATCCTCTACTTCTAGCATTTTCACTTGATTATCAACTTGCTTACCAGACCTAAGGGTAGTAATAGACTAAACAGATTCATGTGCATGAGTAGAACTAGAAGAACCATTAATTGCATACTGCCCTTTTGGGTTAGGTATAGGTTGACTAGGAAACTTTCCTTTTTCCCTCTCTCCAACTTGGGTTGCTAACTGGCCAACTTGATTTTCCAACTTTGAAATAGTTTGAGTATTCAAATGGGTTGAACTTTTTATCTCTTGAATGGCTTGGCTAGTTGATTGCATGAAAGCTTTGAGAGACTCCTCCAAAGATGATTGTTGTCTTAGTGGTGCCATAAATTGAGGAGTTGATTGAGGAATGGGAGGAAATGCTCTAGTAGGTGGACGAAATTGACTTTGTTGATGCACTTGTTGTCCACCTACATTTGTGAGAGGCTGATTTTGCCTCCATGAGAAATTAGGACGATTCCTCCAATTTGGATTGTATATCTCTGAAAATGGACTAGCAAATGGGTTTTCATAATTATTCAGTGCATTTGCTTGCTTAGCAAAAAAATCAGGGTACCTAGCTGCGGAAAGACACATTTGTGTTGTATGCATAGGACTTGCACAAATAGAGCATGTTTTACTTTGAACTTGATTGACAAAATTCATCCCTCTACCTAAAGCTAAAGCTTCAACCTTACGAGTGAGATTGTCCAACCTAGCTTTTATGTCTAAATCTTCATTAACTTCATACAAGCCTCCTTTCTTAATTGTAGGGGCAGATCTCTCTTTACGGTTGAAAAAATCCCATTGTTGTGAACTTTTAGAAAAATTCTCAAGAAATTTGTATGCCTCATAATCTACAAGCCTCAAAAATCCACCACCATTCATGGACTCAATCATGTTACGATTTGTTTGAGTCAAACCATTATAAAAATATTGTAGTAGTCTCCATGTTTCAAAACCATGATGAGGACACTGTTAGGTTCTAAAGACTTAGGTTTTATGTATTTAGAATTCTAATTTGTATTGTTGGCAAACCATGATCAAAACAATGTATTTAAGTTGTTTTAGAATTGCTCAAAGTTGGTTCTTTGTTGTAAAGTTGGATTAAACTACTGTAGGAATTAAAAAATAGTTTCAGCCCATTTTGATCGATCGAAGCTTAGGCTCGATCAATCGAAAATTGGGTCTGACGTTTTTTAAACAGAATTTCCAACTCAGCCTTAAGTGTTTTAAAAGGTTTTGGGTTTCTAATTTACCCTAGGTATATAAGGGAAACCCTAGCCACGTTTTAGTGTTGCTCATATTGCGGTTTGTGTGAATTTCTTGTGAGATCTTTGAGGAGCTTCCCTTCACATAAACTTAAGGTTTTCAAGGAGAAGAAGTTTTCTATACCTTGATGATCAATCCAGTTACTGCCATTGAAGCTTAAAGAAAAACAAGTAGTGTGCTTGTATTTGTGTGGAGAATCCAAGAAAGAAGGAGTCCGTGGATTCGGAGCTTGCACGTGGTTATGTCAGTATGTTCTACTGGTGGGTAGCAATAAGAAGTCGAGCGTGGGGGCATGTAAGTCTTGTTGTATGAACTTCGATTCTTTCAAGATAGTGGATTCAAGTTTACCTTGAGGATAGCTAGGTTAAATCCTCTCCAGGTTTTTACTGGTTTGATTTCCTGGGTGATCATATCTTGTGTTTTTTATTTTTCCGCTGCTTTACTGATATGATTATTTGATTGTGTTAACCTAGATTTAATTAATTTGACTAAGTAACAACTTGGCTAAATTCCTAGGTTAATCCAATTGTGTTTTAAGAGGTCTAAAAACTTAACAGACACTTTAAGATCAAGTCCTTAAATCTCTCCCAAATCTCATAAAATTTCTCTTGTTCATCCTGATAAAAATCTGCAATTTCTCTCCTCAAAGCATTGGTCTTGGCCATTGGGAAAAATTTAGAAAGGAATTTTGTGACCAACAATTCCCATGAAGTGATAGATCCAGGTGACAAAGAATTAAGCCATGCTTTTGCCTTATCCTTCAAGGAAAAAGGGAATAAACACAAGCGAATAGAGTCATCAGTGAAATTCTAGAACTTACAAGTAGCACAAATCTCAAGATAATCCTTCACATGCATATAAGGGTCTTCTCTATCCAATCCATAAAAAGTAGGAAGAAGGTGGATTATCTGTGACTTCAACTCAAAATGTGCAACAGTGGTTGCAGGCAATACTATGCAAGATGGAGGGTTGGTGGTTATGGGTGAGAACAACTCCCTAAGGGTTTTTGAATTGTCTCCTGTTTCTCCCATTGTGGATGAATAATCAAAACTAACAAGATGATTTTCTTTATCACATATCCAAGTTCTCATACACCAAGCACAAAGAAATAAATATTTTTTTTTGTTTTTTTTTTTCTATTTAAAAAAAAAATTAACTACAACTAGTAGAAGGAAAAATTCAATTAAGACTTGATTTATTTTCCTAACCAAGTTCCCTGGCAACGGCACCAAAAACTTGTTGTGAAATTTTAAAGTACTCGCAAGTGTTCGAACCGTACCGAAGTATAGCTGGACAAGAACGAGGTAGAACCCATAGGGACTTGAATGAATATAGGAAAATTAAATCAAATCTTAATCAAATTAATCCTAATCTAGTTTAATAAAAATTAGTTATTTTGAAATTAAATAAACTAAGTAAATAATAAAATTAAGCAAATAGTTAAACTAAGCAAAAGATATAAAGCAATAAAAAGATGTAATCAATCAAGGGAAAGGAATTAAGGTTTTGGAATCCGCCTTGTAAGTCATATTAGTATATATTTATGATCATTAATTTTTCCCAATGACTGCATGATAATCTAGAAATCAATCTTGCTATCATGGAAAATATCATCATTAAAACTTATGTTTAAAAATCTAAAGCATGTTCTTCTTCGCTTATTAAGTATAAAATTAAATCATCAATTTTATCCGTAGTCAAACAAATCACAAGATATATCTAATTCTATAAATAAAATCATAAATTGTATCCATTGACAAAAAAATCACAAGCGATATCCAATTTTATAATCAAGAATTAATAAACCAAGCATTCAATTAATTAAGACAAATCCTAAATCATGAGAAAAACATGATTGAACTCATATCTAGAATCTCATATTGGTACCCACACACATCACACATGTCTACATTCAATGAATGCCATATTCATTTGTGTGATTGTACTTGTTTAAATGTGTTTCACATACTCAATTTTTGTTGATCAAACACAAAAATATTTTTGAATGTTTTTGGAAAGTCTTTTGTTTTTGCAAAAATATCAAAAATTTCAAAAATTGTGTTGCCTTGTATTGGCGACTTGGTCGCGGGTCAATCCAGTCGCATTCCTCTAGTCACGAGCATACACAAAAGGTTTTCGCGACTCACTAGTGGGTCAATGTTCCAATTGCGAAAAAGACTTAGAAAATTTTCTAAAATTTTGGGTTTTTATTGTTCTTGCGACTCGGTTTGGCGACTTGTTCACAACTTTGTTCAGTCACGAAAAATGTGTGTTTTGCGCTTTAAGGACAGTTTTTAAAAATTTTCAATTTTCCCTCGAATATGTTTTACTATTTATTGTCTTGTTCGTTCATCTCTCTCCCAAAACCTCCCTTGTTCTTCATCATCTCATCTTTAATCTTCACGAAAAGGTATGGGTTTTCTTATTGTCTCTTAGTATTTCATGTTTATTTCCTTGATTTCTTGGATTGTTGAGTTATTGTTGAGACTTGAGATATATGATGTTCGAATATGGTTTGGGTTTATTTTTGTGAGTTTGGTTGACTAGGTTTAGTTGATTGTGATAATATAATGCTTGTTACACTTGCTTTCATGGTTGACTCCCATTGTTGTGTTGTGTATCATGTCTGACTTGTGTTGTGCATATCATACCCATTGTAAAATGTCTTGTAGACATTTGCTTGAATTTTTGGGATTTTGTGATATACACTATTTGTGAAATGTCTCTGGTATACACTGATTGGTATTTGCATCACTTGTTGAGTGTTTTTACATTTTGCCCTAGGTTGTTCATGGAATGTTTTGAGCACACACTCACATTGTGTTATGTTTAAAAGTTGGTGATAAAACTCTACTGTGTTCTGTTGTTGTATGTTATCTCATGACATGTTGTTTCTGAGTTGGATTGTAGACTAACTATCTAGTTTAACTCCTTGTGTCCTTGTCAGTGCTTCTAATTTGTTACTAATTGTTAGGTTTCCATATGTTGTGCTCTGTTTTGTAGTCTTTGCGGCTATGGTTTTGCAGATGACTCCTACAAAGAAGAAGACCATTGCAAAGAAGGGTGACAAGAGGATGAAAATGGACAATACAAAGTTCAGGTCTACCAACCATTTTGAGAGATACACTTAGTTCTACTTGAAGGCACCCATCATCCAAGAAAGATTTGTGGATTTGGTTGATTTAAAGGACATTTTCATTCTCAATTGTTTTCAGGACAGAGGTTGGGATAAGCTACTGAGTGATTTGCCTAGGGTATGTGAACCTCTAATTAGAGAATTCTATGCTAATGCTGTTTTAAGAGAGGATGAGATCAACCGTTGGATATGAGGACATGAATTCAACATAGATCTGGATGATATTGATGAGGTGTTGGGTTTTGAGGAGTTGGACCATGATTTCATACATTACAAGGATAGAATACTCTCCATAGAAACTATCCAATCTCATATTGGTGGAGCTCGAGAGGGGAGATGCCTCAACACTACTGCTTTTCTAACTGACATGAAATGTCTTACAGTGATCATGATGTTCAACTTGTACCCGGTGAAGAAGATGACCACCATTAACAATGCTAGAGGCATTTTCCTCATGGAACTCAAGGAGAACACTTAAATTGATATAAGTGCTCATATCTTCTCCATTATTGCTGATAAGACAAGAACCACTTCAAGGGCAAAGCTGATTTTCCCTAGTCTACTTATGAGGCTTTTTAGAGCAAAGGGTGTGGAAATCCCTCAAGACATCAGTCTCATGCTTGCTCTCTCAGCCATTAATACTCTAACCATTACACAGATAAGAGTTCGTCTTTCGGGTGATGAAGAGGAGGGTGATGAAGAAGGAGGAGAACCAATGAAGACTGAGACAGAAGCTGAAGGACAACCATCAAGTTCAAGAGGCCGTGGCAAAAGGAGCAGAGCTTCATCATCCTCTACAATACCTCCAGATGCAGTCCAGATCATCCTTGAAAGGATTGATGGACTCCGAGATGTCCAGAATGAGAAATCTTACAAGATGGCCGCTATCCAAGAGCAGATGAACCTACTTTCAGCAAAGTTTGACAGTTTTACCACCCAACAGTAGCCCTGTGGCCATTTCAATCAAAAAGGGGGAGAATTTTGGAGAAGAAGAAGGGGTAGCTCTTGAGGGGGAGCAAGCCAAAAAATTTTAAGCATTTTGATTTATGTTATCTATGGGTTTGCTTTGTACTATGCTAATTACTTGGTTTAAACTCATGGATGGTTTTAGTGTTTAAAGCTTTTTAGGCATTTTGGTTTTTATATATATATATATAAGATGATATTCAGTATTTTATTTTGTACCCATGCTTTGTAGCCTAGTATTTGTTGTTAAATATTATGCATTTTCTTTAAGTACTTCACTCTTGTGCCTTTGTTGGATTTTAAGTCCTTGATGCAATTACTTTGAGTTTTTGTATCAATTGAGTGTTGGACATGCAAATGATACTTTGAATTGAGCTTATTAGCTTGCATATCCGAATGTTCATTCCTTGTGTGAATGAGCATTGTGGTCACTATTTATAGTGATTGTTCATTTTTGGTTAAGCCATAGTTTATTGCTTAATCCCATTTTTCTTGATCGCATTGTGCTTGCTCCATTTGCATTACAAGTTTTTTGCATACAATGATCATATTATGTTGTTGTTTTTCAAGAGATACTTGTTCTTATGGTTCAAGAGCTACACAGATTCTAGAGTTAGGTGTGAGTGAGTTTTGTTCAATTGTTCCCAACTCACATATTAAGTCTAGAGTTTGTTTTACGGTTTTGTCACGAAATAGCCAAAAGGGGAGATTGTAAGGTTGAATTTAATCAACCATTTTGTTGGCTTTATTCCATGCCAATTTGCTTGTAATTCAGCATTTAGAAACCCTGTATTTAGGTGGGAATTATGTAAGGGTAGTGTGTGAGACAGTGTGAAGAAAATCTAAAGAGTGTGCACTTAGTAGGGCCTCGCGAGAAGGCCTCGCGACTGGCTCATGGCTGGTAAGTTGCCAAAGGAGGCACACGTATGAAGCATGCAGAGAAGCTGAAGAGTCACGCCAGCTGGAGCACTAGAGGACAAATCTTCCAGTCTAGCCAGGCAGTTAGCTTGCGACTCAGACTCGCGATTCAGTTAAGTCGCGAGGCCAAGTCGCCAGACTACTCTGTTTGGGAAAAACTAACCTTTCGCATTCCAAACACACTCGAATATAAATACCCCTTATACCCATGTATTGTAGAGAGCTCCTAGAGAGAATTTTCAGAGAGAAACCCTAGAGAAAAACAAGATTGACTCATCCACAATCTTTATACTTTGATTCTCCAAATTCCTCTACTCGCACCCACTCCATTGTTACATCCTTGAGAGGTACATTTAGCCAAATCCTTTTCTCACCATACCCATATCTGTGAGAAGGTTATTTTGCTTGGAATGCAGTTAGGAAGGGACCAATTGATATTGGTTGATGCTATGGGCTATAGCGGAATCCGGTAAGCGATTGAAGACAAAGGTTCGGCGTAACCTCGTTGGAGCAAGAAGCTTGGAGGGCTTAGGTACATTGGATAGATTAGGCTTGGAGGGTCTTCTACTGTTCATGTATCCCAACTTTATTCTCTAGTGGATTATTGACCGCTTGGAAGGTGGCGGAGATATTTTACATCGAGGATTTCGGTTTCCTCTTCAATAACACATCGCTCTATTGTCTTTGTGTTTGCATCTCTCTTCCCTTAATCTTTGCCATTTAATTTCTGTTGTGGTTGTGATTTTATTTGGTTTAGATTGTTTTATCAATTCTGTTCTAGCTTGTTTTCATATTTTGCACATACATTGTTTGATAATAAGCTTGAATTGGTAATTTGTAATTTAGGGGTAGAAACGCTCAAGTTGTTTTACACACTATTTGAACATTCACCCTACGAACTAATTCACTAGTTTTGTTTTGCCTAAAATCAATCAATTGTATGAAACTACCTTAGACAATTAATTCTTGAGTTTTTATTGTTAAATCATCCGACTAAATAGTTGAGTTATAAAATAAATATTGTTAAGACTACCAATAGATATGTTGTGTGTGGATCCCCTAAACCTTAGTGCCTTAATATATTGTTATTTTCTCTCAATTTAAATTACCTTTACTAAACTATCAAAAATCTCTTCAGTTAAACTTTATTATTTTAGTTTTTATTCTCTTGTGGTTTGCTAATCAATTCCCTTTTCCCTGTGGATTCGACCTTGGACTTTCCGAGTTATTACTTCGCGACGATCCTGCACTTAGGAGCATTATTTAAGTCGCAACAAATTTTTGGCACTGTTGCCGGGGATTAGGAAATTAGAGACGCATTCCACTTTGTTTGGAGAGGGTTTTGGCATTAAATTTCTTCACATATTTGTTAATATCTCTCCAACTCATTTCTTTTTAAGTAGTTTAGTTTTCTTTTAGAGTTTTTCTTTTATTTTTTACTTCTTTTTATTGTTAAGGGTATTTTGTTTTCCTTTGTTTTATTTTGTTTTTCTTTTTCTTTCTTGCTTTACTATTGCATGCGTATTTGGTGTCGTGATAGTAATAATCGCTTGGTTAGAATTGAGTCTAATAATTTGTTTAGCAATTTATCTGATTCTTTCACACATTCTCACACACTTGATATCATGGCGGACTTAGAGAGTAATCTTGGTGATGAGAATAATTTAAATAATGAAAACTTCCATGCTTACCAACCTATTAGAACTCTCAGGGATTATTTGCAACCTACTAGGAGTAGTGCACCATCATGCATCATTTTTCCAACTAATGCAAATAATTATAATTTTCAGCCCGGTATGATTTCATTACTTCCTAAATTTCATGGCTTAGATTCTGAAAATCCTTACCTACACTTTAAGGAAATTGAGGAGGTATGTTCTACCTTCCATGACCAATCATGTAATGAAGAGACCATTAGGTTGAAGTCGTTCCCTTTTTCTCTTAAAGACAAGGCAAAAAATTGGCTTAATTCTTTAAGACCTAGGTCAATTGGTACTTGGCAAGAGATGCAAACTGAATTTTAAAAGATTTTTTTTTCCAATTCATAGGACTAATGCATTTAAAGACAAATAATGAATTTTTCACAAAAAGATAATGAGACATTTTATCAATGTTGGGAAAGATTTAAAGATTTGCTTAATGCTTATCCACATCATGGTTATGAAACTTGGCGTATAATTAGTTTTTTCTTTGAAAGTTTAACTCTAAAGATGCGCCAATTTGTAGAGATGATGTGCAATGGAGAGTTTTTGAATAAAGATCCTAATGAGGCTTTTGATTATTTTGATGTCTTAGCTAAGAATGCCCAATCTTGGGATACCACTGATATCTCTGATAGGTCTAGAGCATCCACCAACCCCTCTGGGGGTGGTAAGTACCAACTTAGGGAAGATGATGACCTTAGTGCTAGGGTGGCTAGTCTAACTAGGAAGCTTGAAGCCATGGAATTAAGAAAGGTCAATGGAATCAATACTGTGCCTAAAATTGATGAAGTTTGTAGAATTTGTGAGACCATGGAACACCCTACCAATCAATGCCCTATAATTCTAGCTTTTAATTAGGTGTTGCATGATCAAGCAAATGCTATGAACATGGTGAAAAAATCATACCCTTCCCCCTATTCAGAGACATAAAATTCAGGGTGGAGGAATCACCTGAATTTTAGTTGGAGGAATGATAATGTGGTTGCACCTCCTACACATGATTCTTCAAATTTTGTTCCATATAATCCCCCTCCAAAGAAGAGTCTAGAGGACACTTTGCAACAATTCATGCAAACTCAATCCACCATTAATAATCAAATCTCACAAGCCATAAATGACATTAGGAGCACTCTTACTAAATTGACCACATCCATGAGCACAATAGAAAAGGGTAAGTTTCCATCTCAACCACAACCGAACCCCCAAGGTCAATTTTGTGTTGATGATTGTAGTTCCTCTGAAAATAAAGTGAGTCAAGTTAAATCTGTAACTACTCTTCGTAGTGGAAAAATCATTGAAAAAGATATTCCTAAAAGCAATACACATGATGAGTCTTCCAAAATAAAGAGTAGTGATGAGGTCCTTGAGTCTAAATCTAATGAAATTGAAAGGTGTCCTATCCTTGCTCCTTTTCCCCAAAGGTTGATTTCCCCTCAAAAAGTGAATCAAAATTTTGAAATCCTTGAAGTGCTTAAGCAAGTTAAAGTGAACATTCCTCTTTTGGATGCCATAAAGTAAATTCCATTATATGCTAAATTTTTGAAAGATTTGTGCACTGTTAAGCGTAATCTTAATGTACATAAGAAGGCATTTTTGACTGAACAAGTTAGTGCAATCATTCAAAACAATAGACCTCCAAAGTTTAAAGATCCAGGTTGTCCCACTATTTCATGTGTGATTGGTAATTCAAAAATAGAGATAGCTTTGCTTGATCTTGGGGCAAGTGTGAATCTTTTGCCATATTCAGTGTATGAGCAATTAGGTCTAGGTGAGTTAAAACTCACTTCCATAATTTTAGAACTTGTCGATCAATCTGTGATTGTTCCAAAGGGTGTTGTTGAGGATGTTTTGGTTCAAGTGGACAAATTTTATTTTCTTGTTGACTTTATTATTTTGGACATGCATCCTGTTTCTAATGCTAATTCTCAAATATTTGAGATTATATGATGCCCATTTCTTGCAACTTCTAATGCATTTCTTGGGAATATGACCCTTGAACTTAATATTTTTAATACTTGTAAGCAACCTAAGGACGAAGACGATGTGCATGAAGTTGACTTAATTGAAACACTTGTTCAAGAACAATTCAACAAAACATGTTTTTCAGATCCATTAGAAGCTTGTCTAGTCAATTCATGTGATTTCAATTTTGATGACAATTTCGAAATTGCATACATTCACTGTTTTTTGGAATCTGCATAGGAATTGGAAGCAAGCAATTAGAAATTGAAATACGAGGAGTTGCCACCTTGTGAGATAAAGTTGTTGCCATCTAGTAAGCAAGTACCAAAATTGGAATTGAAGCCCTTGCCTTTTGAGCTCAAGTATGCATCAAGAACCCAAACCCTATACCAAACCATAAAATAATAAAATAATAATAATAATAAAAAAAAAAAAAAAAAAAAAAACCAAACCCCAGAAAACCTACACCTTAAATAGAACCCTTTACCTGTGAGTCCTAAATAATTCCTAAACATAAGAATTATATATCAATTTTTAAACAAACATGTTCAAAGCCAACAATAAGAAGGTCATTTTTCCTTTAGTCTTTTCTCTTTTGGTTGATCATTGATTTCTTCTGTGATAGGTATTCATCATCCCTGTCCCTTCTTTTAAGTTCATAGTTGTCATCATCGTGTCTTTCCCGATTGTCTCTGAAAAATTGCTTTCTTATAGCAACCATGCCAGCTTCCCATATATCAATTTTTAAACAAACATGTTCAAAGCCAACAATAAGAAGGTCATTTTTCCTTTAGTCTTTTCTCTTTTGGTTGATCATTGATTTCTTCTGTGATAGGTATTCATCATCCCTGTCCCTTCTTTTAAATTCATAGTTGTCATCATCGTGTCTTTCCCGGTTGTCTCTGAAAAATTGCTTTCTTATAGCAACCATGCCAGCTTCCTTGTCAATAATCTTGTCCACCAACTAGTTAGAGCATTTTGTAGTCATCCTATGAAAGTGAACCTTAACAAAAGACTGATCCACTCGGTCAGCCATCTCTAAGCCCAACAACATGTTCCTTATATAAGTAGGATTGGTGCTCACAGGGGTGAAATGTCTTCTTCTTTTTCCACTAGACATTCCTTGCTCATATTGGAACTGCCTCAAGAGTCTATCCACCTTATAGAAAGTGGCCATCCGCAATCCAACTATGAAGATGTGATCTGATCTTGGAGACCGGAGTATGTTGGAAAAATACATATTTGTATCACATACAAAACATACACAACGAAAAATTAACTGATCTACTTCATTCGCTATTGATAACATATACTAATGATGCATAAAGAATCAGTGAGCTAAATGCTCCGGGCTTCAATGGATTAATGATCACTGGAAAAACCTAAAAAGAAAGACACTAAATCAAAGGTGATTGAGGTGAATTGGCCAAGAACCCTTTGATACTTAAGTTAGTCATTTCTAGAACTCAAGAATTCCAACTTTAAGGGATAGTGAAAACTTACTTGAATTTAATGTGGATGAGTCCTTATATAAATAGCCTCGGAGCGGTTACTTGTTTAGAAACTTCCCCAATATTTGTGGAAGTTAGTATGTGCAGACATAACTTCGACAACAGCTATAGAAGTTAGAATTTTCAATCTTGTCTTCTATAATTGCCATTGGAAGTTAGGCACTTATTATGAAGTTATGGAAATAAAGAAGGACCTTGTTTGCATTTCAAAGTTCCACGAGGTATGAATCTTAAACTTATGTAAGTAAATCCATTACTACAAATTTCCTAAGTGTTGGAAGATCGTCCAGACGCTTTCCTCATTGATGACTATTACGTCCACAGACGGCCTTCTGCTTATGGACAATCTTCTTGAATGGTTGGCCTTTGGCTTTTGGATGACTCTTATGGACGAGTTAGAGATGGTTCAATTTTTTTAGTTCCCCATAATGAACTATGTAAATTTCAGAATTTAAGAACAAGAGAGTGTACCTTGGTACAGTGAAATTCAAAATCGAAGATTAGAAGTACTTGGGAATGCTTTTAATCTACACTCCAATTCCACTTGTTCCCAAGAAGTGTGGTCTCTCAATCAGTTTATATGTATGTGTTCAAGGGAGAATTAGAGAGTGGCTTACACTCACATACACACCATTTCATTCTATAAAAAAATTTGTATGTTTCTCTCCTTATAATTGATTATCTAATTGGGCTAGCCCTTTGGGCCATTCCAATTGGGCTTTAATATGTGGCTTGGAATGGGACCAAAAGAGAACAAATAAGACACTAGCTCCAATGGGTTTTGGGCTTTTCTATTAACTCTTGACAAGATCAAAATTACCATTAATTATATTTAATACCACTATATAAATATAATTTTACTCTAGACCTTATTAATAAATTATATCCCAAGACTTTATTATACATTCAACCCCTTTATTAAAATATTTGTAGTAATACAAAATCATGAATGTTGACTTCCATTTTGAAAATTACTACATCTTAATCCTTGAGTACCCGGTTTAATCCTTTAAGTTATTCATCATATATTTATAAAATCCAATTTCATAAATATATACTTTAGTAACTCCTTACTAAAGTGGTTAGGCCTAACACTCTAAATAACCAAACCCATTAAACTTATCTCAAGGGAATATTTTATATCTCTATTAAGAGATTATGATTTCCATCTTGAGAATATATGTTCATTCAACACTAAATGTGGCTGCCCAACACACTGAGGTTTTGCAACCTACACTTCATGATCAAGTTTATTATTCTCTAAGGATTAAGAGTTGATGTATATAGAAGTCTTAAGATTTATTATTCATTTGACAGTCGTTAGCAAAATAATAAATCTTATAGCGGTCCAGTTCAATATGTCTTAACACTTAAAACATATCAACATATCAACATATCAACTAGAAGTCTCCACTTCCATGATCAAGATAAATCATCTTAGTTAATATGCTATAATCTTCATAGATGAAATGCCCAATTTCATCTCCGGCTACAAACTAAAATTCTGAGTTTACAAAGAACTTGTGACTTATATCTTCTATGGCTAAATCACATACTATGCATCTCATAAACTATGTGATAATGTCCAAATATTCATGTTACCATTATTTTAGATAATAATTAAACAACTTTATTAATCACAACATAATGTCATACATAGCATCATACAATAGGATTTAAAGGGCACATATCCTAACACAGTAGAAGGGGTGACACTTCCACCAATAACAATTCCATTGAATTGAGGCATTGGATTTCTTGCTTAAGAATTTCACCCAGTCGCTCTAAGTCTGGCACCCAATTTTGATGACAGTCCCACTAAGAAAATTGTTAGGACCATAATTACCAACTGTAGGCCTAGCAATCATATCTAATCGTTCCATCAGCCATATCTGCAAAGTTAAAGGACTCCCAAGAAAGTTTTGAGACTTTCCACCATGAAATACAGCATCTAGTCCTAGAAGAGTTTCTACCGAGATCAAAGAAACAAGATTATCACCATCCTTAATTTGACTCATAACACTTATGGCTCAAGCATCTGTAAAACCGTACCTTCCAAAGCAAAGCAAAAATTCTCCCACAAAACATAGGGCCAAGCCAAAATTTTTTTGCATATTGTTGGTTACTCCATAAGTGCATTTTTTAATCAGCCTTGAAACAATTGCACAAGATTCACCATATGTCCTTAAACCATACTACTGGTAATGGAACTAGGAAGACCAAGAGCGTCAGACAAAGATTCCCTATTCCTGGGAGCATAGGAAACTACTACGGATTTCTTGCTAGGATCATAGCCCAGAATAGCGGAAATTCTTCAATTGTGGGATAGAGTTCAGTAGTTTTAAATTAGAACACGTTATCTTCAGGATCCCAGAATTTTACAGTAGCACCAAGGAAGTTTCACTTGATTTTGACATTCCTCAATGCCTTAATTCCCTCTAGTTTATAGGCTGTAAAATTGGTCTTGGTAAAGAAATCAAAGCTACAAACCCATCTATTGATATCATGAATTGTTGAATAAGAAAAATTTTGGTTGCTAGCCATGGATGACTTTTACTTGTGATTATTGTGTTTTGCTAACCATGATGCAGAGATATGTTGTAGGAAAGACCACTAATGTAAGCTACATCAGTTCTTAATTAGGTTTAAATAGGTTTCAAAGAGATTGTAGCTGAGTAGGAAAGTGTTTCATGATCACACACGAAGAAAATAATTTTCAAAAAACTCGAAAACATAAAACATGCATTAGAAAAGCATGAGAAGTCAACCCACCATGGTCTAAACCCGATGGAGTGACCAAGTGCCATTCGGCACCCTAAAAGTGCCGAACGACACTTCTCAAGTGCTGAATGGCACTCAACCCACTGATCCTCATTTATGTCATTTTCAGGAACCTTTTAGGTCCGTTTTTAACCTTGTTAAACACTTGGAAAAAAAATTGTTTAAACTGGGGAATTTAGCCATGCCTTACTCATCTGTTTTCAAAAAAAAAAAAATTCATCACCTGCATCGCTATTTTTAAAAAAAAAATGATCAAATTAAGGTTTTTCAAGATCATGAATTCATGTCCCAAACTAGGGGCATTCGACCATACCTCATTCATTTTCAAAAAAAGAAAAAAAGAAAAAGAAAGAGGGACCATCATCATCATCTTTTCATTTAAAAAAAAAAAAAGATTTCAAGATTTCCAAAAGTCATGCATTCATTCCAAAACTAGGGACATACAGCTTTGCCTCATTCAAATAAGTGCAAGTTCCATCAGAGCCAATCAAGATAAGTTTAAATCAGTACTACAGGACTTCATCAGGTGAATTCTAAACTGTCTCATTTAAAGTCTCAATATGATCAAAAGCAATTCCAAGGATAAAGAGTTAAAAGTTGAAATTAATGAAAAATTTGTCTAAAGAAACACTTCTTCTTGTTTTTACATGAAAAGTTAAAAACAAAAATCAAGCATCATTGGGACTCCAGGTTCGCTTGCGTGAAGACCTCCTCGACCCACCTCTAGAGGAGCCGCCTTCAGTGTCTCCTTCTTGACTTGCATAAAATCGAGATCCTTGCTGTCGGTTCTCAAGTTCAAGATTTCTGATCCTTTCCTCCAAAGATCTTCTGGTGGCATCAGCCAATGCTATTCGACTCACCTGAAAAATCAACGAAGACAAGTGTTAGACCCATTACTAGGATAACCAAAGAAAATCTCATGCCCAATAAAATTTTTCAATGACCAAAATTTCATGCCATTGCAAATTTTTTTCCATGCCCATACCCATAAATTTTTTCCATACCCATACCCACAAAATTTTGCCATGCTCATGAAATAAGACTTATACATGCCAACAAAATTTCCGCACACATCATGAATTTGTTCGACCAAGCCTATACAACAAATTTATCATAACTTCAATGCCCCAAAAATTCAAGCCAAAACTCATTCAATAACATCACATATTACCAATATTGCCAAAATTCATGACCCACCAACATTGCTCAAGTTACACCATGCCAAAAAATTACAACAATAAAAAATGCCCCAAAGCCAAGATTACAACATGACCAACCCTACAATGTCCCAAATTTCAACAAGAGCAAACAACCACACAATGGCAATGTCTCAACATCAAACTCTCAATTCCAAATGTCAAATTCTCAATCTCAAGTTTTAAATTTTTAATTCCAAATCTCAAATTCTCAATTCCAAATTTTAAATTTTCAATCCCAAATTCCAAACTCTCAATTCCGAATTTCAAAGTTTCAAACTCTAAGTTTCAAGTTTCAAGGAAAAAACAATCTTTTTCAAGGAACAACAAAAATCCGTCAAGGTTTTCATGCTAATGAAAAGTTCAAATAAAAAAGGAACAAATGGAAATCACACATCTCAAAAACAATGGGACCACAAAGCCGTCATCATTTAAAGTGTAATCCTAAATTTTGACTTTTAGCAGGCAACAGCTCAGATCGAGGTTGAAAAGCCCCTTGGTCACCACAGTTCTGATTCCAAGGTTGAAAAGTCCCTTGGTTACCTTTCTTCAAGATCGAGATTGAAAAGCCTCTTGGTCGCCATAACTCCAGTTCTGAGGTTGAAAAGCCCATTGGTTCCCTTTCGTCAAGATCAAGGTTGAAAAGCCCTTTGGTCTGCACAGCTCAGATCAAGGTTAAAAAGCCCCTTGGTTGCCATAACTCTGGTTCCGAGGTTGAAAAGCCCCTTGGTCGCCACATCTCCAGTTCCAAGGTTGAAAAGCCCTTTGGTTCCCTTTCTTCAAGATCGAGGTTGAAAAGCCCCTTGATCGCCACAACTCCGATTCCGAGGTTGAAAAGCCCCTTGGTTACCTTTCATCAAGATTGAGATTGAAAAGACCCACAATTGCCACATTTTAAGTTTCAAGGTAGAAAAACCCCTTGGTTACCATCCACATTCAGACTGAGATAGAAAATCTCCTCAGTCATCTCAATTATCAAGAATCATTTCAAAATTCATCAGCTATCAAGTAGGTGTATTCACAATTTTCATTTTTGTCAAAAGGTAAAGCCCTAGTTCTATGTTCCAAGATTTTACGTTCGAGGGCTACGTAATCTTTGAAAATTCAACCTCAATTAAATCATGGCCGCGAAAATCAGTGTCTATGTTTTACATTGACATTCACTTTCCAAGCACTATCAATGAGGGGCATTCTGTAGACACACGATTTTGCACCCATGATTTAATCAAGGAAGATGACTAGAATGACCATTCATGTACCCAAAAATAATCATCGCATTACATGCATTAATTTGTTCATTGCATATCATAAAAATGATCTTGAGGTTCTAACAGTCATGACAATATGCTCGGTTTCCAAATCGGACCACCGGACTGAAAGATATCGTAGGATCTAGTTTGCATCATTAGCATGCATTGTCAGCATGCATTGTGTCTAGGTAGAGTCAACCACACATGATTAATTTGAATTAATTATTTTGGTTAAACAATTAAAATTAAGTAAATAATTTTGTGATTGGTTGTTAGTTAGTGTCAAAAATAGGATTGCTTGCATGGAAATAAAGGGAATAATTGGATAACAATAAAATTGTGAATAATCTAGACTTTATCAAGATTTTTTAGAGTATTTATCTACAAGATAATTGTTGCTAAAAAGACCTAAATTATCTAGAAAAGAGTTTAATTTTTAGAATACAGATTAAAAACGCATCTAAGTTCAAGTCTTGGCACAAAAAAACTAGAAAAAAAGGAGTCCAAAATGCACCCAAACTCAAAAGCGTGATTGGCACCCAAAAGTGCCATCTGGCACTTTTGGAGTGCCGATCGGCACTTTCAAAGTGCTGAATGGTACACAATTGGGCTTTGGCCCGAGGGCATTGGGGTGAGCTTAAAACACATCATTTTCGATTTTTTAGCGATAATGATGCCCCTTTCTCGTATTTTCTCACTTATGGTAAAGAAGTTCTGGAGCCTTTAGTCTTAAAAATTTCTTTTTTGTAAGTAAGGATTTTTAGGTTTCAAATATAATTGCGATATCGCTCTGAATCAGTGAGGTGGATGATCTGGCTTCGGTGGACTACCAATGGTGGTGAAAGGCCTACAAAAAGTGAACGCAGTCAAAGAGGAGACCGGAGAAGACCGGCCAAACCCCCTCCGATGGCAAAGTTAGTCTCACAAGAATGAAGTTTCAAGTATTTGGGAATCAAGTCTCAGGAAAATTCTCACCTTCCTCGGGTTCAGACCGGTCCTTTATATAGAGATCCTAGGGACGGTTATTTGTCTAAATAACCTCCCCAAGATTTGTGGAAGCCAACGAGTCCGGAGTTAACTTCCTCAACGGCTATTAAAATTGTAACTGCTAACGGAAGTTTACTTGAGGGATTCGTGGCGATAGTTACGGATTTAGTAACTGCTATAGAGAGTTGAAATTTTTCCAAGTGTTGTGTATTCGTCCGTCTGGCGTAAGACGGTTTGGTCATCCATGGACATCTGGAGATCATCCATGGACGACCTTCATGGACGACTATAATGGACGACTTTCATGGACGACTTTATCGTCCCCGGGAGACTTCGCTGATCAAGAGTAGTATTATTGTCCATGTACATTATTCCTTCTTGGGTGATTCTTGGTCCAAACTGCTCTGTTGGCTCTGGACGATGCCTTTGGACGAACTAGAGTTGGACTCAATTTTCTACTCCCCTGTCAAATTACATAAATTTCTTTGACCCCTAAAATATTCTCTCAAGAAAAAGAGCATGTCCATGCAAGAGGTAGTTTTTCTTTACTTCTTCTAACTCTTTCAATTTGATAATGCATGAATAAATGTTTTTTTAGTTTTAATTTTTAAATGTTCATATCATGTGTTGTCGATATTTTCTTTATTGGAATATGTTTTTAACGTTTTTATTGTCAAGATCTATTTTTTTGTTTAAAAAATATGCTCGTTATCATATATTTAAAAAAAAAAAAAAGATTTGCATCTTCATTAGATGCAGATCTGAATTTTTCTAGTCAAAAAATGATTCACATCTTCATTAGATGTAGATCTGAATTTTTCTTAAATCAAAAACTGATTTGCATCTTCATTAGATGCAGATCTAAACTTTTTTAACCAAAAAACTGATTTGCATCTTCATTAAATGCAGATCTGAATTTTTCTCAAGCAAAAACTAATTTACATCTTCATTAGATGCAGATCTGAATTTTTTAACAAAAACTGGTTTGTATCTTCCTTAGATATAAATCTGAATTTTTTTAAATCCAAAAAACTTATCTATATCTTCTTTAGATATAGATCTAAATTTTTGTCAACAAAGCATATTTTGAAATAAAAAAAGTCATGAGTAGTTTTGTTTGATGCATGTAGCATAGGTTTATTTTATGAATATAGGCTTCTTCTAAAAAATCTTTTTCTTATTTGATTTCACATAAAAAATAGATCTAATTTTTTCTAATTCTCTACAAATCTGAAATTTTTGTTTAAAAAACAAATCTAATTTTTTTACATATAAATCAAGAACCAATTTTTTTAGTTTTCCAAAAAAAAATCTGATATTTTTAAAACTAAAAGACTTTGTTTTATTTAATAAACATAGTTATGACTTTTCTATGCCAAAAACTTTTTTTTTTTTTTTTACATGTAAAAAAAAAATAGATCTAATTTTTCTAAACCAATTTTTTTTTTTTTTTTATCACAACACAGATCTAAATTTTTTTTACATAGAAGAGGATGCATTCACAAATAGACTTATGTGGTATAAGTGTTTCTTGTGTACAACATATCATTTATAGCATGCATAATGGGATACATTGGTCATGAGAGTCTAGAAGACCGGACTTTGTTTGGGCGGAATGGGTACCTAACACCTTCCCATTTCATAACTTAGCCTTCGAATTTATTGTCTTTGGATAGGTAGACCTAGGCTTTATCTTTAATTTCATTTTGGGTAGATTGTAACTAGGACAAAAGGCCATGTAATTCTTTGGTAGTTTGTAACTAGGACCCAAAGCCATGTAATACTCCATTTATTAACTTTGTATTTTTATTCAATCAATGATAAAGGAACAATTCATTCATGTAAATTTGTATTTAATTTTTTCTTACTTTTTTTGTCTAAAAAATAAGTAGTGACTCCACAACACTTACCCAAAAAGAGAGGCACCCTTAAAAGCACTCAAAAATCTCTTTTTCGAGAGCACCCTTAATTTTGGCGGTCCTTTACAGTCCCTAGTAGGAACGATCAGATTCTTAAAAGTTTGTATTACAGCCGTTCATCTTCTTGCCAAGATTGAAACCAAATCTACAACAAATCCGAACAAAGCCATTTCCAACTTTAGAGAAATTAAGAAACGACTTTGTATCATTTTACAGAAATTATCTAAGGCAAAAACAAGAAGACAACAACACCAAACACCTCAATCCAATGAGAATTGATGGTGGGCTAAATCAAGTTCAATTCATCCATGTTAGTCGTCCATGACCAAACAGAATCTAGAACAGTTCACAAGAAAGGGCACCCAACAAAAAGTATCACTGATATGAATAGGATCCATCCATAAATATCATGATCGTCCAAAGCAATCAATATTGGAAAAACATGGTTTGCTGTTGGTAAATCTAGTTTTGTATCCCATACAAAACACACAGCGGAAGCGACAAACATGGATCTATTTCATTCATGATTGATAACATGCATTATGTGATTTTCAAAATTTGAGAACAAGATAGCGTACCTTGGTGCGGCGAAATTCAAAACAAAAGATTAGAAGTTCTTGGGAACACTTTTAATCTTCACTCCAATTCCACTTTACGCCCAAGAAGTGTGGTCTCTCAATCAGTTTCTAAGGGAGAATAATTTAGTGGCTTCACTCGTACATACACACTACTTTACAATGATGCTTCTCTTAAAATAAATTTCTGTATGATTCTCCCTTTATAACTAACTAATTATCTAATTGGGCCGGCCTATTGGGCCTTTCCAATTGGGCTTTAATGTGTGGCTTGGAGTGGGACCAAAAGGGACCAATAAAACACTAGCTCCAGTGGGCCTTGGGATTTTCTGTCAACTCTTGACAAGTCTAAAGTTACCATTAATTATATTTAATGCCACTATATAAATATAATTGCACTCTAGGCCTTATTTATAAATTATATCCCAAGACTTTATTATACACGCAACCCCTTCATAAAATATTCGTAGTAATACAAAGTCATAAATGTAGACTGCCACTTCGAAAATTACTACATCTTAATTCTTGAGTACCCGGTTTAATCCTTTTAAGTTATTCATCATATATTTATGAAATCCAATTTCATAAATATATGCTTTAGTAATTTCTTACTAAAGTGGTTAGGCCTAACTCTCTGAATAACCAAACCCATTAAATTTATCTCAAGGGAATATTTTATATCTCCGTTAAGAGACTATGAATTCCATCTTGAGAATATATGTTCCATCAACACTAAATGTGGTTGCCCAACATACTGAGGTTTTGATTGTGCATTTAGATCTCACTCCTGATATATCAAAGCAAACTACACCTCATGATCAAGTCCATTATTCTCTCAGGATTAAGAGTTCATGCAAATAGGAGTCGTGAGATTTATTATTCATTTAACAGTCATTAGGAGAATAATAAATCTCACAGCGGTCCAGTTCAATATGTCTTAACTCTTAAAACATATCAACATATCAACTAGAAGTCTCCACTTCCATGATCAAGACAAATCATCTTAGTTGATATGTTATAGTCTTTATAGATGAAATGCCCAATTTCATCACCGACTACGAACCAAAATTATGAGTTTACAAAGAACTTGTGATTTATATCTTCTATAACTAAATCACATAAATCACATACTATGCATCTCATGGACTATATGATAATGTCCAAATATTCATGTTACCATTATTTTAGATAATAATAATAAAGAAACTTTATTAATCACAACATTAAGTCATACATAATAACATACATAGCATCATACAATAGGATTTAAGGGCACTAATCTTAACATTTGCATCTCATGCAAAACATATGCAACAAAAAATTAACGGGTCTACTTCATTCGCAATTGATAACATGTACTATGGTGTACCTTGGTGCGGTGAAATTCAAAACCAAAGATTAGAAGTACCTGGGAACACTTTTAATCTTCACTCCAATTCCACTTGTGCCCAAGAAATGTGATCTCTCATTCGGTTTATATGTATGTGTTCAAGGGAGAATAAGAGAGTGGCTTACACTCGCATACATACCGTTTCATTCTCTTATAAAATTTTGTATGTTTCTCACCTTATAACTGATTATTTAATTGGGCTAGCCTTTTAGGCCATTCCAATTGCGTTTTAGTATGTGGCTTGGAGTGGGACCAAAAGGGAACAAATAAGACACTAGCTCCAATGAGTTTTGGGCTTTTCTATCAACTCCTGACAAGCACAAAATTACTATTAATTATATTTGATATCATTATATAAATATAATTGCACTCTAGGCCTTATTAATAAATTATATCCCAAGACTTTATTATACATACAATCCCTTCATTAAAAAATTCGTAGTAATACAAAGTCATGTATGTTGACTATCACTTTGAAGATTACTACATCTTAATCCTTGAGTACCCGGTTTAATCCTTTAAGTTATTCATCATATATTTATGAAATCCAATTTCATAAATATATATTTTAGTAACTCCTTACTAAAGTGGTTAGGCCTAACACTTTGAATAACCAATCTGTTAGTTTTGAGACCCCTTAAAACACAATTGGATTAACCTAGGAATTTAGCCAAGTTGTTACTTAGTCAAATTAATTAAATCTAGGTTAACACAATCAAATAATCATATCAAGTAAAACAGCGAAAATATAAATAATACAAAGATATGATCACCCAAGAAACCAAATTGGTAAAAACTTGGGAAGCATTTAACCTAGCTATCCTCAAGGTAAACTTGAATCCACTATCTTGAAAGAATTAAAGTTCATACAATAAGACTTACAAGCCCCCACGCTCAACTTCTTATTGCTACCCACCAGTAGAACTTACTGACATGACCACGTGCAAGCTTCGAATCCATGGACTCCTTCTTTCTTTGGATTTTCCACCAAATACAAGCACACCCGTTTATGTTTTCTTTAAGCTTCAATGGTAGCAACTGGAATGATCATCAAGGTGTAGAAAATTCTTCTCCTTGAAAACCCTAAGTTTATGTGAAGGAAAGCTCCTCAAAGATCTCACAAGAGATTCACATAAACCGCAATATGAGCAACAGTAAAACGTGGCTAGGGTTTCCCTTATATACCTAGGGTAAATTAGGAACCCAAAACCAATTAAAACATTTAGGGCTGAGTTGGAATTTCTACTTAAAAAACGTCAGACACAATTTTCGATTGATCGAGCCTAAGCTTCGATTGATCAAAATGTACTGGAACTGTTTTTTAATTTGTGCAATAGTTTAATCCAACTTTACAACAAAGAACCAACTTTGAGTAATTCTAAAACAACTTAAATACATTGTTTTGATCATGGTTTGCCAACAATACAAATTAGGATTCTAAATACATAAAACCTAAGTCTTTAGAACCTAACACAATCCCATTAAACTTATCTTAAGAGAATATTTTATATCTCCGTTAAGAGATTATAAATTCCATCATAAGAATATATGTTCCTTCAACACTAAATGTGGCTGCCCAACATATTGAGGTTTTGATCGTGACTTTAGATCTCACTCCAGATATATCAAAGCAACCCACACTTCATGATCAGGTTCATTATTCTCTCAAGATTAAGAGTTGATGTAAATAGAAGTTTTGAGATTTATTATTCATTTGACAGTCGTTAGTAGAATAATAAATCTCACAGCGGTCCAGTTCAATATGTCTTAACACTTAAAACAAATCAACATATCAACTAGAAGTCTCCATTTCCATGATTAAGACAAATCATCTTAGTTGATATGTTATAGTCTTCACAGATGAAATGCCCAATTTCATCACCGACTACGAAATTTTGAGTTTTCAAAGAACTTGTGACTTATATCTTCTATGACTAAATTACATAAATCACATACTATGCATCTCATGGACTATATGATAATATCCAAATATTCATGTTACCATTATGTTAGATAAAAATAAAACAACTTTATTAATTACAACATAATGTCATACATACATAGCATCATACAATAGGGTTGAAAGGGCACATATCCTAAGAATCTAGTTGTCCATGTCACATAGAGGCATTTACGACCAAATGACTCTTAGTAAATTTTGACGGATTTTTCTACAAACACCTAGCAATTGGACCATGATTTATCATTCCTAAACATAGGGAGGATTCCATGAAATCCACTCCATTTTCTCCATTAATTACACACAACTTCCATGATGATAGTGGATTTAAACAAGTAGACCCACTAAAAACTCTCTATAAAAAGGATTCGATTCCACTAGCCTAAGGTATGTTTTACTATTCACTTATTACAATCCTTGTGTTCTAGAGAGAAAACTGACTTAACCGTCAGAGGGTCCTTAGCAAGTTCTCCCCGATCACCCTTGATAATCTTTCTTTCTTTTTAGGTCATCAAACCGTCATCGTAGCCTGGAGCATTCAGCCTACTGATTCTCGTGCATCATTAGTTGGCGTCGTTTATGGAAAGTAGGCAAAGTTTCTAAGTGTTAACCACCTTGCATTCCAAGACAAAAAGGATGCATGATTCAGACTAAGTCGATGGCCACAAGTCCAGAACACCAGGAGAGTGGAAATGCCTCCAGTCATCCAAATCATGCAACAACACTATCATCAGTGTTCATCCAACAATAGTTGCAGTCCACGGCAGCTACAATGGCGGACTTGACACAACAAAACCAAGAATTAACTAGAGAAGTCAATCAACAACACCGACAGTGACGCACCGAGCAATACGGGGCAATATTTAGAGAATGGAGGGGTGGAGAATGGCGTCAAAGAAGGAGATCAGTCTAGAGGTACCGCCACTCATAGGGTGCCACAATTGGAGAGAGAAATGGACTAGATGAAGAAAGCCATGGAGGAGATGAAGGACTTTATGAGGAAAGCAAACCATATGGATGATCTTGTCCGTGGACTTGACTCTCCATTCCCCACGTCCATCACGAGTCATCTTCTACCCTCCAAGTTCAAAATCCCTACCTTGGACTCATATGATGGAATGCGAGATCCTTATGATTACATTGCCACGTTCAAGACGGCCATGCACTTGCAAGGTGTTCTAGATGAAATCATATGCAAAGCCTTCCCTACCACGTTGAAAGGCCTGGCCAGGGTGTGGTTTGGTAAGCTACCACCAAACACCATAACTTCATACTAAGAGTTAAGTAAGTTATTCATCAACAACTTTGTCGAAGGCCAAAGGCATAAGCGTTCCTTGTCCAGCTTATTGAATATAGAGCAAGGAGTAAACGAGAGTCTTCAGACTTTCATCAATCATTTTAATAGGGAAGCCTTGTTGATAGATGAGATGAACGACAAAATCCTCTTAATAACCTTTTACAATGGAGTTACTTCAGATTTGTTCATCCATAAGTTGTATGCCCAAGAGCAACAGACGATGGTTAAGCTGATACACTCAGCCCAAAGTTTCATGAATGCGGAGGATGCAATTATTGCCAAGAAAAAGAAGAAGATTGAACGAGTGGAAGCTGGTTACGTACACTACCCAGTTGCATAAGTTTTGTCTAGAAGCTTGGTGTAAGCACTAGAGGATTTGAACTCTTTGACTGCCTTGTACTTGGCCTTGGTCATGTAAGATGAAAGCTCATAACTCTTCTTCTGCAAGTGGTCAACACGAGTTTCCTTCTCGACAATGTCCATCTTAAGCTCTTCAGCAAAAATTTTCAACTCTTTCACCTTGCCTTCCAACTCCATCTTCTCCCCAGCTCACTTGCTAAGCTCCTTCTCCATTGCATGAACTTTGGTGTCCAACCTAATTTTCTTCTTGTCCAGCTCCGTGGCCTACCTAGACGCCACCATGAACTTGGACATGACTTGCAAAAGACAGAAGGTTAAAGTGGCATTGAAGTGACGCGAACCAACCAAGAAGTGCCACGTGGCAACTTTTTTAAAGAACAAAATGACGCGACATGTAGACTTCTAGGATTAAGCCACATGTCAATATTCAAGACGTCAAATCCCAAGCCAAAATGCCAAGTGGAAAACTCATTAACCCCTGAAAAATTGCCATGTATAAAATAACAATAATAACAACCATAATATCAATAGTAATATGGAAAACACAAGGAAAATGGGGCAATTGATGGTGGGCTAAATCAAGTTCAATTTGTCCATGTTAGTTGTCCATTAACAAACCGTGTCCAAAACAATTCACAAGAAAGGGAACCCAACAAAAAGTATCACGGATATGAATAGGAACCATCCATAAATATCATGATTACCCAAAGAAATCTAGTCTTCCAAGTCACACAGGGGCATGGATGACCAAAAGACACTTGGTAAATTTTGAAGGATTTTTCTACAAGCACCAAGCAATCGGACCACGATCTGTCATTACAGAACATGGGGAGGATTCCCTAAAATCCAGACCATTTTCTCCATTAGTTACACACATTTTCCATGATGATAGTGGATCTGAACAAGTAGAACCACTAAAAACTCTCTATAAAAAGGATTCGAGTCCACTAGCCTTAGGTACATTTTACTATTCACTAATTCACCATCCTTGTGTTCTAAAGAGAAAACTAACTTATCCGCCAGACGGTCCTTGGCCAGTTCAACTCGGTCACCCTTGACAGGCTTTGTTTCTCTTCAAGTCATCAAACCGTCATTGTAGCCCAGAGCATTCAACCTACTAATTCTCGTGCATCATCAAGATTTCTACATCAGGCAACGCTCTAGGCATAGCTTTTCTAAAATTAATCAAGGTTGATTTTCCTAGGTTCAAGGGTGAAGAACAAGCTACTTGGTTTTATAAAAGCAAACCAATACTTTAACTATTGCAAGACCCCAGATCTTGAGCAAGCTACTTGGGTTTATAAAGCTAACCAATACTGGATTATTTGTTAGATAAGATTCCTTTATTCAAGCACTACAAGTCAGATTTGGATCTATTGCTTATGACACTCCAATGAAAGCTACCACTCAATGTAGACACCTCATTTTGAACCTGTTAATAACCTTTGGTCCCCGGCCCTAATGATGAGCTTGACATATGTCAACCAAGGGTAATTAATGAGATCAAAATAGTTTTGAAGTAATCACAACTCAAAAGTCCTCAATTAGCTTTGAAAGATGCTGAAAAATGACCTTTGCTCAGTATTTTGACCATGACTTTTGATTCATAAAGAGTTTTTGCCTAATTTGAATTTATATTGAGTGAGTTATGACCATTTGAAGTTGGGCCATCAAAGTTGTCATATTTGGGGTTTTTGGGAAGCATGTGTTAGCATGGGTTAAAGGTGCATTTGCATGGGTTAATTGTCCATGTTTAATATATTATGTTTAATTGTTTCCTTATGATTTATAATGTGATCTTTAACACGTTGTGTCTGTTATTTTAATTAAGTGCATGGTGTATGTCTAGGCTAAATATTAGCCTTTTTTTTTAATATCTTCTTTGTCTAAATACGGCATAGCTACACATAATGAAGGCCGGCCCTCAAGCCGGGTGGTCTTGGGTGCCTAACACCTTCCCAAGTTGTATCCAAACTCTGAACCCATAATCTAGTATGCAAACCTATGCATGTAAGTGAGTGTCCTAAAAGGCCCAATTTGGTTCCTAGACCAAATTTACATGGCAACTCCACTTTTCACCTACCTCCCAGTCCACTCCATGGCCAAGGTGTACTTCCCATGAGGAAACCACTCGTCGAAGGTGCTTGTGCCCTGTGAGAGACCGCAAAAGTGCCTCTAAAAAAAAAAAAAAGATCTTTAAGTGCTTTTAGGGGCACCTTTCTTTTTGGGTAAGTGGTGTGGAGTTATTTTCTATACCAAAACAAATCAAAAAAAAAAAAAAAAAAAAAAAAAAAACTAAATACAAAATACACGATTGAATTGTTTCATTCTCATTGACTAAATAAAAAAAGAATACTCAGTTGATAAATAGAGTATTACATGGCTTTTTGTCTTAGTTACAATCTATCCAAAAATAATAATAATTAAGACCAAGCCTAGGTCTACCTATCCAAAGACGCTAAATTCAAAATTTAGGTTACGGAATTGGAAGGTGTTAAGCACCCATTCTACCCAGACAGAGTCTAGTCTTCTAGACTCTTGTGACCGATGTACCCTTTATGCATGATATGAATGATGTGTTGCACACATGAACAAACTAATCAAAACTAACTTACATGAATCTATTTTATGAATATGCCCTCTTCTTTGTCTTAAAAAAAAAAAATTGGATCTGTGTTGTGATAAAAAATTGAATTGGGTTTAAAAAAAAAATCAGATCTGTTTTTAAGAACTAAAAAAAAAAAAGGTTTTTTTGATGAAAGAAAAATCAAATATGTTTTTGAGAACTAAAAATATTGGTTTTTTGGCGAAAGAAAAATCAGATTTGTTTTTGTGAGTAAAAAAAGGAAAAATATTTTTTGAGAAGAGGAATTTATTCAAGAAATATATCTATGCTACGTGCACTAAACACACAAACAGAATTATTTATGATCCCATTTTATTCAAAATCTACTATGTTTAAAAAAATCAGATACACATCTAAAGAAAATGTGGATCAACTTTTTAAAAAAGAAAAATTTAGATTTGTATCTAGGAAGATACAAACCAGTTTTTGTATTTTTTTTTTTTTTTAAATCAGATCTGCATCTAATGAAGATGCAAATCAGTTTTTTATTTTTATTTTATTTTTATTTGAGAAATATTCAAATCTACATCTAAGGAAGAAGCAAATCAATTTTTGATTTGAGAAAAATTTAGATCTGCGTCTAACGAAGATACGAATCAGCTTTTGATTCGAGAAAAATTCAAATCTGCATCTAAGGAAGTTGCAAATCAGTTTTAAATTTGAGAAAAATTTAGATTTACATCTAAGGAAGATGCAAATTAGTTTTGATTTTAAAAAAAAATATGTAGATAACATGCAAATTTTTGAAATTAAAAATAGATCATGACAATAACAAAAAGAATTAAGAACATATTTCAACAAAATAAATCAACAATTCATGATATGAATATTTAAAACAACTAAATTGAAAGAAACATATAAACATGCATCATCTCAATAAGAGAAACATAAGAAAAAGGATTAATAAGAAATAACCTCTTGCATGGAGCACTCTTCTTCTTGAGGGGATATTTTAGGGTTCAAAGAAATTTATGCAATAGTTTTTGAAACCTAAAAACCCTTGCTTACAAAAAAGAAATTCTTAAGACTAAAGCCTTCAGAACCTCTTTAACATAAGAGAGATAATTTCAAAAAAGGTGGGGTCAGAAATATGAGAAATTTGAGAGCGTGAAAAAAGTCTCTTTGTGAAGCGTAAAAGAGTGTGCTGAATTTTGAGACCCAGTCTCTACTTATAGAGGCTGGAATGCTTAAAAAAAAAGTAAAGATGATTAGAATATGAACCGGGACGAGTCCTATTGCGAAAAATTCTAAAAAGATGTGTTTTATCGTCACTCGAAAACCATTGGGCCAAAGCCCTTATAGGTGCCATTCAGCACTTTGAAAGTGCCGAATGGTACTCTTGGATTCCGATTGCGCTTTCGTGTTCGGGAGCATTTCGGACTCCTTTTTTAGGTTTTCTTGAGCTAGGACTTGCACTTAAATGTGTTTTCAATCCATATTCTAAGATTTTTAACACTTTTATGGATAATTCTGGACTTTTCGGCAACAATTATCTTGTAGATAAATACTTTAAAATAAATCTTGATAAAGTCTAGATTGTCCACAATTTTATTGTTATCCAATTTTCCCCTTTATTCCCATTCAAGCAATCCTATTTTAGACACTAATTATCAAACAATCACAAAATTATTTAATTAATTTTAATTTTTTAGCTAATCATAATTAATTTAAATTAACCATGCGTGGTCGACTCTACCCAGACACAATGCATATTGATCGTGCATATCTTTCGATTCGATAGTCCGATTTGGAAACCAGGCATACCGTCGTGACCGTTAGAACCTTAAGATCATTTTTATGATATGCAACAAACAAATTAATGCATGCAATGCAGTTATGATTTTTTTGGGTACACGGATGGTCATTCCAATCATTCTTCTTGATTAAATCATGGGTGCAAAATCGAGTGTCAATAGAATGCCCCTCATTGATAATGCTTGGAAAGCGAATATCAATGTAAAACAAAGACATTGATTTTAGCGGCCATGATTTAATTGAGGTTGAATTTCCAAAGATTACCTAGCCCTCGAACCTAAAACTTTGGAACATAGAACTAGTGCTTTACCTTTAAAAAAAAAAAAACGAAAATTGTGAATACTTGACCTACTTGATAGCTAATGAATTTTGAAATGATTCTTGATAATTAAGGTGATCGAGAGGCTTTTCTATCTCAGTCTGAATATGGATGGTAACCAAGGGGCATTTCAACCTCAGAATTGGAATTGTGGCAACCAAGGGGCTTTTCAACCTCGATCTTGAAGAAAGGTAACCAAGGGGCTTTTCAACCTTGATCTTGAAGAAAGGTAACCGAGGGGTATTTCAACGTTGGAACTGGAGCTGTGGTAACCAAGGGGCTTTTCAACCTCGATCTTGATGAAAGGTAACTAAGGGATTTTTCAACCTTGGAACTGAAGCTGTGATGACTAAGTGGCTTTTCAACCTTGATCTTGATGAAAGGTAACCAAGGGGCTTTTCAACCTTGGAACCAGAATTGTGATGATCAAGGGGTTTTTCAACCTTGATCTTGAAGAAAAAGGTAGCCAAGGGGCTTTTCAACCTTGGAACTGAAGTTGTTATGACCAAGGGGCTTTTCAACCTCGATCTGAGCTATGATGACCAAGGGGCTTTTCAACCACTATCTTGAAGAAAAGGCAACCAAGGGGCTTTTCAAACTTGGGACCGGAGCTGTGACGACCAAGGGGCTTTTCAACCTCGATCTTAATGAAAGGTAACTAAGGGGCTTTTCAACCTTGGAACTAGAACGATGGCAACCAAGGGGCTTTTCAACCTCAGTCTTGATGAAAGGTAACCAAAGGGCTTTTCAACCTCAGAGCAGAAGCTGTGCCATCCTTGGGGCCTTTCAACCTCGATTTTGAAGAAAGGTAACCAAGGGGCTTTTCAACCTTGGAACTAGATCTATGGCGACTAGGGGACTTTTCAACCTCGATCTTGATGAAAGGTAACCAAGGTGTTTTTCAACCTTAAAACTAGAACTATGGCGACCATGGGGCTTTTTGACCTTGATTTGGCTACTGGAATGCCGATCAAAGGGCTTTTCAACTTTAATCCGACTATTGGAATATCGATCAAAAGGCTTTTCAACTTTGACCTGGCTGTCGCCTGCAAAAAGTCAAGATTTGGGATTAGTCTTTAAATGATGAGGGCTTTGTGGACCCATTGTTTTTGAGATGTGTGATTTCCATTTGTTCCTTCTTGATTTCATTTTCATCAACAAAACTTTGATTTTTGTAGTTCCTTGTAAACGATTTTTTTTCTTTGAAAACGATTTGATTTTTGAAGCTTGAAAGCTTGGAATTGGAAAGTGGAAATTTTGAATTTTGAAATTTTGAAAATTGAAACTTTGGAATTTTGAGACTTGGGATTTTGGATTGAAATTTGGAACTTGAAATTTGAGATTTTGAAATTTTTGCGACTTGAAATTTTGAACATGAGATTTTGAAATTGAAATTTTGAAGTTTTGAAACTTGAAATTTTGGAACTTGAGGCTTGAGATTTTGAAATTTCAAATTTTGAAACTTGAGGCTCGAGATTTGAAACTTAAAATTTTGGATTGAAAATTTGGGATTTGAAAATTTTGGAATTTGAACTTGAATCTTTTATCCTTAATCTGCTCCAAGAATTTTTTTTCTTTCTTTTTTTCGTGATTTGATTTTTTTTAGAAGAAGGAAAGAAAATAAAAGAAAGAAAACAAGAAAAGGATTTTTTTTTTTTTTGGGAGTTGACTCAGCAACTCAGCTAAAACTTTTAATGTGGGGACCGAATTTTGGCCCCCCATTTGTCTTGTCTCTCTCTCTTTTCTTCTTTTTTGGTTCCTCCTTCATCACCTTTCTTCTACAATTAACGCTATTCATATTCTTCTTCCACTTGATTTTTTTCTTCTTCACCTCACCATTTCTTCCCCCCCCCCCCCCCAAAAAAAACAAAAACACTTTTCTAAACTTTCAACCTTCCTTCACTCATCTGCCTTAATATTTCTTTAGATCCTTATGTTCTTGAGCACTTTTGCCACACCCCACTTTGGGTAAAACCCATTTTCCAACCCATCTTTTCTTTGCATCAAAATGTCTTCTTCTTCCAACGGACCCTTTTTTCTTACTTTTCATGGCAAGAAATATGATGGCTACTTGTGCATGGACATGAAATACTTTTTTATGGCTACTTTGCACATGTAGGAATTTTTTATGGCTACTTTTTGATGGCTACTTTGCACATGTAGGAATTTTTGATGGCTATGGTTATGGGAAATTTTTTGTAGTTATTTCTGGTCATGTGAAAAATTTTGGTTATGGTGAAATTTTGGTGGTGTAGTGATGATTTATTTTATTTTATGGGACATTGATTTCTTTGGTGGGGACTTTTTGTTGGCAAGGAATGGGATTTGGGCATGGAATGAGTGATTTTGTCTCTTTTGTTAGCATGTGCTTTTTGGCATGGAATGATGGGCTAAATTTTTGTGTTGCAGAACCTCAAGAGTCAAGGTAGTGTCCAAATGTTGAAGAGCGTATGGGAAGCATTGGCTCTTGACATCAGAAATATCATCAATGATGCAGGCTTTGGTACTTTCTTTGAAACTTTATTAAATCAAGAGACTCATGAATACAAGGACCTCCAATTACTTCTTGCCTTGTCAGAGCGCTTCTGGGACACCACATGTACCTTCCATTTTTCGAGCGTTGGTGAGGTAATGTTGACACCTTACAACTTTTCTGTCATCATGGGCTTGAAGTTGGGTGGTGAGAGAATCCATGTCAATGACTCCTTTACTGCAAATGAAATCAAGAAACTTCTAGGTGTAGTGCCTTCCAAAATGAGGAGTAAAAATGTTCCTTTGTCGTGGCTATGTGAGAACATTACAAAATCTGATACTGTGGTAAGGGGTACCCACATGTTCATGCTTCTCTTCATTGGGACTTTCTTGTGCCCATATTTAGGTAGTATAGTAAATCTGCGTTATTTATGGAGCTTGAGAAGCGTTATTTCATGACTCAAATTTCATGACTGGTGCGTTATTTCATGACTCAAATTTCAAGGCAGAGTCTCTTAAGCTTGGGTGGTGCTCCATTTTTTTGGCAGGTGAGGTTTGGAATTTTTGGTTATGTGTGAATTTTGGAAAGTCATTTTGGCTCTGTATGGTAATGGTGTTGTGAAATTTTTTTCAGGTCTGGATGTATGAATACATTGGAGTTGGCCTTGAAACTCAGGGGGAGGTTAATGACATTTTTCCTATTTTTCTCCATTGGTTGCCCAAACACCGTTCGTCAATGCCCTTCAGGTGTTCTTTGGAAATTTGGCGTTTAGTGATTGACAATTTGACTGCTGATGATGTGAGTCATCCCCCCCCCCCTCCCTTTTTATGGGATCTTTGGTGCTTAGTGGTGGTTTGTTCATTTTCTCATTCTAGGTTCTTTGGTGATTTTTAGATGTGTTTAAATCCTTGGGTTGGATGTGAGAAGTATGATGAGTGTGAGTGGGATTTGGAGCTGAATACCTGTTAGGTATTGTTTGAATATAGGCATGAAAGGTATTGGTATCTTGGTGATCGAGTGTTGCCCTAAGTTCAACATGTGTACCCTTCTATAACAATTCTGGTTCCTTCTTGTCTTTCTATCTGGTTAGCTAACCTTCTAACTAACAAAGAGATTACTCGAGCTCGTGTTGGCCTTGTGGTTTCAGGAGTAGCAGGCACTTATTTTGAATTTATTCAAACTTGTTAGGACATATGTGTCTCACATGTTAAGAACATATGTCATGATTTTATGTAATTGGTTTATCCTTTGACAAAACACACTTTACTTGTATTTGGGTAGACTTAGGATGTGTTTAAATACTTCAAGAAACCATGTTTCAAGATCAAGTGTTAAAGCCTTCAAGCCTATACAAGAAATCAAGCAAAGAGTGTAAATTCATTAAAGCTCGAAAGCTGGTCGATAGCTTCTCAACACCTCCTATCTGTCGAAGTTTAAGAATTTAAGAATTCAACTCTGATTTTCTTGGGATCCGTGAATCTGTCTTTCGGCTTCTTTTCTCTTAACCCTAGACATATAAAAGAATTGTTTTAAGAGCCGTAAAATGGTACACAAGTTGCACAAGCATTGAGCAAACTCTATTCAAGCAAATTGTGATCGGAGTGGTTCTTGACCTAGTTCATCTCTTTCTCTTGAAGAAGTTGTTGTGTATTTGCACCGTAGGGTTTTGTGACCAAGCATCTTCTTGATCTTCATCGTGTGGATGAACTGAAGCACTTTGTAGCCAACAATCTTCTCAGTTGGTGTTATTGAAGTCGCGTACTGGGATTCGCGCAACTATTAGTCACGTACTTGGGAGTCGTGCAACAGAAAGGGGAACTATCACTACAGAACAAGTCCAATTAGGTATTAGGGTAAGGGTTCAACTGTAGGTTGGTAAGGTACTTGAGAGTGGTGATCTGAAAATCACTCAGTGAGGTTTTTGCCGTTAGGTTTTTCCCCATTTGTAAACAAATCACCGTGTCATTTATTTTTCGCTACATAATTAGTTTATTGGTGATTTGTTTGTGCTACCACACATTTGTATGATAAATTGATTAATTAATAACTTGGCTAATTAATTAATTAATTTCTATCACAATGGGTCATTCAGTTTGTGGCCTATCAAGTGGTATCAGAGTAGGCACACTCTGATTAGGGTTTAATCTTTGCTGTGTTAATCCATTGACCCCTGTTTGTCATGGATAGGGGACAGTCATTAATCATACCTCCATTATTTGATGGCACTAACTATGCATACTGGAAAGTACGCATGAGAGCTTTCTTACAGTCCTTAGATAAGAAAGTGTGGCAAGCTGTAAAGACTGGCTGGACCAAGCCAAAGGAAGTGTCGGCTGATTGGGATGAAGCAAAGATCAAGGCGGCAAACTTCAACAGTAAAGCATTGAATGCCTTATTCAGTGTAGTCACCAATGAGGAGTTTAAAAAGATATCCTCCACAGAAACTGCTGAGGAAGCGTGGACTATCCTCCAGACAACCTATGAGGGTACAAAGGCTCTCAAGGATTCAAAGCTTCAGAGGCTCACCACAAGCTTTGAAGAAATAAAGATGGAGGAGGATGAGTTGTTCGATGAGTTCTATGCCAAGCTCAAGGACATAGTAAACTCAGCCTTTAATCTTATGGAAACCATTCTTGAACCCAAGATTGTAAGGAAAGTGCTCAGATCTCTACCCAAGAGATTCCATGCCAAGATTACGGCGATAGAAGAATCAAAGGATATTGACAAAATTCCTTTGACTGAGCTGGTTGGTAACTTGTAGACCTATGAGTTAGGGTTGACAAGGATTGGCAAGACGGGTAAAGGCAAGAGTATGGCACTGAAGGCCAAGAGCAGTGAGACAGATGAGTCTTCCGATGATGAAGATTCCAAGATGAAGTCCTACATTACAAGGCAGTTCAAGAAGTTTATGAAGAATGCCAACGGAAGGAACTTCAACAAGGACCGCAGGCAATCAAGTTCTTCTCAATTTAAAGGGCAAGAAAAAGGGAAGAAGGATGCTAAGGAAGGTGGTCAGTACACTGTTCCCGCAGGACCTAAGTGTTTTGGGTGTCAAGGGTTCAGGCACATGAAACATGGGTGTCCTACGTATCTCAAAAGCATTGGGAAGAGTAAGGCACTTGCTGCTACCTTGAGCGACATTGAGCCTGAGGAAGATTCCAACAATGAGGATGATGGAATCTTGAATGTCGTCACTGCCACTGTTAATCCTACTGATGGGATTGTTGAAGATGTGGACGAAGAAGAAGAATTGGTGGAGTCCAAATTTGAGAAGATGGATGATCAAGATGACATCCATACAACCTATGAGAAACTGTACAAAGTTTTTGAAAAGCATGAGAAACTTATAGGCTGGCCACCAAGAAACTCAGTGATGTGGAACTTGACCGTGAAGAATTATCCGCAAAGTTTTATGAGGCTAATCAAACTATTGGAGCACTGAGATTTGAGAACAATTTCTTGGCTGAGAAGACCAAGAAGCTTGAGGCGGAGCTGTCTCAAGTCAGAGCTCAATTGGAGAGGACTTCACACGCTAAGCTTGACGAGATGCTCAGTATTCAAAAATATGCTCCAAATTGAACAGGTTTAGGGTATGGTCTTTCTTTCTCTAATACTGCTTCTACTAGTACTACTGTTTTTGATCCTTCGGCTAGTAATACTGAATTGAGAACACTGATGTTAAAATTAGTCTAGCTAGTGAGAACTTAGACAAGGGTAAATCTGTCTTAGGAGCACCCCCTAAACTAGGTAAGAAAGATGTTAAAAATCCTATGGCTAAGAAGGCTAACTTTTAAAAGCCTAAATAAAAGAAGCAGCATCTCTGTTATCATTGTGGAGCTACCGGTCATACTCGACCAAATTGCTATATGTGGTTAGCCACTTAACAGAGCAACGGCATGATAGTATCTGGAAGCCAGAATCAGTTTCAATCTTCTCTCGCTCCTCTCAGTGATCTTCTCAAGGCCCTCATGTTCCTTTTGAACTTGAACGGCTTTAATTCTTCCCCCTCACCACCGATTCAAGGGTTTAATCAAAGGAAAGGTTCTTCCAAGGTGTGAAAGAAAGGACTCTAAGTGATTTTATCACATTCTTCTATCTTCTTGTTTTTGTTTGTTGCATTACTTGTGTGTTTTGTTTTTATTTTGAGTCCGTCTAGTTTTTTGCTTTGCTTTGTTTAACATGTTTTTGTTTGTTTATTTTCAGTTTTTGTTTATTTTGTTTTTGATAAAAAAAAAATTTAAATCAGAAAAATACAAAAACAGTGTGTGTTTTGTGTACATTGGTACTTGTGTACCTTGGATGGCCATTGAAACAAAGTTTTCTAAACTTTGTATCTCTTGTAGCTTAGATGAGCATCTCTATGCACAACTAAGCAAGTGAGCTTTATGGCTCTTGTTTGTGATGAGTAAGATTGAGTTGTCTCTTATACTTAACACTCGTATCACTCTTTTTTGACGGGAATGACTAAAATATCCTGAGAGAAAGGCATTAATAACCATCTCACCACTGTTGCCCGTCAATCATGTATGACATCTGTATGTTTCGGCATAGCAAAAGTGTGATGTCAATGACATTTGTGTGCTTAGGCATAGCAAAATTGGAATGTCAAATATCATTGGGTATTTCTTTTCTCTCTCTAATATGCCCATGCATGATATACTTAAAAGAAAAAATATGCAAAGAAAAATCAAAAGCAAAAAGATAAAAAATGCTTTTAAATATGATTGCAAGCGTGTATTTTAGGAGATGTGGGAGTTATAGGATGTACCTTGAAAGTGATAGTCTCCATCAAGCAATTATGATTGTGTGTGAGTTAAAACGATTTTCTCATATCTCAAATCGTTATAACATGTATACACTTATGCAATCTTGCGATGTTTTTCACACACAACACACGATATTCTTTGCTATTCTTGATACATGTGCAGATACAATGTGATTTGGCCATCATAAGGTTTTACATGTGTTAATGTATGCTCACTAAACTGTCTTGACTTATTTTTGAAATACAAAATTGGTTAGACTTGTTTAGTGTGTGTGTGTGTTTTGGAGATCCATGTGCTCAAAATTTTAAATTGAAAGACTATTTTGAGAGATTATTGTGTTGATTAGATCATTGGTTGAGTTGTATGTTGGATTGCATTCATGTTTGTGTTTTTCCCCTCTGTCATTCACAGTAAGGGATGGGAGTCACTGTGTGACGTCTCGGTTACATGTCCTCTTGTGCTTATCCAGGAGTTTTACTCCAACATGCATGGGATTGATCATTCAGTACCTCTCTTCTTCACTCACGTTCAAGGTACACGCATTCCTGTCACACCGCAGCTAGTTGTAGATGTGCTTCGGGTCCCTAGGATAGAGTTTCTTGACTATCCTAGTTGTAAGTGTCTGAGGATTGTGTCCAGGGATGAGCTCATGTATGCTTTTTGTGAGTGCCCTACTGTTTGGGGTAAGCATCTGTTTACATTATGTCAACCTTTTGCTAAAGGTCCTAGATTCATGAACATGGTGATGACTTTTATTTTGCATCCAATTTCTCACTATAACTCCATTAAAGAGCCTCGTGCTCGATTTTTGTTGTCTCTTCTTGAGCATCTTACTATAGATTCTCCTTCTCACTTCATTCTTTCTATTATAGATGTTCATCTAGATTCAGCGTCCCGTGATAAGCTCATCTTTCCTTCCACTATTACGAGGATTTTACGCCATTTTTCCATTCCTTTTCCCTCTTCCGACCATTTTACCTTCATGTGTGCCATAGATTACACTATCATTAAACGTAATGAGGCCCAGTTTCAGTTGCGACAGTCGGATTCAACAACACCTTCCTCTCGTTCTACACCATCCCGTTCTGCTCCATCTGCATCCACTCCTTCTTCTTCAGGTGATGTGTCTTTATGAGACGTCATGGTGTAGCTACAACACATGGATGCTTGCCTGGATACACTCTTTACGGAGTTGTTTCAGGTGAACGTTCGTGTCAGTCATATTGCACGACGGCAGGCAACTATGGGCGGTTTTGCACCTGAGCCTACTCCTTCACGACCTTGTCCTATGGCTTCTGATTCTGATGCTGAGGATGATGATGATGATGGTGATGACGATGACGCTTCAGATGATGATAGAGATGCTAGCTCTATCGATGAGATGTTTACTTGACATTCTACCCTTTGTCACTCGTGACAAAAAGGGGGAGTAGTTTTGGATATGAGAGTAGTCACTCTTAGGGAGAGAGTTAGTTTTTGGATCATTGTGTTAGGGGGAGTGTTGTTTCTTTTTAAGGGATGTAGTGAGGATATTATGTATCTTTTCTTTTCTTTCCCTCTTAGATACATTGTTCTTGTACATGAGGTTTTGTGACCATTTATAGACATACATTGTACTTATTTTCTCTTCTATATTGTTGATGTACGTTTCTCGTTCACTTACCTTTTCATGTGTTGTTTCTTTTCTCTCTTTATACACATGCTTCTTATTATTTGTATGCAATCTATTATTTCTATTTCACACAAAGATGCCTTGATGAGTTTTGTTTAAAATGTTTCAGAAATACAGGTTACCAAAGTCTACTTGCCATAAACTCTCTTCTTGCAAAGTTTTTCAAGAGTTTGTGTTATGATAGATTTTATTGTCTTCAACAAGTGAACATGAGTTGGGTGATTTATGACTTTTCTCATATGTTCATTTGTTTGTTGTGGTTTTGTCACGGATTGCCAAATGGGGAGATTGTTAGGACATATGTGTTTCACATGTTAAGAACATATGTCATGATTTTATGTAATTGGCTTATCCTTTGATAAAACGCACATTACTTGTATTTGGGTAGACTTAAGATGTGTTTAAATACTTCAAGAAACCACGTTTCAAGATCAAGTGTTAAAGCCTTCAAGCCTATTCAAGAAATCAAGCAAAGAGTGCAAATTCATTAAAGCTCGAAAGCTGGTCGATAGCTTCTCGACACCTCCTATCTGTCGAAGTTTAAGAATTTAAGAATTCAACTCTGATTTTCTTGGGATCCGTGAATCTGTCTTTCGGCTTCTTTTCTCTTAACCCTAGACATATAAAAGAATTGTTTTAAGAGCTGTAAAATGGTACACAAGTTGCACAAGCATTGAGCAAACTCTATTCAAGCAAATTGTGATCGGAGTGGTTCTTGACCTAGTTCATCTCTTTCTCTTGAAGAAGTTGTTGTGTATTTGCACCGTAGGGTTTTGTGACCAAGCATCTTCTTGATCTTCATCGTGTGGATGAACTGAAGAACTTTGCAGCTAACAATCTTCTTAGTTGGTGTTATTGAAGTCGCGTACTGGGATTCGTGCAACTATTAGTCACGTACTTGGGAGCCGTGCATCAGAAAGGGGAACTGTCACTGCAGAACAAGTCCAATTAGGTATTGGGGTAAGGGTTCAACTGTAGGTTGGTAAGGTACTTGAGAGTGGTGATCTGAAAATCACTCGGTAAGGTTTTTGCCGTTAGGTTTTTCCCCATTCGTAAACAAATCACCGTGTCATTTATTTTTCGTTGCATAATTAGTTTATTGGTGATTTGTTTGTGCTACCACACATTTGCATGATAAATTGATTAATTAATAACTTGGCTAATTAATTAATTAATTTCTATCACAAGGGGTCATTCAGTTTGTGGCCTATCAAGTGGTATCAGAGTAGGCACACTCTGATTAGGGTTTAATCTTTGCTGTGTTGATCCATTGACCCCTGTTTGTCATGGATAGGGGACAGTCATTAATCATACCTCCATTATTTGATGGCACTAACTATGCATACTGGAAAGTACACATAAGAGCTTTCTTACAGTCCTTAGATGAGAAAGTGTGGCAAGCTGTAAAGATTGGCTGGACCAAGCCAAAGGAAGTGCCGGCTAATTGGGATGAAGCAAAGATCAAGGCAGCAAACTTCAACAGTAGAGCATTGAATGCCTTATTCAGTGTAGTCACCAATGAGGAGTTTAAAAAGATATCCTCCACCGAAACTGCTGAGGAAGCATGGACTATCCTCCAGACAACCTATGAGGGTACAAAGGCTCTCAAGGATTCAAAGTTTCAGAGGCTCACCACAAGCTTTGAAGAAATAAAGATGGAGGAGGATGAGTTGTTCGATGAGTTCTATGCCAAGCTCAAGGACATAGTAAACTCAGCCTTTAATCTTATGGAAACCATTCTTGAACCCAAGATTGTAAGGAAAGTGCTCAGATCTCTACCCAAGAGATTCCATGCCAAGATTATGGCAATAGAAGAATCAAAGGATATTGACAAAATTCCTTTGACTGAGCTGGTTGGTAACTTGCAGACCTATGAGTTAGGGTTGACAAGGATTGGCAAGACGAGTTTAAGAATTTTAGAATTCAACTCTGATTTTCTTGGAATCCGTGAACTTGTCTTTGGGCCTTCTTTTCTCCTAACACTAGACATATAAAAGGATTGTTTTAAGAGCCGTGAAACGGTACACAAGTTGCACAAGCATTTAGCAAACTTTGTTCAAGAAAATTGTGGCTGGAGACAGGGTTCTTGGCCTAGTTCATCTCTTTCTCTTGAAGAAGTTGCTATGTATTTGCACCGTAGGGTTTTGTAACTAAGCATCTTCTTGATCTTCATCGTGTAGATGAACTGAAGAACTTTGCAGCCAACAATCTTCTCAGTTGGTGTTATTGAAGTAGCATACTGGGATCCACGCAATTGTTAGTCACGTACTTGGGAGCCGTGCATCAGAAAGGGGAATTGTCACTATAGAACAAGTCCAATTGGGTATTGGGGTAAGGGTTCAACTGTAGGTTGGTAAGGTACTTGGGATTCCTTTACTTGTAACCGCTTGTTGTGATAATAGTGGAGTTTCGGGAGTGGTGATCTGAAAATCACCTGATGGGGTTTTTGCCATTAGGTTTTTCCCCATTCGTAAACAAATCACCGTGTCATTTATTTTCCACTGCATAATTAGTTTATTGGTGATTTGTTTGTGCTACCACGCATTTGCATGATAAATTGATTAATTAATAACTTAGCTAATTAATTAATTAATTTCTATCACAATGGGTCATTCAATTTGTGGCCTATCAAAACTCATCTATAAGGTTGCCTGGCTGGCATATCAAAATTTCTCTTCCCTTCTGAAGTCAAATTTTCATCTTGCATATTCATTTTCCATATTTCTACTTGGTGACAACATTTGCATGTTGGACTTTCAGGCTCTATCTACTAAAGGAGAGGAAGAGGGGGAGGGAGAAGAAGAAGAAATTTCTTCCCCTCACTATGGTGGTAGCTCTTCTAGTTCTTTCATGGAGACTTATCCCCATTTTTGGCATGGCAATATGAAGCGATGAATCCTGATGGAACATATAGTTCCACGCCTTTGAATAGGCCAGAGCACACACCAAACATCCCTTGGCCTGATCTGGTGTGTTCTTGAATTTTTTAGTTCCTTGTCTTTATCTCTTCTTGGCTTACTAAATGGGTCCTGATCTTGGTAGATTTATGCTTTAGGTTGATGTTGATCTTGTGGAGGAATGTATGCAAATGATTGGAGATTTGCAACTGTTGGCTCGTACTTAGTCTTCCCAATATGTGAACATTGACGCGAGCTGGGTATGCAATGATACTTTCCAAGTGGCTTTTGCTTGGATTTTTCTTGATAAATAACACTTGATTTTGCTGACTTTTCAGGTGAGTTGAATGGAAGCTGCTGATTCCGTTAGAAGAACTTTGAAGGATAGGATCAGAAACCTTAAACTTGAGAATCGTCAGGATGATCCTCGATTCTATGAAAGTCAAGAGGAAAATACAGAAGGTGATTCCTCTAGAGGTGGGTCGAGGAGGTCTTCTTGCAGGCTTAATAGACTTACTAAATCAGACTCAACTAGAAAAATATCACAAACAGACTTAATAGGAATAGAAATACTAGCATAAATAGACTCAATAAGGATACAAACAATGTTCTTGGTAGGGGTAATTGGCTCGATGATCTTGATCTTTTTCACGGAGTCCTCCATGGGGTGGGCAGCTCCCTCCTATGCCCGGTTCTTCAACTCAATAGTGACTTCAATGATGGCAGGTGGCTTCCAGTAAGTTCCTTCTTCCCTCAGCATCAGTATTGTGGAATCTTCATCCATATAATCTGTGGCTTCTTCGTCGATTTCCATGTCTGTGGCTTTGTCCGTCACAAAAGCATATAGGCGCTTTATGATATCCATCCACTCATCAAATAAATCATGCTTCCCTTTATTGCCCAAGTATGTGTGTTGAGCGAGATGCTCTGACTCACCTCCTTCCATCCTTTTATTATCACATTCGGCATTCTCAAATGTTAGGATTCTTACACTATAGACCATCAGTTTTTGGTCTAGAACGGCCAATCTAGCATATATGTTATCTTCTTCTTCAGCATGTAGGGTCGGTGAGCTATATTCTAAATCATAATACGACCCCAATTCTGGAATCTCTCTTCCATGCTTGTCATATCAAGGACCAGACCTTGAGCTAACATCAGTGATACAACTCCAGTTTGAGGGGCCCATAGGGGTAATCATCACTGTTCACATCATTGGTTGTCCAACCTCCTCTCTTGCATCTTCTAATACATTTATTGGCCTGTATTGGTCACTATCAGTGTCATTCCACCTGTTAGTTTGTATCATCTTCAATATATTCATCATAGTAGTCTACATCATCATCATAGTATTCATAATAGAGCCCATCATCTTCAAGTTCTCGGACACTAGGGGGTTTACCTTAATCATTGCCAGTGCATTGGCTATCGTAATCTTCACTATTATTGCTTTCACTATCAATGTTAATGTCATCATCATCATATCCACTGTCATTGTTGCTGCTGTCACTACTACTATCACTCTTGGCATCACTTCCTTAATCATCATCACTAGGAGCTACTCCCCCTTCCTCATCTTCATCATTGGCTTTTAGTTCATACGGGCTCTTTAATGCATGCTAGCAAGCCTCCCAACACTCTTCTTCTTCTATATTGCAAATGGTATCCCCAAGGAGTGTAGTCATGGCATCAGGGTCCATGTAATCAGCCCAATAAGTAGGAACCCAGGTTGTATCTTCTTTCTTTAGTTCTGGAACCTTGTTGTTGCAATCAAGTAGTACTTTGAACCCAAGCACCATTGTCCCTATCACAAGATCAACTCTCGGTTCATGGAATCCCCAATAGCATTGACTTTCTCCAGTTTTGACAAACAACTCGTTCAATGTAGGAGTATAAGGATTTAGGGGTTCTGGGGGACAAGGAAGTCCCTTTGCTTTAGCTTTGGCTCGGAATATCTTTCTCACCTCCATCTCTAACAAATCATCATCAGTGGGCTTATAGCCTAGCCCAAAAGATGGTGTGGTAGTGGGAATCATTGGGACTTGAATCTTAAGCTTCTTCACAGTCTTCCCCAAGTTCATCCCCAAAAGATAATTCATTCTTCTCATCATCGCTACCATATTGTTGTTGCTATAGGGAGCAAAGTCCATCGGAATCTTCTTCACTTCTTCTTTTCTCCTTTCAAAGCTAGGCTTCTCAATCTTAAAGCCATCCAAGGTCAAAGGCTTTTTCTCAAAATCAATACCAAAAAGGGACTTAGGCATAGTCAAAGTATCACCATATATGGTCATAATAGCTTATTCATGCCGAAACCGAACCTTTTGGTATAGATATTGATAGGCCAAGAATGTATTGACCTCTTGTGATAAATTAACCAATCAATTAGCCAAGTTGATTAATTAATCAAATTAACATATAATATGCATGGCAGCACAAACAAATCACCAATTAAACTAAATGCAGTAGAAATTAAATTTGACATGGTTGATTTGTTTTTGAATGGGGAAAACCAAAACGGCAAAAACCCCACCGGGTGATTTTAAGATCACCACTCCCGAGAATTCACTATTATCACAACAAGTGGTTACAAGTAAAGGAATCCCAGTACCTTATACCAACCTACAGTTGAACTCTTACCACAATACCCAATTAGACTTGTTCCATAATGACAATCTCTCCTTTTCAATGCACGGCTCCTAGTACGTGACTAACCAATAGATGCATGGATCCCAGTACGCAACTCAATCACCAACTTAAGAAGGATGTTGGCTGCAAAGTTCTTTAGTTCATCACACAATGAAGATTAAGAAGCTCCTTGGTCACAAAACCCTACGGTGTACAAACATAGCAGCTTCTTCAATAGAAAGATGAACTAGGGCAAATTCTGTCTCAAGTCATAATTTGCTTGAACAAAACTTTTCTTCACACTTGCGCAACTTGTGTCACCTTTGACGACCCTTAAAATAATCCTTATATATGTTTAGGGTTGTGACAAAAGAAAGGCTAAACACAAACTCACGTATTGGATGAAAATCAGCTCTGAAAAACTGAGTTTCATAAACCTCAATAGATAGCCATCTATTGAGCTAGCTGTCGAGCCACGGGCTGAAACGACTTTTAAACCTCAATAGATGCTAGCTGTAGAGCTTTAAAATCCAACACTTACATGTCTTTAACACTTGAACTTGAAACCTTGTTCCTTGAAGTATTAAACACATCCTAGATCGACCCAATTACAAGTAAAGTGCATTTTTTCAAAGGATTAGCCAATTATATAAAATATTGATATATGTTCCTAACATTGAATCACATATGCCTTAACAGAGATGAAGGCACGACCTCCATGCCATGGATCCACGATCATTCTAGGAGCATATTGAAGCATGAGGCTATGTTAAGGACTTGAAACTCCACCTTCCTGATCATCTTCCTTATAGTGATCTCTAATGTTACGGTTCCTAAGACCTCTCTTTTACTGTTGTTGTATGCCCTCACATGCTGCTCAATAGGCATAAAATCTTCAATGATTAGACCAAAGAAACTTGCAGTCTTCAAAGGACACACGTTTAATGCACTTCCATCATCTATCAAAACCATCGGTATCCTTTTCCCTTTAGCATCTATAGTGATGTGCGACGAGTCGTTGTGGTGCTTCCCTTTCTTAGTTAGATCTTGGGAAGTTGTGGTTATAGGGACTTGGATTTGATTAACAAGGTCTACTAGATTTTGACGGTGTTTGTATGAGGCCATGAGTAAACCCCCTAAGGATATGTTGGCTTGTGTCTTCTATAGAGGTTTGAGGACCTCATCTTCTTCAGCAGGTGTTTGTTGGGTGGATATATTCAAGGCTTCTACTGGGGTTTGAAATGTCTCCCCTCCCCCCCCTAGTGATGTGGCCAATTTTTGTTAGGTCATTAAGATTGGTATCTTGGGGTTTGAAGCGTCTCCCCCCATTTAAGGATGTTGAGTTACCGAATTAGGGTTCAAAGTGTCCTCCCCACCCCCCCCCCCCCCGCCCCATCTGTGGGTGTTTGGTTATTTACTTGGGGTTTAAAGTGTCTCCCCACATTTCGAGGTGTTTGATTATTTATTTGGGGTTTGAAATGTCTCCCCCCTTTTGTGGATGTTAAGTAATTTCTGGGTTCTAGTACTTCTTCATTCCATATATCATATCCTATGGTGGTAGCAGATGTCCTATCCATCAGTTCTTCCCATGTCACCATAAAACATTCGAACATGTCATAAATCAGGTTAGATAGGTCTTCTTCTTCTTTACTTTCCTCTTCAATCATCAGGCAATTAATCCTTGGTCCTTTCCCAAAATTTTGATTGGGCAAGGGATTATTAGTGATGTTAGGCCTTGTAGGTGGCACAATCACCATGTTGTCTATTAGGTTTTGAATTGCATGACCAAGGCCAAAAAAATTGTCAGTATCATGGCTAGGGCCTTGGTGGTAAGCACATCTTTTATTTACATCAAATCTTGAGGGTAAGGGGTTTGGAATTGGTCTTGGGTCTACGGGTTTTAGTAACCTTTTTGCTTTTAGCTTGTCAAACACTTGGCTTATAGGCATATACAACTCATGAAATTACCTCCTAGGTTTAGGTCATTGTGATACGTGCATGGGTGCAATTAGTTGATAAGGATCATTTTTATGAATATTAGAAATTTCTGCAGCCTTAGAATTAAATCCTACATTCTTTGTAAGCCTCGGTGGGTCATCATTCTTTATAGTGCCATTGTTTATTGCATCCTCAATTTGGGTGCCAGCAGCAATCAAAGCTTTAAAATTGGGAAAGTATTGTGTAAACAAGTACTTATGGTATACAGGTAATAAATTCTTTACAACCATAGCTAACTGTTCTTCTTCACTTGGCCTATTCATCATCTGTGCTGCCTTGCTCTTCACTTGGTAATGAAAGTAGAGAAGGATTCTTTCAGCTCTTGCTTAGTGGTCTTGAGATCTCTCCTTTTTATGTCCACTTCTATATTGTACTTGTATTGCTTGGGAAACTCTCGATAGATGTCCTCCCAACTTCTTGCTCTAGCGTCATCTAGGTTAAGGAACCACCTAAGAACGGCTCCAGTCAAAGTGTTTTGGAACATTTAAGCAAGTAATTCTTCAATTGCACCTATCCAAAGACACTAAATTTAGAGGCTAGGTTATGGGCTGGGAAGGTGTTAGGCACCCATTTTGCCCAAACATAGTTTGGTCTTCTAAACTCTTGTGATCGATGTGCCCCTTATGTATGATATGAATGATATATTGCACACATGAACAAACTAAAAACAACTAACTCACATGAATCTATTTTATGAATATGCCCTCCTTTTTGTTTAAAACAAATCAGATCTATGTTGTGATAAAAAATTGAATTGGGTTTAAAAAAAATCAAATCTGTTTTTGAGAACTAAAAAAAAAAAGTGGTTTTTATGATGAAAGAAAAATCAAATCTATTTTTGAGAACTAATAAAATTGGTTTTTTGATGAAAGAAAAATTAGTTATGTTTTTGAGAACTAAAAAAATCAGATCTGTTTTTGTGAGTAAAAAAAGGAAGAAGATTTTTTGAGAAGAGGACTTTATTCAAGAAAAAAATCTATGCTACATGCACTAAACACACAAACAAAACTATTCATGATCCCTTTTTATTCAAAATCTGCAATGTTTAAAAATATCAGATCTACACCTAACGAAAATGTATATCAGTTTTTTAAATAAGAAAAATTCAGATTTGTATCTAAGGAAGATACAAACCGGTTTTTTTTTTTTTTTTTTTGAGAAAAATTCAAATTTGCATCTAAGGAAGATGCTGATAAGTTTTTGATTTGAGAAAAATTCAGATCTGTATCTAAGGAAGATTCAAATCAGTTTTTTATTTGAGAGAAATTCAAATCTACATCTGAGGAAGATTCAGATTAGTTTTCATTTAAAAAAAGATGTAGATAACATGCAGATTTTTGAAATTAAAAATAGATCATGACAATAACAAAAAGAATCAAGAACATATTTCAACAAAATAAATCAACAATTCATGATATGAATATTTAAAACAACTAAACTGAAAGAAACATATAAACATGCATCATCACAAAAAGAAAAACATAAGAAAAAGGATTAATAAGAAACAACCTCTTGCATGGAGCACTCTTCTTCTTGAGGGGATATTTTAGGGTTCAAAGAAATTTATGTAATTCTCTTTGAAACCTAAAATTGCTTACAAAAAAGAAATTCTTAAGACTAAAACCTCTAGAACTTCTTTAACGGAAGAGAGAGACTTTCAGAAAAGAGGGGGTCAGAAATATGAGAAATTTGAGAGCATGAAAAAGGGTCTTTCTGAGAGCGTAAAAGTGTGTGCTGAATTTTGAGATCTAATCTCTATTTATAGAGGCTAGAATGCTTAAAAAAAAAAAAGCAAAGATGATTAGAATACAAATTGGGACGCGTCCTTCTACGAAAAAGTCTAAAAAGATGTGTTTTATCGTCACTTAAAGACCGTCGGGCCAAAGCCCTTATAGGTGCCATTCGGCACTTTGAAAGTGGTGATTGGCACTCCAAAAGTGCCGAATGGAACTCTTGGATGCCAATCACGCTTTCATGTTTGGGTGCATTTTGGACTCCTTTTTTAGGTTTTCTTAAGCCAGGACTTGGACTTAGACATGTTTTCAATCCGTATTCTAAGATTTTTAACTCTTTTCTAGATAATTCAAATCTTTTCAGCAACAATCATCTTGTAGATAAATACTCTAAAATAAATCTTGATAAAGTCTAGATTATCCACAACTTTATTGTTATCCAATTTTCCCCTTTATTCACATGCAAGCAATCCTATGTTAGACATGAAGGAAAATCTGGTTTTGTATCCCATACAAAACTCATAGCGGAAGCGACATTCATGGTTCTATTTCATTCATGATTGATAACATGTATTATGTGATTTTCAGAATTAGAGAACAAGATAGCGTACCTTGGTGCGGTGAAATTCAAAACAAAAGATTAGAAGTTCTTGGAAACACTTTTAATCTTCACTCCAATTCCACTTTACGCCCAAGAAGTGTGGTCTCTCAATCAGTTTCTAAGGGAGAATAATCGAGTGGTTTCACTTGCACATACACACCACTTCACAATTATGATTCTCTTTCTTAAAATAAATTTCTGCATGTTTCTCCCTTTTATAACTAACTGATTATCTAATTGGGCCGGCCTATTGGGCCTTTCCAATTGGGCTTTAATGTGTGGCTTGGAGTGGGACCAAAAGGGACCAATAAGACACTAGCTCCAATGGGCCTTGGGCTTTTCTGTCAACTCTTGATAAGTCCAAAGTTACCATTAATTATATTTAATACCACTATATAAATATAATTGCACTCTAGGTCTTATTTATAAATTATATCCCAAGACTTTATTATACACGCAACCCCTTCAAAAAATATTCGTAGTAATACAAAGTCATGAATGTAGACTGCCACTTTGAAAATTACTACATCTTAATCCTTGAGTACCCGGTTTAATCCTTAAAGTTATTCATCATATATTTATGAAATCCAATTTCATAAATATATACTTTAGTAATTTCTTACTAAAGTGGTTAGGCCTAACTCTCTGAATAACCAAAACCATTAAACTTATCTCAAGGGAATATTTTATATCTCCGTTAAGAGACTATGAATTCCATCTTGAGAATATATGTTCCATCAACACTAAATGTGGTTGCCCAACATACTGAGATTTTGATCGTTCCTTTAGATCTCACTCCTTATATATCAAAGCAACCTACACCTCATGATCAGGTCCATTATTCTCTCAGGATTAAGAGTTCATGCAAATAGGAGTCGTGAGATTTATTATTCATTTGACAGTCATTAGGAGAATAATAAATCTCACAGCGGTCCAGTTCAATATGTCTTAACTCTTAAAACACATCAACGTATCAACTAGAAGTCTCCACTTCCATGATCAAGACAAATCATCTTAGTTGATATGTTATAGTCTTTGCAGATGAAATGCCCAATTTCATCACCGACTACAAACCAAAATTATGAGTTTACAAAGAACTTGTGATCTATATCTTCTGTGACTAAATCACATAAATCACATACTATGCATCTCATGGACTATATGATAATGTCCAAATATTCATGTTACCATTATTTTAGATAATAATAATAAAGAAACTTTATTAATCACAACATTAAGTCATACATAATGTCATACATAATAACATTCATAGCATCATACAATAGGATTTAAGGGCACTAATCCTAACAAGACACTAATTATCAACCAATCACAAAATTATTTAATTAATTTTAAGTTTTTAGCCAATCAGAATTAATACAAATTAATCATGTGTGGTCGAATCTACTTAGACACAATGCATGTTGACCATGCAAATGTGATCATGCGATATCTTTCGAACCGACGGTTCGATTTGGAAACCAGGCATACCCTCATGACCGTTAAAACCTCAAGATCATTTTTATGATATGCAATGAACAAATTAATGCATGTAATGCAATTATGATTTTTTGGGGTACACAGATGGTCATTCCAATCATTCTCCTTGATTAAATCACAAGTGCAAAATTGAGTGTCTACATGCCCATATTGGTGAGTCCATTTGGGATAGAGATGAATTTTAACTCAGATGTGTTGTTAGGCCATAATTAAATAAGGATATTATTAATTGAACCCAATCCTATTTTACTTTGTATTTCACACACATGTACTTTGTACCTATGTAACCCTGGTTGGAGATGAGTCGGAAAGTAGAGGGTCCATTAGTGCCAAGACTTTCCGAAGTTCATCCCACCAACTCACAATCTGTGCCATTGCCTATGATGGGCTTTAAGTATGTTAAAGGTTGCCACCAATCCATGTGGGGTCCATTTAGGCCTTGTAATGTACTAATAGTTATTGTATTTCCTTTAATTAGTTAGTTAGGAATTAAGTACATGTAGCTCATTCAACACATGGCTTAATTACTAGAGTACATGTTGAATTAATTGGCCAATTTTCTTTGGCCATGTGGACCAATGACATTAGAGCTAGTCTCCTATTAATACATAGTTGTAGTTCAACATTAGACATATTGAGGAATAAACCAATTGCTTAGTGCATTAGTGAATCTCTCTCTCTCTCTCTTTCTCTCTCTCTCTATGAAGGGTGACTACCTTGAGTTAAATCAACTCCCCTACAATTCCTAATGAAGATGGTGATGCTTCTTCTTTTGACGAAAGGCTACTACTTCATGGTGATCCACTTTTGTCCATCATGACAAAAATGAGGAGTAGCTATAAAGTAGTTGAAGGCTAGTTGCTTGAGGGAAAGTGTATATGAGGGATGTAGTGAGGATTTGTTTGTACTTCTTTTAGTTTTGTAAAATATCTGATTTTGATATATATTAATGATGTGTATTTTTTTAATCCACGTGTTATTCTTTTCTTTCTCTCTTACATTTATTGAATTTTTATATAACTTGTCTTATTTCATACTTGATACCTTAATGTGTCTTTTTTAATGCATTTCAGTTAAAGATAGGTTCCAAAGTCATATTCATACATAAGCTCTTGACTTGCAAAGTTTTTCGTGAGTTCAAGAATTAGAGTAGGTTATTTTCTATGTAATCTTGAGTAGAATGTATTCTAGGACATTTAATGTACTCTTGTGGTTTTGTCATAGATTGTCAGAGAGGGAGATTTTAAGGCTCGTCTTTGTAAATTGGCATATCTCGACACAAAACGCACTTTATATGCAATTGAGTCCAAGTTTCTAGTGTATTCAAGAAGACCAGAAATTCGACATACAAGTGGTATTATTGAAGACATAAAAATACTCAAGAAAAGCTGAAACTACAAATCCCAATACCTCCTCGATACCTATCAATCTATCAAGAATTAATGAATCTCAATACCTATTCAACAACTTTTGATCTATCAAGCTTCGTGTAAATTGAAATCCAAGATTCGTTTTTGGCCCATTATGGTAAGACTTCCTAGGGATTCATATACTAGGGTTCTAGAGTAAGTGTGCTAACCTAGCCAGATCCAAGCCCTACATGTGGACAAGCTGTGAGGCAAAGGAAGGGGATTTTGGTAAGAGGAATAGTACTCCTAACCTATGCCAATGGCGTGATCAGCATTGGGGGGAAGTAAGATGTGTAGTCTGGCATGGACATCCAACATTACCATGAAAGGGATGGTGATCTTTGTTGGTTAGACTCTATGGATCACCTCTCATTGGTTAGTACTAAGTTGGACCACTGCTAAGGACATATGCAATGCTCTTAGCTCCCATGGTGTCCCGTTCCTTGTCTAATACTTGTCCCTCACGATGTAGCAAAGCCATCTTTCATCCAACTACCCTGACATTGGCAGATTTTCTCTGTCCTCCAACCACGACATAGTACAAAAGCCGTATTAGGGTTTGGGGCGAGGAATGATAGCTCGAAACCTTTTTCTATGTATCTAACAACATTCCTCGTATTATAAGAGGAACATGTTTTTTAGCAATTTGGGTAGAAAGGTAGAAATCTGGGTAGGAAAGAAAGGAAAAATGAGACAATTTTGGGAAGAACAACACCATGGGTAAATGTTGAAATTTCATACAGTATATTGCTTTTAAGAGTGAGGGATATTTTGTCCTTCACTCATCGTGGTTTTTCATCACTTTCCAAGGGTTTTCCACATATATCACACTTGTCCTTTACTTTCTACATTCTGCCATTACATTCTTTTGATGTTTTAGTGTAAAAGTTCACATTTTTATTGCTCACAAATCTTTGACACTCAAATGTACAGTTAGACTTTTAGGACACCTACTTTGCACACTCAAAAATCTAACATGTATATACATTTTTGGCAGCTGCACTAGGGAGAATCTCTAGTTATTCTCTCTTTTTTATTATTCAATGTCTCTGAGAAAGAAGAACATGGTAGTTCAAATAGGTTCTAGTGGAGAATAACAAGTTAAAGTGAGTGTAAACCATGTTTCCATGCGTACTAAAGATATAGAGTCCTCTAAGGAGGTTAGGCAACCTAGCAACCGAGATCTTGCCGCAGCCATGGAGGACCTTCAACGTTCTCAGGCTACTATATAGGTACAAGTCTAGTCCTTACATCAGAGGACATCCACTCCTTAGACCCCACAAAGAGGCCATCTACCTCAAGGAAAGACTGAAAGGTCAAACTTGGTTCCACCTTTGAATCAGGAGCAGGGAGCAACCACATCAACCTGCTAGACCTCAGGCATCCCTTTACCTGATTAGGGAGGATATTGCATCTATTTTGCTTGAGGCTAGAAAGGGGGAAACTTTTATCTACATTGACATAAGGCCTCTTTATACTAAAAAGATGGCTAGAAAGCCTTATCCCACCAACTACACACCTTTTATCTAACCTAAATATGATGGCATGGTTGGAAATGTTAGAGAGCATATCAGGAGGTATGTAGATGCTTTGACTGCCGATTCGCATGACCACAAGCTGAGACTTAGGGAGTTTTCTAAGTATCTTAAAGACCAAGCTTTTACTTAGTACACCAACCTTTCACCAAGGTCAATTTTAAGCTGGAATGACATGGCCACCTAGTTCATGAAGAAGTTCTTTGCTTCGGATGAGAAACTTACGCTATCATATCTGCAGCAAGAGAGGTAGAGGGTTTTTGAGGGGCTGTTAGACTATATTTGTAGGCTTAAGGACCTTTCTCTGATATTCTATGACCCCATAGAGGAAGAAAGACTTATGGATATTTGCATTTCTAGTATGTTGTATGAATACTGCCTTTACCTGGAGAACTTGCAGATCCTTAACTTCACCAGGCTAGCAAAATTTGCTACGAGAACTAGTATGTCTATAAGGAAGCCTTCCAAGGGTTTGACTTCATAGGTGGCTAGTGCTTCTAAGAAGCCTTGGAAGTGAGGGAGTAAGAAGATAAAAGAAACTATGGTGGAAGAGACAAAGAAAGCAACGTAGAGCAAAAAAAGGGAGAGAAGTGGTATTCCTCCCCTTTTTCTTTATTAGCAAAAGAACTGTATAACATCCTAGACATGTGGATCAAAGATTTAGTGGTGGTCTTACCTGCCTGTAAGCATAAGCCAATAGAAGAAGAAATATGAGGTGAGCTTTAGTGCAAGTATCACAGGAGAAGTGATCATCATACCATGGATTTTTATGCTTAAGGAACATTTTCCATGAGAAAGTGGTTATAGATGCCTCATGGTGGTTTACCACCCATCGTGGTGACGCTTATGCCTCTCTAGTTGTGAAACTCAAGTGCTATGAAAGTTGGCAGCATTTTGGGTTAAATTTTTCATAACACATAAAAAACTATTCTCACCAAGCTTTTGGTGTGAGAATACGTCAAAAAGATGCCCCATTTTCATGGTGAAAATCCGGCAAAGTTTCGCCTTTGGTGCACTATGGTGCACCGGTAGGGTTTCATACCTATGTATATGGCATGCATTTGTATGTTCATACTAAGGCAAGCTGGAGCTCACCAAAGCATTAAACACATTGGTGTGTATCACATACACGATGAAAACAATGTCACTAGTTGACATAGATCGAAGGCAATCACACCATGATAATCATGAACATAATGTAGCATGAATATGCATCTACAGCAATCGCCTTCAATGCATGCCCATGCTCCAAGGTCATGAGCACCCATGATCACGAGGGGGGTACCCTCCTAACCACGTGAGTCCATCAGACAAAGTGCATGGCCATTTTTAAACAGGCAAATATGCATATATACATGCACAATGCAAACAAGCAGAGCAAGGTACATGAAAGTAAATCAGACATTGCCTAGCATCCAAACAAAACTTTAAGCACATAAACATGGCAAGAAGTACATAAACATGGCAAAGAGCATAAAAAAGAAATTTAGACTTATCCTAGCCCAAGAAGGCTATACCAACAACATCAAAGTAGTAAAACATGTTAAGAAAGCAATAGACGTGCTAGAAAGCAATAAAACATGCTAGAAAAACTAAAAGAAAGCAATAAAGAGCTATAAATTTAAATGGATGTAGATTGTAGCTAAAAAGCTACATCTACACCCCTAAACCTCAAATGTAAGGTATATGGACCAAAGAGAGGGAGATGAGAGTGAGAATTCAGGAGAGAATCAAACATTTTTTTTTTTTTGGGTGTTTTTGGAGAGAATTTAGGAGAAAATAGAGAGAGAGAGAGAGAGAGAACCCTAAAAAATGCTTTAAATGCCCAAATTTTTTTTTTTTTTTTAATTTTACAGGATTTGGGGGTTTTATAACTTCTTAGCACACTTCCTGAGGCTTGGTGGGCACTAAACATGAGTTGAGCCAAGCCAGATCACGCTTAAGGTGCGTTACTTATGTTATGCAGACGTGAACAACTTTGTCTTTTCCTCTAACTTTTCAATTCTGACTTCGGTCAATCATTTGAATGCCTTTCTAAACTTTGATTGAGTTGATTCTAGTGGCATTGGAAAGATATGGATGTCTAGCTTCCAGAACACTTGGCACTTTGAAAATAAAATAGTTAGATCAAAAGTTATGGCCTCAAGAAATGAGCTGACAAACCCAACACAGTTTTCAAGGTATCTCAACATTTTTAACTCTGGTTTTGACCCATGAGTAGTCATTAGAAAGGGAATTCAATAATATTCACAATGACATTGGTTCCAACCCATTTTGATAGTCGGATCAAAATCAGGTTTTCAATCGCTCACAATAGTCAACCTCGAGTCGAAGTTGGTCAAAAATCTCTGATAACCTTAAGTTTGATGTAAAAACACGAAAAATATAGTTTTGGGTGTGGTTTTGACCGATCCTTGGGCTAACCAGGAGCATTTTGATCATTTTGACTTAAAATGGCACTTTAAGTGCTCCGATGCCCAAATGGGTTGTACCATGTCAATCTAATGTTCCCACGATTCTTTGCTAAAAAATTGATATTTTTGGAATTTTTGGGGTATGGCATGCAAATTGAGGGCAAACAAAATACGATATCTACTATGGCTAAATGTGACTTGGTCATCAAAAATTGGAAGCGTACAAGTCAAAGGATGCATAGGCTTGAATTGGCTATGACCATTTTCATGAGATGTGAAGACCATATGGAAGAAGAGGCTAGGAGTGTGGCTAATAGTAGTTCCACATCCCAACCTGTGCAAGATGAAGAAATGGCATTAAGAATCTAGCAAGATGACAAAGTAAATTAATTTTTGGAAGGAATAGGCCCTAAGCCATTGGCCAGGAGAGAAGTAACACAAGTTTTATTTCAAGCAGTGGAGAAAAGCCAAGGAGTTTTTTTTTTTATATTTTTTTTAAAGGGAATTTATTGCAGGTAGCTTATCAAGAAACTAGGGAGTTTGTGACCTTTTCCTCAAGAGACTTGGCCAATTGAGTAGCTAATGGCGAAGGCCTTATAGGTTACTGCTTTTTTGGGAGCCTCTCAAATCAAAAGAGCCTTGGTGCATACTTGTGCTTCAAGTAATATCCTACCCCTCCCAACATAAGATGCCTTGGGTATTCCACGAGAGAGATTCACCTAAGAATCATTCCAAGTGTCTGGGATAGGAACAATGCAGTAATGCATCTTGGGGCAAGTGTCTTTAGATCTAAGGGTAGGGCCTATTAGAGCACCAACTCTTCTACATGTGATGGATGGTGATACTTCATATCACATTATCTTGGGCTGCCCTTGGCCCAATGCCTATAAGGCTATGGCTTCTACTTATTATTAGCAAGGAGGTCTATGAATTCTGAAGGTTAAAGGAGAAGGTTCGGGAGAATGGCGGGCCTAACCCTTCTGTCCTTACTCAATAGCTAAAAGAGGTACATGTTGCTGAAGAACCATTGAAAGAAGCCCCTGGATGTATAAATGACATTGTTAAAAATGTTCAGGAAGAAACTTGTCAAAGTCAACTTGAATGAAGAAGGAGAAGAAAGATTGGTCAAGATAAGCAAGAAACTACCAGAGAGAGAAAGGAGAAAGCTAAAAGCTTTGTTGAAAGAATACAAGGATGTGTTCGGCTGGAAGTATGAAGAAATGCCAAGTTTGGATCCAAAGTTGGTAACACATAAGCTAAATGTTGACCCTAAAGCCTAGCCTATGAAACAGCTAACCAAAAAGTATCTCTTGGATATTGAGGAGAAAATCAAAGTTGAAGTAAGCAAGCTTTTGAAGGCAGGGTTCATAGAAGAAATCAAGTGCTTAGAGTGGTTAGTCAACATAGTTCATGTAAAGAAGAAAGGTAGGCAGATCAGCATATGTGTGGATTTTAGGGACCTCAATAAGGCTTGCCCTAAGGATGAGTTCCCACAACCTAATGTCAACATCCTGATAGATGCAACGGCTAGTCATTAACGCTTCTCCTTTATGGATGGCTATATTGGCTATAGCCAGATCTTTATGGAACTAGCAAATGCTCAAAAGACTACCTTGAAAATACCTTTTGAGAATTACTATAACATGATAATGCCTTTTGGGTTGAAGAATGCTAGTGCTACTTATCAAAGGGCTATAACTTTGATATTTCATGATATGCTACATAAGCAGGTGGAGGATTATGTTAATGATGAGCTGGTGAAAGCAAAGAGCCCAATTGAACATCTCTTGCACTTGGGGCAAGTTTTTAAGAGATGTAGGGAATACAATTTGAGGATGAACCCTTTGAAGTGTTCGTTCAAGGTATCCTTGGGAAAGTTCCTAGGATTCCTTGTTTATCAAAAAGGAATTGACCTATATCCAACTAAGGCCATGGTAATAGCTACACTCACTTTCCCAATGACTTTGAAAGAGCTGAGAAGCTTTGTGGGGAAAGTGTCTTATCTCAGAAAATTTATCCCAAGGCTAGCTAAGATTTTGAAGCCATTGGTTGAGCAAACCAAAAGGTTATAGCTTTTGTGTGGTGTGACCAATATGAGAAGGCATTCAAGAAAATATAGCCCATTTTTGTAGATTCTCATACAATGGTTACTCCATTTCCTAGCAAGCCACTTTTACTATATATAGCCAACATAGAGAAATCGTTAGGAGCCTTGCTAGCCCAAAAGTAGGAAGGCATGGAGAGACCAGTATACTATATCAGCAAGCTTTTGAAAGGACTAGAGTTGAGATATTCCACAGAAGAAAATGTATGTTTATCTTTGGATTTTGCTATGTCAAAGTTCAATCATTACTTTTTAGGGCATCATGTACACTTGGTAACTAAGAGTAACCCTGTGAAATATCTCCTAACCTGCCCTCAATTATCTAGGAAAATGTCTCAATGGGTCATTTTCACATCATGCCATGATCATGATGATACTACAGCCTTGTTCAAGCGCCATGATCGTGATAACCCCTAGAGTGATGGCAAACTGGTCTTAAAAGAATTTAAAGGTTTGGGGATAGGAGCATAATTCCTAAAAAGTTCCCACAACCAAATTTGCAAAAACACTATGGGTACAAAGGTTTCTATTTGGAATCTACCCCAAGAGCATTGCAGATCAAGAGTAAAATGATCTAAGTAAGTGTACAAAGTTCCTACAAAGTAAAGGGCAAGGGGGAAGGAGTAGCCTTTGGCTAACTTAATAGCTAAAGGGAAATGTCTGCTTAAGATCTTTTCATAAGGATATCCTTCAAATAAATGTCGAGACAATAGAAAAGTAATAAAGGTTTAAAGTTCATGGGGGCTAGAATTACCTTCCCTAACAAAATATTTTGTACCCTTTTTCAAAGAATTTATGTTTGTCTCCTCATCCACACCACCAACAAGATCCCTGTAGAAGTACCTGATCCACCCCAAAAGTTGGCTTTAGGACCTTTATCACCACCAATGCTAGTGTCTTCTAGCACTTCCTCACTAAGGGCTTTCCCCTTCCTTACAGCCTTCAAGATTGGCTTTTTTAAGGTCTTCTTCACTGCATCCTCCAAGAACTTCACAATTTTAGTCTTTTTAGAAGACAGAGGAATGTTAGCCACATCTTGAAGGTTGTGAGTGGTGTAATCCCACTAATACGAGAGAGAGAGAGAAAGAGAGAAAGCTTTCTCTATCCTTTTTGATGTCTAGGCCAAAGACACCAACACAGTGTCCACTAGTTGCACTTTTAGCAAAATATCAACAAAAGGAGAATGTGTCAGTACTCTTCAACACTAACTCGTCTAGCCTTTAGAAACAAAGGTATGGGATTTGAAAACCACATTTAGAAACAAAGGTATGCTCCAAATCCAAGTCTATGGTCAAGAGATCATCAGGTTCCCCACAAGTTGTGTAAAGAGGATCTGCAGAGCAGGAGAGAGACTCCTAACAAAAGCTTTCATCAAATAGGTTATCTCCAAAGAAGGATGGAAAAACCCATTGATTTTCTATTGGGGGATTTTCCTCTCCTCCTAGTAATGGTCTATTGATCTTAAGGGTAGAGGTTTCAACAAGTTTTGAAGAACTAGATCTCTAAGTATGTTTGATACCCATAAGAATTTTCACTGGCAACTTTGGGTCTAGGTTCAAGAAAAGGTAATGAGGAAGAGGCAAACAGTTTTCCCTCCTTATATACTTTAGTCAAATTTTACCTCCAAAATAAGTCTTTTGAAACTGAGCCACCAATTCAAAAATTTGACATGATGGTGACAAGATCTTTGACAAGTTAGTTTTTAAAGAAACTGGCATTAAAGGAATTGTGAAAAGGTGCAACCTTTCACAAACAAGTTCTTTTTTTCTTTTTAATTTTTCTTTTTTACTTTACTTTGTCTTTCGCATAACTGATATGTTTATGTGTTGATTTTTGTGTAGGAGTTTCTTTTAATTAATGAACCAATTTTCACCAACTTCGTTTTTTCGAAAAATATAAATTTAAACATGGAAATAATAAGTAATATACACAAAATATAAAATAATGGCAAATGAAAACTACATTTATATATATGTTAAAAATGGGATTACATTCAATTTGGCCTTTGTGGCCTCATTTTACACATCAAAAAAAAAAAAAGTTGCTGATTTGGAGGCAAGCGGCTCAAGGGGAGGGAGGCCTCTAGGCATTAGAGTCCTCATCAGAACCCTTTTATGGAGGATCATAGCCAAGGTCTAACTCCTATGCTTCAAAGTTAGAAGCCCTCGAAGAACCTGAAACCTCTGTCTCGGAGCTAGAGCTACTTGGAGAATCTGACCCTTCCGTGCTAGAATCAGAACTGCTACGAAGACCCCCAACGTCTTGGAAATTCCCCCATAAAGGTGAGACAAGCCCTCTCGTCAGCATCCTTCTTAGCCTTTTCTCGAAGGCCTTAGGAGTTGTAATCATCCACCTCTTAGGCTTCCCTAGCCTCAGGAGGAAAATCAGGAGGAGGGAAAAGAATGACAAGGACGGGAGAAGGAGGAACAGGATTTGGAGCCACTGGAAGGGCAATCCTAGCACTCAATGCATCTAAAACATTCTTGGGAGAGTTAGAACCGGTAAAAGAGGAGCTGGTCATTTTCTTTGAATGGAAGTTTTTTGAGAAAGCAAAAAGAGACATGGGTACAAAAGGAATGTAGAATGTTGAAGATTTATTTCCTTTTAAATACCAGCAACTAAAGTTAGCGAAAAGACATGAGATTTATGAAGCTTAATGTCTATCTTCCAAGTACAAGAAATGAAGAGATGCCAAAACAACTAAAAGTACCCTCGAATGTGGGATGTCCCAGCTCCAAATGTTATGAGGCATGATTTCAAAGACATTAAAGTCTAAAAATATGTGATTGTGAATAGCCTTAGGCATTAACGCTATTGGTAGTCTGGGGGCTAATGTACAGTACACTAGTCAAGGCAAGCAAATGTGCTAACCTGGCTTGATCCGAGCCCTACACGTGGACAAGTTGTGAGGCAAAAGAAGGGGATTTAGGTAAGAGGAATAGTACTCTTGATTTGTGCCAATGGCGTGATAACCATTGGGGGGGTATAAGATGTGCAATTGGGCATGGACACCAACACTACCATGAAAGGGATGGCGGTCAGAGGCTGTGGAGCACCTCTCATTGGTTAGTACTAAGCTGGACCCCTACTAAGGACACAGGCAATGCTCTTAGCTCCCATGGTATCCTTTTCCTTATCAAATACTTGTCCCTCACGACGTAGCAGAGCCACCTTTCATCTCACTACCCTTACATTGGTGGATTTTCCCTCTCCTTTAGCCATGGCATAATACAATAGCCATATTAGGGTTTGGGGGGAGGAATGAAAGCTTGACACCTATTTCTATGTACCTAACAACATTCCATATACTATAAGAGGAACATGTTGTTAAGCAATCAGGATAGAAAGCCAGAAAGAGAGGTTTTTGGGAAGAACAACACCATGTTTAAATGTTAAACTTTAATACAATATATAGCTTTTAAGAGTGAGGAATATTTTGTCCTTCACTCGCCATGGTTTTTCATCTCTTTCCAAGGGTTTTTCACATACATCACACTTGTCCTTCACTTTCCACATTCTACCATTACATTCTTTTGATGTTTTAGTTCACATTTGTATTGCTTACAAATCTTTGACACTCAAATTTACTGTTAGACTTTTAGGTCAGCTACTTTGCACACTCAAAAATATAACTTGCATGTACAAGCTTAGGAGTTATTGCAATATTTTGTGTGCCTTAAAGTTTTGTGTCAAGCTTTTTCTAGATCTTCCAAGTGTGTATTAAAGAAATCTGCCAAGCTACAACAATCAATAGGTTGTTGTGGAATTTGTGCAAAGGGGAAGTCTTATATAAGATCAAGTCCAATTGAGGATTAGAATTAAGACTAGTATAACTCAGTAAGTTCTACTATAGGTAGGTACTTTGGGATAGGCTAGTGGGGTAAGATTCCTTGTACTTGTAATCACTTTTTCTTGATTAGTGGAATTTTTAGAAATGGGTGGCCCAAAATTCACTTGGTGGGGTTTTTTCCTACGAGGGATTTCTCCATCATGATCAACTCTCTATGTCAAACTTATTTTCCATTACACTCTATTTAGTTTGGTGAATTTATGGTGCCTTAATTTGATTTGCATGTAATATTGACTAACTAATTGGATTGGATAATTGATCAACTCTCCATGTAATATTTGGATAATTGGATTAGTTAATTGTCAGGATATGTGCCCCTTAAATCCTATTGCATGATGCTATGTATAACATTATGTTGTGATTAATAAAGTTGTTTTATTATTATCTAAACTAATGGTAATATGATATTTGGACATCATCATATAGTCCATGAGATGCATAGTATGCGATTTAGTCACAGAAGATATAAGTCATAAGTTCTTTGTAAACTTAGTATTTTAGTTCGTAGTCAGTGATGAAATTGGGCGTTTCATCTCTGAAGACTGTAACATATCAACTAAGATGACTTGTCTTGATCATGGAAGTGGAGACTTCTAGTTGATATGTTTTAAGTGTTAAGACATATTGAACTAGACCGTTGTGAGATTTATTATTTTGCTAACGACTGTTAAATGAATAATAAATCTCACGACTTCTATTTACATCAACTCTTAATCCTGAGAGAATAATGAACCTGATCATAAAGTATAGGTTGCTTTGACATATCAGTAGTGAGATCTAAAGACACGATCAAAACCTCAATATGTTAGGTAGCCACATTTAGTGTTGAAGGAACATATATTCTCAAGATGGAATTTATAATCTCTTAATGGAGATATAAAATATTCCCTTGAGATAAGTTTAATGAGTTTGGTTATTCAGAGTGTTAGGCCTAACCACATAAGTAAGGAGTTACTAAAGTATATATTTATAAAATTGGATTTTATAAATATATGATGAATAACTTAAAGGATTAAACCGGGTACTCAAAGATTAAGATGTAGTAATCTTCAAAGTGGCAATCAACATTCATGATTTTGTATTACTACAAATATTTTAATGAAGGGGTTGAATGTATAATAAAGTCTTGAGATATAATTTATTAATAAGGCCTAGAGTGCAATTATATTTATATAGCGGTATTAAATACAATTAATGGTAATTTTGTGTTTGTTAAGAGTTGATAGAAAAGCCCAAAAACCCATTGGAGCTAGTGTCTTATTTGTTCCCTTTTGGTCCCACTCCAAGCCACATATTAAAGCCCAATTGAAATGGCTCAAAAAGGCTAGCCCAATTTGATAATCAGTTACAAGGAAAGAAACATGCAGAATTTTATATAGAATGAAATGCTATGTATGTGAGTGTAAGCCACTCTCAAATTCTCTCTTGAACACATACATATAAACTGATTGAGAGACCACACCTCTTGAGTACAAGTGGAATTAGAGTGAAGATTAAAAGTGTTCCCAAGTACTTCTAATCTTTTTTTTTGAATTTCACTACACCAAGGTACACTCTCTTGTTCTTAAATTCTGCGATTTACATAATACATGTTATCAATTGCGAATGAAGTAGATCTGTTAATTTTCTGCCATGTATGTTTTGTATGCGATACAAACATGTATTTTTACAACATTAACTTGGGTCAATCTATAACCCTACAAACCTTGTGGGGGGATGAGAATTGAATAATGGGCCTAAAGGATTAGAGTCCAATAAAAGTGAAGTAGGGGTGGGCCTTAACAAAAGAGTGGTACAGGCCTAACTAACGCTCAAAGCATCACAAAGAGACAACCCAAAAGAACTGAGAGCAAAATTTCATAAGTATTTAATGAAATAAGGCAATTTTAGGAACATTAGCTCCTTGGACTCATTAGAAAACGACCAAGAAGATTACCTTGTTGTAATGGTAAGAACAAGTGGTTGAGCCAACGAAACAAATATCTAGAAGGAAGGGCAAAAGGATAGCGCCTAAAAGTAGCAATAGTCACCTCTATATTAAACGGCTACCCCTACCAATAAAGCTCTACATTAAATGCCAAATGACCTATCTGTGCAGTGAGCAACACCTACCACTCCACTTCTTCCTCGAATAGGGGGAAAAAGACCAATGATGGGATAATTTTCATCTACAAAGTGGTACAAATATGCAGAAGAGGGGGGAAGGGTTTTAGTATAAATACCTAGGTAAAAATCTGGAGAAAGAAAGAAAAAAAAAAACAAAAAACAAAAAACAAAAGTAGGCTTATTTTGCTAGTTAAACTCCTTATCCAAGGAGCCCGTTCATTAATATTGTACATAGTCAATCCTGACTTTATTACTTTGTCCTCCCATTGTGAGTTTTCTTATCATTCAGTAAATATATTTTGAAATTTTGTTTTGTTTTAGTTTTACACCCTCACAAACCTAATTCTTGAATTTGTGCGGTGTAAAATAGAGAAAATATATGTCCAAAAGAAACAATCGCCCCACGCAAGATATACATGGTTCAACAATGTGTCTAGGTCCACGGAGTTGCAATGATTTCACTATTATCAAATCAATTACAACATCATCTTAATTCTATGTCTAACAATTACAATATCATCTTATTTACACCTATTACAATTATATCTCTCTCTACGAATTTATACTAACTTACCTAGGATCTTCACTCACTTGAATACAACAACTCTTCTTAGTGGCAATACCCAAAACCTTCTCCCCTAAATTAATCTTCTCAATTATGTTTCATAGTTGAAGAAAATTTCATTGTCTACTTTGCTCTTACACACACATATTTTTTCCTTTCACTGGCAGTATGAATTAATTGCACTCTCCTGTCTATTTTATTTTTCTTTCCTCTCTTTTTCACGTAGCGCTGCTTGGTTGTTGTAGGTGCTTTTTTTGTCAATAGGCTAAAGCCCGTTTTGCAACGCTAGGGCCCATTTTGCTGTGGGTCGAAGAGCTAGGCCTGGCCCGTTATTCTTTGCACAAACCTAGCCTCCAAAATAAAGACAACAATCATTAACAATACATGTGCATTAGTCCACATATGTCAATACATGTTCGTAGATTTAAGAACAAATATCTTATAGCAGGAAGCTTAATCATAGTAGGAATCAATTAGCGCAACCAGTACAGCACAATGTAAAATAATATAGCAGAATGTGTAGTAATACAGTAGAATGTAAAATTGTTGGAAAATCTAGTTTTGCATCTCATACAAAACACACAGCGGAAGCAACAATCACGGATCTACTTCATTCATGAAAGATAACATGTAAACTTGAATTCTAGAACAAAGAATAGAAAGCGTACCTTGATGCAGTGAAATTCAAAACCAAGACTTAAGAATACCTATAATCATCATCTCAATTCCACATGATGCCCAAGAAGTGTGGTCTCTTAATCAGTTTTCATGTATGTGTTCAAAGGAGAATAAGAGAGTGGCTTAAACTCACATACACACAATTTTCCATCTTGTAAAAATTATATATGTTTCTCTCCTTATACATAACTGATTATCTAATTGGGCTCGCCTTTTAGGCCTACCCAATTGGGCTTTAGTTTGTGGATTGAGATGGGACCAAAGGGAACAAATAAGACTCTAGCTCCAATGGGCCTTGGGTTTTTCTGTCAACTCTTGACAAGTCCAAAGTACCATTAATTATATTTAATACTGCTATATAAATATAATTGCATTCTAGGCCTTATTAATAAATTATATCCCAAGACTTTAATGATATCATTTGACCCCTCCATGAAATATCCATAGTGAAGAAAGTCATAAAGAACTATCACTTTATAAACAACTATTTTATCCTTGAGTACCTAGTTTAATCTTTTAGTTATTCACATTTATTGAAATTTGATTTCAATAAATATAATCTTTAGTAACTCCTTACTAAAGTGGGAGCACTGAATAACCAGTTCCCATTAAACTTCTCTCAATAGGATATTTTGTGTCTCTATAAAAAGAGATTATGGATTCCATCTTGAGAATTTGTGTTCCCTCAACACTATGTGTGGTTACCCAACATACTGAGATTTTGACCATGAATATTTGATCTCATTCTTGATATATCAAAGTAACCTACATTTCATGATGGGGTTCACTATCCTCTCATGATTGGGAGTCTATGAAATTAGAAGTCATAAGATTAATTATTCAGGTGACAATTGTTGATTGAAAAATTAATCTCACAGTGGTCCAGTTCAATATGTCTTAACTCTTAAGACACATCAACACATCAACTAAAAGTCTTCACTTCCATGATCAAGACAAACCATCTTAGTTGAAGTGTTATAGTGTTCGAAGATGAAACGCCCAATTTCATCACTGACTTCAAACTATATTTTAAGTTTACAAGAAACTTGTGACATATATTTTCTGTGAGTAAATCACATACAATGCATCTCAAGGACCATGATAATGTCCCATTAGTTTATTTATAAATAGTCTCATATAATTAAACAATTTAATTATTTATGACATGTCAATAAATTGGATTTTAGGGCATAAACTCCGACAAAAATAACTCTATAGAACGTAAAATAAAATAATAGAAAGTAAAATGGTGAGTTTTCAGCCAAAAGTGAAACAAAGAGAGCCCAAACCCCAACTTGGACAACCTTGCTATTGGGCTAGGCCAACAAAGTTGTACATTTTCTAGAATGGGTCTGGATGGCTACTTCTTGTTCTGTTGAGATTTCAAAGAGCGGGTTTACTATAAGAGGAAGGGAAAAGATAGTCTATTGATGCATGCCTCTTTGCCATGTTTTCTCTCCTTCTTCCTTATTTCACTTTTTCCTCTCTCTACTGCTTTTCTTTTTAATTCTCTATGTTTTTCCTTTCTTTTTGTTGCTCCCTTTTCTATATATGGCTATTGTTCCTATTTATACCAAGCTAACCCCATGAGATTTCTCCCTTGTACCTCTATGTTTCACCAACCATTCTTGTTTAGTTGCACGACCACCACTACCTCAGGACATGCCCAATACCTTCTCTCTCTTCCACTACCCATTCCATGAGAAGTCCTAATTCATTGAGTTCTTTTGTGAGCCCTTCCCTCTCTCTTGGACTGATAAGGCCATGGGTCTCTCATTACCTACCTCTTGCATTAGGTGGTCCCAACCATTTACTACCTATTTTAGGCAAAGATGCTATCCTAGCAAAGCATCTCCCAAAAGAGGCCTACAGTTGGAAACTGGAAATAGGTCATTTTCCCCCTCCACCAAACCACACCCTCTGTAAGTCCCTTGACCATGGGCCCACCTCCCTTACATTGGCTAGGTACAGGTTAGTGGTGCTCTGGCATAGTGTGGTTGCTTCACTACTATATGTTTTTTGTTTTCTTTCTCTCCCATGCTGTTTTTGCCATTGCTATTCAACCTTATCTCATTTTGCTACGTGTCCCTTTTGCCCGTGCTTATCCTTTATGAAAGGAGAGTATAGTATAGGCTTCTCGAGCTTATCATACTTTTGTATCTTCATAGGCTTGTGGGCCTCCCTGCTACCATTTCTTGCTAGGCTGGCCCGTTAGGTCTTGTTTCTTTCTTTCTTCTTTCTTTTCAGGCTTTTATGACCTTTTATTCTTCCTTGCTTTACTTTTGTCTCTTCTAGGGCTTGGGGGCTTGCTTGCTTCCGTTTCCTGCTAGGTTGGCCCATTAGGCTTGTTTCTTTCTTCTTTTCAGGCTTTTGTGGCCCATTTACTTCTATCATGCTTTCTAATCTCTTTTCTTCATTTCTCTTTTCTCTTTGCTCGTTACCGGGTTTTTTTGTTGTTGAGCCCTTTTATCCAAAATGAGTATCAACAGTAGTCTCTCTCTGAATTCCAGGCAACACTCCAACACATTAAACTCTCTTTTTACATGCTAGGTTAATAATCTAGGTGCCTCAAGTTTTTTCCACACTATCATGGTCTCCTATTTCTAATAGGCGTCATGTACAACATGTCGCTTTCTTGCCACAAAAATGGGCTGGACCCACAACATTGCTACAAACATAAATTTTGTGCTACAATTTTAAGGTAGTCAAATGTAGTTGTTGTCCATCACTTTCACATAGATCCATTACATTTTTACTACCACTTATAGTCGACCACATTAGAATTGTGGTAATAGTTGTATCACAAATTTTCTAAGAATATAAGAGATAATTGTTAAATATCTACAAATGGTAGCTTTATTTTTATGTTTGGAAAATCAAATGAAGACGCAAGACAAATGGAAAGAACTAAAATATAAATAGTATATTTCATGATCTCCAAAATCATCATTTAATTTTATATAAAGAATCCCTTGGGATGGTAAAAACCCGTATGAGAAATGTCATTTTGATTACTCATGTTGGTACTTGGTAACCCACAAAAAAACTTCCATCGATGAGAATTCTGCCATTAGAAACCCTTGGTATTTTTTTTTTAGGCTCTAGCTGCATGTTTGTAAGGATTGGAAACCCTTAAAGCTTATATAAAGGTGAGAAATTCGGTTAGGGTTTCTGCCGCCTAACCTGTGTATACAACCTCGTGCTTGCATATGCATGCATTAATGATGCATATGTAGTATCGAGCTTGCACATGCACCCTTGACCATATTTGGGGAATTTTTTTTTTTTTTTTCAATTATGCCCCTTTTCCTAAAATTCACTCAAGCAAGTAAATTTTCCCTAGTTCCTCGAATGATTTTGGACTCGAATCCTCATGCTAGAACATTCATTCAATAAGAAAATAAAACAAAGATTGGGGCATGTTGAAATGCATATATCATATAAATCCTATCCCAATGTTGAAAATAAGTAAGTTTTTCAAATATATAAGCTAAAATATTAAGATATTCTTAAGTACAACCCAATGTCTCAAATACAAGAGAAATGTAATGAAAATGAAACAAAAGAAAAGTAAAAGAAGAAAAATCAAAAGAGAAAATAGTGTTGCTGTTGTTGCTGCTATGCATGTACTCAATCTTTCCGGAAAGGTATGGCCTCAGAGCTCTCACCTCCATCATCATCATGGCCTCCCCCTATGTTGCTACCACTAGCCCTCTAGAAATAGCCATTAGTGATATGGATGCTCTGTGAGTAGTTGGCCACCTCTGGTTTAAGATTCCTGGCCAACAAGATCAGCTCCTCGCACTTTGTACGGGTAGGCTGCAAATTCCAAAACAAAAGTTGTGCTAGAAAAAGAGAAAGCACGACAAGAATAGTAAGAGAGTAAATGAAGCATAAACAAAAAGAGGAAAAGGTCAAAGGACTTACATCTCGAGCTCCCTAGCAATAGGATAGCCTATCACATTAGGGTTACGTGCAAGAACACATTCCCTGGCAACGCTATCTAGACCATAGGCATAAACCTTGTATAAGGGGAGTACTAGACTCACAATGTTCCTGCCAGCAAGTGCAGCATTAACTGGAGGGGCAATAGGCTCCTCTTAAGATAGAAATAAGATTTTGAAGGGATAAGTATGATAGAGAATCATGTGAACAAGGAACAAAGAAGATATCAAGAGACATACCACTGGGACTGCCCTGTGGTAAGCTGGCTCTCATTGAATAGGTCGTAGTCTACCTCTTTACCCGGTAATCACTTTGAGAAGTATATCTTATCCTCCCAAAGGTATAGATCCTCACCCGTTATGCTCTCTAGTGCCAACATGAAGGGAGAAGGACTCACAGGAACTCAAGGCTCATCCATAGGCTCAAGCTGAAAAGCCACTCACTCAGAAAGGTACACTGACCCCAATCTAGCCCCTCCCAAGATTTGAGACATGCGTGCAAAGGCCTAACTAGCCCTTTTCTCCTTAGCAGAGAAAATGGGATCATTGTCCCTCCAAGGCATCCATATAACCTGATATATGAGAGATGATTTAGCAAAAATGTAAGAAAATGTCAAAGTGAGGGTTAAGAAAGAGAATCACCTATTCAGCCATAATCCCATCCAGATGAGCCCTTATAAAGCAAAAGTCCCTCAAATCACATCAGCCCCTAGTAGACGAGTCCATAAGAGACAGCCTATTGCTGCAAGGAGAATTCACAAATTAAGACATGGTTTGCAAGAACATTCAAATCCAAGAACATATTCAGATACAAAAATAGATATAGTTGCAAGTTAGGAACAGTTTGTAAGAGACAGAAAGATGGGTTCAATTGCAAGTTAGGAAAAAATTTCAAATAGCACAATTTTGAGAATAAATATAAGTAAGCATGCAAGGTACATGAAAGAAAGAGATCTTACCTCCCATAGCCTCTAGTGACCTACAAGTTGAAAGTAAACCTCCCGACTCATGGTATCCATGATGGATTACATGTAAGATAGACAAGCACTCCCCTAGTTGACCTCCCTAGCTGCATTGAAGTCCCTAAAAGCCTCAAACCATCGGAGCACGATCGACTGACAACCATTGCCAAAGAAAGTGGCCTCAATCACATAGAGCAAGAAAGCCTTGGCCATCCGAGCTCGATCCTCGGGTGTCGCCTAGGACTGGGAATCAAACTCCCTAGTAAGAACATAGTATCAACTGGCCTTATTCTGGTAAGAACGTCCCAGTAGCTTCACAGCAAGAGCTCTCCCAAAAGCATGCCCTAGATCAATAGGCAGACTGTAAAACCTCAAACCCGTTAGTCGATGGAAGTCGAAGGGGGTTATGGTCAGCTCCTCTCAGCAAGGGCTTGCACCAAGATCCCACTAGTTGTGGCCTCAAATAGATGGGTGACAAAGGTCTCAAAACCAACAGCTCAGATTAGTTACCTAGTCTCTAGAAAACCTGAAATGAATGAAAACAGATGTATAAGAATAACATTAGAACAAGTAGAGAGAAAGAAAAGTGTGAATGTATGAATAGGCTTAAAACTGTGTCTGCAGTCTTAGACATGTGTACGCATGCTCTCAGTGTGCGTAAGCATGCTGGAATTTCTGTATGCAGGCTTTAAGAACAAGCATGTGTACGCAGGCTTGGACACACGTACTCCGTAACCTAGGATGTGTGCATAGCCTAGAGCTCGTGTACACAAGCTTGAACCTAGAAAGGTGTTCATCACTGTTCTTTAACCCACTTAGATGAAAACTACTCCTAAGCATGTTCCTACCCCTTTTCTAGCCTAGGGTTTTCATCTAGACCCTTCCCACAGCAAAACCTAAACATTTTTAAGGCTAAAAACAGATCAAAACACAAGATTGAAGGAAAATTTGGAAAAATGAGAAAGTTGAGAAAACTTACTGACCTGTCTAGGCCTATAAAGGAGTCCACCAGACTCCCTGAGTCGTTTGGCATCTACCCAATGAGTAAGTCTAATGTTGTCATTGACAAGGGTGTAGGAGGATTTTGGTGCCATGGTGTTTCTGAGAGAAAATGATAGAAAGAAGAGAGAAATTTCGTATTGAGGAAAAAGAAGCAGAGATGAGGATGAGAAGGAGGCATTGGGTTTTGTAGAATGAGGAGAGAAGTTGAAGAGTTATAAGAGAATAATGAGAAAAAAAAGGCGAGAAAGGGTTGGTAACCATTAGAAAGTGAAAAGGCGAGAAAGACACCCAGTGGCTAAACTACGTGTAATTTAGGCCATATTGCTAAGCTAAATGTAGTTTAGTTAAAAAATAATAATCCTCAGGGACCCCTCAAAAAAAGAAGAAGAAGGATCGAAAAGAACTCCAAGTCCTCCATAGTGGATCAACATGGATTAGAATTCCAAATTTGCCCCTTCAATCATAAAAAAATTACTTAAATACCCATTAGTGGGTCGAGAGAAGTTAAGGTTACACAAAGGACCCTAAAAAGCCTAAAAATGGAGAAGCACTCCCTTATGAGTAGAGATATCACCAAGAAACTCCCAGTGAGTCGAGAAGTCTAGAAATCACAAAGAAAACCCCTTTAAGTGAGTTTTTCACCAAGATTACCAGAAGATTACCATCACCATGAGAACACAATCAGGTTTTGTACACATATTTTTTGGGAGTTGAACATATAGGCATAAGTCCCCCGAGACTAAAGAATAAAAGAAACACCAGAGCTTTAGTGCATATACCTTTGCTTAGGCCATACCCTTTGGATGTTGGAAATGTTTGGTTTATTTTTTTGCTATATATATATATATATATCTGCTTGTTGAAAGATGGTCATTCACTTTGTATGACGGACACATGGGGATAAGTGGGCAACCCCTTCTTGATCATGGGTGCTCTTAACCTTGAAGTGTGGGTGCACATCCAAGGCTTATGTTGTAGATGAGTATTCATGCTACATTGTGTGCATGATTATCATGGTGTGATCGCCTTTATCCATGACAGCCAGTGACATTGGTTTCCTCGTGTTTGCAACACACATCATCATGTTGATACTTTGGTGAGCCCCTACTTGCCTCAGTATGAACATACTGATGCATGCCGTATACACATCGACGAAATCCTGCCGATGTCCCATGGTGCACCAAATGTGAAACTCTGTTGGATTTTCTCCTTGAAAATGGGAATCCTTTTGCCATATTCTCACAACAAATGCTTGGCGAGAATAGTGTTTTGTGTGCTATAACGCACCTGATCTGAAAATGCTGCAAGATTTTCTTCATGGAAATTTGGCAACAATTCCAAATGTGCTAGCAAAGCATTGATAAAGGTCAATCCCTTTCCAAAATCAAATCCAAAGCCCAATTCTTTTAAAGGCCCAACAACTAATTCCAATAACTTGTTTTTGATTGCCAATGACCGAAAATTAAGATTTTACCAAAACAAAGGACTATCTTCGGATAGGCATTGTGGAGTGCCTAACATCTTCCTTATACATAACTAGACTTCTTAACAATTTTAGATTAGGAAAAATGATCATTTTTCTTAGTCTTGGACTGATAATAAAATTAAATAGAGTCAGGTTACCAATCACATCTTAGAAAAAACCCAAGGATTGGTGGCGACTTCACTAACCTTGGTAATAATAGATTAAAATTGACTCAATTCAGTCACACACTAGAGGTCACACTTTTTCAATCTCTTTTATAGCACCCGAGCTTATGAACTGTCCCTCCAAAGGAGAATAAAGCACGTACATTGCTGCATAGGGTTGTCGATTGTCGCAAGTCATCGACAAACGATGTATTGCACCAAGCAAGCCTATAGAAGCCCACACAAACGATCTTGAAAAATGCTTAACAAAGGAGTATTATTGCTAATGGTGCTAGAGAATGGTGAGGTGTGAGGTTCCTATGGAAGATAAGAGGCCCATGGTTGATGCACTAATGATGGAAGAAGCCCATTAGGCAAAGGGGAGCAAGGAAGACTTGTTTATGACCCATGGATAGGTCTTGAAGCCCACTGAGAGGCAAAGACTCATACGTGAAGGGGAGATTGTTAAGTATACATGTGTGAGTGAAGTCCTACATTGAATAGTGATAAGAAGAATGAGTGCTAAATATAACATAATTGAGCACATACCCATTGGGCTTAGGCCTTTTGGGTTAAAGTATATCTCTATAATTTAAATTAATTACTCAAGAAAGCTCTCCAAGATGTTTAGGGCCTGTTTGGTAGAGGAGTTTGAGTAATGTTGTTTGTATTTTTTTGAAATACGTATGGATGAAAAAGTGTGTGGAAATACATGTAATGTTATTTAAAAACTAAAAACATGTTGCTAAGATTCTCTACCACACGGGCCCTTATTTTCCCAACATCCACGATATGTAGTGGCATGAAACCAAATGACATGCACACAATTTCTAAGACTATTCTTCCTACTTTTGTTTATGAGAATTCAATAACTAAACTTAAATTGAGTGGTTAAAATTGGCCACAAAAATGACTTGCTAAAGAGAATTTATTCTTTCCTACAAAAGTATTCTTTCTTCCTCTCACATGAGATGTGAGTCCTATAGACAATGGCCACATCTCTTATAATAGGTGGAAAGACTCTTCCCATTAAAATGAATAATTTATTGTCGCATGGGGGTCCGCATGAAGAAAAATGACTTCCAAATCATCTCACAACTGTTGCCCGCCAATCATGAAATGACATCTGTATGCTTTAGCATAACAAAAGTGCAATGTCAAATGCTTAACATAATTGAGTATTTCTTTTCTCTCTCTTATATGTCCATGCATGGTTTGCTCAAAAGAAAATATGCAAAGAAAAATAAAAAGCAAAAAGATCAAAATGCTTTATATATGATTGCAAGCATGTATTCTAGGAGATATGGGAGTTATAGGATGTACCTCGAATGTGATAGTCCCCATCAAACAATTATGATTGTGTGTGAGTTAAAGTGATTTTCTCATATCTCCAATCATCATAACATGTAGACACTTATGCAATCTTGCAATGTTTTTCACACATGACACATAATATTCTTTGCTACTTTTGATACATGTGTAGGTACAATGTGATTTGGCCATCACAAGGAATGCTTGTGTTAATGTATGCTCACTAAACTGTCTTAACTTGTTTTTGAAATATAAAATTGGTTAGACGTGTTTGGTGTGTGTGTGTGTGTTTTTGGATCTATGTGCTTAACATTTTTTTGTTAAGAGATGATTTTGAGAGCTCAAAAATGTTGTTTGAATCATTGGTTTTATAGCATGTTTGATTGCATTCATATCTATGTTTTTCTCTTCTTGAAAAACTGTTTTTAAGTAAGCTCGACAGATGCTGGACACCTCTCGACAGATAGCTTATCTATCGAGACTCTTTAGTTGCTTTTTATTGCATTCTCGATACCTCTCGATAGCTTTTTCGATCCATCGAGAAACCTTCTATTTGCTCGATAGCTTCTCAACAGTTTCCTCGATCCATCGAGCTTCCTTCACTGTGGACACCTCTCAATAGATCCTGGATAGCTTTTCGATAGTTAAAAAGTGCCTTTTAATGCTCGACACCTCTCGATACATCTCGATCTATCAAGAATTATGAAGTTTCTATATAAAGGATCGGTGCGATTTCTCCCTTACTTTTCTCGATCTCTCTTAATCCTTTCTGCACTCTCACTTTCCCAAACACCTCTGACTGACTCAAAATCTTTTCCCCAATCATTCCTTGGTCTTGATCTTGCATTTTTCATAGGTATGATCTTCTTTTCATCATCTTATCATACATTTCATGCATTTTTTACATACTTTTGGGGTTTGTGAAAATTTTTGGGATTTTTCAAAATTCTTGAGGTTTTTGTGAAATTTTTTGGATGGGCTTTGCTTAAATGAGTTTCAAATCATCATACATTGCATTTCATGAGCATTTTAACTATATTGTCATGCATTTTAGATGTGTGCTTTATATGTTATTTTGATTGTGTGCTGGTAGGTTTGGATCGGGCTGAGCCCATGATGTTTTTTAAATTTGCACGTCATATGCTTATGCATTTTCATACATATGTACCAAAATTTTCTTATATTCTTATATATTCTGTGTTGGTACTTTTCTGTTTCTCTTTCTCTCTCTCTCTCCATATTCTTGCGTCAGTCTGCTTTTATGGCACCTAAACGCAAATCTACTCTATCCCAGAACCCTCTGCATTCTGGGGCCTCTTCTTCGTCTGACCCCACACCTTCTTCTATTTGGTTCCATGATGAGAACACTTGAAAAGAGTTCTCAGAGAACTTTTGTAGAAGAGGCATTCATTCGAAACACCATGTCGTTCTGTCAATTTTTTCTAACACTGACCGACCCATTATCATTCATAGTAGGGGTTAGGAGTCACTTTATGACATCCCGGTCACTTGTCTACCTCATTTCTTCTCTTGCATTCAAGGTACGCACATTGTAGTTACTTCGGAAATTGTCTCTGAGGTACTACATGTCTCTAGGGTAGTGCATCCTGACTACCTTGGCTGTGAGCATCTGTGGACAGTGTCCAAAGATGAACTCTCGTCTCACTTTTATGAGACACCCTCATCTTGGGGTAACCGTCAAAACACCCCTTGCTCAGGCTCTGCAAAAGGTCCGAGGTTCCTTAACATGGTGATGACATTCGTTCTTCATCCTTTGTCTCACTATAACTCTATTACAAAGCCTTATGCTCAATTTTTGTTATCCCTCTCAGAGGATATCTCTATTGAATTTCCTTCTCACTTTATCCTATCCTTTATAGATGTCTACAAGGATATGGCGACCCATGATAAGCTCATTTTTCCTTCAGCTATCACGTGGATTGTTCGCCATTTTTCCGTTCCAATTCCCTTTTCTCCTTATTTTTCCGTGATGGGTGCCATAGACGCTGCTATCGTTTGACGAAGTGAGGCGTAGCTCAGACCGCGGTGACCCCAGACGCAGATGACAGCTCCTCTCACTTCTTCAGCTCCAACCACCTCTACTCCTTCTTCCTCGGCTGGTGGTGTGACTCTTCATGCGATCATGGCGTAGCTTCAGCGCATGGATGCTCACCTTGATACTCTTAGTGATGAGTTGTATCAGATGAACACCCATGTCAGTTGTATTTCTAGATGGCAAGCTTGCCTTGGTGGCTTCGTGGAGTCTCCTTCTCCTTCTCCCGAGGCATTCGAGGATGATGACGATGACTCCGACAATGATGATGAGGATGGAGATGTTAGCTCACCTAGCAATGATAAGATGTCTACTTAATATACTTACCCTTTGTCACTCTTGACAAAAAGGGTGAGTGGTTTTGGATATGAGAGTAGTCATACTCATAGGGGGAGGGTTAGTATAGAAGATTTTTGTTAGGGGGAGTGTCCATATTTTGAGAGATGTTGTGAGGATTTTATGTATCTTTTTCTTTTTTCTATATTCTAGATACATTGTTCATGTACTTTAGATCTTGTGATCATATTGTGATAGCAAACCTTGTACTTGTTGATATATATACATATATATACATTTGAGGTTGTTATTACAGTTCTTTCACCTATCTTTACATGTGTTGTTTCTTTTCTCTCTTTATGCACATGCTTCTTACATATTGTATGCAATCTTATATTTCTATTTCACACTAAGATACCTTGATGAGTTTTGTTTTAAGTGTTTCAAAAAATACAGATTGTCAAAGTCTACTTGCCATAAACTCTCTTCTTGCAAAGTTTTTCAAGAGTTTGTGCTAGGATAGATTTTATTGTATTTAACAAGTGAGTATGAGTTAAGTGATTTATGACTTCTCTCATATATTCATTTGTTAGTTGTGGTTTTGTCATGGATTGCCAAAGGGGGAGATTGTTATGACATATGTGATTCATGTTAGGAACATATGTCAACATTTTATGTAATTGACTAATCCTTTGACAAAACGCACTTTACTTGTAATTAGGTAGATCTAGGATGTGTTTAATACTTCAAGAAACAATGTTTCAAATTTGTCAAAGAAACAAGTGAAGAAGTGTTGTTCATTAAAGCTTGACAGCTAGTATCTATCGAGGCTTAAGGAGTTGTTTCAGCCCGAGGCTCAATAGCTGCTTGATAGATAGGGTATCTGTCAAGATTTATGAAGTTCAGTTTTTTGAGATGATTTTCATCCAATCCATGAATGCATGTTTGGACTTTCTTTTCTCACAACCCTAAACATATATAAGGATTATTTTAAGGGTTGTAAAAGGTTACACAAGTTGAACAAGAGCAAATTCCACAAGTGTGAAGAAAGGTGTGACCGGAAACCTAGTTTGCCCTAGTTCTTGAAGAAGTTGCTATGTTTGTATGCACCATAGGGTTTTGTGACCAAGAAACTTCATGATCTTCATCGTGTGATGAACTAAAGAACTTTGCAACCAAAATCCTTCTCAAGTTGGTGATCAAGTTGCGTACTGGGATCCGTGCATCTATTGGTTAGTCACGTATTAGGAGCCGTGCATTGAAAGAAGAGATTGTCACTATAGAACAAGTCCAATTGGGTATTGGCGTAAGGGTTCAACTGTAGGTTGGTATAAGGTACTGGGATTCCTTGTAACCACTTGTTTTGATAATAGTGGATTCTCAAGAGTGGTGACCTTCAAATCACCCGATGGAGTTTTTGCCGTGTAGGTTTTCCCTATTCGTAAACAAATCACCGTGTCAATTTAATTTCCGCTGCATACTTAGTTTAATTGATGATTTTTTTGTGTTGCCACGTACATTGCATGTTAATTTGATTAATTAATAAACTTGGTTAATTAATTAATTAATTTATCATAATAGTTCAATACATTCTTGGCCTATCACAAAGGGCAAGGGGTTTAGCGATTAGCTTAATCTCAACTCCACCAAGGTCCCAATAGTATCATCAGCCAAAGGGTTATGATCATAAAGTGAGAGTTCCAAAATTCTAATCAAGATTGAAAGTGGATCTGGCAATTCATTTATTCACCCAAATTATATTGAACTTGAGGTCATGTACTCAATTTTCATTTCAAGTGGAATATCATAAGTTGGACCATCTTATATTTAATAGACATAAGATGGCATTTTACAATAACAATGAACATATCACCTAACCAAACGGTGTCATGAAAGCTTTACTAGGTCCAACTTATGACACTTTAAGGTACAATCTATAAAATCCCTTCTAAGATATATTAAAATTTAACAACCTTCAAAAAGCTTTCAAGTGAGGAAAAGTTCACCAACTCCACCACAATTTATTTATTTATTTTTTCACCAAATTAAAAAAAAAAATATATTCTCCTTATATATATATATATATATATATATATATTATTTTATTTCGATACATTACAATGAGAGAATAGAAATTTAAATTTTAGATGTATTTATTGGAACCAGTTGAACTACAACCTACAAGGCCCTTACCAGCATATTAATGTTATTGCTATAATCACAATTAAGGGATGGTCCTATTCCTCTTCTTCTGTCTACGCATTAGGTTTCATTATAAACTTCTATAACGTAGGTCACGTAATCATCCTTATCCTTCTCAATGCCAGCTAGCTTATACCATCATATTGATCATCGTCAACCCTATTTCTTGATCACAAACGAAACACGTCAAGGTGAAATGTTCACCATTTTCATCATGTTTTGTATACGAATAAATTTTGACAAAAATCCATCATAATTAACCGTGCCAATTATGTATGAACTGTAACTGATACAAATCACTGAAATATAGTATTCGATTCCTTTCTCTAAGAACATAACGAAAGAGTTTGATGATACAACTAGTTGGTCAAGCTCAGTCCTTCAATCTCATCACCTTCTTTCACTTTTGAGTATTTGTTTCCGAGTTCACTCATCAATTCAACAATGGACGAGTAAAGAAAATTTTGATTATTTATAATAACATCCCTCAAATTTAAGCCATCCCATTTGATTTCAAATCTATTTCTCAATCTGGTTCACGGTGACCTCTAGTGGGGACCAAGTTGAGTGGGGTTAAAAACACATAAGCATGATTATTTTGTGGCAGTTTATTGCCAGACAAGTTTCCACCAAATTTAAAGCAGTCTAGAAGAGACAGTGACCGGACTTAAATTTTGATTTAAAAATTTTCAACTGACCTGGACAATAAAACATTTAGTTCAAACATTTTTATAACTATATTTCATGTGGAAAACCAAAACATTTATGTTATGTTTGATAACAATTTTTGTTTTCTATTTTCAAAATTTTGTTTTTGGGAATATAAAGAAAAAACAATTTTCTTATATTTTTGAAATCAAAAACATGTTTGGTTAGTTGAAATTAAAAGGATAATTTTTTGAAAAAAAAATAGAAAATAACAAAATATGTTGTTATTAGGATTTGAACTCTAATACGAACTCATTAAATGAGAAAGGTTCATTAAATTAAAAAGTTTTTTCGTTGAATTTTAAAAATTAGAAACTAAAAACAGTCTTTTACATGTTTTCAGTTTCCTTCACAAATTAAGTTTTGAGAATAGTTTTTGTTTTCTATCCAATTTGGATTACCAAACAAGTTTTTTAGTATCAAAAATAGAAAATTGTTTTTGGAAACAAAAAATAAAGTGAAAAAGCAATTGCCAAACACACCCTTAACTTTTTTAGTACGATCTTGAAAACAGCTTCGTAACTATATTTACTAGCATGCTAATGCGTCCCTCACTAATATATAAGACTTACAAATCCATCAATCACTAAAAATTATTTTTTAACTTTTTTAATTATTATTATTAGGTTTTTAAAGTTCACCAATCACATTTATTAGGCCATATTTAAGGATATTATTAGCAAAGCCCAAAAGTCAAATCATGCAATTATATAAGTCAATTAAACACACAAGGAAAATATTTCACATCATGACATAAAAGGAAATAAATTCAAATCAAGTATCAATCAAATATATCAAGTCAAATATCAAATTAAACCCAAATCAAATATTACAACATCAAATCATGAATTTAAAAGGAAACATCATATTCTAAACATGTCGAATATATCATCATGGAAAAGTAAAGGAGGAAATCATGGCAAGCAATTCATTAGCATTTATCACCCTAACCATAATGTTCGTAGTCAAACAAAATCATTAAACATGGAATTTATCAAGACGAATCAAATCAAACAATCAAAACAAATCCAAGATTTTCACAAGTTCAAATAGATTCACATGTTCATATATATCAACTTAGCCCATTTAAACAAACTAAAAATAAATCAAATCAAAGATATACAAATTAAAATCTATTCCTTAATGTGCATTGAAACTAAGTTTACACAAGAACAACAAAATATAAACAAAATATGCTCATCAAATCATATACGTAATCATGCTCAACAATTCATATATCTAAGATTTTGATGTGATTCTTGTGAAAGTATTACGAAAAATGTTGTGAATATAACACTTTTCATTGAAAAATATAATTGTTGGAAATGAATGTAGGAAGAATAAATGATGCTAAAAAATGAAAAAAGAATGAATGAAGAAACAATATTTAAATGAGATAGAGAATGGGATATAGAATCTGTTGGAAAGTGTATTTGAAAAAATGGGTAGTTAAAAGAAAAAAATCACTATTCATTCTCCAAACAGTACAAAAATTTGAAGAATCTGCTGGAGATGCTCTTAGTACCTATGCAACAATAATTAATGACATATCAAGGGAATCAAAGAACTCAACAATTTATAGGTAATCACAACTCCAAATAAAAATAAATATTAAAAAGATGTTTGAAAAAGGTTTTGAAAAGAAATTAGAAAAACTAGTTTATGCCCTAATGACTAATAGAGAGAGTTTTTGAAGAACCAATAAACATGCATAGTGCTCCCATCTCCGAATATTAAGAGAAAAAAAGATTTTTTGAAGACTCTAGAGTAAAAATATCTCTCTCTAGCCAGGGTTTGAATTGGAAGTATGAAAGGATATTTATATGCTTAAAAACTAGGGTTTTAGGAGTTATTCAAAGGGTTTTGGAAGTTTCTAAGGGTATAGGGGCTAGGTCCCATCAAAGAATGAAATTTTGGGCCCTTAAAACTAAGTTTCTGAGGTACAAGAACTGAGTATGTACACTACAACAAAATGTATTTTCAGTGATGAAAAAATTTGTCACTAAAAATCCAATTTTTCATCGCTAAGGACTTTAAGTGATGAAATTGGACTTTTAGCGATGAAACTCATTTCGTCGCTGAAACCTCGTCGCTAAAAGTATTGGCAACTAAAAATTTCATCAATAAAAGTCCGATTTTATTTTTTTTTTAAACTTTTAGTGACGAAAACGTTTCGTCGCTAAATGTGTTCCTTGCTAAAAATACCATTCAAGGATGAAAATATTTCATCACTAAAACACTTTAGTTTATTAAATCATATTTAGTGACAAATAATTTTGTCACTAAAACTATTTTCAGATACATATAGTGACAAAAAAGTTCGTCACTAAAACTATTTTAAAGAAAATCCAGGCACATATAGCAACGAAAATTTTCGTCACTAAAATCATTTCTTACAAAATTTTACTACATTTAGCGATGAAATATATCGTCACTAAAACAATTTTTTGTTGCTATATTTGTGACGAAAAAATTCGTCCCTAAAGCTTATTTTTTGTTTTTATTTTTTTCATGGCTTTGATATTAACATGTAACTTGTCATTACATTATTAAAACCTTGTTGAGGGCCATTTTGGAAGCCCAAGTGGGAAGAAGAAGCCCAGCAACACGAACAGAAAGGAGTTGGCAAATAGATAAAAAACCTATTAAGCCCAAGTGGCAGGAATAATGAATCACAAGCCCATGAGATAAACAAATGGGTCTTGAAGAGGTAAATGGGCTTAAAGGAGCCCAGAAAGAGAGAAAAAGCAAACCATGGGCAGTATATGATGTGGAAAAGTGAGAATGGGCCGCGATAGGCCCAAAGTAATGAAAGCAAAGAAAGTAAGGGGTTGATGGCAAGCCCATGAACCCCAAGGATGAGGAATAATGTAATTAGGCCAAGGAAGCCCAAAGAATTCAGTAAAAGCCCATGGTAATGCAAAGTTAGGAAAAGGGCCGAGAAAGCCTAAGGGAAAACAAATGGGACACAGGAGCCCGCTAATAATGTAACATAAGAACCAATGGCCTTGCTAGGCCATTAGGGGAAGAAAAATTAGCAGGCCCAAAAAGGCCCACCCAGGTTGAAGTAAAACAACTTTGCAGCAGGAAGGATGGAGCAGTATGGTAGGAGACAGTAGCAGGAAGAAGGGTGGGTTGAAGAAAAAGAAAAGCCCACCATCAAGCAAGGCCCAGCCCTGAATAGGGCAAGCCATAAAGGAAAGGGAAACCAGAAAATGGTCAAGAACAGACGGCAGGCTGTGCAGACCAACCATGGCAGACGCATGAGCAGCAAGCAGATTTTGGACGTACATGGAAGAAAGGCACGCGCAAGGCCCAAACTTCACCAACTTGTACCCAGCCAATACAAGACACAGTGAAGTCATGGCTCAGAGGTAACAGGGCATGGTTTGGTGGTGGGGAGAGAGGAAAACCTATTTTGAGGTTCCTGCTAGGGCACTTTTAGGGGAAGTGTCCTGTTGGGATGACATACCACCCAAACGGGCAAAGCTAAACTGGAGCCACTAGGTGCATGCCATGAGGGATAGGGAGAGAGAAGGCACCCACACCGTAACAGGAAAGGGTGCCACGACAAACAAACAAACAAAATAGCTTTCTTTTGTCTGGCGATGGGGAGTGGCACATAGTTAGACCAAAGGTGGTCGACAGGTACACCCAGACTAGACAAAGGTAGTTAAGGGCTAAAATAGTAAAATCCGATCACGGCAGACACTATAAAAAAGGCCCTTGCCGTGTACAAGAACAACAACAACAATAAGCACGACAGTATTGAAAACTTGAAAGCTAGGAAATAGAGACAAGGAGTAAGAAAAAAAAAAGAAAAAAAAAAGGAATATTAGAAAAGAAGGAAAGAAAAAGATAGAGAGTTAGAACGGCAAGCATGCACCAATAGGTTGATTCCCTCTCTCCCTCTCAAAATCTTGCTCTCTGCTGGAAACGAAAGGTGTTCTTGCATACTAACCATTAAGGTCCACTTCCCTCAGAGTGATTAATTACCACAGCAGGGTCTCCCTGAGAGATTATTCACTTTGAGAAGAGGTGTTCTTCCCTCTCTGGTTTTGGTCCTGCGGATCAAATTTAATCTGATTTCTTTTCCCTCTTTCAGCCAACCCATATATTACCCACTTATTTACCTTATATTTTCTCATAAAGTAATTGTTGTTAATCTGTGATTATCTTTCCCTAAGAAAGGGTTATTTGCTTACCTTAATAAAGATACCAAAGTACTTCATTTTATTTTATTATCATATCTGCTTGCCACAACTCATCTGAAATAGTTCTGCCTGCCGTAAGTGTGCTCCTGGCAGACGAGGCATAATTTGTGCACAAGCCGGACTAAATTGAGTTGTAGTTGGACCGGTCTCAACTCCCTTACTTAGAATATTAGGGCCCAATACCACAGGAGGCAGCCCAGCTTGATTCATCCAAAAAAGGCCCACTACAAACCTCACATTTGAATAATATATTTATTTCAACAACACATTTATAAAAAAAGATCCATAAATTCCACAAGTAAAAAAATAAAACAAGTATCCAATTCAAACTCCTTCCATACAATAATTGTTTGCAACATATACAATAACTCAAGATGTTTTATAACAATACAAAAAGTGTAACATAATATAATTAGAACTAATGGAAAATGTCCTCATATGTCTTCAAGTAATGCCAAAAGTAAATCTCCTAAAAGCCACCAATAAGAAATTTGCACAAATATAAAAACAATACTACATTAAAATCGTAAAGTAAAAACATTAACTATGTTATAAGAAACATTTCTAACAATGCATTAAGAGTAGTCACACCATGTGCAGTGGATCAATTGCTAAAATAAATTACTAACCAAAAAGTGTTTTAACTTGAAATCGAACCACCCCCATAGGTAAGAGCGTTATCATAAACCTTACTCCTCAAAAGTTAAGAATATTCTTTTGGACCTCTCCTTGCTTAGCTCGTGCCTCTTGGTCCCTAGCTCTTGCCTCTTTGAGCTCAATTATCTCATTTTCTAGCCATTGGATATGCTCCACCAAGGAACTAGATGAGGCGGTGGTTACTAGAAAAGAGGAAGGTCTCATGCCAAGTCCTTTTACAATACCAAACTTCTTCTTAAAAACCTAGTTTGAGATCTCCTCTTGTGCAAGGGGAATTGCAATAGGATCTTGATAATGATCCTCTTGCACTTTGAGAATATTTTCCTATCATTTGAAAGAGAGAAAGAAAAAAAAAATCACAACATTAATACTACATATATTATAGCTTTACAAACATGATAGGGATGGAATGATACACATACATATGTCGCTTCATCCTCATGGTGTATCCACATATTTGTATTTGGACTGCAATGAAAATCTTTGAAGATTTTTGCCAATTCAGGAACTTGACCGTCATTATTATTTGTCTGATTAATTAACATTCAAATGTTAGATAGATATACTTAATTAATCACAACATGTAATATACTAAGGTTTAAGAAAATGAAAAAAACACGCACCTCCTCATCAGGGTTTAAGAAAATGAAAAAACAAGTAACATACTTTTCTTTGTATCAGACATATAAAAGACCACTAAATCTCTTAAACTATTCCAATCAAAAAACTGCATAGAAAATGACAATAGAAACACACAGGCATAGTCCCAAACTCCCAATTTCACACAACATACCAGAAACCTGTGCAAGTACAACTTGCACAAATAACTGACAAACTGTTACAATTCTAGTTAAAACTAATTGCTAACAAATCATTTTTGTAAAAGCCCAACAAGAACCATATCAAAAGGCAATTTCTAGTTTTCCGAACAAAATATTGCACAATGCATGAAAAGTCAAAATTTATCAACCAAAAAATAAATAAATAAATAAATGAAATGTCAATTTTTATTTTATATAAAACATACCTATGATTCTACCTATGTTCAGAAACAAATAAAGCTATTGCCAATGTTATCAGATTGTAATATATTCCCAAAAGGGTTAAATCTATTTGTAGTCAACCCCAACCTTACATTGTAAGGTTTGAGGGCAAAATCAAGATGTTGCAAATTAAACTCCTTCCACTCCTTACTATCAGCCAGATGTCACATTATCCCATCATCCACATGTTTGTCTATATACCATTTCATGTCCTTAGCTCTTTGGCCTAACATGTACAATCTCCTCAATCTCGGTGTCAACGAGAAGTAACGCAATACCTTATGAGGAATCTTCTTACCATGGGCACGTGTATCTTTGTACCTAGGCAATTCACACACCGGACATTTATCAAGGTTTTCATTTTCCTTCCAAAATAGTGCACAATCATTTCTGCATGCATCTATATGCTCATATGACATGCTCAAGTCACACAATATCTTCTTTGCTTCATAAATTGACCTTAGAACCAAGTTACCTTCCGGTAAAACCTTTGTTAGCAATTCTAGCATCATATCAAGTCCCTTATTTCTCAAGTTGGTCATTACCTTTACATTCAACATCTCAATAACAAACTTCAAGATACTATATTTAGTGCAACCTGGACACAACTCACGCTTAGTATCTTGCTCAAGTTTGTCAAAATTACGCACTTCCTCATCTTCGGTTGCATTTCTTGGTTCACCTCTAATTTGGTCACCACCCAACATTTCATTATCATGAATGTTCTCATTCAATACACGAGGTTCTCCATGATTATACCAATGAATGTAAGATTGCATAATCAACATCTCAATAACAAACTTCAAGATACTATAATCAATGCAACATGGACACAACTCACGCTCAGTATCTTGCTCAAGTTTGTCAAAATTACGCATTTCCTCATCTTCGGTTGCATTTCTTGGTTCACCTCTAATTTGGTCACCACCCGACACTTCATTATCATGAATGTTCTCGTTCAATACACGAGGTTCTCCATGATTATACCAATGAATGTAAGATTGCATAATCAACATCTCAATAACAAACTTCAAGATACTATAATCAGTGCAACATGGACACAACTCACGTTCAGTATCTTGCTCAAGTTTGTCAAAATTACGCACTTCCTCATCTTCGGTTGCATTTCTTGGTTCACCTCTAATTCGGTCACCATCCGACATTTCATTATCATGAATGTTCTCGTTCAATGCACGAGGTTCTCCATGATTATACCAATGAATGTAAGATTGCATAATCCCATGATGAAGCAAATGGATACGCATAGTATAAGGAGATTGCTGATAGCAATTCACACAATGAATACACAGGCACAGAATATTACTACGTAAGTCCACAACCGCTCTTACAAAATTAATAAATGCATTAACCCCTTCAATATATGGATGACTTAATCTGCCATCGGGTGTCTTACCCATTGTCATCCAACTTTTATCCATGTTTGACTACAATTGCAAGGTGAATGCTACCTTAGTAAAATAAGGACAACTCATGCATAATGTATTCTAATATCTAATTCATGAATGCACAAGTCTATATTAATACTTAAACAAATATACATTGCACACTCAAACACTCTCAATATGAATTTAAACTACCTTATAACACCATGGAACCAATCACAAACATCACAAGTATAGAGTTTTATAGGTATTTGAACAAATTTTACTTACTATGATCAAGCTAAGCGTACAAGTGTGATTTGTTGGCTAAGCTTTGGTCTTTGACTTTCACTGATCTAAGCCTCTTTCTATTCCCCCACAGCAAGCCAAACAATCACTAACATTGTCATCACATTTAACCAAAAACCATTAAATTTCTAATAATACTCAAACTAATAAATAATAAAAAAAACATAATTTTGTATCTATTAAATTGTGTATTAATGTTAAATTATAAATATATGGATTGGGTCAATCACACAGTTGTGTAGAGAAGTGCTTCTATGAAGTAAACCAACAAGACCACATTGCCTCTTACGGATTGAAATGGCACGATCCCATGAATGAGACATACCCAAATGTTTTGGTTATTCTAATAGCCACCCACTATTCATAGAAACACACACATATACAATTCCCACTCCTTGCTACCAAAGCCACCAAATACTCCAACTACAATGTACAAAATGAATATCAATATGAGTATAGCATAAAAAGCACGGGCACAACAATGTAATGAAACAAAAATATAAATATATTACACAAATTTTATTAAAAACATCTACCATATTTAATAATTTTTTTTTCATATAAATATTAAATATATATAATAAATTTTCATGATTTTTATGTACTATAGATGAAGATGACTAAAGAAATTTTTTTAATGGAATCTGAAAGGATGAATTTGACTTTAGAAAGACTTATTACCTCTGGAGCAAGCTTCTTACAGTGGCCACACCTAGAAGAAAAGGAAATAAAAAGGTAAACATTAAAATTAAAAAAGAGACCAAACAAACAGGCATAGATAGAGAGAGATGGAGAGAAGGATTTACAACCCTTAAGTACAAACTTATAAGCACATTTCTTTACCACTTTGTTTTTGCAATTCAATCATTGCATGTATACATTTAGCTATATACAACACATAAATTGGAAACTCAAGCATGTAACTTCCACATAAAAATTGCATCAAATTAAGATATGCATTGCATACAAAATAGTGGAAATTGAATCCTCATAACATTTCCCACCAAAAGTCTGCTAAAATTGACATTACTATAATACCAACTATTGAATGATAGCTATCATAGTAAAATTGATTCAACTAAAGCAAATTGTTTCTTTTTCATAGTTCCCAGCAATAAAAAAAATAAACACAATAAAAGATAATCACTAATCTTAATATTAAATCTATAAATATTATTATTTTTAAATTAAAATAAATAAAATAAAAATAAATAGAGAAGTCAGGGGGTTTACACTCAAGAGTCTGAATGGGTGCCAGAGCTCGGATCATCGCGTCGTACCTGGAACCATCGTGAATGGGTGTGTATCGGCGACGATTGCCGGAACCGTCGCGAATGGGTTTGTAAGTTGCCAGAACCGTCGCGAATGGGTTTGTAAAGGCATTGCTAGCCGGAACCATCGCGAATGGGTTTGAAAAGGTTGGGTTTATGGTTCTCGGTGGTGACGTCTTCGAAGCGAATTGGTTCGTATTGGCGTTGGTTGCCGAAACCGTCGCGAATGGGTTCAAAAAGGTTGGGGTTATGGTTATCGGTGACGGTTATATATATGTGGTTATCGGCGATTGAGATCTTCTTATCGGCGATGGTTGGATTTCTTCAAATCGGCGACGGCTTTCTTCAAATCGACGATGGTTGCTTTCTTCAAATCGGTGATGTTAGGGTTTTTTTGGTTTGGGAAAACTCTAGAAGAGTCTGGGTATTTTTAGTTAGCTAGATATTTTATTTTTTATTTTTTTTTTACCAAAATGATAGAGTTAGCTGGGTAATGAAATGGGGTTATTTATAGTGAAGGCATTAGCGACAAATTGTTCCATTGCTATTACTTTGTCTTCATCGCAAAAGGTATTAGGCTTTTATGTTTTTAGCGACGAAGTTCAATTTCGTCGCTAAAACAATAATGTGCAAAACTATTATTATTTTTAGTGACAACTATTTTCCATCGCTAATTCTTCCTTATAGCGACGAAAGGATTTTCGTCACTAATACTATACACAACAATACCTACAGTGAGGAAATATTTCATCACTAAAAATTTCAACATTTAGCAACGAAATATTTTGTCACTATAGATTAATTAAGCTCACTCCAAAGTTTCCCTCCGCTGGTGCCAACTTTTCAGATCACAATAGTGACGAAAAACAATTTTTGTCACTAAATGTTATAATTTTTTTCATTATTAGTGACAAAATTCATATTTCGTCGCTAAAGCTATATTTTTAGCAACGATAAATATTTCCTCACTAATTATTGTCGCCATAAATACATCTTGTTGTAGTGGTATGCGCATAATTGAGCATGCATGTGCATACTTCCAAACATGTGCATGCAGAACCCTAAATTCCACTAACTTCAAACGGCCATAACTCACTTAATTTAAATCCAAATTATGCAAAATTTATGTTCAAATTAAATCTTTGGATGTCTACTTTCTACTGAAGCAAATGCTTACTAGAATATTCTTTGTGGTTCAAAAGTTATGATCAAAATAGTGAAGAAAAGTTCATTTTTCAGCATTGTTTTCAAAGTGATTTGGAGCAGTTCTGAGTTGTGATTACTTCTGAACTATCAAGATAAATTAAATTCCCCGTTTTTGACATATCAAGCTCATCATTGGGACTGAGGGATAAATGATATTAACTGGGTACAAAACGAGGTGTCTACAGTTTTCCCTTTTTTGACTATACTTGTAACACCCCAAAATCATAAATAATAAAAGACTATTCAATCTAAATAATCCTTAAAAATATTAAATAAATGCAACTAGTAACCTAACATCTCATCACAATTATTAGAGCTCTAATCCCACCAAAGATAAAATATCCTCAAAATAATTCTCCAGTGCAATATTTAATACTATTAAAATATTAATAAAATCCTCAGTTCCACAATATGATTTATAACTGTTGTCTTCCAAGAATCTCTACTCCAATGATCCGTCTAATCTATCTGTAAGGGGGAATAATTGGGGGGGGGGGGGGGGGGCGCGATGGTGAGATAACTCAATAAGTAGAATTCACTAACATTGGGGGTGTAAGAACAAATCTTTTAAAAGAAAAATTCATATAACAAAGTTATAACTTTTAAGACATCTATTTTTTTTAACATCATTTATTTCATATGAAATATCATTATATTGTGATCCATCATGATATACAAACACTATCATATAAACAAATTCCTAGGCATTTCTCGTGGTCAACGTCTACGCCCCATTGACAGGGTTGTGCTATCTCCTTTTAGGAATAGAACCCTACTTTCACCTCTTTTCTTAAGGGTGGCTCATTTGGAACCTAAAGGTGCACTCTCTTACTAAGGAGCTCCCTTTTTGGATCTTTAATGGTATACTCCCTTGCTAAGGAGCTACCAAATGTGCCCTGTCCCCCTTTTTGGGACCGTCCCTTGCTAAGGATTAGCTACAGTACGATTGTCTCTTACTAAGGACTAAATACAATACTGTGCTTTTAATCACGACTTTCCATAGGATTTAAAACAAATTTCAAGATTCTCTTAACAAATAATTCAGTCATAATACTCAAAAATACAAAGATTTATCCACACATACAAGTTTAAATAAGTTTAGGTTGTCCCACAAGTTTTTCATATAACAAATAGTCAACGTTTCCATACAATGCGCACATCAAACATTTATAGAATATCAACAGTGATATTTCCAAAAATTTTCATCTACTTACTTAACTCTCCAGTTCACTTTTAGCTTTGATCTAATTGTTCTATTTTACATATTTTCACTATCTATTAATTGGCATGATTGTACTGCAACTATATAAAACTCTAGGATTTCATTATGTGTTTGACCATCACATAATCTACTATTCCTTAGAAGCCATGTGTTATATTCATATCTGATCAATCTTTTTTTTTTTTTTTTTTTTTTCTTTTGAAAAGTAGAAAATTAATATATTTTAAAAACTGTATCAACCTTGTCACCAAGAAAATATCCTAAGAAGAGGAAACTCGGAGCTAAAGGCAGAATTACATGTAACATGAAACTTCAATATAGACGAATGATAGGTATCTGATCAATCTAATAGTAGAAGCCATATATTATATCTCAATTTATCAACCCAATGGCCCATTATTCTCTTGATGCCGCAAAACATAAAAACATAGCTGGACAAGTATATGGACAATGACAAGGGTGTAGATGCATGGCAGATTTGTGGTGAACTTAGTGAGGCCATATATGATCATATAATAACCACAAAGCACACTTTTTCCTATTAACATAATGATAGATTTAGATCCATAACAGCAACACCTATTTTTCTATCAAGTACGCAAATAATAGATGCACAGACCCATGTCTTCCTATAAGCATGGGAGCAATTACTAGCCATTGAATATTCTAACTTTCTAAATTTAGTGCAGGAGAAAACCATACCTATAGTTTCCACGCACAACCGCAGAGATGAAAATAAAAGACTCAAACGTGTGTTGCGGCTAAACAATTATCTGATTTGAATATCTTAGGCCCAAATCAATTAAATCCATTTAACTATGGGTCTCCTTTTTAATTTATGTATAAGAATTAAATTAGTAAAAAAATTATGGGGTTTTACATCCTTCCCCCATCATAAAAATTTGTCCTTGAAATTATACATACCTTTGTTAGAGAACAACTCCGGAAAATTTGATTTCATCTCTTCTTCTCGCTCCCAAATGCCTCCTCCACTGTGTGATTCTTCCAAGGACCTTAACCAATGATATGGTCTTGGTGTGTAGCACTTGATCCTTGTGGTCAAGAATTTGAATTGGAACTTCCTCATACGTCAAGTTGTCTTTAATCTTGAGTGGATCATAGTTCAAAACATGTGAAGGGTTTGGGATATACTTCCCTAGCATGGAAACATGAAACACATTATACACTCTTGCAAGTGTAGGCGGTAAGGCCAACTCGTAGGCAACTTTACCAATGTGTTTTAGGATCTCAAATCAACCAAAAAATCTGGGGCTCAATTTCCCCTTCTTCCCAAATCTCATCTCACCCTTCATCAGAGCGACTTTCAAGAACACCATACCCCCAACTTCAAATTCTACTTTCCTTCTCAAATTGTCATAATAACTCTTCTGTCAACTTTGTGCTATTTGCAATCTTTTACGAATCAAATCAATTTTCTTAGATGTTATTTGAATGATTTCTAGTCCCAACAATTGTCTCTCACCAACCTTTTCCCAACACAATGGGGACCTACATTTTCTACCATACAAAGCCTCATAGGGAGCCATCTCAATACTAGAGTGGTAACTATTATTATAGGCAAATTCCACTAAAGACAAGTATTTTTCCCAACTTCCTTTGAAATCCAATACACAAGCCCTTAACATATCCTCCAAAGTTTGAATAGTCCTTTTTGACAGTCCATCTGTTTGCGGGTGGAAGGTTGTACTAAAGCAAAGATTAGTATCCAAAACTTTTTGTAAGCTTTCTCAAAACTTTAAGGTGAATCTTGGGTCTCGATCAGACATAAATAATGTTGGAACTCCATGAAGACTCACAATCTCATCAATATATTTTTGTGCTAACTGATCAAGTGAGTAATTCATTTTAACCGAAATAAAGTGTGTTATTTTCGTCATCCTATCCACAATTACCCAAATGGCTTCATGTCCCTTAGGAGATCTTGGAAAACCAGTCACAAAATCCATACAGATATGCTTCCACTTCCACTATGGAATGGGAAATGGTTGCTACAATTCTGAAGGTCTCTGGTGTAGTGCCTTAATATGTTGACAAGTCAAGCTTTGCTCTATAAACTGAGCTATCTCTCTATTCATGTTATTCCACCAATAAGTTTCTCAAATGTCAGGATACATTTTAGTGCTACCAGGGTGCACTGAGTATGGGGTACAATGGGCTTCTTCCATAATCTCCTTCTTTAATGCGAAATCATTTGGCACACAAAGTCTATTTCCAAACCTTAAAACACCATCATTAGACACATTAAATTATGGTCTCTTCTCTTCTTGTACTTCTCTTATGATCCTTACCATTTGTGCATCATCAACTTGTGACGTCTTAATCTTCTCAATCAAAGTGGGTTGTATTGTCAAACTAGCCATAAAAGCTTTAGAATCACTCATGACAATTTCAATCCCCATCCTCTCCAAATCATCAATAATCTCCTTTTGAGTAGTTAACAAGGCAGCTAAGAAAACGGAAGACTTCCAACTAAGTGCATCAGCTACCATGTTAGCCTTGTTTGGATGGTAATTGATTGAGCAATCATAATATTTAACCAACTCAAGCCATCTTTGTTGTCTCATATTCAGTTTTTTCTGAGTAAAGAAGTACTTCAAGCTCTTATGATTTGTATAAGTCTCACACCTTTCACCATACAAGTAATGTCTCCAAATCTTCAATGCTAACACCACTATAGCTAACTTTAAATCATGAGTGGGATAATTTTATTCATAACTCTTTAATTGCCGGGAAGCATAAGTTATGACTTTACCATGCTACATCAACACACAATCAAGCCCCTTTCTTGAAGCATCACTATAAATGACAAACCCTCCCAAGTTGCTAGGGATGGTTAGTACTGGTGTAGTGACCAACCTTTGCCTAAGTTCTTGAAAGCTCTTTTCACATTCTTCTGTCCACACAAACTTGGCATTCTTACAAATTAGTTGAGTCAGTGGGACTGCAATATGGGAAAACCCTTCTACAAACCTACTATAATAGCCAGTAAGGCCCAAAATGCTTATAACCTCACTCACATTTTTCGGTCTTGCCTAATCAACCACAGCTTCAACCTTACTAGGGTCCACAAAAATCCCTATCTCATATATCACATGCCTTAGAAACACCACTTGGTCAAGCCCAAATTCACACTTCTTAAACTTTGCATATAGCTTCTTCTCCCTCAAAATTTGAAAAACAATTCTCAAGTGCTCCTCATGTTCTTCCATACTTTTGGAGAAGATTAGAATGTCATCAATGAAAACAATAACAAAGTGGTTTAAGTACTCATGAAACACCCTATTCATCAAGTCCATGTATGCAGCAAGGGCATTGGTCAATCCAAAAGGCATTACCAAGAGCTCATAGCGCCCATAGCTCGTCCTGAAAGCTGTCTTAGGTATGTCTTCACTCTTGATTTTCAACTGGTGATACCCAGAATGAAGGTCAATCTTAGAGAAGACTTGTGCCCCTTGCAAATAATCAAATAGGTTATCAATACAAGGGAGAAGGTATTCCTTTCTCACTGTAACTCGATTTAACTCACGGTAGTCAGTACACAACCTCATAGTCCCATCCTTCTTTTTCACAAATAAAATTAGTGCAACCCAAGAAGATGCACTTGGTCTGATGAATCACTTATCAATAAGCTATTGTAACTTTCCCTTGAGTTTCATAAGTTCAATTAGTTCTATTTGATAGGAGAAGTTTCGGGGAGCAAATCAATGGAGAATTCAATCTCCCTATATATAGGTATCCCTGGTAGGTCTATAAGAAAGACATCAGAAAACTCCCTCACAATAAGGCTGTCATCCAACTTCAATACCTCTTTCCTAGTGTCCACCACATGAGCTAGGTAGCCTTGGCATCCTTTCCATAATAGACACTTAGCACAAAAGGCTGATATCACCCTAGGTAAAGCGTGCATCCTAGAGCCCTTAAACCAAAATTCAAGTTCCCCTGAAGGTCAAAACACCACATCTTTTCCAATACAATCTACACTAGCATGATAAGCCGCCAGCCAATCCATTCACAAAATTATATCATAGTCATACATGTCCATCAAAATTAAGACTGCAAACATTTCCTAATCCTCAATTTGAATGACACAAGACTTAAGCATTGAATTACACAAAAAAGAATCACCATAGGTGTGACCACAGAAAAGTCATAATCCATAAGTCCAGGTTTCTTATCACCTAACTTAACATATCGATAGGAGATTGCAGAGTGGGTAGATCTAGAATCAAATAGATTTTTAGCAAAGATTAAGAATAATGGGAGGATACTTGTAACCACAGTATCTGAAGTTTGAATGTCTTGTGGTGCGAGTGCAAACACTCTCCCTTGTGTTTTCCTCCTCTGGTCATTCTTTTCAGGTTGCGCCATTCAGTTTTGTTGAGGAAATGTACAGGTTCAAGCTAAGTGTCCTATCTTCCCACAATTATAGAAAGCCTTTTCTTCAAAGAACACATGGCTTATCTCCATGAAACCTTCCACATGTAAGGCAAGCATTCAAACTTCTACCTTGAGCATTCTAGGGTGGATTCTTACTTTTTGGCCTATTTGATTAAGAATTACTCCTAAACCTCCCAAGAGATCCTTTCTTGTTCCAATGACCTTGAGCATTGCCTTGTCGAAGGTCTAACTATCCAGTGTTTCTAGGTGGGTTCTAATTCCTAACATTGTTCTCGAAATCTTCCTCTAGTCTCATAGCTCTCTTAACTGACTTTGCATAATTATCAACCCTTAATGCAATCAGATGGTGTCAAAGTCTCTCATTCAATCCCTTTTTAAATCCACTTGCTTTCTTCGTCTTAGTAAGGATTAAGTGGGGTCCAAAGTGAGATAATCTATGAATTTAGCTGCATACTGCTTAATAGTCATACTTCCTTGCACCAAATCAGCAAATTCCCTCTCTTTTCATTCTTGAATCACCTTAAAGAAGTAGTTATCATAGAAAACGCCTTTAAATTTCTCCCAAGTGATGGGGTTTCGCTTAGTGTCTATTCCCTCCAAAATGGCTTTAGTGGATTTCCACCAATGCTCAGCTTCTACAATTAACTTAAAAGTTGCAATCCGTACCTTTTGAGAATCAGTTCAATCCAAAGCTTCTAACAATTTCTCCATCTGCAAGAACCAATTCTCAGCTTCTGTAGGATTTGGCTTCCCATTAAAAGAAGGGGGATTCTACTTCATAAAAGTCTCAAAAGACCAACCAGCCCTTGCCTCCACTCCACTTGCACCTCTACTAGTAGCATGGTTCAGCTTGTCCAAAGTTGGGCAGCAACTTCATCCAAAGGATCAAGGCGTGTCACCCTAGGAAGTTCATCATCTCTCACGTTTTGAGTGACATCAGCCTTAGTATCAACCCTTGCTTTGGTTGACCTTTGCAAATTAACAATAGGTTCCTCCCTAGTGGAATTAGCTACTCTCTTCTTTTTGGGTGGCATGGTACCTAGTTAACCAAAAAAAAAAAAAAAAAAGAAATATAGATGGTGCAACAATTATTACTACTAAACATAAGAAGTAACATTGCCAAAATTATTTAAAATTTCTCATCAAACATAACCTAAGTACCAAATCCTTTGACAAAAATCAACATCATAACCTAGTTTCAATTGTCTATGGAATCATATCCTAAGCTTTAATACCACAATTGTAACCCCAAAATCATAAATAATAAAAGTCTATTCAATCTAAATAATCCATACAAATATCAAATAAATACAACTAGCAACCTAACATCTCATCACAATTGACAGAGCTCTAATCCCACCAAAGATAAAATATCTTTAAAATAATTCTCCAGTACAATATTTAATACCATAAAAATATTAATAAAATCCTCAATTATACAATATAGTTTGTAATTGTTGTCTTCCAAGAATCTTTACACCAATGATCCCTCTAATGTATATGTAGAGGGGAATAAGAAGGGAGGGGGGGGAGGGGGATAACTCAATAAGTGGAATTCACTAATATTGAGGTGTGGGAACAAACCTTTTAAAAAAATAATCCATATAACAAAGTTATAACTTGCAAGCCATCTATTTTTTTAACATCATTTATTTCATATAAAATATCATTATATTGTGAGCCATCATGATATACAAACATTATCATATAAACAAATTCCTAGGCTTTTCTTGTGGTCAACGTTTACGTCCCCTTGGCAGGGTTGTGTTGTCTCATTTTAGGACTGGAACCCCATTTTCATCCCTTTTCTTAAAGGTGGCTCCTTCGGAAGCTAAAGGTGCACTCCCTTGCTAAGGAGCTCTCTTTTCTGATCCTCAATGGTATACTTCCTTGCTAAGGAGCTACCAAATGTGCTTTGTCCCCTTTTATAGGACTGTCCCTTACTAAGGACTAGCTACAATATGATTGTCCCTTACTAAGGACTAAATATAACACCGAGCTTTTAATCACAACTTGCCATAGGATTCAAAACAAATTTCAAGATGCCCACAACAAATAATATAGTCATAGTTCTCAAATTTACAAAGATTTATCCGCACATACAAATTTAAATAAGTTTAGGTTGTCCCACAAGTTTTTCATATAACAAATAGTCAACGTTTCCATACAATGTGCACATCAAACATTTATATAATATCAATAAATTCATAGAATATAAACATATTTCTTTGACAAAAGATTAGTTTCACAATCAAAACTATTTTGGGGAAAATATCCAAATTAGTAAATACCACTTACCTCTTATTTGCAAAAAAAAAAAAATTAAAATTAAAAAAAAAAAAATCAACCACCCTTGAGTCTCAATAAATTAGTAGAGTTAGAACCTAGCAACACCAAAAATAGGTCCATTACTACATGAATTTCCCACTAAAATCTATTTTCATACTTAAATAATATAATCTTGGACAACATTGATATTTCTAAAATTTTCCATTTATTATGTGTCTAGCCATCACATAATCTACTATTCCGTAGACGCCACATGTTATATTCATATCTGATCAATCCTTTTTTTTTTTTTTTTTTTTTTGAAAAGTAGAAAATTAATATATTTCAGAAATTGTATTAGCCCTGTCACCGTGAAAATATCCTAAGAAGAGGAAACACAAAGCTAGAGGCAGAATTACAAGTAACATGAAACTTCAATATAGTGGAATGATGGATATCTAATCAATCTAATAGTAGAAGCTATATATTATATCTTAATTTATCAACCCAATGGCCCATTATTCTTTTGATGCCGCAAAACATAAAGATATACTTAGGCAAGTATTTGGACAAGGACAAGGGTGTAGATGCATGATAGATTAGTGAGGCCATATATGATTATATAATAACCACAAAGCACCCTTTTTTCCATTAACATAATGATAGATTTAGATCCATCACAGCAACATAATAGATGCACAAACCCATGTCTTCCTATAAGCGTGGGAACAATTGCTAGCCATTAAATATTCCAACTTTCTAAATTTAGAGCAGGAAAAAACAATACATGCAGTTTCCACACAATACTGCATAGAAGAAAATAAAAGACTCAAACGTGTGTTGCAGCTAAACAAAAGGAAACCTCTCATATATATTTGATTTAAATATCTTAGGCCCAAATCAATTAAATCCATTTAATTGTGGGCCCCCTTTTTAATTTATGTATAAGAATTAAATTAGTAACAAAATTATGGGGTGTTATAGTACTTGCTCTACAAGTGTAGTTGAAAGCCTGAAGAGACAAACTATTTTGTAGGTTAATAAACTTTACATCCACACACACACACAAACACAACATAATCACGCAAACATGCAAGCAAACAAGAAAACATGGGGCGTGGGTGCAGAATCCAATCGCTGGATTCTATGAATCCCTATTCTCCTAAGTTCATTATCATAAACCCTGGGTAAAGAGAAAACAAACAAAAGTGCTACTATCCCAAGCCAAAATCAAGAAACACATCACATCATCATATCATGAAAGAGTCCTCACATGCCTGGGTTCACTATATTGAACCTGGGTGTAAAATGGAAACACAATAGAAATGACAAATATCCTAAACCAAAAGAAACTCATCATATCAACACATCATGTTATCATCACATCAACAACATATCATATTCACAACAATAATGGCTACTATCCTAAGCCAAAATCACACAATACACATCATGTTATCATCACATTAACACAACATCATAAACATAAGCAAATTAACACATCCTTCATAAAGATAATCATCATTCAAGACACACATCATTATTTCAAAATAAAATTTGTTATTTGAGAAAATCAGTATCATTTAAGAAATTCATCATTCAAATTCATCCATTCTTTTTTTAAAAATTTCTTTTCTTTTCTGAAATCTCTCTTGGATTTTTGACATTTTCTTTTCTTTTCTTTTGAAATTCTTCTTGGATATTTTTTTAAATTTTGATTTTCTTCTTTAGCGTCATTTCTCTTGAATTATTGAATTCCTCTATTGAACTATGAAACTTTCTTGAATATTTTAGATTTCTCATAATGATTAGGTCACATCAACACAACGAATCACATCAGGTTTGTTCCAAACATATCAGGATAGAACCAAGTACAACGAATCGCATCAGATTTGGTCCAAATACATCAAGACAGAACCAATCATAACGAATCAAATTAGGTTAGATCCAAACTCATCAGGACTAAATCATAAGCACAACATGTCACATCATTCCTCACAATCTTCTCTTCCCTTTTTTTCCCATCATTTTCTTTTCTTTTCTTCTCCTCATTTTTCTTATATTCCTTTTTTTTTCTTTTTTCTTTTTGCATCTTCTCATTTTCTTTTTTTCTTTTCATCTTCCCATTCATGTGTTCTCTCTCTCTTATCATTTTCTTCTTTCTCTCCTCTTTTTTTCCTCTTCCATATTCTTTTTTTTTTTAATTCTCTCTCATCTCATCACCATCTTTATCCTTTATTTTTAATCTCACATTTTCCAATTCCTTATTTTCTTTTTGAATGTTAATCTTTCATTTATTCTTTTCTTTCTTTTCATGACCCCACTTTTTTTCCCCTTTTTTGGACTTCTAAAAATTGCATTTTTTATTTATTTAGAACATTAACAAGCAAGAGTTGATTAGGCCATGGAATCATTGCCTTTTTTTATGAAGGCACATATTTATCCAAACAAATCATTCATCATTTTTTATCAATTTTTTTATTATGCAACCTTTGGATGATCACCAATTCCTTAAAATTCCTAATGCCTTTAGACGAAGATCAAAGTTATTTAGAAGGGACTCTAGACCAATGAGGTTTCAAACATGAGATGGGTTTTGACACAAAATAATATTTATGAGCACAACAAGTTGGAAGAGACTCTTAGACCAATGAAGTTTCAAACATAACAAGAGTTTGGAGATAGTAGAGCACAAGAATTTAGAGATAGTGGTCCCATGCCCCTTGTTTAAAAAGAGAACCCTTTCACTTATAAATCATCCTCACATCCCTCTGTCGCTCATTCATAAAAATTTCCCCTAGTACAGGGTACATCTTTCCAAATATTAGCTTATGCCCATAGTATTAAGGGTAACCCTTTGAATTTATCATCTCTTAAGAACATGCCCCTAGTGTAGGGGGTAATCCCTTGGTATGGGTATGAAGAAGGAATTAATCTAGGCTCAGTGGGGTTAGCAAAGGGAAATATATTTCTCTATTGTTAAAAAGGGTAGTAGAAAGATGGCCTCTCATCCCTTCAATCTTGATTTCTTAGCCTTTCCAAATCTAAGTTAGCCTTTTCATCTCTTTAAGTTCTCATCCCATGTAAAAGGAAAAGTCATTCATTCAATTGCTTTTTACTATCTTTAAACTCACTCATATTTTGTGCTTCAAGGAATTTCTCATCACCTATCCTTTGCATTCTTGTGTACTCTCTCACTTGATTGAATTCTCTTCTCTTCTTTTTTCTATTCCTATTTCTCTCTATCTCTCTCACACTCTTTCTCACTTTCATGCTTGCTCTTTATGATCAAATGAACTAGAACAACCATATATTTACTTTCTTTATTTGGATTAACCAATGTTTTTGTTTAAGAATTTATTCATTTCAAAGCTAGTAAAAAGAGAGGTCACATGATACATGTCATATTTGAAAGGCCAATCTTTATTGTAAATGAAACAACATTGATTTGAAAATTCAATGGAACATGACTCAACATGACAAAAAAAGATTCAAGAAGACATCTTAAAGAAAGACTCAACAACACAACAAAGGGAAAGGCTAAACAAACTTGATAAGTTGAAGACACAACAATTAAAAAAGTCAACAAAATTACAAAGGCTCATCCTCTAGCAAAGGTGTTCACATGGATCAAATCTCATAAGCACATCCCTTTCATTCATTCTTGCTTGTCTCTTAGTTGCCCATTTCTTGAGGTTATGGCTTAACGATCACACCTTGATCTATCAAATCTTGAACTTCATGCTTCAACCTTAGGAAATTATTTTTCTTGTGTCCTATCCTTTGGTAGAAGGCACTGTAGTCATTTCTATTCCAATTTGGTGTGATTGGATTTGGAAAAGGAGTAAGCTTAAGTGGCTTAAGGTGTGCTCCCCATTAGTCAAGACTACTAGGACTTCTTTTAAAGGTATTTTAAGATTCACATTGTTGAGGGTGCTACCAAACTTGGCTTCATTTAGGAGTAATTGTCCAATATTAATGGCATCTTCAATTCTTGTACCACAATCACATAACTCCCCAAAGGAATTGATAGGCGATGATAGAAGCCTATTATTGTATGTTGGAAGCAAGTTCTTAATGATCATGTTAATCTGATCCTTTTCATTAGGCCTATTAACCATCCTTGCAACTTTGTCTTCCACCTCATCATATACTTAAAAATGTCTCATTGGACCCTTGCATAGTGGTTTTTGTATCTCTCAAAGTCACATCAATCATAGTACTGTAAATAATTTTTTTCACAAATAGATCTACCCACTCACTCCAGACAGTAGTCTTTCTTAGGTTTAAGTTGTAGTACCACCTCGAAGCATTTCCTGTGACAAACATAGGGAAGGCACACAAAGCTTGCTTCTCATACAATCCCTTCATTCTAGTTAAGCTCATATATTGTCAAATATGTTTCCATGGATCACCACTTTCAACAAATTTTTTAGCATCGAAAATCTTGAACTTGGGAGGCAATGGCACCAATGGGTTGAACACAATCCACCCATACTATACAAGAAGCCATCCATCCGTTGGACCTTGCAAAAGGATTGTTGCATCTTTTCCATCGTTACCTTCATCATGGTGGTCTCAAAAGCTATCTTGTTTATCTTCCCACTCTAGTCACGATTAACATCATCTTCCCCGTATTCCTTATTTGGTAAGGGCTTCTTCCTTCTTCCAAAAAACTTAAGCAAGTTCCCATTTGTGCTAGCATCTCTTCTTACTTAGCCAACAACTGGGAAATTTTCTCAATTGCATCGTTAGGAGCTCTAGCCATGTTTTCCAATACAATAGTGTCAACTTCCTTTAGGTGACTAGGGGTAGGTGATTGAAACCAAGTAAATTTAGGAAAGTCCATTTGAGTAGGGAGTGTTATTGTGCATGAAACAAATTTGGAGCAAATAAATATGTCATCCCAATTGTAGAAATCGCATTTTGTACCTGTTAATAAATTTTGGTCCCTGACTCCAATGATGAGCTTGACATATGTCAACCAAGGGTAACTAAAGAATTTAATAGTTTGGAAGTAATCACAGCTCAAAAGTGCTTAGAGCGCTTTGAAATTGATGCTGAAAAATGACTTTGCCTCACTGTTTTGGCCATAACTTTTGATCCAAAAATAAATTTTGAGTAAGGTTTATTTTATTGGAAATTAGACATCCTAAGCTTAAATTTTAGTACAAATTTTGTCTAGTTTGGACTTATATTGAGTAAGTTAAGACCATTTGAAGCTGGGCCAACTGAGGAGTCCGATTTTCTTGGTTTTAAAACTTCATGTTAAGAGCCCAAAACATCATGCTTTGTTGGGGGCTGGCCCATAGACCCTTGAGAACATCTAAAGATCATTAAACCCCCCCCCCCCCCCCCCAAAACCCTAATTTTAACTTGTAAATACCCATCTTATGTCTCCAATCAAAACCCTAGCTAAAGAGAGTTATTTTTTAGCCTTCGTCTTTCTGATACCCTAATTCTCTTTTCTAAAACTCAAACACAGCCCCTTAGCATTATTTTCACAAATTAAAATCTCTCTTTAATTAGTTTTAAGTCAGAAACTATTTTCCAAAATTAATTTCTCAAAACCTTTTTCAAATCTCTTGTTCTTGAGTTGTGATTACTAACTATTGTTGTGTTCTTTTGATTATTCTTGTCCTCAATCTAATATTTGTGTTATAGGCACTGAAGGGTTGGTTAAACAACTTCAAATATGTGTTTCTAAAGTAAGGTGAGCTTCTTTTCCATGGTTTACCACTTTGTTTAACATGATTCACATGATTTTCTTGATATAGTTTCTTCATTTGTTATATTTGATTTGTTTGATGTTTTTTATTATGTTTGACATTTTTTAATATGATTTTAGGTGGTTTATAACCTGTCCTTTTTGTTCTTTTGTTCTTATTTCAATTCCTAGGTTGGTTTGATATGATTTAATGTAGTTTGGTTTAATTGTTCATTTTATATCATGTTTTATTGTTTATGTTGATGCTTTATGTTTTTGTTTTAAGTTAGTTTAGTATTTTAGGGTTTCTAACAAGCTTGTTTGATCTCACATGTTATCTATTTGTTTGATTAAATCTCTAAAAATGTAGTTTTTCAAATCTGCATTAAAGGCTGTGTACGCATACTTGAGAAGGCGTATGAATATTTCATGTATGCGCATGCATACTTCATGTATGTGTACGCATACTTATGCCCAGAAATGCAGATTTAGGGTTCTTGCTTTTTTGTGTGTTTTGATTAGTTTTAATCCTCTGTTTAGGTCTTTTTGAGTCTATTTTTCATATATTTAGGTCTAAGGTTAGTAGAATAACATGTTTCACATGCTTGAATTGACAAATTGATGATTAGGGTTTATGCTTTGATGAATCACATGAACGTTCATGAGAATTTATACCTGCATTAATGCATAGGTGCCGAGGTGTTATGGTGCAGCGAGGTAAACAAGGTAAGGCATGCATTCATACATACATGCATTTGATTGGGATACAATATGTGAACTTGGAATATGTTTGTGTTCTTCATGTTCTTGATACTCTCCAATAATTCTTTGATTCTGCCATGTTTGTTTTGCTGCCTTGGATAGGTTTGATATGAGTTGCCATGATAGATATATGTTAGGTTTTTGGGATGATTAATGCCATGTTGATTGCTAGATATATGCAAGTGTGAGTGTAAGTATAGATAACAATATTGAACAAGCCTTTAATAAGATTAAGACATAAGACACAATGACTAGAGGCCGACCCATGGGTACCTTCCCATCCCCATACCTAAACTCCGAACCCATATTCTGGTAGTAAGATTAGTCCTTCCACATAAGGGTGCTATATATAGGGTTCCTAAACCTAATCTAGGTGGTGACTCCATTTTTCTCCGCCCTGGTCCACTTGGTCGAGACATAATCCCCTTTTCCTTTAAGGAGGAAACCGATGTGCCCACACCAATATCTTTTAACTTTTTAGACCTAAAGTCATACAACTCTTCTTGTTTATATTAACTTGTGGAGTACATGTATGCCTTATTTGTATTCTAAATCTTGTATCAACTTGTGGACTATATGTAGAGGTTGTATCTTACCCCTCTCTCACTTTTTACGATGAAGAACTCCCACTAGAGGGAATCACTCATACCCTTGCAAATCACTATTGAGTGCATGGGTGCTTAAATCCCAATGGCACTCATTGACAATGGTTCCACATTGAATGTATGCCTGTTTATGACTGCTCTCAAATTTGGCCTAGACATAGATACTATTATCGCTTTTCCTTTGACTATCAAAGTATATGATAATACTTCAAGTAAGGTAGTGGGGACTTTCAAGGCCGCATGAAAGATTGGCCTGTTGGATCCTACTGTGTAGTTTCATGTGATGGATATCACTCCAAGCTACTGTTGGATAACATAGTTTTGCATCTCATACTAAACAAGTAGCGGAAAATAGTGAATCTACTTCATTCATGTGCGATAACAGGAGATATCTAAATTTTAGAAACAAAGAATAGAAAAGTGTACCTTGATGTAGTGAAATTCAAAAAAAAAAAAGATTGAACTTGGGAAGACCTTCAATCTTCACCTCAATTCCACATATGCCTAAGGTTTGTGGTCTCTCAATTAGTTCTGTATGTACTTTTATGTTTCCAAGAAAATATTCTTTTTCAAAAACAATTTTCTTTTGTTTTACTCATATGTACTGATAATTGCCTAGGTAGTTTTTTTATTTAATAACTCTTATTAAATAATTAACTAATTATCTAATTGGGTTAGCCTTCTAGGACAACTCAATTGGGCAATTATATGTGTCTTGGGATAGGACCAATGGGACAAATAAAGCTCTAGCTCCAATGGGCTTTGGGCTTATCTATCAGCTCCTGACAAGCCTAAAGTTACCATTAATTATATCTAATACCACTATAAAAATATAATTACACTCTAGGCTTTATTAATAAAATTATTCCAAGACTTTATTATCTAAATAATTGACCCCTTCATGAAAAATATTCATAGTAATACAAATTCATAATATATAACTTTCACTTTGAAAATTACTACATCTTGATCCTTGGGTTCCCCTTTTAATCCTTCAAGTTCTTCATATATTTATGAAATCAAATTTAATAAAATATAAACTTTAGTAACTCTTTACTAAAGTAGTTAAACCTAACATTCTGAAAACCAAACCCATCAAACTTTTCTCAGTGGAATATTTTATATCTCTAGAAAGAGACTATGATTTCCATTTTGAGAATATGTGTTCCTTCAACATTACATGTGGTTGCCCAACATACTAATGCATTGACCATTAGATTAGATCCCAGTCCTGATATTTCAAAGAAACCTACATTTCATGATCAGGTTCACAATCCTCTTAGGATTGAGAGTTTACGTAAATGAAACTTGTGAGATTTATTATTTAGTTGATAGTGGTTAATAGAATAATTTTTCTCACAACTGTCTAGTTCAATATGTCTTACACACTTAAGACACATCAACATATCAACTAGAAGTCTCCACTTCCATGATCAAAACAAACCATCTTAGTTGACACATTATAGTATTCACAAATAAAATACCCAATTTCATCACCAACTACAAACTAAGGTTTTGAGTTTCCAAAGAACTTGTGATTTATATCTTCTATGACTAAATCACATCAATCATATATAATGCGTCTTTAGGACTATATGATAATGTCCTAATATTCATGTTACCATTATTTTAGATAATAAAACAACTTTATTATTTATAACATAATGTAATACATAGCATCATACAATAGGATTTAGGGCACTAATCCTAACAACTACAATCTTCTTCCAAGGAAGGCGAGCTGATTATGAATTGAAGAATGAAAAGTATACCTCATATTTATGTCTTTTCTGTAAGAATAAGGTGACTTTGATGATGAAGAAGATGGAATACATTTCTGGTATACGTCGTGGAAAGGAAGGAAAAGGGATAGCTGAATTTCCCAACTTTAAGAAACTGAGTAGAGAAGGTTTAGGATTCCTTGAAGGTTACAATAGAATTATGAAAAACCTAGGTACCTTCAATGGGAACTTTTTGAGGGAAGAAGGAGGTTTCCCTTTTTGTGGCTTTGCTATGCCTTGGATGGGTAATGATGGGAAGATGTGCCTTGGTTGGGAGATTTTCATTGGAGAGAAGCTCACTTTCAAGGATAATCCCGTGCAAGTGATTGAGGAGGTTCAAGAGGAGGCTAACTGGATAGACTACATGGAAACTGAAGCAATGGAGACAATGTTGATACCCAAGATTAAGGGGGAAGTGCTAGCCATCTTCTGGGAGGAGCCAATTGATCCATCTACATTCATCATGCCTATTAATAGGCATTCTAGCATTTGGACTTGGGTCAGTTTTTCTAAAGTCATTGGGAAAATGTCCTGTAACGAAAGTTATCATATACTTTTCAACATTTTTAATAAGAAGAATTATGATTTGGCTTATTTTAATGTGTCTAACAATATTGAAATTCTACACTTAAATGATTCTGGTGAATTTGAAAATGAAATGAATAAACAATTGGACCAAAAAATTGAACCTATCAAACCAACACTTGAAACTCTTAATTTCTGTAATTATGAGAATTCATACTTAATTAAAATTGGTGTAACTAAATACACAAGAAAAGCAAGATCTTAAAGAACTTTTGATAGAATATCAAAAGGTGTTCGCATGGTCCTATGAAGATATATCTGGCATAGATCCCAAGATAGCACAACATCGCATTGACACTTACTCTCATATAGTGCCTGTAAAGCAAAAGCTAAGGCGCATGAGAATTGAATGGCTCCTTAAGATAAAAAAAGAGGTAACCAAGCAATTAAAAGTAGGGTTCAACAAACCTTACACCAAGAGGGATAGGAGAGTTAGAATGTGTGTGGATAACACTACCGTTAGTGCTTTAATGTTCTTTATGGATGGTTTCTCTGGATATAACCAATCAAGATAGCTCTTGAAGATATGGCCAAAACCACCTTCACTAATGAATGAAGAATTCATTGATAGACGGTAATGCCATTTGGATTGAACAATGCAGGAGATACCTAATTGGCCACAATTTTGTTGCATGACATGATGTATAATGAGGTAGAGGTATACACAGATGATATGATAGTGAAAACAAAAGATAGAGAAGGTGACACAGGAAACTTGAAAAGTTCTTCGAGAGGATCAAGGTTTACAAGCTCAGATTGAACCCTTAAGAGTGCACCTTTGGAGTGACCACAGGAAAATTACTAGGATTCTTGGTGAGCGATAGAGGTATAGAAGTTGACTCATCTAAGATCAAAGACATTTTGGATATACCTCCACCCAATAATGAGAAAGAGTTAAGGATAATCCTAGGTAGATTATACTACATCTGTTAATTCATTGCTAACTCACTTCCACATGTGAACCTATCTTCAAGCTCTTAACAAAGAATGAACCTCAAACATAGAATTAGGAGTGTTAGAAAGCCTTTGAGACCATCAAGGATTATCTTCTCAACCCACCTGTCCTAGTACCTCCAGAACTTGGGAAGCCTTTGCTTCTTTATCTTTCCAACATAGAAGATGTCGTGAAAAGTATGTTGGCCCAAGAAGGTAGAGGCAAGGATGAAAGAGCTTTATACTACTTAAGAAAAAGATTACATGACAATGAGACCAGATACATAGACATAGAGAAATCTTGCTTCGCTCTTGGGTGGGTCGTACAAAAACTAAGAACGTCATCCCCCCTTTCAAATATGGGTTGTTGCTATAATGGATTGTTATTAGCTGAGTTTGATCTTATTAACTGAGTTTGATTTAAAGTATGTGTCTAGAAAGACTTTCAAAAGAAGTGCCATATTGGATTTTTGTTCCAAGAACCTAGTGGAAAGAAAGGGTAGCAGGGAAGACTTCCCTGATGAGAACATCCTGAATGTAGAATTTGGATTGTGAATATTGTTGATTACCCCTGATGGGTAACACATACAAATGGCAGTCAAGTTGAACTTTGAAGCTACCAATAACATGGTAGAATACGAGGCTTGCATCTCCGAAATGGAAGCTCTTCATGAGCTTGGAGCAAGAAAGGCTAAAGTCTATGGGGATATTACTGATAGCTTAGGCCTAGAAGTTGTGGCAAGTGAAGGAAGAACATCTAGAGATAGACCAACAGTACTTAGATGGATTGACTAAACTTTTGATAATACTGAGTACATCGTCATTCCTAGGGCTTAGAACCAATATGCAAACGCTTTGGCCAACTTATCCTTCATAGTTGAGATACTCGATGGTGTGTGGACACATCCTTTAGTGATTAAGTTGAGGGATCGAATGATACATGAGGAGAAAGAAGATTAAATTGTGATGGCTATGGAAGAGGATGAGACTCCCTAGTATTACAACATCCTAGAATTCTTAGAACTAGGAATCTACCCGGAAAGAGTTGGTAAAAAGGAACGCCGTTTAGTGAAAATGATGGCAATGTAGTATATCCTATGCGGAGATAAACTTAATGAAGGATCCTATGATGGGATAAACCATCGATGCTTGAAGAGAGATTAGGCTAATAAAGTCATGGAAGAAGTTTGATAAGGAATATTCAGTCCTCACATGAAAATTTTAGCCAAGAAGATTTTGAGGATGTGATACTACTAGATTATGATGGAGACTGATTATGTGAGCTTTTGTCAAGAATTTCCACCATTGCCAAACGCATGCCAATTTAAACCATGAACCACCCAGTGAGTTATATAGGATGACCTCTTCATGTCTTTTCTCTGTGAGGGGCCCCGAAGGCCTCTAATGATCATAAGTACATCCTTGTACATCCTTGTCATGTTTTATTATTGCACTAAGTGGGCAGAAGAAGCCACCTCTTGCTCCATCTTGAAAACTAAGCATGTCGTTCACTTCATAGAGAGCAACATTATCTGTCAATTTTGGGTGCCATAAGAGATCATCTCAAATAACGGAAATCATTTTGAAGGAGAGCCTGAAAACTCTTTGAGTTATACAAGATTAAGCAACAAAAGTCTTCACCATATAGACCTCAAACCAATGGAGCCATACAAGCAGCCAATAAAAATGTCAAGAATATTCTACTCAAGATTGTTGAGACATACAAAGATTGAGCAAAAAAGCTCCCATTCACCCTTTGGGGATTCAAAACATCTATTAGAGCATCAACTGGGGCAACCCCTTATTCTTTGGTATATGGATGTAAGGCAATACTTCTCATTGAAATGGAGATATAATCATTGAGAGTGTTAGTGGAAACCAAAAAATTTAGAAGTGACTGGATGAGAAAGAAAGATATGTTCAGTTGGCTTTAATATATGTGAAATTTAGAGGCTAACTTCGTGTTTGTTTTGTGTTTCCACATTGTCAAATTTTCAAATGTACTCAAATTCTTTCCCATCCCATTCTTTTCCTTTCCAGGATTATAAAGAGAAAAGATTGCTCAAAGGAAATAGTCAAAGTTATCATTACATCGTGATCCTATCATCACTAGGTCTCGTGTTAAAGAGATATCTACTAGTGGTTCTTCCCCTATTAAGGAAAACACTTATAAGATCGCTCTTCTAAAAGAGTAAATGGCAGAAATGATGCACATGATGCAACAATTGGTTGTAGGAGGAGGCTGAGATTCATCTGGTCCCACTCCAAAGGGCCATGCGCCCCAGTCTGAAAGTAAGGCCTAGCCACCACCAAAACCAAACCAAGGCCAAACCATACTGCCATTTGTCCCACAAAGGGGTGAACAGGAATTGAATCCTTCTAATGATAAGACCTCAGAATCTGGCTAAAGGTCTGGTTAAAAGTTAAGTGGAGACCCTGACTAAGAAGATATGTATCAAAGAAGGCTTCAGTGCTCAAGGGAGTGTCGATTTGGATAGCCTAACCAATTTCTCTTAGGTCATTATGCCTCCCAAGTTCAAGTTACCTGAGTTTGCAAAGTATGATGGCATTGGAGATCCCTGTGCTTATTTGTGCATGTTCTATAAGAAGATGGCACCCTATGGAGACAATTATCCTTTGCTTTGCCATATTTTCCCTGCTAGCTTGATTGGCCCTATAGCCACATGGCATGTGAAATTGGAAAAGACCTCTAGCTGGAGAGATATGGCCAATATTTTGGAGTGTTACCAATTTAGTATTGAGATAGCTCTCAACCGTACAGTTCTTCAGAGGAAAAAAAAGAAGAGTGGGGCATATTTCTGTGACTATGCCTAGATGTGGTGTGAGTTGGTCGTGCAAGTGCTTCCTCCCATGATGGAAGATGAAATGATCAAGTAGTTCGTCGATAACCTTAAGCCTCCCTACTATAAGAAGATGATTAGTGCCTAAGTCACTCACTTCACAAGCCTGATTCCTATTGGGGAGCGTATTGATGAGGGTACTAGGAGCAAGAAAATAGTCAATCCTGAGGTTCTAAAGGAAATGAAGCCAATGTTCACATGATCGACAAAGCGCCAGAAGGATTAAGGGGTATTACTTCTGCTTATACAGCCCTAGCTGCTCAGCCCTATCAATAACTAAGTCAGCTAGATTAGGCACCTCACCAAGCATTCAATTAAAGGGGAAGGCCCGATCAACCCTGGTATCCCAAGGGGGAGCCATGAAAATTCTCTCCATTACCAATGCCTATGGCAGAGCTTTATGCCTATTTGTTGGAGAAAAAGCTAGTGACTCCACTATTTTCAAAACCTAGAGACGGTCCTCCTCCACCCGATTTTGAATCATCTAAGAAATGTGAGTACCATTTCAGGGCCAAAAAGCATACCTTGGAAGAGTGTGTGCAGTTAAGATAACGAATCCAAGATCTCATCGATAACAAGTTAATACAGTTTGACAACACGGCCAGGTTGAATGTCAACACCAATCCTTTGTCATCTCATCCAGAAGGGAATGTGAATGCTATCTCTACAGTGGAAAAGAGGATTCCAGATTTTTCATCCCCCTCATTCCCTTGGAAAGCCCCAAGCTCCAAGGTCAAAAGCACCCATGATAACGAGAGGGTTGCTCTCCTAACCATGTGAGTCCATCGTACAAAGTGCATAACCATCTTTAAACAAGCAAGTATATATATATATATATATCATGAACAATGCAAGCACACAAAGCAGGAAAGTAAACCAGACATTGCCATACCCAAGGAATGTGACCCAAGCAAGGTACAAGAAAGATAAAACAGACATTGCCTACATCCAAAGGGTATAGCCCAAAAAGGTACAAGAAATATAAATTAGACATTGTCATACCTTAAGAATGCCACCCAAGCAAGATACAAGAAAACAAAGCCATAATCTAGATACATGGTTCTAAAGAAATGCTAAGAGAGAGAAAAATATAAACACACAGGAGAGGTTAATTCTCCCAATCCACTAAACATTACCCTTTTGGGGCTTGCATCTTCTTTCTTGAATATTGCTCTTTTTAGCTTGCATTTTGGAAGTTGCGCCCCCGCTCCAAGCATGTACATGCAACAAGGAAAACACAAAGCCAACAGACAAGCAAAAGAGATAACAAAGAAATAAAGGAAGCACACAAAGGGGCAAACAAGCATATTATCAAACATACAAGCAAGAAAAGGTGTCCTAGAAGGACAAGTGTAGGTTTGGATTGGTTTCCGTATGATAGCCAGAAGGCCCATGAGAGGAATAAGAAGTAAAGATAAAGTAAATAAGTTGAGAAAGCCCAAGGAAAGAGATAGCAAGCCCAATGGGCCAACATGGCAAGAATGACAGCTAATAGGCCCATGGGAGGAATAAGAGATAAAGATAAAGTAAAAGGGCCAAGGAAGCCCAGGGAAGGACGTAGCAAGCCCAATAGGCCAACACGGCAGGAATGACAGCCAAAAGGCCCATGGGAGGAATAAGAAGTAAAGATAAAGTAAAATGGCCGAGAAAGCTCAAGGAAAGAGGTAGAAAGCCCAATGGGCCAACATGGCAAGAATGACAGCTAATAGGCCTATGGGAGGAATAAGAGATAAAGATAAAGTAAATGGACTGAGGAAGCCCAAGGAAAGAGGTAACAAACCTAATGGGCCAACTTAGCGGGAATGACAGCCAGCGGGCCCATGGGAGGAATAAGAGATAAAGATAAAGTAAATGGACCGAGGAAACTCAAGGAAAGGGGTAGCAAGCCAGTGGACCTACATAGCTAGCAGGCCCATGGGAAGAAAAAGGAATGGTAGAAGTGAAAACCCAATGGGCTATACGGGCAGATACCTTTGTAAAGACGATATCCAGTCCGTGGAGGAACGAAAGAAGGTAGTGTAGGCCCAAAAGACCATACACTCCTCATGCCACAGGAGACAAACATGACCTAATACACGTAGTGGAAGAATGCAACGTAGGAGCAGCAGAAATGGCATTAAATCAAAAAGAGACAAATGCACATGGTGTTGGCACATGCATAAGGCCAAGACACCATCTACTTGTATTCAGCCAATATATGGGAGGTGCGACCTCAGTCAAGGGATACAGGAGGTGTGATTTGACGATAGGGAGAAAAGAGATCTATTTTGGGTCCCTATTAAGGCTACTTTCGGAAAAATTATTTGCTGGGATGGCATTTCTCCCAAAAAAGGTAAATATAGGCTGGGACCACTTGATGCATGCCATCAGAGTAGGTGTAGAAAGCCCTCAACCCTTATCCATTTAGGGGTAGGCAAGGCAGTGAGCGGGAGCGAAACAAAACAAGAGATTTTGTCTAGTAATGGAAAGTGGTGTGGCAAGCACACTCTGAGCAGAGGTAGGGGCCGAGCAACCAATAGGTTAGTGGGAAATCCTAAAGCGATGCCCATAAGAAATCAAAAATGGTTGGTACATTCTTAAGGACAAAAGGGAGAAATCCCATAAATTCAAGCAGTATAAAAGGAAGAGAGGTAGCCATGAATAGAGGGACAGAAGGAAAGGAGGGAGAGATACATATAGAAAGAGAGAAAGAAAAACATAGAGAGAGTAAAAGAGAAAAGAAACCTAATATATTTGTTGTATTAGATGTTCTGCTATAACTTTATTTATTTTATTTATGGTGTTAGTTACTTGCTATGACTTTATATTGGTGTGTTATTATTGTTAGGGTTTATGCCCTAAAATCCAATTTACTGGCATGACATAAATAATTAAATTTTTTAATTATATGAGACTATTTATTAATGAACTAATGGGACATTATATTAGTCCATGAGATGCATGGTATGTGATTTATGTAAAAAGTCACAGAAGATATAAATCACAAGTTCTTTGTAAACTCAGAATTTTAGTTCGTACTCGGTAAGGAAATTGGGTGTTTCATCTATGAAGACTATAACATATCAACTATGATGATTTGTTTTGATCATGGAAATGGAGATTTCTAGCTGGTATGTTGATATGTTTTAAGAGTTAAGACATATTGAACTAGACCACTGTGAAATTTACTATTCTCCTAACGACGATCAAATGAATAATAAATTTCACGACTTCTATTTACATCAACTCTAAATACTGAGAGAATAATGGACCTGATCATGAGATGTAGGTTGCTTTGATATATCAGGAGTGAGATCTATAAGTAATGATAAAAACCTCAGTCTGTTGGGCAGCTACATTTAGTGTTGATGGAACATATATTCTTAAGATGGAATTCATAGTCTCTTAATGGAGATACAAAATATTCCCTTGAAATAAGTTTAATGGGTTTGGTTATTCAGAGAGTTGGGCCCAACCACTTTGGTAAGGAATTACTAAAGTATATATTTATGGAATTGGATTTCATAAATATATGATGAATAATTTAAAGGATTAAACTAGGTACTCAAGGATTAAGATGTAGTAATCTTCAAAGTGGCAGTCTACATTCATGACTTTGTATTACTACGAATATTTTATGAAGGGGTTGCATGTACAATAAAGTCTTGGGATATAATTTATAGATAAGGCCTAGAGTGAAACTATATTTATATAGTGGTATTAAATATAGTTAATGGCAACTTTGGACTTGTCAGGAGTTGACAGAAAAGCCCAAGGCTCATTGGAGCTAGTGTCTTATTGGTCCCTTTTGGTCCCACTCCAAGCCACACACTAAAGCCCAATTCGAAAGGCCCAATAGGCCAGCCCAATTTGATAATCATTTAGTTATAAAGGGAGAAACATACAGAATTTTATTTTTACGAAAAATAGATACATCATTGTGAAATGGTGTGAATGTGTGAGTGAAGCCACTCAATTATTCTCCCTTGGAAACTGGTTGAGAGACCACACTTCTTAGGCGTAAAGTGGAATTGGAGTGAAGATTAAAAGTGTTCCCAAGAACTTATAATCTTTTGTTTTGAATTTCACTACACCAAGGTATGCTATCTTGTTCTTAAATTCTAAAATTTACATAGTGCATGTTATCAATCATGAATGAAATAGATCTATGTTTGTTGCTTCCGCTGTGTGTTTTGTATGAGACCAGATTTACCAACTGTTAGTATCAGAGCTAGGTTTCCATCTCGTGATTGTATAGCATGTGATTGGATTTTAGAATAAAAGACTAATGATTTCTTAATGAGACCAGGTTCACACCAAGGATGCATATTCTCTTGGTTTGTTCGAAGTGGCCTATGATTATAAAGTAATGGTGCCGTGTCTTTATATGTAATTGTCTGTTTCGAAGTTTATTCCTTGGCCATAAACTTCTAGAAGATTTGTTGTTTGGATATAGTTATTCAAATAACCGTCATGATAAAAGTATAATACTTAATGGTATGGATTGAAAGGCACTGATTCGGGATTGAAAGGCACTGTATCATGGCCCACGGTTGATTGATATATGGGTTTATATGCAAATTCTTTGTGGCCAAGGATATATATATGTAGTTGTTGAATGTAACAGTTATGTAACGGTCATGTGTGTGCACTTTGTTTTGCACTGATTGCATGAGTTTATTATAAAGCTTTTGTTTTTGCATGATTTCGTGGACCCATGTGGCAAATTCCATCTGCCATTATCATGCTTTCATTTATATATTTGTTAAAGCTTTATAATTTATATTGCCAATTGCTTTTGATTTTTGCTAGACGTACATGTATGAATGAATAGTTTTCATTCTTGAATGATGAACATGTAGATGTTAGTCTAGTGATATATATTTATGATCAAACAATATATTAATGCTAGAATAAAGTATTTTGGTTTCCTGTTAAAATACTTTAATGAAATTTATTCCAAATGAGATTAGGGTTATGTTTTCCAGGTTTCTAGCATTATTATGGTTCTTGATCTTGATATTGAAAATCTTAATGTTTGATCTGTAAATCTTCGTTGATAAAATCAAAAGGTGTTTTTGATGTAAGAAAGCAATGAAGATGTCAAAAAAGATTCTTAGAAAATTTTGAAAAATTCAGTTATACGAGTTTCAATCGATCGAGAATTCTTTTCGACCAATCGAATATACCTTTCGATTGATTAAACATGATTCGAGAATCAATCGAACCAGGCAGAAGCTAAGTGATGAATTTCTTCATTTTTCGATCGATCAAGTAAAAGGTTCGACTGATCGAAGGCACTGAATTTTGAATTTTCACTTGTTTTTTACTAAGTGTTAAAAATTTGATTAAAAGCAAAGCTATGTGATTAATTCTGTAGTCCTTACAAGTTAAGGACATTTATTAATCATTATCTAACTAAAAGACCTAATGAGATCAAAGATGTTAGTTAAATAGAATTCCTAGTCCTAAATTGTTTTATGATTAAAAGTCCTTAATTTATTTTAATTAGAGGTTTTTAATGAGATTAAAATTCTAATTAAAGCTATATAATTTCTAATGAGATTAGAAAACTTTATCTAGCAAATTAAGGATAGAGTTCTACATAACTAATTTTTGATTAATTAGTGTTTAAGGAATCCTAAATAGTTTAGGACTTCCATTTTGGTTAGTGATTCTAATAAGATTAGAGTCTTCATCAAGTGCAAGGTTATTAGTTGTGATGGGATCACAATTATTTAAAGAAAAACCCAAATAATGAGTGGGAGAGCTGAAATAACCCTTTTGTTAAGTTTATTGTAATGTGAATAGATACCTTGTCTTGACTTCGAGTCTTGCATTCCATGCAGAGGGTATTTATTTCACGGATTACAAGGTTAAACTTCTTTGTGATTACACGAATGTTCGTTACACTATAGTGACGTGACTTAGTAAGATCACATCAAATTTAAACAATTAAATACATTTGATGTGTAGGGTTAAAATTGTGATTAGATCACAATGATTACAGGACAATACACTTGTTTTAATGGGAGAGAGATTCAAGGGTTGATTCCCACGGCCTCCATTGCCAGTTTATAGTAGTGTGATTAGGCACCTTGCCTTGGCATATATGCCTTGCTCCCTTCGAAGGGTGTTTAATTCATGGTACTACAGGTTAAACTTCTTAATGACAGATGAAGTGTGTTTTTACATTGAGAACGACCACACTTTCGTGGAGTTACTTGGTGACTCACATAGATTCTAGACAATGGTGTACACTAGACAAAGTTTAATGTTAACCTCCCTACGGAGCTATGTCATTATTACTTAGAGGCTAAAGGAAAAGCAGAAAATTATTTTTGTTTGGTAAGAGTTACCATGATAACATTAATAATGAGAATAATTCTCTGATCATAGTGATTGGTATGACCTCGCTTCCGAGGAATATTAATTGCAGGATTAGGTTGTCGTTGCACCTAGTATAGTATGGTTTTCGGGTGTCATATTATATGGTTTTGGATGCAAAATATAATGTCCTGGTATTTAAGTTCATAGTCTTAAAATAAAGTTGTCATAAATTTTTGTTCTCTAACTACTATTTTAATAGAATCACATTAGTTAAGAAATAATTTTGGACATGATGTTTAAAGGAGCTGAAGTACATATTTATGTTCTGATTCAGCATTGTCATAATTTCCTATACATGATGCATTGATGGAAGATAGCTTATGATATGATCATAGTCTCCATTGAAATGCTAATAAGCTACATTGGCTTCTATCTCAATTGTGCTACAGCATGAGATGCAAGAGTTAGTACTAGACTTAGACTTTATGTTAAGTCTAAATGAGATGTTTTGGTATGAAATATCATGCTATTAGACGATATTCGATATAAATTATATTGAGAGCTAAGAAAAGCTTAAGGAGTTCCAATTCTATGTCATTTTATGAAAATCTTTTTATTTTAAAATGAATTGGAATTCTTGGATGAAGAGATTAAATGTTAATCTCATATGGATATGATCCACAAGTCGTTGTTAGAATTATTTGATCAATTCAAATTGTTTTGAAAATAAATTCTTTTATATTAGCTGAATTGATGAGTGAGTTCTACACAACGGAAGTCATCCTAAAAGCTAAGGGTAGGATCAATATGATTTAATTCGAATTCTTAGCCTAAATCGAGAGGTAAGGGTGGTAAGAAGAAAAATTATATAATACCAAATAGTTGGGCAACCAAGTTGCCAAAAGGAAATTAGACTCAAAACTATGACCAAAGGAAAGTGTTTCTGGTTTGGTTAAACTAAGCTTTGTCCATGATTGTTTTCTAGATGGAGATTTGCATGTTTTACTTTTAAAGAGAAAGTTTCTTTCCTTTGGTATTGTATGTTTTGGCACTTATGTCTAGATCTTATTAATCTAAGTGATATTCAAGATTGGTGAAAGATGGGCTTTTAGAACCATTATTTTGTTATAATCGCAATCTATGAATTCTATTTAGAGGATAATATGATCTAGGACTCCTTTATTGTAAAGGAATATAGTATTAAGTCAGTGCATACATGAAGGAGGAATAAGACTCTTTTAGAAATAGTAAAATACATGATAAGTATTTCCATTTGCTTATTTCTTTTGGAGATATACTCTAATAATTACTATACATTTTCTAAAATTGATTTCAAAAGTTTGTTCCTATGACATTTGTCAAATTGTGGATTGGGTGAAAACCTAGTATATGATACTTCCACTTTTGGAGATGTCCAACACTTGTGCTAGACAAGAAGTCTGACAAATTGAAATCAAAAGGTAGAAAAATGTGTGTTTATGATGGGTATCCAAAAGGAATTGCATAAGATTATTTCGGTAGTCATAAAGAAGACAAGATGTTTGTAAAGTACAATTACAAAGTTCTTGATGATGACTATGTGAATAATCTTAAAGAATTGTTCTAGAAGAAAATGTCAGAATTTTTTGTAAGACAACTATAAAATACATTTAGAAAAGAGATGGTTGTATTAGATACACCACAAGGTATTATTCTATATATATATAGCTAGTACACCGGTACAATATCGTAGTGGGAAGATTGTAAATTCATACTTTTGGGATAAACTTTTGAAGTCATTCCACAAGGATATGAATTTGATCCTCGGTCCTACGTAGAGGCAATAGATAATATGAATATGAATTATTGGATCAAAGTTATGTGAATAGAATTAGATTCTATTTAAAGTCTAGAACTTGTAGAGGCATCTAAAGGCATTAAGCCTATTGTTCTCAAATAGGTCTACAAGGAAATGAGATTGATAAATTTGAAGGTGCAAACCTTCAAAGTCAAGACTAGTGGCGAAAAGATTTATTCAGAAAGAAATGGTTCGACTATGAAAAGATTTTTTCACTAATAGTCAAGTTTGACTCTATCTAGATTCTCTTATCCATTATATTTCATTTGAATGAAATATGGTAATGGATATTAAGAAAGCTTCTTTTAGTAGCAATCTTGAGGAAGACATCTATATGATGTACCTAGACTTGTACATAGCAAAGAACCAATAGTGATTAGTATGTAAGTTGCTTAAATTCCATTTATGGACTAAAGCAAGCATATGAATCATAAAATATCATCTTTGATCAAGCAATCAAATTGTATGATTTTAATCAAGTATTAAAAGGCCTTAGGTGTGTAAAGCTATATAGAATAATAAATCTCTTAATGTATTTTGATGATATTCTATCATTTATAATGATGTAGAGTTATTGTCATCAATAAAGTTTGGTTGTCTAGTCCAGTTTGATATAAAGAGCTTAGGAAAGACTGGTCATATCCTAAGAATTAAACTTTGTTAAAATTCAGAAATTAGGATGTTGGATCTATCTCAAACTACTTAAATAGATTAGATTCTAGCCAAGTATAGCATGTAATACTTCAAAAAAGGATTCTTTCCTTTTAAGTTTGAAGTTCCTTTATAAAGGACTATAGTCCTAAGACATATAAAAGGAAAAGCATATTAAGACGGTTCCTAATATCATATCAATAGGAAGTCTTTATGCTATGCTTTATACTAGGCAAAATATCTATTTTGCGGTGGGCATGGTAAGAAAATATCAATTGAATCAAAGATCACTTAATTTAGTGGGAGTAAAGCATATACTCAAATATATGAGGGATTATATGCTTATCTACAAAAGTGAGGTTTTGATAGATACTGGATGTACAAACACTGACTTGTAGTTTGATTATGATTCATGAAGTTGGACTTCAAGATATGTGTTCATCCAAGGTGGTGAAGATACACATTAAGCGTAAATATTATCTCATTAGAGAGATACGAGTACATAAGAAGTAGTAGTAGAAAAGATAATTTATGCAATAAATCTGGCTGAAACTTGTTTCCAAGCCTTGGCTTAGAGTGATTATCAATTACTCTAAAGGGAGATAAGTGTCGGATATATGGTAAATTGTCTTTGAGGGCAAGTGGGAGATTGTTGGGGTTTATGCCCTAAAATCCAATTTACTGGCATGACATAAATAATTAAATTATTTAATTATATGAGACTATTTATTAATGAACTAATGGGACATTATCTTAGTACATGAGATGCATAGTATGTGATTTATATGAAAAGTCACAGAAGATATAAATCACAATTTCTTTGTAAACTCAGAATTTTAGTTCGTAGTCGGTGATGAAATTGGGCGTTTCATCTGCGAAGACTATAACATATCAACTACGATGATTTGTCTTGATCATGGAAATGGAGACTTCTAGTTGGTATGTTGATATATTTTAAGAGTTAAGACATATTGAATTGGACCGCTATGAGATTTATTATTCTCCTAACGACTGTCAAAAGAATAATAAATCTCACGACTTCTATTTACATCAACTCTAAATCTTGAGAGAATAATGGACCTGATCATGAGATGTAAGTTGCTTTGATATATCAGGAGTGAGATATATAAGTAACAATCAAAACCTCAGCATGTTGGGCAGCCACATTTAGTGTTGATGGAACATATATTCTCAAGATGGAATTTGTAGTCTCTTAACGGAGATACATAATATTCCATTGAGATAAGTTTAATGGGTTTGGTTATTCAGAGAGTTGGGCCCAACCACTTTGGTAAGGAATTACTAAAGTATATATTTATAGAATTGGATTTCATAAATATATGATGAATAACTTAAAGGATTAAATCAGGTACTCAAGGATTAAGATGTAGTCATCTTCAAAGTGGCAGTCTACATTCATGACTTTGAATTACTACGAATATTTTATGAAGGGGTTGCATGTACAATAAAGTCTTGGGATATAATTTATAGATAAGGCATAGAGTGCAACTATATTTATATAGTGGTATTAAATATAGTTAATGGTAATTTTGGACTTGTCAAGAGTTGACAGAAAAGTCCGAGGCCCATTGGAGCTAGTGTCTTATTAGTCCCTTTTGGTCCCACCCCAAGCCACATACTAAATCCCAATTAGAAAGGCCCAATAGGACAGCCCAATTAGATAATCAGTTAGTTATTGTTGAGGGTCATTTTTGAGGATCCAACTAGAAGGCAAAAAGCCCAGCAACAAGCGCAGCAGAGGTTTGGCAAACAAGTGGCAAAGCCATCAGGCCCAAGCAGCAGGAATGATGGATCACAGGTTCATGAAATAAACAAGTGGGCCTTGAGGAGGTAAATGGCCTTAGAGAAGCCCAGAAAGAGAGAAATAGCATACCTATGGGCAGTATATGATGTAGAAAAAGTGAGAATGGGTCACTGCAGGCCCAAAAGCAATGCAAACAAAGAAAGTAAGGGGTTAATGGCAAGCCCTTGAACCCCAAGGATGAGAATGAAGTAATTGGGCCAGGGAAATCCAATTAAGTTAGTAATAATCCGTGGGAATGCAAAGTTAGTAAAAGGGATGAGAAAGCTCAAAGGAAGCAAAACGGGCCAAGGATGCCCAAGATAAAAAAAAAAAGGAAAAAGGGACACAGGAGCCCATAAGTAGGAAAACCAATGGCTATGATAAGGCATTGGGGGAAAGAGTAAACGGCAGGTCCAAAGAGGCCCAGCAGGATTGAGTCATTACGGCTGGAATGACAGAGTAATATGGCAGGAAATGAGGGCAATCAAGAAATGGGCCGAAGGGAGTATATAGCCCAGCGATAAATAAATATCAGCCCTTGAAAGGAGCAGGAAATCAAAAAGCAGCTCACATAAAGGGTTGAAGAATGAACGGCAAGCTGTGCAGACAAGCCTCCAGAACAAGGCAGACGATAGAGCAGTAGGCAGATTTTTGGACATACATGAAAGGAAGGCACACACAAGGCCCAGACCTCATCAGCCTGTACCCAGCCAATACAAAGCACAGTGAGGTCATGGGTTAGAGGTAAGAGGGCATGGTTTGGTGGTAGGGAGAGGGGAAGGCCTATTTTGAGGTCCATGCCAGGGCTCTTTTGGGGAAAATGTCCTGCTGGGATGACACATCACCCAAATGGGAAAAGCTAAGCTGGGCCACTAGATGCATGCCATGAAGGATAGGGAGAGAGAAGGCACCCACACCGTAGCAGGAAGGGGGTGCCATGGTAGACTAACAAACAAAATAGTCTTTTTTGTTTGGTGATAGGGAGCGGCACACAGATGTAGTGGTCGGCAAGTACACCTAGACTAGAAAAGGCGGTTAAAGGCTAAAATATTAAAATCCAGTCACGGTAGGCACTATAAAAAGGAGCCCTTGTCGTGTACAGTAACAAGGATGACGGTGAGAAAGAGGATAGGATTGAGAGATTGAAAACCAAGAAATAGAAACAAGGAATAACAAAGAAGAAAGAAGAAAAAAGAAAGATAAGAGAAAAAACGGAAGAACGGAGAAAGAAAAGAAAAGAGAAAAAGAGAGTTAGTTCTACAGACATGCACCAATAGGTTATTTCCCTCTCTCCCTCTCAAAATCCTAACCTCTGCCAAAAGACAAAGAAAGGAGTTCCTTTAGGCACTAACCATTCGGGTCCACTTCCCTCAAAGTAATTAACTTTTGTGGTAGGATTCCTTTCCTGGGAAATTAATTGCGTTGAGAAGAGGTGTTCTTCCTTCTCTGGTTTTGAATCTCGCAAGCTGGACTGACTTAGAATTATTTCTTCTTTTCCTTTTTCTTTGATTAACCCACATGATGAACACTTATTCATTTTCCTTCTTTAATTTATAGTTGTTGTGATTACCGTTATTAGATATGGATTAACTGTTTATTATAGTCAAAAAGAGAAAGCATTTTTCTGTTTTTTGCTTTACTATCATGTCTGCTTGCCATAACTCATTCAGAACAGCCCTGCCTGCCGTAAGCATGCTCCTGGCAGGCGAGGCATAATTTGTGCACAAGCTGGACCAATTTGAGTTCTAGTTGGGCCGATCTCAACTCCCTTACTCAGAACACTCAAGTACCATACCATAGGAGGCAACCCAGTCCAGTACAACAATAGTACCGCAGGAGGCAGCCTAGCAAAACACAAAAAATGCCCACTACATTAAATTGGCGACTCCGCTGGGGAGTTGAGAAACAGATAGGGACAGAGGCCCTCGCAAACAAATGCCTCCAAGATCCAAGGCAACGCGAAACATGAGTGTCGTACCCTCGCAGGCAGAATCTAGGTCAACAATGCCTCAGTAACAGCAGCCTCACTAGGCGAAAGGTGTTATCAGAATGGGGGCTAAACCCCAACCTCAGCCAAGGATCCCCGCAAACAATGCCAACACCTTCATTGAGGTGTTGCAGGCCCTACAACACTCTCAACAGCAGATGATGGAAGAAATCCGTCAGTTAAAGACAGACGAAACGAAGGAGAAAGGAAGCCAGCATGACCCAGAACATGCGGCAGAAGAGACGCCAGCTAGAAGTGTCCCACAGAATGCAGCATTGTTTCATTACTATGGCTGAAGTAACGGCCCTCTTGGAGCAAGAAAGAGCCAAAGCACCCCAAGAGAGATTCTATGCACTAAGGCCTCCTTACCCACTAAAGGTACTCAGTAAACCATACCTCGAGAGGTATGAGCCAAGGGCCTTTGCACAGTATGATGGTAGGAAGGGAAATGTTGTTGAGCATGTGAGCAAGTTCATTGATACCCTTGGCCCTCACACCGCAAATGAAGACTTGTGTCTTCGAGAATTTTCTAAATCACTATGTGACCGGGTATACACCTGGTACATTGGACTAAAGCCAAGATCCACCCAACATAGGATGACATGGTAGACGTATTTTGCACTAAATACTTCCACGGAGAAGAAATGGTAACACTTGCAGTTCTGCAAGAAACCAAGCAGAGGAATGGTGAAGACTTGATGGAATACATCAAAAGGTTTAGGGACATAGCACTGGATTGCTATAATCATTGCGAAGAAAGAACACTGGTGGAAATGTGCATGACAAACATGATCAGGGAGTATAGGGCAGTTCTAGAAAACTTAGAGATCTCCTAGTTTGCACAGTTGTTACAAAAAGCCAGAAAGACTGCCCAATCTGTAAAACCAAGTGTGGACAAAAGAAGTGCTCCGCAGACTATGGCAGTATCTACTGGTGAGCAGCGAAGAAAGACTGAAGGGATGGAGTACGATACTCCCTTGCCAATACCATGCACTCCAAAAGAGTTAGATGTGCTGCTAGACAAATGGATAGCACACGGGGTTTTCAAGCCTAATCAAGTCTCTAAGGAGCCCATAGAAGAGGGACCCACGCTTTTGTCGTTTACATAACTACGTACATCATCCTACTGCAGAATGTTGGGCACTCCGCAGACGGTGCACCGCAGGATCAAAGAAGGTACTCTAGAATTGTCCCAGCAAGAAGTTCAAAGAAACCCACTCCCAAACCACAAAGGGAAGGGTGTAGCGGCGGTGGTAATTTGCGTAGACCCAGGAGAGGATGAAGAAGAAAATCCAACCCTACCTGCGGTGGCCATTACCACTTTACAGTAGAGTTCCAAATTCAAAAATTTGTTTGACCAGCCAAGGCTCACAGCAAAGGAAAGAAAGATAGCCACAGAGGCATTAGTAAGCATCGCCTCTGGTGTAGGAGTAGAGTGTTTGGCAGCAGAAATCCCAAATGACAGGACCCCCTTACAAGAGTCAACCGAAATCACTTTTAGTGATGAAGATATGGAAGTCGGATACCCAAACCACAGGAGGCCCTTTTACCTGGCAGCATCCATTAATCAAATTCCCATAAAGAGAGCCTTGGTGGATACAGGTGCTTCTGTAAATCTCATTCCATTGAGCACTTTACAAGCAGTAGGAATTTCAGAAAGAAAGATCCAGGGATGCCCAATGGACGTGACAGGGTTTGGCGGAAGGGGTGAGTACACCGCAAACCACATTCAGCTGTGGTTGAAAGTAGGCCCCATAGCTTCTTTAGCTCGGTTTCATGTGGTGAAAATAGAAGTATCCTATCATGTGCTGTTAGGAAGGCCATGGTTACACAAACATCGATTGGTCCCATCCACTTATCACTAATGCGTGAAAGGAAGATTGAATGGCAGGATGATACGCGTAGTTGCAAACCCCTCACTGTTCGAATAGGCAGAAGCCCACTTGGTAGAAACTATGTTCTACAACCAATGGGCTTTATCTGGGGAAGGCTCAGTATCAAAACCACGAGGTACCTTCGTACTTATGTGGAAAGACATCCAAAATGACCCAAGCCTGACCTGAGGGAATTATTAGCACGAAAGAGGAAAAGAAAAGAAGCGTTAGCCACAGAGGACATGCCCCAATGCGTTAGGATCCAGAGCCCTAATGGCAAGATTATGTACAAATTATGAAGGCACATGGGGCCCACAAGTGAGATGCAAGCGAGCCCCACCTAAGGATGTCAACATGAGAATTTGGCATGTTGTGCAGCTCAAGAAAGTTTGGAAAAAGAAGAAGAGAAGGATGAGGAAGTTGTAGTAGAAAAAGACGCACAGGTTGTGGCAGAAGAAGAATTGGAGGAAGTCGACCTAGGGTCTGGTTCACAAGAACTAAGGCCTATCTCAATTAGTGCAAGTCTAACTGAAGAGGAAAAGTCAGAGTTTATACTACTGTTGAAAGAGTTCAAAGACATTTTTGCATGGGATTACAATGAGATGCAAAGACTAGACCCTGGGAATGTAGACCTAGAGGCCAAGCCAGTGGCCCAGCCTGCGAGGATATTCCACACAAAAATAGAAAGGCAAATAGTCAAAGAAGTACATAAATTACTAGCTGTAGGATTCATCAAGCCTATTCAACACCCGCGCTGGCTATCTAACATAATACTAGTAAAGAAGAAGAACAGCCAGATAAGATGTTGTCTAGACTTTAGAAACCTCAACAAAGCCTGTTCGAAGGACGAGTTCCCATTGCCCAATATGGATTTACTAATAGATTTTGCGGCAGGAAGTGCCATGTTTTCGTTCATGGATGGTTTTAGCGGATACAATCAGATCAGAATAGCACCAAAGGATGCAGAGAAAACTTCTTTTAGAACACCCAAGGGCAACTTCTACTACACTGTAATGCCATTCAAGTTGAAGAATGTAGGTGTAACTTACCAACGAGCAATGACCACCATATTCCACGACATGATGCAACAAGAACTGGAGGACTATGTGGATGACATAGTGGTTAAATCAAAGAAGAGAGAAGAGTAATTCTACGTGCTGAAAAGGGTATTCGAAAGATGTAGAGCCTTCAAACTAAGAATGAACCCTCTCAAGTGTGCCTTTGGAATGTCCTCTGGGAAATTCTTAGGTTTCCTGGTTCACAACAGAGGAATAGACGTAGGCCAAGCCAAAGCCACGGCCATAGCAACTATGAGACCTCCAGTCACAGTAAAAGAGCTAAAGAGTTTCATAGGGAAGTCTCATATATCCAGAGATTCATCCTTGGGTTAGCATCAATCAATTATGCATTCACCAAATTGCTCAAGAAACAAAAAAGTTTTGAATGGGGGGAAGTGCAGCAGACGGCCTTTAAGAGGCTACAGCAGATCATGATGAACCTCCCCACGGTACAGGCCCCAATCCTCAAAAGACCATTGCTACTTTACCTAGCCACCAACTCGTATGCCATTAGTGCCTTAATTGCCCAAGAGAATGAAGGTGGCATTGAGCAACCAATGTAATACATCAGCCGTGCCTTGAAGGATGTAGAAACTCGTTACCTAAGGGCAGAAAGGGCATGCTTAACTATCGTATATGCTTCGCAAAGGTTGCACCATTATTTCTTGGCTTATGAAGTATGGCTGATGACCAAGTCTCATGCCATCAAAGCTTTGTTGCAGCAACCAATCCTCTCTGGCAGGATATCCCAGTGGTTGTTACAATTATCATAGTACGATTTGAGAACGGGGACACCCACGGCGGTAAAAAGCCAGGCTATAGCAGATCTATTAGCACAGTTTCCAAGAGAGGAAGAATTCCCGCTATATGATGAGGTTCTAGGGGAAGTAGTCATGGCAGAAGAGGACAGAGAACAATGGGTAATGAAATTTGATGGGTTTTCTACCACCTAGTTTGGAGGAGTGGGAGTAGTCTTATACCATGAAGAAGATAAGGTAGTAGCGCTGTCATTCAAACTGGAGTTCCCCTGTTCAAACAACACGGCGGAATATGAAACCTACCTAATCAGCCTTGCCACAGCTCTCGAAATGGGAGTCAAGCATTTAAGTTTGTTGGGTGATTCAAATTTAGTGGTCTGCAAGACCAAGGGGAGCTTTTCCCTAAAGGAACCCAGCCTAGCCCCGTACAAGTAATGACCCAGAAGATGGAAAAGAAGTTTTCAACCTTTGAAATAGAGCACACCTCGAGGAACGAAAATTGGTTCGCAAATGCGCTGGCCGCGCTAAGCTCACAAATAATGTTCGAAGGAGATAGCACCAGCGTAGAGGTTAGCAAAAGGAAAGAGTCCATAATTGAGGTGCTGAAGGAAAAGTTCCAAGAAGAATAGTGTGAAGGGGATTGGTGGATCCCCATAAAGGAAGCCTTGATGAAGGAAGAAGACATCGCAGGACTAAAAGTACTAAAAGACTACGCCTTGGTAAGGGGAGAACTGTACCGCAGGATGCCAGGTGGGGTCTTGTCCAGATGTGTAGGGCAGGAGGAAGCCCAGAGAAAATTGAAAGAAGTACATGACAAGACTTGTGGATCCTGCAAGGAGGTCAGCCTTTACTGCAGACTTCAAAGGGCAGGCTTCTATTGGCTGAACATGGGTAAAGATGTAGATCGAGTCCAAATCCAGTGTGGGACCTGCCAACTTGCAGCAGACAGAGAAGAAAGTTGCGTCGTGTTCACCAACGAAGACTGGAGAAGCCTATTCATACAGTACTTAATAGAAGGCATCCTGCCACAGAAGTACAGCGAAAGATACAAGCTCAAGAGGTTGGCAACACGTTACTTTCTGCAGAATATTGTCCTTTTCAAAAAGGGATATAATGGGGACCCTTTAAGATGTTTGGGCCCTAAATAAGCAAAAGAAATGGTAAAAGAAGTACACTCAAGAGAGTGTGGGGAGCATTAGGGAAAGAAAAAGCTTTATAGGTGCCTGCTGCAAATGGGTTACTACTGGCCTGCTATGAAGCAAGACATAGCAGAATTTGTAAAAAAAATGCCACAGTTGCCAAGTATAAGCTAACTTAATTCACACTCATCCGCAGAATTTACACAGCATGTTCACCCCATGGCCTTCCACACTTGGGGGCTTGATTTAGTGGGCCCAGTTAACCCACCTTCGCATGGATACATATGGATATTAGTGGCTACAGAGTATTTTACTAAGTGGGCAGAGACAATACCACTCCGTAAAGCCACATAAGGAGCAGTGGCAAACTTCATCAAGGAGAATATAATTGTAAGGTTTGGGGTGCCTCATAGGATCATCAATGATAATGGCACACCATTTGTCAACGGTGATGTAAGGAAGATGCTAGAGTTCTACCAAGTCAAACACTACCGGTCATCGCCTTATTACCCTCAAGGGAATGGGCAAGCAGAGGTAACAAACAAGACTCTCATAAAGATTATTAGTAAGATGAGCCAAGAGTATACGGGAGGATGGGCAATGCACCTGCCAGACGCCCTTTGGGCTTATAGAAATTCGCCAAAGTCAACCACAGGTTTCTCACCTTTTTCCTTGGTCTATGAAACTGAGGTAGTAAGCTCAGTAGAAATAATGACACCACCCTTGAGAGTTATGCAGATACAAGGAAAAGAAAACGAAGAAGAAGTCTTTGCGGTAGAAAGGTGCGAAGATCTAGAAGGACTTGATGAAAAAAGGGAAATGGCCTAGGAATGCAGCCGCAAATACAGGCAAAAGATGATTGAAGCGTACGGCAGGATGACCAAAGAGAGAGTGTTCACAGAAGGACAACTAGTGTTAAAAGTAGCAGACTATGTCAGGAGAAGCATGGCAGGACTGTCCAAGTTTGCACCTAAGTGGGAAGGACCTTGTGATAAGGGAGACGCATCAAAGTGGATATTACCATTTGACTCAAACAGATGGATCCCATCAATAGGAAATGGCTGAAACGTAGTAAAAGTAGTAGCAAAGTGTAGCATCATGGTTACAAACCCCAAACTGTGGCAAACACATGCCAAATAAGTGCTATAGGAAACATATAAGTGTACTGGATGAAGTAATAAAAGAAGGAAAACAAAAGGAGAAAAAAAAAGGAAACTGCACCATCATCAACGGAGTCCAGAAATGAGGGTTTGATCTCCAAAACGGCTAGGCCCACCAATGCTAGAAAGAAGGCTCTCACAATGGCCCTCAAAGTCTACCACCTCCTTCTTCAGACTCTCAATCCGCGTATCAATAGCATCAACAGCTGGCTAAACTCTCTTCATATAGAAGGCTTGGGCAACCTCACGGAGATGGTCCAAAACAAACTCCACAGCAAAACCCATACTAATAAGCTCTTGAATCGCGGCTCTCCAGTGCAGGATTCTCTCGGTGGAGAGAGTATTGACAAAGTTATGCTCGATGTCGTTCATCACGCTCCTCAGCATCCTCAAGAAGTGCTCTTTGGCACAACGACCAAGGCGGAATCCCCACATAAAGTCACCACGACTACTATAGATCGTCGCCAAGTGAGAAACGCAATCCTCAGGGACTCGGAAGCCATGGAAATCTACGAAAGGAGGCCTAGAACCCTAGAACTCTGCAGGTCCGAGGTCATTAACCTCGGGCTAGTTAAAACGGGTGAAAAATGCCACAGCTTCACTCATAGGATCCGAAATGGTGGTAGAATTGCCGTCCACCTCAAACTGAGACGGAGCAATAAGAAGTGGACCTATCAAGAAAACACAAGGCATGAAAAGAAAAGCTATGGTCTAAAAAAAAAGGGGGACAGACTTACAAAGAAGAAGCGAAGAAGGAGATAAGGGAAAAGGAGACTCACCAGGTCCAGCGATAATGGGGGCCATAGGAAGGACAAAAACAGGTGCTATAGGAGTGGCAAAAGGAGTGGTTGAGGGCACACCCACGTCTGCCGCGACTCCTAGCCCTTCAAAGGCCTCTGCAAACAAGGAAACAGGCATACGAATAAAAGGGAGACTGCAACAAGGAGCAACGCAGATATATATAAAGAAAAAAAGAGGGAGAAGGGAAGAAAGGAAACAAAAAAGAAGAAGGACACATACCCATGAATTCAGTCTTGAAAAGAGCGTTCTTCTCTTCGTTAGAGTCAGAAATTCTTTTTTTAAGGATGGACTCATCCTCAGCATCCTTGAGAATTTCCTCGAACTCCTCAGAGGACAAGTCCGCTTTAAGACCACCTGCGGCAGAACTGGGAATAGAAAATGGGGACTACCAAAGAAGAATCATCCTTCACAGCTTGAGATAGAGCTGCAAAGGGTCGCTGGTGGAGATAACGAGGGGCAAGATAGGGGAAGTAGCCTCGGTCTGAGCAACAACAAGAATAACTCCCTCTGGAGAAATAGATGTTCTGGCAGAAATGGGTGTGGTCTCACTAACCCTCTCAGTATGTGTACCCTCTTCTTTGGGTACCGACTCAGATGGAGGGATAGGTGCCTCAGAAGGAACTCCATGTGCAGCAGCAGGGGTAATGGGTGTTGCAAATACTACATCAGCCCCATCAAAAAAGCCCTCCATGGGTACACCTATGTAGGCAGAAAGCTCCTCGGTGGTAAGGTGATACATAGAAATGCGCTCAGGCTCATCCTAAAAAAAGAAAAAGAAAAAGAAAAGCATGCGTGAAGACCAAAGGCAACTTTTAATTGGATGAGGCAAAATAGAAGTATGTAGCAAAGGCGGCACGTGCGAGAAAAAAAAAAAGTACCTCAGACACAGGCTCATCAAGCAAAATGGGACGAGTGGCTGGCATATCCTCCTTATGCTTAGACTGCAAAAAGAAAAGAAAGAACAAAAGATAGGGGAGGGGGTCAGTAAGGTTGGCCGCAATAAAAAAGGAAAAAAAAAAAAAAAAAAAGATCTTAAAGGTCACTTACCCTCCACTCGGTAGCAAGATGAGGAGTTGTCTTTCTCTTGCTGCCTCGTGTTCTACTAGCAGGGGGAGCATTTGTAGGCGGCCTCAGAGTAGCAGGCTTGGACTTACTGGCAGACTTAAGACTGGCAGGACCCTTCTTACTCGGCGCAGGAATGTTTATCACTTTGACCTTCTTCTCCCAACTTAGAGGATAGTCACCAGCGTGCCAGTACCACCCTTTTTCCTCCTCGTCCCATTCCAAGATGGCAGACGGGCTCTGTTTCCTGGTATACGCTAATACAGATTTGGAAGGCAAGAGCAAGCGAGGATTAGCCGAAACAACCATACAGAGCCTATCAGGAGGAATAAAGGAGAAACCGCGACTACCGACTAACTCTTGCTCGAACGAAATCATCACTGCTTGCCAATACCCATGCATGGTAGGAGTACAAAGACCCTCCCTTAGTGAGCCTGGGACGATAACATCAATAAAGCGCTGGCTCCAAAATTCAAAAGTAGTGGGCTGTAGAAAGGGTCGGACAGAAGTGGGGGACTTCATAAGAAAAGAAATGGCATCAGGAATGTCCTGATCCAATCCAAATTGCCTTCTTACTCAATTGGCAGGATAGTGAACAAACCTGATGCCTTCATCGGCCAAGTAAGGCAACCATCTGGCATTGGTGGCCGCCAAATAAGGGTAGTCCCAACAGTGTCAACAAACAAACCAATTGCAGAGTCTACGCATGTATAACCAGAGCCCAAATTCTTGTAAGCTCTCAAAGAAAAACCAACACCTTCATCAAAAGACTCAACAACAGAATAGCCGATGGGCTTCAAACCAGACCAACAGAAAGCCAACAGGAAAACGGACTCAAATTTGCCACAGAAATCGGTAATTACCCTCGGGAATGATTGATACTTCTCTTGAGCAAAGTGAACGGGTCTACACTTTGCCAAATATTGGGCACAACACTCGAATAACAACTACTGGAGGATAGTGCCGTGAACGGAAGTGGTAACTATGTGACAAGATCTTGCCTGACTCTCATCACTCTACAAGATGTCTAATTAGACATATAGATGCCCTAAGAACATAGGGGCCAATGGCAGGCTCACCCTAGCGGCTATCTTGATGGCTAAACGAAAGTATAAGGGCTTTATGGCATAATGGGGATGGGACCCAAAAACGAACTTGCAGAGCCAAAATGCAATGAAAGCCGCACGGTGGGCAGACATAAAGAACTTGGAAGAGGAACTAACCCAATATGACAACTTGGCATTCCCAGTCATCCTTTTCTTCAATTCAGCCTCAATGGCCTTTTCCTCCAGGGAAAATTCTAGAATGGCGGGATCAGCGTTGTTGAGGATGGGCAAGAGTAACTAGTTAGCCGCGTCTTCAAGAGTAACAGTGAGTTTGCCACAGGAGAAGAAGAAGGTATGGGTACCACCAGCGAACTAAGTGACAAAGGTTGTAAAGGTCACGGTAGTTAGACAAGCAGCGAGATAAAAGGATGGCTTTCAAAACACCAGCTCGCTGCAATAACCCCATAAAGCCCGTATCGGATAGCTCATTATCTACCCATTCTCTCCAACCCAAGGCGGTACCCGACCCAAATTCAAAATGGACAGGCACGGGGAGCGAAATGCCTTGGCAAATGACTAGATCGGGGATCGAAGAGGTCTACGAGGCCTGAGAAACATCGGGGTTTCGCCAACAAAGGGCAAGCCATACACGGCTCGGCGGCGGCGACGGCGCATAATCGCCAGGAATATTTGGAAAATAAGGAAGGACGTCATACCATGGATCGATTAGAGGGGTGCATTCACTGTTGGGGTCGCGCTATGCTTCTTCCTCATCAAAGTGTTCTGACTCAGAATACTTGGCCTCCTCACCTACATCAAGTGCACCGGGAGGATCAGAATGGCCTCTTTCCCTTTATGGCGAGAGGAGCCTTGGCTTTTCACCGGCGCCATAGTATGAAGGCTTGATCGAAGCAAGTGGATGCGGGTGTTTGAAAAGAAGAAAACGGTGAAGGAAAGAGAACGGAGAGAGTGTGTTTTTTTGGAAAGAAGGAGTTTGTGTTTGAAACGCAAAGGGACACCTTTTTAAATGCCCAGGTCATTAATGCCGACACAAAGGGAGGTGATGGGTCAGCCATCAGAAGAGGGATGAAATTAATGAAGCGGTGGCTATGTTTTAGAATAACTGCTAAACTGGGAAATTCAAAGAGACAACACTATTCATGGCAGGAAAAGAAAAAATGTATATATATGAAAAGGTCCACTATTCAAAAAACCCCGCAAAGGAAAAGAAAGAAGAGAAGTAGGAAAGACATAAAGGTCTTTTATTCATATATAAACCGCAGGAACGCTTCATATGTTCAGGGGGCTAAATGTTGAGGATCATTTTTGAGGATCGAACTGGAAGGCAAAAAGCCCAGCAACAAGGGCAGCAGACGTTTGGCAAACAAGTGGCAAAACCATCAGGCCCAAGCGGCAGGAATGATGGATCATAGGTTCATGAAATAAACAAGTGGGCCTTGAGGAGGTAAATGGGCTTAGAGAAGCCCGAAAAGAGAGAAATAGCATACCCATGGGCAGTATATGATGTAGAAAAGTGAGAATGGGCCATTGCAGGCCCAAAAGCAATGCAAACAAAGAAAGTAAGGGGTTAATGGCAACCCATGAACCCCAAGGATGAGATTGAAGTAATTGGGCAAAGAAGTCCAATGAAGTTAGTAATAACCCGTGGGAATGCAGAGTTAGTAAAAGGGATGAGGAAGCCCAAAGGAAGCAAAACGGGCCAAGGATGCCCAAGAGAAAAAAAAAGGCAAAAGGGACACAGGAGCCCATAAGTAGGAAAACCAATGGCCATGATAAGGCACTAGGGGAAAGAGTTAACGGTATGTCCAAAGAGGCCCAGTAGGATTGAGTCATTACGGCAGGAATGACAGAGTAATATGGCAGGAAATGAGGGTAATCAAGAAATGGTCCAAAGGGAGTATAAAGCACAGCGATAAATAAATATCAGCCCCTAAGGGGAGCGGGAAATCAAAAAGCAGCTCATATAAAGGGTCGAAGAATGAACGGGAGGCAGTGCAGACAAGCCTCCAAACCATGATGGACGAGAGACCAGCAGGCAGATTTTTGGACATACATGAAAGGAAGGCACGTGCAAGACCCAGACCTCACCAGCTTGTACCCAGCCAATATAGAGCACAGTGAGGTCATGGGTCAGAGGTAAGAGGGCGTGGTTTGGTGGTGGAGAGAGGGGAAGGCCTATTTTGTGGTTCCTGACAGGGCAATTTTGGTGGAAGTGTCCTGCTGGGATGACATACCACCTAAACGGGCAAAGCTGAGTTGGGCCACTAGGTGCATGCCATGAGGGATAAGGAGAGAGAAGGCACCTACACCGTAGCAGGAAAGGGGTGCCACGGTAGACTAACAAATAAAATAGTCCTCTTTGTTTGGTGATGGGGAGCGGCACACAGATGTGGTGCTCAGCAAGTACACCTAAACCAGACAAAGGCGGTTAAGGGCTAAAATAGAAAAAGCCAGTCACTGTAGGCACTATAAAAATGAGCCTTTGCTATGTACAATAACAGGGACGACGGTGAGAAAGAGGATAAGATTGAGATATTGAAATCCAAGAAATAGAAACAAGGAATAACAAAGAAGAAAAAAGAAAAAAGAAAGATAAAAGAAAAAATGGAATAACAAAGAAAGAAAAGAAAAGAGAAAAAGAGAGTTAGTTCCGTAGGCATGCACCAATAGGTTATTTTCCTCTCTCCCTCTCAAAATTTTGCCCTCTGCCAAAAGACAAAGAAAGGGGTTCCTTTAGGCACTAACCATTCAGGTCCACTTCCCTCAAAGTAATTAATTTCCATGGCAGGATTCTTTTCCAAGGAAATTAATTGCGTTGAGAATAGGTGTTCTTCCCTCTCTGGTTTTGAGTCTCGTAGGTTGGACTGACTCAGAACAGCCCTGCTTGCCATAAACATGCTTCTGGCAGACGAGGCATAATTTGTGCACAAGCCGGACCAATTTGAGTTCCAGTTGGGCTGGTCTCAACTCCCTTACTCAGAACACTTGGGCCCCGTACCGTAAGAGGCAGCCTAGCCCAGTACAACAATAGTACCGCAGGAGGTAAACCAGCAAAACACAAAAAAGGCCCACTACAGTTATAAAGGGAGAAACATACAGAATTTTATTTTTGAGAAAAAAAGATACATCATTGTGAAATGGTGTGAATGTGTGAGTGAAGCCACTCAATTATTCTCCCTTGGAAACTAATTAAGAGACCACACTTATTGGGCGTAAAGTGGAATTGGAGTGAAGATTAAAAGTGTTCCCAAGAACTTATAATCTTTTGTTTTGAATATCACTACACCAAGATACGCTATCTTATTCTTAAATTCTGAAATTTTCATAGTGCATATTATCAATCATGAATGAAATAGATCCATGTTTGTTGCTTCCACTTTGTGTTTTGTATGAGATACAAAACCAAATTTACCAACAATTATGATCTTCTGTTGTAGTATATTTTTGCTGTAACAGCTACCCAACCACAACTACACCTTATATTTTTGCTCTCCTCGGTTTTTCTCAACGTTGGGCAAGCCCAACTCACGCACAAATTGGCCTACGGTGAAACCCAAGCTAGGCCAGTCACAACTCCCTTACCCTAGACTCACAGGCCTTAGTACAGCATAAGGGTCAAGGCCCAACCACACAAAAGGCCCCCATTGCATCCAAACACGTAGATATAATCACACAAAAAAAAAAAAAAAAAAAAAAAAAAAAAAAAAGCAAGAAGCACACAAACATATAGATCTAAGCATAAACAAGAAATTTAGACATATCCTATCCCAAGAAGGTTGGGCCAACTACATCAAAGCAATAAAACATGTTGAGAAAGCAAGTAAACATAATTGGAAAGCTACAATACATGTTAGAAAGCAAATAAACATGCTAGGAAAGCTACAAAACATGTTAGAAAGTGATAAGCCAAGAATGTATTAACCCCTTGTGATTAATTAATTGATTAATTAGCCAAATTTATTAATTAATCAAATTAACATGCCAAGTGCATGGTAGCACAAACAAATCACCAATTAAACTAAGTGCAGCGGAAATTAAATTGACACGGTGATTTGTTTATGAATGGGGGAAACAAATACAGCAAAAACCCCACCGGGTGATCTTAAGGTCACCACTCCTGAGAATCCACTATTATCAAAACAAGCGGTTACAAGTAAAAGAATCACGGTACCTTCTACCAACCTACAGTTGAACCCTTACCCCAATACCTAATCAGGCTTGTTCTGTAGTGACAATCTCTCCTTGTAATGCACGGCTCCTAATACATGACTAACCAATTGTGCGGATCTCTGTACGTGACTTCAATCACCAACTAGAGAACTCATCCAGGTGATGAAGATCAAGAAGATGCTTGGTTATAAAACCCTATGATGTACAAACACAGCAACTTCTACACAAGAACGATGAACTAGGACAAATTCTGTCTTCGGTCACAATTTGCTTGAACAAACTCTGCTCAACACTTGTGTAACTTGTGTCACCTTTGACGCCCCTTAAAATAATCATTTTATATGTCTAGGGTTGTGAGAAAGGAAAGCCCAAACACAATCACAGATTGGAAGAAAACGGAACAGAAAATCTGTTTTTCTTAAACCTCGACAGATAGCCATCTGTCAAGCAGCTATTAAGCAGCTGTCGAGCCATGGGGCTAGAACAGCTATTCAAGCTTGATAGATGCTAGCTGTCGAGATTTAATGAACTTGTAATTTTAAGCTTTAATCTTGGACAGACTTGCATGGCTTTAACACTTGATGTTGACACAAGATTTCTTGAAGTATTAAATACATCCTAGATCTACCCAAATACAAGTAAAGTGCATTTTGTCAAAGGATTGACCAATTATATAAAATAGTGACATATGTTCCTAACAATTGAATCATATATGTCCTAATAGAAAGCAATAAAAAACAATTAAAAAGTTAAGGCTTAAATGGGAGTAGCAATTGTAGCTAAAAAACTACATCTACACCACTAAACCTTAACTCCAAGGAACCAAAACCAAGGAGCAGAAGATGAGAGCAAGAACACTACCTCCTAATTGATGGGAGAAATGAGAAACCAAAGGTTACTGTGTGTGTTTTGGACAAGATTTAGAGAGAGAGAGAGAGAGAGAGAGAGAGAGAGAGAGAGAGAGAGAGAGAGAGAGAGAGAGAGAGAGAGAGAGAACTGCCTAGAAAATGCTCCAAAATGCCCAAATTTTTTTTATTTATTTATTTATTCTGGGGGGTCTAGGGGTATTATAGATGCTTGGCATTGTTCCTGAGGCTTGGCAGCCCTTGAAGGGTCTCATTCTTTATCCAATACCTCTCATTGCATTCAAGGTAATAGATAAAGATGCATCAGTTATCAATACCGTATTTGTCTGCTCTTGATTTGTGTGTCGGACCCCAAAAATTCCAAAAAATATCATTTTCTCACTAGAGGACCTTGGGAACATCTAGATCATCATGGTTTAACTCGTTTGGACATCAAAGCACTCAAGGTGCCATTTTAGGTCCAAAAGACCAAAATGCACCTAGTCAACCCAAGTTTGACTGAAGGTCAAAATTGGTGGAAACCACTCAAAAATAACATTTTCCATGTTTTTATATCAAACCCAAGAATATTAGAGATTTTTATCAACTTTAACCAAGTTTGACCTAAGGTTGACTCCCAACAACGATCAAAAACCTAATTTTGATCTTACCATTATAACAGGTTGAAACCAACACCATTAAGAATAATATAAAATTCCCATTCAAAAGACTACTCATGGGTCGAAAGTTATGCTTGGTATGTCAACTTGCATCTCAATGCCATATATTTTGATCTATAAACTAGACATCCATATCTTTCTACTGCCACCAAGATTAGGTTAATCAAACTCCAGAAAGACCTTCAAATGGGCCAACAAATTCAAAACCAAAAAACTTAAAGGAAAAGTTAAGATTGCTGATGTCAGCAAACAATCTAGACTATCGTGTCATTTCAGGACTAGATGACCAAAATGCTCCTAGTTGACCCTAGGTCAAAATTGGACAAAACCACACCAAAATAACATTTTCCATGTTTTTACATTAAACCCGAGACTATCGGAGATTTATGTCAACTTTACTAATTTTGACAAAAAGTTAACTCCTGACGACGACCGTAAACAATTTTGATCAAACTGTCGGAATAGGTTGACACCATTGTCATTGTAAAGAATATCAAATTCCCTTTCAAACAATTGCTCATGGCTCAAAATTGGATTTAAAACGATTGAGATGTCTCGAAAACTATTTTGGGCGCATCAGTTTGATCCAACCATCTAATTTTAAACAAATTAAGCGATCTAGAAACTAGCCATCCATATCTTTCCAGTGCTACAAGGATCAGGTTAATTAGAGTCCAAAAATACCTTTAAATGAGCCATCAAAGTCATAACTAAAAATTTTGGAGGAAAAGTTAAGATTGCTAACATCAACAAGGGAATTTGGCTTGCACTAAGTGCACGCCATTCTAGACTAGCATGCCATTTCAGGTCCAAATGACCAAAATGCCTTTGGTTAACTTGGGGTTGACTAAACATCAAAATTGGTATAAAAAAAAACACACCAAAATTAGGGTTTCCATCTTTTTACATCAAACTCGAGACTATTGGATATTCTTATCAACTTTAACAAAGTTTGACCTAAAGATGACTCTTGGCAGAAACCCAAAACCTAATTTTGATATGACCATTAGAATGGGTTGAAACCAATGCCATTGCTAAGAATATTAAATTCCCTTTCAAACAACTGCTCATGGGTCGAAAATTGGATTTAAAATGGTTGAGATATCTTGAAAACTATGTTGGGAGTGTCAGCTCGCTTCCCAAGGCCAAAACTTTTGATCCGATCGTATAATTTTCGAAACATCGAGTGATCTGGAAACTAGACATTCGTATCTTTCCAGTTCCACTACGATCAGGTCAATCCAAGTCAATAAAGACCTTCAAATCAGCAATCAAACTCAAAATCAAAGAAGGCTGGAGGAAAAGTTAAGATTACTAATGTCAGCAAGGGAATATGGCATGCACTAAATGCATGCCAGAAGCTAAAGAATGACAAAAATATATAACCCCCCCCCCCCCCCCAGGCAATCCCATATATATATATATATATATATATTTTTTTTTTTTTAAAAGGGCAACTTAAAGCATTTTCTGAAGCAATTCTCTCTCTTTTCCCCCCTAAATTCTTTCCCAAACACATACACACAAATCCTTGATTCTCTCTCCATAAATATTCTTGCTTCCATTTTCTCCTCCTTGGTCTATCTTCCTTGGTTTTGAGATTTGCGTTTTAGTTACAATCCAAACCTATTTAATTCCTAGCACTTTTATTGCTTCATTTCAATTCTCTAGCACATCTATTGCTTTCCCTATTCTCTAGCATGTCTATTGCTTTCCCTATCTTCTCTAGCATCTTTTTATTTCTTTTTTGATGTTGGCTTAGCCTTCTTGGGCTAGGATATGCCTAAATTTCTTGTTTGTGCTCTTTTTGCCATATCTACATGTTTGGATGCTATGCTTAAGTGCCTATAGCACTAAATTAAATTGCCTATGCCTTGTTTTCTTTCTTTGAGTCATGGGTAGGGTGTAATTCTTGATTCGTTGATCAAGGTTTACATCCAAACACCCAAGTTCAATAAAGGGTTTGGATTAATGCCTAAATTGCATATTTGTGCTTGTTTGGCTTTTCACAAGCCTTTACTTGCTTTATCTCTTAGTTCCATCATCTTGTGATGCAATGTTTGGATGATCCATGCTTAGATCCATGTTCATCCCATAGATCTATGCTTGCATGTTTAGATCTAGCTTCTTGCATCTTTACCATACATGCTTTATTCTCCCTTTAGTATGTGTTTGTTTGCACCTTTTGTGCTTTTATTGTCTTGTTTGGTTTCATCTTTCCCTTTTGTTGGTTGTTTGGATGTAACCGCTTGTATGAGATTTTATCTTGATGATATTGACATGCTTGTATCCTTGCCTCTCTCTCTCTCTTGCTTAGCTTTGCATGTTAGGGTTTCTCATGTTAACCTTGAGTGTACGTTGTGACATGATTTGCTTTAATCCTTGAGTGTCATAACATACTTTGCCTCCTTTTGTGTTGCTTGCCTTGCTTGATTTATTCCATCATGTACATTTCTCATGTGATTGGTTGCAACCTTTTCATACTTGCTTATCTTGTCCATGCATGTGTCTTTGCTTGTTTGTTTATGTCTTCAAGCATTGCTCCACATATAGATTCTATTCGGGTTCATGCCCGTCTTTACACACAAGATCCCAAGTCCCTTTCTTGGAGCCTTGCTTGTTGGCACGTGTGTCGTCCTTAATTCAATTCAATTGATCTACAGACACCAAATCCAAACCTACATTTGTTCCTTAAGGACATATATTCACTTTGGTTGCTTGCTTGTTCACATGCTTCCTTCATTGCTTGTTTACTAGCATACTCCTTTCCTTTACTTGATTGCTTGTTTTGATGTTTTCTGCTTCCTTTCTTTGTTCCTTTACTTGTCTGTTGGCTTCTTTATTTATTTGTTGCATGTAAAAATGTAGCACGCGTGCAACTTCCAAGGTTCCTGCAAAAGGGTATAGATTAGTAGATTAGGGGCTTAGCCTCTCTATGAGGTCCACACTCTTCCTTAGCATTTTCCGTTAAAACCATGTCTAGTCGCTTTCCTAGATTAGATATCACTTCCTTGTACTTTACTTGGGCCACACCCTCTGGTGTGAATATGTCTACATTTCTTCTTTGTATGTTGATATATTGTGCATGCTATGTATGTTGTAAAGGTAGCCATGCACTTCATATGATGGACATACATGGTTAAGAAGGCAACCCCTCCCTCACCATGGATGCTCTTGACCTTGGATTGTGGGTATGTATTCAAGGCTTATGATGTAGATGCATATTCATGCTTCACTGGATGCATGACCTACCATGTGTATGATAGCCCTTATCCATGTCAACTAGTGACATTGGTTTCTCCATGTATACGACACGCATCATGTGTTCAATACTACGGTGAGCCTCGGCGTATCTTAGTCCGAGCATATTGATGCATGCCATATACATAGGCATGAAACCTCGCCAGTGCGTCATAGCACACCAAACGCAAAACTCTGCAAAATTTCCACCATGAAAATGTGGCATCTTCTTGCCATATTCTCACCACAAAAGCTTGGTGAGATTAGTGTTTTGTGTGCTACGATACACTTGACACAAAATGTAGCCGAATTTCTGCCACGAAAACAAGGCGAAATGCAGCAAGATTTTTGCTATGAAAATTTGGTAGTAATTCTAGCATGCTAGCTAAAGGTCACACCCTTTCCAAAATCAAACCTCAAAGCCGAATTCTTTAAAGCCTCAAAAGCTAATGCTAGTAGCTCACTTTTATCTACCAATGACCAAAGATTAAGAGTTTACCAAAACAAAAGATTGTCTCACGACAGGCATTGTGGGGTGCCTAACACCTTTCCCACACATAACCATACTTCCGAATCCAAGAATCGAGGTTTTTTATCATCCATTTAGTCATAGGTTCATAGCACCCAAGCCATACACTGCCCTCCAAAGAGGGGCGCGTTTATTGCCATTTCAAAGTGTTTGACGACCGCGAGGTATCGACAACCCCCAAGTGGAACAAGACTCCCAAATTTTAATCAATAGAAATATTTCTATACGTATAAGAGTATTAATTAAATCCTATATATTAGTCAATAGAAAAAATATATATAAAAAAAAACAAATGCGTAATGCTAGGGACATAATAAAATGTCACAATAATTTCACAACATTCTTGATTTAACATACCAAAATTACACATGGGCCCACCATAATCTTTAATTTAAATTGTGGTTAAGGTACAAACTACACCCCAAAAGCTTGGTGGCCTTTGGGCTTTACACCTTGAAATTTCAAAATTTATATTTTATCCCTGAAGTTATGTTTGCATCAGCAACCCATTTTTTCATATTTTCAATTAAGTGTCACATAAACTTAGCACATATGTTTAGTTCATTTAAAAAATTGATGCCACGAGTCAACCTCTTTTTCCAGATTTTGTTGCTTTCTCAAACCATACAAAATACTAGTCAAAATCTTAAATCTTTTTGGGAATATGAATTGGTTTGTAAAGGGAATTTCTTAGGGGTTGGGGAGGAGAGTTTAGATGTATTAATGGATAAGTCTAGATGAGCTTCCATCTTTCTAGGCCCAACAAATAAAATGGGAGAATCACAATCTATGCCCCCTGAGAACATTGACATCCAGGTTTCTAAAACAATATTCATTTTACACTCTAAAAAGTTAATCTATTTTATCAATGTACTATACAATACATCCAACTACTCAATTTTTATTTTTACATACAACCCAATAAAATAATATAAACTACACAATCAAATAATGTAAATAAAAAATATGATTCTCTCCCCACTCACATCTCTATCTTTTACCCTCTCCCATCTCTATCATTTACACTCTAAAAAGTTACTTAATCTATTTTATCAACTTACTATACAATACACCTAACTACTCAATTTTCATTTTTACATACAGTCCAATAAAATAATATAAACTACACAATCAAATAATGTAAATAAAAAACATGTTTCTCTCCCCACTCCCATCTCTATCTTTTATCCTCTCCTATCCACCAAATTAACACAAAACCCATACCAAAAACAACTGAACCACCACTAAAAACCCAGCAAACCACTAAGACCTACCATGATAGACCCAGCAAACCATCAAAACCCACCCCATTCACCCAAAAAACCATCAAGAGCCACCACCATTCACCCAACAAACCCAAAAACAACCTAACAAACCCATTCCAAACCATTAACACAACACTGCCGTTCATCACAACAAACCCACCAAACCACTAGCACAACAACACCAACCATCACAACAAAGAACTAAAAAGAACCCACAATGCCACACTGATATCCACCGAGCCAAATCAACCTATACCAAGGCAGGCCGATCTACATTAAGGCAGGTCAATCTCCACCACCGCACTCTGATCTCCATGCAGGGTTTGAAACAAAATTAAGAGAGAGAAAAATGGCAGGAAGGAGTCGATCAAAGTTTGGGAGAGAGAGTGAGAGAGAAAGGAGAGAGACAATTAAGTAATATATATCAGATTTACCCACACACTACTGTAATATATATATATATATATATATATATATATAAAAGCATTTACTATTCACAGTTGCTAAAATGTTTTAGCAATGCATACCCGAGCAAAGTTTAGTTTTCGGCTTGTGTATTGCTAAAATAGCAATTTTTATTAATGCTCTAAAAAGGTAGCTATTGAGGGTTATTTAGATTTTTTTTTTTTTAATGGTTAAAAATATTTATATAATATTTATGCTACAATCCCCTTAATTTGAACTCAAATCCACACCCTATTAGTATTTGGGGATGTACCAACTCACTGAACAAGGCAATGGTAGGGCCAAGATTGTCAAAATCGGGATCCTACGTAGGATCGTTGAAGGTAGGTAGGATCGTAGATCGTAGAATCGGATTGTGAATTGTAAGATCCTACATATTTTCAGATTTAAAGCAAAAAACACATTGATAATGACTTTGTATGTTGAATAATCACGTAAATTATAAATTCATCCACAAAAAAACTTAGATTTGCATCATATAATGTAATTTGTATGTCATACATCGCTAAGTCTATACTAACGGAACAAATATATTTAAGTTTTGACTCAATGTATCTAAAAAGTTCAATAAATATTTAATTAGCAAACAAATACTAAAATATTTATCAAAACATAAGGAAAATATTTTTAAGTTCTAAGTTCCAAATTTGAAATCCAAAATAAGTTAGCAAATGGAAACTAGCTAACTACAATATAAAATCTAAAAGTAAGATGAATATTAAGGTGAAGTGAACATTTAATTATTCCCATTCTAAGGTTCTTATAACCACCATCCTAAATTCCTAATCATCATCATCCATTTCATCATCTATGTAGATATTATATATTTGTATACTAGGATATCAAGATATAATTTCACACTCAACTATTCAAGTTATACCACTCAGCAACAATTAAAGAGTATACTTAAAAAAATCAATCAATCAATATACAAATACAAGCATAATTGATAAAATTATATTAAAAAAAATATTTTAGTAATATTAGAACACAAATTAGTATATTGATCAAACAAATTTAACAATATTATAGCTTAAAATGCAGCAAAGCCAAGTCAATTTCTTCATTTAGAAATGATGAAACATTCTTTCATTTTGATTACAAGTGACCTAGAAACTAGAAAACATTTGCTTAGGTTGACATAATTTTATAAAATAAAAAATAAAAAGTCATACCATCATAACATGAAAAAATAAAAATCCTTAAAGCTTCATCAAAACAAAAAATTTATCCAAAAACAAAAAAACAAAAAAATTATGTTTTTGGTAGGATCGGTAGAATCCTATATGATCCTACGATTCTACACGATCCTATATGCGATCCTACCATTTTTACGATCCTAGTGCGATTCTAATCGTTTTGATGAGGTGGGATCGTAAAATCATGCAATCCTACAATCCATATCGCGATTTTGACAACCATGGGTAGGGCTATTTAGATTGGAAAAATCGTTGGGTATTTCATTGATGGGACACTTACCTATTCGGTGCTAAATATATTGGCAAGTAGTTGTAGGAAAATGATAGGTTTATTGAGGTGCTATCTTTTAATAGGGTCTGCTATTTCTTTAAGTTGGATCATCAAGAAGGTTTACTCTCCATTCTGGACGTAGGCCTGTGGCATATGGCCAACAAGTTCCCAGTATTATAAAAATTAGTAGCAGACCCACACATTATGTATAATAATTTTTTTAGGATGGTTTCATTAAATATATATAACTTATTATTATTATTAATGTTTTAGTTATTGATGATGTACAAAAATCATTAGTGAGTTGATCATCCACACACATGCCAATGGGTTTACATGAAGAATAAAGGAGAAGAACCAATCAAAGGGCACCGGTGGAGTACTGGCAAAAGACCTTCTGAAGGTTAAGTTAGTGATAGAAGAATCTCCAAGAACTCAAGAGTGCCAGAGTTAGGGAGAATTCACATACCTTAAAAAGAATAAGGTTTGTGGTTTATATAGTGGCAGAGAATTGACCCAAATCTCTTGATATAGGGGAATTTCCTTGTAGAGTGAAGGGTCCCAAAATACTCGGGATCACCTTTCTATGTATAAAAGATTTGATTGCGTGGTAGGGCTTTTAGCCATGATGTGCAAGTAATTTCCATGATAGGATGTGTGAGTAGGCCTCACACAAGTCAACCTTAGGGGGACGGGTCGTCAGGATTAGGGATTGTCTAATTCGTTGGCCTTAGGGTTGGTCATCCCTCTTGCAATTAGTCTTCTCCCTTTAGGGTAGTCAAAAAGGTTCGGCACCCCCATGTTTTTCAATTGAAAATTATCCTCATCAACTGCCCCCTACTCCATGAGTCATTGGGATGGCCAACGGGTCGTGAAGTCGTCATAAATCCGTTGCATCATAAATATGGGCAATTATGTCCTTCTGACAGGGCTAGTGACATGTGTCATTTTCTGATTGGAGGAGCTAAATGTAACGACACTTCGTCTTTCATGCCAGAATGCCCTACAAATAGTCCAATGCCATTATTGTCCTTCCATTTGAAAATTTGAACATTTCTGATCTCAAAGCTTATTTGTCGGAACCCTTACTTCAACGATTTCCTCAAATTCATCTATTCTAGGTATGATTCATCGATTTACATATATTTTCCTTTTTCCTTTCTGGTCTTTCTTCATTGTTAGCTACATACTTAGAAGGTAGAGTAGAATCTTAGTTTGCATTCATCGCTTGTTGGTGAGAGATGTCTAGAGATAGAGAAGTGACGAGTGACCATACTTTGTCAGTCCGTATGGGTTCGGACGACGGTTTGCGCATTCCTAGGCTTGAGTCCATGTTAGAGGGCCCATTGGCTTCTGATAGGGAGTCAACATCTAATCCCCCCTCTGAGGAAACTAGTCCCCCTGGGCGACGTCCTAGGGAGATCATCCTTCCTGACAACTATTCCATACATGACTTCCGAGTTGACATGAGTGATGAGGATTTTAGCAGGTTGAGGCCTCGCTTCCAAATACCAGAAAATGTGCCCATTAGGAAGGGTGACGTAGGGGAGAAGTGTTATGATGGAAGGTCGTCTAATGTGGATTTTTATGAGACCGCCCTCATAGAGGGGCTTCGTCAGCCCTTTTCCATCCTGCATCATCGGTTAGCCTCTTACTTTGGCATTTCTGTCAATCAGATAGCCCTAAATGCTTGGAGGATCTTCATTAGGGCTAAGGTATTATAGGGTCAACTTAATGAAGGTCATTGCTTCCTAACCTTAGAGGAATTTTTCTATTGTTACAAACCCCAAGAGATTCCCCGATCCAAGGGCTTTTATAACCTTGTGTGTTATCGGGTTGCTTTAAGGCTAATATCTGATATGCCCAACTCCAACGGTCAATGAAAGGCTAGGTTCTTCTTCATGTAAGGGGTCAATTGGGTGTGTCGTCGGCTTGAGTGGGATAGCATAGGGTGTTTTTATGACCATTCTTGGGGGCTCTTGAACAAGTCAATGAGTCATCGGGACTATCTGGGTCGTTGGTTGGTACTTTTTATTTGACTAACGTACTTTTCTTGTTTTGTTTCAGCCAAAGTTTTCTTTACGATCCTCCCTTAGTAAGAGGCATTCTTGGAGAGAGTCTTTAAGATACCCTTTAAGGAAAGGTCTCGGAAGACGCTCGTCAATCTAGACACACTTCATGCCTTTTGTGGTAGACTCGTCCTTTCTAAGGAAGCTCGATGACTGGACCGCTTCTTTAGAGTTCATAAGTGCTTTTGCTTATCGCTTTTACTTTGTTTTAGTTTGAACTTGTGCATCTTCTAACCCATTCATCAGTTTCAAAGATGGAGTCAATGAAGAACAAGTAGGCAGCAAAGAATAGGCAAAAGGAGATCAAAAAGGTCACCACCTTAAGATCTCAAGGTGGGGGAGTCGTCGGCCCAACCCCCTCATGCCTCCAAGAAGAGGAAGCACACTTCTGATGTTCAATCATTGGGTAAAGATGCCAGTGGCTCATCCATTCGTCTAGAGATCCACGAGGTTGTTCTTGATGCTCTTCATCATGAAATAGGGAAAGGTCTCATGACTTCCCAAGGCCCCATCACCCCTCCTCTTCTTCCTTTTTTAGTGAAGGATAAGTACTACGTTGTGGACACCGCTCATTCAATCATCTAGGATGCTGACTTGGACGAGTGCTCGAAATATGAGACCAGCCCCTTGGGTGACTACGATCTTTAAGACATGATGAGAGTATGTGTTTTCATTACATTCTTCCTTATGTGTAGATTCGTCTCCTTATATGGACTCGTCCCTTTACTTTGTTTGTCTCTTTCTGATATTGATTCCTCCTTTCTTAATCAAGGCTTGGTGAGGATGCAGGACTTCCAAATCTGCTATTCATCTAGCGAGGCATCGATCAAGCACGTAAAGGATCGTCTGGAGTCCGGACTATATAACTTGAAGAAATTTAAGGATTCTTCTCTGGCTCTTAGCCAGGAGGTGATTGATCTGAAGGCCAAGTTAAGCGGGATGGCCCACCAAACTGACAATCTGGTGAAAGAGAACACAAACTTGAAGTCTAAGGTGGCTGCGCTCCATGAGCATATGGAAAAAGTGAAGGAGGAGGCCATTGAGGATTACTAGGGATCCCTACCCTATTTCAATGAAAAGGGGGGCTACTATGAGGATGGGTTTGAGGACTTTCACAAACAAGCTATCCTTATGTTCCTCAACATGGACTTCTCCCAAATCCAGACTAAGCTAACTGCCCTAACGACTCTTATTGCCAAGCTAACTCCTAACACTGTGGAGACTGATGAAGAGGAGTTGGTGACCGACGGGCCGGTGGTGTGGCCAATGATCCTGTGAACTCTCAAGAGCAGACAGACAACCCCCTATCATTACTTAAAATATTTTACTTATACCCTTTTTTCTCTCTCATTTTCTTTTTAGTCTTTGGTTTGTAATTCGAAAACAATGGTGGTACCCTGTTTTGGGCTTAAGTTATCTTTGCCCTTTGTTTTAGGTTAACACACATATTTCCAGCAATTTTTTAAAGCTTTCTCTATAATTTTCGTGCATTTTCTACAAGTGTTCATGCTCGTCAATTTACCTTATTCCTTATCAAGGTTTAGTCAATCGTCGGTTTAGAGGGTTTATCTTAATATTGGGAACTAAGGGACATGACTCATTGGTTATTGCACCCCAACCCTCCTATCTTTGAGTCGTCGGTTTACACTTCAGGTAGGGTTTTAAGTTTTGATAAGGATCAGGTGCACGAGGGCATCCTTGATCATCCATCTATACTTTAGGTAGGACTTAAGATTAGATCAGGTGCACGAGGTTATCCTTGATTTTTTGCCCACCCATTAAGTAGGACTTAGGATTTGATCAAGTGCACGAGGGCATTCTTGATCATCTATCCACCCCTTAGGTAGAACTTAGGATTTGATCAGGTGCATAGGGCATCCTTGGTCGTCAGTCCACCCCTTAGGTAGGACTTAGGATTTGATCAGGTGCACAAGAACATCCTTGATCATCTGTCCACCCCTTAGGTAGGACTTAGGATTTGATCAAGTGCAAGAGGGAATCCTTTATCATATGTCCACCCCTTAGGTAGGACTTTGCATTTATATGATGGAAAATAACATGCACATCGGAAAAATTTAACAGATCTACTTCATTCGTAATTGATAACATGTGCTACGTAAATTTCAGAATATATGATCAAGAGAGTGTACCTTGGTATGGTGAAATTCATAAACAAAAATCAAAAGTACTTGGGAATACTTTTAATCTTCACTCCAATTCCACTTGATGCCCAAGAAGTGTAGTCTCTCAATCAATTATGTGTGTGTTCTAGAGAGAATCAAAGAGAGTCTCTTTCTCACATACATTCCATTTCATTTATTATTCTTAAAATTCTATATGTTTCTCTCTACATAACTGATTATCTAATTGGGCTAGCCTTTTGGGCATTTCCAATTGGGATTTATTATGTGGCTTGGAGTGGGACCAAAAAGGAACAAATAAGACTCTAGCTCTAATGGGCCTTGGGCTTTTCTGTCAACTCTTGACAAGTTCAAAGTTACCATTAACTATATTTAATACCACTATATAAATATAGTTGCACTCTAGGCCTTATTAATAAATTATATCCCAAGACTTTATTGTACACGCAATCCCTTCATAAAATATTTGTAGTAATACAAAGTCATGAATATAGACTGCCACTTTGTGAATTACTACATCTAAATCCTTGAGTACCCAGTTTAATCCTTTAATGTTATTCATCATATATTTATGAAATCCAATTTCATAAATATATAATTTAGTCTTACTAAAGTGGTTAGGCCTAACTCTCTGAATAACAAACCCATTAAACTTATCTCAAGGAAATATTTTATATCTCCGTTAAGAGACTATAAATTCCATCTTGAGAATATATATTCCATCAACACTAAATGTGGCTGCCCAACATACTGAGATTTTGACCGTTACTTTAGATCTCACTCCCGATATATCAAAGCAACCTACATTCCATGATCAAGTCCATTATTCTCTTAGAATTTAGAGTTCATACAAATAGAAGTCATGAGATTTATTATTCAATTGATAGTCATTAGGAGAATAATAAATCTCACAGCAGCCCAGTTCAATATGTCTTAACTCTTAAAACATATCAACATATCAACTACTCCACTTCCATGTTCAAGAAAAATCATCTTAGTTGATATGTTATAGTCTTCACAGATGAAATGCCCAATTTCATCACCGACTACGAACCAAAATTTTGAGTTTACAAAGAACTTGTGATCCATATCTTCTGTGACTAAATCACATACTATGCATCTCATGGACTATACGATAATGTCCAAATATTCATATTACCATTATTTAAGATAATAATAAAGCAACTTTATTAATCACAATATTAAGTCATACATCATGTCATACATAATGTCATAAATAATTTCATACATATCATCATACAATAGGATTCAATGGCACTAATCCCAACAATCTCCCACTTGCCCTAAAAACTATTGTGCACTAATCTAACTCCCATTCCCTCCAAATGAGACTCGAAGGTCCTTTGAGGCAAGGCTTTGGTAAAGGGATCTACTAGATTATTTTCACTTTCAATCTTTGCTACCACCACATCTTAACTAGCAATAATGTCTCGAATGATGTGATACTTTCTCTCAATGTGCTTTCCCTTCTTGTGATTCCTTGGATCTTTTGATTGTGCAACTGCTCCACTATTGTCGCAAAACAAAGTAATGGGAACTTGTACAATTCTTACTACACCAAGGTCAGAAAGGAATTTCTTGAGCCATACAGCTTCTTTTGCTACTTCACAAGCAGTAACATACTCTGCCTCCATGGTGGAGTCTGCAATACAAGATTGCTTTACACTCTTCCATGTTATGGCTCCACCTCCCAAGGTGAAAACGCATCCTAATGTGGACTTTCTGAAATCTAGATCCGATTGAAAGTCTAAATCTATATAGCCAATGGGAATCAAAACCTCACAACGGTAAACAAGCATATAATCTCTCGTTCTCCGTAGATACTTGAGAATGTGCTTTACAGCTTGCCAATGTTGGATTGATATCGGCTGACCATGTCTGGTCTAGTACAAAGCATGGCATACATGAGACTTCCCACTGCAGAAGCATAAGGAACTTGTCTCATCTTATCTACTTCCTCTTGAGTCTTAGGCCTTTGGTCATCAGACAGAGGAACTCTATGTCTGAAAGGAAGTAATCATTTCTTGGAGTTTTGTATGCTCAACCATTCTAGAACCTTATCTATATATCCAGCTTGTGATAAGACTAACATATTATTCTTGCGATCTTGCCAAAGCCTGATCCCTAGAATAAAGTTAGCCTCACCCAAGTCCTTCATATCAAATTGGCTTGACAACCAAACCTTTACTGATGACATTACCCTTACATCATTTCCAATGAGTAGAATATCATCAACATAAAGCACTAAGAACATTACTACTTTATCTTGATGTTTTTTGTACACACATGGTTCATCAAGATTTTGTTCAAAACCAAATGATTTGATTGCTTGATCAAATCTGATGTTCCATGATCTAGATGCTTGCTTAAGTCCATAAATGGACCTTTTCAACTTGCATACCATAAGTTCTTGGTTCTTTGCTATGAAACCTTCCGGTTGCATCATATAGATTTCCTCTTCAAGATTGCCATTGAAAAATGCAGTCTTGACATCCATTTGCCAAATCTCATAATCATAATGAGCAGCAATGGATAAGAGAATTCTGATAGATTTAAGCATCGCTACTGGTGAAAAGGTTTCTTCATAATCAATACCTTCTTTTTGTGTATACCCTTTCGCCACTAGCCTTGCTTTAAAGGTTTCAACGTTTCCATCTATCCCTCTCTTCCTCTTGTAAACCCATTTGCAACCAACAGGTTTAATGCCGTTAGGCGCCTTTACAAGATCCCAAACTTGATTGGAATACATAGAATCTAATTCAAATTTCATAGCTTTGACCTAATGATGTGCATCTATATCATTCATTGACTCTTCATAAGTGAAAGGATCTGATTCAACATCTTCTGAGATAGCTTCATAAGTTTCTCCTGAACCTATGAATCTTATAGGAGGCCGAACAATTCTCCCACTACGACGAGGCACCTGTGTTCTAGACATCTCATAAGTAGTATCTTGTGGTGTATCTAATACAGCCACATCATCCCTAGTTTCAACTATTGGTTGTTCTTTTATAGGTTCATTCATTTCAACCAACACAACTCTACTTCTAGGAGTAAAATTATTCATATAGTCATTTTCCAAGAATTTAGCATTCATACTAACAAAAACTTTGTTATCCTTACGACTATAGAATAAGTAACCCCTAGTTTCTTTTGGATAACCTACAAGCAAACACACATCTGATTTTGGTTCCAACTTATCAGGCTTCCCTTTTAACACATGTGTTGGACAACCCCAAATGTGGAGATATTTCATACTAGGCTTACGCCCACTCCACAATTCCATGGGTGTTTTGGGAACAAATTTTGATGGAACTAAATTTAAAAGATGTATTGCTGTATTTAAGGCATAACCCCAAAAAGAAATCGGTAAAGTTGAGTAACTCATCATGGACCTAACCATTTCTAAAACAGTCCTATTCCTTCTTTCTGCTACACCATTCTGTTGGGGAGTTCCAAGTGCAGTCAATTGGGATAAAATCCCATTTTGAGTTAAGTAATCCTTGAAATCCCCAAGAAGGCATTCGTCACCATGATCAGATCGAATGGCTTTTATGTGTTTACCTAATTGATTCTCCACTTCAGCCCTAAACTCTTTGAACTTTTCAAAGGCGTCGGACTTCCGTTTCATTAGGTACACATAACCATATCTTGAGTAATCATCGGTAAAAGTGATGAAGTACTCATAACCTCCTTTTACTTGGGTTGACATAGGACCACACACATCCGTATGAACTAATTCAAGCAATTCTAGGGCTCTTCTACCTTTTACATTAAAAGGTCATTTGGTCATTTTGCCTTCCAAACAAGATTCACAAACTGGAAATTCATCAAAGTCCATGGGCTCTAAGAGTCCATCTTTGATTAGTCTTTGAATTATGTTTGAATTAATATGACCCAAATGCAAGTGCCAAAGATATGCATCATTAGTATTAGGAAACGTTCTCTTTAATGATTTTACATGAGAGTCATTATCTAATTCAGAATTATATAATTCATGCTTATCAAGAGTTAAAATATAAAGACCATCAACTATATTGCCAGAACAGATAAACATTTTACCCTTCTTTATTACAACATTGTCTTTAAGGATAACACAATATCCATGTTTACCTAAATAAGTTGCAGAAATTAAATTTCTACGAACATTAGGTACATATAGACAGTCTTCCAATATTAAAAATCTAGATTCAAAACATAAATTAAAAACACCAACAGCTACAATCGGAATCCTGCTCCCATCAGCCAAAGTAAGAAACAACTCCCCTTGTTTAAGCTTTTTGGTCTCCTGGAACCCCTACAAAGAATTGCAGATATGATTAGTACAACCTAAATCCACACACCAAGAATCCATGGGATTTTGTACTAAACATATTTCAAGGAGGAAAGAACTTTTCATACCCTTATTTTTGGCAGCCTTGAACTTTGGACAATTCCTCTTCCAATGTCCTTTCTCATCACAATGGAAACATTTTCCTTTGATCTTCTCTCCTTTATCAGCAACCCTAAGGCAATTTGTTTACTCTCTTGCTTGGTGAAATCCTTCTTCTTTTTCTTCTTACCCTTGCCTTTCGACTTAGGTTGAGAAGTAGAAGCTTCAGCCATATTAGCATCTACACTAGAAGTACCAAGGATGCCTTCTGCCGCTACCAATTCATTCATTAATTCAAAAAATGTATAAATCTTTTTGTTCATATTATAATTGAGTTCGAATGATTCCGATAGCGACTGGAGTATCATATCCACTTAGGATTCTCCATCAATGTCGGCAACTAAAACTTCCAATGTATTCAGATTGGAAATCATTGTAAGACAATATTCCCTCACTGAACTGCCTTCAACCATTTTGGTATTATAAATTTGCCTAATGGTTTCTTGCCTTGCAGAATGACCTTGCTCACCAAACATCTCCTTCAGACTTAGCATAATCTCCGAAGCTAGTTCTACATCCTGCATCTGATGCTGTAGAACATTTTAGATAGATTCTAGGATGTAGCACTTGGCCATCTCGTTAGATTTCTGCCAACGATCATATCGCTACTTTTCCTCAGAAGGAGCATCTAATGAAGGAAAGCTAGGACATGGTTTAGTAAGCACATATTTGTGCTCTTCAGCAGTAAGAACAATGTCCAAATTTCTTTTCCAGTCAACATAATTGGATCTAGTCAGTTTGTTTTGATTAAGAATAGTAACAAGTGGGCTAAATGATGCCATGTTCAAATCTGAAAACAATAAACATGAATATAATAAGAAAACTGAACATTACCAATTTAGCATATAAACATATAGTATGGAACCTTAACAAAACCATAATATAATATATGCAACGACAACCCAATCCCACAATTAATATTCCCCGGAAGCGAGATCATACCAATCACTATGATCAGGTGAGAATTATTCTCATTATTAATGCTATCGTGGTAACTCTTACCAAACAAAAATAATTTGCCGTTTTTCCTTTAGCCTCTAAGTAATAATGACACAGCTCCGAAGGGAGGTTAACATTATACTTAGTCTAGTGTACACCATTGCCTAGAATCAATGTGAGTCACTAAGTAACTCCACAGAAGCGAGGTCGTTCTTAGTGTAAAAACACACTTCATCTATCATTAAGAAGTTTAACCTGTAGTACCATGAATTAAACACCCTCTGAAGGGAGCAAGGCATATACGCCAAGGTGAGGTGCGTAATCACATCACTATAAACCTACAATGGAGGCCATGAGAATCAACCCTTAAATCTCTCTCCCACTATATGTTTTAAATTAAAGGTTTTTATTTTGTAAACATGCATAAACTAATTACACATACAGCCTTGCATTTTATACAATTGAAAACATCTTGAAAAACTCTGAATTCCTAGTTTTCCAAAAATTTAGACAGAAACTTTCACTACTGTCTCGCGGGTATCTCGCGACTTAACGCTTCCTGCGAAAACGAGTTGAGCAAAAATTGAAAACACAAAAATCCACACAGAAACTTTCGCTACTGTCTCGCAACTATTTCGCAAGTAAAGCTTAATCGCAAAAATTTTTGTGCTTCAGTGGCATTTTTCGTGAGTAGCTTCGCGGGAAGCTTACCCGCGAAAAACCCGTGTTTTCAATTTTTCAAGTTCAGATATTAACAGTTTTCAATGGTTTTTCATGAACAAGCAAACACCATATGAACATAACAGATGAAATAGATGTCAAAACTGAATTCTATTGATGCTATAGCCTTAAAGATCAATTTAACATACTTAAATTCAAATTTAAACAATATCATAACATCAATATCAGTTTTCATCAAATCATAGTTTAATCAAACATGCAGAAAATTAAATGCATATATAATCTTCTAACAACATGAAACTATTATCTCTAATTCTAAAACTCACAAAACATTGTATACAGATTCGAAATAAAGACCGCTCTGATACAATTTGATGGAAAATAACATGCGCAACGGAAAAATTTAACGAATCTACTTCATTCACAATTGATAACATGTGCTATGTAAATTTCAGAATATATGTTCAAGAGAGTGTACCTTCGTATGATGAAATTCAAAAACAAAAATCAGAAGCATTTGGGAATACTTTTAATCTTCACTCCAATTCCACTTGATGCCCAAGAAGTGTGGTCTCTCAATCAACTATGTGTGTGTTCTAGAGAGAATCAAAGAGAGTCTCTTTCTCACATACATTCCATTTCATTTATTATTCTTAAAATTCTATATGTTTCTCTCTACATAACTGATTATCTAATTGGGGTAGCCTTTTGGGCCTTTCCAATTGGGCTTTAGTGTGTGGCTTGGAGTGGGACTAAAAGGGAACAAATAAGACTCTAGCTCCAATGGGCCTTGGGCTTTTCTGTCAATTCTTGACAAGTCCAAAGTTATCATTAACTATATTTAATACCACTATATAAATATAGTTGCACTCTACGCCTTACTAATAAATTATATCCCAAGACTTTATTGTACATGCAACCCCTTCATAAAATATTCATAGTAATACAAAGTCATGAATATAGACTGCCACTTTGTGAATTACTACATCTTAATCCTTGAGTACCCAGTTTAATCCTTTAATGTTTTTCATCATATATTTTTGAAATCCAATTTCATAAATATATACTTTAGTCTTACTAAAGTGGTTAGGCCTAACTCTTTGAATAACAAACCCATTAAACTTATCTCAAGGAAATATTTTATATTTTTGTTAAGAGACTATAAATTCCATCTTGAGAATATATGTTCCATCAACACTAAATGTGGCTGCCTAACATACTGAGGATTTGACCGTTACTTTGGATCTCACTCCTGATATATCAAAGCAACCTACATTCCATGATCAAGTCAATTATTCTCTTAGGATTAAGAGTTCATGCAAATAGAAGTCATGAGATTTATTATTCAATTGATAGTCATTAGGAGAATAATAAATCTCACAGCGGTCCAGTTCAATATGTCTTAACTCTTAAAACATATCAACATATCAACTAGAAGTCTCCACTTCCATGATCAAGGCAAATCATCTTAGTTGATATGTTATAGTCTTCACAGATGAAATGCCCAATTTCATCACCGACTACAAACCAAAATTCTGAGTTTACAAAGAACTTGTGATCCATATCTTCTGTGACTAAATCACATAAATCACATACTATGCATCTCATGGACTATATGATAATGTCCAAATATTCATGTTACCATTATTTAAGATAATAATAAAACAACTTTATTAATCACAATATTAAGTCATACATCATGTCAAAAATAATTTCATACATAACATCATACAATAGGATTCAAGGGCACTAATCCCAACATTATAAACCTTTCTTCATTATAGATAATAAAAATTCAAAAAATAAATTGAATAAAATGTTGATAACTTACTATTTGATTAGCCGAAAAACTAGTCTATCAACTACTTAAAAAACTTTAAAGAAAAGCGATAACATAAGCGATATCACAAGCTACTGCTAACATACTACTAATAGTATCTTTTGAGGTGCTCAGCATTCCAAGGATGGTGCAGCCTTTGCCCATTAAGTTTCTCCAAGTAATAGGTGCCCTTCCTATTTCAATCAATGATTCTGTATGGACTTTCCCAATTTGGTCCTAACTTTGTGTGGCTAACTTTGTGTGGGATCTTTGGTGGCCATGATCACTTTCCTCAAGACAAGGTCCCCAACGTTGAAGTGTCAATGCTTCACCTTGGCATTATAGTGTTTGGCTATGAGGTCTTAGTATCGAGTCATTCGTTGCTCAGCAGCCAACCTTACCTCGTCCAGCAAGTCCAGGTGCGGATGAATCCCCTTTTCATTCTTCCCTTCGTCATGGTGGGCTATCATGTAGCTTGTTATTCCCAGTTCTGTGAGGATGATAGCCCCACTCCCAAATAATAGACAAAACGGTGTTTCTCCTATAGGTGTCCGAGCATTGTCCTATATGCCCATAAGACGCTTGGTAGCTCGTTAGGCCATATCCCCTTTGCCCCCCCCCCCTTGCCAAGTCTTGATCAGTTTGGGTAAGGATTTGTTTGTACCCTTAACTTGCCCATTGGCTTGTTTGTGGGTGGGTGAAGAGTAATGGTTTTTTATTCCCAACTGATTGCAAAAGTTTATGAATGCATCGTTGTCGAGCTATTTGCCATTATCAAAGACAAGGACCCTAGGGATCCCAAATTGGCAGATGATGCTCTTCTAGACGAAGCTACAGACATTCTTCTTTGTGATGGTTGCCAGTGGTTCTACTTCTACCTATTTGGTGAAGTAGTTAATCCCCACCATTAGGAACTTAAGTTGTCGTATTGCCATTGGAAAGGGTCCCATGATGTCCAGTCCCTATTTAGCGAAAGGCCATGGGGCTTTCATTGGGGTGAGTGGTCCGGACGGTTGCCTTACAACATTGTTGAAGCGTTGGCATTTGCCACATGCTTTCATGTAGGATTGGTCATCCTTCTGCATTGTAGTCCAATAGTGTCCTGCACATATAAGCTTGTGGACCAATGATCGCGCCCTTGAGTGGTTTCCACATACCCTTTCATGGACTTCCCCCATAACGTAGTTTGCTACATCAGGGATCAATCACCTTAGGTATGGTTGGGAGAAACCTCTCTTGTATAGCACATTCTCTATCAGCACAAAGTGTGCTGCCCAAACTTTCAATCATCGGGATTCATCATGATCTTCGGAAAGTGCCCCGCCCTTAATGTAGGAGATGATCGAGGTTGTCCACTCAGTGCCCTTTAGACTCATCTGTATCTCTAATTCCTCAATGACGAGAGACTACTGAACAAAGGATAGGACCTGTCGATCGACTGATAAGAGTTTCGCTGATACTGATTTGGCCAATCGGTTGGCATGTTCATTTTCTTTTCCTAGGACTTGTAAGAATTTCACCGCAAAGGTTTGATTCGTCCATCTTTTAATAAGGTCGAGATGCTTTTTCATTTGTTCGCCCTTGGCTTCGTAATCCCTATTGATATGCCTAATGACAACTTGGAAGTCACTAAGAAGGACGACTGATGAGGCCCTAGATGCTTTGGCCAAATCAAGTCATAAGAATGACTTTGTATTCGGCCTCATTATTAGTCATTGGGAATTGGAGTCGAATGACACATTCAATGATGTCTCCTTCGGGGGATTGAAGAACCACTCCAATCACTATAGCATGTTTGTTGGACAATCCGTCTATTTGAACCCTCCATGGGGTTGGCCCCTAGTCATCAGTTTCGCTCGTCATGAATTTACCGACGACATCAGCTAAGGCCAGGGCCTTGATTGAGGTCCTCGGGCGGTACCATATGTCAAACTCACTCAACTCTATTGCCCATAAGACCACTCGTCTAGTGGCCTCCAGATTATCAATTATTTTCCGAAAAGGCTTGTCAGTTTGAACTACTATTGTGATACCCCAATTTAATTGATTGTGTGATGTGTGTGGATGTGTGATGAGTCCCACATCGGGTATTTACTGGGTAGATCTGGGCTTTATTAACAACTACAAAGAGTCTCAATAGTGACTAGTCCTTTTGAGGTATAGCGCAGATTTGGCTAGCGCTTTTCCTTGGGTCGTTACATATGGTATCAGAGCCGGCCCGGTAATCCCGTGTGGGCTCAGAGACACTACCCCACAAAATGGGCCCTAACGAGGACGTTAGGGATTTAAGTGGGGGAGATTGTGATACCCCAATTTGATTGATTGTGTGATGTGTGTGGATGTGTGATGAGTCCCACATCGGGTATTTACTGGGTAGATCTGGGCTTTATTAACAACTACAAAGAGCCTCAATAGTGACTAGTCCTTTTGAGGTATAGCGCAGATGTGGCTAGCGCTTTTCCATGGGTCGTTACAACTATGGTATGTGCTTGGAAGTATGATTTGAGCTTGCGAGCTACTGTGATCAAAACGAAGGATAACTTCTGCATGGGGGAATATCTCTCTTCTACCCCCTTAGTGCTCAGCTGGTGTAGTACACGGGTAATTGTATGCGGTCTTCTTTTAGGATTAGGGATGAACTAATGGCCATAAGGAATACGGCCAGGTATAGGAAGAGCTTTTTATCAGGTTTAGATGGACTTAGGAGCGGTAGGGATGCCAGGTATGATTTGAACTCCTCGAATGCATTCTGACATTCATCGGTCCATTCAAAAGCTTTCTTCAGAATTCTGAAGAATGGTAAGCATTTGTCCATGGCCCATGAGACGAATTTGTTGAGTGCTATGACTCTTCCGTTTAGGCTTTGTACCTCTTTGATGTTCTTCGAGGGGCTCCCCTCTAGGATTGCTTGGATCTTGTTGAGGTTGGCTTCGACACCCCGTTGTGATACCATAAAGCCAAGGAACTTTCCCGAAGGTACCCCAAACACACATTTTCTGGGATTGAGCTTCATTCTGTAAAGGTGAAGAGTTTTAAACGTCTCTCTAAAATCATTTAAGTGATGGTCCTCTTCTTTGCTCTTCACTAACACGTCATCTACATATACCTTGATGTTTTGTCCAATTTGTCAGATGGACATCTTGTTTAGTAGCCTTTGGTACGTTGCCCCCACATTCTTCAATCTGAATGGCATGACCTTGTAGCAAAATAGGCCTTGGCTTGTGACAAACAATGTCTTCTCTTGGTCAAACTCTTCTAGCTTGATCTGGTTGTAATCGGAAAAGGCATCCATGAAGCTCAACAACTGGTGTCCAGCCGTCGAGTCTACAAAGAGGACAATCTGTGGAAGGGGGTAGCTATCCTTTTGACAGGCTTTGTTTAGGTCAGTGAAGTCTACACACATCCTTCACTTCCCATTTGTCTTCTTAACCTTTACTACATTGGCCAACCATTCGGGGTACTAGACTTCTCTAATGAAGTCTACATCAAACAGCTTGTGAACTTTTTCAGCTATGGCCTTATCCCTTTCTTGTGCGAAGACCCTATTTCTTTGTCGAATAGGTGCAAAGGATAGGGAGACATTGAGCCGATGGAACATGATATTTGGATCGACCCCAGGCATGTCCTCATGGCTCCCGGCAAAGATGTCCAGGTTATCCCTTAGGAAAAAGATCAGCCTTTTTCGAACCAAAGGGCTGGCTTGCATGCCAATGTGAGTGTTCCACTCTGTGTGTTCGTCGTCTAAGGAGATAGTTTCTAATCCCTCCATCGGTTCTACATTCACTTTTCACTCCTCAATGTTCATGGTGGTCATTCATTCATCCATCTCCAACATGGCTACATAGCATTCCTGAGCTGCCATTTAATCCTCACAGGCCTCTCCTATCCCACACTTTGAAGGGAACTTCAGTAGTAGGTGATATATGGATGTGATTGCCCTCCACGTGTTAAGCGTTGGCTGCCCGATGATGGGGCTGTAGGCTGACGAGCAATCCACTACCAAAAAGGCAACATCCTTGGTGATTTGTTGAGGATAGGTGCCGATGGTGACCAATAGTGTGATGGATCTGACAGGCATAACCTTCGTTTTGCTAAAGTCTACTAAAGGGACGTCTGATGGCATAAGTCGCTCCCTACCTATCCTTATTTGTTTAAAGGCCGAATAGTAGAGGATGTCGATTAAGCTTCCGTTGTCCACTAGGACTCGTTGGGTATTGAAGTCTGCAATGGCCAGATTGATCACCAAGGCATCGTCATGGGGGTGATGGACTCGTCGAACATCCTCCTCAGTTAAACTAATCACCGAGTCATCCATCTGAGTAAGGTTAGGTGGACGACTAGTGAGCTAGACATTTTGCACCATTCATAAGTAGGTCTTCCTTGCCTTCCTCGAGGATTCAAACACAGTGCTCCCCCCGACGATCACTCTTATCTTTCCAAGCGAGGCCCTAGGTTGATCCTTAACTTGTCGATTTGGATCCTGGTCCCTTGGTGGGTTTTCTCCTGCTCTTTCTCACCCTCTCAACTGCTGTAATTTTCCTTGTCTAATGAAGGCTTCTATCTGTTGCTTTAGGTTATAGCAATCGAAGGTGTTATGCCAATAGTCACAGTGGAAGCAACAATACTTGTTCCTCAACCTTTTGTTTGGGTCGCCCTTCAGCTTATCAGGCCATGCCAAGGCAGGGTCATCCCTAATTTGCATTAGGACTTGATCGAGCAGGGCAATGATGTGGAGTGAAATTGGTCATTCGTTCTGACGAGGGCCTTGACCTTCGTTCGTCCCTTCTGTCACCTGTTTGGTTTGCCTTCCTTCTCCTGTCTAGACGGGGATCGTCATGCTTTTCCCGTTTCCTCGGTCTACCCTCTCTGGCAGTTACAACATCCACAACATTCATGTACTTCATGGCTCGGTACAACATGTCAGCTATGGTTTTCATATCATTCTTGTAAACAGAGAACAAAAACTTTCTGAATCGGAGTCCATTAGTAAAGGTCATGACTAGGACCTTATCATCGGCTTCGTTGATCAGTAGTGCCTCCTTATTGAACCAAGTGACATATAACCTGAGGCTCTCGTCGTTCCACTATTTGACATTCAAGATGCTCACCAAGGACCTCTTATGTTGTTGGCCCCAATGAAATGCGTGACAAAGAGCCCGCTTAATTCTTTGAAAGTTGAGACAGAATTAAAGTCTATCTTACTAAACAAGACTTTAGTTAGCCCTTTAAGTGTGGTGGGGAAGGGGGTTTTAAACGACTTTAGGTGGTCGAAGGGGTCTTTTGACCCATCGTATGCCTCTACTTGTGGCATCTTGAACTTGGCAGGTAGGGGGAAGGATATGACCGGTGCAGTGAAGGGAGAATCGGTACAATGGACAAGTTTATCCAAGCTAGTAAACACACAACCTTTCAAGGCATTCATCATCATATCCATCTTCTCTTTCATCGTTTACATCTCTTGAGTAATGCGCAACACGCAGATTTCCAGCTCAAAGGGACGACTGGTATCCTACTAGTCCTGTCTACTAACAGCATTGCTTTCCTCTTAGTCTTCCCTCTCTTAGTGATCATTTGTCCTTTTTCTGTCCATCATTCTGATTGTTCAACTCCCGATCATTCTACTGCTCCAACTGTTGTTCCAACTCGTGGTTCTGCTAAATGAGTCGTTCAACCGCTATGACAAGGGTCTGCACTTGCCTCTGCAATGCGTTAGGCAAGTTTCCAGTCTCTTGGTTGGGGGTGGCCATCAATCATGTTAGGACCATACAACTCTTTGTCTTTGAAACAACGATATGGCTTATCACTCGTTTCCTACAAACAGTGCCAACTAATGATGCACAAAAATCGTCAGTGAGTTGATCATCCACACATATGCCAATGAGTATTCCTGAAGAACAAAGGAGAAGAACCAATTAAAGGGCACCAGTGGGGTATTGGCCAAAGACATTCCAAAAATTAAGTCAGTGATAGAAGAATCTCCAAGAACTCAAGAGTGCCAAAACTAGGGAGAATTCACAAACCTTAAAAAGGGTAAGGTTTGTGGTTTATATAGTGGTAGAGAACCAACCCGAATCCCTTGATATGGGGGAATTTCCTTGTAGAGAGAAGGGTCCTAAGATACTCAAGATCACCTTTCTATATATAAAAGATTTGATTGCGTGGTAGGGCCTTTGGCCCTGATGTGCAAGTAATTTCCACGTTAGGATGTGTGAGTGGGCCCAACACATGTCAACCCTAAGGGGACAAGTCGTCAAGATCAAGGATTGCCTGATCCGTTGGCCTTTGGGTTGGTCATCCCCCTTGGGATTAGTTGTCTTATTTTGGGGTAGTTAGAAAGGTTCAACACCCCCATGTTGTTCAATTGAAAATTATCCTCATCAGTTATTAACAATTAGTTTTTCATTATCTTTTAAGATAATAAAAATCTTACATATACAATTGTTTTTAAACCTTTACATATACTTTTTTTTAATGTGAATATTTACATATATCTTAACTAAACTCTATATATTCCACTTCTTTAGATATGTAAAACCATATTCTACTAATCCATAATGATAGTGGCTAATTAGTTTTATCACTTTTTTTTAATCTCATTTGTAATGTTTCTTACATTATCAAATATTTACTAATTGATGATTTGGATAATAGAGACGTTAAATGAGAGGTAGTATCATTCATTAGGGAATGAGGTGGATATTGACTTCGGGGGGCAATGGCACCCCTAAAGTTATTAGCAATTTTATTTTATAAAATTACACTTTGACCGCTTAAAAATATGATTGATTCTTTTAAGAGTAACGCAATAGCTACAAACATATTAAAAATAATTTTATTGAACGGTTGAGGTAGTAAATTCTTATTGGTTCGCATTTAGGCCCACCACTTACATCACCTTTTCACATACTAATAATCACTCACCATATCATCAATATGTAAAAAAGTTTATAACTCTAGCATTTTTTATCTTTGGGCAAATTACAACTTACTCACCTGTGGTTTGATCGAAATTTAAGTTGTTTACTTGTGATTTAAAATTTAACATTTTACCCATCTAAGGTTAGCTCAACTAGATTTTTGTAAACCACCTCTATTAAAAACATGGCTAAATATATAATTTTTCTCCACTTTTATGTATCTCTCATCCAAAAACACAAAAAACATAAAAATACAAAATCAAATAAGATCAAAAAAATCCAACAAAACACTTACATCATGGGATTTCAAACCACGGGTAGGCAATTGAAATTTCAATCAAACCTCGGGTGAGTAAAGTGTCAAATTTTAAACCATAGGTGGACAACTTAAATTTTAGCCAAAACCACAAATCGGTAAGTTGTAATTTGCCTTCCTTCTTTTTAAGGCCATATAAAAAAATAAAAATAAAATAAAAAAATCAATAGATCTAAATCTAAAACAAAATATACAAGCCCAAAAAAATAAGCTCAATAACAAAAATTACCAATAGTAAAGCTAAAAATAATTAAGCCCAATCAACCTTTTTTACTCAAAACAAACAAACTTTCCGTTTAAAAAATCTTTTAAAAAAATAATTTTTTCCTTATCCAGAACACACCCAACAAAGACAAAAATTAGAAATTAAAAATTAAAAAAAAAAAAAAAAATCAGTGGTTAAGCAGCAAAGTCGAAGGCTGAAGCTACCGCACGTAATCAGCAACAGAATGGCTCCTCCTAACTCCAAGTCCTGACTCCATCCCTCTGTGTGTGTGTGTGTGTGTGTGTGCGCGCGCGCGTGTATTATAAATAAGGTTAAATGAAATTTCAAAAAAAAAAAAAAGATTTAAAAATTTTCTAACTTTATTTCTTATGTAATTTCTATTATTACTGGAGAACATGTTCTTTTTCATTATGATTCGAAATATGGTTTCCATGGTTAGAGTTTGATTAGTTTTAAGTTTTAATGTAGTACTATGATTGTATTTAATTTTTTATTATTGATTTAATGTTTTAATGTTTTTCACATGGTCATCTTTATTTATTTTTTTACTTTTCCTTACAGCCTTTTTGTTTTCCAATTAAAGGTTACTAATTAATGTTTGATTTTTTTGAAATAAAAGATATAACAATAAACACTAAATTATTCAAATCATGCTATGTAATAGAATAATATTATATTTTTATATACTATCTATAATTCTTTATAATGCAATAGGATAACATTTAACAATCAAAGAGAACAAGAAACAAAAACAAAAACTTAAAACACAAGACACAAAACTAAATCGCCTCAACCCAAAGTAGAGTTCTAAAGAACACAAAAATTTATCAATTTAAAGTAGAGATGCAAGACAAATATAATTCACCAAAAAATTGAGAGAGAAAGAGAAATAACATTTTTTTTAGGGGATATTATGCATAGAAAGGAAGAGATAATTACAAATATATATATATATATATATATATATATGTATATATACATATATATATATATATATATATATGTATATATACATATATATATATATGTATATATTTAAAGCCGAAACTAAGAGAAAATTAAAAAAAAATTCAATTTGAATCTTAATTGAAGTCTAATTTTATGCTATGTGTCATTTCAATTTTCGTAATTTTGGTGCATGTATTTACTACTCATTGCAAAAATTGAAGAGTCCATTTTTTTTTTAAATGAATGCAAAGTGTAAAGTTACAATTTACAACTAATTTGTATTGGCTTAATTCTGTACCAAATTTGATTGTAATTTTATTCAATCTTATGTACCCTATATTTTATGTGGGATCTCATTGTATGGGTTGTGTGTGAGAGAGAGTGTGAAGACTCAAGACAAATTGAAGATCAAGGGAGTTTTCGCGAGTAGCTCGCAAGAAGCCTTCCCACGAAGTGAAGCCATGTGTTCAGCATATGACTGGAATGCAAAAAGTCATGATAGATGGTGACTGCTGGTTTTCATGAGTATTTCGCGGATAAGGCCTTCTCGTGAGATACCCGCGAAACATTTTGTTTTGCTATTTCGTCATATCTAATACACCATGTTTCTACCCACATTATATATACCCACATTACCCACATATTAAGAGAAGTGTTTTTCAGAGAGAAAACCCTAGCCATAACCCTTGAGAGTTAGAGATTGTCATACCCACAATCCTCTACACAATCCATTGTAGTTTTCCTCAACTCCTACCTCTCCATATCCAAATCCTTTAGAGGTTGATAGCCCAAACACTTACCACACCCATCCTGAGTGTAGAGTGAGGTTTTGGTGCTACTGGGGAGTATTAGAAGAAGCCATTTGTTTGGTGGATGCAATCCTAAATTGCATGATCCAAAGAGCTAGAGAAGACAAGGTTTCGTCAAGTCAGTTGATAGTAGGAGCTTGAAGGGCTCAAGTACATGGGGTAGACTACGCTTGGAGGGTCTTTTGTTATTCGTGTACTCCAACTCATTCTCTAGTGAATCAATTTACCGCTTTGAGGGTGGTGAAGAGGTTTTTTCACTGAGTTCTCGGTTTCCTCACTGAGTTCTTTGGTTTCCTCTTCGATAACATATCAGTGTGTTATCTTGTGTTTGCATACTTCTTCCCTACTCTTTTAGCTTTCATTTTATTGCTGATATTTGATAAATATGGCTTAAAGTAGTTATATTGTTTGTTCGCTCGCATTTTCTTTATTCCGCACTTAGTTTAAGTTAAAGTAAAATCAATCGAGCCATAATTTTAATTTGGGGATCTAAACAGCTCGTGTGTTTTCACACAAATTTGAGCTTTCAATTAGTATCAGAGTGGGTGCACTTGCTGTGGTTTCATTACCTAAGTGTGATCCCAGACCCTTTTTGAGATGGATTGATCTCAAATGCTTAATGCTCCTCCATACTTTGATGGGAGCAATTATGCTTCTTGGAAAGTCTGTATGAGGTCATTTCTATGTTCTATTGATGATAGTGTTTAGGAAGCTATCGAGATAGGATGGACTAGGCCGGAGGCTGCCAAATCCACATGGGATAAGGCAACTATTACAGCAACTAGTGCTAATAGCAAGACTTTAAATGCTATTTTCTGTGGTGTTTCTACTAACGAATTTCATAGGATCTCTCATGTTACAATTGCCAAGGAGGTGTGGCAAATCTTGGAGATGACCTATGAAGGCACCAAAAAGGTGAAGGACACCAAGTTGTAAATGCTTACCACACGCTTCGAGGAGTTGAAGATGAGTGAAGACGAGTCATTCGACTCATTTTATGGGAAGCTAAATGAAGTGGTGATTGGGAAATTCAACTAGGGAGAAAAAACGGAGGACACCAAGATTGTGAGGAAGATTCTACGATCATTGCCGGAGAGTTTCCATGCAAAGGTCATTTCTATCGAAGAGAGCAAAAACCTTGATGAGATTAAAATTCAAGAACTTATCGGTTCTCTTCAAACCTATGAGCTATCTCTACCATCTCAAAGGAAGAGCAAATTTCTTACTCTTAAGACAATCAATGAGAGATTGGAAGCTCAAGACTCCTTGAATGAGGATGAGGTTGAAAAGGATGTGGCATACCTTGCTAAGAACTTCAATAAGTTCCTAAAGTTCAAGAGAGATGGAAAGTCTTTTAAGAAGGGCAAATTCTCAAATTTCAATAAGGACAAGAAAGGATTCAAGAGGAAGGATTCAAGAGATTCCTCATCGTCTCAAATGGTCAAGTGCTTTGAGTGTAAAAGGCATGGGCATGTGAAGAAAGAATGCCCCACGTAGTTGAAAGCAAAGGGTAAAGTCTTTGCAACTACTCTTAGTGACTCAGATGGTTCAAATTCTGATTCGGAAGAAAGTTGTGACGGAGAAGGAAATTACTCCGCATTTATGACCATTGCACACATGGACTCATTGGAAAATTTGAGCCTACTAGTGGAAGAACTCAATGAGCACACCGAAGTAGAGTCTATAGGAATTGGGGAAGAATTCGATGATGAAGATGAAGGAACCAAGGAATTGCAAGAATCCTATAATTCTCTTCTTGAGAAAATCGGAGAGTATGCTAGAGTGGCTAAGGCAGCCATCAGAAAAATGAAGAAAGCTAAACAAGACTACAAGAGCATAATCGTAAGGTAAAAGGAAACGAAGTGTGAAGTTAAGGTGCTGAATGGAGAACTAACCGAGGCCTACTCCAAGATTAAGTTTCTTGAGCTTGAAGTGATTCAAGCTAATGCCAAAGTGGAGCATGTTGTCTCCAAGAAACTTGATGAAGTACTTGCACATTAAAAGCCTTTTTCTGACAAAAGTGGCTTAGGATATTCTGGAGATAGTAGATCAAGTGCCAATGTGTCCAAGGAGATGAAATTTGTTAAAGCTAAGGAACCAATGGTAGCAATGCCAAGTGTTGAGAATGTAAAAGTGGAGAAGAAGCCAAATGGAACTACTCAAAGGTTTTAACTAAACCTCAAAATCCATCTGTGGCCAAACCCAAGTCTAAAGGGAAGTCTATCCCAAAGCCTCAAAAAGCTCCTCAAGTTCAACACTTCTACCACTATTGTGGAGTTCGAGGACATACAAGACCTAACTACTATAAACCTCACATATTGAAGAAAGCGGATTCTCAAAAGCTAAGAGGACAAGGAAAGGGAAATCGGAACGCCAAGCAATTAAAAGGGCGAGAAGCTAATTCCAGTTTTGATGATGTGATGAAGATAATAGATACCATCACTTCTTGTTTGGCAAGCTTTAGCCAAAGGTTTGAGAATCACAACTCTAGTACCTAATCCTCCAGGGATATCACCCCAAATGCACGTGTCGTGTGGGTGAAGAAGGGTACACATGCATAAGCATTAGACCATGTTCATGCATCAATTCTTCCTATATGTTGTGACTTTGATTGGTCATTTGCTTATGTTTCACATTTTAGCATGTTTCTTTTCAAGTTTGTTTTGTACTTGTTGTTTTTGTTGATCTTACTTTACATCTTCTATTTTTGAGTGTGTTGAAAAATTCAAAAACTCATAAAAATTGAAAAATCTGCAAAAAGTTTGATCGTTTGTGCTATGTATATCACATGTGAGTTTGGCCTAGTACCTTCATACTAATGGCATAGTGCATTTACGAATTTAGTTTGTTATGTATGCACATCTATCTTTGTGGGAAAAATCTTGACATCTATGTGTGATTGTTGTAAATCGATCTTCAAGCTTGTCATGAATGATTAGTCAATAGTCTTGATGGTTTTGATACATGCATAGACTTGTGCCTATATATCTTCCCACACATTTTTATGTTTTTGCTTTATAGCTCATCAAATGTCAAATCTCAAAAAGAGATAATGAGCTGCAAAAGTCGTCGCACATACTAGTATTTGACTAGGAAAAAGGGAAAGCAACTTATATTGAAATTTACGGTGCCAAAAAAGCCAAAGGCTTACTCTCAAAATTGAAATATCAAAAATTTCAGGCATCGATCTCAAAATGAGATGTATTGTTCATAAACGATCAAAAGTTATGAGTTGAAAGAAGCCAAAAGTAAAGCTTCCAAGATATGTAATCATTTTCTTGTAGGAAGTCATATATGTTCATTTCTATAATTGAGATAGACCACTTGACTTAGTATTAGTTGTGTATGACTTGATTGAATTGATCATTGAAGCTTCACTCTAGACTAAGGACTACTCCACATTTGATACACACACACAACACACAAGACTTTTGTTCAATGAATGCTTATTTCATTTGTGTGATTATACATGTTCAAATGTGATGTGTATACTCAATTGCTTGTCGATCAAACCCAAAAAGATTTTTGAGTATTTTATATGTTTTTTAAAGTGTTTTTATGCTTTCGTGTCTTGAGTTTTTGTTTAAATTGAATTTTCCATGATTTTCATCAAAAACTCCTTCAAAGGTATTTTCATGAGAAGTTCATGACTAAGCTCTTCCCGCAAAAATGGGTTAAGGCAAAATATGAAAACACAAAATTCGGACAGAAACTTTTGCAACTGTCTCACAACTGCTTCACGAGTAAAGTCTTCCTGCGAAAAGTTTTGTGCTTCAAAGGCATTTTTCACGAGTAACTTCCCTAGAAGCTAACTCGCAAAAAATGCGTGTTTTTAGTTTTAAAGGGTTGATGTAGACAATTTTTCAAACATACCCTATTTCCCTCACTTTGCCTCCCTCGTGCCTCTCTCTATCCTAATCCTATTTTCACTCAAAAACCCAACCAAATCTCAAAAGAAAACTTCTTCAAATCATCTCTAAGGTATTCTTGTTCATTTTTTTCTATCTATTTACTTAGATTATGCCTTAGATTCTAGGTTTACTTAAGTTGGGTTCATTTTTGAAAAAGGGTTGGGAACTTTAAATTTTGTGAAAATTCTTTCAATTTCTTGATTGGGCTCTATCCCATTTGATTGTTTGTGTTTGTGTTGGCCAATTGTCGAATTTTAGCATGTATTTAGGCAAGATTCACTCATGTTCATGCATTACTTACATGTTAGTTTTACAGGTTCATACCAAGTGTTTGATAAAATGCCCAAATGGCATTTTGGTGTTGTTTTGGACTCCAATGAGTACCAAACTTTGGGGATTACCATGATTATACATATTTATCATGTTTTGATCATTGGTTGTATGTTTTACACACTTTGACCCCAATGTGCTTAGTCATGCCTTGCACATGCATCACATGTGCACACCACATGCACACTTGATGCACACACTTGCTCACTAGTCATGATTTTGCATTTCAATCATGCTAGATTTATGTTATTACATTTTTAGCACATATAACATGATTGTGTGACATTTTTTATGTTCTTTTTAGGACCTTTTTGTTTGTTTTATGGACTAACTTGGTACTAATCAAGTTTGTGTTCTTGTTTTATGTTTTTGCACATGTTCCTTTGTATCTTGTGTATGATTTTATAGATGTCTCCTACTAAGCACTCTGCCTTAAAGAAATCCTCAAAGCGTCCACGCTCGAACTAAGAGAATTTCCAAACCATTGAGGCAAACATGGCCTACAACGACTGCTACAAAAGGGTAATGATCATCATGGAAAGGGTTGTAAGAATGGAGACCCTTCAAAACACTTTCATACTTGAAGTGTTCAAAGAGAGAACTTGGACAAAGTTGCTGAATCCAAGTGGAAATGTCTATTCTAAACTTATAAGGGAATTCTTTGCTAATGCCACTGTGGAAGGTGATCACATCAACTGTTGGGTGAGACAAAAAGAATTCATTATCACAAGGGAGTCCATTCAAGAGTTCTTAGAAGTTCTTCCCCCATCTCAACAAATCTCTATACAATATGATGATAGATTGGATTCTCTTAAGCCAATGGCGGATCTCCTCGGTGGTTTTCTTAAAAAGAAGTCAATGAACACAATCCCTTTCACCGCGAAGATGAGGACATTGGCTTATATAATGATCCACAACCTCTACCCAGTGACAAACTTGATCACATTGTTCGTACCAAGAACTATTTTCCTGTATGATCTCTTCATGCATAAGAAGATCGACATATGCGGTCATATATACTACCTCCTGACCAAAAGCATCACCAAGAGGAACTCAAGAACAATATTGCCATTCCCAAGTCTCATTATGGCTCTCATAACAAAGACAAGGCTGAAGATTCCAAGCGGTCTTACCATTGTGCAAAGGGACTATCCCATTAGTGCTCAAACAGTAACCCGAAGCAAAGCGCACATCACTGGACCAAAAACCAGCATTTCTCAAATCCTAAGGGACGATATTGAGGAAGAAGGTGGGAACACGGAGGAAGAGATTGACAGGTTCACATCAACGCCGAAGGGCTCTACACAACCATCTTCTCAAGCACAAGCACGGGGACCCGATCATTTCATTGCAAGGGTTAAGCAGATGTATGGTATGCTAGAATCCCATGTGCAGCACAACTTGGATCAATTTGCCTATATCGAAGGCAAGATTACTGTGCTATCGTCTCAAATTGAAGACATGATGGTGGAGCAGGAATCCGAATTAGAATCTGAGCAGTTCTAACCTCTTTGGCCATTCCCGTCAAAAAGGGGGAGAAAGTTTTAAAGGGGTGATGCATAGTTTGAGGGGGAGCATAGCATAGCATATCATAGATATTGGTTTATTTTGGTGGCTTAGTGGTTTAATTTTGGTTTTTACTAGTTCACTTTCCATTACCTTTATAGTTTTTATAACTCTTGGATATTTACATTTCTTTCTTTTAAAGTTTTTAAAGTAATTTCAGTTTATATTCAATACTTTGTTTATGTATCCTAGCTTTGTAGTGTTACTAAGTACTTTTCAATTATGTTGCATTATCTTTAGTAATACACAATTGTGCCTTTGTTGGATCTCGTATCCTTTATACAAATACTTTTCTTATTTTGCATTGGTTGTGTGTTGGACATGCAATTGATTTTTGAGGTGCTTTTAATTGCATTGCGTGTTTGGATGATCATTTACTAGCTAAATGTTCATTGTAGTCATTCTTTTGTGACTACTCTTGTTCGATCAAGATATGCTTAATTGTTTATACATTGTTTATTAACTTGATCGCATTTTACTTGCTCATATACGTACCGTGTATTCAACTTGTCATAAGCTTAAAGAACGTTTTGTTTATGTGCAAGTGTTTCAAGTTACAAGTGCATACATGCAAGTTCTTCACAGCTTCTAGATTAGGCGTGAGTGTTTTACCAATGTTCCCAAATTCACGTTTAAGTCTAGCGTTTGTTTTAGGGGTTCTGTCATGGAATAGCCAAAGGGGGAGATTGTAAAGTTGTGATTTACAACTAATTTGTGTCGGCTTTAATTTCGTGCCAAATTTAATTGTAATTTTGTTCAATCTTATGTACCCTGTATTTTATGTGGGATTTCATTGTATGGGTTATGTGTGTAAGGTTGAATTTTATCAACCATCTTGTTGGCTTTATTCCGTGCCAAATTTCCTTGTATTTTAGCAATTAGTAACCATGTATTTTGGTGGGAATCATGTAAGAGTAGTCAGTGAGAAAGTGTGAAGAAATGCTCAAGATTGTGCAAGGATGCAGAGACTCGCAGTTGGACTTGTGGGTGACTCGCGACTGGCAAGCCTCCAAAGTTGGCACACGTGTGAAGCATGCAAGGGAGCTAAAGAGTCATGCCAGCTGTTGCACTAAAGGAAAAAAGTCCATGCTAGCCAGGTCGTTAGCTCGCGGCTTGAACTCGCGACTCAGCCCAGTCACGAGGCTAAGTCACCAGACCACCCTGTTTGGGAAAAACTGACTTTTCACATTCCTTCTCACCCTACTATATATAGACCCTTATACCCACGAAATGTAGAGAGCATCCAGAGAGAATTTTGAGAGAGAAACCCTAGAGAAAAACAAGATTGATTCATCCACAATCTTCACATAGAGACTCTTCAAATTCCTCTAGTCTATTCCTCTCCATTGTTAAATCCATGAGAAGTACATTACCAAAACCTTTTCTCATCAAACCCATATCTATGAGCAGGCTGTTTGATGCTTTGGAAAGTAGTTAAGAAGGGACCAATTTCATATTGGTAGATGCTATGGTCAAGTAGCGGAATATGGTAAGCTAAAGAAGAAATAGGTTCGGTGGAACCTCGTTTGAGTAGGAGCTTGGAGGGCTTAGGTACATTGGGTAGATTAGGTTTGGAGGGTCTTCTGCTGTTCATGTATCCCAACTACATTCTTTAGTGGATTATTTACCACTTTGAGGGCGGCGGAGAGGTTTTACGCTGAGGGCTTTGGTTTCCTCTTTGATAACACATCATGTGTTGTCCTTGTGTTTGCATCTCTCTTCCCTTAATCTTTGCCATTTAATTTCTACTATGGATGCGAATTTATTTGGTTTAGATTGTTTATCAATTCTGTATTAAGTTTATGTTCATATTCTGCACATTAATTGTTTGATATTAAGCTCGAATTGGAAACTTGTTAATTGTGGTTAGGTCTACAGCCAAAGCAAAATCTCTTCCACGATCGCAAAGAGGTCCTAGAATGAACTATCTTTGTCATCACTGCGGACTTCAAGGGCACACCCAACCCAATTGTCATAAGTTGAGAGCATTGAGGAATGCAAGTGATCAAAGGTCAAGAGGACCAAGAAATGACAAGAGGACTTGGGCTGTTGAGTCATCAAGATGAAATAGTGATCCCGGAATGATGGACATGATGAAGATGATTGGTGCATTCACCAACTGCTTGGAAAACTTCACTAGAAGGTTTGAAAGTCCTAACTCTCGTGCCCAATCCTACAGGGATATCAACCCAAATGCACGTGACATGTAGGTGAAGAAGGGTACTCATGCATAAGCATTACAACATGTCCTTGCATTAATACTTCCTATGTTGTGTGACTATGTTTGGTTGTGTGCTTGTTGGATGTTTGAGTTGTCAACTGGTTGTTTGTTTTGTTTTGCATTAAATGTTTTTACATTGCTGGCTTTTATCATTTTCTTTTGTGTCAAAAATCCAAAAACACATAAAAAATAGAAAATCAAAAAGTTTAATCAACTTTGTTGAGTTTTGTCTCAAAGCATGTTTTGCCTTGTACCTTTGTACTAATGGCCTTGTGCATTTACAAGCGTAGCTTGTTCCCTATGCACTTATATCATTATGGGAGAACTCTTGACATCTATGTGACTGTTGTAAATAGATCTTCAAACTTGTCATGAATGATTAGTGAATGTTTTTGTTGATCTTGAAACTTGCATAGACTTGTGCCTATATATCTTCCCACCATTTATTTTATTGTTTTTGCTTAAAGAGCTCACCAAATGTAAATCTCCAAATGAAAAGATATATTAAGCTACAAAAGCCTGTCACACAAACTAGTATTTGACTAGAAAAAAGGGAAAGCGACCTAAAATAAGATGTATATTGCCCAAAAAGCCAAAGGCTTGCCCATTAATTGAAATGTCAAAAATTGCAGGCATCAATCTCACAATGAGATGTTATGATTCAAAAAAATCAAATGTTATGAAGAATATGGAGCCAAATGTAAAGCTTCAAAGTTATGTAATCAAGTTTAGTGGGAGGTCATATATGTATATTTCTATAATTGAGATGGGTCACATTATCTGGTGCTAATTATGTATGGCTTAGTTGAATTGATCATTGAAGCTCCACATTTGACTAAGGACTATCTCATTGTTGATATCCACACACATCACACATGTCTATGTTCAATAAATACCATATTCATTTGTGTGATTGTACTTGATTAAATGTGTTTTCACATGCTCAATCCTTGTTAATCAAACACAAAAATATTTTTGAGTGTTTTAGTTTTTTTTGGAAAGTCTTTTGTTTTTACAAAAATGTCAAAAATTTCAAAAACAGTATTGCCCTGTTTTGGCGACTCAGTTGTGGGTTGGTCCAGTCGCATGTCCCAATCGTGAGCCCACACAAAGATTTTTCGCGGCTCACTGGTGAGTCAATGTCCCAGTCGCAAAAAATACTTAGAATATTTTTCAAATTTTGGGTTTTTAATGTTTCTTGTGACTCAGTCTGGCGACTTGTTCGCGGGTGGAAGGTCCAGTCGCAAGGAGACTTAGAGATTTTCGCGGCTTACCTCGCAACTCTCTCGCGGGTAGAACTTCCAGTCGCGAAAAATACTTAGATAAATTTTTCAAAATTTTTGTCTTGAGTGTTCTGGCGACTGGCCCTGGTGACTTGCTCACGACTTGACTCAGTCGCGAAAATCACGTGTTTTGCGCAAATAGGTCAATTTTTAAACGTTTTCAGTTTTTCACTCGAACTTCTGTGACTATTCATTGTCTTCCTTACCTGAAACTCTCTCAAACTCACCGTGTCACTCTTGAACAAACTTCCATTTTTACATCATTTCAACTTAAAATCTTCAAGAAAAAGGTATGGGTTTTCTCTTTCTCTCTACATTCTTCATGTTTTGAGTCTTGTTTACTTGAATCTGTGAGTTGTTGATTTGATTTGTGATATTTGTTGTTTCGGTGATGGGTTGGACGTATGTTTGTTGTGCTTGGATTTTTGGATTTTGTTGATTAGGCTTTTAGGATTCTATTTTTGCTTTCATGGTTGATATTGACTGTGTGTGTCTATTAATCCGTTTGATGTTTGAATCTCATACCCATTATGTTATCATTTTTTTTGGTATACTGTAATGCACTTTGTGTGTATTTTTGGTTGATTCAAAATGGTTATGTTTAGATGGTTGGGCTATTTGTTTAAATTGTTTATGGTTATCATGTGTGTTGCTTCTGTCTTATGTTTATATCTCATAGTCATATGCCCTATTTTGGTTAAATGTGTTTTACACTGAGTCTGGGGTACTTTTGGTTCTTTACAATTGATTAATGCATGTGTTTGGTATTGTCCCCTAAAGCTTTCATGTTTAAGATGTTGTGCTCTTTGATCATTGAGATCACTATGTGTTATGCATTAGTATGAGCTATCTCTTTCAATGACTGTTTTTAAGCTAAATATGGTCTTAGTGTTGGCTTAATCTTCTATTCTTCTCTATACAACTAACCTGTTACTAATGGTTTTGTTCATCTATTATGCTATGTTGTTGTGGCCTTTTCTGCTTGTTTACAGATGACTCCATCTCCTACAAAGAAGAAAACTCCTGCTAAGAAATCTAACAAAAGGATGAAGATGGACCATAACCTATTTAGGTCTGTTCAACACTTTGAGAGATATAAATATTTTTTCATGAAGGGAACTATTATTTAGGAAAGGTTTGTAGACTTAGGGAATTTGAAGGATACCTTCATTCCTGGTTGTTTTGAAGGCAGGGGATGGGATAAATTGTTGAGTGACCTACCTGCAGTCTGTAAGCCATTAATAAGGGAATTCTATGCAAATGTTGTGATAAGGGAGGATAAGTTGAGCTATTGGGTTAGAAGATAAGAATTCACTATAGATGCCCATGACATAGATTAGGTGCTAGGGCTTGAACGTTTAGAGGACCATGACTTCACCAACTACAAGGACAGGATGCTATCTATAGAAACTGTCCAAACTCGCATTGGTGGACAAAGAGAGGGGAGATGCCTTAACACTACAGCATTTCCAACTGACATGAGGTGCCTAACCATCATCATGATGTTCAATTTGTTCCCAGTGAGGAAGCTGACTACAATCAACAATGCCAGAGCTATCTTTCTCATGGAACTCAAGGAGAAAACCTTCATTGACATTAGCTCTCACATCTTTGACACTATTGTGGATGAGACTAGAACCACCTCCAGGCCCAAGCTGATCTTTCCTAGCCTTCTTAGGAGGCTTTTCAAAGCAAAAGGTGTTGTAATCCATCAAGACATCAGCCCCATGCCTACACCTTTAGCCATCAACAAGCTAACCATCATCAGGATACAAGTCCGTCTTCCAGGTGATGAAGAGGAAGGTGACCCAATGGAGACTGAGACAGTGGCTGTAGGACAAGCTTCATCATCCAGAAGCCAAGGCAAGAGGAGCAAAGCTTCAACCTCATCAAAGGTACCTCAAGATGCATTCCAGATCATCCTAGAGAGGATTGATGGACTCAGAGATCTAAAATAAGCATACTGATAGGATGGCAGCAATTCAGGATCAGCTCAACATACTTTTAGCCAAGTTTGACAGCATCAACACTTAGCAGTGACCCTTTGGCCATTCCGGTCAAAAATGGGGAGAATTTTAGAGGGGCAACTCTTGAGGGGGAACATGCCATAAACAGTGTTTTCAATTTATGTTTCAATTTTACTTTATGTTTCTTATGGTATTATGTTTTATGGGTTTAATACACTGTGGTTAAAGTTTTGGTTTAAAGGTTTAAAACAGGTTTAAAACTCATGGATTTGTTTGGCTGTGATACTTTGGTTTCTATTTATATATTTAAGATGTTTTTCATATATTGTGTTTTGTGGTTTGTGCCTATGTTGTTTTTGTAAGCTTTTAGGGTTTGTTTCCATGGGAGTTTGTAGGCTCTTATGGTTTGTACCATGCTATGCAGCCTTTATCTTTTGTTGCCTAATACTTCTAGCTAAATGTTATGCATTTTCTTTAAGTATTCTCACTCTTGTGCCCTTGTAGGATTTTGTTCCTAGATGCATAGACTTTATGTATTGTGCATTGGTTGAGTGTTGGGCATGCAAGTGATTTGCATTGAGCTTATTAGCTTGTATGTCCGGATGTTCATTCCAAGTGTGAATGAGCATTATGGTCACTATTTTATAGTGATTGCTTGTTTGGTCAAGCCATGGTTTATTTCTCATTCCATTTTACTTGATCGCATTGTGCTTGTCTCATATGCAATTACAAGTTTTTCTACATACAATGATGATACTGTGTTGTTATCTTTCAGGAGATTCTTATTCATATGATTCAAGAGCTTATCAGATTCTAGAGTTAGGTGTGAGTAAGTTTTGTTCAACTATTCCCAACTCACATATTAAGTCAAGAGTTTGTTTTAGGGTTTTGTCACGAAATAGCCAAATGGGGAGATTGTAAGGTTGAATTTTATCAACCATCTTGTTGGCTTTATTACATGCCAAATTTACTTGTATTTTAGCAATTAGTAACCCTGTATTTAGGTAGGAATCACGTAAGAGTAGTGAGTGAGAGAGTGTGAAGAAATGCTTAAGATTGTGCAAGGATGCAGAGACTCGTGGCTGGACTCGCGGGTGACTCGCGATTGGCGAGCTGCCAAAGTTGGCACATGTGTGAAACATGCAGGGGAGCTGAAGAGACATGCCAGCTGTTGCACTATAGGACAAAAGTCCCAGGCTGGCCAGGCCGTTAGCTCAAAGCTTGAACTCACGACTCAACCCAGTCGTGAGACCAAGTCGCCAAACCACCCTGTTTGGGAAAAACTGACTTTTCACATTCCTTCTCACCTTACTATATATAGACCCTTATACCCACGAAATGTAGAGAGCTTCCAGAGAGAATTTTGAGAGAGAAACCCTAGAGAAAAACAAGATTGTTTCATCCACAATCTTCACATAGAGACTTTTCAAATTCCTCTAGTCTCTTCCTCTCCATTGTTAAATCCTTAAGAGGTACATTACCAAAACCATTTCTCACCATACCCATATCTGTGAGAAGGCTGTTTGGTGCTTTGGGAAGCAGTTAAGAAGGGATCAATTTCATATTGGTAGATGCTATGGTCAAGTAGCGGAATCCGATAAGATAAATAAGAAATAGGTTTAGCGGAACCTCGTTAGAGTAGGAGCTTAGAGGGCTTAGATACACTGAGTAGATTAGGGTTGGAGGGTCTTCTTCTGTTCATGTATCTCAACTACATTCTTTAAGGGATTATTTACCGCTTTGAGGGTGACGGAGAGGTTTTACCTCAAGGGCTTCGGTTTCCTCTTCGATTACACATTATGTGTTATCCTTATGTTTGCATCTCTCTTCCCTTAATCTTTGCCATCTAATTTCTGCTGTGGATGTGATTTTATTTGGTTTAGATTGTTTATCAATTTGTATTAAGCTTATGTTCATATTCTACACATTAATTGTTTGATATTAAGCTTGAATTGGTAACTTGTTAATTGAGGGTCTAAACATTCATAGTGTTTTATACACTAATTGAATTTTCAATGTGTGTGAAAGAGTGTGAAAACTCAAGACAAATTGAAGATCAAATGAGTTTTCATGGGTAGCTCGCAAGAAGCCTTCCCTCGAAGTGAAGCCATGTGTTCAACACATGACTGGAATGAGAAGAGTCATGACAGATGGTGACAGCTGGTTTTCGCGAGTATTTCATGGACAAGGCCTTCCCACGAGATACCCGCAAAACATTCATTTTTGCTATTTTTTCATATCTGACACACTATGTCTCTACCCACACTATATATACCCACATTACCTACATATTGAGAGGAGTGCTTTTTAGAGAGAAAACCCTAGCCATAACCCTTGAGAGTTAGAGATTGTCATACCCACAATCCTCTACACAATCCATTGTGATTTTCCTCAACTCCTACTGTAAGATTGAATTTAATCAACCATCTTATGGGCTATATTTCGTGCCAAATTTGCTTGTATTTTAGCAATTAGTAACCCTGTATTTAGGTGGGAATCATGTAAGGGTAGTGTGTGAGAAAGTGTGAAGAAATGCTTAAGTTTGTGCAAAGTAGCAAGGACTCACGACTGGACCTCGCGGGTAGTTCTCGGCTTGCAAGTCGCCAGAAGTTGCACACGTGCCAAGCATGAGGAGAAGCTGAAGCATCATGCCAGCTGGAGCACTACAGGACAAAAAGTCCAGACTGGCCATTTAGCTAGTTCGCGGCTTGAACTCGCAGCTCAATCAAGTCGCGAGGCCAAATCGCTAACTAGCTCTGTTTTGGAAAAACTGACTCTTAGCATTCCAAACACACACAAGTATAAATACCCCTCATACCCACGAAATATAGAGAGCTTCCAGAGAGAATATTGAGAGAGAAACCCTAGAGAAAAACAATATTGACTCATCCACAATCTTCACAAAGAGACTCTTCAAATTCCTCTACTCTCACCCTCTCCATTGTTACACATTGAGAGATTCATTAGCCAAAACTTTTCTCACCATATCCACATCTGTGAGAAGGCCATTTGGTGCTTGGGAAGCAATTAGGAAGGGACCAATTTCATATTAGTTGATGCTATGGTTTATAGCAGAATTTGGTAAGCTAAAGAAGAAATAGATTCAGCGTAACCACATTGGTGTAGGAGCTTGAAGGGCTTAGGTACACTGGGTAGATTAGGCTTGGGGAGTCTTCTGCTGTTCATGTATCTCAACTACATTGTTTAGTGGATTATTTGCCGCTTGAACAGCGGTAGAGAGGTTTTATGCCAAGGGCTTCAGTTTCCTCTTTGATAACACATCATGTGTTGTCCTTGTGTTTGCATCTCTCTTCCCTTAATCTTTGCCATTTAATTTTTGATGTGGATGTGATTTTATTTGGTTTAGATTGTTTATCAATTCTGTTATAAGCTTATGTTCATATTCCGCACATTAATTGTTTGATATTAAGCTTGAATTGGTAATTTTTTATTTGGGGGTCTAAACATTCAAGGTGTTTTATACACTAATTGAACTTTCACTTACCTCTCCGTATCCAAATTCTTGAGAGATTGATAGCCCAAACACTTACCACACCTATCCTGAGTGTAGAGTGAGGTTTTGGTGCTGTTGGGAAGCATCGGAAGAAGCCATTTGTTTGGTGGACGCAATCGGGTTGAATTGTGTGATCCTGAGAGCTAGAGAAGACAAGGCTTCATCAAGTCAGTTGGTAGCAGGAGTTTAGAGGGCTCAAGTACATGGGGTAGACTACGCTTGGAGGGTCTTTTATTATTCGTGTACTCTAGCTGATTCTCTAGTGAATTGATTTACCGCTTGGAGGGCGGCGGAGAGGTTTTTTCGCCGAGTTCTTCAGTTTCCTCTTCGATCACACATCAACGTGTTATCTTGTGTTTGCATTCTTCTTCCCTACACTTTTAGCTTTCATTTTATTTCTGATATTTGATGAATATGACTTAGAATAGTTATATTGTTTGTTTGCTCACATTTACTCTATTCTGCACTTAGTTTAAGTTAGAGTAAAATCAACCGAGCCTTAATTTTAATTTGGGAATCTAAACAGCTCTTGTGTTTTCACACAAATTCGAGCTTTCACAAAGGATTTCATTAAGCAAAAGAAATACATAAAGTGATATAAAACTCTACATCATCAACAATATCTCTACGTTTCTCACATAAACAAATCTCAATTTCATCCTCCATAGGACCATTCAATTGAGAAAAGAGAAGGTTGGTAGTAACTTAAGGACTAACAAAGCACACTTCTACTTATTAGGGTTTAGGGTTCGAGATCCATATGTGTATACTATATTATCGTACACTAAAGTAATATATTTAGAGTCATAAGACTCATTTTGTGTAGGAGTTTTAACTGATTTTGATTAGGGTTTCATTGTCTTATGAAATCCCATTGTCACCTCAAGAATTATTACCTCTGGAAGCACAAAAAATGTTTTTGTTGTCATTGTTAAACCTATTTTCCAATCTCTAAATTGGGAAACTTCAGGCTGCCATCCGACTTCTCATTATATCAATCATAATTAGAACCAACAGGTCCAACCTATTTTCCACTTTTTTTCGTTTTTTATAGTTTTTAGCAATACTTATCTGATGGTATAATTTAGTTTTCAAAATGCTGTTGTATATGAGTATACTGTTCCCAATAGGTGTCGTTCACAATAATAATATCTAGATGATGTGTCGTGGCACGCAATTTGTGTCATTGTGACCATTTTTTTCACATAATTTTGGACTTTTGACCATTTAATTTTTTTTTTTTATATTATAGTTTGTATTTTTAAATTTTAGATGGCATATGAAGATTTTGTGTGATTGGAATTGTGGAAAAATAGATTAATTCTCCAACCATACAAATGCGCCCAAAAGAGACCTCAATTGGCTTCGTATTTAGGTAAGTGTAAAAGTTGGAACAATATATGCTGCTTAAGCTTTATATTGTAATTGTAGTCTAATTTTGTGCCACGAGTCACATCTAAATTTTTTAATTTTTGTATTAAATGATTTAATTCAATTCAAAATAAGAGGACTCCAATATAAATGAACCATTTGGTACCCAACCATATAGCTAATTCTTTGAATAAAATAAAATTAGGAGAAGAGAGATTTCGAATGATTTTACTTTCCTGTACTATTTGTTTCTCTAACTGTGTATGTGTTTGTGTTTAATTGTATCCGTGCATTTGCATGGGTTCTAAGCTAGTATATACTTTATACTAAGAGGATGAGAATAAGAAGAAACAAAATAAATGAAGATAAAGGAAAAGAGGAAGACTGATTTTAAGGTAGAGAGTAGTGGGGAGATAAAAAGGTAAAAGGAATGAGTAAGGTCAGAGATGAACGTTTAGACCCCCAAATTAAAAATTAGCAACACAAGCTTATAATCAAACAATATATGTGTGGAACATGAAATATAAGCTATAACCAAATTGGTAACACAATCTAAACCATAATTAATAACAATCACATCAGTAATTAAAAGGTAAAGAGAAGGGGAAGAAAGATACAAACACAAAGATAACACAGTGATATGTTATCGAAGAGGAAACCGAAGTACTCGGTGAAAAACCTCTCCACCGCCCTCCAAGCAATCAATAATCCACTAGAGAATGAAGTTGGGATACATAAATAGCAAAAGACCCTCCAAGCCTACTCTACCCAGTGCACCTAAGCCCTCCAAGCTTCTTGCTCTAATAGGGTTACACCAAACCTTGTCTTCTCTAGCTTACCGGATCCCGCAATAACCCATTGCATCAACCAAATTGAATTGATCCCTTCTAAACTGCTTCCTAAGCACCAAAATACCTCCTTACTGATATGGGTATGGTGAGATAAGGATTTGGCTAAATGTACCTCTCAATGATATGTCAATGGAGAAAGTGAGAGTAGAGGAATTTGGAAAATCAAAGGATAAAGATTGTGGATGAGTCGATTTTGTTTTTCTCTAAGGTTTCTCTCTTAGAATTCTCTCTAGAAGCTCTCTACATTTCGTGGGTATAAGGGTATTTATAGTCGAGTGTATGAGGAATGCGGAAGGTCAGGTTTCAAATAAACAAGGCATTCTGGCGACTCGGCCTCGCGACTAGAATGAGTCGCAAGTTTGAGTCGTGAGTTAACTACCTGGCCAGACTGGAAGTTTTTTCCTTTAGTGCAACGGCTGGCATGACCCTTCAACTCCCCCTACATGCTTCACATGTGTGCCATTCCAGCGACTTGCCAATCATGAGCCAATTGCGAGGCTCTTCTTGAGTGCACACTTCTTGAGCTTTCTTCACACTCTCTCACACACTACCCTTACATAATTTTCACCTAAATACAAGGTATCTAATTGCTAAATTACAAGCAAATTTGGCATGGAATACAGCCAACACATGATTGTGAATGTTCAAATAGTGTGTAAAACACCTATGAACATTTTGACCCCCAAATTAAAAATACCAACACAAGCTTATAAACAAACAATTTATGTGCGGAATATGAATATAAACTAAACCCAAATTGGCAACATACTCTAAACCATAATTAATCACAATCACAACAGTAATTAAAAGGTAAAGAGAAAGGGAAGAAGGATGCAAACACAAAGATAACACAGCAATATGTTATCGAAAAGGAAACCGAAGTACTCGGCGAAAAACCTCTCCGCCGCCTTCCAAATGGTTAATAATCCACTAGAGAATGAAGGTGGGATACATGAATAGCAGAAAACCCTCCAAGCCTAATCTACCCAGTGCACCTAAGCCCTCCAAGCTTCTTACTCCGACAGGATTACGCTGAACCTTGTCTTCTCTAGCTTACCGGATCCCACAATAGCCCATTGCATCAACCAAAATGAATTGGTTCCTTCTGAACTGCTTCCAAGCACTAAAATACTTTCGCACTAATATGGATATGGTGAGATAAGGATTTGACTGATGTACCTTTCAAGGATATATCAATGGAGAGGGTAAGAGTAGAGGAATTTGGAGAATCAAAGGTTGAAGATTGTGGATGAGTCAATTTTGTTTTTCTCTAGGGTTTCTCTCTCAAAATTCTCTCTAGAAGCTCTCTACATTTAATGGGTATAAAGGTATTTATAGTCGGGTGTATGAGGAATGTGAAAGGTCAGGTTTCAAACAAACAGGGCATTTTGGCAACTCGGCCTTGCGACTGGAACGAGTCGCAAGTTTGAGTCGTGATAATTGCCAGGCTAGACTGGAAGTTTTGTCCTGTAGTGCAACAGCTAGTGTGATCCTTCAGCTCCCCCTACATGATTCACACGTGTGCCATTCTGGCGACTTTCCAGTCACGAGGCACTTCTTTAACGCACACATTTGAGTATTCTTCATACTCTATCACACACTACCCTTACATAATTCACACCTAAATACAGGGTATCTAATTGCTAAATTACAAGCAAATTTGGCATGGAATAAAGCCAACACATGATTGAATAAATTCAACCTTACAATCTCCCTCTTTGGCTATTCTGTGACAAAACCCTAAAACAGACTCTAGACATAACATGTGAGTTAGGAACATTTGACAAAATTCACTCACATAATAATTATAGAAACTGTGAAGCTCTTGAACCATACGAACAAGTATTTCTTGAAAACAATAACACAAGATGATCATCGTAAGCAAAAATTTTGAAATTCATATGGAGCAAGCACAATGCGATCAAGTAGTATAGATTAAAGCAATAACACATGGCTTGACCAAACAAAAACAATCACTATAAATAGTGATCACAATGAACATTCACACAAGGAACAAACATCCGGATATGCAAGCTAATAAGCTCAATGCAAAGTATCATTTGCATGTCCAACATTCAATCGATACAAAAACCTAAAGTAATTGCATCAAGGATAAAAATCCAACAAGGGCACAAGAGTGATGTATTAAAGAAAATGCATAACATTAACTAAAAGTACTTAGCTACAAAGAAAAGGTACAAATGGAAATACTGAATATTAACTGATATTTAAACCAAAGTACCAAAAGTTTTAAACAAAAGCACTGTAAATATCAAGAGTTATAAAAGATATAAACACATAAGCTAAAAACAAGACAAGCCAAAAGTATGTGTGTATGTATCAGTGTTCTCCTTTTGAGCTCACACAACTCCCCCTTTCAATATGTACGCTTCCCATTCTTATGTTGCTCTCCCCCTTACTGTATGCTATCATCCAAGCTATACAATGAGTTGCTCTCCCCCTTTTTGGCACGAATAGCTAAAGGTTTTCCTCTAGTTTTTGTTGAATAGCATCTAACTGTGTCTCAATGGTTGTAAGACACATTTGAACTTGGTTATTGGTGGAGTAGAGAACATTTTCCAATCTAGAAATACGTTGATGCAAACCTTCAATCAAAGTGCTCAACCTTTCAGCTTGAGAGCTAGGATGTATAAGCTAAGTGCTAGTCGTCTGCAACTCAGGAGTGTAAGGAGATGTTGTCTCGATATGCACAGGCATAGTGTGAGTAGCTGAGCCATGACCGAAAGAAGTGGCATGAGGGAAAGGTTCACTCTTAGGTGCTTTGGAAGATTGACTTTTGCTCGCATTAAGAGAAACCATGGATAATGGGCGAAGATGAACCAGTGTCTTTCCATCTTTTGGCAGACAAACCCCTTCAATTACCATAATTTTCATGAGTAGACTACAAAAAGGAAGGCATGTTCTTGCTATTGTTCATGCTGCTATTCTCCCTATTAACTGGAAGATGTGAGCAGATATGTCGATATGCACAGGCGTAGTGTGAGTAGCTGAGCCATAACCGAAAGAAGTGGCATCAGGGAAAGGTTCACTCTTAGGTGCTTTGGAAGATTGACTTTTGCTCGCATTAAGGGAAACCATGGATAGTGGGCAAAGATGAACCAGTGTCTTTCCATCTTTTGGCAGACGAACCCCTTCAATTACCATAATTTTCATTAGTAGACTACAAAAAGGAAAGCATGTTCTTGCTATTGTTCATGCTGCTATTCTCCCTATTAACAGGAAGATGTGAGCAGAATTGTCAATTTGGACTCCAGTGATGAGATCACATAGAAACTGCACTCTTCCAAGGTTGATGAATCCAGTGTTCAACAATGGATAAAGGTTGAAGAACATGATCAAAGTGAGAGTTTTCAGTTCAGGTGCAAACTTTGCAGTTCCAATGGACGTTCCTTTTGATGAAATCTCATGATCTGGCCCAAGAATTTTAAGAATATCTTGCACTTGAGGAAGCTTATCATCATATGGAGTGAGTTCTACATTTGCCAGTCGAGTAATCCAAAGGACGTCTGCAATGTAATATAAAGTAATGATGAATTTCTTTCCTCAGACCCAACACTTTAATTTAACTCCAGTAAATATGGTGTTGGAGTAGAACTCCTTGACTAGTTCATCAATTGGATCCTCAAAGTTCCCGAATAAATCAACCCAATCTTTTTCTTCAAAAATCCTAGGAATAAAAGTCGTTCCCAGGGTATTAAATATCACAATGCGTTCCACCATAGTAGGAGCTTTTTCAAAAATGTCAGAATATGTCTGAGAATCGAGGGGAGTCCTGAATCTCTTGTTGTTTGAGTCATGGGTCAAATGACGAGTCCGTTTTGAAATGGGGGATGATGGAACGTCACTCACTGGTTCTTTTCCACGAGAGGAATGGTGAGACATCTGCAAAAGAACATACACACAGTAGAGAACCAATTGCAAACCCACAAGACACAAACACAAACTTGATTAGGTCCAAGTTAGTCCAAGAAATGAACACATAATCATAGATAGGAAGAAATCTCACTCAAACAAGTTGAATGAAACCAACATGCAGTAATGTGTGGCTAGCCTAATTGAAATGCAAAACTATGGCATGTAGGTAAGCATGAGCAACACTGGTGCATAAGGTGTGCATATGTGGTGCAACATAATCTATGAAGTTCTTAAAGACACAAGAAAGTGCCTATAAGACATTTTACTATGAGCATGATTTGCACAGCACAACACAAACAAGATAAACAACTCAAAAATGAGAAGCAAACATGAAATCGTGTAATGAAGGCATAATATGTTGAAAACCAACAAACCCCATTCATCAAACTTAACAAAATATACCCAAACTATATTTGAACAACATATTTTTCAAAACTCAACAAAACACACAATCCAAAAAATGAAGGGTTGAAAACATGAAATACTTTGAGAAAAATAGAGAACCCATACCTTTTCTTGAAGATTGGTGAAGAGATGATGAAGAAAAATGGAGTTTTTGAGAGTGAACACGGTGAGTTTGGAAGAGGGAGACAATGAACAATCACAATATGCAAGGGAAAACTGAAAAGTCTTTGAAAACTGCCCTGAAAAAGACCCTTAATGAGCGTGTTTCGCGACTGGAATGAGTCGCAAACAAGTCACCAATGCAAGTCACCAAAAACCCGTGTGACAAATTTTGAAAAATTTTTCTAAGTGTTTTTCACGACTGGAAGTTCCACTCGCGAGTAAGTCGCGACGAGAGTCACCAAACATTCTGAGTAAACCTTGCGACTGAAGCTTCCACTTGTGAACAAGTGGCCAAACTGAGTCGCGAGAAATCTAAAAACCCAGATCTTTGAAAACAAATTTAAGTCTTTTCGCGACTGGGGCCTTGACCCACTATAGAGTTGCCAAAACCTTCTGTGTAAGCTCGCGACTGGGGGCACACAACTAGATTGACTCGCGAGAGTGAGTCACCAGAACAGAGTTACATAGTTTTTGAAATTTTTGAAAGTTTTCAAAACAAAATAACTTTCCAAAAACAATTAAAACACTCAAAAAAAAAATTTGTGTTTTATCAACATATATTTGAGCATGTGCAACAGATTTAATCAAGTACAATCACACAAATGAGTAAGGCATTCATTGAACATAGACATGTGTGATGTGTGTGGGTACCAAAGATGAGATAGTCCTTAGTCTAATGTGAAGTTTCAATGATCAATTCAACCAAGACATACACAATTAGCACGAGGATAAGTGACCAATCTCAATTATAGAAGTATGTATATATGACCTCCCACATAACTTGATAACATAATTTTAAAGCTTTTCATTTGGCTCCATACACATCATAACATTTGATCATTTTGAATCAATACATCTCATTTTGAGATCGATGCCTGAAATTTTTGATATTTCAATTTGATGAACAAGCCTTTGGCTTTTTGGGCATCATACTAGTCAGATACTAGTATGTGCGATAGCTTTTGCAGCTCATTATCTCTTTTCATTTTGAGATTTACATTTGTCGAGCACTTTAAGAAAAATAAAAAATAAACAAGTGGGAAGATATATAGGCACAAGTCTATGCATGTCTCAAGATCAACAAAACCATTAACTAATCATTCATGACAAGTTTGAAGATCTATTTACAACAATCACATAGATGTCAAGATTTTTCCCACAATGATATAAGGGCATAAAGAACAAGCTACGCTCGAAAATGCACAAAGCCATTTGTACGAAGGTACAAGGCAAAATATGCATGTGACAATACACAAAAATGCTTATCAAACTTTTTGGATTTGATACATTTTATGTGTTTTTAGATTTTTGACACAAAAGCAAGTAAAGATTGATAAAAAACAATGTAAAAACATTCAAAGTAAATAAAAAAAAAAAACAAAAAAAATTCAAACCAAGCTAGAATGATAACAAAGAGCACACAAACAATCAATGTCACATTAAATAGGAAGTATTAATACATAGACATGTTGTAATTCTTATGCATGAGTACCCTTCTTCACCCATACGACACTTGCGTTTGGGGTGATATCCCTAAAGGGTTAGGTACGATTGTTGTGACTTTAAAACCTTCTGGTGAAGCTTGCCAAATAGGTAGTGAAGGCATCAATCATCTTTATCACATCCCTTACTCCGGAATCACCTTTTTGACTTTTTGATTTCTCAGCAGTCCAATTCCTTTTGTCATTTCTTGGTCCCTCTGGCCTTTGAGTACTTGCATTCTTTAATGCTTTAATCTTATGACAATTTTGCCTTTGAGTACTTGCATTCTCTACTGATTGGTTAAGAGGCTTAGTCAAAAACCGTTGGTCAGTCACATTTCGCTTCTTCACCGCTTTCACTTTCTCACTTGTAGTGATTACTTCCATTGGTTTTTTAGCTTTCACAAACTTCATATCCTTGGACACTTTGACACTTGAACTACTCTCTCCGGTGTATCCCAATTCGCTTTTGTCAATGAAAGGTTCTTGATGAGCAAGCACTTCATCAAGCTTTTTGGAGGAAACCCATTCTATCTTAGCATTAGCGTGAATCAACTCAAGCTCAAGGAATTTGATCCTTGAATATGCTTCGGTTAACTCTCCGTTCAGCGTCTCAACTTCACACTTAGTCTCCTTGTATCGCACAAGAAGACTCTTGTAGTCTTGCTCTGCTCTCTTCATTTTCTTAATGGCTGCTTTAGCCACTCTTGCATATTCACCGGTCTTCTCAATGAGGGAATTGTAGGTTTCTTACAGTCTCACTGTTCTTTCCTCTTCCTCATCATCAGATTCCTCTACCATCCCCATTGACTCCACTCCAGTGTGCTCCCTAAGCTCTTCCACTAGCACACTCAAATCCTCTGAAGATTGTACAGGGGCAATGGCCATGAATGCAAAGTAATTTCCCTCTCCACCACAGCTTTCTTTTGAGTCTGAATTGGAGGAATCTGTGTGACTAAGAATAGTGGCATACACTTTACCCTTCCCTCTCAAATAGCTCGAACACTCCTTCTTGAGATATCCATAACTGTTGCATTCATAACATGTGATTGCTTTAGAAGATTGAGAATCCTTCCCAAATTTCTTCTTGAAATCCTTTTTCTCCTTCCAGGAATTTTGGAATTTTCATTTCTCAGCAAACTTTCCATTCTTTTTGAACTTCAAGAACTTTCGAAAGTTCTTCACAAGATATGCAACATCCTTTTCGACTTCATCCTCATCCGATGAGTCTTAAGCATCCATTCTCTCAATGATTGTCTTTAGAGCAAGTTATTTGCTCTTCCATTGTGATGGTAGAGAAAGCTTATAGGTCTGAAGTGAGCCAATAAGTTCATGAACTTTGATGTCATCAAGGTCCTTTCTCTTTTCAATAGTAGTAACCTTTGCACGGAAACTTTCCGATAGTGATCATAGAATTTTTCTTACAATCTTGGAGTCATCCGTATTTTCCCCCAAGTTAAACTTCCCAATTATCACCTCATTCAACTTCTTGTAAAATGAGTCGAATGACTCGTCTTCACTCATTTTCAGCTTTTCGAAGCATGTGGTAAGCATTTGCAGCTTGGTGTCCTTCACCTTTTTGGTTCCCTCATAAGTTGTTTCCAAAATTTGCCACACCTCCTTGGCAATTGCAACATGGGAAACCCTGTGAAACTCATCTAGAGAAACACCACAGAAAATAGCATTTACTGCTTTGCTATTAGCAGTCGCGAGGGCTGCCTTATCTCATTCGGATTTAGCAGCCTCCAACCTAATGCACCCCATATCTACAGCATCCCAAACAGTCTTATCAATTAAACATAGGAATGCCCTCATGCGGACTTTTTAAAATGCATAGTTGCTTCCATCAAAATATGGTGGAGCATTGAGAGATTGAGATCGATCCATCTCAATGGGGTCAAGGATCGCACTCAGGTATTTAAACCACAACAAGTGCACCCGCTCTGATACCAATTGAAAGTTCAAATAGCGCGTACAACACCTATGATTGTTTAGACCCCAAAATTAAAAATACTAACACAAGCTTATAAACAAACAATTTATGTGCGAAATATGAATATAAGCTAAATCCAAATTAGCAACACACTCTAAACCATAATTAATCACAATCACAGCAGTAATTAAAAGGTAAAGAGAAAGGGAAAAAGGATGCAAACACAAAGATAACACAGCAATATGTTATCGAAGAGGAAACCAAAGTACTCAGTGAAAAACCTCTCCGCCGCCCTCCAAGCAGTCAATAATCCACTAGAAAATGAAGTTGAGAGACATGAATAGCAGAAGACCCTCCAAGCCTAATCTACCCAGTGCACCTAAGCCTTCCAAGCTTCTAGCTCCAACAGGGTTATGCCGAACTTTGTCTTCTCTAGCTTACCGGATCCCGCAATAGCCCATTGCATCAACCAAAATGAATTGATCCCTTCTGAACTGCTTTCCAAGCACCAAAATACCTTCTTACTGATATGGGTATGGTGAGATAAGGATTTGGTTAATGTACCTCTCAAGGATATATCAATGGAGAGGGTGAGAGTAGAGGAATTTAGAGAATCAAATGATGAAGATTGTGGATGAGTCAATCTTGTTTTTCTTTAGGGTTTCTCTCTCAAAATTCTCTCTAGAAGCTCTCTACATTTCATGGGTAGAAGAGTATTTATAGTCGGGTGTATGGGGAATGCGAAAGGTTAGGTTTCAAACAAACAGGGCATTCTGGCGACTCGGCCTCACGACTGGAACGAGTTGCGAGTTTGAGTCGTGAGTTAACTGTCTGGCTAGACTGGAAGTTTTGTCCTATAGTGCAACAGCTGGCATGACCCCTCAGCTCCCCTTGCATGCTTCACACGTTTGTCATTTTGGTGACTTGCCAGTCACAAGGCCCTTCTTGAGTGCACACATTTAAGTATTCTTCACACTCTCTCACACACTACCCTTATATAATTCCCATCGAAATACAAGATATCTAATTGCTAAATTACAAGAAAATTTGGCATGGAATAAGGCCAACACATGATTGAATAAATTCAACCTTTCCGCCGATGTGTTATCGAAGAGGAAATCGAAAAGCTCGACGAAAAACCTTTCCACCTCCCTTCAAGTGGTAAATCGATCCACTAGACAATAAGTTGGGATACACAAATAGCAAGAGACCCTCCATGCCTAATCTACCCAATGCACCTAAGCCCTCCAACCTCCTACTCCAACAAGTCTTCTTGGAACCGTGTCTTGTCTAACTTTTCAAATCCCGCAATATGCCCGATTGCATCTGCCAAGCCTTACCGGCTTCTTTTGGTAAATCCCTAAAGCTTTCCAAGCTCCAAACCACTCTCTACACTCTGAAAATGTGTGGGTTGTGTTTGGGTACAAATCTTCGCTCAAGGTATGACAATGGGAGAGGGAAGGAGAAAAGGTTAGAATGATTTCTCACTAAGGATGAGTAGCTCTCTCTCTCTAAAAGATGGGTGTGTGTGTGTTGTAGAAAACATATCTAGGGTTTTTCTCTCTGAATGGCCTCCTTAGAATTTCTGTGGGTAATGAGGGTATATATAGTATAGGTGAAGGATAAGAAAGTCACACTTAAAAATCCTCCAGGCAGAATGTTTCGCAACTACCTCGCGAGAAGGCATTACTAGCGAGACACTCGCGAAATAGATAGTTTGGCATGATTCTTCAGTTTCCAGTCATGTGCTTCTCACATGGCTACTATGCGGGTTAGCTTCTTGCGAGTTTCTCGAAAATCCACTTGATCTTTAATTAAGCTTGAGTCTTCACCAACTTAATACTAAACCCAATACAATAAAATTCCACAAAATATAAGGAGCAAAAATAAAGCAATTACAACACTTTTTGTCATGGAATAAAGCCAACATAAAATATAGTTGTAAATCACAACTTTACATGAATAAATATTACAACATAAATGAAAAGATGTGGAAGTGAATATAGAAGATGAGGAGTTAGTAAAAATGTTTAATCTCATATTGAAAAGGAGAAAGACTATTTTATTCTTTTTAATTTTGGTGATTAATGGGCAAATATGAATTGACTCAGATATTGGGCTAGATACGTGCGCAAGGGGGAGGTGAAGGGTGGAGGTGTCAAAAATGAAAATGAATCAGCCTCTTAGATCCTCCTACTTGACAGCCCATTCAGAATAATTACCATATCCGATGGTGAGTAAATGGCCAGAATTAATACTCCATTTTTATTATGGAAAATGAAGAGTCATTAACCCACTTAATGGACTATCCGTTTGGGCCTTTTCATTCTTCAGAAACTCCTTATCTCACCATTAATTGTATAACTCTAGCCCGTCATATTAATATCCAGCAATTAATCTTGTAACACCCACTACATTAGTATAATGGACCTAATTAATTAGATTAATTTGGTTAGTAATTTGGTGAGGCCCATTAAGCCTATAAATAGACTCATTCAGACCCAATCGAAATTACTACAACATACACTAAAAAATAAAGAGATTTTGGCAATGAAGAGTGTTCTTTCTGGTAAAGTTTTGGGCTTGAACACTATGTGCAGAGGTTGTTCTAGCCATACGACACTTGTTAGGTTGTTATATCTTGGGGGAGACAAGTCAAAGAAGGTCTACACCGATTATAAAGTTTAGCCAACCAAGAGCTTGGATCTTCTTAAAGAGAGCAAGTGCTGCGCCTCAGTCCAAATAGTGTTGTGAATTTTTCTCTTTAAATTAATAATATTTAGAAGTATTATTCAATTTCTCTTTGTGTTATTTCCATTATTATTGTGTTTGTACCAACAATAGTTATTGAAAAAGATAACACTATTGTGTCTTAATGGTAAATCCAACCAAGTGTTTGTATTTAATTGGGAACCTATTGTACTACAACTCTAAATAAATTTTATCTCAATTTAATTGTTTTTGTCTTTACAATGCCAACTTCATACATTTGACAAATGGTAACACTTATTCTAAGAATAACAAAATTTGACTACAAATTTGATTGTAGCATAAGACTACAACTCTACTTAAAAAAGTTATCATTGTTACAAGTAGTAATCACATACAATAAAAAGTTATAGAGTCGCCACCAAATTTGTTGCCAAATTTTATCTGTCTTTTTAATAATTTTTTTGGAATATGTAGCATTACTCATTGGCATTGCTAACAAGTAAGTGGACACAATTTTTTGCACAACATTTTTCACAATTTATTGAAGTGACTATGAGTTGTGAAAAATAAGAAATAAAATATTACGTGTCTATGTATTAAATCGACCATTTTAACAAATTGTACACAAATTATGGCAAAAGTTTCCCCTAGACCTATTACATTGCAAATTAAAGATCTTACTTTGAACAGCCATGAAGTAATGCTCAATATCCATTAAATTGGCAAGATATTTACAATTTGAGGCCACAAAAGTTAAAAACATCCTACAAAAGGAACATAAACTGTTTATTGGTCGAGTCACACTCATAAGTTAAGGTCTCCTACACCTAAAGAAGTATAGATGGGGCCTTGTTGCAATTAGTACAATAAGTCAAGTAGCTTAAAAAGTAGAGGTACCATTTAGATTTCTTGAAGGTGGGTACACTGACTCTCTCTCATAGACCCTACAAGTAGAAGTGGATGGTAAGTTGCCACTGCATACAACTCTGCAGAACAGAGACACTTGATCTTGATGGTTTTCAATTTCTAACACAAAACTAGCTAGTTTTTTTGGTGTTAATGCGAACAGTTCACCTATTAATTCCATACTTGGACAGGGAACACTTCACGCTTGCGGCACACTTTGTCGTACTTATTAGTGATCTGGTTGGTCATATTCCTATTCATTTTTGTGGGTCCCCTTTTTTAGATAGTTCACAGGACCAATGCTGATGTGGGATCTTGGGTCACTAAGAAGGGGCTAGAGTAGAGGTTGGGTGAACTGGTTCCAGTTCTCCACAGCCTATTGGGGTCATTATATGAACTGGTCTGTGTGCAAATCACATAGAGCTTCACAAGGCAAAAATGTGATTTTCTTCTAAGCAATAAAATATTAATGTAAGTGTTTTAATGTCGTAAAATGACATTTTACTCTTATGAAATGAGTAAAATAATTATTCATAATATTCACAATGAGAAGAAGATTAAAATATAATATTTAAGACTTATCTTTTATTGTGTGAATATTTAAAAAGAGTTCCTTCACTTGGTTCCTCCATGGTGGTTTCTTAGGAAAGATGTTGCAATGGTTTCTCTACCAGTGGTTCCTATGATGTGGGTTCGTGGTTCCTAAAACCATGGGCCTTTAATCTATGAACCCAAAATGTTGGTTCCCTGGGCCATAGGATCTTTCTCCATGCTTTTTATGCAATGGATTTGTCATTTCCCTTTACCTCTGTAAATTCTGCATAAGAACAACTATACAATATAAATATTCTCAAATAATTATTAGTTACATAGGTTAGATATACATTCTAAAGCATATACATATATGTAAATGAACTTCATATAAATGAGTCAACCATGAGGTCCTTGACCCCAATTCTTACAAACTTAGTACTTTTGCACAAGAGAGTGATATTTGATGTGTACATGTTTTTGTATATGTTTCTTTGGAGGCTAACTGATATTTTGAAGGATCTCAAGGACATGGGACAAAGTCCTACTCCTTGGCTCTCTTGTTTTGTTCCTTTTTTCTCCTCTCTCCCTTGCTGAACCCTTAGAATTCTCAGAACATCCCTCTAAACCCCTAGAACCCCTCTTCTGTTATGCTTTGGTGTTCCTTTTTATAGTGGACATGGTTTGGTCCCTCCAAACGAGGATGTCCCTAGTCTACTAGGTAAAACCATGTCCTCTGACAAGAATCTTAAGGAGTTCATTGGGTAGAGAGTTAATTTAGTTTAGCAATTATAACTCAAAAGGAGTATTTGGCTTTAGCTACAAATGGAAGATGCCTTCCTAGAAAGTCAAAGGAGTAGGTGGGATATTCAATGCAATGGGTGATAGCTTTGATTGAAAATGGCAACTAAGAAGAAATTTTGGGGAGATGCCATGCACACGGAGGAACTAATTTTTCCATTGGTTCATGCATTCCAAGCAAATACATTAACCAAGAGAAAACCACAAGTTCCTCCATTCACCCGAAATCACTCCCCTACCAACCAAACCACTTCTCCTTTACTACCAATTCGAGATCCTATGGGCTTGGACCATGGGTTAGGTTACAAAGATGATACTTGATTTACTAGATACTTAATGACCTTTTGCTGGGAATCTAAATATACACCTTGCCTTTCCCATATGTCAGCCAAGGTCCTCTTCTCAAGGCTTTAAAAGGACGCGTCAAGGTCCTAAGGCCTTGATGTTGACTCTTTTGGTTTGACCTTTTTTTCTCTAGAAATGGCATAGATTCCTCCTTGCAATGAGTGAGCTTGGAAAGCCTCTGACCATCCTCCATTTTGCTACAAGTCCTCTGCCCTGGCCAAGATCCCTCAGTTTCTTTGTCAGGTTCTAAACCCAAGGACATCACTTATCCCTTTCACTTCTCTCTGCCTCTTGATTTTGATAGGACATCTAACAAATCTTTCCTTCTTTTCCTTCTTTCAAGGATACATATGAGTGACTTGTTCCCAAACTATCTTCTAGGTCGCCTATGTCCTTCTCAGGATCTTCTAAGTTGTCTACATCCATCTTAGGATCTTCATGCTTTCTCTTAAACGACCTGCTTCCTAGAGGATGGAGGACTTGCTCATGGCCTAAGTTTGGGTCCTCTTCATTTTTACTTTTTTCTTTCTTTCTTTTTCATTCTTTTTGGGCCTTTAGACTTTAATGGTCATTCTTAACTTCATGAGCTAGGCTTTCTTTTGTTAAGGCCCATGGTCTTTCCTTACTTTTCATGGAATGTGCTTCCTTATCACATTTTGGTCCTCAACAAAGTTTTGGCTCAAGAAGAAGGAATCTCTATTTTGAATAACTGATATATATATATATATATATATATATATATATATAACCAAAAAAATGTTAGCAAAGATAGCATAAATTAAAATTTTTCATACTAAATTATCATCTCAATTACACTTTACCTCCTAAATTATAGAAGCGCATGATAAAGCCTTTGTAGACACCTCATTTTGTACCCCTTATGATTTGAGCTTCCATTCTCCAATGACGATATTACTATAAGGGCTTAGTACTTATCTAAGGCCTATCCAAATGAACTCTTTAGTTGAATGATGTTTTACGAAAGGAAAAAGACCTTGCATGAACCTTAAGCATGCATACACATTCAGCATGCGTACACATTAGGATTTTTTTTTTTTTTTTTTTTTTTAAGAATCAACACATTAGGATTTAAGAAAGCCATGTAAGGAAAAATTTTAATAAAAAATACAATAGAGCTAATCTTACATCACCTGGGAAGAGCACTACCCCTCCTCTCTGAACACTACAAAAAAAGCTTCATGGCCCTTTTCCCAAAAGAGACCGAATCAACTCTAAAAAGTGATTCAAGAGAGGCTTTTACTTCAAAAAGCATTCTAAACTAAATTTTCTTGTCTATGACCTATTTTGGGTCTAAGCCCTCTCTCTAGGTATTTTGTTTTGTAGATTGACCGACGGGAATGGTCAAAATCAAGCTCCAATAGCTCTTGTGTTTGAGGCAAGGGTCTAACCAAATCTCTTTCATTTCTATGGTTTTATTCCTAATTTTTTTACTGATTTAATTATCTCCTATGTATTTTAGTTTTATTGCTATTTAATCTAGAAGCATACTAGGTTAGCTTAGACATAGATTTTTTTGTGTATTGCCTACTGTGTTCTAGGTAGGATTCGTATGCATGCTCATGCATGTTTACGCGTCTCCATGAACATGCATATGCATGCTTCGGCATGTGCACATATGTTCAACCCAAAAACCTAGAAATGTATGTTCTTTGATTTCCTTTCTTCTTTTCTTAGTTTTAATACATATTTATGTTCTGTTTAGTTAAGTTTATTTATGTTTAGGTCCAGGGTTAGTAACATAACATGTTTTATTGCCTTTTAGTTTGAATTACATGATTAGGGTTTATGCATGAATGAAATATATGAACATGCATTATATATGATTATGCATTGATGCATAGGTAAGTGAAGGTAAGTCATGCATAATCACATGAACATACATATGAATGAAACATGATTTGCATAGTGAACATGATGAATGTGGTGATGATCATGTATGAGTACCAATGTTTGTGATGATATGATGATACGGCCTTTATGATGATATGATGTTGCTTCCTTTGTGTTGATATGATGACATGTTTGTGATCTTGTGACCTAAGATTAATATGATGTGATGCATATAACAATAATAAGAGATGTCATGTATATTATGCCATGATAGATGAATGCTAGGTTGTATGCTAGATGCATGTTAGGATAGATCTAGAGTGTGTGTGTTTTTAAGTGTGTGTATAGATAACATATTAAAGGACCTTTTAGTAGAATTAGGATGTGGTACACAATGAGTAGAGGCCAACCCACGAGTTGGGTGGGTTGGGTGCCTAAAACCTTCTCGTCCTCATACTTGAACTCCAAACATGTGCTCTGGTAAGATCAATCATTCCAAGAAGGGTGTTAGATATATGGTTCCTAGACTTAATCTAGATGGCAACTCCATTTTTTAGCCTCCGTACCGGTCCACTTAGCCAAGGTGTACTCCCACCATGGTGATGCCCAAATTGTCGAGGGCGCTTGTGCCCCCACACACCCCCCCCCCCCCCCCAAAAAAAAGTTATAACTCTTTTTTATGTCCCTCCCAACATCTGTTTTTGTGTTAAGTTTGATAGAATTTAGCATTAAAAGACCAATCTACCCATCTTTACAAAACAGACAACTGGGGGATAAATTGGTCTTTTAGTGCTAAATTCTATTAGAATTAATAGCAAAACAAATGGCATGAGATTAAGTATGAAGTATTTTTGGAATTAGGGGGGCATCAATCATACGTTTCAAAAATGCGATAATACCTTTTTGGTCCCTAAATTTTGGGCCAATTTCCACTTCGATCCCCACATATTTTGAGCTCTTATTTTGGTTCCTAAATTTTGAAAATCGTTTTCAATTCAATTCCTACCGTGATCTCACTAACAAAAATAGTCTACATAGTAGACCAAATGCACTACTAGCCAGCATGAAGTTGGCATGACCATTAAAAAAATATATTTTTTTAAAAAAAGTTATTTGGCATTTAAAAATGACATATTAGCATCCACATTAGCTTCTAAATTATTAAAATAATTTCTTCAAATTAAAAAAAAAAATCATTTTCCTTTTTTTTTTCTTCTTCTTACGAAACAAACATATAATTAAACACAAGCAAACACACACCAAAAAAAAAAAAAAAAAGAGGTCAAACTCACACACCACCAAAACAGCACAACTGAGTTCAGACTTATTCATTTTTTTTTTAATCCCACACGGCCACACACCTTTTCATTTTTTATTTTCCTGTTTCTCTTAGCTTTCTTACATTTCTTTTTCTATCTAAGCTTGGGCAGTGATTTTGGGATTTGGGTGATCCGTTTGATAAGGGTTAAAGACAAAGAGGCTGAGATTGGTATTTGGTAGTGGTAATAGTTGTAAAACACAAATCGGTGGTGATGGTTGGTGGTTGTGAACCAGAAGTAGAGATTGATGGTGGTGAAAATTGTTGGTAGTTGTGAAACTGAAGCAGAGATAAGTGGTGATAGAGGTAGTAGTCGCAAATCATAAATTGGCAGTAGTGGTAGTAGTTGGTTGCAAAAGGAGGTAGAGATTGTGGTAAGTCATAAACACATGAAAAACTTGTTCCAATAATTTTTAGTCAGGCAGGAAGGGGAAGAAAAAACAAATGAGTCGTACAATATATTAAAATAAAGTGCAACTTACACCGTAGAATATGCTGTGCAAATTAAATTGTCAGAGCATTTGGGATGCTACGTAAAAGGGCGTCCACGATTTGCATTTTGTTTGATGAAAAGGAGGGTTAGTTTTTCGTTCTTACCTCTATTCATTTTTCCCTTTGCTTTCATATTTTTGGAGCGCTATCTTTTTCATAACCCCATCCCCGTGGGAATGCTGTGGAGTGTGTTACATGGAAAAGTATTGTCATAATGCCATTTTCATATATTAACAGACTTAAACATAATGTTATTAATTTTATTTTGGTGAACTTTTTATTTTTTATTTTTTTATTGATAGAATGTGGATATTCATATTTGTCATTATGCCTGTAGATGGCACTTACATTCTCGAAGTTGGGAGAGGCAGAGGAGCTAGTGTTTATTACACACACCCTTTTACACACATTATTATACACATCCTTTAAATGTACTTAAATCACAATTTTAGAGATGAGTCACAATTTTGATGCATTTAAAGGGTGTGTAGTGGTGTGTGTAAACTAGTATTTATAGCATTTGAATTTTGATGCGAATGATAATTCCAAGGCTCCATTTATTTTGGCATAAAATTTTTTTTTTAATAAAAATATATTTTTGTGAGAAATAATTTGTTTCTTATTTTTTGCTTATGAACCAAGCTTTTCATTTTTTTAGCAACTGGTCACACCGAAAATTCCTAAAAATTGTGGTGGTTGGGGAAAGAAAATGGGGGTGGAAGCCACGACAAATGACCAATGATTACAGCAACGGTGGTGACTAGTAGTGTAGTGACAGTGGCCGATGATTAGTAACAAGTCTAGCAACTAGCAATCAATGGCTGAAGACCACGATTAGTTGCCAATGATGAGCAAGAAACAACTATCCGGCGAAAGGCAAAAGTTGAGTGTGGAAGCGATGTTGGGTGACTTTTTGCCTTTGTAGATACAGAGTTCAAATCTTCTGTCACACTTTTCTTTCTCCACTCTATACTCCACCAATAAAAATTTGCCACATATTCACCTAATTAATGAAATAGTAGTTAAAATAAAAATAATAAGTAAGACAGAAGATATGGACTAGTAGATACCTCAGTTTACAACCAGCATTTAATCTAAACTTCAAGGATAAATTTATCATCTCACAAATTCAAGGGTAAAAAAGTCGCTTTGAATCATTACAAGATTGGGAACTTGTCTTAAATATCAACAAAACTTTTTCTAATGATAAAAATGGCATTTCTCACAAGAATATCAAAACATCAAATAGATAAATCATGTGACATCAAATTTTAATAGTTATCAAAAGACTTATAGGTCAATCGACACTTCTTGTTGTTTCTAACGGAGATGTCCAGAATTCAAATCTTCAATCTCCCAACTATTGAATTATCAAAATAATAATATTAATAATAATAATAAAGAAACATCATGTAAAATAAGATTGAATACACATGATAATGGATAATTAATTGTAATTGGTTCTTAAAAGTATTGATTATGATTAATGATATGGAAAAATCTTAAAGGTTCAAATCTAAAGAAAGGATGTATTCAAGTATACGAAAAAAATTCAAAGGTTAGTTGAGAATTTGAATTGATTAATTAGTTTATTATTTTTTTCACAAAATGGATAGTTAATTAATAATTAATAAACTTAAATAGCCTAGGATCAATTTGACCGTAAAATAATGACTCAAGATTATTGATAACCTCATCATTGTCTCTTGACAATATAATTTAAAAAAAAAAAAAAAAAAAAAAGAGAGAGAGAGAGAGAGATAAAATTAGATAAATTTGAAAATAAGGTCAAGAGACAACGTACTGATCAACACTTTGACCAGATTGCCTAGCTGCAGTTGAAGGATTTTAATACTTCAAATGCCTAGCTGCAGTTGTTCAATTGTTTGCTTGATTTTCCCTTCTTTTTTTAAATTGTTTGCTTGATGTTTCTATTTTTTATCTTATCATTTTGAATATAGATACGAGTTGGTTAACACCATGAGGAAGACTAATGGGGTTTTAAGTCTTACAGAACATCTTCATTAAATAAAGAGGTACTCAATAGTCAAACCATGAAAAAAAAAAACAAAAATAGAGAAAGAAAATTCTAAGGGTCTATTTGGTTAAGAGGATGGAAAAGTGGAATGATAGAAAATGGAAAGAAGATGGAAAGTACGAGGATAAAAAAGATTTTAGGTTCTCTCATTTGTGTTTGGTTGGGAGGGTGGAAAAATGGAGGGATGAAAAACTTTTTTATTTAGTTGAAAATAAAGTTTGTATAAATTTACCATCATGTCCCTATTAAATAAAACACAAGGTAACACATTATACTTTAAAAAATTGTGTATAGATAGACACTTCATTAAAGGTTTTTTTTTTTTTTTTAAAGCATAAGAAATTAACCCAAAACTGTTTTCTTAAAAAATAATAAAAAAGAACAAAAACAAAAACCAATCAAAATTAATGAGAAAATAAACATATGAGCACCCCAAAAAAAAAAAAAAAAAAAAAAAAAGCTACACACCCAGCAAAAATCAAAGGAAAAAAATCCAACACGTTAGTTAGTAACAGAGAAAGAAAAAATCAAGGTAAAAAATAAAAAAAGAAGAAGGAAGCCAACACGTAACAGAGAAAGAAAAGATCAAAGGAAAAAAAGAAAAAAGAAGCCAACACGTTGGAGACTTGGAGGTGAATTCCAACATGAAGGGTATTCTTGGAAGCTCATTTCATGAGCTTCCTCCTCCTAGTTTTCTTCTCATTTTGGAGAGAAAACTTTTTGGTGGACCTGGAGAGAAAACATCTAGGCCCCACCATTTATTTTTCTTCTTTCCCACCACCCAACCAAACACACTGCAAAAAGTTTATCTCCCTATTTTCTCTCCAAAAGTTTCCATCCACCCTATTTCACCTTCAAACAAACACACCCTAAGAGGAGGGGGGAGGGGGAGGGAAGTGACCTTGAGAGTTCATTTTTGTTTTGAAACCACAGTCTAGAGCCACAAAATTTATCCAAGTCCAAACCAAAGAAATTTTCCATCCATTTCTTCCTAAAACCTCATTTCTTCCATCCATTTATCCCTTGAAAAAAATTAATTATTTAGATGGATACAAAATCACAAGAGCATCATTTATGTAATGTTTGTTATATCTATTACACCCCAAACTCATACCAAGGATTTAGATACATGACTTCTCATATATATATGCAAGATTCAAAATAATGGAATAGAGCGTAATTAAATATCCACAAATAAGAATCAAACCGTCAAATCTTTCTTATAAAATCTATCAAACTAAAACTTTAATAATAAAGTCTCCAAATACAATCCCAAATAGTTTCACAAATACTGAACTCACTATCTTAAGAAAACATAATAAAATAGTCCATCAACTAACATAGCTCCAAAAGAAATCTTCAATCTGTGGCTGCAATGATCTACCACTAAAAAAAATTACACTGCTCTAATTTGAAAGTGTGGAGAAAGGTGGGTGGGCTAAAAGCTCAATAAGAGACTACATAACAAAAAGATGTCTTTCAAAATAAAACAATTGTATCACTAACAAAATATAATCTTTACAAAACATTTACAAATATTTTTAATAGTAATATAATATGTTCTATAAAACTGTCCAAAAAAAAAAAACATTTAACTATAACAGTGTAATGAGTAAATAAAATAATAATCACTTTAGTTATCCAAAATACACTAAATAGGTAGAAACAATATATTATAGTAATAAACAATTTTTCCACTTATAAAAATCAATAACAATAAAACAGTAATTCGATAAGGAAAACATTAGTCAGACAAAGACATAAACTACTAAACACTCGGTAGGTGATTCTCATGGGAAACAATAACACTAACCTCAAAAAGGAAACACTGGCTCCAAAGAGCAAACAATAACACTAGCTCCAAAGAGCAAATGATAACATTGCACCACACCACAATAACACTACTTCGGCCGAAGGCCAACACTTAACCCTGTGTTCACAAAGGTTGCAAACTGTCTAGCCGACCATTTGAAAACATTCTTACTTTATTACAATATTGTCAATGCGAATCATATATCTTATAATGAATACTTTCTCAAAATATAGTTCTGAGTCATTCTTAACATATACAGTTTCAAAATAACACACAAGAAAAAATAAAATTCAAGTATGTATAAAGCATTATTGATAATGGTATTAGTTGTTGAAACTTCACTTTTGCATATAAATATATATATATATATATATATATATATATATACACGTCTTGAGAGACGTCATGTTTTGAAATCTACTTAAGTCTAGTTGCTAAACCAAAATTCACTTCAACTATCTGAATTAATGTCAACTAGAACCTAAATAAGGACAAGACGACTCAATAAGAATTGATACGCTAAGCAAGCAATGAAAATATAAATTTCACTCTTAAAATTCATATCTCACCACTTATTCTGAAACTACAGCTAACTTAGTACACAATTTTTTTATCAAGTACTTCGAAAATCAACACCAAATAACAATTCTAATGAGTTGAATATGTAGTTCATCATGAAGCCAGACCCACTAACAAGTTGTGTAAACTCTAGCTACTAATCACTCAAAAGCTTATCACCTATTTAAGAGTTCATATGTGATATTCAAGCAAACCTATTAAAACACACTAGCATCATAGGTTATTCTCATAGATCTTTGAGAGAGAGATATTCCTGACCACACGACCACACAGATGCAAAACTTTGTTTCTTGTAATCTCACAGTCTCTCTCTCTCTCTCTCTCTACCTTTCGCGCAAGAAACCTTAGGACTATTCTTCAGCTTTACACGTTATTCTATTCTTTTCAATATAAAGAAACCTTAATTCTCTACTCTTAAGCTTTAATATGCTAAGCACCGACTTCTTCTTTTCTTTTCTTTTCTTTTTTTCTTTTCTTTTCTTTTTTTTTTTAATTTGATTCATCTGTATAAAGGAGAGACCCAACAGCTTAAATATGCTTCCAAGACTTTAATTCCCAGTTAAACTCAAATTATGGTTGCTTAGATAGGCTAAAACTCTAAAGGATTCCAATAACACTTAAATTCCTAATCCTAATAGGTTTTAATCTCTTATCATTTTCCCTTAACTGATAAGGCGACTAAAAGTTTAATATGAACAATCCACAAAATAACTCTCCACGTTACATCTTCTTTTATTTATTTTCTTTGTATATATCATGATATAAAATTGTGGGAGGGCTGAGGACCGAGGAACCCAATCAGATGATAAATCTGTCAGCCCAAGCAAATAAAGACAAACAGACTCCTAGGACTACGCCCACCCGAGGAGAATTTAAGAGCCAAATGGCAACTGGCAGCCTCAAAAAACCCAATGATAAGGGAGTAGATGCCAAAGGAACGGTACAAGACATACAAATGGAGGGCTGAGATGCAAGGAAAAGGGTTATAAAAGGAAAGGAAACCCCCAAAAATGGGGGGTGAACAATTTCCAAGAAAAATGATCAAGTGTGAAAACTAAAGAGGACCCTGTAAAAGAAATATTGTCTTTGTCTATCAATAAGAAACCTATCCTTGGACCTGACTGAGGATGAATTTTTACTGAATTGTTGTTCTTTCCATGCTTAGTAATTACTCTGGTTCCATCAGACTTAGGCTTGTGATCTTCTTCGTATTGCAGTTGACTCTTAAGCCCACTCTCTTAACAAATTCATTGTTTTGGGCTTAGCTTGAAAAACCGGGCATCGCTATTCTAAGTGGGTTTGGGCTTTTCTTTTTGAGTCCTTACAATTGGCACCGTCTATGGGGATCATCTGTAATCTTCTTTATCCAAGCTATGGCTAACTCCATACAAAATAGAGAGGAGTCTGTTGGCTTGTAGCGTGTAAACCACTTTTTCATCCTGGGGCGGAGGAGAGATTAAGAGCATAAGCGAACTCCCAACATTAGGGTGGAAACGAAATATACAGACCACACCAATAAAAGCCAATCAAGGATTGGACGTCATGTTTCCCACGAGCAAGAGACCCAAAATCTCAAGTTGGAGATTGATCACATGTATAAGAAGTTGCACCGCAGGGTGGATGTTAGTGGAGATAGAATGCCCCCATAAAGCTTGGGATTTGATCCAAAAGAAGATAGCAGCTATAGACTGAGGTCAAGGAGTCCTCCTAGTGAATCCTTCACTGCATCTTCACACTTGGATAAGGTGGAGAGGCATAGTAGAAGGAGAAGCAAGAGCTCATCTACCAAGAACATAGGAAATGATGCGATGAGTAGAGCTCTACGTCAGATTTCCAAATCACCCTTCCCACGCAGAATTGATAGGGCTAAGCTTCCCCATCGCTTCACTCAACCTACCTTCACCTTCTATAATGGAAGGATTGTTCCTATAGAGCACATAAGTCACTTCAATCAAAGAATGGCCATACACTCGAGGAACGAAGCCCTTATGTGCAAAGTGTTCCCTTCCAGCCTCGAGCTTGTTGCCATAAGATGGTTCGACGAGCTGGAAGAGGGCTCAATAAGCTCTTATGAGGAGTTAACTAGAGCCTTTGGAGCAAGGTTCGTGACATGCAGCAGAGTTCCCAGGCCTTTAGATTCCTTATTATCCAAGCTAATGAAAAAGGGAGAGACCTTGAAAACTTAATCTGATAGGTATTGGGAAACTTTTAATGAAATAGATGGAGATTTCGAGGACGTGGCCATACGGACCTTCAAGGTGGGACTTCCCATGAACCATGACCAGAGAAAATCGTTGACCATAAAACCCACTTGAAGTATACGTCAGCTCATAGATCGTATTGACAAGCTCAAACGTGTCAAGGAGGATTAAGTCCAAGGAAAGGGAAAGGCCAAAATCTTCCCCCAAGAAATGAGAGATCCTCGGCCAAACGGATATGGCCATAATCGACCCAGAAGAGATTTTGTTAACCAACCCTCAAGAGCTAATGCCTAGGTAGTCAACTCGGTGTTCAAGGAGCCGGTGTATCAGATCCTTGAGAAGATAAATAATGAGCCTTATTTCAAATGGCCTAATAAGATGGGAAGGGAGCCATCCAAGTGCAATCATAATCTTTATTGCCAATACCATCAAGATTGAGGACACACCACCAAGGACTGCAGAACCTTGCATGACCATCTTCAGCAGTTGGTCAAAGCAGGAAAGTTGAAGTAGTTCATACACCAGCCTTCTAGGCAAGGAAGTCAAACTAGTGGAAGATATCAAAGAGAAGCTATTTCTCGGCCATCCTTGGGAACTATTAGCGTGATCTTTGCCACCCCAAGCCGAGATGTAAGTTCTTCATCAAGCATCATGTCTATAGCCTTGAAACCGGGCCTTGAGGAGCAAGTTCAAGAACCCAAGAGGGTCAAGGTAGCAATACCACCAACCTTGGGCTTCTCTGATGAAGATAAAATCGGGACTTTCTAGCCCTATGATGATGCCCTGGTGGTGACCTTCTACATTGGAGGATATGACATGAAGAGGGTATTGGTGGACTGAGCGAGCGAGGCTAAAATCATGTACCCGGATTTGTATAAGGGGCTGAATTTGAAGCCGAATGACCTAAGTAAGTATGACTTCTCTCTAGTGGGATTTGACAGAAGAATGATGGTTCCCCGAGGAATGATCAAGCTGCCCATGTAAGTAGGGAATGAAGCGATCAAGGTGGAATTCATCGTGTTGAAGGCCTATTCTTCGTACACAACCATCTTGGCAAGACCTAGGCTCCATGCCTTAGGAGCAGTATTTTCCACCCTACATATGAAGGTCAAATATCCCACCAAAGGGCAAGTTGAAGAGATTGTAGGAAGCCAGATGATGGCCAGACAATGCTTGGTAATCGTTATCAGGCACCAATTGCTAAATAAGGTCTTTCCTACCTTACAAGAGACCCCATGGTGAAAAAGAAGTCGGGAAAGTGGAGGGTTTGTGTGGATTTTACTGACTTCAACAGGGCCTACCCTAAAGATCATTTCCCAATTCCTCTAATTGATCAATTAGTAGATACAACAGTTGGCCATCCTTAGAAGAGCTTTCTAGATGCCTTTTAAGCCTACCACCAAATACCATTGGCACTGTACAACCAAGAAAAGATAGCTATCCTAACCCTTACTTGGAATTACCATTATTAAGTGATGCCTTTCGGCCTAAAGAATGCAGGGTCAACATATCAAAGAATGGTGACGTTGATGTTTGAGTCTTAGCTAGGGCAAAATGTCGATGTGTATATTGATGACATGGTTGTAAAAAGTAAGCATGTTTCAGAGCATCTAAATGACTTAGGAAGCATATTCTCAGTGCTTAGAAAACATAAGCTGCGCCCAACGCCTTAAATGTTCTTTGGTGTTAGTTCAAGCACATTTTTAGGATACATGATTACTCATCAGGGAATAGAAATTAACCTCGATCAGATCAAAGCCATAAATGACTTGCACCCCCCTCAGAACCCCAAAGAGGTACAGAAGTTGACGGGAATGACAACCACCCTGAATAGATTCATATCCCGATCGACTGATCAATGTCAGCCTTTCTTCCAACTCCTTTATAAGTGGAAAAATTTTGAATAAACCCAGGAATGTAGCATTGCTTTTCAAGAGCTAAAGCAGTATTTCTCACATCCTCCTATTCTCTCTCGGCTTACGAAAGAAGAAGTCTTATATGCTTATATAGCAGTTACTGACCATGCAGTAAGTCTAGTTCTAGTTAGAACGGACAATAGGGTGCAAAAGCATGTCTACTATGTTAGTAAGTCTCTTCAAGAATCAAAAACTCACTATTTACCCCTCAAAAAGGCATTCATGGCTATCATAAATGCTACAAGGAAGCTTCCCCATTACTTCCAAGCACATACAGTCATGGTCCTCACCCAACTCCCTCTGCAGGCGCTGCTACAGAGGTCAAACTATACGGGGAGGATAGCCAAATGGGGAATGATGTTATGAGCATTTGATATCAAACATGCCCCGTACAGCTATAAAAGGACAAGTATTGGCAGATTTGGTTGTGGAGTTTACTGAGGGCGCCGAGAAGGAGAAGATGTCGAGCCCTGCAGTCCTGGTTATCTCCATTCCCTAACCTCCATTGTGGGAAATTTATGCCAATGGGGCAGCTAATTAGAAAGGACCCAGTGTGGGAATTGTTCTAGTATCTCTTGAGATGATAACCATGGAACAGTATTTAAGATTAGGCTTTCCAGCCATAAATAACGAAGTAGAGTATGAAGCATTGCTGGCCAAAATGATGATGGTTAACAGACTGGGAGGTAAGGCCATACAAGTCGGTCTGAGCTGGATGGACCCACTGGTTTCATTCTTAAGAAATGGAACATTGCCCAAAGAGTGAGGCCAAGAAGATCCAAAGAAAAGCTCCACGATATTGGCTCTTTGAGGAGCAGAAACTGTATAAACGCTCCTTCTCGAGACCATATTTACTATGTGTTCACCCCGAGGCAGTAGAGCCACTACTGGAAGAGTTGCATGAGGGAATCTATGGTAGTCATAAAGGAGGAAGGTCCCTTTCACATAGAGCTCTCACCTAAGGGTATTGGTGGCCTAGCATGCAAAGGACCACTCAGGATTATGTTAGAAATTGTGAACAATGTTAGAGACACACTCTAAATATCCATCAACTAGAAGCAACCTTGAACCTTTTCTTTAGCCCTTGGCCATTTGCTCAATGGGGTCTAGATATAGTTGGGCCTTTCCCAAGGGCAGCCAGAAACCGAAGATGGCTCCTCATTGGAACTGATTACTTCATGAAATAGGTTGAAGCCGAGCCCTTTTCTAATAATAGAGATTCAGATGCGAAAAGGTTTATTTAGAGGAACATCGTCACTAGGTTCGGAATCCCTCATACATTGATATTGGACAACGGACTTCAATTTGACAGTAAGGCATTTCGGAGATACTGCGGAAAGCTGGGCATTAGAATAGATACTCAACCCCAACCTACCTGCAGGGGAACAGGCAAGCTAAGGCTGTCAAAATGGTCATAGTTAATGGACTAAAGAAGAGGCTAGATGAAGCAAAGGAAAAATGGGTAGATGAGCTGCCATACGTATTGTGGACATACTGTACAACGCCCCAAAGATCAATGGGGGAGACTCCATTCTCAATGACATATAGGTCTGAGGCAGTCATCCCTCTTGAGACTAGGTTCCCAACGTTAAGGACAAGCCAGTTCAACACTGATAAAAATGACTAGCTACTTTCGGCAAGCCTAGACTTGGTTGAGGAAAGAAGGGAAGTGGCCATGGTCCAGCTAGCCCATTATCAGCAAAAACTTAAACAAGGGTATAACAAAGGAATTAGAGCAAGACCACTTGTGCTTGGTGACTTGGTCTTCAGGAAGGTGGTGGGCATTGCCAAGAACCCATCATGGGGAAAATTGGGGCCCAATTAAGAAGAACCTTATCGTATCACTTCAGTAGCTGAAATAGGGGCTTACTACTTGGAGGATTTAGATGAAAATGTTGTGCCTCATCCATGGAATGTAAATAATTTACGTAGGTATTATTATTAATGAAATTTTGGATTCCTTTCAACTTTATGTTGTTAAATTGTGACCGTTTGCTAAGGTTGAATACCTTATATCATGTTGAGTTGAAATTGGTTAAATGTTAAATAGAACCTCAACCATGTTCGACTCCTTGGGTCATATGCCTTGGGTAAATTAACTCTTATTAGAAATTAGTCAAGTGTTAAATAGAACCTTGGCTATGTTTGATTCCTTGGGTCACATGCCTTGAGTAAATTAACTTTTATGAAAATTTGCTAAGTTTTACTCGAGACCTCGATTACTTATCAGTCTTCGGATCACATGTTTTAATCAAAGTGGCCTTTAAAAAAAGGGGAGCTAATGCAAACAAAATATGCTAGGGGCATTGAAGCAAAAAAAATAAGTACATGATTAAAGTAAGCCAATCATAGAACAGGAAATTCAGATCTATTCATTTAAGTTCAAAAATATCTTTACAAAGGAAGTAGAAAGTAGGGCATAGGAAGAAGGAAGGCTAACTACTAGAACCAACCTATTATAAAATTTTCCTAAGTCCAGAATTGGCAGAGCTTCTTGGCAGTCTTCTTCTCTTTTCCTTTGCATTTTCCCTTAGGCTGCTCATCTACTTCAACCTCCTCTAATTCCACCTCCACTACTTGAATTGTGTCTTTCTTCGCCTTCTCAGAGGAGGGCTCAGAAGATGGCGGTACCGAAGACCAAGGTGCCGAGGAAGGAGGTGTTAAGCTGGGCATTGGAGGATCAGGGCTAGGAGTGATGCGCAGGGCAGGGGGTAGTAAACGCTGGAAGGCCCCCTCAGCTCTAAATTGGCATCTACCCCTACAGCATTTAAAGCCTTCCCTCACACTTCAAGGCAGAAGGCCCGAGTAACATCCCGTAGTTAGGCGGTCAAGCTTTGGGCAATCTTAGTCATGCCAGCATCATATGCAACTTACTTGGCCTTCACATTTTCAGCGTCTTAGCTATCTAGCTCCTTTAGCTGGAGCTTGATTTGTTCTTTAACTGAAGTTAATTGCTCATCAATTTTCTTCAATAAAACCCACAACTCCTCAGCCTGCTTCTCTGCCCCACCTAAGGCAGCTTTCCCGCTCTTACACCCCCTCTCAGCCTCAGCTTGACAAAAGAGGGAATCTTTGTACTTCTTTTCCACCTCAGCCAGGGCCCTATCTAAAGCTACCAATTTGTTCTCTGCCTATCATGACTTCGAGAAGGCATGATTGACCCACTCCTCGACCACAAAAGACTGCACAGCCTATAACATATGGAAAGAAAACACATTAAGATCTTCACACTAAGGTTTACGTATGAATTAAATGATAAACTCTGGTGTGACAACATAACCTTGGCAAGGTCCCTCTTCAACGAGAGGAATACTTCATGCTTCCTCAATCCTTCAACTCTTGCATGTCCTGAGGAAGGAGTAGAACCTGCTTGAGGCATTCGGAGATTAACCCGAATCTGCCCTTTTAGGCATCTCTCAAGGTAGCCTCAGATGTGAAGGCATCTTCCATGCTCAGCACAAAGGCAGGATTCCAAATGGAAGCTTTAAAGCACTACTCCCCTTTAACGCTCTTGCCAGCCCCTTCAAAAGGGCTCTTCTTCCGCTGAGTGCTTGTTGGGAGGTCGGTGGTATTTCTCCCTTCTCAGAGCTTTCCTTCTCAGATTGCCTCCCTCGCTTTCTTTTCTTCTCGGTAGCCTTAGAGGGAGAGGGTAAAGGTGAAGCAAGCATAGGTGGCCTAGGAAAGACCAGCACTGCAAGTGAATTCCCCTCAGTATGAGCCGTTAGCAACGCTAATAAATCAAGAGTCTTCTCTTCAAGCACCATCCCTTCAGGAATATCAGTGGCCTTTTGATTAGTGCTAACTTGGGCAATGACTCAAGGCTAAAAATGGGACTCAAAGGATTTGCCAATGTCAGCTTGGTAGAACACTTCAAAATCCTTCTCTATATCAATGTGAGAAGGCTTAGAGGTTGGATCTTCTTGCACTTCATCAGATGGGACCGTCTCCTCCTAGGAATAAAGGAGCTTGGCTATGAGCTAGGCAGATAGCTCGGCATCTTAAGGACCTAGAGGTGGAGGCTCAGTCAAAAACCTGGGAACGGCCACATCAAGTAATGCAAGCCTTGGATCTTTAGTCTTGATCACTTGTTTTGGGGACTAAAAGCGCCTGGAAATAGGTTTGAACCTGAGGATCATGTGAATTGCTCAAAATTGTCCGTCTCAATGGAGAAAGATTGTAGACTTCAAAATTCATTTGAGGTCCTCAAAATTCACCAAGTTGTGATTTGGAGCGGTATGGAACTCATCTATAAATAAAAATAAAAACAAAAATAAAGATAAGAGAAATGAGTTAGACTAAAGTAGAAAGTAAAAGAAACTAAAGGAAGGGGAGGGCGTACTCTACTTATTCTAAGTCCTCGGGCACCCCACCTAGTTCCCCGTCATGAGTAGGGCAGTGCAAACCATCATGCCATTCACCTGAGAGGATGAAGAAGTCTTCGTCCATACCTTTATTGGACTTAGGAATACAGGAGATTAATCTAATGGACAGGACCCTACACTTAAAATAGTAACCTGTCTCCTTCCTTTTTTGGCAGTTGTAAACCCAATTTACATCGTGATAGGTTAGGTTGGTCCCCATTTTTCAGTTTAGCATGTCTACACTACAAGACTCTAAAAAGATTGGGAGAACATTGGATGGGGGAAAGCCTAAAATTAATAAGAAAGTACCTCGTTACTCTACCCATGAGAATCTCCATTTTGCCCTCGATGAAGGCAATCATGGGGATGACTACCGCACCGATAGGCCTACTCACATGCCACTCTCCTAACTCGCAATGTTGCATTTCTACATTTTCGGGGATCCTATATTTGGCCCTAAAGGCAACCATACTCTCGAGAGTATTAACTAGTTTAGCAAACCTACCCATGTAATCCTACTAGGAAAAAATAAGAAGGGGAAGGAAAACAAAATTTACAAATGTGGGTAAAAGGCCAAAGGCATTTACAAGCTCTGAAAGGAGATCTCCTCAGACTACTACTACTTCGAAAGAAAATCACAAAAGCATGTAAATGGGAGAAACCTCCCTTTTATAGGGGTGGGAAATGAGCGGTAAAATTCCCGCTCATTAATCCCAAGGAATCTAGGCCGTTGGATCATCATCGCATCGTAGAACGTGGGGGAACAAGCAACTACTTGATGTAATAACTGTAGTGTCATGGATTTCAAAGCATTAAGAATGCTCACAAGACAGGTGAAACAATGTCCCCACATGGGAACGCATTTTGTATGCGACACTGCTTCCACCTTTTACTAAAACCTCGATCTCAGAATGTTTCCAGAGAATAAGGTTTTAGGAGGCTATCGTGGGAGGGCCGAGGATTGAGGAACCCACTTTGAGGGTAAATCTGCCAGCCCAAGCAAATAAAGGCAAACAAACCCCAAGGACTAGGCCCACCCAAGGAGAATTTAAGAGCCAAATGGCAACCGGTACCCCCAAAAGACCCAAGGATAAGGGAGTAGATGGCAAAAGGAAGGTACAAGACATGCAAAGGTAGAGGAATGAAGTTTCCTAAAGAAGACATCTCCCACTTCCGCATTCAATGCTCTGCGCCAACTTAACTAGCTGCATTAATGAGGAAATGACCCCTGAACAATGACTTCATTGCTCACAGCTCATTCTACCACCTCCAAAAAGATCCTAATGAGACAAACATCCAAAGAGTACCCCTATAAAAGAAATATCATCTTTGTCTATCAATAAGAAACCTATCCTCGGACCTACCCGAGGATCAATTTTTATTGAATTGTTGTTCTTTCCAGGCTTAGTAATTACTCTGGTTCCATTAGACTTTGGCTTGTGATCTTCTTTGTATTGCAGTTGACTCTGAATCCCACTTGCTTAACAAATTCATTGTTTTGGGCTTAGCTTGAAAGACTGGGCATCACTATTCTAGGTGGGCTTGGGCTTTTCTTTTTGAGTCCTTACAAAAATAATATCACCTTCAAAATAAATTAAATAATTCATCAATTCCACTTTAGAAATAATTAAATTAAATTTTAGTGAGGCGGGTGTTATAGTCTCCTAGTCCATACGAACGAAATTTTTCCCTTTCTAAATCATGCATTCTGTCATCATAATCGATCCTTTGACTCAAGTTTTCATTCTTCCTTTTCTGTTTCAATTAACAAGGATTTGACTTCTTGAACAAACCAAGGTAAGTCATTAATCAACGGTCTTCAAGACATCAACTGATCAACAACGAATCTTCCTCATCCATTCTACGAAGAAGGTTCTCTGATCTTCAGAACTAAGTATAGATTGGAATGTGGATAAAGATTGAGCCTGAGGATTCTAGCCTTGACAGAGATTCATCACCAAACTCCTGAGTGTGAGGTAGTGCATGCAAAGTAAGGAACCTAACCCCCCCCCCCCCCCCCCGGTTCTTTTTTTGTTTTGCATGTGTGCTCCCAATGTGAATGAATTTGTGAATTAATGGATTTATTGTTTAGGTATCAAAAGTGATATAAGTTGCTTGCCAAATTGCATCTCTGAGTTGGCGTCTTTTACCTAGGTGTGACTCAATCCATTTTTCTCTTAGAAAAAATTAAAAATAAAAATAAAAAAAAAATTTGTATCCCTGATTATCATGAATTGGGTTTGGTTAGTCTAGAGAATTTCACATGATAAATGATTCCATTTGTGACATGATAGATGTGTGGATTAAGTAATATGGATCATCCTTCTTCACATAGTTGCCATAATTGTTCTTTGGCAAAAATACTATTTTGGTTCCTACATTTTGGTAGCAATTAATTTGGTCTCAACTTGCAACCAATTTGGTCCTTACCGTTAACTTAATAACGAAAAATTCTTATGTGGCAAATGGTTTTAATAGTTGGCATGTCTAAAATTAAAATATAAAATGATATGCTAGCATGTCTAAATTTTATTGGCCACATCAACTTTTCTTTGCCAAATTTTTTTTCTTTTAATTTTTCTTATAATCTTTTTAACCAAACTGATTTCTCTCTCTCTCTCTCTCTCTCTCTTTCTCTACAACTTTATTCTTTAGTTTATCTCTTTCTCTTTCTTCTGCCTTCATTCTTTTAGTTCTCATTTCTCAAAGATCAGCAATGTCAATCCATGCACCATTGACTCCGTCCACAAGCCTTCTTGGCAACCACTCTTCGATTCACCAAAGATCATCATCCATCTGGTACCTCCTATGCAGCCTCTACCACAACAACTCCATAATTCTCTTCCGTCCACAACTTTCAAGTTTCAACCCCTACATCATTGGCTTCCTTAAGAACAAGATCCAGAATAGACAATTTTGAAGAAGAATGAGAAAAGGTTAGGAATCATTGAGTTGGGAGTGAAATTAGTGAGTCAAGATTTGGTGGATCTAGTTAGAGAAGAAGATTTGAGATTGGAGAGGATTTGTAAGCTTAGGCTAGCTCTAGTTACTGAGTCGTGGATTTGGCTTGGAATAAGCTGGATCTGGGATTGTGGTGGTGCTAGTGCTGCACCGTTGGGGTTGTGGTGAATCTGAGTTTGTTAGATCGTTGTATGGAGGTGCTGAGTTTGTTGAATATGAGTTTGGGGATTTGTAGGGCTATAAATGAACCAAGCCGATCATGAACAACTCGGACTTGGTTCGATAAAAAGCTTGTTCATGTTTGTTTGTTTATAAATAAGTCAAGCTTAAGTCTTAGTTTTAGGCTCGTTTAATAAACAAGCCAAGCCCAAGCAAAAACATTTCTTCACGAACAAGCTCGTGAACTATTAAGCTTGATACACAACAATTCAATTATAGACTCATTTATAAGTTTATATATGTTAGCTAAATATACTCATTACACTATCTTAATAATGACATGGCCAACATGAGATCACCACCTATATTATCTTAATTTTTTCCTTCCCTTTAAACTGATCAAAAACCACTTTAAACTATAGTTACATTTAAAAATAAATAAATAATTAAGTAAGCCACATATGATCCTTTTCTATTAGTCATCTAAAGTAAAGTTATGAAATATTTAGTATTTTCTTATTCATAATAGTTACAAACAAGTATTTTTCTAGTCCTTTACCATCTAACATGAATGTAAAAATTGTATTTTAAACAATTGTTGAAGCTATAGATAAGAAATGATGAATGAATGAATTTAATTATGTAAATTATTAATTTGAATAATAGATAATCATAAGAAAGACTAGATACATGATAAAATGAGTATACTGTTTTCTTTTTTTCTTAATTTTAGAGATTTTAAGCATTTAATAATGTAATTTTTTTAGATCTCAAGCTCAAAAACTTGACATGAGCTTGAGTTTGAGCTTGATATTAAGCTTGAGTTTGGCTTGACTAATTAATCAAGCTAATCCAAGCCAAGCTCAAGCTTTTTGGCTTTTCCACAAGCTCAAGCACAAGCTCAAGCTCAAACACTATTTCTAGACTTGTCACAAGCTCAAGCCAAGCTCCAGCTTTTAATTTTTCCTGATGAGCCAAGCTTGAACATGCACTACTCGATAATACTCGGCTCGTTTACAGCCCTAGGTATTTGTTTGAATTTGGGGATTTTAGTTTAAACTTAATGGCATAAGATTCACTATGATTGAAAGCCAAATTGAAAGTTAGAATCAATGTAATCTGTGTTGATATGCCATTGTTGGACTAGATTACTGTCTGGATATGAAGAAATTGCAAGAAAGAAAAGACAATGAAATTTTGTTTGTTTACCAAGAAATTATAAGAACGGATAAAAAAATTGATAAGATAAAAATAAATTTTGTTTGGTTAAAAATTGTAACAAAAATAAAAGCAAAAAAATGGTAGAGAAAAGACAAGTATTTTTAAAAGCTGATGTGGCATTTTTTGCTATGTAAGAACTGATGTGGCCAATAAAATTTAGACACGTCAATATATCATTTTATATTGTAATATTAAACCATGTCAACTGTGCAAACCATTTGCCACATAAGTATTTTCCGTTAGTAAGTTAACGATAAGAACCAAATTGGTTTCAAGTTGAAAATGTTAGGAATCAAATTGACTACTACCAAAATATAGAAACCAAATTGACTGACCTCAAAATATAAGAAGCAAAATAATGTTTTCATCTTCTTCTTTTTAGTACCAAAAGTATTAGTACCAATCCTCTCTCATCCCATAAATCCCTATATTTATTAAGTTAAACATTTTATTGCATTCTCTAAGAAAATTATTTTCGTCCCTATAACTCGTTGAATCTTGTCCTGTGCATAAGTAAGGCACCGTGAGACTCTTCTGAGGTTCTACCTGCCCGATTCCCAATTGAACCCGATTCCCAATTGAACCTTTCTATGTAGATAGAAAGCATTTGATATTCCTCCAGGTTTATCAAACAAGAATTGAGGTTCTACCTGCCCGATTCCCAATTGAACCTTTCTATGTAGATAGAAAGCATTTGATATTCCTCCAGGTTTATCAAACAAGAATTTCAATTGCAACAATGCCCTCAAAAAAGGCACTCGTTGCTAATTACCACTTCTGCACATTGTCATAACTGTATTACGTAACTAATACTTTCTGGTTAAGACAGTTGACTTTTTATCAACCTTCTTGTTGATCTTGTCCTAGGACCATATGGCTGCCCTTGGTTCCACTTGTTCTAGTATCTAGTATAAACCATCCAAGAAGGAAAACCATTATGACAGTTCAGGCCCAATTGTTACTGCAGTTTCTGTACCCAAATAATTCACCTTAGTCATCTCCCTGCTTCAATTAAAGAATACTTGCTTGATTGATTGCTCCTAACTTTGCTGGTTGAATAAGAATCATTAGTATTTACTAACACAGTCATATGCAGAACCGATACTTTCATAGTTTGATACCAAGCATAACTAGTGCAAAAATTATTATATTTGTAACAGCATGGGGGAAAGTATAACTCTAGCTTATGAACAATAGCAATAGTCATACGATCACGTTGATCAACATTTCAAATTCAACTACATAAATCTAATCATGCACAGGTGGATACACGAACCAGAATTTTGATATTTTTATTAATAAATGAATACAGGAAACAATGCATCTGTACTACATTTCACAACATTATACATTTCGTTGAGCACATGCTTCATTTGAGTTTATAGTGACATGTGCATCATTCTGCTTATTAATTGCCAGCCAATTTCATATAGATATAAATAAGAGAAAGCAAGTACCTTAAGTATGCACAAAACATTGACTTCCAATACCATAAAAAAAATAAATAAATAAATAAATTCCAATATCCTGTCCAGATCTTATCCTTCTCCACCAATCAGAGCCAACCCAAATTACTACCATCTGTCTGCGCTACCAACAGCCCAACACCTATACAAATAGACTAATAATCAACAATTAGGCACGCTACCTCATTTCCTCATCAATCCGATCCTTAGCTACAGTTGCTTTTCGTGCAGCTCTTCTTTTGGTCTGAATTTGGCGAACATATTCAGCAACTACAACATGGAACTTTGGAGCAAGCTTTTTGGTTGAAGAGATATTAAGACCTGCCCTTTTCAGGGCTCGGATAAGATGTTTTTCAGCAACTTGCATATGAGTAGGACAGAGAAGAGGAACTGTAGATCTCAGTACGGGCTTACAACAGAGAATAGGCCCTGTCTGTGTGCTGCTTATAGGCAAACATATAATTATCAAAAAACTATTATTAGCAGAGGTATGTCGAGGAACAATAAGATAGGCCATTCAGTGTTGGTAAAAGTGAGCGCACTTAAGCACTAAGGCCTCTTGGAACCTAGGTGCAAAGGGTAAGGCGCAAAGTGCAAGCATGCGCCTGATTGAAGTGTTCAATCAAGCGCACATTTTTAAAAAATAATTTAATAAATTTAAAAATAATTATTAATGAGAAATGCAACAATCAAATTATCATATAAATTAAAATAATTTTTTTTATATAATTCATATAACATTTAGATAAGCCCTACGTTTGCAATTTTAACACACAATTGCAAGTCAAGTCATTTTATTTTTTTTGTATCAGCTAGATATGAGTACTTCCATGTCATATCCTTTCTTAAAAATCTTTTTTTTTTTTTAATATATATATATATATAAATAATAAGATTTATTGACATCAAAAAGGGACACCCTAGTACACAGGTAGTGTACAGGGGTCAAATACAAAAATTACAAGAATCAAGAAAATCACAGATAGAAGAGAATGATTGGTTTCGCAAGGCAAACAACCAATCCAACAAAGTTCTAAAGAAAAATAACTTGCGGTCAAGAATAGATCTCTCACAATCTTCAAAACACCTATTGTTTCTTTCCCTCCAAAGACACCACATTAAACAATGGGGAACAATTATCCATATATGACCATTTCGATGACAACCAAACCAGCTTTGCCAGCAAGCAAGGAGCCCCACAACTGACTTAGGCATAACCCAACTTACTCCAAATAAACCCAAAACCATATATCACAAATCCATAGCAACCTGACAATTGGTCAACCGATTCTCACCATTACACTTGCACATATAACACCAATTCAATATCCATGCCTTCCTTTTTTGTAAATTGTCAATCGTCAAACATTTCACCAAAGCAACAATCCAAACAAAGAAAGCCACTCAATAAGGGATCTTCTACTTCCAAATGCTTTTCCAAGGGAAACAACAATCCCTTATTTCTATATGGCTTCCAGCTCATATTATCCTCCCCAAACCCTTTTACTATAGAGCCATATATAGCATCCATGAAGCTCGACACGGCCTCCAATTCCCAAACATGAAAACCCCTAAAGAAACTCACATCCTAAAAAAGGACCTGATTAGAGAACTTCATAAGCTCAACCACACTTGCCTCCTTATCTCGGCAAAATCTAAATAATTAAAGAAAGTGGACAGTAAGAGGTGTCTCCCCACACCAATAGTCTTGCCAAAACTTCACCCTCGACCCATCACCAATATCAAACAAAATATAACGAGGAAAAAAAAAAAAAAAAACCATCCTCGACTAATATTTTTCCACAAACTAACGCCATATGGACCACAAAAACTGGACTGGTACACCAACCACCCCATATACATCAATATTTCACCTCTATCACATGCCCTTTGGAGGGCATCCCTTTCAAGCCACTTCCCAAACAAAGCTTCATTAAAAAGTCTTACTTTCCTTATCCCCAAGCCACATGGAGAAAGAGGTGTACAAACAGTAACCCATTTAACCAAGTGAAATTTAGGTTCATCCCCTAGGCCACCCCATAAGAAATTCTGCTGAAATTTTGCAATTCAGTTAGCCACAAAAGCAGAGATAGGAAATAAAGATAGGAAATAAGTAGGTATATTTGATAGAGTGCTTTTAATTAAAGTGACTCTTATCTCCCTTGGATAAGTACAAACATTTCCATCCCGCTAATCTCCTTTTCATCTTCTCCAATATCGGGTTTCATATTGCCTTATCCTTGAATTTAGCACCCAAAGAAGACCCAATATTTCATTAGAAGAGTACCTTGATAACAGCCAAGAACATTCAGCAATAACCCAATATTATGAACCACTCCCGCAGGAACCAATTCAGACTTACCCAAATTTTTTTTAGCCCAAAAACTGCCTCAAACCAAATAAGAATCATATGGAGAATCAGAATATGATCAAGGTCGGCATTACAGGAAATTAGAGCGTCATCAGCAGAGAGCAGATGAGACAACACCAAAGATCTTCCATCTAAATTACCCACACGGAAACCTGACATGCGACCTTCATGGACAGCTTTATCCATCATTCTCCCAAGAGCTTCCATGACCAAGACAAAAGGCAAAAGAGACAAATGATCACCTTGTCTCAACCCTCTGGAATTCTCAAAAAATCCATAGGGGAAACCATTAATCAAAATAGAGAAATGAACAATAAATAGACAAAAGCAAATCCACTGCCTCCACTTATTAGAGAACCCAATATGCTCTAACAACTCATAAGAAAAACCCAATTTACATTATTAAAAGCCTTCTCAACATCTAGTTTACAAAGTAACCTTGGGAGACCAGTCTTCAACTTACTGTCAAGGCATTCATTAGCAATAAGTAAAGGATCGAGGATCTGTCTATTCAGAACAAAAGCATTTTGCGAAGCAAAAATTATATCCTCCATGACCCTTTTTTTTATAGGTAATAAAGATTTATTGATATCAACAAAGAGACACCCAAGTACACAAGAAGTATACAAGGGTGTATAGATCAAATACAAAAATTACATAAATCAAGTAAATCCAAAATTGAAGAAAATGGTTGGCTTCTCCGCACAAAATAACCCAATCCAATAAGGTTCTAAAAAATAATAGCTTGAGATCAAGCATAGAATGCTCACTGTCTTCAAAGCACCTACTATTCCTTTCCTTCCAAACACACCACACACCACATCAAACAATGAGGAACAACGATCCATATATATCCATTACGATAGCGACCAAATCGACCTTGCCAGCAAGCGGGAAGCTCAACAACAAACTTTGGCATAACCCAACAAACTCCAAATAAACCAAAAACCATATCCCACAACTCCATAGCAACCAGATAGTGAAGGAATAGATGGTCAACAATTTCACTATAACACTTGCACATATAACACCAATCCAAAATGCATACCTTTCTTTTCCTTAAATTGTCAATTGTCAAACATTTCCCCAAGGTAACAATCCATACAAAGAAAGCCACTCTAGAAAGAATCTTCTACTTCCAAATGCTCTTCCAAGTGAAAAATTGCTCACTATGGCCAACTAGAAGATGGTAATACGCACTAACCATAAACCTCTTATTCTTATTAGGTAACCAACATCTCTTATCCTCCCCAATCCCCCTTACAGGAGTGCCATAAATGGTATCCATGAAGCTCACATCCCTACAAAAATGTATATCCCAATGAAGGACTCCATTGGTGTACCTCATTAGATCAGCCACACTTGCCTCTTTGTTTCAACAAATCCTATATAATTCATGATAGCAGTTTACAAGAGAAGTTCCACACCACCGATCTAGCCAGAACTGCACTTTGATCCATCTCCAATTTCATACAAGATAAACCAAGATAAAGAAGGCCACCCCCGTCTAATATTTTTTCCACAAACTAACTCCATATGGACCAAAGATTAAGCTAGAACACCATCCACCCCATTCACAACCATACTTCACCTCTATCACTTGTCGTCAAAGAACATCCATTTCTTGCACAAATCTCCACAACCACTTCCCTAATAAAGCTACATTAAAAATTCTTAGGTTCCTAATCCCCAAACCACCTAAAGAAAGTGGAGCACTAACAGTAGCCCAATTAAGAAGATGAAATTTAGGCTCATCCCCTAGGCCACCCCATAAAAAGTTCCATTGAAGTTTTGCAATTCATTTAGCCACTGCAATAGGAATATAAAATAAAGGAAGAAAATAAGTAGGTAGATTTAAAAGAGTACTGTTAATTAAAGTGACTCTACCTCCCTTGGATAAATATAATTTTTTCCAGCCCGCTGATTTCCTTTCCACCTTCTCCAGAATTGGATTCCAAATTGTCTTGTCCTTGAATTTTTCCCCCCAAATGAAGACTCAAATATTTCATTAGAAGAGACCACTACTTACAGCCTAGGACAGCCACCAAAAGCTCAATGTTATGAACCACCCCCGCAGGCACCAATTCAAATTTACCTAGGTTTATCTTCAAACCCTACACAACCTCAAACCAAATGAGCACCATGCAAAGTATCAGCATTTTATCAAGATTAGTATCACAAAAAATTAGAGTATCATCAAGGAAAAGGAGATGAGAAACCACCAAAGATCTTCCTTTTGAATCACCTACACGAATACTTGACATGCAACCTTCATGTACAGTGTCGGACCGTATGCCTTACCGATCCATCCAACAACCAACTGGTGAAGGATGAGGGGGCACAAATCTTTTATAGCATTCAATCGCAGAACAAGCCCATTGGTATTGGAGCGAATTGTGAAATCCCTCACAATCCCACCCTCACAGTGCGGCTCCAACGACTCGAACCTATGACCTTGGCTCTGATACCACTTATCGGACTGTATGCCTTACCGATCCATCCAACAACCAATTGGTGAAGGATGAGGGGGCACAAATCTTTTCTAGCATTCGATCGCAAACCAAGCCCATTGGTATTGGAGCGAATTGTGAAATCCCTCACATACAGTCTTACCAACGGCTTCCATAACCAACACAAATAACAAAGGGGACAAAGGATCGCCTTGCCGCAACCCCCTTGAACTCCCAAAAAACCATAGGGAGAACCATTAAAAGAAAAACGAATAGTTGATAAACAAAATGAAATCCACCACCTCCACTTATCAGAAAAGCCACAGTGCTCAAGCGTGTAAGAAATCTCCAATTCATGTGATCAAAAGCTTAATCTATGTCCTATTTACATAACAACCCTGGCAGACCAGACTTCAACCTACTGTTAAGGCATTCATTAGCAATAAGAATGGAATCAAGAATCTGCCTATTTAGAACAAAAGCATTCTAAGGAGCTAAAATAATATCTCCTAAAACCATGCAAAGTCAAATAGCCAAGACTTTAGCAAGTATTTTATAAACCCTCCCAATAAGACTGATAGGACGAAAATCCTTTCCTTCCATGGCTACAATTATATTAGGAATGAGAGCAATGAAAGTTGCATTCAAGCTTTTTTCAAATTGACTTGTAACATGAAAATGGTGGAACACAGCCATGATATCTAATTTGAGAATCCCCCAACAAGCTTGAAAGAATGCAATCGGAAAACCGTCTGGCCTAGGTGATTTGTCCCCGTTAAAATCCTTGATGACTTCAAAAATCTCAGTTTCCTCAAAAAGTCTCTCTAACCAATTATCACTTGAAATCCTTGGAAAATCCAACACATCCGAGAAAGGCCGATGATCTTGCTACTTAGAGTATAAATTCATCTTGCTACTTAGAGTATAAATTCATATAGAATTGTTTAATATAGTCGGCAATCATATCCTGGTTGGAAGTGAAAGCCCCATCAATTATAAGATTTTCAATACAGTTATTTCTTCTATTAGAGTTGGCCATCCTATGAAAAAAACCTCTTCTTTTTTTTTTTTTTTTTGATAAGTAATAAGAATTCATTGATAATAAAAAAGAAACACCCAAGCATACAAGGAGTATACAGGGGTGAACAAGTCAAGAACGAAAATTACAAAAGTCAAGTAAATCCAAAATAGAAAAATGATGGTTTCTCCACACAGAAAACCAATCAAGTAAGGTTCGGATAAAAAGAAGCTTGAGGTCGGGCATAGCATGCTCAGAATCTTCAAAGCATCTACTATTCCTCTCCTTCCAAATACACCACATCAAACAAAGAGGAACGACCTTCCAAATAACTCCATTGCGGTGGCGACCAAAGCGACCTTGCCAGCAAGCAAAGAGCCCAACAACGGACAAAGGCATGACCCAACTAACTCCAAATAAACCAAAAACCATATCCCATAACTCCGAAGCAACCGAGCAATGAAGGAAAAGATGGTCAACACTTTCACTATTACACTTGCACATATAATACCAATCCAAAATGCAAACCTTTCTTTTCATTAGATTGTCAATAGTCAAACATTTCCCCAAGGCTGCGGTCCAGACAGAAAAAGCCACTCTAGAGGGGATCTTCTAATTCCAAATGCTTTTCCAAGGGAAAAATTGCTCACTATGGCCAACAAGAAGATGGTAGTATGCACTAACCGTGAACCCCTTACTCTTACAAGGCAGCCAATATCTCTTATCCTCCTCGATTCCCCTTACAGGAGTGCTATAAATGGAATTGATGAAGCTCCTGAAAGCTTCCAATTCACGATTATGCAACTCCCTACAAAACTAAATCTCTCAATGGAGGACTCCATTGAAGTACCTCATTAGATCCGCCACACTTGCCTCTTTGCTACAGTTAATCCTATATAATTCAGGATAGCAGGCTGCGAGAGAAGAAGTCCCACACCAACAATTTAGCCAAAACTGCACTTTTGAACCATCTCCAATATCATACATAATAAACCGAGATAAAGAGTGCCACCCCCTTCTAATATTTTTCCACAAACTGACACCATAAGGACCAGAGTAAGAGCTAGAACACCAACCACCCCAATCACAACCATACTTTACCTCTATCACTTGACGCCAAAGAGCATCCCTTTCTTGCCCAAATCTCCAGAGCCATTTCCCTAAAAGAGCAATATTGAAAGTTCTCAGGTTCCTAATCTCTAAACCACCTGAAGAAAGATGGGAACACACTGTAGACCAATCAACTAGATGAAATTTGGGCTCATCTCCTAGGCCACCCCATAGAAAGTCCCGCTGAAGTCTAGCAATACGATTGGCCACAGAGGCAGGAATAAGGAATAAACAGAGAAAATAAGTAGGAAGGTTAGAGAGAGTGCTTTTAATTAAAGTGACTCCACCTCCCTTAGATAAATATAATTTTTTCCAACCTGCTAATTTTCTTTCCATCTTCTCAAGAATTGGATTTCAAATAGACTTGTCTTTAAATTTTGCCCCCAAAGGAAGACCCAAATATTTCATTGGGAGAGACCCTTGTTTGCAGCCTAAGACAGCCACCAAAAGATCCATGTTATGAACAGCCCCCATAGCCACCAGCTCAAACTTACCCAAATTGACCTTCAGACCAGACACAGCCTCAAACCAAATGAGCACCATACGAAGAATCAACATTTGATCAATATTAGCATCACAAAAAATTAGAGTATCATCAGCGAAAAGGAGATGAGAAACCATCAAAGATCTACCAGCAGAAGCACCTGCATTAAACCTGACAAACGACCTTCAAGGACAGCCTTATCCAACATTCTACTGACTGCCTCCATAACCAGAACAAATAATAAGGGGGACAATGGATCACCTTGCCGCAACCCCCTAGAACTTCCAAAGAACCCATGGGAAGTACCATTAATAAGGATAGAAAAATGAACAGTAGATAAACAAAAAGAGATCCAACGCCTCCACTTATCAAGGAAACCACAACGCTCAAGCAAGAGAGTAAGAAAAACCCAGTTCACATGATCAAAGGCTTTCTCAATGTCCAGTTTGCATAATAGCCCTGGCTGACCAAACTTCAATCTACTATCAAGACATTCATTGGCAATGAGAACAGAATCGAGAATTTTCCTACTAAGAATAAAGGCATTCTGAGGAGCAGAGATGATCTCGCCTAAAACCAAGCGAAGACAAGAAGCCAAAACTTTAGCAAGAATTTTATAAACCCCCCCTACAAGGCTAATGGGCCGAAAGTCTTTTATTTCCACTGCTGTAGTTTTTTTAGGAATGAGAGCAATGAAGGTTGCATTCAAGCTTTTTTCAAACTAGCCAATGACATGAAAGTGGTGGAACACAACCATGATGTCTGTTTTGAGGATCCCCCAACAAGCTTGAAAGAAAGCCATCGAAAAACCTCATATTGGAGTCCACCTCTTTTAAGTACAACACTCTAGACTTTTGTTTCCAGCTAATCTCCTCTAACAAAGTGGTCTTCTCAAGTTAAGAGCGAAAGGTTGTTTTTCCAATTTTTTCTCATATGTTAGTTGTTGATTCTCGTCTTTAACAACTAAAGCATTCAATTTACTCCATAGTTGCTGTTTCTTGGCTGTGACATTGCCAAAATCTGTTTCATTCCACTTCTTTAGATCCGTTTTTAGAGCAGTCAACTTCTTGGCAAGTATGTATGTAGACGAGTAGCCTAGACTTTAGCTATAATTTTATAACCCCCCCCCCCCCCCCCAACACAAAACAAGACTAATCAAGGGAAAGTCCTTGACATCAACTGCTGCATTTTTTTTTGGGATGAGTAATGAGGTTGCATTCAAGCTTTTCTCAAACTGACCTTTAGCATAAAAAAAATGAAACACAGCCATAAGATCTAGTTTGAGAATCTCCCAACAAGCTTCGAAAAATGCCATGACAAAGCCATCTAGCCTAGGCGATTTATCACACCATATATCTCTGCCTCCTCGAAAGGTCTCTCTAACTAATCAGCTTTATGTCCAGATATCATTGGAAAATCCTACACATCTGAAAATGGTTGATCAACTTGTTGCTCCATGTATAAATCCATGAAAAATTGAGAAATACAATCTGCAATCATATCCTGATTAGAAGACAAACTTCCATTAACCATAAGACTCTCAATACTATTATTTCTTCTGTTAGAATTGGCCATCTTGAGGAAAAAAATCTTGTATTGGAATCAGCCTCCCTCAAGTACCATACCCTAGACTTTTGTCTCCAACTAATCTCTTCTAATAAAGTGAACTTCTCAATTTTTGTATGGAGATCAACCTGTTCCAATTGTTCATCGGTTCCAATTGTTCATCGGCTGTAAACAGGTGAGTCTCCCCTTTAGCATCTAGAGCATTCAATTTACTCCAAGTCTATTGCTTCTTAAAAGTGACATTGCCAAACTCTGCTTCATTCCTCTTTTTTATATCCAATTTCAAAGCTACCAACTTCTTGGCCAATATATAACTACGAGTTCCTTGATATAAATAGGATGCCCACCAGGCCTTCACTTGTCTACAAACCTCTCTGCCCGCAACCACATATTTTCAAAATGAAAAGGAATTTGCCCTCCTATGACTCCCACCCTCCAACATAATTGGGAAGTGGTCCAATAAAACTCTAGATAACCTTTTTTGGGAGAACAGAGTGAAACAATCAGCCAAAAGAGGAGAGAAAAGAGACCGATCTATTCTAGAAGCTAAGCTCCAATATTCATAATGCCCTATGACTAATTAGTTTTATTAGTTAATAATTTAATCAATGACTATGGGTCTGTTTGAGAACAACTTATTTAGATTTTTGCTAAAAGTGTGCTAAAGTATACATGTACTTTGAAAAAATGAGAAAGGGTGGGAAAAAGTGAGCTTTTAAAAAGCTGAACATAAAAGCTTAAAGCTGATGCCAAACTCACCCTATAAGTCTATAAGAATTAGTCTACTATGTTCAACATCAACCACTAAAGTAACTAAACAATTACTACAAATATATTATATCATACTTTTAATTTCATGAATGAGCTAAGAATATGAGAACATAGCAATATGGTAAGTACCAAGCAGATATCCAAAAGGGAAAAAAATAGAATAAGAAAAAGCCGGGTGGGTTACTATTTCAAGGAGAAAAAATCAAGAAAATAAAAATAAAAATAGAAAAGACTACAAGGTTGTGGGTTTCAAGACAAGTTACACTCAAAAAAAAAAAAAAAAAATGATTAGTAAGTTACACAAAAAATATATCAAATCAATGGTTTATATCAATAAGGTCAAGATCCTATAGTTTTAATTCAATTTTGGTTTTTTTTTTTTTAATATAAAAAAAAATAGAAAAATAAAAAAAAAAGTGCCAAAAAGCGTGCTTTGAGCTTTTTGGAAAAGCGCGCTTCTTTGAATAAGCCTAGCTTTTGAGGCAAAAAGCAATGGAGCCTTGGGACTTCACGCTTTGAGCTTAAGCGCGCTTTTACCAACACTGAGCCTGTTTGTAATATAAATAAATAAATAAACTATTAGTAGAACATATCCTATCTTCACATTCAATATATAAACTTAGAATATCAAGCATAGTCAAGGAAATCAGAGGTAAAATTCAACAGAAATCAAATAGTTGCAGTATTGTCAAATTTTAAAAAAATAATAATAATTAAAGGTCAGAGTGGTTTAATCACTGCCATCATCCTGGACAGTCAATTTGATAATAGGTGGTAAGCATCTAGTGCAGCTAAACTAGATTTACTAATTTACATTCTTTTTTAAGAGCTAAACCAGGTGGGTCTTTGGCTCACATCACCCTCCATCCCACGTAACTCTTATAAGAACTCTTATAACTCGTATAAGGGAAGGACAAGTCATTTAGCTTAAAGCTCCTTGGCTTCCTAATTTACAATATCTTGCCATTGCGATCCATGGTCTGTAGCTTGAATGATCACAACAAGTGCCATATACAACTATTTTTTTTATAAGTACAAGTGCCATATACAACTAGACAGAGGCTAGGACAAAATCTACATGACATTGGCAAAAACTCTAATTTAACTTGGACCAAAAATTCATCTAACCTCACTGCTCCATTTAGTGATATAGTATCAGCAACACATCTCATTTTGAATTTATTGAATGTTTATGCTTCTATTATATGATAAATATTGGGATCTTAAGATTAGATTAATGCCTTTAGAGCACCAAATAAACTCATTTTTAGTAAGAAAATCAATCCAAATTGTGATTTAATGTGATTTTTGTAGTAATTACTTCATATTTGGATTCTACACACCACATCGTGGAGACCAGGTATAGTTTGTGAAAAGAAGAAAAAAGAAAGGAAGAAAAGTCTAGGAAATTAGGGATTCCTTACAAAACCCAAACAACATGCATGTGCTAGTTATAACTTATAACGAATGGGCCCTATTGGGTCATTCCCAAATCTAATTTGGGAGCAAGTGGTCAAGACCCTTGTTTCTAGTTTTTTTGATTGGTAAGTTCCACAAGTACCCAAAGGATTCTAAACCACAACATCAAATGAGTTCATTGGTGCTTCTTCTTTTTTTAGATAAATGAGTTCATTAAAGCCCCAAAATCAATAGCCTAACCAAACATCCCAAAATCCATCAAAACATAGAAGTATAAACATTCACTTGACCTAAAAGGATTAAATATTTGAAATCCCCAAATTCTAAAACCCCAACATATTTCTAGAGATTAGGAGTGTTTGGAATGAATTCTTACCTCAAGGAATCAATAGATTGAGCTCTATAATTAATATAGCAACAACTAAGCAAGTGCCATCCTTGCTATGTACAAACAAGAAGATAAATGGTGGGCTATAGTCCATTCTATTTGGATTTTTTTAAGGTGAGGGAGGGATTTGAGAGAGCTCGATATCTTTTTAAGGTGAGGGTAAATAGAAATGAGAGAATTTGGAGAGGAACATCATCCACTCGAGTCCCATCTTTTCAATTTACCCAAATTAGAGGAATTTAAATACCTTGTTTAATCAATTTTTCTAAATTTTCCTTTTTATTATTAAAATTTCAATAAGGTCTACACAAACCTGTATAATATCTTACCCTCTCCACTCCTTTCTACTCAACAACCAAATAAAAGGAAGAATACCTGCTCTTTTTTCCTCTCTATTATTTTTTAGCACATTTACACAAAGGAAATAGATAATTATTCCCTCTCTCTGCTCTGCTCTCCTCTCCTCTCTTCTCCTTCCGGCTTCTTATCATCTACCACCCTCCTCGCCCTCCAAGCCTTCACACATTCCAAACTTAGTGGCGCCTCGACTACACTTACAAATACAAATCCGGTTTATCGAACCACATCTATTCTCCTAACGAGAGATCTCATATGATTTAATGCACTCCCATCTTTCTAGGAAAAATAGAATAAATGAAAATGAAAATAATTGAAATCTCCAATAAGCAAAAAGGACAACGCAGTAGTAAAAACAAAGGAGAAAAGCTCACCTCTTAATGCAATAAGTACATCCCTTATAGAGATTCTGCTTAGAATCCGAAAGAATGTGCGCATGACAATACCTCGTCAACGCCATCGCCTTTGCCTTACACCCTGTCACTTCACATCTCATCTCTTCGACATCCTCTTCATTCCCATTCCCTCCTCCGCTTCTGTTCCTCTCTTGTTGTTGTTGTTGTTCTTGTTCTTCTTCTTCCTCTTCCTCTTCCTCCTCTTCTTCCCCATTGTAGTACGGACTCTTTCCGTACCTCCAGTAATAATCTTTGTACTTCGCTCTCAGTTCCTCCATTAACGCCCAGTAAAACGCTTTGTACAACTTCGTCACCTGCCTCAACCGTTCCGATCGTCTTCGAAGAAGCTCTTCACGACTTAACACATCTGAAGTTGAGAGAGGTGAGTCTGGGATTCGGAGAGGAGAGAGAGGTTTTGAAGATGATGCCTCGCCCATGCCTGACTTTTTAGGGTTAAAGGAATGACTGACTGACTGGCTTGATTTTGATTTTTAAGGACCAAGAGAAAGAGAGAGATATCTAATCTAACACACACAAATCGCCCAACCCAACCCAAGCTTTACCTTTCTTTTCTACTGGTTTGAGCGGCACGTGCAAAACACTAATTAAATTAATAGAGTTTCATTTTCAACCATACTAATACTATTCCTATCGGTCCCTTTGGATGGCATGAAATTACCTCACAAACCCAAGAATTTTAAAATTCCTCACCCTCACCCTCGCGCTCACGCTCTTTTATTTTGATTAGTGAAGGTTGATTTCTTGTCTAATTTTGGTGGTTTTGTTTGATCATATGGGGAATTGATGGTTAATTTGTGTTTTATTTGGCTGATTTTTTCTAGGTTTTGGTTAGATTTTTCTGAGATTGGTTTTCCTGTTTTTCTTGTTAATATGTTTAAGCCCTGCTATGTGGACTAAGTTGGGTGTTTGATGGATTTGAACTATCTATTATTTTCAATTTTTATTTTTATTTTTTGTTTGATTAGCTCTGTAAATGACTCTGATTGTGGTTTTATTTGTCTCCTCTACGCATTGATTTTTTCTTTGTTATTTCTTGGACTTAATTGGGGTTTCTTAGGGATTTCCTAGTTTTGTGATTGTTTTTATTCATTATCGTTAAGGACATGTGTGGCTATTTTTCATCTAAGAAGTCTGGTATGAGAGATCGCACCCCCAGCCACCTTTTTTAAGATGTTGGGTCAAACTCACATGAATGAGTGGAGTCGTATTATTGCCTCGCAAAATGGAGGTTCAACTAGTTATATTTTCCCCTTTAGATTAATGGCTTGTTTGGAAGTTTAAAAAATGAGGGGGAGTAGAGTAGAGGGAGAGAGAATGATTCAATTACCTTACTTTGAATTTTTAAAAAAATGAGGGGGAGGAGTTTGGAAGGGTTTTGAGGGGTTTCAACCACCTTTAACCCTTCATTTTTAATTCCCCCAAATTGAAGAGATTTGGAGGGAGAGTAGAGTAGATAAATTATTGACTATATAAATTTCTCAATTTACCATTTCTAAATTAATAATAGACTAATGTTGCAAGTCCATTTTCAAATGGGGGTAAATTTGTCTATTTTAATCATTTATTCTCCTCTCCATCCTAATTTTTAAAACATCCAAATAAGGGGAATGGCTAATTACTCCATTCCCCCTTACTAATTTTAAGAATATCCAAACAAGGTGAAGGGGAACCATTCTCCTCTACTCTCCTCCCCTCTACTCTTCTCCCTCTCTAAACTTCCAAACAGGCCATAAGGGTTTTACAATGAAGTCGCCACTTATTTAATTATTTGGATAAATAAGAAAACCAAAATTGAAAAATTTCTCATTTTATTAATTTTCAATTGAATATACATTAATATAGGAAAATTACATGGTTTTGGTTCTAGATATAATCTAGATAAAGTACATAGCTTTGTTTCCCAGTTACAATCTAGAAATAGAAAATTATAAGGATAAATATTAATCTATCAACCTTTGATCTAAATTCGAAGGCTATGTTATAAGGTGGGAAGGTGTTAGGCATCCACCTTACCCGGTGAAACTAATCTTCTAGACTATGATGGTCAACATTCATATTACATCATCTAATATGTTATCAATCAATTTGCACGTTGAGTTTAATGTGTGTGCATATGATAAACTCTAATTCAATTAATTAAGCATTTCATTTGGATTGAAAAATAAATTTTAATGAATATGTGTAGATGGTAATATTCTAGATTCAAAAATTTGAAAGAATTATTAAACAAACATCTTTTTCATGTTTTTTATGTGAATTTAAGATCAAAACTAGTGTTATGCATGAACATGTATGAACACCCAAGAACATGTGAAAAACACATAAGAACATTTAAAACATTCAAACATATTCAAGAGAATTTATATAATTACTATCATGCTTTAATCTTAAATTCTCATCTGGCAACATAAAAACACAAGTTAGGAAAAGGGATTATACCTTAATGCAAGATCTATACAGTGGAGGAAAAGACTTTTGGTGAAGATCCTAAGGGTGAAGAAAAAGAATAGCTAGGAGTGAGAGAGTAAGTCTCACTCAATACCTTGAGTCTCAAGAAGACCAAAATATGAAAAGACTACTTTACTTCACTAGAATTCAAAAGAGGAGAAGAGAGGGGGATTTTTATGTCTTTTGGAATTGAGGAAATGGGGGGTTTATATGGTAATGGTTGAAGAAATATAAATAGAATGTCATTTAATGAGAGTTGATAAAGAATTATGAACCTAGACCTCATTTTAGTCTTTGGGAAAATCTGATGCATTAAATGTAAAGATTGGTGGGAGTGAGGAGCGAGCAAAATTTAGTTTTAAAATTTTGCTCGTAGCTATTGTAACAGCCTGTAAAGCCAACTTCAAAAAATCATATCTTACTCAATTTTGATCAGAATTGTCTCGTTCTTGCACTCAAATTGAAGCTCCGGATATCTAGTTTCTGAGAAAATTAACCTTATAGATTCAAAATTTTTTGAGAGATATCAAGGAAATGGTGAGCAGAAGTTATTTGTTAGAAACAATTTCAGCACAATTAACATTAATAGGTCCCAAATTAGTGTCCAATTAATATTAATAGGCTCCAATCACTCCCATTTTAGACCTAATTAGTTCCAAATTTACCCTAATTAAAAGATAATTGCACAAATTATTCATTAAATGATTAAGGTTTAACTATTTAATTAATTATGTGTGTGCAACCTTACCATTAAATGTAGTCCTAACCAATCAAATTATGACACATCATTGATCATAAATTGATTATACTTATAACCAATTGAAATCAATTGTTTATAATCACATATAATCAGACTCAGTTTGTGATAGTGCATCTCAGCCATTAAAACTTGATTTGATGATAACTTTAAATCCGGTGGTCTGATTAGGGCCTATGATCAGTCAATTTGATTGTTACAATATCAAGATCATTTTGGTGAAATGAGATTAAGGATCTAATAATCAAAATCAAGATGCATATTTTCAAGGCAAAATTACCATTTTACCCTCTAGGTGAGGTTAAATACATGTTGCAAAATGAGGTGTCAACATCTGGCAACTGCTTCTTGATCCTTTTAGTTTAATATGTTGTTATTTACTTAGTTTTATCTTTATTTTTAGTTATGTGGATAGATACTGCAAGAGAATAAACTACAGAACCTTCTTTTTATGTTCTGCTGGATTGCTCTCTTAATTTATTACTATTTCGAAAACCATCTTGGCTATGTGTGTGACTATTTTTCATCCAAGGAGTCATTGTATAGCTTTGAGGTGTATTTGTTCTGGCTATGTGTCTAGCAACTACTGCTTGATCCTTTTAGTTTAATATGTTGTTATTTACTTTGTTTTATCTTTATTTTTACTTTTGCGGATAGATACTGCAAGAGAATAAACTACAGAACCTTCTTTTTATGTTCTGCTAGATTGCTCTCTTAATTTATTACTATTTCAAAAACCATCTTGGCTACGTGTGTGACTATTTTTCATCCAAGGAGTCATTGTATAGCTTTGAGGTGTATTTGTTCTGGCCATGTGTCTAGCAACTACTGCTTGATCCTTTTAGTTTAATTTGTTGTTATTTACTTTGTTTTATCTTTATTTTTACTTTTGCGAATAGATACTGCAAGAGAATAAAATACAGAACCTTCTTTTTATGTTCAACTAGATTGCTCTCTTAATTTATTACTATTTCAAAAACCATCTTAGCTTTATATTAATTTTCCTTTGGATTTTTCCCTTGGCTTTGTTATCTATTTTTGTAGGAGAATGTGTTTTTCCTGTTATGCCCATGTTGTTGAGCTTCCCTTAGCTAGATACTTCCAATCTTCTAGAATTGGGTGGATGATATTAGTTCTGACAGGAATGACGAGACCAATTAAAGACGAACATAGCAGGGAAGACGACGTCACTCTAGTGACGAACCTAGATAATGCCCGCGTTATTGACGGACATAAAGTAGCCATTCAATACCTTCAATAATGTCTCCGACGGTTACAACGCCATCTGTACTTACCGTTGAGGGCACAATGAAAGCTCCATTACAAGGTAGAAAGCGTTACTCAAAGGAATAAATGTCAATCACAACGGCTAGCACCCAGAACAACATATAAAGCCTCCCCCGTGCAGCCACCAGGGGAGGTAACGAGAAAACAGACCAGAGAAGAGAGATATCCAGTAAGAAAGAGTCATTTACATTTTTTTTATCTTGGCATATTGCATTCTTTTATTTCTAACTTGAGCGTCGGAGGCGTGGTGGCAGGCACCACACCGATGACCATACACAAAGAAGTTGTATCCTCAAGCAAGGGAATTGGAGACAGCTGGGTTCCTTCAACTGACGAAATCCATACCTCATCAGTTTGGCACCGTCTGTAGGGATGAAATTTTTCAGATTTACATTTGAAAACGTAGTTTCCATCAATTTCTGTTTCGGATGGAGTCCAATCCCAATTCCGCAACCCTGGCCCAGTAAGTCCAAGCTCTTGTAGCCACCATTGAGGAGCTCACCAGGCAGAATCAGGAGATGAAGTTACGGCTTCAGCAAGTTCAACAGGCTCAACAGGAGTACAAGGGTAAACCGGATGAAGAAGAAGAGAGCCATAGGAGGAGTGCTCATCGAAGACCTGCTACCCCGGACGAACAGAATTCAGATTTGCTACGGGAAGTAATGAGGGAAATGGATGAGCTGAGGAACGCCCTGAAGGAGAAAACAGATCAGAGTGTGGATAGGATGGTAAGGGCCACGGACTCGCCTTTCACTACGGCAGTCCTTGAATGCCCTGTGCCTTCCAAATTCTGTCTACCTTAGCTAGAGCCGTTTGATGGGCTCAAAGATCCTCAGGATCACCTCAACACCTTTAGAATGATGTTGGGCCTTCAACAGCCACCAGATGAGATACTATGTCGTTCATTTCCAACCATTTTGAAAGCAACAGCAAAGGAGTGGTTCACAAAGTTGCCAAACTCGTCCGTTGACAATTTTGAACAGCTGAGCAATGCTTTCCTGCGTCACTTCATTGGGGGACAACGCCCTAAGAGACTAGCAGATTACCTTCTCACCGTAAAGCAGAGGGAAAAGGAAACCTTGAGATCGTATGTGAAACGCTTCACTCGCGAAACCCTCGAGGTAAATGAAGCCGACGACAAAGTATAGCTGACGACCTTCAAAGCAGGACTGAGATCTAGAGACCTGGTGGCCTCACTCGTAAAGAACCCTCCAAAGACGATGGCAGAAATGTTGCTGAAAGCCCAGAAGTACATGAATGCCGAAGACGCTCTAGCAGCCATAAAGGATGTAGAGAAACCAAGAGACGGTATCAGAAGGAAGGACGACGAGCGTAGGGGTCAAAAGAAGGAGCGTCCAGATCGTCGGAGTAACGACGGAATCAGAAGGAAGGACGACAAAAGCCCTCGGACAGTAAAATTCACACCCCTAATTATGCCTGTTGACAAAATTCAAACACAAATTAAGGACAATCACTACCTCAAGTGGCCTAGGCCATTACACTCATCCCCTAACGTCCGCAATAAGAACAAGTATTGCCGATTTCACGAAGATCATGGCCACAACACAGAAGATTGTAGGGATCTGAAAGAGCAAGTAGAGGAGCTGATACGGAAGGGGAGATTGCAAAAGTACGTGAAGAAAAATGAGTATAACAAGCTCCGAAACGACCACAAGAGTCAGCATGAGTCCTCGTTTAAGAATGACGACCATCAACCCTAACCTCCTCAGAATGTGATCGGAGAGATAAAGACAATAGCGGGAGGGCCCTTTATAGCAGGATCATTCAAGTCCTTCAAGAAGGCATACCAAAGACAAGTGAACAGCGTCCATATAATGCCTCCATTCAAGCAGAAACAAACAGATCAAGACATTTCTTTCAATGAAGCGGATGCCAGGGGAGTGAGGCAACCTCATAATGACCCTTTGGTCATCATGCTAACTATAGAAGGGTTCAACACCAAAAGGATCCTGGTGGATAACGGCAGCTCTGCAGACATCATCTACCTCCCTGCATTTCAGCAACTAAAGCTAGACCCTAAGAGGCTATGGCCATTTGACTCCCCACTCGTCAGTTTCAGTGGGGATAAAGTATATCCCAGAGGCATAATGACCTTGACATTGACAATGGGAACTTACCCGACACAATTAACCCGTCAGTTGGACTTCCTGGTCGTGAATTGCCCCTCATCTTATAATGTAATCATCGGACGGCCCACGCTAAATAAGTGGTAAGCAGCCACGTCCACCTACTGCCTGAAGGTGACTCAAGAAGGCATACCAAAGACAGGTGAACAGAGTCCATATGATGCCTCCATTCAAGCAGAAACAAACAGATCAAGACATGTCTTTCAATGAAGCGGACGCCAGGGGAGTGAGGCAACCTCATAATGACCCTTTGGTCATCATGCTAACTATAGAAGGGTTCAACACCAAAAGGATCCTGGTGGACAATGGCAGCTCTGCGGACATCATCTACCTCCCTGCATTTCAGCAACTAAAGCTAGACCCTAAGAGGCTATGGCCATTTGACTCCCCACTCGACAGTTTCAGTGGGGACAGAGTATATCCCAAGGGCATAGTGACCTTGACATTGACAGTGGGAACTTACCCGACACAATTGACCCGTCAGTTGGACTTCCTGGTCGTGGATTGCCCCTCATCTTATAATGTAATCATCGGACGGCCCACACTAAATAAGTGGAAAGCAGCTACGTCCACCTACTGCCTGAAGGTGAAGTTCCCGACGGACAATGGGGTCAACGAAGTAAAGGGAGATCAAGTCTTAGCCAGGGAGTGTTATCAAGCAGTCTTGGCCGCGAAGGAAAACCACACATGGGTGATTGAGAAAAAGGACGAAGATAAAGTGGAAGCTTTAGAAACAGTGGAGCTAGTTGATGGACAGGCAATCAAGACAACGAGGATAGGAACGTCGTTAAGTCCAGGGATGAGAGCAAAGCTCATCCAGTTTCTCAAAGAGAACCTAGACGTTTTTGCTTGGAGCAACAAAGACATGCCAGGTATAGCTCTTGGAATCATTCAACACAAGCTAAACGTGAACCCATATAGAAAACCTATCCAGCAAACACGAAGAGTCTTCGCCCCAGAACAAGACCAAGCAATCATGGACGAAGTCACAAAGCTACTAGCAGCAGGTTTTATCTGAGAAGTACACTACCCCAAGTGGCTCGCGAATGTCGTCCTGGTGAAGAAGGCAAATGGGAAATGGAGAATGTGCGTGGACTTCACAAACCTGAACAGAGCATGCCCAAAGGACAGTTTCCCCTTGCCCAAGATAGACTAGCTTGTGGATTCAACAACTGGGCACAAGTTACTGACGTTCATGGACGCATTCTCAGGATACAACCAAATTAGGATGGCTGAAGAAGATCAAGAGAAGACCTATTTCACGAGCTAGGGACTTTACTGCTACAAGGTAATGCCTTTTGGATTGAAGAACGCCGGGGCTACATACCAAAGGTTAGTAAACATAATGTTCAGTAAACAGATTGGCAGGAACATGGAAGTGTATGTGGACGATATGCTCGTCAAGAGTAGAGAAGAGCTCACGCATCTGGATGACCTAAAGGAGATGTTCACCACCCTCAAACAATACCAGATGAAGTTGAACCCTGCCAAGTGTGTTTTTGGCGTAGCATTAGGAAAGTTCCTAGGCTTCATGATGTCCTAGAGAGGGATAGAGGTGAACCCGGAAAAGGTGCAGGCTATCATCAACATGACCTCGCCCAAAACCGTGAAGGAAGTCCAGAAGTTGATAGGATGGATCGCAGCTTTAAACAGGTTCGTCTCCAGGGCAACAGACAAGTGCCTGCCCTTTTTCAAAACATTAAAGCAAGCCTTCGCCTGGACCGACGAATGCGAAACAACGTTCCAAGAACTCAAACGTTACCTCAGTAACCCACCTCTCTTAAGTCCGTCCAAGCAGGGAGAAAGCTTATATTTGTATTTAGCAGTATCAGAGACAGCAGTAAGTGCGGCATTAATCAGGGAGGAAGACAAAATACAGCTCCCCGTTTACTACATCAGTCAAGCTTTCCAAGGGGCTGAATTCAGGTATCCAAGAATTGAAAAAATCGCGTTTGCATTAATAGTTACCTCACGCAAGCTAAGACAGTATTTCCAAGCAAATCCTATCCTGGTGATGACGGACCAGCCTATCAAGAAATCCATAAAGCAACCCGAAGCAGCCGGAAGGATGATCCAGTGGGCCATCGAACTTAGCCAATTTGACATTGAATACCATCCCAGAACAGCCATTAAAGTGCAAGCTCTAGTGGACTTCATCGCGGAATTCACATCTCCAAATGAGGATGGACTCACCGACGAGGTCAGGCGATGGACGATTCAAACTGACGGCTCATCAGCCCAAAAGAGGGGAGGAGTCGAGGTCGTCATAATCACTCCGAACGGAGAAACACTGAAGTATGGAGTTCTGTTGAAATTTTCGGCCTCCAATAACGAAGCCGAGTACGAGGGTATACTAACGGGGCTGAGGCTCGGGAAAGCTCTTGGAGCCACGAACCTGCTAGTCTAGAACGACTCGAAGTCAGTGATTGGGCAAATCAAGGGAGATTACGAAGCAGAGGAGGAAAGAATGCAGAAATATGTCAGGCTGATGAGACATCTTACTCAAGAATTTGACAGGGTAGAATTCGTACAGATCCTTAGGAGCCAGAATATGACGGTAGACGAAGTGTCCAAGCTAGCATCGTCAGAAGAAGAAGGGATCAGCACGAACTTGGAGATGGAAGTGTAGAAACACCCCAGTATTGAAGAAATGCCAACGTTCGCCATCCTGAAAGTAAGCAGTTGGATGACACCAATCATGGCTTTCATCCAGGATGAGCACCTCCCACAAGATACAGCAGAAGCCAAGAAAGTCAGGAAGAGAGCAGTCAGGTTTACAATCCTCAATGACACCTTATACAAAAGAGGCTTCTCCATGCTTTATTTGAAGTGCATTGACGAAGAGGAAGCAAAATACATCCTGGAAGAAATCCACCAAGGGGTTTGCGGTGACCACACCGGTCCTAGATCACTGGTGAACAAGGCAATCCGAACAGGTTATTTCTGGCCGACTATGTAGATGGATGCAGTGGAGCTCTTAAAGAAGTGTGACAGATGCCAACAATTCAGTAATGTCCAGAGGCTTCTCGCAGAAAGACTGATGACGATATCCTCTCCGTGGCCCTTTGCACAATGGGGGATCGACATCGTTGGCCCACTACCTCAAGGTAAAGGCTAAGTAAAATTTTTACTAGTAGTTATTGACTATTTCACTAAATGAGTTGAGGCAGAAGCTCTAGCAACGATCACGGAAGCCAAAATCCGGAGCTTTGTCTGGAAGAATATAATTTACAGGTTCGGGATTCCACTGACGATAATTTTAGATAACGGGCGACAGTTCAACAACCAAGCCTTTAGGGATTTCTGTTCAGGCCTGGGCATCAAGAACCAATTCTCATCACCAGAGCACCCCCAGGCAAACGGACAGGTGGAGGTGACAAATCGAACGCTGCTCAAGATTATCAAGACCAAGATGGACGATGCGAAGGGCGCCTGGCCAGAAGAGCTGCCCAACGTCCTTTGGGCATACAGGACAACAGCCAGGACCCCAACAGGAGAAACCCCCTTCAGACTCACTTACGGAACTGAAGCAGTGATACCTGTTGAAGTAGGAGTTACCAGCACCAGACGGGCGGCGTTCAGTGAAGAGGAAAATGACAACAAGCTACGACTTAACCTGGACTGCCTGGACGAAGTAAAAGACAAAGCTTCCAGTAGAATGGCAAAATACCAACAGAAGATGGTCGAATACTACAATAAGAGAGTGAAGCTAAGACAACTCGATATAGGAGATCTCGTCCTTCACAAAGTTACCACAACAACAAAAGACCTAATCCAAGGAAAGCTCGGGCCCACATGGGAAGGACCCTATAGAGTCGTCCACTACTCCCGATAAGGTAGTTACCACCTGGAAACTCTAGACGGACAAAAGCTCCTTCGCCCGTGGAACATCGAAAACTTGAAGAAGTATCACCAGTAAATGTACTAGATGAATTTGTTCTCTCTTGAAATTAATAAACAAGTTTCTCTTTTGATGTCTTTATGCAAACAAATCCAGCCACTAATAAAACCAAAAGGCCCAGTAACAAGATTCCGCCTTGACGGATGTAAGTTACTGAAAAGCCTATCTAAATGACAAAATCCCTAAGAGGGTGAGTCAAGATGATGAGTAATAAGATTCTGCCTTAACGGATGTAAGTTACTGATGAACCTACCTAAATGACAAAATCCCTTAAGAGGGTAAGTCAAGAAGACAAGTAACAAAATTCCGCCTTGACGGATGTAAGTTACTGACGAACATATCTAAATGACAAAATCCCTTAAGAGGGTAAGTCAAGAAGACAAATAATAAGATTTCTCCTGGACGGATGTAAGTTATTGACGAGCCTATCTAAATGGCAAAACCCCTTAAGAGGGTAAGTCGAATGGCCAAGTAACAAGGTCGCAAAGAAAGAAGATGAAGTCCTTCAAGAAGGTGTGTCTGCCTCTGAAGAAGCTACAAGAGGTGACAAAATCCCTTCAAACAACGAACCAGATATCACAAAGTTCCAATGAAATGCACAAGCATATCAAACAGTCAACCAAAAGTGCTATCAAGTAAGGCAAGTAAATATGCAAGCATAATTTTAATTAAAAACCCAAAAACCAACGGGCCATTGTGATTGTTTATACATCTAAAGGCCCATAAACATTGGGCCCAAAAATATTGTTCTCATGACATATAAAAAAAAACTTGTTATCTAATTAAAATCTACAAAGATAGATAGGCAAAAAGTTTTATTTTTTCTCCAAGGACTAGACTCAGGCATCAGCAACAACGTTGTCATCAACGCATGCATCATCAGCTGGAGCACTTTCAGGGGCTTCATTGGCAGAGGCACTCTTGGGGCATTGGTCTCGGTGGCAGAGGAATGAGTGGCCTCATCAGCAGCCATCTCCTGATCCACCTCCTCCAAATCTAGCTTCCCCAAGTCCACGCCAGAAGGGTGCTTGACGAGGTTCCTTCTCAGGAGTTCGAAGCCCTTGAAGTACCAACTAAATAGAACTGTGTTGTACTCATCAGTAGTTTGAAAGGCTTCAACAGACCTAGCAGCAATCATCTTAAGGCTTTCCTTGACGCCCAGAAGCTACTCATCCTTCTCCAAGGTCAACTGACGTTCAGCCCTAAGGTCGTCACTTAAAGCCTTCACCTTCTCCTTCAGAGTGTTCGCCTCGCCCATGGAATCAATCAGGCTCTGCTTTAGTTTGGAAGTCTCAGCCTCCATAGCTTCCATCTTTGAAGAGAGAGAAGCCACCTTAGCCTCTTGAGTAAGTTACTCAGAGGTAATATGGAGACTCTCCCCCAGTACCTAAGAAAAAAGCCCAGGCCGTTAGTAAGAAGATAAGGTAAGGAAAGGCTAAAAGTCGCACGAACTCCTTACCTGAACAAGTCTATGGACATGACGGCTTGCCACAGTATTGAAGGGCACCCTAGAGAAGACCTTGAGATCTTCAGCAGTGATAACCCCATGAGCCCTGTCCACCGCCAGCCTCTCGTCACTCCAGATGGTGGACATACGGGGATCAACCTTCTCCTTCTCCTTTGAAGACAGACGAGGTCTTTTGGAGACAAGAGTCGGAAGCTCTTCAATTGAAGTCGAAGGAGAAGCCGTCCTCGTTGTCTCCGCGCCAGAGGCAACGAGAGTAATTGAAGTGGCTGGAATAGCAGGAGAACCTCTCCCAGTGATGTGCATCGTCTTCTTCCCTATATTCGACAGTGGCTCATCCTTTTTTGCCCTCATCTTGGCGTACATGTCCTTATTGAACTTAGTTGTCATCTCTGCAAGAGGAATAAGCGTAAAAAAAAAATTAAAAAAAAAAGTATGTTAAATGTAAGGACAGCACTGACGAGGTTAAGACTTACTCTTTTTTCCTTCGATGTTAAGATTCCTCAGGACGAAGGCAGAGGGCTCTGGACCAAGACAATAAAAAGCAAGAGTCCTTGGATCCACAAGGTCATCCCAACTCTCAATCGTGCGCGCGTACTCAATAGCCCTCCGCACTCGTTCTCTGTAGTTGCTCTTCAACTTAGGCTGTGTCTTAACTGCTCAGAACGAGAAACTTAAGGAGTCAGTAGCAGTAACAATAAGCAAAATAAAACTCAAAATGATGAAGAGGAACATTGACGCACCTAAAGTCGGGGTTCCCCACCGACGATGCAACCTTGGAAGCTCACCCCACACCTCGCCAGAGGGAGTCTCAAAATCGTCCCCCGACACAAAGAAAAATCTGGATTTCCAATACCTGAAAGCCGAGGGTAATTCTTGACGATCTTAGTACTTCTCTCCCAGGGAACCAACTCGTAATACCCATACTCCTTGGACGCTTTTAGACGGTACAGATAGACCAGCTTGTTAACTCTGAGCATATCCCCATCCATAGTAGCCAGCCATATTCCCATACAGCTGACCACTATTCTCCACGAGTTGGGCATAAGCTGCCCAGGAGCGATGCCAAAATGGTCTAGCAGCTCCATAAGGAGGGGGTGGACGGGGAACCTCAACCCACAAGCGAAGGAGGACTCATAAAAACACACCTCCCCAAGGAAGAAATTGCAAGCTCGTTCCCCTTTACTAGGCAGACGAACCCTAACCCATTCCGGGAATTGAAACCTGTCTTTAAACCTACCTAGAGTATCGTCGTCCAACCCACACTCCTCGTTGAGGGCGTAAAAAGCCCTAACCTCGCGAGGGGCAGACACGGCGATATCCCCCTCCACTGGGTCACCGCTTGATGACAACCCAGTCTCGAGTTCGCTAGACCTGACTTCTAACATCGCCTCTCTCACTAAATCCCTAAACCAATCTATCGATTGACGAAGCAAGGGCAACAGATCGACCACTACAACGCCTAAACTGTTACCCTCAAAAATGAAATTTTCGAGATGGGGAAAAACCCCTAAAGATCCCCCAAGACGCGCGAAAAGGAAAGAAATTGAGGGGCAAGCTATCCTAACTTCAGAACTGCTAACCATGGAAGGACAGACTAAATCCCCAATGAACCCAAAAAAAAGAAAAAGAAAAGGGGGAAAAAGAGGAAAATCAGAACACTACCAACCATGGCTTGCATCGACGTTGAAATAAAAGGAAGAAGAGAAAAAGGAGAGAAAAACGTACCTTAAGGAGGAAGAAGTGGGGAACGCCGCTGTACACAGCTCACCGGAAAAGAATCACGACCAGTGAAAGCTCGAAATAGGTGAAAGAGGAGTTTCTCAGAAACAGCAAAAATATCTCAGCAAAGTTAAGAAAATGAATGGGGAAGTTTTAAAAATTAAGAAGCCCAAAAGAACTGAAAACCAGCGGGAAACCCAATAGTCCCACAAGTGAGAGCATTAACTCTATCAACCGGGACATGCCACGTGGCCACAACCCATGAAGCGCCGCCACTACCCATTTAAGGCGGCACGTGATCCCAAGGGTCACCCCAAAAAAAAAAAAAAAACTCTTCATCTTCTATGGTCGTCATAGGACCCCATGACGACCAAAGAATCGAGGGTAACTAATAGGAATGACGAGACCAATTAAAGACGAACATAGCAGGGAAGACGACGTCACTCTAATGACGAACCCATATAATGCCCGCGTTATTAACGGACATAAAGTAGCCATTCAATACCTTCAATAATGTCTCTGATGGTTACAACGCCATTTGTACTTACCGTTGAGGGCACAATGAAAGCTCCATTACAAGGCAGAAAGCGTTACCCAAAGGAATAAATGCCAATCACAACGGCTAGCACCCAGAACAACATATAAAGCCTCCCCCGTGCAGCCACCAGGGGAGGTAACAAGAAAACAGACCAGAGAAGAGAGATATCCAGTAAGAAAGAGTCATTTACATTTTTTTATCTTGGCATATTGCATTCTTTTATTTCTAACTTGAGCGTCGAAGGCGTGGTGGCAGGCACCACACCGGTGACCATACACAAAGAAGTTGTATCCTCAAGCAAGGGAATTGGAGACAGCTGGGTTCCTTCAACTGATGAAATCCATACCTCATCAAGTTCTATTGTCTTTTAGACTTAAGAACTATATGAGATTTCTTAGAGATGAATATGGACTACATAGAAATTTTATGTTTTCCCTTTCATTTCTTCTCATCTCTTTGTAAAAACTTCTAATTGAGGTTCTCCTTTAAATGCCTTTGATACAAAGTTATGCAGTTAGAACTTAGAAACAGGACATTGTTAAACACATAAAATTGCTTCCTTCTCCCATAAGAATGGCTGGTGGGTTAGGTCTGGGTTTAAAACCTACTGGGTGAATGTGTAACTTACAAATAAATAAAAAAAGCTTGCATGTGTGTGCGTAATTTTATATCTACATACATATGGTGTTTTATGATTAATTATTTATTTGGAACTATAACTATTTATGGGCCTTTTCACGTTTTTATAGCCCTGTGGTGTAGTGTATGATAGAGATGGATTATAAGATTACCATTTAGAGCAGAATAGGTAATTAAAGAAGCTGATGAGGTTGAGTGCAGCTAACAACCAATAAAAAAGATCAAGCCTATCCTTGTTGAGGTCATTGTCACTAAGCCATCCACCAGAAGAACTTGAGGTAATTTTGTTCACTAGGGAAATTAGCAAAATGTAAGGGATGGATTGAAGAGAAGTTGGAGGGATGTGGAAGCTTGTTGTGATCCGGGTGTTCATTGCCCTCCCTTGGACAACTGTGCAGAGTCTCCATGAACTTTCACTTGCATCTTGAATTTTAATGCAGGCCTTGTCAAGGAATTTGCAACATCATGACTATCTTAGAGAATATATATTTACATATTGATAAGAACAAGACTTAAATGATGCCTTTTTGTTAGTTCTCTTTGTTTACTAGTTGGTCTCTACTTGTACCTTTTTTTAATCTTTTTTCAGTAAACTTGCAAAATTTCCACCTATTGAAATAATCAATGAACCTGCAAAATTGCTTGTATTCTTTTTTGGTTGTTGGAGTATACGGAACATGGCTGAGAATTCTATCAGAAATATAAAACTATTGAGATAAGAAAATTACTTTCTATTCACAAGTTGGAGAATCTTCTGAGCTTGTTTTTTTTTGGTTTTTTTCATTGGGTTTTTGGGGCTGTTTCTAGGTATTTTTCTAGTATGATTTACAGAGGGTACTTTGAGGGTCGTTGTGAGGTTTTTCAGTAGAGTTTTGGATAATTTGCAGGGATGTTTTGCTGGTTTTTGAAGGTGTATAGAGCTAGGTTTGCAGTGAGGTTTTAAGTGAGCTCTTGGCTGGGTTTCACTGACTGTTTGGAATTAATTTTCTGGTCTTTGGAATTTGCCATTATAAATTAGTAGATTTCAATAGTTTTGTTTTTATTATGTTAAGTCACTGGTTGTCTTTCTTTTCTTTTTCTTTTTCTTTTTTTTTTTTTTTTTTTTTAAAAAACTTTAGAAAAATGCAAAAGTAGGTGCTTATAAAAACATAGCTATTGACAACTGGATTATCAATGGATTTTTCATTACCTTATGTATTTATTAATTGGATTATCAATGGCTTTTTTCTTACATCATGTATTTATTAAAATTGTTACAAAATTATAATGTAGAAGGATTAAGAAAAATAATAATTAAAAAACATATTTTATTGATCTTAAATCCAAATTCAAATCCAAATCCAAATTTAGGTATCCAAACAACAAAATTTCAAATCCTTCATTGTTTAAAAACACCCAAAAAAGGAATTTTTAAACCAATGGATTTCAAATCAATGAATTTCAAATCCAAATCCAAATCCAAATATAGTCATCCAAACACAACCTATAAGAAATTTTGATTACATGTAGTTATATAACATATGAATACCTATTTTACTATAATAATTTCTTACAACCTATTTATTAAAGGTAATATCTTCTCAATAAAAAGATCCCAAGAATGATAATAAATATCATCTTCTAATAATAAGCAATTAAGTTTTACTAAGATATTGTGACAATATTTGAAATTCCGTAATACGAAGATTTTTATTCATACTTCCCTCTTTATCATCTTACATTTTATGTGTCTAGCTATAATGTTTAGTTTATTTAGTTTTTAATAAACATCATTTTAAGTAAAAATGTATATATATTTTTTATTTTTATTTTTTAAGAATAAGATAACAAAAGACATGTGCAATTGAATTATATAAAATTAAAAGTTTAGAAGATTAAAACCTAATAAATATGTGTTCTTTTGGTAACAAATAGAACACCCTATATTACCATTCCTATTTTCCAAGCATGGCTACCACATAAAACTAAAAAAATATAAAGGAAGTTTTTGGAATATTAAAATTTAGTGGGAGTAGTTTAAACATTGCACAATAGAGGGGGACCGGGGGGGGGGGGGGGGGAATTGCTCGGTTTTAATGTTTAGGGGAGGAATTGTCAACTAACTCAAACATAAAGGAAGAAAGTGGATTTTTTTAGTAAAACTATGTCGGTGCGTTAAAAAAAAATACAACCTAAGAAAAATGTGCATGAAACGGTGAATTTTAGCTTACTAAAATTGACTAACCAAATACATTTAGGGACATAACAAAATGTCACAACATTTTGTCATTAACTTTATGTTTAGTTGTGGTAGTCTCGATCTGATAGTTTATTATTTTATTTTGATCTATAAGAAACTTATACCTGAATAGTTGTGAAAATATTGTGATAGCAACAAAATGTTACAACATTTTCTCAATACCTTTATTTTCAGTTATGATGGATCTAGTCTAATAATTTTTTATTTTATTTTGACCTATAAAGAACTTACACTTTAGAAATTGTGAAAATATTGTAACAACAAAATGTCACATTTTCACAATACCTTTATTTTAACTTTATGGTTGGTCCTGTATGATATTTAATTTTCTTACTTTAGTTTATTTTGTTCTATAAGCTACTAACACCTTAGCAGCTATGAAAATATTGCGCCAACAACAAAACAGTCATCCACTCTCTTCCATCATCCTCGATAAATACAAAGATATAATAAAAACTGAAATACACAAGAACAATGTTTATTTGTGTACTATAGCTAAAATGCATTTTGTGCAATAGATTCATAAGTTTATGTGGCTAACTTTTAGGATTAGTTGGGCAAAATTTGGCTATGCCATTTTGCATGAGCTGATGTGAATATTTTAAGAAACATACATCTCAGTAGTTGTGAAAATATTATAACAACAACAAAATGTCACATTTTAAAAGTTCATTCATTTTAATTGTGGTACATCCTTGTATTTTAAGTTGTGGTACAAAATGTCACATTTTTTTCTCACATTTGATTGTTCCATTGTCACATCAGGCAGTACCAACATCAAATATGACTGTACTTCTACCACATTCAGTTGTACCTTTTTTTTTTCTCACATTTGACAGTTTCATCGTCACATTGGGCAGTACCAACATTACATGTAATTGTACTTTTATCACATTCAATGATTCCCTTATTTGTTTCTCACATTTGACAGTTTCATTGTCATATTAGGCAGTACCTACATCACATGTGACCAAAATACCCCCGAAACTCTCAAAAATTACTGGGATACCCTTAAAACCTAAGAAAATGACCGAAATACCCTCTAAACCTAAAAAATTACTGAAATACCGTTAGAACCTAAAAATTGGCCAAGATGTCCCTAAAACCTAAAAAATGACCAAAATGACTTTGTAATCTAAAAAGTGAATGAAATACCCTTAGGACCTAAAAAATTACCTTAATGCACTTGAAACCTAAAAAAATTACTAAAATACCCCCTTCAAACCCTCTAAAATTATCAGAATACTGTAGACATTCGATTTTGCACCCATAATTTAATCAAGGAAAATGGCTGGAATGATCATTCATGTACCTCAAAAATAATGATTGAAATCTGGCATTACATGCATTAATTTGTTCATTGCATATCATAAAAATGATCTTGAGATTCTAACAGTCACAGCAGTGTGTTCAGTTTCCAAATCAGACCATCGGATTGAAAGATATCGCATGATCAAGTTTGCACGGTCAGCATGCATTGTGTCTAGGTAGAGCCAACCACACATGATTAATTTAAATTAATTCTGATTGGTTAAACAATTAAAATTAATTAAATAATTTCGTGATTGGTTGATAATTAGTGTCTAAAATAGGATTGTTTGCATAGGAAAAAAAGGGATGATTGGATAACAATAAAATTGTGGATAATCTAAAATTTATCAAGATTTAATTTAGGGTATTTATCTACAAGATAATTATTCTTGAAAAAGCCTGAATTACCCAGAAAAGAGATAAAAAAAAAAAAAAAAATCATAGACTAAGAATGAAAACACATCTAGGTACAAGGACTGGATCAAAAAACCCTAAAAAGAGAGTCCAAAACGCACTTGAACACGGAAGAACATTCGACATCCAAGAGCACCATTCGGCACTTTTGGAGTGCCGAATGGCACTTTAAAAGTGTCAAGTGCCCCCTTTTGGGCTTTGGCCCAACTCCCTTCGACCTTTTCGCAAAAGGATGCATCCGGATTCACATTTTAATCGTCCATGCCTATTTTTTAGAGTTTTCCCACCTCTATAAATAGAGATTGGATCTCATAATTCAAGAGACCTTTTAAACGCTCTGAGAGGCACACACTTTTAGGCTCTCAAATTGCTCATATTTGTAGATCCCTTCTCTGATATTTGCTGTTGAAATTGGGGTTTTTAGGTTTCAAAGATAATTGAATAGATTTCTTTGAATCCTAAAATATCCTCTCAAGAACAAGAAGTGCTCCATGCAAGAGGTTGATTTCAATCACCTTTTCCTTTATGTTTTTCTCTTATGATGATGCATGCTTTTTATCCATAGCATGATTTATTAATTGTTGTTTTGTTTAAAGAATGATCTTGAATTTCTTATATATAATTGTCACAATCTTTTTCTTAATTTCAATTATCTACATATAACCAACTTTAAAAAAAAAAAAATCAAAAACAGATATGCATCTTTCTTAGATGTAGATCTAAATTTTTCATAATCAAACATATCTGCATCTTTTTTAGATGTAGATCTAAATTCTTCTTAATAAAAAAAACAGACCTGCATCTTTCTTAGATGTAGATCTAAATTTTTCTTAATTAAAAAACAGTTCTGCATCTTTCTTAGATATAGATCTGAATTTTTCTAAATCTACAAAATGGATTTGTATCTTTCTTAGATGTAGATCTGAATTTTTCATAATAAAAAATGAATCTACATCTTTCTTAGATGTAGATTTGGATTTTTCTTAATAAAAAACAGACCTGTCTCTTCGTTAGATGCAGATCTGAATTTTTCTCCAATCAAAAACTGATTTGTATCTTTCTTAGATACAAATTTAATTTTTTAAACATATGCAGATTTTGAAACAAAGAAAAATTATGCATGATTGTGTTTATGGTTGTTTGTTTTGTTTAATTCATGTAGCATAAATTTATGTTGTGAATGAAATTCTCTTCAAAAATATCTTTTCCATATTTTTTGAACATATAAAAAACAGATCTGATTTTTCTGTTATTAAAAACCTTTTTTTTTTTATTATTATCACAAAACAGATCTGATCATTTACAAAGTTAAAATCATTTTTTTAAAATTCTTCAAAACAAAGCTGATTTTTTTTACAAACCAAAATCAATTTCTTTTAATCACCAAAACATATTTGGATTTTCTCTCCAAAAACTATTTTTTTTTACACATACAAAAGCAGATCTGATTTTTTTACAAACCAAAATCAAATTTTTTAATCATTAAAACAGATTTGATTTAAAAAAAAAGAAAAAAAAAAAGAAGAGGATTCATTCATAGATAAATTTATGTGATTTAATTCTTGTTTTACATGCTCAACATATCATTCATAGCATTCATAAAAATGTACATAGGTCACAAGAGTTTAGAAGACTAAATTCTATCTGGGCAAAATGGGTGCCTAACACCTCATTTTGTAACTTAGTCTCCGAATTTAGGTCTTTGGATAAGTAGATCTAAACTTTGTCTTTTCTTTTATTTTGGTTAGAATGTAACTAGGACAAGAAGTCATGTATTTTTGGTAGATTGTAACTAGGACCCAAAGCCATGTAATTTTCAATTTTTCACTTATGTAAATTTTTATTCAATCAATGAAAGGATGCTATTCAGTCATGTTGTATTTAGTTTTTTTTTTTTTTTTAATAAAAAATAAGTAGTGACTCCACACCACTTACGCAAAAAGAGAGGTGCCACAAAAAGTACTAAAAAATCTCTTTTTTTTTTAGAGGCAATTTCCCGATATCTCACAATGGTGACTCCACTAGGGATGTTGAGGGATAAGCTTCGTATTAGACTTAAGTGACCAAATGTGCACCCCTATTTTGCATGGTATTGCATTATATTATTGTTTGTTTGTTTATTTACAGTTGATGAGATGTTGTATAATATTTTGGTGTATCGTATTTTGTTGTTTGTATTGTTTGTTAAAATCTTTCCCTAACTTTCACAGTGTGTGCCATCCAAACAACAATGTATGCACCCCTTTTTAACAACTTGTGTTGGTAGTAACCATAGATCACTAGTCTTCATTAGATTCTGGTACCTAGTGCCAAACTCACCAACTCATAGCCTAGTCACTAGATCATTTCCTGTTGATTGTAAGGGATAAACCATGCCGTTCAAACCAACGCAATGTTCATTACATTACAAGTTAGGAGGTGTAATGTCCTAGCTATGGGGAACAATGAAACAACAAACCTACCCTACAACTTAATGACTTAGAACCTACCCTTAGGTCGGTCTTGGTTAAAATTGCATTGCATGTTGTGTGTGTTTGTTTTGGTTGATTGATGGATGTGGATGGGGTCTTAGCTTTGATTAACCTGACCAAGCCTGTCATTAAGGGAGAATCTAGTCAAGATCTGAAGGAAGGCTACAACATCACAACTACATCTTTGACCTCCAAGACAGTTCAAGCCACAAGAAGTTTGAAGCTCCTAGCAGTATGGTAGAAAAGGGAAAACACCCAAACACAGAAGAACCCATAAACACCCAAGAGCTACTTAACACCATGGTATCTAGTCATTAGTTGAGGGAAGACATGAACCGTATGATACAACAGTTTCAAAATTTGAAGAGTAATCAAGGGAAGGACAAGACTGATCATGATCCACCAGCAGTAGAGAGTGAGAAGAAGATCAATGAGAGGATGAATAAAATGGAGGAGATGATTAGAACAGCCCGTAAGATGGAGAACCTTATGGACTATGATTCCTACTCACTCTTCCTTAATGCAAGGCTGCCTCCCAAGTTCAAGATGCCAACCTTGGACAAGTTTGATGGGACTGGCTACTCGAACATACATCACATAACCAAAAGAGAATCAAGAAAAACAAAAGGAAGGACATGTTAAGAGCATGAAGAATTGAATTAGTTATATGAACATGTGGGAAAAAAAAAGAAAAAAAAAAGGAGAAGAAGAAGAAGATAGAAACTTATCTGCATGAACGTGTTCCATAAGGAAAGAGTTCTTCAAAATTCAAAGAGAATTATTTTTTTTTTTAAGATTTAGAATAAAAGCCACTTATCATAAAATAAACTCCTAAAGAAAACTTCCTAAATTTCTTTAATGTAAAAGGAGAGAGGGATCAGAAAAAGGGGTCATGATTCCTGATTTTAATCCCCTATTTATAGAGGTTAGATGCTTAAAAAATAAGTTGGATTGCATTAGATATGAATTAGGTTGCGTTCTTATCCTTAAAAATTCGAAATGGATGCATTTTATCTTGATTAGAACATTTTTGGGCCGAGTTTCGAAGTTCTGCAAATTGGCACTTGGGAAGTGTCGATCAGCACTTGCCATATGCCGAGCTCAATTCCCAATCTTGGTTCAATCTAGACTCTTTTTTGGGGATTTTCTGAGTTGGGATTGGAAAAAGCTTCAAGGGTGAAAGGAGAAGCTACTCTTCCGAGCTAATAGAGAGGTTTTAATTAAAGTAGTGATTCAAGCCATCCCAACTTATTCTATGAGTTGTTTCAGGCTTCCAGGGGGTTTGATTAAAGAATTGGAGACAATGATTTGAAAGTTTTGGTGGGGTTATAGCAATGAAGGTAGAAAAATTCACTAGTTTGTCGATGTCTAGTGACTGTTCAACCACCTATTGCGGCGACGCTCATGCGCCCTTGAAGATGAGTACACAGGGTGTGTATGTAGGCTCAGAACTCGAGTGCAGTGAAGAAGGGTATACCTCTAGTGTGTGACTAGAAAATAAGTCAATTTTAATTGAGTTACCAAAGGTAAGTGAAATTACCACCAATCATTGGTTTTTTCTAAGGTGTGATTGGTCACCTGACTCTATTTGAATTTATTACCAATCCTAGGATAAGAAAAATGTCTTTTTTCCTAATCAAATATGGACGGATAAAAAATCTTGACTCTTGAGTTCAGAAGTCTGATTACGTGTGGGGAAAGTGTTAGGCACCCCACAATGCCTATCCGTAGACAGTCCTTTGTTTTGGTACAATCTTAATTTCCAAACATTGCCATTTAAAAACAAGCTATTGGCATTAGCTTTCAGGGCTTCAATGGAATTGGGCTTTGAGGTTTGGTTTCAGACGTTGTCAAATTTCTCAACAAAAATCTGATAGCATTTCGCCTTATTTTCGTGGCGGAAATCTAGCAACGTTTCGCCTCAAGTGCATCATAGCACACAAAACACTATTTTCACCAAGCTTTTGCTATGAGAATATGGCAACGGAGATGCCCCATTTTTACTGAAAAAATTTGGCAGAGTTTCGCGTTTGGTGCGCTATGGCGCACCTGTAGGGTTTCATTCCTGTGTATACAGCACGTGCCAACATGCTCATGCTGAGACGAGTCGGAGCCCCTCAAAGCATCAAGCATATTGATGCGTGTCGCATACATGAGGAAACCGATGACACTCAAGTGGCATGGATCAAGACAATCACACAACGATGATCACGCACACAATATAGTGTGAATATGCACCTACAGCAAGTGCCTTAAACTCATACTCACACAACAAGGTCAAAAGCACTCGTGACTAGAGAGGGTTGTTCATGTAGCCACAAGAGTCCATCATACAAAGTGCACAATTACCTATATATAGGCATATATAGATATACATACATCATGCATAATGCTATCACATAGAGTGGGAAAGTAAGGCAAACATTGCCAAAGTTCCAAAGGTATGGCCTAGCAAGGTACAGGATATGTAAATCAGACATTGCCATACCCAGGGAATGCAGCCCAAGCAAAGTGCAGGAAAGATAAAAGGTACAAGGAAAAGAGACCTTAATACATGATTCTAGAGAAAAGGCTAAGAGAAAGAGAGAAAAGAGACCTCCTAATCTACTAAACATTGCCCTATTTGGGCTTGCATCTTCCTGCTTACATCCTTGCCCTCTTGGCTTGCATCATGGGAATCGCGCCCTCGCTCTAAGCACCCTCTTGATTGTTGAGAAAAGAGATGATTCAAAAGTTTTTCGATGTGTTTGAGAGAGAATTTAAAGAGGAATAAAGACAGAGAATCTACCTAGAAAAGTGCTCCAAAATGCCTTTTTTTTTTTTTTTTTTTTTTAATTTGGTGGTCTAGAGGTTCAATAAGGGCTTGTTATGCTTTTCGAGGCTCAGTGGCCACTTTTTGTGCACCAGGTCAGGTATGCTAACATCAGCAATTTCATCTTTTTTTTCCACTTGACTTTGACCGCATATTTGAAGGCCTTCCCGGAACTTTGATTTAGTTGATCTTAGTATCCCTAGAAAATTTTGGATGTCTAGTTTTCTAAACAATAAAGAAATTGAAATTCCCTCGGTCTGATTAAAAGTTATGGCCTTAGGAAGCGTGCTAACGTGTTCCACATGGGTTTCGAGATATCTCAACCATGTTAATTCCAATTTCAACCCATGAACAGTTGTTGGAAAGGGAATTCAATAATCTTCATAATGACACTGTTCTTAACCCATTTTGACAACCAAATCAAAATTAGGGTTTTTGGTGCCCCTAAGAGTCAACCTCAGGTCAAACTTGGTCAAAGTTAACAAAAAACTCAGAATAGCTCAGGTTTAATGTAGAAACATAAAAAATGTTGTCTTGTGTTGATTTTGACCAAATTTGACTTTTGGTCAACCCATGGTTGATTAGGGGCATTTTCGTCAATTTGACCTAAAATGGCACTTCAAGTGCTACGATGCCCAAACAAATTGCACCATGTCAATCTAGGTGTGTCCACAGCCCCACGAAGAAAAGTTAATATTTTTTGAATTTTTGGGGTTTGGTAGGCAAATAGAGGGCGGACAAAATACGGTATCTACAACTGCCCCTTCTTTATCTAATATCTTGATTGCAATAAGAGGTGTTGGATAAAAAACATAATTTTGCATTTTGTTGCCCAAAAATTGTGTGCGATAATTGCACTATTCATGGGTCAAAACTGGTCTTACCCTAATAAGGCTAAGCTATTGCAGCTGATCTGAGAATAATTTCTTCTAGCTTGGCTCCTTGGCATTGGGCAAAAACTCTTCTTTCTCTTTTTGTTTTTTGTTTTTTTTTTGGGTAACATAGATGAACATGCAAATGCTAGATGCTATGAAAACGCATGAAAAACAATGCAAAACTATGTGAAATGCTAGGTAGACTTGAGAAACTATGCATTATAGAACGGGAAATTTTGGGAGATTTAAAACATGGTGATGATGTAACTTTGATTTAAAGGGGAAACCTTAAAGAAGGATAGTAGCTTTGAAAACGTGGGACTAAATGAGCGTTGTTGAATCGAATCTTGAGAGACATACTTTGAAAAACTTGACATTTTGAGATAAAAATCAAGACTAAACGATCACCGTCGAATTGAATCTTGAGAGAGATATTTTGAAACATTTGACATTTTGAGACACTTGACATTTTGAAATAAAACCTAGGACTAAACAATTGCCATTGAATTGAATCCTGTGAGAGATATTTTGAAAACTTTTATATTTTGAGAAAGAGGTTCCTACATCGTGGAAGTGTGGAAAATGTCCTACATCGTGGAAGTGAGGAGGGTTGTACTGAGCATGTTGGGGTGCATCGAGTACCATAAAATATTCCTACACCATGAAAACATGGAACAGTTCCTACACCATGAAAGTGTGGAAAAGGTTCCTACACTATGGAAGTGAGTAGGGTTGTACTGAGCATGTTGGGGTGCAGCGAGTACCATAAAAGATTCCTACGTCGTGGAAGCGTGGAGCAGTACCTATACTATGGAAGTGTGGAAAAGGTTCCTACACTGTGGAAGTGAGGAGGGTTGTACTGAGCATGTTGGGGTGCATCAAGTACCATAAAAGATTCCTACACCATGGAAGCATGGAGAGGTTCCTACACCATGGAAGTGTGGAAAAGGTTTCATTGAGAGAAACAGGTCCAAAGACTACCCAAAAGTGAAAGCGTTTGAAAGAGACCTTTTAGGAGCTAGTTAAAGCTGAAAGTGTTTCATCGAGAGAAACTGGTCTGAAGACAACCTGAAGGTGAATGGATTTCATCGAAAGAAATCTATTTAAAGACTACCTGAAGGAAAGGATTTGTTGGTTGTGCTGGATTATTGAGACACCAACTAAGGCTTGAAAGAACTGAAGGATTGCCCCATTGCAGGCTCTTTAGGTTCATTGATTCGTTGAATTCTAGATTTAATGTTTTAGGAAGGTCCAATCTTGGAAATGCTGAGACTCTTGGTCATAACTACACAAAAACTACCTCAATGCTGAGTTCTATGTGGTCTTGATGAATCGTGCATGCTTGGCACCTATTCTAGCTCTAACGAGGAGAGATTTCTCCTTCTCCTAGTGGATATCTTGAATTGCACTGGATAAAGGGAATACCATCCATGGTTTGAAAATATCATAAATAAAACTGCCCTAGTATCAAGATTGAGACTAGGGCCAACCTTTGGGGCAATGAGGGTCATGTTTGGATTATGACTCAAGCAACCTCTACTGGAATGAGTTCGAGAAGCTCGAAAAGTGTTTAGGGCAATGATGCTCAAATGGTATTTAAAACCTATGGTTGAGCAATTGAATCTTTTGGGTTCAGATCTTTTTGAAGATGCTTGTTAATGATCGATAAAGGCTTGCATAAGCTATTGCAATCATAAAATCTCATTTTCTTGGAAATTCCTTGGGAAGAAATGAATAACCCTTAAGAATTTGCTGAACTTGAAAAGTTTGGAGGATCTGAAATCTTTGTCATTTGAAGTCTTTGAGGGTCATCATTTTTCCCTTCTGTTTCAATTGGTTCTGAAAACCAAGTTCAAAATTTTTGGAAATTCATTCATGATCATGAAAATCTAGTTGAATGCATGTACTGTTGGTAAATCTGGTTTTGTATCTCATACAAAACACATAGCGGAAGCAACAAACATGGATCTATTTTATTCATGATTGATAACATGCACTATGTAAATTTCAGAGTTTAAGAACAAGATAGCGTACCTTGGTGCGGTGAAATTCAAAACAAAAGATTAGAAATACTTGGAAACACTTTTAATCTTCACTCCAATTCCACTTTACGCCCAAGAAGTGTGATCTCTCAATCAATTTCTAAGGGAGAATAATCGAGTGGCTTCACTCGCACATACACACCACTTCACAATGATGATTATCTTATTTTCTAGTAAAAAATTATGTATGTTTCTCCCTTTATATGTAACTGATTATCTAATTGGGTTGGCCTATTGGGTCTTTCCAATTGGGCTTTAGTGTGTGGCTTGGAATGGGACCAAAATGGACCAATAAGACATTAGCTCCAATGAGCCTTGAGCTTTTCTGTTAACTCTTGACAAGTCTAAAATTACCATTAATTATATTCAATACCACTATATGAATATAATTGCACTCTAAGCCTTATTAATAAATTATATCCCAAGATTTTATTATACATACAACCCCTTCATTAAAATATTTGTAGTAATACAAAGTCATAAATATAGATTGCCACTTTGAAGATTAATACATCTTAATCCTTGAGTACCCGATTTAATCTTTTATGTTATTCATCATATATTTATGAAATCCAATTCCATAAATATATATTTCAGTAACCCCTTACTAAAGTGGTTGGACCCAACACTCTGAATAACCAAACCCATTAAACTTATCTCAAGGGAATATTTTATATCTCCGTTAAGAGATTATGAATTCCATCTTGAGAATATATGTTCCATCAACACTAAATGTGGCTGCCCAACATACTGAGGTTTTGACCGTAACTTATAAATCCCACTCCTGATAAATCAAAGCAACCTACACCTCATGATCAGGTCCATTATTCTCTCAGGATTTAGAGTTGATGTAAATAGAAGTCGTGAGATTTATTATTCATTTGACAGTCATTAGGAGAATAATAAATCTCACAGCAGTCCAGTTCAATATGTCTTAACTCTTAAAACATATTAACATATCAACTAGAAGTCTCCACTTCCATGATCAAGACAAATCATCTTAGTTGATATGCTATAGTCTTCGTAGATGAAATGCCCAATTTCATCACTGACTATGAACTAAAATTCTGAGTTTACAAAGAACTTGTGATTTATATCTTCTATGACTTTTCACATAAATCACATACTATGCATCTCATGGACTAAGATAATGTCACATTAGTTCATTTATAGATAGTCTCATATAATTAAACAATTTAATTATTTATGTCATGCCAATAAATTGGGTTTTAGGGCATAAACCCCAACATGTACCACAAGAGAGGCTCCATAAGGCCATGTTTCCTATGTGGTTTATGATTGTATGTGCTCAATGGCTACCATTTACCCTGAGTAAGGAACATGCTCACAAGCAAGGATTTTTGAGTGAAGTGTTCATGCCTATCAAATGTATGGATGTCCCTTTTTTTGATCTCATGAAGGGAGAACTTGAATGATGTGTGTGTTTTTTTTTAAACTCTTCAAGTTTGAAGCAAGTGTTGGGAGAGAACCCTACCCTTTTTGAGGCATGATGCCTTAGCACGTGTGGATTATTTTCCGTCATCAATGATTGACCAAATGTTCAATGTCCCATGACCAACTAATCCTCATCAGTGATCAGTGAGGTCTTTCGTTAGGTTATGACGTAGCCTTAGGGTTAATTGGGTGCTTGAAATGAAGGATGTCAATGTAATACCCCGATTTTTTTTTTTTTTTTTTTTTTTTTTTTTTTTTTTTTATGATCATCACTGTCATCGTCATTATTATTATAGAGTTGAGGTACTATAATGGTGTGCACAATAAGATGAGAGTAGACAATCTTGTGGTGCTACAAAATAGGTGAGAAAATTAAAGTTTTAGTGCATACAATTTAGTGCGGCAATTAAAATAATAAATAAATAAATAAAAGATGAAGATGTAATGTGGAGTGTTACTTTGTGGGATTGTTCATATAAAACTTTTGGTCTCCTTATCAGTTAAGGAAAATGATTAGGGAATTAAAACCTATTTGGATTAGAAGTTTAAGAGTTATTAGGACCCTTTGTAATTTTGGCTTATCTAAACAAATAAATCTTAATTTGAGGTTATTAAAATTTTCTTTTATATATAATTGATGGGCCATAAGTAATTTTTGTTAGTAACTTTAGCCCACTACCCCACCAAGCCCATATCTCTAATGCATTAAATACAGGGTAGAGGAAGAGATGAATTAGGGTTTTCATAGGAAGGGATTCATCACTAAGGAGGCTAAGAGGTGTATTTTTCCTTGGAGTTTAGAAGAAATACAATTGAGGAGGCAACCAAATTGTTCAAGGTATGATTTCTCACAACTAGAGACAAAGAATTAAAAGGTTTGCATGATTGTTCCATATGAACACATGAATAGGTGATAAGCCTTTAGAAGTTTTGCTCCTAGAGTTAACGCAACTTTGGAGTAGTGCTGAATTCTTGACCCTTATTGTAATCTATAATATTGCTTCAAGTTTCAAAAAATTTAGTCAATATATGCTATAGGTTGTTAAGTCCTACCGGTAGATATTTTCTATTGATGCTATATATATATATATATATATATGGATCTTATAGAGTAATTCATGGTGGCCTAGGATATCAATTGTGGTTATAAAATTTCTATTAAACTCTAGTGGTACAGATTAGTTTTGGGAAAATATTGTTGCGGTGGGGCTTTGATAAGGAATATTAACTTGCGTAATTCAATGGTGTATACGAAAGTAATTTTCATACCTGAATTTTGTAGGACAGTAAGAAAGAAAAGGTTTCTAACGATTAGATTTCATGCTTACTGATTAAAGCATTCTTTTGTTTAGAGCTTATGGAAGATGAAAGTGTTTAGCTGTGTTCAGATATATTAGTAAGAGAGGTAAGTAATTATGCATAATATGCACAAAGTTTTGTTCATTAGGTTCCTAGACGTCAAAGGTTTTCAAAACTTATGTTTTTATGCATAAGTTTTCTAAAGTTTATCAAAAGCTTTTTTTTTTCTTTACATCATTGAAAGAGAAACTTTGACTTTTAAACAATGTTTTAAAGAGAAATTTTGAATTTTAAATCATGATTTGAACTAGGGGTGGCAATTTTTGCCCGACCCGTGGATACTCGGCCGAGTCCGACCCTAATGGGCCGGGTTTTACCCGGTTCGATTAGAAATAGGGTTGGGTATGAGTTAAAAAAAAAAAACCCGAAACGGGTTCGGGTCGGGTCTGGGTTTTATTAAAAAAAACCCAAACCCAACCCCTAGAAAAACCCGTATAAAAACCCAGTACCCAAAATTACAAAAATACCCTAATATATATATACCTATAATCTAACCCTAACTAATCCCTCATTTCTTCAATCTTCAATCTTCAGCTGCCTCCCTCCCTCAGTCCGATCCGCAGTCCTTCTCCCTCATTTTTGCACTTCGCAATTGCAGTCCGATCAGCTTAGTCCAACAGTCTGATCAGCGCAGTCCCTCAGTCCGATCAGTGCAGTCCCTCACGCCTCCCTCTCCTTCACGCAGTCACGCCTCACGCCTCCCTCTCCCTCACACAGTCACGCCTCACGCCTCCCGCCTCCCTCTCCCTCACGCAGACTCAGTCACGCCTCACGCCTCACGCAGTCACGCCTCAGGTATTCTTATTTCATTTTCTTTCCTTTTCAATACTTCCTTTACTAAAATTTGTTTGTGAAGTTCGTTTTTATCTTTTCCTTAACTGCTTTGTCTTAAGTATCTTTGTTGTTGAAAGGGTTTTTTTCTATTTTGTAGATTTGCTAGGTTTTCTTTACTTTTAATAATAATACTGTCTATGTTTGTGAGAAAAAGCCCTCTGATCTTTGTTTGGTACCTGGGAAAACCTAGGAAAGTGCTATTATTATGTTTTAGACAATAACTGAATTATTGTAGACTAAAGTTGGAAGCTTTTTGATGTAGGAGCTATGGACTGACTTGTTGAATTTATTGTAAATATTGGTTTGCATAATCTATATGCTTGTATCTCTCCTAGTTTACTCATTTATGAATTTTAGAAATAGAAAGACCCAGTATTGTTTTAAATTCTTTGTTGATATTGTAAGCTATAAATGTGTTTTTTTGAAATGTTTATGGTGTTTGAATCTAGTTTTATTGAGTGAATAATATACTATTGTTACAGCAGGACACCTACACAATTTACTTTATTTTGGTTATATTGTTTGCTATATGCAAAAGCAAGTTTGTAATGCTGGTGAAAATATTTAAACATAATTTTGTACTTACTAATCCCATTAGAGCTTTTCAAAGAAATATTGGAATTGCAATGTATTTAACATAATTAGGATATGTGAAGTTTTAATGTCTTATGTGTGGTGGTTCATTGAATTTGTTGTGATGATAATAATAATGTTTATTTGAGTTTTGGGTGGGTGAGGGTTTGGTTTATGGGTTAAGGTGTTTGTGATGTTATACTCTTATTGGGTTTGTTAACTATTGAGCTGTTATATTCTGTGAGAGATTTTCAAATTAACTCTATTAACTCTGTTTTTTGTGTTTGTTGGGAATGCAGAGCCTAAAACGAAGATGGAAGACACAAACACAGACACAAACAAATCTGGTTCTTCCTCGCCAAGTGGCTCTCCCTTAAGAACCGGACGTTGTCCCTCACCAACTGTGCGGTCTCCTTCGCCATTTTCACAATCACCCTCACCATTGTCGCCTGGCAGCTCACCCTCAAGATCACCATCACCTTTATGCCCATTAAACAACGAGTAAGTGTTTGAATTTGTTGTTAATCATGTTTAATTTGTGAACTTGCATAATTATGAATTTGTGCCTATTAATTAATGAGTATGTGTAATAATAAATTTGTGATAATTTGTTTCGATTCTAACTCCCAAACTTCTAAACCAATTAGGAGTCCAAAATCCCCGATGGTGGACTTAGAGGTAAAGGAACAAGAAGGGAGTCCAGGGACAGAGGAAGAGAGAGAGAGCAAGAGCCTACAAATGAGGACTTGGATACAAGTAAAAAAAGAAAGACTACCTCAGATGTTTGGGTTCATTTTACAAGGAAGAAAGTTGAAGGAAAAGTTAAAGCCCAGTGCCATCATTGTGGCAAACTTTACTTGGGTGATCCTAGCCAAAGTACAACCCATTTGTGTAATCATTTAGCAAGATGTCCACGGATGAAGTTTAAAGATATACGACAACAAGTCTTAATTAAACAACAAAATAAGGTGGATGGAACTGTGAGTTTAAATAATTACCAATTTGATCAAGCTAGAGTGAGGAATAAGCTTGCTCGTATGGTCATCCTACATGAATATCCTTTTTCAATGGTTGATCACATTGGGTTTAGAGAATCTCTGATTGATCTTCAACCTATGTTTAAACTTGTCACAAGAAATACTTTGAAGAGTGACATTCTTAAAATCTATGATAATGAGAGGGAAAAAGCTTTGAAGATGACGGACAAGAATGGAAGTAGGATGGCAATTACAATTGATATGTGAACTTCAAGTAACAAAAGAAAGGGTTTATGGTCATTATGGCTCATTTTATTGATCATACTTGGACGTTGCAAAGTCGTGTTTTAAGGTAATTTTTTTATCTATAAATTGAATGTTAAAGACTTTACATTTAGAATGTTTATTGAGTTATGTTAAATTGAATGTTTATTTAGTTATGTTGTAATTATTCTTATTATTTTTCTAGGTTTGTTTATGTTCCTTCTCCACACACGAAAGATGTCATTGCTAAAGTCCTTGTTGATTGTTTTTTAGAGTGGAACATTGATAAGAAGTTGTCCACAATAACTATAGATAATTGTAGTACTAATGATGCCATGATAAGACTTCTCTTGAATAAGCTTGATACTAGTTCTCTTATGTTGGGTGGGTCTATGTTGCATATGAGGTGTGCTGCACATATTTTGAATTTGATTGTTCAAGATGGGTTGTCTCTTATTGGTGATGGTATTGAAAGGATTCGTAATAGTGTGATTTATTGGACTGGATCACCAAAAAGGAGGCAAAAATTTGAAGAAAATGCATGTCAATTGCATGTTCAATGCATCAAAGAGTTAGTTTTAGATTGTAAAACTCATTGGAATTCAACTTACTTAATGCTTTCTACTGCATTGATTTATAAAGATGCTTTCTCATGTTTGGCTAAACGTAAAACATCTTATACTTGTTTGCCATATGATCATGATTGGGAGGTAGCCAAAGATATTTGTGGGAGGTTGGAGTTGTTTCATAGTGTGACTGAGTTTTTCTCTGGTTGTAAGTACCCCACAACTAATATGTATTTTGCATTGGTGTGTGAGTTGAAAATTGCATTGAATGAATAGAGTTTGTCTTCAAGTAAAATGATAAGTATGATGGCAGAAAACATGCTTGCTAAATTTAATTCTTATTGGGCTAATGTTAGTGTTGTTATAGCTGTTACTGCTATCTTAGATCCAAGATATAAGATGAAGTTATTGGAGTTTTATTATCCTAACATTTATAGTGATAATTCTGATTTGGAGATTGAAAAAATTAAGAATCTTTGTTATGATTTGCTTGATGAGTATGGAGATGTAGATGAGTCCCCTGTAGGTAATGAAGGAAGTTCTCATATGCCTGCAAGTACTTGAAATCAAGTGGCACAAATAAAATTTAGGTTGATTGGGTCAATGTCAAGGTTTGATGGGTTTGTGAAAAATAGTTCAAATAGTTCAAAGAAACATGGGAGTGGTAGAATGGAATTTGATCATTTCATTGATGAGAGAGTGTTGAAGAGGAGTGAAGACTTTGATATTTTGGCATGGTGGAAAAGTAACGGTCTCAAGTATCCTACTTTACAAAGGATTGCAAGAGATATTTTAGTCATTCCCGTCACAACTGTTGCTTCAGAAGCTGCCTTTAGCACTAGTGAGAGACTTTTAAGTCCACACCATAGTAGGCTACATCCCAAGACTATAGAGGCAATGATGTGTGCTCAGAATTGGCTATGGAGTGAAATCAACGGTTAGCAATTTTCTATGTATAAAATTAAAATTGTGTTTTTATATTTGCTAGTTATATTTTAATGAAATTTATTCCATTTTTTAATTCATTGTTGTTGTAGGTTCTTCAACTATATCTGGAGATAGTACATTTCAATCCATTCTTGACGATGGGGAGCCAAATGAAGATGATGGGAGTTGTGCCACAATTGATGGGAGTTGTATCACAATTGATGAAGATTAAACATTTTGTATTAATTTAGTAGTTTTTTTAATTTCTTAGACTTGTTGGATTAATTTGTTGGTTTGTAATTATTCTAAACTTGTGGGATTTATTTTGTAACTTTTTAATTTCTTGGACTCGTTGGACTTTTGATACTTATTTCTTGGACTTGTTTGATTTATTTTATTTTTATGTTTAGCTAGTGATTTTAGTTATGATCTAGGTAATTTATTGATTTAAAATCTTGGTTATGATTTATTGAATTATGATTATGATATTAGTTATGGTTTATTGATTTATAGATTTATAATTAACAGGTGATTTATTGATTTATTATTAGTAGCCTATGATTTGGCATTTGGGCCACGTTATCTAGGCTTGAATTTGAATATGCAAGCTTGAATGTAGGCAAAAATAAATTTGGGCTTAATTTTTTTATTTGGAATATGCAAGCTTGAACGGCAAAAATAAATCTGGGCTTGAATGTAGGAAAAAATAAATCTAGGCTTTTTTTTTTTTGGTTGGGCCACGAATTGGGCCCAATCTCTAAACGGGGCCTGGCTGGGGCAAGTTCGGACCTCGGGAAAAAACCCGGTACCCTAAACGGGCCGAGTCCGGGCCACGGGTCTTGCCCCGTGGGTCGGGTCCAGGTATGGAAAAACCCGGCCCGAACCCGACCCGTTGTCATTCCTAATTTGAACGTCTAAATCTCATTTAAGAGATGATTTCTAAACTAAACTATTTTCAGAAAAAGAATTGAGTTTCAATGTAAGTTTTCTAAAAAGATTATTATGCTTTAAACGGCTAAATCTCATTTAAGAGATGATTTCTAACTAAACTACTTTTAGAAAAGAATTCAGTTTCAATGTGAGTTTTCTAAAAAGATTCTTGTTTTTTAAATATTGTTTGAAACCAAGTGATTTCAAAGTCATATTCCTTTTTCTTTTTTTCCAAATGGTATTTAAAACATTTCTTTTAGCAAATTAAATTTTTAGATTTACTCAAGAATTGTAAAATACTTATATAAACCTTCAATTCCTATTATTCCTTAAGAGAGTCAAGCATCCTTTGATTTATGTTTCAATTCAATATTATGATATTTGATATGCCTCTATATTTGGAATAATTGTTAATATTAAGAAAATCATTCTATTTTGTATAAACGTTGCTTTTGTGATAAGAAAATAAATATTTTTAGAATTGATCAGATATGTGTAAGCTCACTTGCAGGGTTGTATGTGAGAATAAGTGTTGATCCCTCACCAGCAAGGGTTAGATGTTAGTAATTACTCACAGGATTGTATATGAGAATATGTGATATGTGTATATGTGACACTGTGCTCTAATCAACTATTTGTATGTGTTTTTGAATGATTTTAAGATTTTATTTCATATGTATTAAGTGGTTCATTATATGTTTTGGATAAATTATATTTGATGTCAATGAGTTTGTGAAATCAAAATACTCGTGCTTTGCTTGACTCTATTTTATTGTATATTGTGTATAATTGCTTACTAAATGTGTGGCTCATCCCATCAATTACAATTTTTAGATTAAAGTTTAGTCAGGAAACAGAACCTTTGGACCACTTCGTAAGGTGCAAGGTAGAGCGTGGGAGTTTTTAAGGGATGTCAATAATGCTTGAAGCCTTAAAGGATTTTTAGTTATTTTTAGTTCGCTTAAGATTTTACAGTATTTGGAGATTATTTCTTTTAAAAAAAATTGTGCTTTAGTTATTGTAAGAGGTTTATTAAGAGCATTTTTTATTTGGAGTTTAAATTAATTTTGGAATCAATTACGTTTATTGAGTTATGCAAGATTAGCAAGTTGGTCATGCATCTAAATCCATGTTCCATGGATTTGGGTCGTGACAATCAAGCTCAAAATTTTCACATGTGAGTGATTATTTGGCACAAGCTCCATAGACTAAGTAGTCGCTCTCAATCAGGAAGGACTTTCTTAGGACTGTAATGTAAGGATATGTTTTTCCTAGGCTTACGAAGGATATTATTGGCTATGAAATTCTTTAAAGGGTTTCCTAAAGTCAAGGATTACACTTCATCGAGAACCATTTTAGTTGCCTCTCATGCTTGGCTATATCCTCAAATTGAGTCCATCTCTTGAACTTTGTCCCTTTTCATATTTTTGGGCTTTCATTCATTTTGATTTTCTTTGGCCCATGTCTCTTGACTATTTCGGGCTGAATTTTTCTTTTGCCCTCTCTTTGTTTGGGGCTTCATTTGACTTGATTGGCCCATGACTTTGTCATTTAATTGATTTAGGTTCTTTTCCTTTTCTTTTCAATTAGGGACTCATTTGATGGACTCAAACTTTGGAGGTCACCTAGCATTAGATTCTTGTAACCATCTAACCGACCTCAGTGTGGGGGGTAATCCTTGACTGGGTTAAATAAGAAAAGAATTCAACAAGCTCAATTGGGCTAGCAAAGGATATTTCTCTGCAAGTAGGATGGTAGTGAAATGAATGCCTTTCTTCATCATCCTAAGCACTTATTTCTTAGCCTAAGGAGCTTGAGTGCCAAATTATAAATTCGGGTAATTTTTGAAAAAATATTCTCAAATGGGCTATCAAGCTATATAACTATTTGGATATCTGAAACAAATGCCTCTTTCATTTCAAATCCAATCAGTTGGTCAATGAAACTTGAACATATGATCATTCATTCATTCAGGGTCCATAGCAATTTTGGGTAAGACCTTCCTAAAGGGTTGATTGTCAATAAGAGAATTGAATATTACACTTTGCAAAAGTGGTGAATATTTTATGAATGCACGGTTGTAGGGTTGTGATATCATGACGTGAGTGTTAGGAGATCACATGCCCTTCATCCCTGGTAAGGGATAACCACTTTACTTAAACAACTCTTTCCCCACAAAAGAGTTTTGACATTGACTTGCCACTCCTAGAAGATGCATGCATTTCAAAACACAGATTTTCATGATTTGATCTTTTGCTTTGAGCCTTTATACTTTGATTTTATTTTGAAAAACACATTTTGAGAAAAATGGACTAGATTGCAACAAACCTAAGCCAACTGAGATGAGAGAAGGTTTTGTTGGGATAGTGTCTAGGACAAGGCGACGAGGCCAAACTTGGGTTCCAGTGTTTCCAATGAATGGCATTCCCAATATCCAGAAGCTTTAGCAAAGATCCATTTAAGGGATGAAGGTCTCTGCCTCACAAAGAGATCTTAGATGCTTGACTCTATATTTGGCATACATCTTTTGGATGAAGATTTTCTAATCTATGGTGAAGATTCTTACGAAGCAACAAACTTCCTTTTCATGTCAATCATTAAGATGACCTGTCAAGGCAACATGCCACATTAGGGACCTAAGAAAGGTAACATAAGAACAACAAGAAGGGATGTTAATGTGATTCTATGAAATTTTGATGGGGCACTGTCGGCTAGATGTTGAGAAAGCAAGCGGCTCTCTAATTGTACCATCACAAATGTTCCGATGTTTTGTCGCTATTCACTAAAGCATGCAATGCAAGTGACACCCCATTTGCTTGATTAAATCATGTTCCTAAAAAGGAAATTGAAAAGAGTTAGTGACATATCAAGACTATGTCGAACCTAATAAATTTGGAAGTATTTTAGTCCTCATTCGAGACCAATTTTAATCACTTTACTCTTATCATGAGCGAGTTCTAAAATTGTATCACTGAAGTAGCCGAAGATGATCTTCCATGCATCCGAGAATTATCAAGCGTATCGCCAAGGCTGAGGTGGTCCTAATACTATTGGTAATGTTCTTGAAATGGAAAATGGGCAAAGTTAGACAAATACTTTGCTCCTGGCAAGATCTGATAAAATTGGAGACTTTTTACAATTCTCCATGAATGTAGGCTTGGTTTGCCTTTTTTTCCATTATCAATGTGGAAGTCAAACTTCAAAGGAATGCATCAAGCAGGTTGTAGGATCCTTTATGATATTGCAAAGAAATTGCAATTGTGGCTTTTGCTAAAGCTCAAGATGTTGTCAAGACTATTGTCTAGAAGTTTATTTGAAGGGGAGAGACTATACGAAAAAAGCTACCATGGTGTGATGTTTTCCATGGTCTCTCAATCACTTTCACAACTTGGTGAGATTTTAACTGAAGGGTGTGAGGATTCACGTATCAAGAAACCTAGAGACATCCTAGGATACTTGGAGAAAGAGAGGATTTTGTTTAGGAAGACCCAAAGGAACCACCTAGACTACCCGAAGGTGAAAGAAAACTTTGTTTGAGGGAAACCTAAGGGAAACACCTAGACTACCCAAAGGTGAAAGAAGACCTTGTCTGAAGGAGAACCCTAAAGGAACCAGCTAAACTACTCAAAGGCGGGAGAAAACTTTTTTTAAGGAAGACCCAAAGGAAAAACCTACTGAAGCAAGCTGAAGAAAACCAAGTTTGAATTGTTTGATCTTGCTTGAGAGATGTTGGGTTCTTTTTGACCTTTTTGGGATACTTTGATAGAAGAGCTTGCAAGCTATACAAATCGACTCCAACTTCTGGCTGAATTCCTCTCCTAGACTTGCAGTAGCTAGTCTTCATGGATAATGTGGGGGCTGCACAATGGAATTTTAGTGATTGTATAGGAATAAGACCAATAAAAATCTGCCCCAGTATCATATTGAGAGCACCTAAAGGCTCGGCCTTCTTCCAACCCATATGGACATCTTGTGGATCGCTAATCTCACTAATTTCTCTTTTAATGCCTGAACAGAATTGGTTGCTGGTCAAATTTGAGATAGGGAATCTGGGACCCTTAGTACCTTCCATAAAGGGGTCAACATTATTGGAGTAGTTGACTAAAGTTGTGCTTCTCTTGCTTGATACTTGATAGGCCAAAGCAAGTTCTTGAAAAGGAAATTCAAAAGAACCAATGATAGTTAGCAATCTTGGCCCTGAAAGGATCCGACAAAATTGGAAATACCTAGGCCCTCATCCAATAAAGTGGCCTTATGCATACTTTTAATTGTCTACTCCTATGTCCAACATATGTGTCTCATATTGGTTGATTGAGATGTTGCATCCATAAGGTAACCCAAAGTAGGTTTATTGCAATCTTCAACTCCTTGGAGTGAGTTCTTGAATAAGCTATTCATGGCTCGTGTATTCAGAAATGGTTCCATAAGTTTTCGTCATGACCTCAACTAAGTTGAATTTCAATGCCCAAAACATTGGTTGTATCACAAAGAACACAGATGAGCCGTCAGTCTTATGGAGGCAACCCTATATGAGATTTGCATAGGAATTCATGACGCTTTTGCGGTCATCGACTTCTTCCCTTTTTTACACGGGAGAGAATCAAGAAAACTTCTACCCCAGCATTTTTCCGGTTCTTCGACCATCTAATCAGCCTCTTGAAGATTCCTAGCTAAGATGAACCATGACTGCTTGGTCTTTCTAAGCGTAGCACTGGTAGTACACTTCCTCTAAAGGAGAACTTGATCCCAAAAAACTCTTTAGACTGGGTCAATCTTTAGCATCCTCCCTATTCTTAGGGTTTTCTTGAAAATTTCACACCACTAGTTGACAACGTTAACTAAAACTTGGGGGTGAAGTCAGTGGTCCCTTAAGAAACACTACAAGCCAGAAATTGGCTAAATATCAACATGATCTTGAGAGCCCACCATCGGGTCTTAATTTCCACACTTGGAAGTAGTGTCAGGGAAGTTCCACAGTTTTTTCTCGAAACAGTACTAAAAAGAAATCCCTTTGAGATGAATAACCCAGATATTTTCCTAAGATCATTTCTCTTCAACTTGAGATTAACAAGATTTGACAAAGGTCTCCTCGCAAGGCATAGGAGCCCAACAAAAACTGCCTCGGTATAGGGGCATGCCAAACCTAACTCATCTATCTTCTACCACCTTAAGTGCAATGTGACATCTTGGTTAAGACTTTGTAATTGTTGGTGTGTATGCCTAAAGGGCTAATTCTGAAAGTCCTTTTTTTGGGTACCAAGAATAGTCGAATCTAGACTACTCATGAAATCATCTTGACAAGCAATGGGAGGGTTAGGCACACTTAGGAGTTTATGCCATTGATAGCCATTTCAGAAGAATTAACTCCAAATACTTTGACAAGACCAATCTTGATGGTATGAGTCAATTGGCTTGGATTGTAAAAGACCAATCAAGGGTCTTCTTGGTAGCACTAGCCTTTTCAGTTTATCACTTGAAGTATGACACAAATGAGAACATCTCTAGAAGCTTTTTTTTCTTTAAACCATCTTTGGTTCATTCCCCTAGAGTTATAAGACTAGCAAAAGCCATGGACCTGGTTCCTACTAATCTTCCTGTAGACCAAAGCCTTAGACATTTCTAGGAATGGCTTAATCATCTCATTTTCAAGTTTTAGAGAATGCACTCAAGTTCCCCTTTCTCTTTTCATCTTTAAGTACTTCCTCTAAAAGTTTCCCTATCCTCTTCCTCCATTTTCTCGCAACTGGAATGTCAAGGAGCTACCATAATGTTGAGACAATGATGGTACGAGCATTCAATAGCAATTCATGCTTATTCCTTTCTAGTTTCAAATGCCATGTGGCAGCAGGTTCGATCAAATAATATTGAATAGCCCATACATGAAACAAGACTTCGGTTTGCAACTAGATGACAAAAACCGGTTCCCACTTTGCAAGCTCTTTCCTTGTATCAAATGCCATTGTTTCTATTCAGTATTCGACTCACTTTTCATTCTTGCCACATATCCTTTTGTACAAGCTTAGAGAACTTCCTGCATGTTATCTCACACCTCGAGAAAGAATGGGAAAGTAAAGAGTCAGGATTACAATTGAGATATTTCCATGGTGGAAACAAAAAACCAAAGCACATGTCAGTTTTATGTCCAAATGCTTTAAGCTTGCCCCTATTTCATTTTGCAATTAAGGGGGAGAAGTTCCATGATTTGGACTTTTTGTCATTGAATGGGTTTCTAAAGTGATGCAAAACTTAACATAACCTCTTTGTGGCAAGCAACTAAACATTTGCATAGGTTTTGAAAAATCTTGGGATGAACCCCTTTTTCATAATGAAAATTTTAAGGTATAGCACCATGCCCTTTTTTAGGAAAAATTTGGCACAATTTGAATAGCAAAGGTTTTTGCAACGATCAAAACAAATACAAAGCTCTTTTTCTGATACAATATTCACCATGATCCTTGGACAAAGGATCCAATTTTGATACAAAGGCATTTGATACAAGGAAAGCAAGGCTCAATCTCTTTGGCAATTTTGAAGAAAAACGCCTCTTGCTTGTCTCTATAGAAAGATCCGATTGCTTGTCACCCAATTTTTATCTGTACAATTAGGTGAAAGATACCAGAAGATGCATGAATGCCCTTGTAAGGCCGAGGACCGTTAAGGCTCAAGTGGATACTAATGCATGAGCGGTCATGGGACCATCCCTTTTAGGGTTTCTCAATGTTATGCAAGTAGCCAAAGATCATACCTTCACTTGAGAATTGTCCCCTTGCAATCAAAATTCTTAAGGACACGCTCCTATCATTTTCAGAAATTTGGCTTAAACCCTTGATCGGGTTTTTATCATGGTGACTTTCTATAGTGATGCAGAATTAATGCTTAAGCTTTGGCAAGTAACTGGAACTTTCAAATCATGCTTAAAGTTGCGGGATGGGCCCTTCTCTTTTCATTACAAAGAAAAAAATTGCATTTACAAAACTTTGGCTTTTTACAGTGCCCCCAAAACTAGGCTATGCAATGGCTCCAACACTAGGCCTTTTACAATACAAGGAAATTCAACTTTACAAGATGTGGAGGCTTCATTCTTAATGGCCTTGCCTTCTCAGAGAAGATCTTAGACTCTTGGCAATGTCCTCCTTGGCACAAAGTTCCGGCTACTTGCCACAAATTTTATTTGTACACATTTACATAACGGAGCCATTAGTGTATGCATGCATGTCCTTGTAGGGTTGGAAACCCTTAGGGACTGGGTATGATCGAATGTGCAAGCAACAAGGTTGCTTTTCCCTAGGGGTTAATCATAGATATTGTGTGAGCAAGATGGATAGAAACTGGAGTAGAGCATAACTCTTTGACACAAGCAAAAATGGCAAACCTACAAATGGAAACTGGACACTTTCCCCTTAACTCTTCTTGAAAGAAATCCTAACAAGGATATCCTACCCTAGACTTGAATGTTCGCTCGTCTTGGCTCTTCCTAGTTCTCATGGATTTCAACTTACTCTAGGCCAACTATATGAGACACGGCTTAACTGGTAAGTTGTCCTATTCTTAGGGAGGACCTCAATCATCTAATCCTTCCCTTCATAGAAGTTGTGGGATAGAATGGATCAAGGAGGGCCTTTTCAGCTACTCGTGTCCACCCAATGACCCAGAAGTGCCTACAAGTTGGCGCCTAATAACTATCTAGGGTATGCGTATCCAACATTTGCCTTTAACGCTGAGTCTGGGTTCGACCCAATATAAGGGGTGATGTCATGCATTTTGAAATGAAAGGGGAAAGATTTTCCAAGCACAACAGATATATGAATAGATAAAGGTGTAGCAGAAATTAAATCTTACTACCCTAGGTTTGCACATGTGAAGGAAAGTTGTAAAGCATGCTCAGGAAAGCAGGAAAGCTTCACACATACGAAAATACATCAAAACCGGTTTTTGGAAAACCATTTGAAAACATTTTTGAAAAATATTTTTGAGTTTTGAAAATAGTTTACTAAGGATATAGTAAAAGCATTTTCCAAAAGGAAAGCCCCAAAGGCTAATGCCAATTTCAATGTTTTTGAAAGCCAATATCCAAAGATTAAGATTTTATCAAAAGCTTTAAAAGCTAAACTCTCTAAGTATCCCCAGTGGAGTCACCAGTATGTCGATGCCTTGCGGTGGTTCGACCACCTATCATAGCGACGCTCATGCGCGCCCTTGAAGATGTGTACACAAGATGTGTATGTGGGCTCGAAGCTTGGGTTCTGTGAAGAAGGGTATTCCTCTAGTGTGTGATCGGAAAATGAGTCAATTTTAATCGAGTTACCAAAGGTAAGTGAACTCACCACCAATCATTGGGCTTTTTCTAAGGTATGATTGGTCATCTGACTCTATTTGATTTTATTACCAATCATAGGCTAAGAAAAATGTCATTTTTCCTAATTTAATATGGCCGAATAAAAAAATATTGATTCTTGAGTTTAGAAGTTTGGTTACATGTGGGGAAGGTGTTAGGCACCCCATAATGCCTGTTCGTAGACGGTCCAACAAGTTATTGGCATTAGCTTTCAGGGCTTTAATGGAATTGGGCTTTGAGGGTTGGTTTCGGAAATGGTGTAGTCTTGATCGATGCTTCCCTAGTGTGTTTGGAATCGTTGCAAAATTTCTAAGACAAGAAACCGGTAGCATTCTGCCTTATTTTCATGGCGGAAATCCGATAACACTTCGCCATGAGTGCATCATAGCACACAAAACACTACTCTCACCAAGCTTTTGCTTGAAAATATGGCAGTGAAGGTAACCCATTTTCACAACGAAAGTCTAGAAGAATTTCGCGTTTGGTGCGCTATGGTGCACCGGTAGGGTTTCATTCCTATGTATACGATGCTTGCCAACATGCTCATGCTAAGACAAGCTGAAGCCCCTCAAAGCATCAAGCATATTGATGCATGTCGCATACACAAGGAAACCAATGTCACTCAAGTAACATGGATCGAGACAATCACACTACAATGATCACGCACATAATATAACGTGAATATGCACCTATAGCAAGTGCCTTGAGCACATACTCACACTACAAGGTCAAGAGCACTCGTGACTAGAGAGGGTCACTCATGTAGCCATAAGAGTCCATCCTACAAAGTGCCCTATCACCAATATACAGGAATATATAGATATACATACATCATGCACAGTGCTATCATACAAAGCAGGAAAGTAAAGTAGACATTGCCAACGTTCCAAGGGTATGGCCCAGCAATGTGCAAGAAATATAAATTAGACATTGCCATCAGCAATTTCGTCTGTTTCCCTGTAGGTGCATATTCACACTACATGTAAATGTAAATCAACCCAAGGTATAGGAAGTTGTAAATCAAACGAATATGCACCTACATAGAATTGTGTCTTCTTGCTTGCATCCTTGCCCTCTTAGCTTGCATCTTAGGAATCGCACCCTCGCTCCAAGCATCCACTTGATTGTTGAGAACACAGAGGAATTAAAAGTTTTTGGATGTATTCGAGAGAGAATTTAGAGAGTAATAGAGAGAGAATCTGCCCAAAAAAGTGCTCTGAAATGCCTAAAATCTTTTTTTTTTTTTTTTGAAATCTAGGGTTCTGGGGCTTAAATATAGGCTTGGTACATTTTTTGAGTCTCAATGGCCACTTTTTTTGCACTAGGTTAGGTATGCTAACATTAGCAATTTCATCTTTTTCTCGCTTGACTTAGATCACATATTTGAAAGCCTTCCCTGACTCTAATTGAGTTGATCTTGATGTCCCTCAAAAGTTCTTGGTGTCTAGTTTCTTGAACACTAAAGAAATTGAAATTCCAATGGTCGAATTGAAAGTTATGTCCTCGGAGAGAGTGCTAATACGCTCCACACAATTTTCAAGATATCTCAACCATTTTAACTCCGATTTCAACCCATGAATAGTTTTTGAAAAGGGAATTCAATAATCTTTACAATGACATTGGTCTTAACCAATTCTAACAGTTGGATCAAAATTAGGATTTTTGTTGCCTTCAGGAGTCAACCTCAGGTCTAACTTGGTCAAAGTTGACAAAAATCTCCGAGTAGCTTGAGTTTGATGTAGAAACATGAATAATTTTGTTTTGGGATGATTTTGACCAACTTTGACTTTTAGTTAACTCAGGGTTGACTAGGGGCATTTTGGTCAATTTGACCTAAAATGGCACTTCGAGTGCCCTAATGCCCAAATGGGTTACACCACATCAATCTAGGTGTGTCCGCAGCCCAATGGAAAAAAGTTAATATTTTTGAAATTTTCGAGGTCTAGCACGCAAATCGAGGGTGGGCAAAAATACAGTATCTATAGGGTTAAGTGGGTGTAGTTGTGTGAGGCCAAAGAAAATGGTGGTATAGGGTTTAAGGAGATTGAGAAGTTTAATGATGCTTTGCTAGGTAAACAAGTGTGGCGCATGGCATAATCCGGATTCACTATGTCATAAGGTTTTTAAAGCAAGATTCAATCCTGACTACTCTATTTTAGAGGCCAAAGAATCCACACTTGGTTCTTACACCTGGAAGAGCACTTTAAGTGTGAGCGATGTTATTAAAAAAGGCATGGTGTGGCGGGTTGGGAATGGGCAATCCGTGTGCATCAGGGAAGACAAATGGTTACAGGATAAAATTTGCAGAACTGTCATCACTCCTCTACCTTTTCTTCCCCCCGATGCCAAGGTCAGTGCTCTCATTGATGCCAAGTCAATTACATAGAAAGTGGATCAAGTTCAGAAGCTGTTCTTGCCTCATGAAGCCAAGTTTATTCTTAGCATCCCTCTTAGCACTAGACTTCCTCCTAATCATCTAATATGGTCTCAAACGCCTATGGGAGTGTTTACTACTCGTAGTGCTTATCAACTATTGGCTAATGCTGCTTTGGCTAATAGTGCTAGTAGCTCTAACCCAAACCCCCAGAAGAAATTTTGGAATGGCCTTTGGAAGCTACAAGTCCCTAACAAAGTGAAGCTTTTTGCTTGGAGACCTTGCAACAAAGCCCTGCCAACCACGGATAATCTGTTTCAGTGCCATATTGCAGAACTACTTTTGAGGACCCATTGCATGCTATTTGGGGTTGTCCCGGGTTGGAGAAGGTGTGGAGTGACCATGTTTGGTTCAGCCAAGTAGTCTCCTCCCCATCGATTGAATTTTTAACCTATTGTCTAGATTTTTGTAGGTTTTTTATGATAACAGGGTCGAGTTGTTCATTTGTATGGCGTGGGGACTTTGGAATCATCAGAATGCTCTAAGGCTTGGACTCCCATCTCAACTGTTGGACAAAGTTGGTCCAAATGCTGCAAAGTTTCTCCAGGACTTCATCAGTGCTCAAGATGCTCAGCTCGTGAACTTTCCAATTGCTCCCCCTAGCCTATGGTGCCCCCCGACTTCCCTGGGATTCAAGGCAAACTTTGATGGTGCCGTGTTTAGCAGTAACCACACGGCTGGTTTGGGGTGGTAATTCGCAACAATCGAGGCGATGTGATTGTTGTTTTGGCTAAGTGTCCCCTTTCCAAATTCAGTTGTCAAGGTCGAAGCTTTGGCATGCTGTCGTGCTGTGAAGTTTGCATTTGAAATCGGTATCCATGAAGTAATTTTTAAGGGTGACTCGATGATTGTGATACAAGCTCTTAATCACAAGTCTGCTAGTGAAGCTCCATATGGCAACCTGATTGATGACATTCTTACACATGTTTCTCATTTATCCTATGAATTCTGCCATGTAAAATGTTCTTGTAATAGGGTAGCCAATGCATTAGCAAAAAAGGCCAAATTTGGGTTAGAGTTTCAAGCTTAGATAGAGTACCTGCTGGATGACATTGCCCCCTTGGCTCTCTTTGATGTTCATTAATTCCTATTTTTTTGGTTTTTGTTTCTAATAAAGCCCTAGTCTGCTAGTCTAGTTTCTCAAAAAAACAAAAAAAAAAAGGTTTCATATTGGTTTCCGAATGTCAGTGCTTCATCTTTCATAATAGGCATTCACTTTTTATATAGTAAACAAGCCGGGTACAACTTAGTCTGCTTTGCCTAGTCTAATGGCTTATTTGGATTAAGAGTTGGCTGAAAATAGACTAATTTTGAGCTAAATTTACACTACTCTACTGTACTCCCCCCCTCTCCCCCTCAATCCAAACGCACCATAAAGTTTTGGTTTTTCTTGATGTCTAGTAGTCATTCCAACAACCAACAATGTTGCTAGCATGTACTACAAACATGCAGGCTATTGCCTATTGGTAGGAGGAGATGATTGGAAACATATAAGCCCAAATAAGGAAACGTACTTTGCCACATCAGGATTATGACCGGTAAACATGCTTTAGTTTAACACATGGGAAAGTGATATGGGCCTGAATGGACTGGAGAGAATAGCATAATGCCTATATGATCCTCCTTGTTAGCCATTACAGTACTTGCCACATTACAGTTTACTTGTTTCAGTATGAAAGTCCACAACCATTCAAAATATATAAATTTTACCACTTGGGGGCTATGAGTAAAAGGCTTTAGAGGGACAGCCGAAAGCTGAATCTCTTCTATATATTTACTTACCAAGTGTCCAATAATCAATCTATCGTCTAAAGAACCAAATTCATTCCACCAAAATAAAAAATTAAATTTAAAAAAAGGGAGAGAGAGAGAGAGAGAAGAATAAGGTTAACTAAAAATAGTACTGTATTATAACATGAACAATAATACATGTAGGAATGATTAATATTTTTTACTTTTTCATTATTGGAACTACAACAAAAGTATGTTTCTAAGTTAAATCTCCAGTTTGTTCATTTCATGAAAGAAAAAAAAAACGAACGACTTTTGTATATCTACAATTCATTATTAATAAGGTTAAAAATGAAGAGATGTGCCCAAGGAAAATGACACAATGTGCTTATATGAACATCATACAGTTGCAGGTTTGAGGGAAAGGAAATCTGAAATTTTGTTGGTGTAGAAATCTGGTTGTATGGAATTGTTTGGATTCTGAAGCATTGGCAATGTAGTCACACCTGTCAAGACAAAAAGGGGGGGAAATTGGGCTTGATCAGATTATATATGACAATACACGAAGCAAACCAAAGGATAAATTATTCAAGAATTAGTTACCTGAGAGAACAAGAAGAGTTTTGCAACCACCATTTTGTCCAAAAAGAATATCAGTATCTAATCTGTCCCCAACCATGCATATTTGTGACTTGAGAATGCCAAATCTGTGGTTGATCAAATTGACGAGACAAATATTATAGACCTCATACTTGATGAAACTGTTATTTTCATAATTTCCACAAAAGAGTTTAGGTCTCGCGAAATGTAGCATCAAGTCATAGCTTCTATGAATATTGTTTCTTGTGTTGTTAACTGTTATATGCACACTTAAGCCCCATGGTTGACAAAAACAAAATCACATACTGTAAGGACTCTTACATGATAGGCTATTGACTCATCTATATGATTATATTGTACATTTGCATTGTATTGTAATAATTCGCTAGGCAGGTAATCAGTTACTGTTGTAGTTACAGTGAGTTGGTTAGACTAACTAACTAACTAACTACCTATTTGTGCCTATTAATAAGGGAATGGTACTGTGATTAGAATTAAGCAGAAATAAGAACACTCTTAGTCTAAGTATCTCTTCTCTCTCTTCTCTATTCTTAAGAGGACCGGTTCCCTTGAAGTAACCATCTCAATTCCACCATTTTCATTCTTTAGAACTTTTAAAGCCTTAACATTTGGTATCAGAGCAGTTCTTCCTACCATTCCACCATGACAAAAACTGGTGCTTCTCTTCAAATCCAATAACAGATTGCAGCTTTGAGCAGAGTTACAGATCACCATGATCAGACTCTACAAGAAATTCAGAAGCAGCTGCAATCAATCAATGCCTTTATGCAGAAAATGGCAGAGGCAGAAGATAAGAGACATTCTTCTTCTGGGTTACGAGGACATGCAGCTTCAACTGAGTTGACACTGGTTAATCCAAGCAAACCCTTGAAATTGGAATTTCCTAAATTCCAAGGAGGATCCAAGTAGCTGGATTTATAGGGCTAACGAATTTTTTCTTTCTACAGTACACCAGAGCATCAGAAGATACTTATGATATCTTATCACATGGATGGGGAGGCATTAGTGTGGTTCCAGGATGCTGAACAAGTTGGTTTGTTTGTGGGTTGACTAGGGCTCAAATGGAGGAAAGGAGTAAACAAGGGTTTTGTTACAATTGTGATGAGAAGTGGCAATTGGGTCATAAATGTAAAGGTGCTAAATTTTTTTTTATTGGAGGGTTCATCTTTGTCAATTGAACACAATCAAGGTATGCAGTTGGTAGAATTAGATGATCAAGGAGCTGTAGTTGGGTTCACATATCATGAAGTGATGGAAGATAGTTGTAATGCTGAAATTACACTCTGTGCCATGGTGGGTAGCCCTTCATCAAATACTATGAGGGTTCAAAGTAAAATCAAGAATCAAGAAATGGTATCTCTCCTTGATACAAGGAGTACCCATAATTTTCTAATGCCGCTAAGTGATCAAGTCTGAAATTGCAGTTTGATACCTCCCAAATCTTGAAGTCAAAGTAGCTAATGGCTCTATGATTAAGACACGGGGTGTGTCATGGGGTTACTATTTCTATGCAAGGTCGCAAATTCATAGTTGATTTTAATATACTGTATTTGGGGGGTTGTGAAGTTGTGTTGAGTACTCAATAGCTGCGGACACTGGGGGAGATTTGCTGGGACTTCTAGCTGCGGACACTGGGGGAGATTTGCTGGGACTTCCAGTTATTGACCATGAAGTTCTTTTATATGGGTAAAAGGGTGTTGCTCCAAGGTCTACAACCCTCGGATTCTACCTTCTTAACTGGCGAAAGTTTATTTAATACTTACTTGAAAAAGTTGGTTCAGTATTTTTTTTTTTTTTTAATGATATTCTGGCATTTAGTAAATGTTCTAATGATCACTTAAAACATTTGAGGGTTATTCTGGAAGTGCTTCTTACCAAGACTTTTTTTTTTTTTTGATAACTAAGAAAGAGATATATATTCAAAAAACTACCTTATGCAAAAAGAGCATAAGGCAGACCAAAGATTACATAGAGAGAAAAAAGATAGAAAAAACAAAGAACAAACTAATTACAAATGAGAGAATTAGGGAACAACGGGAGAGAATCACTAGAAGTAAGTCCCCAAGCCCTAGACCAATCATAAAGAGAACCACTGAGAGAAGCAAGCAACTGGTCTCCAGAACTTTCCATCTCCTCAAAAGTCCGCCAATTACTCTCCCTCCAAATACACCACATTAAGCATAACAAAGCTAAATTCCAAATGCTAGATGAGTGCTTTCCCAACCAATTCCACCAACCAAAAAGAGTATCTGCAACCAATCTTTGCAAAACCCATGAAATCCCAAAAGATCTAAAAACTAAGCTCCACGACCAATACGCCATTTCACAATGAAGTAGCAAATGATCCACTATCTCCCCACTACAACGACACATAATGTACTAGTCAACAAAATCAAAACCTCTACCCCGCAAATTGTCACTTGTAAAAATCTTATCCCAAACTACAATTCAAACAAAGAAAGAAACACACCGAGGAGCCTTAACCTTTCAAATACCTTTTCAAGGAAAGACAATGGGCAAGGGACCTCGAAACTTGTTGTAAAACGAGCAGATATCAAAATCTCCATTCTTCTTCAACCTCCATTTCATACAGTCTCCATTTTCAAATTAGATCCCAAAGTACAAAGGAATTCATCCATAACACCCATCTCCCAATCATTTGGTTCTCAAATGAAACGAACATTCCAACTTCTCCATTCCTCCATCCCAACCTTTCAAGAGAAGAGTCCATAGAAGCCTCTCTATTAGTAGCAATCCAATACACAACCGAAAAGGTCACATGGAATGGTAAATCCCTTCATGGAATGGTAAATCCCTACACCACCGATCTATCCAAAACTTCACTTTATTCCTCACCCCTACCTCAAACTGAATATTTTTGCTAAAGACCTCCAAGCCCATCCAGATACTTCTCCACAAACCACACCCATGCACACCCCTATCCAGCTTGGAAGTCCATCCCCCCATTCTTCTCCAAACTTCAAAGCTACAACCCTTCTCCAAAACCTTGTCTCTTCAACCCCAAATCGCCATAACCATTTCCCTCGTAAGGCTTTATTAAAAGTAGTTAATTTCCTTACTCCTAAACCACCATTTTCCATAGACGCACACACCTTATCCTACCCCACCAAATGTGTCTTGGAATCCCCCTATAGGAAATCCCTTTGCAATTCTCAATTTTGTTAGCCACATGCGTAGGGATGGTAAAAAGAGATAAATAGTAAATAGGAAGACTAGATAACGTATTCTTAAGTAACATCAGTCTTCCACCTTTTGACAAATACAGCTTTTTCCACCTGGCCAACTTTCGCTCAATTTTCTCCAAAATAAGATTCCAAATAGTTGGGGATTTATGGGAAGCTCCCAATGGCATACCAAGATAGGTCATAGGCAAGGTACCAATCCTACAACCCAAAATCTTTGTCAAGGGATTCACATTATTAACCTCCCTTATTGGAACCATTTTTTCACTCTTCATGGCATTAACCTTCAAACCTGTTACAGCCTGGAAGCAAAGTAAAAGTAATAGCATTCGAACATGTAGGATCTGCTCCATATCAGCATCACAGAAAAAAAATTGTATCATCTACAAACAAAAGATACGAGACACATTCTCCTCCACCCCGCCTACCATCAACCCTAAAACCACAAAGTAAGCTGGCCCTCTCAACTCTTTTCAACATCCTACTAAAAACCTCCATCATAATAAAAAAAAGCATAGGAGATAGCGGGTTCCCTTGTCTCATTCCCCTTGAGCTTCCAAAAAGTCAACTAGAGACCCATTGACCAAGACAGAGAATTGAACTGTAGATATACAAGTCTAGATCCACTTGCACCAATTCTCCACAAATTCCATTCTCTTTAGAAAATCCAAATTCCATTCTCTTTAGAAAATCTAGGAGAGCCTCTCAATTCACATGATCATAAGCTTTCTCAATATCTAGCTTACAAATAATTCCTAGAATCTTACTCTTCACCCGACTATTAACACACTCATTAGCAATAAGGACAGAATCAAGCATCTGTCTACCACCCACAAAACTATTCTGAGATTTGGATATCAACTGGTCCAAAACCTCTTTCAAACGATTTGTTAAAACCTTAGCCAAGATCTTATACACACTCCCCACCAAACTAATAGGTCTAAAGTCTCAAATATTGGAAGCATCATTCTTCTTAGAGATTAATGAGATGAAAGTCACATTAAGAGAATTTTCACATTAAGGTTTACGGTGGGACTAATCTATGTGGGATGCCTAGGTTGTCCTACATCAAATTGCCTTTCGTAGCCATACTTTGAAGGGTAAAACCTTCATTTATCTACTTATGAGAAAGAATACTAGCTTTGGCCACTATTGTGAGGAAATGGAGATCTTAATTGTTGGGTAGACCCTTCATTGTTAGAACTGACCAGCATAGTTTGAAGTTCTTACTAGAGCAAAGTATTGCTACACCAACTCAACAAAAATGGTTGTTTAAGTTGATGGGCAACGTGACTGATGCTCTTTCCAGGCAAGGACCCTTGGTTCTAGAATCTGACCAGCAGCAGGACAAGTCTGCTAGCCTGTTTTTAGTGTCTTTACCAGATCGTACTTGGTTATCTTTCCTTAAAGATAGTTATCACCAAGATGCCTTTGCTCAACAGCTTTTTCAGTCTCACTCTGCAGGAGAGTCTCTTCCTAAGGGCTTCCTTATTCACAATGGGTTGCTTTTCTACAAAGGAATGTTTTTATTTGGGATCTCATTGTCCACTCAAGTCCCAAATTCTGCATTTTGTTCACAGCAGCCCCATTGCAAGCCATTCTAGGTTTCTTAAGTCATTCCAAAGGGCTAAGAGGGATTTCTATTGGCAGGGTATGCAAGCTGATCTCAAGGTATTCATACAAGAATGTGATGTTTTCCAAAGAATCAAATCTGAAACTTAATCTCCAGCACTTGCCTATTCCTATCACTCCTTGGACTGATGTTAGTCTTGATTTTGTGGACGGGTTGCCCGGTCCCAGGGTTATGAAGTGATTCTGGTTGTGGTGGAGAGATTAACAAAATATGTTCATTTTTTTCCACTCTGTCATCCTTATACTGCTGCTAAGGTTGCTTCAGTATATATGCATTACATATTCAAGCTTCACGGTATGCCAGTGACTCTTGTTAGTGACAGAGATGCTACATTCACTTCTCTTTTCTGGTCTGAATTGTTCAAGTTAAAAGGAGTGGAGTTAGCCATGTCCACAGCTTATCACCCTCGGATTGATAGCCAAACTAAAATTGTGAATAAAAATTTGGAACAATACCTAAAAGCTTTTGCTAGTGACAGACCTCATAGGTGGGCTGAGTGGCTTCCTTTGGCTGAGTTTTGGTTCAACACCAACTTCCACACAGCTCTCAAGCTAAGTCCCTTGGAAGCCTTATATGCTTTCCTCATCCAAAGTTACAAGCTTATGTTCCTGGTACTACTAGGGTGGATGCTGTTGACACCTTGTTGCAACAAAGGCAAGATGTTCTAGCTCTTCTTAAGGGTAATTTGGTGGTTGCACAGGAAAAGATGAGGCTCCAAGCAGATAAGCATTGTACTGCCAGATCTCTCCAAGTTGGTGACTGGGTTTATTTGAGACTTCAACCATATAAGCAGTAATCTTTAGCTTACAAGGGCAAGTGGAAGTTATCTACAAGGTACTTCGGACCCTTCAAGGTGTTGCAACAGGTTGGACCAGTGGCTTATAGGCTGGACTTACCTTCAGACTCTAAGATCCATCCTGCATTTCATGTTTCTTGCTTAAAGCTTAAGCTGAGAACATATAATTATTTTCCCTACACTGCATCCTCAAGATAATGAAGGACATTTAGTGCCAAAAACTATTGCTTGTTGCAGACAAGATCAAAAACTCTGAGGTCTAGAACTATTACTGAGGTTTTGGTTCAATGGCTGAGAGCACCACCTGAAGATGCTATTTGGGAATCACTTTACAAGCTGCAACTCCTTTTCCCTCACCTTGTGGACAAGTTGCTTTAAATGTGGAAAGAAATGTTAGGTGTTATGATCCTAGTGTCCCACATGGATTAAGTATAAACTTAATCATGTGTTTATAAGCTCTTTGGCACCCTCTCCTTGCAAAATGGTTTTTTAAGGGTGAGTTCTACCCATATGTTTGTAACATTTGGTATCAGAGCCAACCACTATCCCAAGTAATCGAGTGTAGCTCATTATAGGTGAGTGGAGCCACCAAAAGAGAAAGGGCTACCATTGGGTCAGTGTCTATTAGTTGGTTACAGCTGTGATTAGTTGGTTAGAGTAACTAACTAACTAACTACCTATTTACTATTCTAGATGTTTGGCCAGCATATGCTAAGTGATTGAAATAATGAATAATTAACAAGTAAGCTCCTAGAATGTATACCAGGAAATCAAATAAAATAATAAATAGGGTTAGTTTTAGCTATCCATCAAAAACTATGCACTCAATTGAATTGTCCACACTAAACTATAAATGCTCCCAATGAACACCCTAATCCAAGATTAATTTCTAATGTCCACCACACCATCCAAAATCATTGTCAAAGTTGACAAATTAGTGGACTGATAGGGATGGACATTGCAAATTAATGGAGTGATGGAAGTTTTTATTTTTTTGATGAATTAGTGATGGATGTTCTATACTTCTATTTACTACATTGATGAAGTTGAGATATTTGTGGCAAGTAGTCAGAATTAAAAATAAAATAAAATAAAATAAGAGTTGTGAAGTTGCAATATTTGTAGCAAGTGGTCTGTCAAAGACTCAAAGTTGTCTTTCAAACTTATATAGCAAATGCTTGGTCATCAAACCTAATTGAAAGATTGTAGCAATGATGTAGGACCAATTGGAGAATTTGTCCACATGTGCTTGTGACTGATTAAACTTTGGGAGGATTTGTAGATTTATGGTTTAGAACCTTTAGAAAGATGGATTATGGTTAGAATGACAAGGGTTTTGTATTGAAGAGAAAAGATTTGAATTAGGGTTGAAAAGAGGTAAGAAAGATGGATTATGGTTAGAATAACACACTTATATACGCCACAAATATTAACATCTCCTAATAAATCAAACTCTAATTGAATCAAACGAGTGCCCACACTCAAAGACCCATAAACTAAATAAGACTTACTCATTAATAATATTAAACCCAAGGTCCGAAACTATGGCACATACCTAAAAATTACAGAATTACTAGAATACCTTGAGTCTAGAATAACCAACTATAAAATAAATTAAAATACTCAGAACCTAACTAACTACCATGTACACTTCTTCTTGGGCTTTTCCTTAACCTTAAACTTCCAAAGAGGATATTTTTTCCTCTAACCTCCATTAGATAGTATCCTGTTTATACATTATATACTATTATGAAGAGATGCAGGAAAGCCTTTAAAACTTTGGGATTAAGGTTGTCTTGCTAGGAGGGTGGTGAGAAAGAAGTGGACAGGATTTAGATAACAAAAATAAAACTTAGGAGGGATTCTAAGATGAGATTTCAGTGAAATTCAGCAAGAAAGAGGGGGCATAGAGAACTGGTAAGATTTCAGCAAGGGGAAAGGAAAGAATAGCTGAAAATATCAACAAGAAAGGGAGGAAGAGCTACTGAAAATATCACCAAGTAAGAGAAGATAGAGGAAATCAGAAAAATAAAATAAAAGAGACAATAGAGGAAAGACTAGGAAGGAAGAGAGAGAAGGAAGGGAAAGATTCCGAGTAAACATAACAAACTCAATTTCAATTCTTTCCACCACTACCAAAAGATTACATCTTCATAATTCTGTAACAGAGGTTACCTTACAATGTAGTATTCAAACAGTTCTATGAAAGACAACCAAGACAGCTCAAAAGATGCTAGGCTTATTTAATATACAGAAGCTAACAGCTAGGTGCAGCCAGCTTTCTTCCCCATGAACCGTGCCTAATATGGTTCTATTGCACACAATTTTCCTACTTTTAACCAAATTTTCTACAAATGTACCAAAAACTTTCTGAATAAATTAGTGCACTAATGTTAATGCATATATCTGAACTTCATAGCATTTTGAGAACTATGATATGTTACAATATATCAACAGATAATATTTGCTGATGTCAAAGAGCATTTGTATTATTGATAGCCAAACGAGCTAGAAGAATAAGGAAATCAGAAGCTATACTTGTCTGCTAAGTAGTCCATCATAAAAGTTGAGGGCTTTCCCACAACCAGTGGCTCACGTTGAGTAGATCCACCAATAGCACCAACCATGGAACCACCACCTAAAATCAAGTACCAACTATAGTGTGAATAAAAAGATTATATACAACTACAAATAAATTAAATCAAGATGGGTTCTCCATCCAACCAAAATGGAATCAATTCCTGAGATTGATTAAGTTGTTCTTTGGATCAGCACTTTAATTCCTATGATGTTTTCAGCAATTGGAAAAGCTAGCTTGAGCTTATCTAAGCTTTCATGATATTTTGTCCATTTCAATTCAATCTAGCACACATAAAAATGCAAATGCCCAGGTCTAGCTAATGGATATCGAATTATATGAGGGTTTTATACACAGTCAAAATTGGACATTTCTTGTCCTAATTTGACCACAGCTTGTGATCAAATTAGGGTGAGAGTTGACTCTGTTGAGCTGATTTCTTGCTAATATGACCATGTTTTTCTACATGATTGGGTGGTACATTGGTTTTACATGCTGAAGAAAGGAGAGCTCATCAAAAGACTTGTGATGGAGCCTTCATGACAAGCTACCCTCTTTGTCATAGTCTCAGCTGTGAAAAATTAAATATGACTATTTGACCTAGAAAATCAATTCTCAACTAAATTCTCAAGTTTGTGACAACTGCTCATTTCAGACAATGCTTTATAGTTGTTCAGCAGTTTACATTAGAGAACAGCATTTTGGACTTAAAAAAATTATCTAATATTTCATTTCCATAGCCAGAAGGAATTAGACTCTAATACTTAATTATAACATAGAGATGATATTGATTCCAATGTATTAAAGATCAACTGGAGCACCACCAAGCCATATAGAAAACAGAATAGAAGTTACATCCACAAAGGAACTACAGTTATTGAGGAACAGGTAGCATAAACGACTGTTAATGAAAAGTGGAAAGAAAATTGCAATGAAGCTCAAGTTTAGGGAATTTGAGTATTAAATCAGGTGCAGAAAAATACAAATAGCAGAGCATGAGGATGCAAGTGGTTTGTGTCCACTGATAGAGTATTAGTTAGTTAGTAGTGGGGTTAATTGTACAGCTGGACTATTGGGCAATTAGTTACTAAATCTGGCTTCCTATAGGCAGTTGTAAAGGTAAGCCTAGCTTAAATACTTGTGATGTACCTTTTATAAAACAACCAGAAATAAAACTACAATTTGTTTCCTCTTCTTCTTTGTGTTCTTTGTCTTTTCCCTCTCTACGTTTCTTGGAGGGTGACTCCCTCGAACCAGTCAACATTCCTCTTCATTTAGAAAGTAAATTTTTAACATAATATGCTTAGTAAGCACTAAGCTAAATTATAAATCACATCTTCACCAAGCAATAGTTCCCCATCTTTTAAAAATGAAAAAAATAATCTACATTATACAAGTGGCAGGTAAGGTTATGAAAATCAAAACTAAATAAAAGCAGGAAAGGAGTAAACCTGCCCATTCTTGAGCATCTGTTAGATGAGTTACAGCATCACGATTTGTAGCAATGAAAAGACAACCAGGATTTTCACGTATGCAGAGTGTTCCATACCTTCCATCAAAGAAAATAATTTGTTAATCACTCACTTCATGGAAGGCTAGATAGAATATATGTAGCAAGATTAAACTAGAATGATATCAGAGGTTTAAAGAAAACTTTGACAATTGTATTTACACTAATGGTGGTGACTTGAGTTAATAAAGACTAATGATTACTATTAAATAAAAGGAAAGGTGCACCTTTTTGAATAGTGTAGATAAACATGTGTGCTACAACAATAAACTAGGTGATTGAAGTAAGTTGTATGTTAACTTTGACAAATGAGTACAATTAGGGCTTCCATTGATAACATTCTAAGCTACTGAACGTTATAATATATAGATGGCATAAAGTCCCTAGGAACTGACAATTCAAGATATAAATTATTGTATGTGTAACTACAATCTTCAACCAAAGCATGGAATTGATTCTGATCAATCCAGTTAATAACATAGATTTGGAAGGAACTATCTTCAAAGGTATTGAGCACTAATAAATAAGATAAAGCATCTTCGTTTACCCAAGCGAAGTGCCACTGGTTCAAGTTTGGGATTCAATATTTCCAAATTTGGGATAAGGTTGTATGCCAATCACCTCCCTAAACCTATGGAAGCAAAAGTCCAATGCACTTGTTATGACCTCTACGACAGACCTCTAATGTATTTTTTTTTGAGATCATTATTAGACTAAATGGTTGCTTTAGGCTGTGTCCCGCTTCCTGTATTTGGGTGTTTCTAAATTTCTTAAGATTATGGTTATAATTCTTCAGTGAGTCCGTTTGTATACTTTCCATGTACTTGGAATGTACAACAACAACCAAGCCTTGGTTCCAAAACTTCGGGTCAGCTATGTATTCTTTTCAATTATTCTATCATTTTCAAAATCATACTCTCTATTACCTCCTTATTTGACAATGTACTTGAGATGTACCTATCTTTAATTTATCCTATCATTATCAATAAGATTATCTCTTTTTAAAAAGTGTACTAGAAGCATAAATTTTGGATATTCTTGTTTATCAAGTAAATCATGGTATGAACATATACTGTCACCAGTAATTAATAAGACGCTGACTGCTATAGCAGGTGCTAGCGGATACGTAATATATATTACTTAACAAGGTAATGTTTTAAAAAATAATAGTAATAAAATAAAATTTCTTTTTCAGACTTCTACAGTGTTAGCTTTCCCCTCTCCAGGCACAAAGAAAAAAAGACAAAAAGAAAGGCCTGGAATTTAAACATCTCCATATAGTTCTCAGGGGAAAAAAAGTAACTCCTGTCAATAACTTTGTCTGTAAAAGTGTTATTCTAAATTCTACATGAAACCATGATTATGGACCACATTCCTTTCATAGATACACTTACAGAAAAAAGATCTGCCAGAGATTATACCCAGAGCAGCAATTATACAATGTGCTTCAATGAAAAGGTAATGGCTGTTCTGCCAATACAAATGTGTGTCTGTGTCTTGTAATTAAAAACTTGAGATCTTACTGGATTTTGTAGTAGTTAAAATAGCGATCAAACCCAACCACAACAGCCCCAACCTAGAAAGCAATGAGGAAACTCCATTGTTATGGCTGAAATTTGAATCATGGCAAAAGAAATTGTTTTGAGAACCAAAGAATGCACAAACCATAAACAAGATTGAATGTAATTTTTTTATCTTGTACAAACTGTTAGAAAAACTCAAATCAGAAATGCATTCATAAAGCACAAGAAAGAAGTATACATCCTTATCATGTTCCATCAGAAACCCAGGCTTCAGCACTATCTTTTTACCACCATCATCCTGAAAATTTAAAATAAATAAATAAAATATATATGCATTATAAATAATAAAGATGCTTCATGATAAAATTATTATATTCCAAACCTCAACATCCTCAAAGATGGTGTTGATCAAATTGCTCTTTGTTGAGAAATTGTTAAAATTAATTTATCATCAACATCCAAAAGCAAAACATATAGAAATTTTATACTTTATCTAAACATCACTTTCTTCTCATGCAACATAGGATAGAAACTTATGTTTAAAATATCATGTTATCATACAAAATCTCATCTATATAGACCTCATTGGCTCTTTAAAATTTCCATCACAGGCAATGTCTGGTTTACATGCCAAGATGTTCTTCTTTAGTTGAAAAAATGTTGTAGTTGGAATGAATAATCACTGGCATAGACTGTCAAGACAGTGCACCTAAGATAAAATAGAAACTCTCAGCTTTGGCAGACAATTAGTTCATGCAATTAAGCAAATATTCAACCAAGAGACCTATATTTCAATAGCATCAAATAATGTTTTTAGAGTAGATGACGCTGAATTAGGTTTTTGGATGTCACAGAAAAAGTCTAAGATATTTAGGGCCCGTTTGGTAGCAGTGTTTAAGTATTGTTGTTCAGTTTTCAATGTTGTGAAAATATATGCTTGAGTGTTATAGAGATACGTGTTAGAAGTGTTATTATTATTTAAACACTAAAAACTATTGTTTAAACAACCGTGCCAAACAGCCCCTTAATGTCTGTTTGACATCAGCTTATAAGATCAACTTTTAGCTTTTAGTTTTTTTTGTACAACTTTTTAAAATGAGAAATAGTATGTTCACAACATTTTTACAACAAATCTTAAATGGTGGGTTGTTACTGGTTATTATTGTTAGGGCAAAAAAATAATCTTAGTGTTAGATTCAAATTTGAACGAATAACAACTAACCACCTATGATTTGTTGTGAAAATGTTGTAAAAATATTATGGCCGTAACACCTCTCTTTTAAAACCTCACCTTTTTTCCTTATTTTCTCACTTTTTAAAATTATTTCAAAGTACAAGTATACTTTAGCATACTTTCAGCAAAAAACTAAATAAGATATTCTCAAACGAACAGTTTGTATGAAAATAAATGAATAGTACATTTGTTGTTGTCACGTCATTTATTGTAATACTCTTATGTGTCACCAATATCCATACCATCATTTCAGCTCTGTGAGAAATCTTCCACAGAATTTAAATTTAAATTTGCTATCAAGAGTGAATACTTCACAAAACTACTGTGTAAGAACAGCTGAACCATTAATTTCTATGAGAGAAAAGTAGAGATTAGGTATGAAGCTTTGCAAACAGCATAGTAAGAGGGAATCATATCTAACGTGATCCTTAAAATTTTTTATCAAAACTGATATATCAGAATTATAAAAAATAAATAAATAAATCATACAAAATTTACACACTATCATGTAAAAGTTGCAGATATATTTGGAACATGTAAAGAGACTCAAAGATTTATAGTATATTTAGATCAAGAAAGCAACTTATGTGAATTTTAATTCATACATACTGGCCCACCAAGGTATTGAAATCCAGCAAGCTCAAGCTCCTTCAAGATGCCATCCTCACCAATCACATAGACCTAAATCATGACCAGCTATCAGCACCGTATTTTCTATATCCCTTAGTTAGCATACTCATTCAGGGCATCAACAAGATTTCTAAACATGCCTTACCATTTGTGATTTATGAACAAGTAAAAATTTTGAAGGATATCAGGGTAGCAGGATAACCGTAAGCAGAGAGATATAACTGTTAGATAATAAAGAAAACTGAAAATGCTGTGCAATTTTTGAAAGCATTCACCAGAATAGAAAACACAGTGCAACGTTTTAATCAGTATTATACAGGTTTGAGATAAAGGCCTTATAAGAAGACTAAAAATAAATCACAAATGGAAGGAAGATAATGGTAGAAGTCTCATTTCAAGGAACAGTAAAGTATCCTCTTCAGAACCATAAACTTTACGCAGTAGCAGCTCCATAAATTTTGTTTAGGGTGGTCATTAAGAAATTTAAATTAAACAAAATTTCTTTTTTTTTTTATAAGTAATCAGAGAAATGTTATAAATGAGAATAAAGAAAAGTACAAGAAGTTCATGATGATGAACAACAAGAAACAGAAAAACCAAACAACAAAACAAAAGATAAGGAACTTAGAAAGATAATCTAAGGGAAAACATAAACTCTAAAAGAGACGAAGAATCAGTAAAACGCCAACGAGGAGCCCACTCAATTGTTTAAAAATAAAATTTGAATATATTGACATAAAAAAACAATCGCAACTACATAAAGTTTTAAAATTTCATTCTACAAGTTTTTCATATTTTGAAATTGTTGTATGATAGCTTCATTATTAAAGCTATCAACTACACTTTTTTTCAATATAAACAGTCAAGTAATCATTAAACTACTAATCTCCCTTTCAATTACCAACATCTTACCTAAATAAGTAACAATATAAACAAAATGCATCATCCTTTTTTATGATATGTTCCAACCTATATTTCGTATTCTTTAAACTAATCAAGATTAAATTAATGCAGTGCTCCACTAATTTCTTTTTTAGGGAAATCATGGCAAAGAGGTTGATAAGAACATCTTTGTAAATATGCTCTTTTTATTTTCTCTCAATTATTAGGATGAAAAGATGAGAACTTTTCTTATAGCCTAGGATTTAAAAGAAGATTATTCAAGTGAATACGAATTTGCTTAGAAGATAAATTTTGTAATAAAAGTGATTTCCTTATAAGAATTTTGTCCATAGTGATAACAAAAAAATAAAGGGTAAGTTACAAGTTCATTCAACGTATTCAACTTTGGCATTAAACCGTCACATTAATCATGTTCAATAAAATATTGAGGTATTATTTTAGTGCATAAGTGTATGTACAAGATATATCACATAAATCCAATAAATTCATCTAAAGACTAAAGCAAGTACTAACTGACTAGCTATTGGAAAATATGCATTTTTTTATTAAAAAAAATAGCAATTTTAAAATATGTCTTTTGTAAACATAATTTAAAATATCAAAATTAAACATTTGATTTGGGCTTTTAAGCTAATTTGTTTATTTGGAAAATTTTTAAGAAATGCTACATCCACAATATTTTCATAACAAATCCTAGTTGGCAATTGTTACTAGTTTTAATTTACATATCATTAAAATTGTTTTTTTTTTTTTTTTTACTGGTAACAATCTGTCACTTAAAATTTGTTATGAAAGTGTTGAGGACATATTGTGAACATAGTACTTATCACAATTTTTTGGTTCAATTTTCACTGGACCAAAATTTTGGAGAAGTCAAATTTTATTTTTAATGGACAAATTTTTATTTAGGATGTTCAAGTTTTTTTTAGGGTGGTCAACAATCCATATTAATTTAGAATTTCATTTTTTTTTAGGTATAAAATTTATTTATTTTTCAAGTTTAAGGGTGGTCTTGTGACCACCCTCAATTATATATGGTGCCGCCCCTGACTTAACGGCTACTGGATGTGTTGGCATCCGTCCTATGCCATAAGATGGCCATAAGCAGATTACCATAGCATGTGCCATGTAATTTGTTGAGTCTTTGCTAGATATACATTATAATTGTAGATAAATTGTTCACTACTAAACATATATGGGTTAGGCTCTAGGTTTTAGAAAATGTAAAGCTAATTGCTAGTCCAACACCAACCGGAAAAATAACTTCCTGTTAAGACCTTCTAGAGTCTGTAACTGAATAAATTTTGTGTAAAAAGCTTGACTGCAATCAAGACATATATACAAGGATATATGGCCAACAATGGAAATTTCCTTTTAAAACAATTGCTCTTGCCCAGACATATGGAGCTGATCCCTACATTGCTGGTATAATAGGAAATTTTATGTTTGTGTCAACAGGTAAAATACAAATTTAATACAAATACCTTTTTATCTTTTGGGAAATTAATGGACTTCAAATATGCAGCAGCAGCAAAAGATGATGCAAAAATTTCCTCCTGAAACGATTCAGTTGCATTAGAAGTTATGATTAGCAAAGTTTAGCAAACATGGGGAGAGAAGAGTCATTAACTAACCTCATTGACATTCAGACCAAGTGTCTCAAACTTTTTACCATATTGTTTCCTAGACTTTGTTGAGTTGTTGGTAACAAACACTAATCTCTTGCCCTGCAGAAAAAGAAAATCAACAAATATCTCATAGCCATAACAACTCACTGACGCCCAATACTTTGCTGCAATAATCCCAATTGTAATCATTTCACAAGGAAGTCAACAGATAATGACAAAATAATAATGATAATAATAAAGATAATTTATCACAAACATACAAATGCATGCAAGGTAACACCTACATTCATATACAGACCTTGGACCGAAGCATATCAAGTGTTTCTGGGACTCCATCAATTAGTTTATCTCCTTTCCATATAACTCCTGCAAATCAATAATAAATAAAGTAAAGATCTTTGATTAGATTATCACTAGAAATGTAACCATAGCCAATCCCCCAAGCAAAGAAAAAAAGAACAGAAGCTGCAAACACATACCTAATTATTTTAATTAGAAAATTCAAATATGCTAATTTAAAAAAGAAATCAATTTCGAACAGAAAAAGGTATTTATTAAAATGTTATCCAATAAATTAGCACTATATTTATCCCATTTATGCTTGCCTCAAACTTTTCTATGACAAATTGTAGACCTAGTCATTCAACTTTCTGAAATTGGGAATGCATTTCTGTTACACATTACAGTAACGCTTGGTCTTGGAGTTCATGTGCAAGTGTGAAGTCCAGATCAAAAAATAGTAGAAAAAAGTGAGATTGTATACTTGGTAGACTAAAGCTTTTGGATTCAAGTGGTATCCAACATATTTGTCTAAAATGTCACTAGAAGACTCCTCAAGTCTCAATTTCCCAACGCTTAACTAATTTGGGGCACTAGCATGTCTTTAGTGGAACAAAACACCAAAATGTGACTATATATGGATTGAAAACTTAAAGATGGACTTGTTGCTTTGGTTCTTGGAGGCAGATGACGCAGCCAATAATGTTAACGAAATTGTAGATTCTGCAATCAACAATATAAGCTGAAGTTGGCATCCTACTGGATTTTATTATCTGGTCAACATTCAAAGCAATACCTTGACATTGGTTTTTTTATACTTCTCAAGAAGACTCAGTTACTTGAGAAGCCTCTACATATGAAGACTGTAACTTTTATTCCATATGAAGACTATTTAGAAGTGGTCTTCCCAAGGTAATTTGGTAAAAGTTAATTTGGTGCTCAAAATCAATTCCTAGGCACTCTTTTATTACCTGGCTAATCATTCTAAACAAATGGTCTACCAGAGAGATCCCTAAAATAAGGCAAAAATGGATATGTTTTATGGAAAATAGTAAATTACCTATTCTATGAATGTGGCCTAAAAGAAGGATTTGGTAAAGACTTCTTCAATTCTGTTTTCTCAATAAAAGAGTTGGTGATGGGATTCAGAGCTTAGATGGGAAGCTGCAAATTGGAAAGGGAAGTATGATTGCGATGTTCTTGAAGATGGTTTGGATGGCTCATTTAATTTTTATACCATCTGTGAAATAAGAAAATTGCTCATATACATATGCGGAAAAATATATATGGAAAAGCTTTTTTTTAGACTAGTGATATGAAGTTCAATTTCAAGTTACCTCGTGCAGAAAGCAAAATAGTTTCAATCTAAACAAAAAGATCTGTAACAGGTATTTCTTTAAGTGTTTTTAATTATACTTCAAGTTGATTGTTTCCATCCATTGGTTCTTATTAGCTGGTTTTTTGTTAGCCATTAGCTTGAAATTACACAGTATATATGTTGTTATTGTGCAATTGCTCGGGCTCCAACAATCAACGTATGAAAAGAAAGGAAATTTTAAAATTTCTCAAGAGATTAAAGGAAATGTTCTTAAGAAATTTACTTAAATTGTTTCAAGAGAACAAACCTGACCCAATTTTTCCCCTTCAATTTGTTTAACATAATTGTGTAATTGAACATAAATCAAACTTCCAACCCCACTCTCTTAAAAAAAGAGTGGGGGTGGTTCTCATTCACTTCAACCTTAATTAAAAATAACTAAATTAATTAGCATAATGCCTTGAGAATATGAAATCCAAAAGCACTTTAAGGTTTTAACTATTTCCTTATCTAAACAAACCCACAAACAAACAAACAAACATATTAGCACGCGTGCACGTACACACAACAAACCGTCCTCATATCACAACACAAATTAATAAACAAAAAAACCAATTCAATACAACACCATTAAAGCAATTCCCTTTTTTTTTTAACTTTGTTCTTGTTCATATAACTTTAACAAAAACAAAACAATTCAAGAATGAAAAAAAAAAAAAATGAAAAAAAGACCCCTCACCATCACAGTCAAAGATGAATGTTTCAACAGAGTTGATAAGCTCCTCCGCATTCTTAAGAGGTTGCGCTGATGCCTTTATTGTGAAACTCTCCATTCTTGACGTACCAAAGTTGTTGCACTTGTTCTTGTTATAGGTGTTGTGTTTATTGGTGTTCCATCTAATGCTGACGAAGTTGGATAAACGGTTTGGTGGGGTAAAGAATCTGGAACTGTTGGAAGTGAAATGGCAGAGAAATGGAGATGGGGTTGTAGAAGAAAGGGCTGAGACTGCTGATAGGGAAGCTGTGGCTGTGGCTGTTGTTTTGGTCAGCATTTTGGGTGTTGGGCACTCGTGTTACTTTTCTTGCGCGCGTGTGTGTTGGCCGTTTGAGGTGGTTGGAGGTTTGTTTTTTTAAAGTGGTTGTTTGGGATATGAGTGTGCGTTTTGTGTGGATGAGACGAGACTTGAGATATAAGGGCATCCGCATCAGTGAATGTGAACATTTATATAATATAAAAAGACAAATTTTATACATTTTGCCTCAAAAAAATTTCAATTAGTGCTTCTAAAAGTATGCATTTTTGCACATTTACTACAGTAACCGTTCATATATGCATGGTCACTGTAGCTTTGTATTTTATTTTTTTTAATCATTTTTTCTCTCACTTCTCAAGTCATATTTTCTCTTTTCTCCATCAACTCTCTCTCCCTTCTCCACCTGACTCTCTTCCATCTCTATCTTCTCTATACAAATCATCAATTCCATACAAATCATCAAACAAATCCTAGATCTAGATCTTAACTCATCAAACTCATATGGTTTTCTTAAATCTAAATCTCAAACTCATCAAACTCATTTACGAAACCATATCATCAAACCTATATTGTCGACACCCGGCCTCGACCGGCTAAGCGGAAAAGACAACCGTTGTCGTGCCTTTGCTCGACCACCTGTCGTGGCAACATCTCCCGTGCGCACGGGGCTCGTTGGAGGCCCCTCTCAATGTATATGCATGTTGTTTGCACGGAGCTTTGGGTGCTCTCTCTCTCGGTGGAGGAAGGTAGGTCTACCTTTGGCATTATGGCAGGAATCTGGGCCAAATTTTAAGGGATTACTAAAGGTAAGTGGAGTCGCCACCAATCATTGTGTTTTTCTAAAATGTGATTGGTCACCTGTTTATAGTTGATTTTATTACCGATCCTAGGCTAAGAAAAAATGGCATTTTTCCTAATCTAATATGGATGGCAAAAAATCTTGATTCTTAGGTCCAGAAGTTTGGTTACGTGTGGGGAAGGTGTTAGGCACTCCACAATGCCTATCCAATGATAGTTCTTTGTTTTGATAAAACCTTAATTTGTGGAGATTGGCAGTAAAAACATGATTTTGGCATTGGCTTTCAGGGCTTTGCATGCATGGGGGGGCTTTGAGGTTTGGCTTTTGAACGAGTGTGGTCCCAATATATGCGTTCCTAAGGCATTCGAGCAAAGTGCCAGATTTCCACTGCGAAAATCTGGTGAGAAGTCACCTTACTTTCGCTGCAGAAATTAGGCATCACTAGCCTTAAGTGACACAGATCATGACAATCACACCAGAAAAGCACAAGCAGGTATATATACATGCATCATGCACAATACTAGCACATAGAGCAGGAAAGTAAATGCCTACATCCCTAGAGCATGGCCCAAAATATAGGTGCAGGAAAATAAACAGGGGTCGCCATACTCTATAGATGAGGACGAATGGTACAAATCACAATATACCTAATACAAACCATCTAAGGGAGAAAGGGAGGAGGAAGGAAGGGGTTTAAAAGAGTACATAACCAAAGAGAAAAGCTAAACCCTAAACCTATTGAATACAACTGCTCGACTCATGTTGGCAAGCTTGCATCCGCGCCCTTTTTGCTTGTGCCTAGGAGATCGCGCCCTAGCTCCATGTATCCTTGCTCCGTGTGTGTACATGCAAAGGCAAAGACAAGAAATCAGCAAACGAGCAATGGAAAGGGAAAGATGCATAGATAATAGCAAAAGGGCGCAAAATGAACAAGCAAGATAGCAATGACAAGCATAGCATATAGGATGCGAGCATACATACGAGCAAATGGGCAGACAAGCAAGATAGCAAACAACAAGCAAAGGGTAAACAAGCAAGATAGCAAACAAAAGGTGGTGTTCGCGAGGGACAAATGTAGGTTTGGATCAAATGTCCATAGCCTCATTGTGTTGAAGCATGGATGACACTAACAAGAAAGACTCATGCATGAACATGTAAACAAACGTGTAAAGATGAACATAAAGCCAACGGGTGGCACAAAAAAAGGATGGTAAGCAGAGCGAAAAAGGGGATAGGTGTGCACGAAGCAACCAGCATCATGGCAATGCATCCCAAATGGCTACATCCAAACAAGGCCTCATTGGCGTTGAATGTAACCACACAACCATGAACCCGCTAAGAGCGCCAAACGTGACAAAGCCTAGAACAAGAGAGGCTAACACAAGCATAAAACATAGAAGCAATCAAGTATACACATGAAAAATGGGTGATCCAAACCCTTTGATATGGGCCAAGTTGTATGGACAATGACAAAGACCATAAGGCCTAGATCGAGTCCAAACCAAAAGGCTAAAACACAAGAAAATGCAATAAAAGAAACAAAACGACTGTAATAGCACATGGCATGACAAACAAGTCTAGGCCTAGGCACACAAGCATGGCATGGAGCGCACAAGCACATGGAAGATGGCATAAAGCATAGATCCAAGCACACAAGCATGTGAAAACATAGATGTAACGCCCCAAAATCATAAGCAATAAAAGTCTACTTAATCTGAATAATCCATAAAAAAAAAAAATTAAATGAAAGAAACCAACAATCTAAAATCTTATCACCAATGTCAGAACTCTAATCCACCAAAGACAAAATATCCTTAAAATAATTCTCTAGTACAAAGTTTAATACCATAAAAATCATAATAAACTCCTCAATTCCACAAAATAATTTATAACTGTTGTCTTCCATGAGTCTCTACTCCAATAATTACTCTAATGTATCTGTAAGGGGAAATAAAAGGGGGGGTGAGATAACTCAATAAGTGGAATTCACTAACATTGGGGTGTGAGAACAAACCTTTCAAATAAATAATTCTTACAACAATTTCATAACTTGTAACTCATCAATATTTATCATCAAATACTTCATATAAATATATATATATATATATATATATATATATATATATATATATATATATTGTGAGCCATCATAATACATATATCAATACCATCATATAAACAATTTCCTAGGCTTTTCTCGTGGTCAACGTTTACGCCCCGTTAACAGGGTTGTGCTATCCCCTTTTAGGACTAGAACCTCCTTTTCTTCCCTTTTTTTAAGGATGGCTCCTTTGGAACCTAAAGGTGCTCCCTTGCTAAAGAGCTTCCTTTTTGTTTTCTCAATAGTATACTCCCTTGCTAAGGTACTATCAAATGTTCACTGTCCCCTTTTTTGGGACCGTCCCTTGCTAAGGATTAGTTGCAGTATGATTGTCCCTTACTAAGAACTAAATACAATACTGAGCTTTTAATCACGACTTATCATAGGTTTTCAAAACATATTCAAGATGCTCACAAAAATAATCCATTAATAATTCTAAAAAATATAAAGATATATTCACACATACAAGTTTAAATAAATTTAGGTTGTCCCACAAGTTTTGCATAAAACAAATAGTAAATGTGCACATCAAACATTTATAAAATATCAATTTATATATAAAATATCAACATATTTCTTGATATGAGAATAGTTTGATAATCAACACTATTTTGGGAAAACCCCAAAAATTAGTAAACACCACTTACCTCTTAGTTGCAAAAATAAAAGAAATCAACCTCTCTTGAATCACAATAATTCAATAGAATTAGATCCTAGCAACACCAAAAATAGGTTCATCAATACACAATTTCCCACTTAAAAATCTATTTTCACACTTAAATGTTTTTATCCTATATAGTATTGATATATCCAAAATCCTCCATTTATTCACTTAACTATCCAATTCACTTTCAGCTTTGATTAGATATTTGGACTTAAAAAAAATATCCCTGCCTAATCAGATTTTTCCATTAACGTAATCATAGATATTCATGAAACTTCAATATAGCCGAACCTAATGTCAGGGTCACATGTATGGAATAGCTTCAAGTAAAATAAGACTCAATATAGGCTGAATGATGAATGTCTGATCATCTAACAAAAGAAGCCATATATTATATATATCCATTCACTCTAATACTATATATATTCAACCTAGTATTGGAAGCCACGTGATAGCCCTCAATTTATCAATCTAATTGCTTAGCATTCCCACTTGATGCTGCTGGATATCTATTGATTGTAATATTATATATATATATATATATATATATATATATATATATATATATATATATATATATATATTCAATTTAACATGGGAAGCCACATACAAAGCCTTACTATCAATCTAGTTACCTATTATTCCTTTAATGCCGCAGGACTAGTTTTTACACAATGAAAAGGGCGTGGATGCAGGTCAGTTTAACGATGAATACAGTGAGACTATAAACAATTATATATAACCCACAAAGCACCCTTGTTCTAATATAATAATCCTAGCTTTAGATTCATAACAGCAGCCCCTATTTTTTTTCTATTAGGTATGCCAATAACAGATGCTATAAGGGTGGGAACAAAAGCTAGCCCTTGAGTATTCAACTTTCCTAAGTTTAGAGCAGAAAAGAACCGTACATGTAGTCTCCACTCACAGCCACAGTCAAGAAAATCAACGTTTAATAGTCAGTTGAAGCAAACGAAATCCCATCAACAAATACACATGTGACTAAAGAGGAAGAAGGCTAAGGTTTTCAAGGTCCATATATTTACTTATGCCACCTCATTTGGGCTTCATATCCCATATTATTTATCTTATTTTTAATATCTTAGACCCAAATCAATTTAATCCATTTAATTGTAGGCCTCCTTTATAATTTACATATAATAATTAAATAGGTATCAAAGTTATGGGGTGTTACAATAGATCTAGACATATAAGCATGGCAACGTGTGTGAACAAGTGAAAGCTAGCACATAAACATGGAAGAACATGAATCCAAGCACGTAAGCATGTACAGATGTGGATCTAAGCATAAAATATGGCGAAAAGCAAACGAACACATAGATCCGAGCAAAGCATAACCATAGAAATGATATCAAGCATGTGAGCACATAACCCTAACATCAAAATAAAGCGAAAAGCGGAAAGCACGGCATAAATCCCTAAGCATGTAGATCTAAATATGTACGCATTTAAACAAGTGTAGAAACATGTAGATCTAGCCAAACAACACATAGAAATGATAGATCTAGGCATAACCATGTAGCACAAAGCACAAAGCACGTAGATCGGGACAAAAAAACATGTGAACAAGCATAACAGAACACAAATCTAAGCTAAAACATGCTAGAAACAAGATGAATCAAGAAGCATGTCAAAGAAGGCAATAAAACATTTTATTATGGCAAAAAAAGAAAAAACTTGCGAGGAAAAAAAATTTAGAAGGTTTGAGGTGTGGATGATAGCTAACAAAGCTACATCCACACCCCTAAACCCCAAATCCAAGATGTAGAACCAAGGAGGAGAAGATTGGGTACAAGAACATTACCTTGTGTTGTTGGTGAAGATGCAAGAACTAAGAAGCTTTGATGTGTTTTTTTTTGGAGTGTTTTTTGGGTTTTTTTTTTTTTTTTTGGTGTGAAAAGAGAGAAAAAAAAAAAAAAGCCCAAAACATCTCCCAAAAACCTAATTTTTCAATTTTGGTCCAATCTGGGGTGCCAGGGGCTATTTATAGCCTTTGGCACACTTCCCAAGGCTTAGCGCACCTTGTAGGGCCATCGGTTCAGGTCGGAGGCCCAACCATGGAGGTTCGCCTTTGTGGTGGCTATTTGAGTTTTGGCTATGGAGGTTCAGCCAGAGAAGTTTTGTGGTGGTCTGAACTCTGAAGAGAAGAGAGCTAAGAGATGAGAGAACATGTGAGAGATGAGAATGAGAGATAACATGTGAGAAAAAATAAAGGTAAAAATAATAATAATAAATGGGTGTATAATAGATAGTCTGATGTGAGTGTTTTGTAAAAGTGACCGTGTAATATAGAAAAAGTAAGTTTTTATGCTAAAATAGAAGAGAAATTTTACACAGACTGATACGATTGCTCTAATAGACGGCTTCAAGAAAATTTTTCTAGATAGCATAATTTTAGATAAAACTAGTCCCTAACCCGTGTGATGCACAAAAATAGCCACTAGATGAGTTTCAGGGGGAAAAAATAATTGTTTTATTTATTGGATGCGAAAATGTGCTTATTGACAAAAAGGTGCCTGTTGAACGAAAATGTACCTATTGAACGAAAAAAGTGTCTATTGAATGAAAATATGTCTATTGACCGAAAACGTGCTTATTGAATGAAAATGTACTTATTGAATGAAAATGTGTCTATCGATAAAAAATGTGCATATTGAATGAAAATGTGCATGTTGAAGGGTCATAATCATTTGGGTATAAATAGTAGTTCATATTCATTTGGTAAATTTTTCTCAAATTCTCTTTCATCCTCTTAGAAACACAATAAACCTAAGGTTATTCTCCAAAATTACTATTTATAAGTCGTGTTTTTTTTTTTTTTTTTGGGTTAAATAGTGAAAAGGTCTAAGAATCAAGCCACACCAATGATAGCAACAAAAATACTAAATGATTTCTTCATTTGGTAACTTCTTTTCTTTCATCTTTCTTAAAAACACAAAAAACCTATGAGTCTTCTCAAAAATTGCTATTTGTAAATACCAATAATGACAGGGTATTGGGCAATTACTTACCGTGTAAATGCTCAAAGAGTATCCCATCTGGGGCATATTCAAAAACTATTATTCTGGTTAAAGGCTCCTCTTCCTCACAATATCCAAGAAGGTTGACAAAATTCTTGTGGTTAACTTTCGATAATGTGTCAATCTGAAACCATAACAACAGAAACAATTGAGGACACTCGGACTGCATAAAACCCACACACGGTTCAATGCAATTTGTTTGTCAAATACCTTCTTCCTGAACTGTGTTTCTAAACTCTTTGACCAATCCATGGCAGATATTGCTTTTCTAAAACACGTTAATTTAAAAAGGTCCAAAAATTAATTTAAAAAAAAAAAAAAAAAATCCCTTATTCGGTCTAAACACCCTCCCCATAGAATCAAAGAAGTGAACCTAACCCCAAAATCCCACCCTAACTCGATTGGGATTCCCCATAGTATGCTCTCGCCCTTATGTTATGTGAGTATTAGTACTTTCAGGAAATCAATATCCATATTTGCTTCATGGATTTCGTGGGCTAATACGTATTATATTCAAAGTTTGAGTTCTCTTGACGGATAAAGTTTAATTGTTTGCTCCATATAAAAAATAATTTTGCTCTTTGCTAAAACTTGCGTCTTTATGCAGTGATCTTTTCTAGGATCTGCCATGTTGAACCATCCATGTTTTCTTTACAATAACAGTTTTTTTGTTTTAGGGTAATTCTACCCCCTTTTTTGGGATACGGTACCTACTAGTTGTCAATCTGTTATATTAGGTTATCAAATCCTCATATTTGATGGTTTCATCTTCATATTATGTAGTCCCAATATCACATGTGACAGTTCTTTTGTCACATTTGATGGTTTCCTTATTTTTTTCTCACATTTGACAGTTTTATCATCACATTATGCAGTTCTAACATCATATTTGACCGTACTTTTGTCATATTTGGTGGTTACCTCTTCTTTTTTTTCACATTTGATAGTTTCATCCTTACATTGTGCAATTCCAACATCACATTTGATAGTACTTTTGTCACATTTGGTGGTTCTTTTATTTTTTTTCCTCACATTTGATGGTTCCATTCTCACATTATGCACATTTGACAGTACTTTTGTCACATATGGTAGTTCCCTTTTTTTTTTTCTCACATTTGACGGTTTCATCCACACATTGTGCAGTTCCAACATCACATGTAACAGTTCTTTTATTACATTTTGTGATTCCCTTTTTTTTTTAATCACATTTGACAGTTACATCCTCATATTGTGCAGTTCCAACATCACATTTGACAGTACTATTGTCATATTTGGTAATTCCCTTTTTTCTTTCCTCACATTTGACGGTTTCATCCTCACATTGTGCAGTACAAATATCACATGTGATTGTATTTTTGTCACATTCGGTGGTTCCTTTAATTTTTTCTCACATTTGATGGTTCTATTCTCACATTGTGCAACTCCAACATTACATATGACTATTCTTTTGTCACATTTGGTAGTTTCCTTTTTTTTTTTTTCTCACATTTGATTGTTCTATTGTCGCATTCGACAGTACCAACATACCATTTACCAAAAAGTGACTATAATGCCCTGAGAACCTAAAAAACGACCGTAATGCACTTAAAACCTAAAAAATGATCAAAATACCCATAGAGTCCCAAAAATGACCAAAATAACACTGAAACCTTAAAAAATTTTGAAATACCCTTGAAACCTATAAAATGACCAAAATACCTCAAAACTTAAAAATGACTAAAATACTCTAAAACCCTCAACAATTATCGAAATACCCTTAGAACTTAAAAAATGATCAAATAAGCCTAAAAAAAGTCGGAAATTACTCTAAAACCAAAAAAAAAAAAAAAAAAAAGACTTAAATAACCAAGAAATCTATAAAATAACCAAAATACCCTTAGAACAAAAAAATGACCATAATGCCCCCTATACCTAAAGAATATTTGAAATACCCTTAGAAACTTAAAAATGACCAAAATACCCTTTGATGATGCACAAAAAATTAGTGGGCTGAATGCTCCGGGGTTCAATGGATTAACGATCACTTGAAAAACCTAAGAAGAAAGACACAAAATCAAAGGCAACCGGGGTGGACCGGCCAAGAACCCTCCAATGTTTAAGTTAGTTTTTCCTAGAACTCAGGAATTCCAACTTTTTGGGATAGTAAAAAACTTACTTCGGTTTGATGTGGATAAGTCCTTATATAGAGAGTTTTGGAGCGGTTACTTGTTCGGTAACTTCCCCAATATTTGTGGAAATTAGTAAGTGCAAACATAACCTCCACAACGGCTATAGAAGTTAGAATTTTTAGTCTTATCTTCTATAATTGCCATTGGAAGTTAAGCACTTATTAGGAAGTTACGGCGATAAATAAGGACCTTGTTAATGTTTCATAGTTCCACGTGGTCCAAATCTTAAACTCATGTAGGTAAATTTGTTACTAGAAATTTCCTAAGTGTTAGAAGATCATCTAGGCGTTTTCCTTATGGACGGCCCTTACGTCCACGGACGACCTTCATCTGCTTATGGACAATATCCTTGAATGGTTGGTCCTTGGTTCTTGGACGACTCTTATGGACAAGTTAGAGATGGTTCAATTATTTAGTCCCCCATTAGTTGCCCCCTTGTCCAAGGGCCGTCTAGAGTGCAAGTTGAGTTTTGGTACATGCCATCATCATTATGGTCAAATTTACATTGTTCCAAATTGTGGCACATGTCGTAATTTCGTTGGCTGACTCATTGCGTCGATTCCATTTTTCAAAGAAAACGCCACATGTCACTTCCTGGATGGCTCGTGTCGCTTCGCTGACCTCACCTATAGGTCCTATAAATAGGTGCATTCTCTCTCTTACCCTTCACCTTTCTCATAATTTCTCTTCTGCCATCTCATCCAAAAGCCTCGTCTAGTCTTCGTTCTTCTAGTTTCGTCAGGTATATCCTCTTCTTATTCTTAGGTTTTCATCTTAATCTTTCTTCCAATCAATTATGTCTTCATCTAGTAGTAGCCTAGAGAGAGTGATAGACGAGTACCAGGACATGTCTTCTGGTAGTGGAGGTAGTTATGAGAGTGGTGAGGGTAGCACAAGCAGTAGTAGTAGTTCCTCAGACGAGCATTATTCGTTTGGGGTTCCTAGTTTTCCTTTAGAGGAATTCCAGGAAATGCAACGTAGAATGGCCTCTGGAGCAGGGGCTAGCTTATCCAGAAGGCCACCTAGTCCTTTTCAAGATGAAGAGGAGTAAGAAGAAGAGGAAAATGTAATTTACAGCTGTGCCACTGAGGTGGCGTTTACTTTAGACACGCTTAAGTTAAAAACTCTTGTAGATAGGTACAAAATTCCCAAGGAGTTTAAGCCTCGTCTTCCTAATGAAGGAGAATGGTGTTGTTCTCCTTTTTCTGGTCTAGGAGTATATACATCTTATCTTTTAGTAGGTCTCAAGTTTCTCTTAAATTTTTTTTGTAAAGGTCTTCTCCATAGGTTAGGTATTGGACCTAACCAATTTAACCCCAATGATTGGAGGACGATAATCACCATACAAGTGTTATGGTGTGAGGCATTGGAAGGGAACCGTCCAATCACAGTGGACGAGTTCCTTTACTATTATAAGCCCTCAGGGATAAAAAAATCCACTAGTTTTTACCAGTTCTCATCTAGGGGGCTCTCAATTTAGTTTGATAAAGGGCCGTAGCTTGTCTGACAGGATTTGGAAAACTGAATTTTTTATTATTTATGGAAATTGGGCTGGGAACCCAGTTGATGTGAATAATGCCCCATTCCCTCCTTTTACCAGCCCCCTAGGACGCCTTCATCCAGAGGGTATGTCTTCTTTTCATTTTTTTCTTTTAATTATTTTCTAACTTTTTTACTCGTCTAACCTAACTTTTTTTTTTATTGATGTAGCTGTTACTCGTCTACGTTTGGATAAATTTTACTTAGATCATATTGATCAAGTCCGAGCCTTCCCTGAGAGATCTTTCCACAGCTTAGTGACTTTTGGTTGTCTAGCTGTTTAAGGACTCAGCCCAGTACCATCTGTAAAGAATCTTGCGCATGAAGAAACTACCTGTCGAAGTAAGCATCGTCCATTCTTTCTTCTTCTTTTTTTTTTTCTTCTTTTTAAAATTTTTTTTTTTCTTCATCATAGGAATGGCTACCATGAAGGAAAACAAAGAAAAAGCTGCAACAAGTGGTGACGAGGACGTCCAAATTTAGGATGACACTACCCCCACAGTCATCCAGAAATCTGCCGTCCAAATAGGGAAGAGGAAGGCGATATCTAGCTCGGTGGACCTTGGTGACCTTCCAAGTCATCGAGGTCTCAAGAAACAAAAGCCCAGCAAGAACCCTCTTCCCAAGGTCCCAAAGTTCACTCCTTCAACGGTAGATTTGGACGACCCAATGGTTAACGTGGCACCCGTCCAAACCATTCCACCCATCCTATCAAAGAATCTCCCCCCCCCCCCCCCCCCCGCTAAAGCTTCTCATAGGACTCATCTCTCAGAGCCGTCTAAGCATCCTCCTAACCTGGTGTTGGAAGAGGGTTATGCATGGAAGACATTCAAAGGAATCATCACTGACAATGAAGTAAATTCATGTTATAATATGTCAGTGAGGAACTTTGAACGTTCTGCCATTCATAACCTTTTTAAGGTATATAACTTTCATTCACCTTTGTTTTATTTTCTTCAAATTTGAATAAAATTTCTAACTTTCCTTCGTCCATTTGTAGGCCATGTTAAACTTTTACATGGCGTCTAGCCAAGCTAAGGAGTTATGTGATGAAGCTAAGACGGATAAGGAGAAGAACAAAGAGCTGAACAATGAAGTCCTTTTGAAAAAGGGGAAGTGATCAGATTGATTGAGGATCTCAATCGTTTGCAAGGAATAGAGACGAAACTGAAAGACGAGGTTAAGGAACTTAGAGCAGATTCCATTGAAAAGGAGACCCGCATTGCTCACTTGGAGGGAAAAGTTTCTGAGTTCAACTCGTCCTTGGAGAAGGCTCGTGAAGAAGCCATTGCAGCTTTCAAGAAGTCAGACGAGTACAAGAATCGTCTAAACTGTCATTATGTAGCTGGCTACGAGGACTTTCATGCTAACGCTAAGGAGGCTTATCCTAACCTGGACTTTGATTCCTTCAAAATTCCTCTTGCAACAGAAAGTTCCTTGCTTCCAACTAGTTTTGAAGACGTCAACGTGGTGGATGATGCTGCTAATGAAGTAACTCAAGATGCCACTATTGCCAAAAGGAACGACGCAAAGTCTAGGGGTAATGCCCCTAGAGGTTTATCTCAGTAAATTTATCTTGTTTTAGAAATTTTTTATTATTTTAGTTTATTGAAAATGCCCATTGTTTTGGGCTTTACTTTTTTAGAATTCATTCAAGTACAATTCTCTTGTCCAAGTTTATGGACAAACTATATATACGACTGCCTTCATTGGCTTTACATAACTTAGGGGTTTTTGGATGGTGGTTGTCTACCCTTCTTTAGTTTTTATGATTGAATGTCTACTTTTATTTTCATTTCACTTGGTGTTGAACATATATGATTTATGAACAAGTTTTATTTATATCGTCCATATTTTTCCTGCGGTTGTGTGTGGCTAGTCCACTTACGAGGACATTTTACCTTGTCTTGAATATATGAACAAATTTTTATCTACATCGTCCATGTTAAAATAAATTCTTCATGTTCAACACTTACCATTCTTCATATTTCACAAGTATAGCTCGTCTATGAATGGCATTTCTTTTTGCTAGCTTTATATGTCCATATATTCGACTTATAGCTTGCATTATTCTTCGTCCAATCATTGGACAATCCTTTATTCGTCTTTAGTTAAGATGTTTCCAACATTTGCTCGTCCTTGGATTGGACTGACTGGTTAAATTCATCTGTAGACTTTGAGATATTTTTAAGTGCATGTTTCTCTCATCCATTAGTTAGATGAATATACCTTGGGTTTTACCTCATCAAGTTCTTTAGACAGATGTACCTTAGGTTTACTTTTCTTTGCTTTATCCTTATTATTATTATATTTTTAAAGGAAAGCATATAGACGTTATATCCCTGCGTCCAGAGATTTTATTCGTTTTTGGCCTTTTTGCCTTCTTGTGGATTAGTTTGAATGGAATCACAAAAAGAAATGAGAGATCCACACAACATCATATATATTGAAAATCCAAACTGTATGTACATAACGTAAACATCGTCCATAAGCATGGCACATGCTTAAAAGCTAGGGCCTTAGGGAATTAAAAATATTTATACAAATAGATTCATACATGGATAGTGCAAAAGTTAAAAACTAATGTGCTCTTTTAGGGAATTCAAATACTTGAAACACGTAGTAGTAGTAATAAATATAAGCAAACATAAGGCAAACAACACATAACTTTAACTTCGTCCATGGTGATGCTTGTCTAGGCTAACCTTTTATTGATAGTATCTCCTTAGATGCTCAACATTCCAAGGGTGCTCTAGCTTTCATCCATCTAGGGCTTCCAAGTAATACGATCTCTGCCTTTTGCAATTGATAACCCTATAAGGTCCTTCCTAATTAGGCCCTAGTTTCCCATGAGCCGAGTTTCTAGTTACCAATGAGACCCTCTTGAGGACGAGGTCCCCAATGTTGAAGTGCCTGAGTTTCACCATGGCATCATATTGCTTGGCCATAAGATTTTTGTATCTTGTTGTCCTCTACTTTGCATTTATCCTTACCTCATCAATAATATCGAGGTTAAGACAAAGCTATTCTTCATTTTCCTTGTCTTGATACTTCATCATCTTGTGGTTAGCCATATGTACTTCTGCAGATATGATTGCTTCACTCTCATAGGCTAATTTGAAAGGAGTTTCCCTTGTGGGGGTCCTCATCGTCTTCCTGTAAGCCCATAAAACACCTAGCAACTCATCTGGCGATACTCCCTTTACCCCTTCAAGGTGAGTCTTGATAATCTTCAACAAGGATCAATTTGCAACTTCTGCTTGTCCGTTTGCTTGTGGGTGGGAGGGTGAGGAATAATGATTCTTGATTCCAAATTGCTCGTAAAAATCCTTGAAAGGTGTGTTATTAAATTGTCATCCATTGTCAGACACTAGTACCCTAGGTTCCCCAAACCTGCCTATAATGCTCTTTCAGATGAAGTTCTTGACATTTTGTTATGTAATCTTCGCTAAGGGTTCAACTTCCACCCACTTAGTGAAGTAATCAATTCCCACAACCAAAAACTTCATCTGCTTGGTTCCAATTGGAAAGGGACCCAAAATATCCAATCCCCACAGTGCAAAGGGCCATGGGGCTATCATTGGGGTAAGGTACTCCGACGGCTGTCTAGGGATGTTGCTGAATCATTGACATTGATCGCACACATTGACATATGCTTTAGCATCAGCTTGAATGGTTGCCACACGCTCCCTCATAAACTTCTCTCAATATATAGTTTGCTTCGTCTGGAGCTAAACACCTTAGGTAAGGCTGAGAGAAGCCTCTTTTGTATAGCACCTCGTCTATAAGGACGTACCTAGCTGATCTGATCCTTAACCTTCTGGCCTCTAGAAGTCTTCCTTCTTTTAGATAGGCAACTATTGGGGTTATCCAATTTTCTTCACCTTGTATTTGCTCCACTTCTGGATGATCTATGCTTGGCATATATTACACTTCATCAAACTTGTCCATCAATTCATTTGCTGATACTTCCTTTGCTAAGGCGTCTGCTTCCACGTTCTCTTCCCTTAGGATTTGAATGAAACTAGCTTCTTTAAATTTTTTTAACAATGCGTCTTACCTTATTAAGATATTTATTCATCCATTCTTCCTTAGCTTTATACATTCCATTCACTTGACCCATAACCAACTGAGAGTCTCCCTAGACGAGTATTGACTCTGCCTCTAAAGACTTAGTCAATTCTAGCCCCTTAAGAAGGGCTTCATACTCCATTTCATTGTTGGTTGCTTGATATTGTAGACGAACCTTATATTTCAACTTATCTCTTTCTGGGTACAGCAAAACAACTCTTATCCCTCCTGTATGTAGTGTAGATGATCCATCCACTTGGACGACCCATGTCTTAACATCTTCCATCGCGTCTAAGTCACCATGAATTGGAGTAAACTCTGCAATGAAATCTGTTAGAACTTGAGCCTTTATTGCATTTCTTGGTTGGTACCTAATGTCAAACTCACTAAGCTTAATAGCCCATTGGATCAATTGTCCTACAGATTCCAACTTGTTCATTGCCTTTTTGAGTGGATGATCTGTCATAACATTGATGACGTGAGCTTGGAAGTAATGCCTCAACTTCCTGGAAGCCGTTATTAATGCAAAAGCCAATTTTTCCATCAGCGGATATTGTCCTTCCGCTTCCTTCAGAGCCCGACTTGTATAATAAATAGGTTTCTGCACCTTCTCTTCTTCTCTGATCAATGCTGAACTTACTGCATGTGGGGACACTACTAAGTATAAATATAACTCCTCACTTGGTACGGATGGACTTAGTAATGGAGCCATGGTAAGATAAACTTTAAGATCCTGAAGGCCTTTTGACACTCGTCCGTCCATTCTAACTCCTTTTTGAGAACTATGAAGAAGGGTAAACATTTATTTGTAGTTTTTGAAACAAACTTGTTTAGGGTTACAACTCGTCCAGTGAGGGACTAGACTTCCTTGATATTCCTTGGTGGTTCCTTGCTCAATATGGCTTGGATCTTGCTTGGGTTAGCTTCAATTCCTCTTTATGAAACCATGAATCCTAAAAACTTCCCAAACGAAACTCCAAATGTACATTTACTCGAATCCAGCTTCATTTTGTATTGTCTGAGTGTTTCAAAGGTCTCCTGTAGGTCATCCAGATGTCTCTCCTTGTCCAAGCTCTTCACCAGCATATCGTCCAAATACACCTCTATGTTATGTCCTATCTATGAATGGAGCATGTGATTAACTAACCTTTGATAAGTTGCCCTCGTGTTCTTCAAATTGAAAGGCATCATAACAAAATAAACATTGACTGGTAATGAAGGATGTCTTCTCTTGATCTGCCTCGTCCATCTTTATCTGATTATACCCTAAGAAGGCGTCCATGAAACTTAGCAACTGATGACTTGTTGTTAAGTCCACCAACTGATCAATACATGGCAAAGGATAACTGTCCTTAGGGCAAGCTTTATTTAAGTCGGTGAAGTCTACGCACATCCTCCACTTGCCAATTGCCTTCTTGACTGTCACCATATTGGCTAACCAATCCGGGTAATAAACTTCCCGAATAAATTGTGTTGTGGTTAACTTCTAGACCTCTTCCTTGATTGCACTGTCTCACTTAGGAGCGAAGACCCTTTTCTTTTGACGAACAAGCTTGGAAGATGGATGCACATTCAACTGATGGGTGATAACACTTGGGTCAATCCCCGACATGTCTTCATGACTCCATGCAAAAACATCGATACTCTTCCTTAAGAATTGGACGAGGTCTTGCCTTGTCTTCTCTTCCATACTTGTTCCAATTCTGGTAATTTTCTCTGGATTACCCTTTTCCAAAAAAATGTCTTCCAATACCTCGGTAGGCTTTGCAACAATTCTTCTCTTTTCAATGCTCATTGTTTGTGTGTGCTCATCCATAGCCAACATGGCTAAATAACACTCTCTTACTGCTAACTGATCTCCTTACACTTGTCCTATCTCGTACTCTGTAGGGAATTTGATTGATAGGTGGTAAGTAGATGTTACAGCCTTCTAATTGTTTAAATTTGGTCTTCCAATGATAGCGTTATAAGAACACAAGCAATCCACCACGAGAAAATTCACTTCCTTGGTTATCTGCTATGGATATGATCTTACCACTATAGATAACATGATGGTTCCTACAGGTTGCACTTTCATTCCTCCAAATCCCACCAAGGGCGAACATACTAGACGAAGTTGATCTCATCTAAGCCTTATTTGTTGGAAAGCGGAGTAATACAAGATGTTTGCGGAACCTCCATTATCCACCAACACCCTTCTAGTTGTATAATCCGTAATGAGTAAAGTGATGATGATTGCATTGTCATGTGGGTGGTGGATTCTTTCAGCATCCTCATCTGTGAACATAATGGCTAGCTCATCTGTCCCTCTCATCCTTGGTGATCGTCTAGAGAGTTGGACGTTTTGTACCACCTTGAGGTACGTCTTCTTTGACTTGGAAGACTGTCTTGTTGAAGTTCCCCCCTATGATAACCCTTATTTCTCCAAGTGGGGGTATTGACGACTCTTTTACCTTTCCTTTCAACTTCTCGTCTTTATAATCCCTTCCAACGAAATGCCTCAATTTTCCCTGTTTGATAAGATTCTCTATCTGCTGCTTCAAGTCATAGTACTCGTTTGTGTCATGCTCATGATCCCTATGGAAGTGGCAATATTTGTTTTTATTGCGCTTGTTGGGATCTCCCTTCATCTTCTCCTGCCACTTCAAGGTGAGGTCATCTTTGATTTGCATAAGTACTTGATCAAGTGGAGCATTCAAGGGTGTGTAGTGCTGGCTCCTTCCTGAAGACGAACCCGCTTTCCTGTTGTCTCGATCCTTCTTTTCTCATGTTCGGGCCTTCTTTAGATGAGGACCTGTTCAAGATAGCGTGGGAGATCTGCTTCCATTCGCTCGGTTTTCTTCCTTTTCTTAGCAATGATTGCATCTTTTGCATTCATGAAGGTTTGGGCTAAATGGATGAGTTCGGCCATGGTTTGAGACTTTAGCTTGTAGAGCTTATGGATGAATAAATCGGAATTAACCCCATTATGAAAGGCTGCCAACAACAGCTTGTCGTACATCTCGTCCACCATGAGGGCTTCCCTGTTGAAACGAGTAATGAAGGATTGCAAGTTTTCATTTTCCCTTTGCTCTATAGTTAACAGGCTGGATGAGGAGCGCTTATGCCTTTGTCCTCCAATAAAATTGTTGACAAACAACTTACTCAATTCTTCGAAAGAACTCACAGTGTTCGGAGGTATCTTACTGAACCACACTCGTGCTAGTCCTTTAAGGGTGGTAAGGAAGGCCCTACACATAATTTTGTCTGGAACCCCTTGAAAGTGCATTGTAGTCTTGAAGGTTGCGATATGAACACACAGGTCTCGTGTTCCATCATATGAGTCCAGGGAAGGCATCTTAAACTTGGAAGGCAGGGGATGACTATTGATAAAAGCCACAAAGCGGGAATCAGTTCGATGAATTGAATCATTTACAGGATTCATCCTTCTAATTTTTTCCTCATCTCGTCCATGGTCTTCCTCATGTGATCCATCTCCCTCTTCAAGTGTGGCACACTTCGTGAAGCAGTACCCTTCGACTGGTTCTCATGCTCAGCGTTTTCTCCTTTTCTAAATTTTTGACTTTGGGCTTGTCCTTTGACATATCTCTCATTACATTGTCTCATTAGAGTAATTTTCCTGATCAACTCTTGGTTTTGACGGGTTAATTCTGCCTCGACGGCTATCATAGACTGCACCTGTTATATGGAAGGTGGTTACATGACAGGTGTTAATTGGCGATCACGGTTGGGATGACTAGAAGCATTCCCACTTTCTTGATGGCCTGGACTGGTGGCCATTGATCTTCTCTAAACCATGTAGCCCTTTGTCAAAGAAAGATAATTAGCAATATGCAAACTTAATCTTTCCCACAGACGGCACCAACTGATGATGCACAAAAAATCAGTGGGCTAAATGCTCCAGGCTTCAATGGATTAACGATCACTTGGAAAACCTGAGAAGAAAGACACAAAATCAAAGGCGATCGGGGTGGATCGGCCAAGAACCCTTCAATACTTAAGTTACTTTTTCCTAGAACTTAGGAATTCCAACTTTTTGGGATAGTAAAAAACTTACTTCAGTTTGATGTGGATGAGTCCTTATATAGAGAGTTTTGGAGCGGTTACTTGTTCGGTAACTTCCCCAATATTTATGGAAGTCAGTAAGTGCAGACATAACCTCCACAACAACTGCAGAAGTTAGAATTTTTAGTCTTATCTTCTATAATTGCCATTGGAAGTTAAGCACTTATTAGTAAGTTACGGCGATAAATAAGGACCTTGTTTATGTTTCATAGTTCCACATGGTCCGAATCTTAAACTCATGTAGGTAAATCTGTTACTCGAAATTTCCTAAGTGTTAGAAGATCGTCCAAGCATTTTCCTTATGGACGGCCCTTACATCCACAGACAACCTTCATCTGCTTATGGACAATCTCCTTGAATGGTTGGTCCTTGGCTCTTGGATGACTCTTGTGGACGAGTTAGAGATGGTTCAATTATTTAGTTCCCATCACCCTTAGTACCTAAAATATGAATGAAATGACCCTAAAAACCTTAGAAAGGATTGAAATATCACATCTAATTGTACTTTTGTCGCATTCAATGAGACCATGATTTTGTTTTTCACATTTAACAGTCTGTTGTTACATTATGCAATACCTACATCACATGTGACTATACTTTGTCACATTCGATGGTTCTCTTATTTTTTCTAACATTTAATAGTTTCACTTTCACATCAAGTAGTACCAACATCACATTTAACCTTACTTTTATTAAATTTGGTGGTACATTTATTTTTTACTCACATTTGGCGGTTCTATATTAATATCATGCAATACCAACATCATGTCTGACTGTATTGTTATCACATTCGGTGGTACCCTTATTTTTTACTCACATTTAAAGGTTCAATCATCACATTATGCGGTATCAACTAAGGCTGGAGGGAGACTTGGACGTTCAAGGGCACTGCCCCCTCCCCTCCCCCCCCCACCTAATTATTTTAAAAAAAATTATTATATACATAGATAGCAATTTTAGAAATTTTGTTCCATAAAATTACACTTTGCCTCTTTCAACAATATTATTGATTCTGTTAAAAGTAATGCTATAGCTACAAACTTTTCTACAGATGTAATAAATTCTTTTTATTTGCATTTGGCCCTCCACTTACATCACTTTTTTACTTACTAATAACTACTCACCACAATAGCAATTCGTAAAAAAATTTGTAATTCTAGCATTTTCCTCTTTTTAAAACTATCGCGGTTAAAAATCAAAATAATACACACACACTTAGGAGTATATATATATATACCATGCCACTTAGGATGCCACATGACCTAAACTATAAATAAATAAATAAATATATATATATATATATATATATATATATATATATTAAAAACGCTTATTTGAATTTTCTCATTGTTGAGCTTCTCTCTTTCTCTCTCTTTGAGTATTGGTATCTCTCTCACCCTCTTTGCATTTATGATATTTTAGATATTTTGAAAATTTAAATTTCATATTTTTATAAAAAAAAAAATACTGATTTGTATATAGAGTCTTGGTTTGTGTATCACTCTCTCTCTCTCCAAGTAACTCTTTGGAATGAGTGGCTCCAATTGTCGTTGTTCATAAATTTTAACAAAATTCATGATAGTGATTTCGTTTAAGTTCCAAAATATCATCATTATCATCGCAGAGTTTGAGAAATTTTCAAGATTATTTATTTTTCTATAAAGAAATTAAAGGGTAAATGGGTTAGAATAAGTTTTAAACTTAGGGTTTTACTATTTACTCATTAAATTTACCACTTAATTCTTCTATATGAAACTCTTTTGCAATTTTATATCAACTCTAAAGAGTCTTTTTTATAAAAGGATTACTAGATTAGTCTTAATGATGTCATTTCTGTCCTGCACATGGCCTTCTCAAATTTTTGACAATTACCATAACATCTAAGAGGGAAAATTTGATTCAACAGTTGTATAGAGAATCTAAAATGGCTTAAGAGTTAGAGAAAAGCAACAAGAATAAATTGCAAATACTTCTTTCTATTGAATAATGAATACATCCATAATAGAGTATATGGACAACTATATTAGCCCAAAGAAGGATATGAAGTTTATGAACAACTCAACTTTATAAGCTATTTGAAAATTCCAGCCAAATACAGGGAAAAAGTAGAAAGGAATGTCTGGAAAAAAAAAAAAAAAAATTTACAGCCAAATACTTCAGCTGCCATCTTTCACATATGTGTTGGTTTCTTCTGCAAGTGTCTCCCACACGTTTGCTATCTTCTCTGCATATCATGCCTATAAACAGGCATATATTATTATCAGAGTAAGAAATTTCTCTTATTAAGTGTATAATGTAGCATTATTATTGTTCAGGACCACATATTGCCAACGTCAAAAGAAGGAACCTGGTTTACAACAAATCCTCTCAACATGTTTCTCAAAAAAAAAAAAAAAAAAAAAAATCCTATCAACATAACAATAAATTTGGTGCCAATCTACCAAAAACAACTTAGAATTTTAAATCCTACATCACAATTTATGTTTCCACACGTTTAACAATCAAGTAATAATAAGCTCTCATTATATGTACTTAATGCATAAACAGAAGAGGCATCAGGCCTCCTAGTGATGATTTTCCAACAACAATGCAACCCTTAGTTTTTAGCTAGCAAACCCAAAAGGAGGCCAGATTACCTCTATCTAAGTGGAAGTTTCATTTTTTTTTATAGGTAATCTAAGTGGAAGTTTTAAATTACCTTTACTCTAAGTGCTTACTCATTTCTTGATATTTTTTTTGATGGTTCTTATCCATGTCCAGAAAAATTTCTCAGAGATGATAAGGGATTGCCTATAATACAAGAAAATCCAGATTTTCTTTAATGGTGCATAAAAAGATTGAGCTTTAATGTCAATGATCAATGCTACGTTGTCTCACTCAGCTCTTGCTCTTATTTTTGGGCAAACTTCAGCTAAAGGTGTATGGGATACTTTGGAAAGGCGCTATACTTCTATGTCTAGATCTAACAATATTCTTGGTTTGAAGAGAGAACTAAATAGCATTAGGAAGAACAATGATTCTATTGATGTGTGCTTGGCCAAAATCAAAGATTGTAGAACCAAATTGGAGGCAGTAGGAGTTTCATGTTGAAGATGAAGAGCTTCTACACATTGTTCTTGATGGACCGCCACAAGGGTACTATTCCTCCAATTATGCTCTAAGAACCAGGGATGATCCTATAGGATATGAACAAGTTCATGTTCTTTTCATCTCTGAAGAAAAATCACTAAAGCATGCCTCTGAGCTAATCAAAGGCCCTGTTCATATGGCTATGATTGGTCAAGCACCTAGGCTAAATTCGTCTCCTCCAACCTTTAATGGTCAGTTCCAAGCAAATAGAGGAAGAGGTAGATCAACCAATAATTGAGGCAGTGGAGGAAGATTCTATAGAGGTGGTTATCATAATCAAAATCAGAATTTTTATCATGGTGGTTATCAAGAAAATCTCTCTCTCTATTTTCCCCAATTCTTGTTTTAGGTTAAACTCTGTTACTTTAAACTATGCATACATAACTGCATTTTCACAAGACAACCTAATTTGATGAACTATTGTATTTCCTTATTAAGAATCTGTTATTGTTTCTATAACCCCCTGTTAGGTTCTAAAGACTTAGGATTTATGTATTTAGAATTCTAATTTGTATTGTTGGCAAACCATGATCAAAACATGTTGTTTAGTCTTGTTTAGACTTGCTCAAAGTTGTGCCGTTTTTTGTAAAGTTGGAATCGAGTTGATGCAGAAATTACTGTGCATCTCGGCCTGGCTGGATTGATCGAAGCTTAGGCTGGATCGATCGAATTTCGGGCCTGATGTGTTTTTTCTACATAATTCCAACTTAGCCCTAGCTCATTAAAACGTTTTAGGGTTTTATGTTTTGTCTAAGTATATAAGGCAAACCCTAGCCACGTTTTAGAGGTTGCTCATATTGCTGTTTGTGTGAATCTCTTATGAGATTCTTGAGGAGCTTTCTTTCACACAAGCTTAGGATTATCAAGGAGGAGATTTCTTCAAGAACTTGATGATCATTCAGTTGCTGCAATAAAAGTTTAAAGAAACACAAGCGGGTGTGCTTGTACTTGCTGAAGAATCCAAGAAAGAAGGAGTCTGTGGTCTCGGAGCTTGCATGTGGTCGTGTCAGCAAGTTTCTACTGGTGGGTAGCGATAGAATGTTAGTGATAGGAGTTCAACAAATTCGATTCTTTCATAGTGGATTCAGGTTTACCTTAAGGATAGCTAGATTAAATCCTCCCTAGGTTTTTACCGGTTTGATTTCCTGGGTGATCATATCATTGTATTATTTATCTTTCCGCTGCTTTGTATGATATGATTGTTTGATTGTGATATCCTAGATTTGGAATTTGGACTAAGTAACAACTTGGTTAATTACCTAGGTTAATCCAATTGTGGTTTTAAGGGATCTAAAAACTATCAAGTGGTATTAGAGCAGGTAGCTCTCTTGGTGTTGATCTTTTGATCATTGAGCTGATCCTTGACCCCTGTTGTCATGGAACACGGACACTCTCTTGTTATTCCTCCTCACTTTAATGGGAATAATTATGCTTATTGAAAAGTAAGGATGAAAGCATTCCTGAAATCAATTGATGAGAGAGTCTGGAACTCCATTGAATATGAATGGGAGAAGCCCACTACTCCTATTAGTGAGTGGCAAACTTCTAAAAAAGAAGCAGCCGCGTTCAATAGCAAAGCTATGAATGCTATCTTTAACGCTGTTTCTATGGAGGAATTTAAAAGAATCTCTAATGTTGAGGTTGCTCATATTGCTTGGAATATCCTCCAGACTGTGCATAAAGGCACAAAGACTGTCAAAATCAACAAATTGTAGCAATTAACTTCTAAATTTGAAAGCATTAGGATGACTGATGATGAATCTTTTGATGAATTCTATTCTAAACTTAATGATATTGTTAATTCTGCTTATAACTTGGGTGAAATCTATGATCAACCTAAAATTGTTAGGAAGATTCTTAGATCTTTAACTGAACACTTTAGACCCAAGGTGACTGCCATCACTGAGAGTAAGGATGTGGACTCCATCCCTGTTGATGAACTTGTAGGATTACTTCAATCTTATGAGTTGGACCTACCCAAAACTAGCAAATCCAAATCAATGACTCTTAAGTCTGTTGATAATATTGAGGTTGGTGGATTTGATGATGAGCTCTCTGCTATAGAGATTGCTTACCTTGCCAAGAACTATAGAAACTTTCTTAGGAATAGTAACAAAAAGGCAAAATGTACAAACACTGCTGAACCTAGAAACTTTAGGAAGAATGATCCCACTAAGGTTAACAACACTGAAAAACCTAGAGAAAAAGTAGGTCAATCTTCAAATAATTCTATGGGCCCTCAATGTTTTGGATGTCAAGGGTATGGTCACATGAAATCTGAGTGTCCTACTTACTTGAAGTCTAAGGGTAAGGTTATGGCTGTAACCCTTAGTGATAATGAAGTTTTTGATGATGAGTCTGAATGTGACGAGGATGGAAACTTCATAGTTTTCACTGCTACTGCTATAGTAAATGAAAGTGTGTCTACTGAAGAGAACCCTTCTGATGGGGAACTCTCTGAGGATGCAGATCTTCAAGAGGCCTACAATAAACTTTGCAAAGTTGCTGCAAAGGATGCTATGAATGTTGAACTTGGCCTGAAGAAAATTGAATCTCTTGAGCTTGATAAGAAGAATTTGCTTGTAAAACTGTTTGATACTAATGAACTTTTGAACAATGTGAAAACTGAGAATATGCTATTGCTTGATAAAACTGAGAATATGCTTGAGAAGATGCATGGTAAGCTTGTTTGGGTTTGTCATTTTTGAGGGAAGTCTGGACACATTCGTCCAAACTGTTACAAGCTGCAAGTTGCTAAGAGAGCAAACAAACCAAAAGTGTCTGTGCCTCAAGCACAATATCCTATAGCACTTATTGGTGAATTGGTAAAGGCTTTTAACCTTTATTCCAATCTTGGAGTTGGAAATCACTCTAATGTGAATACATACTCCAATGCTCGTGGTGCATCTAAAAGGTTTTGGATGCAAAAGACTCGATCTAATTGAGTCTTTCTAACATGGTCCTTGCGCTTCATTGTTTTTCCCTTTGTGACCATTGTTCTTTGGTTTTTTGTGTTTTTTCTTTCTGTTTCTAAGATTTGCATTGCATAACATTCATGCATTTCATTCTAGGTGTTTTATTTAATTATAAAATAAAAAATAAACAAAGGGAAGGAAAAGAAAGCAAATTGTGTTTTGCACTATTCTCTTGGTTTTTGAAAACAAGGTTGGTCAATTTATTTTCACATAACATGTTTTTTGTACCTTGTTTAGTTTCGATGAGCTTACTTTCTGCACTTTACTAGTCAAAACTTTGTAGTGCATGTTGTGTGGGAAAGACGTTTATGGTTTTGATCACTTTGTCTTGATCTTGAAGTCACATGTCTTTAACTGCCGGACTTGAACCTTTTGAGAAAGGCATAAATAACTATCTCATCACTGTTCACTAGCCAATCATGAACACCTTAGTGCTATCGAGAAAGTGTAGCACATGCACAAAAAGAACATAAGGTGTAACCTCGATTTAAATGCTAAAATTGGTGTGTACATTATTAACTTAAAGCTAAATCAAAAATTGCTAAAATTGGTGCGTACATTATCCGACTATCTTAGTAAGTTTTTGAATAATTGAAATTTGTGTGTACAATATGAGGCAAAATCAAGAAACTTACATGATTGCAAGCTTACGATCTAGGAGATATAGGAGTTATATGATGTAACTCTTTTGGTGATAGTCTTTTTCAAATTCTATGTGATGAATTTTGTAGACTTTGTGCTTATTGCTATTCACATATCACCTCACATGTATCTTAAGTTTTTGCTAGTTTCACACACTACACAAGTTACTCTTTGCTAAACATTGTACATGTTATTGTGTGTTTCTCAATCTGACCAACCAAGTTTGCAATTACTTTGTGTTCTTGTGCAAAACATACTTTGTGTTTGCAAATTTAAAGGGAGAATGTTTGAAAATCTTAATTTTGGGAAAACTAGGTTTAAAACTTGTGTTTTGGAATAACATTTCATCTCATACTCATGCATTTTATTCATTTTATTCAATGCTTTGAGGAGTTTTTCAAAAACTAGGTTATTTTTTCAAAAATTCTGTTTTTCCAGAATTTCGATTGATCCAATCTATTTTTCGATCAATTGAAATTACATTTAAAATTTTATGTGAGCCTCTGTCTGTTTCGATCAATCGAAAATCGTGAATAAGTTTTTCTAAAAGTCAGATTTGACTTATTCAAATCACTTTTTCAAAACTTTTTCAAACTCCTTTTTCTCTCTTTGATTCGGACAAGCACCATCCTCAATTTTTTGTCGTTTTCGACCAAATATTTTGCAGGGTTTTCCTCTCCCAAGGCCGGTATGTCCATTATACCCTCTCTTTTTCATTTATTTTCAATTTTACATGCATTGAAGGGATATTTTTGAACTATGCATAAATTGGGGCTTTTGATGTTTCAAGCCTTATTTTGTGAAATTGATCAGTGGGCTTTGTTGATATATTGTTATATTCATGATCTATATTGGTTAATTTGATCAATTTGGGGTTTTATGATGAATTCAAAATTCTAGGGCTTGTATTGAACCTGAATTGGGGATTTTGTTCTAATTAGGTTTAATTGATGAAATTGGCTTGTTATATTGATGTAATTGATCATCCTTATCTGTTTTCTCTCATGTGTGATGATCAATTCATCAATTTATTACAATTTGCTCAAGTGGTTTTTCAAAGTTTTGGGGTTTTTTTTTTTTGGAAACTCTATGTTCAAGCCAATTTTGTAAATTTGAACTTAAATTGAACATTAGTCTCACTGCATTAGAGCATGCATCATGACATTTGAACTGTTCATGCATCATATAGATTTTTGTTCTATTTTTTTTGTGCTAACTTGCAGTCTGCCCTTCATTTTTCTATTTTTTTATCTGTTTTTGTGTCTCTGTCCTTTCCCTAGCACCATGCCCAGGAAGACTAGAGCTAATAGTACTCCCTCGCTTTCCTCTGTGTCTCCTTCTAGGAGTCAGCTGTTTAAGAATGACCGTTGCAGAGAGGTTTATGAGAAACTAAACTGTAAGCGTAAGATATGGGCTAAGCATTCTGTTGTTTTAGATGAGGTTGATCCTGCCATTAGGGCAAACCTTGAAAGTCGAGGCTGGCTGCCCTTATTAAAGGTGGATCATCCACCCCTAACCGCCCTGATTAGAAAGTTATTTTCGAATTTCTCTTGCCACGTTTATGATTCCAACACCCTAGTTGGGAGTTGGATACGAGGTGTTGAGTTCACCATTACCCCTAGGGTAGTGGATGATGCTCTTGGGGTTCCGATAGTTAGGGAGCCTGTCTATCCCTATGAGGAGTCTCCACCCTTAGATGATGTCATGTCATACATCACTGGGTCTTCTATCCAGTGGGGTACTGATCCTCGGATCACGTCTGCTGAACTTTCTGAGACTACCTATCTTTTCTTTAGGATAGCGTGTCATTTTTTGTGGCCTATCTCTCATCTCTACACCATCCCTCTTGAGCGATGTGTGTTTTTGTATACTTTTGTTTCTAGTGCGTCTATCAGTTTTCCTCATCTGTTTCTTCATTCTTTGAACGAAGTTCACAGGAGTTCTACTGTAGCTCATGCTCTTATTCATCCTCTTTTCATTCATAAGATTTTGTTGTTTCTCGGTCTAGATGATTTTCCCACCGATGAGCCCATTCATATTATTGCTCCCATTGGTGCCACCTTCCTTAGGCAAAAGGCTGCTCACTTGAGAGTTGGTCCTACGCGTCTTAGAAGTACGTCATCTGGTGTTGGTCCCCCTCCTCCCTCTTCTACAGGTGTTGATACGGCAAAGGTGTTTGGTGGTGCTGCTGCTGATGCTGATGTTCCTTTACCGACTACTTCAGATGATTCAAACATTCGACGTACGTTGGATCATGTCTTGACCGTTCAGGCATCTCATAGACAGATTTTGGTGGACATGCTCGATGAGATTCATGGATTGCACACAGAGTTGCATAGTTTCATCGATCCTCACCGCCACCTCCTTTTGATGATGGATTTTGATTGCCCTTTGGCATTCCAGTACAAAAAGGGGGAATACATATTTGAGCACTTGTATAGTTTTGTTTTCAGAGGGAGATTTTTTTTTTTTTTTTTGTCACTAGAGCCTGTGGAGATTAGATTGTATCTAGATGCTTCACTTTGTATTTATCTTTTTGGCTTTTGATGTATTCTTATTGGGATTATCATTTTAAGGGGAGTTACATTTATTGTTTCTATGTTTCTTGTTTCACTACTTATTGACTTATATTCATGATGTTATTCATTGATATTGGTCTTTATTTTGTGTTTTATGAAATCAATAACTTATTTTGTTTACTTGTATTTTCCACAAATGCGTTTATGCATTTTGTTTAGTGTTTCAGGAAAAATACAGATTGATTCAATTGAGCTGTTGTCTACACTTGAAACTGATGGATAGTAGTTAGGATTGAATTTGTTGTAATGAGCATGTTGTTTGTAAAGGGCTTTCTCTTTGTAAACTTTGAGCTTTTATTTGTGTTTTGTCACGGATTGCCAAAGGGGGAGTTCGTTAGGTTCTAAAGACTTAGGATTTATGTATTTAGAATTCTAATTTGTATTGTTGGCAAACCATGATCAAAACATGTTGTTTAGTCTTGTTTAGACTTGCTCAAAGTTATGCCGTTTTTTGTAAAGTTGGAATCGAGCTGATGCAAAAATTACTGTGCATCTCGGCCTAGCTTGATCGATCGAAGCTTAGGCTGGATTGATCAAATTTCGGGCCTGATGTGTTTTTTCTGCATAATTCCAACTCAGCCCTAGCTCATTAAAACGTTTTAGAGTTTTATGTTTTGTCTAAGTATATAAGGCAAACCCTAGCCACGTTTTAGAGGTTGCTCATATTGTTATTTGTGTGAATCTCTTATGAGATCTTTAAGGAGCTTTCTTTCACACAAGCTTAGGATTATCAAGGAGGAGATTTCTTCAAGAACTTGTTGATCATTCAGTTGCTGCAATAAAACCTTAAAGAAACACAAGCAGGTGTGCTTGTACTTGCTGGAGAATCCGAGAAAGGAGTCTGTAGTCTTTGAGCTTGCACGTGATCGTGTCAGTAAGTTTCTGCTGGTGGGTAGCGATATGATGTTAGTGGTCTAAGTCCTGTTGAACAACTTCGATTCTTTCATAATGGATTCAGGTTTATCTTGAGGATAGCTAGGTTAAATCCTCCCTAGGTTTTTACCGGTTTGGTTTCCTGGGTGATCATATCATTGTGTTATTTATCTTTCTGCTGCTTTGCATGATATGATTGTTTGATTGTGATAACCTACATTTGGAATTTGGACTAAGCAACAACTTGGCTAATTACCTAGGTTAATCCAATTGTGGTTTTAAGGGGTCTAAAAACTATCACCCCTTTTTCATTACAGTTCAGAAAGTATCAACCCCTTCCAAGAAAATTAATCTTCTTGAGCTACCAAAAATCCTAACAGCCCAGGAAGATACAATAATGTGCACATGCAATTTAAAGAAAAAAATTAGCGCATCGTTAATTGAGGAAAGCTGCTACCTTTTTAAACATAGGACATAATTCAAACTTATAGCATCCACTCTATGATAATTGTTCTCTATCATTGGGCTAAGACACCAATTCTTTTTTGGTGTAGGCGGGATTTGAAGCCTATGTCTCTTATTTGAAGACAAGATACTAGTTCCCAATTCAAACAAACCAAGATCCTAAGAGAATATCAATTATTGTCCAATGAGTGAATGTCAAATTGTAGACTAATACAAATTATAGACTAACATATATATATATATATATATATATATATATATATATTATATGTTATATTCATGGGAACCAAGGCCCACAATATAAACAAACAAGATCATATAAGGTATGCCACAAAAATTTACTAATACAAACAAGAAAATGGGAACAAAATTGATGTGTTCAAAAAAAAAAATTTATTTCCAAGAAATCTATGCTAAAAAACTATTAGGATCAGAAACTTAGATTCTAATTTAAGAAGAGGAGTTATCATCTAGACTTTGTAGATTAAGAGACTAAAATACATTACAAAATCAGTGATGTAATGGGTTGCTGCAAAGATCCAACAACAAATAAAAAGGGAACAAAACAAACGAGTTTTATTTTGATCCTTACCTTCTTCACATACATACAGGGATTTACGGAGGTTTATGTATGCATAGAACTATTAATATCACAATCAAGTTGTTAGAATTTAGAATTTAGGATTTGAATTCATCGATATCCAAATAGAAAATAAAGCAAAACCCAATCATAACTCAAGGAAATTTGTGATTTCAACTTGCCTATATCTAGAAAATAAAAAACTAAAGCAACATAATGCTGAAATATTGTGCTTCAGTAATGAATCCAAAGGATCTAAAATCAATGATATCCAAACACCAAAACCATATATTAGAGAGTTCAGGTTCCAAATGTATTCAAATACACAAAACAAAAAACCGCAAATGAAAAGAAAGAAAGAAGACAACAAAGTTTGAAATTTCAAATGAAAAACAAGTTAGAGTTCACACCTTGCCAATCTTGAACTTCATGGAAGCAGTCTGGAGCATTGTCTTCGTTGACATCGCCTTTGAATTGAAAGAACGAGAGAGAGAGAACAGTGGGTACTGTAGAACGACCCTTTATTTTAATATAGGGTTCGTTTGGATACAAATTATTTTGTTAAAAACTAAAAACCGAAAACATTGTAGCAAAATAATTTTTAAATGTGTAAAAAATTATTGTTCACTCTTTTTTTTACTGTTCATATGCCTTGGTGCACTGAAATTTAATGGTAAAATGAAAAGGCACAACTTTTTGTTTTTTTTTAAAAAAAAAATAGACATGGCATAAATTTGTGTAGCCAGATGGCGCAATGAGGAATGGTCAACAAAAAGTTAAATTTTTTGACTATTAGTTTTTTTTTTTTTTTTTTAAATTTCCCACAGTGTTTCTTCAAAACTTTCAACCAGAGACTAATCACTGTTCGCGACAAGTGGGCCTATGCGAGGTAAATTGTTGGCCTAAGGAGTTTTTTCAAAGTGCTAGTACCTAGACTTGATCTAGGGAGCTCCTAGTCAAACCCAAGACAGTCACTTTGAGACCGAGTGCCCAACCACTCGGCCAACCCCACCATTAGTTATTACTAGCTTGTAACCCCGTGCATATGTATTGATACATTTAAAGATATATAATAAGATGCATAATATAATTCCTATATATATATATATATAATTTAAATACTATTGATAGTCATTTTTATATTTTGTTATAAAAAAATTTGTAAGGATTTTGTTAGGTATAAAATGTAAATTTTCCATTTTTTTAAATTTATTATTGTGAAGCACTTTTTTATTTTTTATTTTTTATGATTCATTTATTCTAAACTCTTTGATTTTTATACTTAATAACTCACTTAGATGAATATTTATGATGTGGTCCCACATTTAATTCTAAAATTAAGAAATAAAACTCTTTAAGAATAAATAATTTAGAATACGTGGCGCAAAATTGGAACTCTAATTTGGAATTCTAATTTGAGTTTCTTTCAGCTTAACCTATTATTATATATATAAATTAGTCGCTAACCTGTGTAATGCACGGGAAAGTTCTTAAAAATGCTAAATTTTATTTTATCAAATTAAATGCATTTTTTGTCGGACTGAGAGAAATTTAGTTAAGGTAAATGAACCTTTTCGGTTTGTATTTTACGGAATAAGTCACACAAATGGTTAACTATGGCACTAATATTCAAAGGAATGTAGAAAATTCATTAGAATTGAAATTAAGCAACCAGACATAATAGAAACCAAAGCAATTTGTTGTCCATTTGAAGCAATTTATATGTTAATTATAGGTAGAAGCTTATAACATTATTGATTGCATTCATAAAAGAAAGGGACTTTCAGAACTATGGCATGGATGTTGATGATGATACAATATAGGAAATCTTTGAAAGACTATCCTCCAATGCCTTAGTCAGTTGTAAATCTTCTTATTCATAAAGAAAATAGACTTATTGAAGAAGAAATGTCATATGATATAGGAAGTTTACAAAGAGAACATGAGATCTTGATATCTGGCCTTAACAATGAACAAAAAACAATCTATAATTCTATAATGGATGCTGTTTCTTTTGAAAGTGGGGGAATGTTTTTTGTTTATGGTCATGGTGGAACAGGAAGAACATATCTTTATAGAACAATGTTGGCTGCCATAAGATCAAAAGGAAAAATTGCTCTTGTAGTTGCTTCTTTAGGTATTGCTGCTTATGGGTGTATTCAGCTGTCATGAACATGGTTTCGGAAGTGCTTGAAAGGGTGATCCCAGAGGATAGGGTTAACCTGCATGGTGGAGTCGTGCCGTGGCTGCCAGAGTTTGTTCCTAAGGTTGGACTCGAAATTGTCAAAAATGAAATTTTGAGCTTTTCAGGTGCCAATATTTTAGAGCATCTTGCCTTTTTCATTGAGTCACAATGTCATTTGAGACAACAAAGTAACTATTATGAGAATTTGATGATAGAATTCTATATTTCATTGAAAGAAAATGAAAGTATATCAAATATTTATACAAAATCTGAGAGTAAACACTGTCATTTTTATAGTCACAGCTACATTTCTTCCATTGCTCTATTCTGATACTCTGCTTCTTTGCCTGAGTCAACAGCTACAATCCAAACTTGCTCGACCTTCAACTTGAGTCCTTGATCTTGTCCTTCTGATAACTATGAAACATCATTGGTTAATGTATGTTGTCTTAGTGTAATTGTCCAAGTTGGTGTAAAGATTGATAAAAACACAAAGGCTTAAAAGAAAAAACTGACCTCTTTATATAGATATGGAGAGTGCCACCTAATTGAAAAATAAAAAAGTAACAAAACCCAGAAACTGAAAATTCCTAATTACAATTCAAGTAGAATTTGACCTTCTGGGTGTATACTTCTTTGACTCACATGAATTGCACTTGCACATAAATCTAAGATGGGGGAAAAATAAAATAATAAATAAGTATCTTAATGAATCCTTGAACAAAACAAACAGAAAGTTGTTGTAAGGAGTGCATAAGAAGAAAATGAATGTGGTAGTGAGAAAGGGAGTGCATAAAGGTCTATACACACAATTTTTGTAAAAGAAGAATCACATGGTCATGAAGTGGTGTAACAAATAATCAATTTGTATTTGATTTGTATATATGTGAGTACAATCCTCTGTATGAATCTTTAGAATGAAAGAGTACAATAAATTCCTTTGATTCGATCTCCAAGAAACGTTACAATCCAAAGGGGCTATGAAGCTTGATCTTGAATCATGCCTTGATGTCTCCAAGTTGAATGAATAGTTGAATGTGCTTGATTTGATGCGAGGGCTGTTGGCTTGATCTCAAACTAGATTAAAGGAGAATCCCCACTTTGATTTGAAGAAGTAGGAATAGGCCTTGATGAACAATGGAATTCTTGTGAACTTTAGAGATGACTCTCTATTTTGGTAAAGTGTCAATAGTGTTTTCTCTCTAAGTGTTCTCCTTTTTTCTCATATGAGAAGCCTCTATTTATAGGCACCTCAATAGTATTTAATTTAGAATTTTTTCTTAGCATTTATTGAGAGTTGAATTATGAATTTAATTTGGTATTTCATTTAATAAGAACTTTCCATACAGGTCTTTTCTTTTGACGCTGCCATATGGCTTTCTTCATTTGATGTTGCCACGTGGCTTGATTTCATTCTTTGATCATCCACATCATCAATTGGAGATTGATTTGATCACAAATATTTTATCATGAACAATCAGACGGTTATGAATACATCATGAAATTTTGATGTCTACAAGGTCTTACAAGAATATTAAAGAAAATTATGTCAACATACATGTAATATTCAGAAATGAGTTCAAGGCTTACATATGAAGGTTTGGAATATATGTTCATTCCATGCCATTGCACACCACAGCTACCTTCTCAGGTAGAACATTTTGTCCACTATTTTCTAAAGACCTGCTTCAAAAATTGTCACAAAATTAGGCTTAAAACCCGATGATAAACTCCTTAGTCTATAAAGACAAATATACAATTGCCCCAAAAAATCAACTGGAGGGAAAAGAATTACACACACAGACATACACACATAAATAGGGTAGACATACTTCACATTTGGCTGGCATTTTTCTGAAGTTGATAACTCATAATTATACTTTGCTTTACAATATGGCAATAGTAATCTACATTCTCCAAATCCTTTAAACCATACACAAGTTAGTGAGTAAACACATATATGATAGGAATAGAAATTGACATCACAATTCATAAATCAAGTATATTAAGCACACCTTGAAAAGCCTGTTGGAAATATTCTCACACTTGGCATGCACCCAATCATTACAACCATTACAACACACCTTATCAACATCTCTGAATTCATCAAATTGTTTTTTAAAAGGAAAAAGAATAGGAAAAATTATAAACCTAATTTAGATTTATAGGTAATCTCACCCAATTATCGAAAAAGAATGGTCTGATATTGAGGCCAAGAAGGAGAATCTAAAAATTAGAAGAAGAAATAGAGATTGAAATTCCAGTGTGTTCCAGAAATTTTATGCTAAAAATTCTAGAAATTTTCAATCAATGCAAACAAATAAAGAGAGGAATAAACTACAAATATTTTACTGATATATTGCTATGACAAAGTTTATAAGAAATAGTTTGGTGCTAATCAGTTGATGAACGAAACAAAATCACTCACTATCTCTAAAAAATCATAATTTTTCAACCAACACAAACAAACCCACCATTGTTCCTTTTATAGAACTTGACATACGAAACAGAAAATTGGTTTATAGAAAGTTATTTAAAAACAATGCAGTAAGTTATTCAAAACAGTGTGCAGTGCAGATTTTTGAGACATTTTATATAGCATCTCAAGAGAAGGGAAAACACTTGAGGATGGGATACTCAAGGGTTCTATGGTTGAATTGAGTAGTTTGTTGAATACTTTTTGAAGTTAGTTTCCTCAGGGTGGTATCTTGTTCAGTCCATTGAGATATTTGGCAGGAGAGGCCTTGCTCCAAGGATGGGTGTCGGTTGGGGTGCCTCTAGTGGATGATTTTGGTTTGCAGTTGTTTTGTTGACACAAATAGATGCAGGTTTTCTCATATACTTGCTTGAAACTTTTTAGTTTGTCTTCTAAAAATACAATAGCTGTTGAAGAAATGACCTTTAGTATGCAAAGGATCAATTCTGCCTTGCTTGTATGTTTGACTGCTGGCCTAAGGGATAGGGTTATTGTGGAAAAGGCAATAAATGTTTTATTCCATATCCCTGTTCTAAAGTTCATTGATCTCTGTACTTGAAGTTTTCTCCACCTTGATAAGAGATTTAAACCATTTGTGTGGGAATATAAAGAAGAGGACTACCTGGTTTTCAGTGAAACGTTGACTTCTCACTTTAGGAATAGATGGTTGTGTAAAAAGAAAAAGTTAAAAGATGTGGGCCACAACAATTCTGGAAATAAACCATTTAAAAAAAGGTAGTGTTAGTCTGGATAGCATATATGAGGAAGTAGACATATCAAATAAGAATAGTCAAGATTGTTCTTCTTTACTAGTAGAGTGGGCTCACCAGAGATTGCCACTCCCAATGTAGTGGTTTCTTAGTCCAATCCGAACCAATTCATAATATTCAGTTGCCACTGCCTCGATAAAATTAGAGAGATAAATTGAATAGAAGATGTATAAATCGTTAGACGTCATCTATTTCTCTTAACCAAAAAGGGAATGGTTTTGGATTTAACTCTTGCAAGTATAGAGCTTCTTTCAGAACTACAAGCCTATATTCTTAAATAGAGATATCGTTCTGTTCCTTTAAACCATATGGAATGTCAAGTGTATTTTATATATTGCAGTGTTATGTGTGTGTGTGTGTGTGTGTGTGTGTTTTGTCTCTTTTACAATGAAATGCTGCCAAAAAAGTGGTTTGCTCTCTATTTCAATGTTGAAGGTAATCCAAATATTTGCAGTTCTATATTTCCACGTGTTTGATAAAATGACTAAAAGAAGGATTAAAAAAAAACAAAGTTGGCCATGTTCATGTAGGGAAAAAAGAGAGAGGAAGAATGAATATTTAAGAATACTATTATGTTAGTAAACTTCATTCATAAATTGGTGTGTTTCATTGGATTTATTGCAGCAATGACGATAGTAAAATGAAATTTAGGCAATGATAAGAGTCCAAATTCTTCACTGATCAATTCCAATGAAAAGAAAGAAAGAAAAAAACAATATTTAATAATAATAATAATTCAAATGTTCTAGCAATTGTGGGGTTTATTTTTTTCCCCTTGATTTTTGAAGTTGATATAAAGAACATTAATTTGCATAATGAATACTTCATATTAGGATGCATAGTACCAAAAAATGACAAGATATATAATATACTTATACTACAATTAATCTTTATTTTCATTACCACGTCATCTTTGCGAAAACAGAATAAACTATCTAAAAATTGTGACTCTAATAATAATAATAATAATAATAATAATAATAATAAATCAAAGTCTTTTCTAAATGGGTTTACTGAATATAAAAGTCATCAAACGCTATAAGAATGACTCTTTGTTTGCTTATAGGTAATATAAACGTCTCACTCTATGAGTATATTCTCTATTGTTTTAATTACTTTAAACAACAATAAATTAGGCTCCTCTATTTTATTAGGAAAAAAAATACGTTTTAGGTTTCTATGATTTTTTATTAATTATTATCAGCAAATCACAATAACCATTCAAATAATAATAATCTCTCTCTCTCTCTCTCACATTATATATATATATATACACATGAACAAACCATAACAAATATTCAATTGCACAAAAATTTACACTAAGGTTTCTCTTCTTTTTTTATTTTTCTACTTTTTATTATTATTATTCTTAATATGTCAATTGGAATTCATTGTTTTTGTAAAAGCCATATTTACTCTACACTATATTTAATTATGAAATTTTTAGCATATGTCGTATATATTTTTGATAGCTGATTTAAATGATTTCTTCACAAAATTTTGTTTGAATAATTTGATAAATTATGTTATATATTTTGGGGCTTTTTTTAATTATTTTTATTAATGGTAGTTTACTAACTTATGTGGTAAGAATTTTCTTTTGCCGATTCATAAAATGATCCTTAACAAATTTTTATTATAAATTTTTTTCTTTCAAATAATTAAGTTTAACCACAAAATAACCATTAATAATATTATCAGGCATTGCCTGGGTCTGCGACTAGTAATCATAATATTTGAAGAGAAAAGAATAAAGCAACTTTAAAAGTAAAAGCTTGTCAAGCTTTCTTGCATTGTTCTGTACCTCCTGGAGCAGGGATATCAAGGGTGTTATTGGATGAGCGGATAACAAACCAAACAATAGATTAGTAAATTTGTGCATAGAGGCGATCTATAATACATGACTCGTTGAATTCTACAATGCCAGCACCATTAATCTTTTTTTATAATCATTAAAGAAGTATTCTTCATATCATAGAAGTATATAAAACATTGAAACCATCAATTGAAATTTTGAAACTAAAGCAAGAAAAAAAAAAAAAAACTAACAGTGCTTTTAGTAAAAAAAATTGCAATAATAAGATGAAAAAACTACTTGATGAGGGAGCGTTGTTGCCACCATCATCATCATTATCGTCATACCCAACTACAGACATGTCTTCTTTACATTAAAAGTCCATTCAAAATTAACACCCATTTATAACAATAATTACTTCCTACTTGAATAATTATAAATTTTTCTTCACCGCCTTGGCAAGCTTTATAAACATGCAAGAAACATCTAGAAATCCTACTAAAAACAAAGCTAATCTTCACCACCTGTTTTACAATGCATGTCAAACCTTGCTTGAACCCTCTGACATTCCACCTGTCTTTGTCTTTTCTATATTTTCTTTCTTCGAAAATATATTGGAAAATCCTGACTATGAACAAATAAGTAAATCACAGCCACAACAACTTAGCCAAACACCACATCATTTTTTCTCATATGCTCAAATTTTTTCAAAATTAGCACTCTTTTTCTTACTAAATTCGGAGATCTTTTAGATAATTCACTCAAGCATTGTTTTATTTTAATACTCTTCACATGTAAGCAATCATTCAAACTTGTTTTCATAACTCATGTTTGTGTCCATAACTCATAGCTTTCTTAGCCTTACAACCCATACCAACAATTTGCATTAAACAATCGCAACAGAAAATCTTCTATCATTAGTAAATTTTTCCCATAATTTCTATCTAAAAAAAGCTTCCAAGTTCCACCATTACCATGTGTTTTCAAATAAGTTTTTATACAGCTTGTAGGCTTACTAATTAGCAATTAGCATGTAAGTACTGGAAATAACAAAATATGCATATTACACATTGAATTCTTTCAACCTAGCAACTATGATAACGCATAAACAGTGAAGCCATAAAAATCCTACCTAATTAGAGCTTTGCACCCAATGTTAGTAATATTATTAACAAAATTGGAGGACTCTGTTTAGCCTTGCAGTAATATTGTTACCAATTTTAATTAAATTATCACCCGCCATAATTCAAAATAAAGAGCACACACCAAAAAAAAACAAATTGAAATTAAAAGGGAAAGTTTAATGTACCTAGCATATACATTCTCAATTGTGTAAGTTCAAGTCGTCTTTCCCACATTGCCTTTTGCATTTGCACATCCTTCTCCTTCTCAAAACTCATTCTAACTTGGAACGCCTAAGTAATTAACTAAAACAAATAAATATATATTTTTTGAAATAATCAGTAATATTATTAACAAAATTGAGTACAACCATTAAATACAAAAGACTAAATATGTACAAACACCAAGGCAGCTACAGAAATTATATGCAAAACAACTGCTATAGCCCAAATGAAAATAGAAAATTAAAACCTACATATCACAATCAAAACAAACCAAGACAAAAAACATAAGATTAACAACTTTGGTTCTATTAGAAAAAGTGGGAGGGGGGGGGGGCGGGGGGGACCTAACAATAATAGGGTAAAAAACAAAAGAAAGAAAGAAACAGGGGACAAACATACAATAATAATATTCAATAGTAAGATTAACAGCTTTGGTTCTGTTGGAAAAAGAATCCTTAAAATAACCCAAAAAAATTGAAACAAAGCAGAACACATACAACTTCTACTAATAACTCTTGCATCATTACATAGTGTTGAGATAGACCATAACATTTGATCTGAAGCTCCATTATATGCATGAAAGCACACCATTGGTAGATTATCTAATCCTCTCCAACTATATTCTGGGTTTGTGCATTTATAATACAAATCCTCTAACTTTCAAATCAACTACACCATAACTCTCAGAGAATATGAAATCCTTGATAGATGAAAACAACAACTTTGAAAATGACCTCATCTCTTCTAAACCAATTCTCATTATTGCAGCCTAAACATACATTAAAAACCAAGATAGATAGTAAAGCAAATCAAAAACTACATAAAAAACTTCTAACTTAGTTAAGTATTCTCTGCACTTACTTTTGTGTTATTTCCCATCTCCAAGTCATTCCTAGAACCTGTTCCATTAGTGAATAATTCTTCTATTACTTTTTTTTCTTTTTAAAGAAGAAGAGAAAGAAAGAAATTGTACTACTAACATGCTACTAAGTTAACAACGTTTTCTAGGCTACCACACAGTTCAACTCCCCTTCCACATCTTGGACAAATTTGATCTAATGATTGATTGATGTGCGCCTAATCATACCCAACATTTAAAATGGAAATTTGATTTTATGTTTCTACTATATTAAAATCTACTTACAAATCACTCTAAACAATTCCTTTCAAATCAAGGATTTCATGAACAATTTGCAATTATGATTGAAGATAAAATGACTAAACAACATCAAGATATAATATATACAGATATATACAAATAACAAAGAAACTGAAATTTAGCTCCACAAATAGAACCAAATTTGGTTACCAAATAGAGAAGCAGATGTGCAGGACCAAAGTGATTGCAAAAGTATTTTAAAAACATGGCCAAGTCAAGGATAAAGACTTTAGAGTACCTTGGTGTCATTGTCATTGTTGCTATTGTTGATGCTTAGATAGGCCGTGACTATGGCTTATGACGCATTGTAGCATCTAGACTCATTTTAATCACAAATACAAACATAAAAACTATTTAAAAATCAAATAGATGAACCACAATACAATGAAAAGTCAAATTCCCAAACTTTAATGGTAATTTTACCAATGCAGATTGAATTCAAACTTTGTAATTCAAGAATAATATCAATACAAATTAATTGAATTTCAAATTCATATTCATGCCTTTGTACTGACAAACAAACAAAAAGAAAAGGAAGATATAATACCTGTTTCCAAAGTTTTCAAGGGCTTTAGCTAATTCCCCATACTTATACTCCATCATCTCCACCTCTACCTCTACTTTCTCCACCACTCCTATACTTTCTAAAATGCCAAAATAACCCAACGACAAGTAAACAGAATAATGAATGAATATAGATTCCATGAATAAAACTATCAGCATCAGACAAATAGTGCAATACATGTATTAGTAGTAAAGTATACACACCTTTATGGCAAACACCATTCAAAATTTAAATATACACATAACACCAACTATTCCTTCGTCACTTATTTTGTAAGGTTAGCCATGTATTCTCAACAGAAAATAGAATACCTTCTAATGGTGATTACATTATCATAAGAAAAGTTAAAATAATTTGTAACATAAGCTTCAACAGATTAAAGGACTCTTTGTTTCCTCTTCCTCTTTTGTCAATCTGCAATAGGTGTGAGCTGTTCATCACTTTCAGCATCTAGTCTTGTAATTTAATAGGATTAGCATCTTCTTCACTTGGTAAGTTGTTGACAGAATCATTTGTAGCATCACTCATATAAAACTGTTAAAAGAATATGATGTAAATTGTATTATGATATGAAAAAGTAACATAAAAAATATCTAATTTTATTATTTAAATTTCATATAAAAGTACTCACATCAGTTATTTTATCAAATTTAACTGAATTATCAGTCTCTAAAACAAGATCAAAAAGTTTCTTCACAGTGTAGATCTCCCATCCTTGTTTGAGGTTATAGTCATTGAGTTCCAATTTGAAGACAAATGTTTTCCCAATAAGGTTTGCTATTTGCATAGTTAGGTTAAGCTCTTCAGGTACCTTGTAGAAATAGTAGTTCATAAATTGCACATTCAATTATACTAAAGGATATATTAAGTACTATTTGTGAATTTCGAATTCTCACCTGTGAACATTTATTTACAAGTTCCTTTGCTAATATGTGGAGTAATTTTTCAGCCATAGAATCAAATAAAATGAATGTTGTCGATCCTATGTCATCTTCAACTTTCAATTCAATTATATACCTGAAAAAAGGCATGGTAGATATAATTTTAATTTTAAAAAAATTTCCCTTTTCTTTATATATATTTATACTTTTAATTTATACATACCTTGGGATTGGGAAGCCTGCCAGTTTGTAACAATGATCACACCACAAATATTCATCTCTTGGTTTAACCTTTCTACAACATATTTCGCATGACATAAAGTACCAACCAAAAGCTGTTTCAATTTTTGTAATCTTTCCATGGCAAGTGAAGATAGTCTCCTGGAATTTCAAATTTATTCAATGATTTATTTGTAAAATTTAACATGTCATTGACAATTTCATTTTTGGATTTTTCTTTTGAAGAACTTTTCCCTTAAATTATTTGCAAAGTTTAAGACCATGTTTAATATTTCAATTAAGGTTCTTCTGTTGTTGTTCATCTCTTCTTCAATTGTTCTTGTGGCTTAAATTGTCTTGGCAGTATTTATATAAGACGATCATTTTTCACTTTCCTATGATTGTAACATAAAGAAGTCAGTATAACTTGCATATACTGTAAAACATTATATAACATATATTGATAAAAGGATATAGATTACTTACTGATCCATAAACATAGAAGTCTCTGGAATCTCCAAATTCATATAAACTTTTGTTTTGCTTGTAGATGATAAGTTATATTACCCTACAGTTATTTGAAGGAATTTTTTAAAATGCACGTATAATTTTTTAATGTACTTATAAACATGCAAATAAAAGAAACAATGTACTGACATTTAAAAGTTTCCATAGTTAACACATGTAGAAACTAGAATAAAAGGTCCCAGATTCCTTTTAAAAAGGTTATCATCAATTTCATTTGCAACTGGTCCCTAAAGGGTAAGCTTTATTTCATTTCCTCTGTTCAAATATTTTTATTAATGTAAGTTTATGTTATATAAGTTCAATGTATTGCAACTTGTAAGTATTAAAAAGTACTATATAGTCATGACAATTATGTTCCTCATTGCAACATTTGATCTTTTAATGCTAGGATGTTCAATTGGACCAATAGCAACCACTTTTGCAATAATATCTATGCATCATAAAAATTCGAATGTTAGTTATTTTCATTTACGATAATGACATAATGTATTTTATGTAACAACAATATAATGTAAGATTTATTGACAATAATAGAATGCGAAATTTATATTCAATTAATTAAATACCTGATAGTTAGACATGGCTATTAAGTCATTGAACGATGGTATTGTAGTCTACAAATTCAAATTTATGATGAGGTATTTTGACTTCAACTTCTATAAATTCTTGAATGTTGGTTGTTTGCAAGAATACGATCTTGTGCTCATTTTGAATTGGCTTATAGAATTCATTGCAAGTACCAACTTCAAAGTTTGATAATGCATACAGCTGCCCTTCTTATAGAAAATGTTTGATTTTTTTTGAAATATTCTTATGAATAGTAGAATGTATTGAATTATTTTGCAAGTATGAGACATTAGTTGTAGGTACATAAAGTGAATAATCTATATAATGTATAAGAAATGTTTTGATGTGTTTTTTAAAAACTTATACAAACCTGTTCATTAATAAGAATCATATATGAACTAATAATTTCTTGATTGTTTGTATTTACAGCATCTCACATCCTTGATCCTTTAATTCTTATTTTGGAATTGTCACTCTTGTTTGAAAGTTGATTAAGATGATAGCATTTTGATAGTAATCAAACATTTAATTTATAATTTCAGTTCTTTAGCAGTAACCAGATATAATAATAATTAAAAAATAAATAAAACTCATTAATAAGTCTGTCATTCCCAAAGTTGTAAGAGAGTCCTAAATTTCTTTTTAATTCAAGTAACTATTTAAGTCAATAACTATATTGGTCTAAATTTTTTAAATGAATAAGGACTGTTTCTATTTAATTATTGACCATACAATTGTTATAGCAATTAAAATGACTTTTGGACATGTTAAGTACCACAAATATTATACCATTGCAATTGTAAGTTTGGGCTTAAGCTTGAAAAACAGTGTATTTTGTATGCCTAAAGGAAGTAAAGACACTACAACAATTTAAATAAGAACTATAAAGTAAGAGTTGTACAGATGCATATATGACCTTTAAACATATAAATTTCTTTTACCTTGCATGACCAACAACTTAAATAAGTTTGGTGGAAACCTCCTTGTACACAATATTTTTTGTTGCAAAACTTTGGTTAGTTTCATCATTAATTATCTGGAATTTCAACCCATCTCTGCTTATTACTCTAGAAACTGCAACATACAATTGCCCATGATAGAAAACAGGTTTAGGCAAATGCACTCCCACATGTTTCATTGATTGTCCTTAGCTTTAATTGCTTATCATTGCAAAACACACAAAAATTGGGAATTGTCTTCTCTTTAGAACAAAACGCCATTTTGAATCACTTGGAGATAATGTCATCCTTGGAATGAACATGCATGTGCCTATATTAGTGCCAGTAATAATTTTTGCTTCTATAATCAATGTAGCTAGTTTTGTAATAATTAGTCTTATTTCATTACAAAGCCCTTCATTCTGGTTCAAGTTTCTAAGCAACATAATAGGCAAGCCTACTTTTAATGTCAACTTATGATTTGGAAATCCTAGAAATCTTAAGCTGTTTAAAAACTCAATAGGGTATAAAATGTCTTGATCAACAACATTCAAAGAAGCCTTGCAAATAGAATCTGAACTCAAATATTCATGTTCTACTCCATTTATTGATGAGATAATGTAGTCATTTAACTCCTCTACAACTTCATTTGTAGGGCCAAGAACTGCCCTATCTTGAATGTAACTTGTATCCATGTATTAACCACCCAAATCGGGGTATGTGCTATTAATAATATCTTGCAATGGATTTTGTGTAGGTTGGATGATTAGAGTATGAGGAATTGTAATGTAATTGTCACCATCACCTTCTCCCAAATCAACATTACCTACTTTTAAAATCCATTCACTAAAGTCTTGTATAGATGATTCTTGCATTTCACTTATATTGTTCTGCATAAGTCTCATATTTTGTTGTAGTTTAAAGACATGACAATAATTCCATAAGTGTGACTAACAAATTGCAGATTGGACAATATTTTCACGTCTCCCCTTTTTCACAACTAGAAGTATTTGCCGAAAATCACCTCCTAAAACCACAACTTTACCACCAAAAGGTTTTTCCAAATCCCTTGGATCTTCAATTTGCAGTATATCTTGAAGGTTGCGATCAATAGCTTCAAAGCAATTTCTGTGTGCCAATGGTGCCTCATCCCAAATTATTATACTTGTTTTCAAAAGAAGTTCTACTATTTGTGTTTTTTGCTTTATTTCACAAGTTGACTCATCATTGACATTAATTGGGATGTGTAATCGTGAATGTGTTGTCCTTCCACTAGGAAGTAATAAAGCAACAATACTCAAAGAAGCAACTTCAAGAGCAATTTTTCCTTTTGATCTTACAACAACCAAAATTGTTCTATAAAGATATGTTTTTCCTGTTCCACCATGACCATAGACAAAAAACATTCCCCCACTTTTAGAAAAAACATCTTCCATTATAGAATTATAGATAGTTCTTTGTTCATTGTTAAGGCTAGATATCAAGATCTCATGTTCCCTTTGTAAACTTCCTATATCATATGACATTTCTTCTTCAATAAGTATATTTCCTTTATGAATAAGAAGATTTACATATGGCTAAGGCATCTAATGATAGTCTTTCAAAGATTTCCCATATTGTTGGAGGATTTGGTCAATTTCATATAAGCCATAATTTTTCAATTGACTATTAGATAATATCAGTTCATGAAAATGGGAGATATGTCTTTGTCTATTAAGTATATCTTCAATAAGAATTTTCCAATTAGAATCCCAAAAAGTTAAAGGATCAAATACTTCAAAAATATGAGTATGGTGACAAATAGTTGGCTTAATTGCTTGCCACTGGCCCAATGTGAAGCTTCAATTATGCATTCATACCATTCCTTATAATCATCTAGAAGCCCAAGTGCATAACATGCATCTTTATAAGTGGGATAAGTAATATTGTTTATAGTCCTTATCTCTTTAAATTTTCTTGACCCTTTTGATAATGTTAAGCAACATCCTCAAGTAAAATCGTTCTCCACTTGAAGGGTGAGCATTATATACTCTTCCAATACATTTTCTACCTTTTCTTCATTTCCATTGCCTAACGTTTCTATGCCATACCCATTTTGTAGGAAATTCAGCATAAGTTAACTCATGAGCATCTTCAAAAGCTTCATTTGTATTCATCCATTTAGTAAACTTTGTGTCTTTTATTCCTGGCCTTTGTAAAATGTTGTCTAAATTTGCATTTTTTGGATATATAATGGGATTTTCATTTTTCATATGAAAGTTTAATCTTTCAACTGGTGGATTTCGAAATCGAATTGGAAATTCAAATATTCTCCAACATGCTTCAGAAGCTGAAATATACCTATAGTCCAAATATGCTTTGGTCTCATCAACAACAATGCTTGGTTGTTGTTTGTCATTATCAGTACCTGGCAGATTCTCTTGTAAAAAAATTGTGACCCTATTTGGTCCCTTATTTATGTATTTAAACAAATATTTGATTGATCGAGATCTATTGCACCATTCCACATTCAAATGTGATTGGTACTTTACCAATAAGTCTACATTATATGGCACGACATACTGATTATCCAAAATAATTCCATTCTTTACTATTATTTTCCCATCATTTCTTCTTCTATAAATGGGGAAGCCTTCTTCATCAATAGTCGTCTCTTCATAGAATTTTTTTGGAAAATGTTTTGTACATTTATCATTAACCATACAAGGTGATCTTGGGTTTGCATATCCGCATGGCCTATGCATCATCGACTGTTTTACGTCTTCATAAGCAATTGGATCTTCATGTGAATCTGGTATTTCTGCTGTGATAATATTGTCTATGTATGATGGACTTGGGCACTTATCTTTTGGATCCAAGAAAAGGAGAATATGTGAATGCGAAAGTCCTCTTTTCTGAAATTCGATTATGTATACTACTACAATGACTCTTACAAAATGGGATTCATGCCTCAAATCATGTAATAATTCATCCAATTATATTTTAAAAACCCTTGTTACAATATCTAGTCAGTCCTCAACATTCTGACCTTCTATAAATTCCAAGCATTGAGTGATTTTAGACCATTTTGGATAGCAAGTAAATGTCATAAACAAATTTGGATATCCCACCTTTCTACGTATAGCCATTGCATCTTGATAGTTTTGAGCCATGTATCTTGGGCTTCCAGTAAAAGAGGAAGGTAGGATTATCCACTTTCCTACTATTTTTGGATTTGTATCACCACGAAGCACAGCAACTTGAAGTCCACCATATAGTTCATATCATAATTTTAGTTGGTTTTGCCTTACCCATTGTAATCTTTCTTCTTCGATAGAAGTATAGGCATCGACTATAAATTGTTGAAAAAGCCTTCCACCAAGCAACAATATCTTACTCTTATGAGATCATTGTTGAAGTCTATATGCATAATATTCCCTCATTGTTATTGATTCTCTTTTTCTAGATCTTGTTCCATCAAAATTCTTATAAGGTATATTAGACCTATACCCATCCTCACCATAAGGGAAAAGCAATGGATATTGTAAAGCCATATAGCTCAAATGACTTCCATATATACGTTGCAATCCTGAACTTTGGTTTTCAACAATAATATCCCTTTCACAATTTTTGATATTTAAATCTCCAACAATAATAGCAGCAACTTCAATAGTATTAGGAAAGTTATATTGTTTAGAATCAGAATTGCGACTTCTAATAAGTCGTATTCTAACATCATGCATATCAGACTCATTGAATCTGTCCCTAGCCATTCGGAAGTACTTAACCAATTGATTGCAATTGTCTAACATATTCAATAATCCAATGACAATATCTATATCCACATCTTTTCTATGATCACCAGATGTAACAGCATCAATTCTGTTTGTTATCTCATTCTTAGTTTCATAAATATAAAGCTGTGTAAATTGTGTCTTTTGGCCGTCAACAGGAATAAGAGATCCAGTTTTGTGATGATTTTGGCCATTTAGACAGAAAACATATGGAGCAGTACCATTATTTACCGAATGATCTATATTACCTCCCAAAGAAGTGAAAGCGAAGAGAGAATTATAAATTCTTATCCCTACTCAAAATTTGTTTGATTTCTGATCATTGCTCATGTTGAGCAATCTTTTAAGAAAAGGTGGAGGATCCTTTAAAAATGGAAGTTCAACTTTGCCTTCTGAACAACATAAACTGAATTTAGGCTTCTTAGGCTCCTAGACTTAATTGTTCTCTCCTCATACCAAAGTTGAATATACTTGTATTAGAGGTTCTAAATTCATTGTCTCCATAAATATTCCTACCAAAAAAAAAAAAATTTTGAAGGATCATTTTTTTGGAACCTAATATTTAAGCTTGGTATTGAGGACTAAAAATTGTAATACTTACGATGTTTTCATCTAGGCTCAGAGGTGGAAAGATTATTTGATCCTTTATCAGAGTTATCACAAAAATCATGTTCAACAACTATAGTATTCATTGTTGAGCTTTCACTCTCGTTTGTCCATTGCAAGTCTAAGAAGTAAACAAAATCAAAAACTTATTCTTCAAAGCAAAAATACTATTTAATATAATAGAACTCTTAATATTTCTTCAGCTACAAAAAATTGAATGCCACCTTCTAGCAAAGGCAATTGTTGCTCATTTATATTGGTGGTAACACTCTCATCTTCATTGACAACAGTTCTTCATAATATATTCACTAATGAGTTTCAAAGCTTTGGATTATATTTTCTCCATCGAGTTCTTCTTACAAATGTTTCGTCATTGCTTCCAAAATGCAATGATTGTGTTTCATGAATTGTGGTGTGTGACAATACGTTCCAAGAAATTGAGTCTCTTTCTATTGAAGCTTCTCCTTGTAAAGCATCACCACAAGATAAGGGACTAAATACACTATTAGTAACATTTCTCTTTTTATTTAATAGCATTCTTCTATTTACTAAAACATCTGAAAGATTTCCCTTTAATGAAGAATTTGTAAATTTGGTAGGCACATTTTTGTTTCTTTTCTGTGATAGAATCAGTTTTCTTCTCACTCTTGAAAATAAAGTAGACTCCATACTTTGGGAATATAATAAAAAACAATGAATTTATAGAAGATGAAATCATAACTATTATTGTATAAATCAAAGATAGAAAATAGACATTAAAAAATGAAATATTCTTTCAAGAATATATTTATTGTTAATTAGCATTTTCTGAAAATTTAAAAACATAGTTATGTGGAATTTAATTGCTTTCGATAATAATTTTTTATGCTGTAAATTTTTGTTGAAGATGACATTAATAATTATTCCTAATATGTAGAAAAGAAATGCAACACAAACTTTTTAAAAAAAAAATTACAGTAATAATTAACAAACCTGGAGTTAACACAGTTAAGTATACGGCTTTTTCCTTCAAAAAGTATGTAGCTCTTTATCCAAAAATGAGAGGACCTGCAAAATTAATTTTTTTTAAACTTTTTTATTTAAAAATTTAGACTATTTGTAAAGAGAATAATGTAGAAAATTATAGTGCAGTAAATGATCTTCTTAATTGTTTCACACTATATTTTTTTTTTTTGACATACTTAAGTAAAATGTAATTTAATTTTAATATTATCTTAAATTTAGAAATTCATAAATAAAAGGGATAAAGGAGTAAAGAAGAAAAAGAAGAATAAAAAGAAGGAAAGAAAGGCCAAATGAAATACCAAATCTAGATTCTGAATATTAAGGAATCAAAGAGAGAGAGTCAGAAATGAGTCTCCTTCTATGGTCAACTCCAAGTCTAAAACTTATTTATTTATTTTGAATTTAAATGAGGAAGAGGCAAAATTAAAGAGCTTTTTTTGGGGGTAATGGTTCAAATAATTCAAGTAAATTTAATAATATTTACATATAAAAGGGCCCACTGCTCTTCCGAAAAAAATTTATTGGATCCATTATCATGAAACCATTTTTTGTTGAAACCTAGACAGAATCCTTCCTATGAAACTTGAAATCCAACTAAACTGAAAATACTCAAAGAGAACACGAAATTAAAACTCAAAAGAAGAATATCAAAATTCAATGTTCTTCTTAAACCCTTGTCATTCACAAAAAGTTGAAATTAAATTGCTATGACTAAGTCTATGTTCAATACCAACCCCACCACAAAATGCCCTATCAAATAAGCAAAAATCTAATGTAATAAGACTTTACAATTGTAGACTCATAATTCATTTCCAATAATACATTGAAAAACACCGAGTCCAAGTTCAATATCAATCTCACAACCAATGGTCAAACAAATCAATAAAAATTTCCAAAGTATGACCTCACATTCACATACACACAATTCATAATGAATTAGAGAATGAAATTGCAGTTAATATGATCTCACAGGCTACAGTAATTGTAGAAAGCAAATATTCACGATATGGTGTATCATTAACAATAGTTGCAATTTGTGCAGCCCAAGGATCTAGCTAAATCTTGTGCAGTCTAGGCATTATAAAAGTACACAAACACATATTGTGCTGTTTGCAAAGACATTTGAATATAAATGACCAAGAATGCTTAACACCCAAATATCAAAAGAACGAATATTAGACAATATTAAGCTAAACTATGTTTTATCAATTAGATGAATGCAATAGTAATAATTATAAAAAAAGAGAGGTACGGAAATATATTCTCCAAGAGCGAAAAGAAAATGAAAATCATAACAACCTTAGGAAAAATTAAAGCATAGCTTTTTACTTCTTAATGAAAATATAATGGTATGAGCCTAAAAAGGGACAGTTATGCATAATTTTACATGATAAGCTTCAACTTGAAAATGAAGAAAATAACACTTTTACTAATTAGCCAAAATCTATTTGGCCTTCATATCAACTTTGTGTAATGTTCTATATAAAATTAGAGAGTAAAATGAAATTGATAATACTCGCAAACAATCATAGAAGGACTCCCCTGTGGGTCCAAGACACGAAAGCAGCCCCCTCGAGAGTTGCAAAATAAAATTTCCCCAATGGAGTTGATAAAACTCCCTCGAGGGTGGAATTAATACCAATCCCCAGTGAATCATAAGAAAGAAGAAGATAGTTTTTCCCCAATGGAGGAAAGTTTTCCTTAGTGAGCAACACACCACCAAGAAATCCCTAGTAACCTACCCCTTCCTCAATGGACCGCACACCATCAAGACTTCATGGTAAGTTAGAACCATCACCAATACACTTCTCAGCAAATCATACTCCCTAGTGAGTCCTTCAGCATCCTTGGTGGATCTTTCATCCAAAAAATAGTTAAGCAAGTTAGAATACCAAATTTGTGCACATATCCTATGGGAATTGAACATGCAGGCACGAAGCTCCATACAAATCAGAAAGGAAGAACACAGAACTTGTGCACATATCCCGAGGGAATTGAATATACAGGCATAGATCCTATACAATATAGAAATTGTGCACCTACAAGAATTGAACATGCAGGCACGAAACCCCTATACAAATCAGAAAGGAAGAACACGGAACTTATGCACATATCTTGAGGGAATTGAATATGCAAGCGTAGATCCTATACAAGTTAGAATTCGTGCACATTTGCTACAGGAATTGAACATGCAGGCATGATAGAAAAGGTAGAGATAGAGATAGAAACCAAGGTCACCATATGCAAGAGCCTGACCAGAACAGGTGAAGATGGAGATGGAAGACAAGTACAACCCGGAGAAGTTTGAGGCAAGAGCCCCAGATGGACACCACAGAGATGTATCCTTTTAAGCTCATAAGAGCACCCTTGTTTGTTTGGTTGATGGTTGCGACCGTTGGCCTTGTTTGTTTTTCTTTTTCTTTTTAAGTGACTTTAGGATATTGAGTCACTTGCCTTTTGCTTGCAATTGGAAAAACAGGTTCTGGGATAGCAAACCTGTCATTGCTCATTTCTCGAGCAATAAAGGTGGGAATTCGGACATACAAATCCCACCCAACTCTTTAGGGTTGCACCCCGCCCTATGTATGCATGATATGAGTCATATGCGTGGGTTGAGCCCAAGCCGTACGTCGAAACAAATTTTTTTGTCTCTTATTCTTTTGATTCCATTAGCACAGCTCACAAATCAAAAGAAGGGCATCTGTAAACACCACATTTTGCACCCTTTATGACTCAGGCCCCCATTTCCTAATGATGCCAAAATTCTAAGACCTAAGGTTAGTTTAGGACCCAATTAGATGTTAAATTGACTTGAGAAATATTAAAATGGAAAAATTAACTTTTAATGAGTAAATAAATCTATTTTTGGAAAATTTAAGCCAAGGAAATCCTCGGCCTGCATGCACAGGAATCAACTTGCGCGCGTAGCCATGATGCATGCACACGCAAGCACAAACTTGTGTGCACATGTAGGGTTCTAGAAACTATGAAAGACAAGTTTTCTACATTAAAAATTGAGGTTTAGAGCGAATCCCATATTGTCTAGGAGCCAATCCAAACCCCAATTTTCACAATATAAATAGCCATACATGGTACATTTTCAAAAGAAATCCTAAGGGAAAACACTAAGATTCACTAGAAATAGTGAATCAAAGAGGGAGTTTTCACAAAACATCCTCAAGTCAATTTTCTTTTGATTGAGGCCTTTTCTGACCTTGATCTTCGAGTTTGAGATTACTAATCACTATTTTATTGATTGTGAATAGATTTGACTGAGGTGAACAATAAAAAATCAAGCTTGAAGAGCTTCTGTTTTGAGGTATTAGTTCTAAGCTTTTTCTTTTATTTTCTCTAGTTTGATTTTGTTTTTGTTTATTTCTTTGCTTGTTTTATGTTTTAATATGTTTATATAGCTTGGTTTTAGGTAGCCTATGTATTTTAAAGCATGTTAGGTTATTAGTTTCTTCATTTAAAATTCACATGCTACATTTCTGGGCTAGGGTTTTTGAGCAAACTTGTGCACGCATGCATCCTACAGGCGCACGCAGGTCAAAGTATGCATACGCATGCAGCTAGCTTGCTCATGCAAGCCTCTACAATCGCACGTATATCGCTGCCCAGAAACCCTAATTCAAGTTTCTGCTTCATTTTCTTTGCTTATTTCACAAGTTATGCCTTTGTTTTGATTCCTTTTTATAGATATTAGTCCCTGTTCTATGTTTATTTTTTATTTTCCTTTCACATGTTTAAATTAGGGTTTATATTGGTTTCTTTGTTTTGATGCCATGAACACATTCACATGTTCATGCATTAATGCCATAAGTGCTGAGATGTAACAAGGTAAGTAAGGAAAGTCATGCATTCACATGAACACGCATGATGTATGTTTAATGATGGATATGAACATGTTTTCTTGGATGAGTTATTCTTAATGTATAAATGCAATCACATGTTACTTGGATCTTTCTATGCTCATGTCTTTGCCATGATTGTTTGCTACCTATGTTTTTGCCTTGGATGTGATATGATGCTAAATGAATGCTAGCTTGATATAAGATGCCATGTATGCTAGGCTTGGGTTGTGATATGCCATGATAGATGAATGATTAGGTTTTGGGATGATTGATGTCATGATTGTATGCTTAGATATATGCTAGTGTGTGTGTGAGTATAGATATAATATTGGATATGCCTTTAATAGGATTAAGACATAAGACACAATGAGTGGATGCCAACCCTAAGGTTGGGTGGTTTTAGATGCCTAACACCTTCCTAAAACTGTACCTAAACTCCGAATCCATACTCTGGTAGTAAAATCAAAAAGTCATTCCCCAAAAGAACGCTATATTCATGGCTCCTAGGCCATTGTAAAACTAGGTGGCGACTCCCCGTTGTGTCCACACTTGGGTGGCAAAAGATACACCATGGATGTTGTCGATGATTTCTCAAGGTACTTTTGGGAGGAATTTCTTAGAGAAAAGTTGGAAGCATGTGAAAAGATGGAGAAACTTCGTAAGAGGCTTCAAAATGAAAAAGGGCTTCCCATTGCCAAAATAAGAAGTGATTATGGGAAGGAATTAGAGAATGCAAAGTTTGAAACATTTTGCAATGAAAATGGGATCAAGAAAGAATTTCCAACTCCAAAGACACCTTAACAAAATGGGGTTGTTGAAAGAAAGAATCATGTTATTCAAGAAATGGCTAGGGTGATGCTCCTCAACAAGGATAGCCCTCTAAAGTTTTGGGGAGAAGCCGTGAACACATCGTGTCATATTGGAAACTGAATTTTCTTTCGAACGGCTACCAAGAAAACATCATATGAAATATGGAATGAAAAGAAGCCTAAAGTGAAATACTTCTAGGTATTTGGTAGCAAATGTTTCATTCTCAATGGCAAAGAGAATCTTGGAAAGTTTGACGCCAATAGCGATGAAGGAATTTTTCTTGTATACACCGTGAATAGCTGAGCGTATAGAGTGTTTAACAAAAGAACCAAGATGGTTATGGAATCAATCAATCTTGTCATAGATGATGCTATTCCGGAAAAGATTATTGAGGAAAATGGAGATGCTTTGAATCTTAAGAAGAATAATGATGGTGGTAATTCGTCTTAAGATAGTGATGTTGAAAAGCAATTACTGAAAAATGAAACTACTCCTGGAAAATGAAACTACTCTTATCTCATTAAGAAGAGAAACAAGGTCATCCCAAGTGCCATCAAGTCATTTCACTCCACCGAAAGTGCAACCTCCTATATCCCATGATGATGAGTCTTCTACTTCAAAGAAACCATCGTTAAGAGTGAGTCTAAATCATCCCAAAAGCAACATAATTGGGGGTTTCGATGAGGGTCATTGTTTGAGAAGAGGACCTAGTTATAGTGCAAACTGTTGATACCGTATGTTGTCCATCATTGATTTGCATGCCGGACCCCAAAAAATTCAAAAATATTATTTTCCTTCCATGGGGCCGCGAGAACATCTAGAATGACATGGCGCAACCCGTTCAGACACAGGAGCAATCAAAGTGCCTCTTTTAGCCAAAATGACCAAAACGCCCCTAGTCAACCCTGGGTTGGCCGAAAGTCAAACGAGGTCAAAATCCCCTCAAAATAGCACTTTTCATAGTTTTACATCAAAACTAAGATTCTTGGAGATTTTTGGCAACTTTGACCAAGTTTGACTCGGAGTTGACTCTTGGTGGGCCCTAAAAATCCTAATTTTGATATGGCCGTCAGAACGTGTTGAACCCAATGCCATTGCGAAGATTATTAAATTCTCATTCCAACGACTACTCATAGGTCGAAAATCAGAGTTAAAACAGTTGAGATATCACGAAAACCGATTAATGCATCAATCGATGCACCACTAACTTCCTAGAGCCATAACTTTTGATCCAATCGTTGGATTTTTGAGTTCCATACATTTTTAGAAATTGAAAGTCAAGATCTTTCTAGGGGTGTCAAGATCAACCACATTTGAGGAGCTTCACAGGTGGCGGCCCTACAAGGTGCGCCACCTCGTAAAGCGTGTTGGGTCCATAAAAGGCCCCAGGCACCTCCAGACCAAAAGAAGAGAATTTCCTGGGTCTTGCTCTCTGCCTGGACATTTTTTGCACGTATACTCTCTCCTCCAAACACATTTCCACACACATAAACACCTAAAAAACAAATCAAAGCCTCTTGATTCTTCTCTTCACCAAAAATACAAAGTATTGTTCTTGTACCCAACCTTCTTTCTCTTGGTTCTACACCTTGGGTTTGAGGTTTAAGGGGTATGGATGTAGCTTTTTAGCTACTATCCATACCCCTTTTTTCTTCAAAGCTTCATCTAGCTTTTATCTTGCTTGCTCTTGCTTTAATAACATGATTTATTGCTTTACCTAGCATGTTCCTTGCTTTATCTTGCTTTTAGCATGCTTTTTAGCTTATTTCCATATGCTTCCATGTTTTTTCATATGTTAGTTGCCTCTTCTACATGTTTTATGCTTTATGCCATGCTTTAGATGCTTAGATCTTTTTTTTACCATGTGTTGATGTTTGGGTCTACATGCTCACGTGCTTGATATCATGTCTTCGGCTATGCCTTGCTTAGATCTACATGTTTGTATGCATGTTCTATGCTCTAATGCCTATGTCTACGCCTCCACATGCTTAGATGTACATCTACATGCTTATATGTTTAGATCTACGCCTCTGTGTGCTTTGGTGTTTGGATCTTCCTTGCTATATGCCTTGTGCCATCTCCTATGTTAGATTTATGTGCTTAAATGCTCTATGCCATGTTTATGTACTTGGGCCTAGACCTTTTTTGTCATGTCATGTGCTATTGTAGCCCTTTTGTTCCTTTTATCACATTTTCTTGCATTTTGGCCTATTGGTTTAGACCCTATGGTCTTTTTCATCGTCCATACACCAAGGCCCAGATAAAAGGGTTTGGATCACCCCTATTTGCATGTCTATGCTTGCTTACTTCTATGCTTTATAATCTATGTTAGCCTCTCTAGTTCTAGGTTTTGTCATGCTTGGTGCCCTCCATAGGCTTGATCTTGTTTGGTTACATCCAACGCCTATGAAGCCTTGTTTGGATGTAATCGCTTGGGATGCATCTCTGTGATGCTGGTTGCTCTGCGCATACCCTTTCCCTTTTCGCTCTGTGCGATGTTATGCTTGCCATACTTGTTTGTGCCACCCGTTGGCTTTCTATGCAACTTTACATGCTTGCTTACATGTCCATGCATGAGTCTTGCTTGCTAGTGTGTCGTCCATACTTCAATACAATGAAGCTATGAACATCCGATCCAAACCTACATTTGTCCCCCGTGGACACCACCTTTTGTTTGCCTTTTTGCTTGTTTGTCTTCCTTCTTGTTTGCTTGCTTGCCTATTTGCTTTCTTGCTTTCTTATTTGTTTGTTTATCTTGTGGCTCGTCATGTCTCCTGCCATATGCTATGCTTGCCATGTCTATCATGCTTATCTGTTTTATGCCTTTTTCACATGCTTTTTGCATTTTTTTCCTTCCATTGCTTGTCTATTGGTTTCTTGACTTTGCATTTGCATGTACACACATGGAGCGAGGAAGCATGGAGCTAGGGCACAGGCTCCCAAGCACAAGCAAAAAGGGCGAGGATGTAAGCATGTAGATATAAGCCAATTGGCAATGTTCAGTTGATTTAGGGGTCTAGCCTTTCCCATTTGGTTATGTACTCTTTTAAACCCCCTTCCTTCCTTCCTCCTTTCTTTCTTAGATGGGTTGTATTAGGTATATCATGCCGTGTACCATTCGTCCTCATCTCTAAGGTATGGCGACCCTTGTTTACATTCCTTTTCTATATTTTGGGCCATGCTCTAAGGATGTAGGCATTTATTTTCCTGCTCTGTGTAGCGTATTGTACATGATGTATGTATATATATACTTGCTTGCCCCCTCCCGATGTGATTGTCACAATCCATGTCACCTAAGGCAAAGCGACGCCTAATTTCCACCGGCGAAAGTAAGGTGACATGTTGTCGGATTTTTGTCGTGGAAATCTAGTATTTACCCTAAAGCCTTAGGAAAACATAGATTGGGATCACACCCATTCAAAAGCCAAACCTCAAAGCCCTCCCATGTATTCAAAGCCCCAAATGCCAATGTTAAAATCATGATTTTCACTGCCAATATCCGAAAATTAAGGTTTATCAAAACAAATGACTGTCCTTTGACAGGCATTGTGGGGTGCCTAACTTCTTCCCTACACGAAACCAAACTTCCGGACACAAGAATCAAGATTTTTTTCCATCCACATTAGATTAGGAAAAATGACCTTTTTCTTAGCCTAGGATTGGTAATAAAATCAACAAAAAACAAGTGACCAATCACACATTAGAAAAACACAATGATTGGTGGTGACTTCACTTACCTTTGGTAATAACCTAAAATTTGGCCAAGATTCCCGCCATATCTCCAAAGGTAGACCAATCTTCCTCCACCGAGAGAGAGAGCACTCGAAGCTCCATGCGAGACTCCTAGAGTAAAACCACACAATTATCAAGAGGGGCCTTCAATGGGCCCAGCACGCGTGGAAGCGTCACCACGGCGGGTGGTCGAACGAAGGCCTAACGATTTTCTAGCTGTTCGCGGCCTGGCGTCGACACAAACCATATGACTTATCACTATTATCTTGCTCAATTTGAACCAAAGAAGGTGGAAGAAGCTTTGCAAGATGAAAACTGGGTAGATTACATGCACCAAGAGCTACCTCAATTTGTGAGAAACGATGTGTGGGAACTAGTCCTAAGACCAAAGGACACTCATGTGATTGGCACCAAAAGGATCTTCAAAAACAAGACCAATGAGGGTTGTGAAGTTGTAAGAAACAAATCTCAATTAGTGGCTCAAGGATATACTCAAGTTAAAGGTGGAGATTTCGATAAGTCTTTTGCTTCGGTAGCAAGACTTAAGTCCATTCGCATCCTTCTATCGATAGCCTGTATCATGAACTTCAAGCTTTATCAAATTGATGTATGGGCTCCTCCAAGAAGAAGTGTTTGTTGAACAATTAAAAGGATTTCAAGATCCTCATTTTTCAGATCACGTCCTTCGATTGAAAAAGGAGCTATATGGGTTGAAACAAGCGCCAAGGGCATGGTATGATCGTCTAACAACATAGCTTTTGGATCGTGGTTTCAAAAGTGATCATGCAAATCGCACTATCTTTATGAAACGAGATGAGAAATCTCTTCTAGTAGCCTAAGTATACGTTGATGACATAGTATTTGGCTCATAAATTGATGCGCTTGCTCAAGAAATTTTGGAAGAAATGAAGAGGGAGTTTGAAATGAGCATGGTGGGGAGCTAAATTATTTTCTTGGTCTTCATTTGAAACAACGAAAAGATGGGATTTTCATCTTTCAAGAGAAGTACGCCAAAAATCTTGTCAAGAGATTTGTTTTGGACTCGAAGATGCATGCATCCACCCTAATGAGCTTTTTAGCGAAACTAAGCTCAGATCTCGCTGGTGTGAAGGTTAATCCAACATTATATAGGAGCATTATTGGCAGTCTCTTATATCTCACAGCAAGTAGATTGGATATATCTTTTAGTGTTGGAGTTTGTGCACACTTTCAGGCAGCATCTAAAGAATCTCATATGACTACAATCAAAAGAATCATTCGTTATGTCAATGGAACATCCGATTATGGCATTTGGTATTCAAAAGACTCAAATGATTGCCTAGCCGATTACTCAGACACTGATTGGGCTGGATGTGTGGATGATAGAAAAAGTACCTCATGAAGATGTTTCTATCTCGGTAATAATTATGTGTCGTAGATGAGCAAGAAGCAGAATTTAGTATTTCTATCAATTGCTGAAGTAGAGTACATTGCTGCGAGTAGCTGTTGTGCTCAACTCTTATGGATGAAGAAGCTTCTTCAAAATTATGGAATCTCTCAAGAGATCATGTGCATTTTCTGTGATAATACAAGCGTCATTAATCTATCCAAGAACCATGTTCAACACTTGAAATCAAAGCATATCGAAATTTGGAATCACTTCATTCATGACTTGGTGGAGGAGAAAGTGGTGTGGCTTGAATTCATCAATACTGAGAATCAAAAAGCTGACATCTTCACTAAACCTCTTGATGGTCCATGGTTTTGAGTCTCTCTGTATGACCATCGGTGTCGGTATCATTCCTTAACTCCTTTATTTGGTGTGGCCCTTGCATTGTTATCCTTGGTTCATTCATGTAGAAGGGTTCACTCATTTCATCATGTGATGTTTCTTTTATTACCTTTTTTTGCTAAAAAGTTTGTTTGTTGTTGATCTTACTTTATTGCTTTTGTTTTGTGTGTGTAAAAACTCCAAAACCACATAAAAAAATGAAAAATCCAAAAAGTTTGATCATATTTGTTTGAGCACATATCACATGTAGAGTTTGGCATAGTACATTCGTACTAATTGCGTAGTGTATTTACAAGCTTAGCTTGTTATATATGCACTTGTATTGAATGTGAGTGATATCTAGAAATCTATGTTTGATTGTTGTAAATAGATCTTCAACATTGTCATGAATGTCTAGCCAATAGTCTTGATTGATCTTGATACATGCATAGACTTGTGCTTATATATCTCCTCACATTTAATTTATGTCAAAAAACTCTTCAAACATCAATCTTTAAAAAGAGAAAGAGTTGAAAAAGCCTTACTTTGAAAACTAGTTAGACTAGGAAAAGGTGGAGCAAAAATGTATTCAAATTGTATGATGCCAAAGACAAAGGCATATTTTCCAAAGAAATTTTAAAAAAATAAATAAATTATGGCATCGATGCTCAATATTGAGTTGTATTGATCAAAGTATGAAAAATGGAAGCCAAATGAAAAGCTTTCTATCAATGTAAATACTTTGGTGAGGAGTCATATATGTTCATTTCTATTAGTGAGATAGGTCATTGACTTGGTGTTATTTGTGTATGACTTGATTGAATTGATCATTGAAGCTTCATACTAGACCATGGACTAATTCATACTTGATACTCACACACAACACAAGTCTAATGTTCAATGAATATCTATTTCATTTTTGTGATTGTACGTGTTTAAATGAGACGTGCGTATGCTTAATTGCTTGTTGATCAAATTCAAAAAGATTTTTGAGTATTTTATTTGATTCTGGAAGTGATTTTTGTTAATTGTGTTTTGAAAGTTTTTCTCAAAATGTCAAAATTTTTGTGTTGAAAAACTTGGTGTTTGGCCATTTTGCGACTCCTTTTGCGGGTGGATCCAAGTTGCAAGAATTTTTGAGGAAATTTTAGTTTCTTCACAAATTCAGGCAGAGAGTTTTACAATTCATTCACGAGTGCTTCACAACTTAGACTTGACCCACGAAACTTTGCCTTGTGCATTTGCACATTTTGCGAGTAACTCGCGAGTGGCTCGCGAGTCACTAACTCGCGAAATGCACGAAAAGATAGTTTTTAAAAGGCTCGAAATGTCAGTTTTCAAAAAACTTGTCTTTTTGCTTCTCGTGATTCCCTCTCCACAAAACACAATTTTTTTTCTTCAAAACTCAACCACTCTTACTAAGGTAATTTCTAACCTATTTCATGTTTCAAATCCTTAGTTTTAGTCTTAGAATCCTTAAAACTTAGGGTTAGCTTTATTTTCTATGGGAGTTGGGAAAACTTTTTTTTTTGCAATTTTTTTTCAATTTGTTGATTGGGCTTAGTCCCATTTTGTTTTTTGTTGATTGTGTTGGCCCCATGTGGCAATTGGACATGTTTTTAAGGCATTTTTCATCATGATCATGCATTGTTCATTATATAGGGTTAGTGTGTGCATGTTATGTGTTTGACAAAATGCCTGTATGACATTTTTGCACTCGTTTGGACTCTGATTAGTACCAAACTTTGGGTTTTTGCCATGTTTACTTAATTGTAACATGTTTCTATCATTGTTTGTGTGTTTTACACACTTTGCTCCATGCATGCGCACGTGGGAATGAGCTTTCATTCCCGGGACCACCTCATCTATGTACTTGGTGCCGGCTACTACTTTGCTTCTATTTCCTGATACTCAGAGATTGTTCATGCGTTGATCATGCTTTGCACACACACTTGATGCACACTCCATATCACACTTGACATGTCATACATTTTCTTATGCTTTTAGTCTAGTTAGACATCTAGCATCTATACCATGTCTTTGTGTTCTTGTTTATACTCTTTTAACCTTGTTTTTCAAGTTTTTTGTTTGTTTTTGTACGAACTTGCATTTAATCAAGTTTGTTGCCATTTTGTGTATGGTTTGTGCTTGTTTCCAACTTGTAGATGTCTCCTTGCAAGAAAACCATTGCCAAGAAATCTCTCAAGCGTCAATGATACAAAGAGAATTGTTTTAGAAATAAAGATGCATTTAAGGCATTCATGGACTTCTATAGGGAGGCTATGATTATTGTGGAAAGAGAAGTGGACTATGGGTCTCTTGTAAACACCTTCATACCTGATGTGTTCAGAGACCGTACTTGGGCTCCTCTTCTCGCAATAACAATAGAGGTGCATGACATTTTAGTTCGGGAGTTCTTTTTGAATGCCTTTGAGGAAGGAGATCACCTTAACTATTGGGTAAGAGGAAAGGAATTCTTTATTTCAACCCTATCAATCTAGAACTTGCTATAGATCCGACCAGTGATCCCTGAATCCTCTCTTCCCTATGATAAGAGAGGAACACCGGTCTCAGAAGTAGCTTCGAATCTTAGGGTAACACGAAAGAGACAATCCCTGCATTCTATGAGCTTCTCTCCAGCTATGAGAGCTTTGGCCTACATTGTGTTGTACAACCTCTATCTAGTGAGGAATTTGACGACTCTCTCTCAACCAAGAGCTTTGTTCCTTCATGACTTTTACATGAAGAAGGATATTGACAGTTGTGCTCATATCTATCATCTTCTTGCAAAGTGTGTTAATAAGAAGAAGACCTCGATGACCTTACCATTCCTAGGATTGATCATGTCTATCTTGCACCGAGAGAAAGTCAAGATTTCCCCAAGCTTGCCAGTCATGAAAAGGGAAAATCCTATCTCAGCTCTAACCATGACTAGGAGCAAAGCTTGTCTTCCGGAAATGAAGAGGAAGATGGAGCACAAGGTGAGGACACTGCTCATGAAGGTGGCAACACTGATGAAGAGATAGATAACTTCACCCTTGATCCTGAGGATATGGAAGCTTCACCCTTACAGGATCAGCCTCAAGAGTAACCTCAGATTTAACCTCAAGCACTAGCTCATGCTCCCAATCACCTTGAGCTTCTTGACAAATTTGATCATTTCCAAAGATCTCAGGAAGCTATGCAAAGAACTTTGGATGAGCACTATTCATTCACCACGAGTCAGTTGGATTACCTCCAAGAGAAAATCACTGCTCTATCCATTCAAATTCAAGATTTGGCAAACTTGGACTAGCATCTTTGACCATTCCGGTCAAAAAGAGGGAGTAGTGTTAGCTTGAGGGGGAGTACAGTTTAAGGGGGAGTAGCTGTTTACTGAGTTTGTAGTGTTTTATTTACATTGCGTTTATATAAGCTTTCATTACTTTAGTTTACAAACTATATTTTCTTTAGTACTTGTGTTCCTTGGTTTTTATAACCGTTTATGATACTTTTTGTTATCTATTGCCTCTTACTTTAGTTTCTTTAATGTATTATGTGCTTGTTGGACATGCAATTAGTTTTTGTAATGCACTTAATTGCTTGCGTGTCCGGATGTTCATTTACTAATTAAATGTTCCTTGTAGTCATTCTTTAATGACTGTTCATGTTTGATCAAGTTATGCTATCTGTTCTTATCTCATTTGTTTTTACTTGATTGCATTTTACTTGCTCTATGTACATGCCTTGATTTCTACTTGCCTCGAACTTAATGAAGTTATTTGTTATGTGCAAGTGTTTTAGGATACATGTGTATATATGGTGCAAGTTCTTCATAGGTTTTAGATTTAGGTGTGAGTGAGTTTTGCCTCGGTTCCCAAACTCATGTTTTAATTCTAGAGTATGTTTAGGGGTTTTGTCACGAAATAGCCAAATAGGGAGATTGTAAAGTTGTGATTTACAACTATGTTTTTTGTTCAATCATTTCCCTATATTTTTTGTGGGATTTAATGTAAGGGTTGAGTGTGAGAGTTTGGTAAAGATCTGTGAAGAAGGGGAATTCATGATAGGCTTGCGACTAACAACCCGTGAAAGGTCACATGAGAAGCACATGCTAGAATATGAACAGTCTCATGCTAGGTTGGATTTCGTGAGTCACTTCGCGACCCAAGCAAAGTCACGAGTGACCTGCGAAACTCACTGCTTGAACTTTTTAAGTGTGTTTTTTCTCATTCCTTTACCAACACTATATAAGCCACATTACCCATGAAGTTGTAAGGAGTTTTTCCAAGGAACTTTTGAGAGAGAAAAACCTAACTATACACTTGAGACTTAGGGTCCATTTGGATACCCCTGAAAATTGAAAACTGAAAACTAAAAATTGAAAACATTGTAGCAAAATAATTTTTAAATGTGTAAATAGTGCCATGGGACCAATTTTTAATGAAAAAGTTACTGAAAAATGAGGTTTGTGGGTCTCATGAACAGTACATGGAACCCACTAGTGTGGCTGAAAAGTGGTTGAAAAGTCAAATTGTGCAGTTAAAAAAAAAAAAAAAAAAAAAAAGGCTGAAAACGCAAACGCCCAACGTGGACACGCAAACCAAACACACACTTAGAGATTATAAACCCACAATCATCTACATCATATCTCTTAAGTTTTCCTCTATTCCTACCTCTTTATTTACACATCCTTGAAAGGTTCTTAGCCTAAACACTTACCTCACCCAATTTGAGTGTTGACAAAAGTTTTAGTGTATATGAGAAGCATTAGAAGAAGTCATTGATTGGCAAATGCAATTTGGAGCTAATTGCGGGATCCAGATAACTAGTGAAGACATGGCTCTGTGAAGCCCATTGGTAGCTGGAACTTGGAGGGTTAAAGTACATTGAGTAGATTAGGCTTTGAGGGTCTTTTTGATATTTGTGTATTCCAACTTTATTCACTAGTGGATCGATTTCGGCTTGGAGGGCCACGGAGAGGTTTTTCGCCGAGTACTTCAGTTTCCTTTTTGATAACATGTCTTGGTGTTATCTTGTGTTTGCATTTTTCCTACCTCACTCTTTAAGCTTTATATTTGTTATTGCTTACTTGTGGTTATGGCTTAGAGAGTAGTTCCGGTTATTGCGTATCATTCACTCTTGTTCCGCACTTAGATAAGTTAAAGTAAAAACAATTAAGCCATAATTTAAAATTAGGAGTCTAAACAAGTTATAGTGATTTACACTATTTGAGCTTTCAAATACATAATGACATATTGCATCAGATCGATTATAGGAAACAACAAAAAGAGGGACTGAGAATGGAAATGAAGTACCCGAAGAAACAATTTGTGCTGAAGTATAAAAAAAAAAATAATAATAAAAAAATTGTGAAGAAGTAAGTACAATTGCACAAATGAAAATTATTTGGTTCTTAAAACTTCACACAATCTTTATTTTTGTTAACAAGAATATAACTTTTGTATTTTTTTTTTTTTTTTGGTTTTGTAGAGAAATAAAAAAGAGAGAAGGTAGAAGCTCAAATAGAAATGTTAGACGATTAGAGAACATCTACAATATTTTCATTTACTTTTTGTTTCTCAAATAAATTATGTATTATATAAGTTTATGTATAAAACCGGCAAAAATTAGAACAAAGGTTTTTATCTCCTAAAAGTGGCCAATTGTATGTTGCTTTGTCTAATGATTTTAATAAAGAACAATGACAAAGAAGAACAAAGATACACTAAACACATAGTGTTTAAAGAAGTATTCAACAATTTTTCAAAGATAAAAACTACTTCTAACATTTTTTTATTAATATAATTGTTAACAATACTACAAATAACTTATATTGCAAATCCATTAGATACAAAATTCATATGCAAATAGTTTGATACATGTAATTACAAATGACATTATAGCACAATTGGTATGTTAGAAGATAATTTTGTATTGATGTTTTATCATTTTATATTTGAGGGTTGTCATACTAATGCAATTTATTCATTTCGTTATAATAATTACTTATTTGGTTATAATAACTACTTATACATATATTATAAGTTTTATCAGAGTCAAACTGATCAATATCCAAAGGTGAAGAGTACAACGTGGACGGTACAAATTGGTGCAAAAACAACTTCATAGTAGCATATGATATTGTAGCAGAGAAACAGAAAGAGGATTTAACAAAGTAATGGGAAGCCAATAATAAAACCAAAAAGGTTTTTTTTTTTGAGAATAAACGGCAGAATAAAACCAAAAAGGTTGAGAGTTCAGATCAAAGGAATGACGTGGAACACATCCACTTAACGACACAAGCATAGTCTCAACCAATCAGATAAGCATTCATTCACCCAATCAAATAAGCATTTATTCAAAATTCAATAATATAATATTCTGATCAGCTTATTTTTAAATTCTATCACTTTATTTTTAATTATCTTTTTCAAGATGTTATTTGAGACCGAGTGGGTTCTAGTTAGTTCAACTGGTAAAGTCTCTAATAGTTGTATAAGAAATTTGGGGCTCAATTCCCGTCTACACCAAAAACTGATTGGTGTCTTGGTCTGATGATAATAAGCTATCATTAGGAACGGACGCTATAGGTTGAAACTCTCTCAAAAATAGATACAAATCTCCAGGAGGGAGCTTTACACACATATACACTTAAAATTAGGTTAGGATAGAATTTCTATCTTGTAAAAAAAAAAAAAAAAGACACTCTAATTAGAGAAAAAAATAACAACAATAATTTATAGATAAATAAATAAAATGAAAGTTTAATTTGATTTCAAACATCATCATTATTTTATTATGACTGTTTGTTTTGATGGAAAATTTTGTGTAAATAAAACTTTTCATGTTTTTTAGGGTTTGGTAGTATTAAAAAAAGATTCAATAGAAAATTATCTTTGATCAACTGAAAAAGTATGTCTTATTTCTAGAGGTTGTTTTCCACTATTTTTTTTTTTTGAAAAACAATTTTATCTCACATCAAACTAAATAAAGAAAGTTTAGAAATTATTTCTCAACTTATTTAAGGTTGTTATCAAATATAGAAAAATGATATAGTTTTATAGAAAATGCTTTTTGGAATATGACTCATTTTCTAGAATATATAATCTCACCAAAACAATCAGAGAGCGAAAATTAGGGGTCCATTTGGTAGAAGAGTTTGAATAGTGTTGTTTGTAGTTTTTTGAAATACGTGTGAGTGAAAAAAATATGTAATTTTGTTTAAAAATTGAAAATGAGTGTTTGAAATACCCTACTAAACTGGCCCTAAATTATTGGAATTTGGTTGACCGCAGCAAGAGTTGAGAGTTGAAAGAGACACCATAGTTATAAAAACATTTGTTATTGTTAAAAAGGAGGATGAGGATGGAGAATTATGATAGTAATGTTGTTATTGTGGGATTCAAATTCTCTAGATTTTTTAGGGTACTCTATCAATAGATTTCCTTAAATCCCAATCACATTTTAATGATTTAATGGTTTAGATTTTACTATGTCAGCATTCCACTAACAATATTCTTAAAATAATAAAATAATGTTATAAACAAAACAATTAAGATTATTGTTAGTGCAATGCTGACATGACAAAATCTATACCATTAAATTATTAAAGAATGATTAAGATTTAAGAAAATCTATTTGGTAGAGTATTCTAGGAAATCTAGAAAATCTGAATTTGTTATTGTAACGTTGGTGAGGTAATGGGTGATGGAATTATGATATAATAGTTATTTAGTGGTGGTGTTCATTTAAAAAAAAAAAAAAAAAAATAGTGATGGTGATTTTATTATTATTATTTGTTTATCAATATATAAAAAAATAATAACATAAAGAGACACTACACGGAGTATATATGGACAGCATTAAAACTTACGATAAAAGAAAAAAAGAAGAAGAAGAAGAAGAGATGGCAATGGAAGTAGGGTTCTTGGGTCTGGGTATAATGGGGAAGGCCATGGCCACCAATCTCTTACGAAAAGGCTTTAAGGTCACCGTTTGGAACAGAACCCTCTCTAAGGTAAAACAACAACTACTATACTCTCTATTAATTACTCAGATTGCAATTTATGAATTATGTTTTTTTGCAGTGTGATGAGCTGGTGGAGATTGGTGCTTCTGTTGGAGAAACCCCAGCAGCTGTAGTCAAGAAGTGCAAGTACACCATTGCAATGTTATCTGATCCATCAGCTGCTCTTTCGGTTGGTTTTATTTTATGCTTCTTTCTTCTCTGCTGCCTACAGTTAAGGCCATTAACATAATATCACTGCTGCCTTTTTTCTTTTCTTTGTAAGGTGGTTTTTGACACAGATGGGGTTCTTGAGCAAGTTGTCAGTGGAAAAAGTTACATTGACATGTCTACTGTTGACGTTGATACTTCTTCAAAGATCAGTGAGGTGAGAGCTTCATTTTCCTTTTTATCGTTCTTCCATGGCTTTATTCAGCTTAACAAATTGTGTTTTCACATCTGATCCATAAATAAATAATTAATGTATTATCTTTTTTTAGATTCCTAAATGCCCAATAATATTTTACAGGCAATTACATCAAGGGGTGGTCACTTCCTTGAAGCTCCTGTTTCAGGTAGCAAAAAGCCGGCCGAAGATGGTCAGTTGGTAATCCTTGCTGCTGGGGAGAAGGTAAAAATTCATATACACAAGTCTATGGTGCTTGCTAAAGATCTGGTAAACTGGAAAATTTATATATCTATCTATCTTGTTTTTAAAGGTGTAATGTCTACATACTGGAGTCATCTTCTAATACTTTGTACTCTAGGAGAAGTATATGCAAGAGGAACACTAAAATTGAAATGAAACTTAAATGTTTAAAATAATGAAACTAGCTTCCTCATGTTACCTGTATACACTACTTTGAAAGCTTATAAAGAAAATATTCAATTATAATTTATAAGAAATGCCAAAGAAATTATACCAGAATATTTCTTCCAAATATTTATGATCCATTAAAATCATTAGGAAGAAATTTATAAGTTTCCTTAATGGTTGTCATGTCTAAAAATAATGCCTCTTTTGACAAAAACATTTGGCAAAGTTACTTAGTCCTGTGACCGCAATTGGCTTTTTATTTTTATTTTTTTTATTTTCAATTTTTCCACATGAATGTTCTTATGTGTGGGTATAAAAGGCAGGATAAGCATAGTATGACTTTAGTTTAGTGTTGCTCCATTTAGGTTTATTCAGAACTATCGCCTTTACCCTGGTTTTACAATACTCTGCTCGTAACAACCGGTCCAATTTCTATTAAGAACTGCACTCTTAAAGCCAGTGATGTAGGACAAAGAACTTCCTAACCAAATTTGATTTGCAGTATTTTCTCAGTTTCGAACATTAGAATTTTGGGCTGATTTAGTAAAATCTAATACAATCTAATGTAGATATGCAAAAGGTTAGGTTTTAGCTTGCATTTTGGGGGAGTTGGTAAATTAGTGTGTGGCTGATATAATTTAAACAGAGGGCTGGAGCACAGAAATCAGATATTAAATAGAGAATAAAGTGAGGAAAGGGTCACTTAAGGTGAAAGAAAAATAGTTAAATCTAGCATTACACTAGGTTTTTTGGGCATTACAATTGGGAGCGATGCATCACATCCCACCAATAAACAATAAAAAGGCTGAAATATTTTTCTTTATTCATTGTCAAAATGATAAGAGACCACGTTTCCTTTATTGCTGTACACAGGAATTTTTTCTATTTTACTGTTAATTTCATCATATCACTGTTTGTAAATGCAGGCATTGTATGAGGAAGCAATCCCATTTTTTGATGTCTTGGGAAAGAAATCCTTCTTCCTAGGGCAGGTTGGAAATGGAGCAAAGATGAAACTTGTTGTCAACATGATAATGGGCAGGTAGTGGTTGGATTTTTGCTCATCTGACCTAGAATAGAATAAGGAAAATGGATACTTCTTGCACAGTTCCAAATACTAAGTGTAGGTTTTGAGTCCAAATACTGAGTGTAGGTTTTGAATCAGGAGGGGGTTAGACAAAGATGTTCAAGAATTAGAATATGACACCCAGTCACAGTTCGATTTGTTTGGTGATAAGTAGTTTTGCACACTTAGATTTATTGTACGTATATATTATATTTTTTTTTGGAAAAAAAATTTTAATTTTTTAAACATGACTTGGCTGCAAAGCATACCAGCTTATAATATCTTATACGTAATTAACTTCAGATGTTAGGGCCTAAAGAAAAAGAAAAGGGGGAAGTAAGCTTCTTGAAATGTAAAAGAGTACCCTTGAAACGTATCAGATTGTAGACACTGTTACCTTATATTTACTACAGCAAGAACTTCATGCATTGCTTAAAATTACACATGTTTTTAGATTTATTGTATGGTATAAGGACTCTGAAATGTTGTGTCCTAAGGAGAGTTTAACCCTTGTAAAGAAAAACAAAAACTAGAGAGGAATCCATCCACCTACTGTGAGTCGACATACTATAGTTAAGTACTTCCTCCTTAATGTTGAAGTCTAGATTGGACAGAAACAAAGTTAGAACTGTTAGGTTTAATTGGGGGAAAGGCTAGACAATGAGATTGAAGCTTCAATGGTCTAAGGCTGCTGGGAAACAGAATTACAGGGTTTGAGGTTCAAGTTGGACTAGAAACAATGACTCTTGAAGGATTCTGGGAAGCACAGACACTGCAAAATTGCTAGTGCTGGTGTCAGACATGTATCTGACATGGACACAAATGTGTCGAGTACGCACTCAGGAAGAAAAAATCTTTTTTTAATTCAGTTGTTCTATTTTGATGTTGAATGTTGTGTATTTGAACTCTTTTGTTTGTACTTTAAACAATATTTTTTGTCTTTACATACTTTTTAAATCCAAAATAAACATAACTTATTCCAAATATAAAATATATATACCTAAAAATAAATGTTAATTAGTTCATTGTCATATCCTCGACGTATCATATCATGGTTTTTCAAGAAATTCTATGTCACCATACTATGTATCAAGTCGTACTACGTATCATGTCCGTATCCATGCTACATAGGAAGGGTTGTAGGAAACAGAAATTGTGTTGCAGGATTTTCTGTAGGGCTTTTGGGATACTATAGTTAAAGTTTCAAGAATGAAAAGGTTAGGAAAATTAGAGGAAATCCAAGATTTCTAAAGTACAAAGAAACAGGTACTAGTTGGAGTTGAAACAAGCAAGAAAACCCAAATTCTGGGTGGCTGCTATGGTGGGCTATAAAGGTACCTGAGAATAATAGTTGGGGTTCAAGTGTTTAGGCTGATAAAAGTGAGGCTCAAATACTAATCAAAGGAAAGAAAAAAAGGCAAAAGCTTTTGGATTGTGGAAGAAAGGTTTTTGTGATGTAAATCTAAATAGATGTCACCACATTTATGATTTTGAAGCCTCAAACTTTATGTCCACATACAGAATGGGAGTCCTAATTAGAAGGTATGGAACAAACTAGTTTTTAAATCTACTAATAAACTTTCAAATAAAGAAATAACACAAATTATATAATACTAGTTCTGAAAACAACTTTTAGTATCCTTCTGCCATAGAGATGTTGAACTCTTGTTCATGCCTCAACTTCCCCTTTAACTTGCACAGGTAAACAATCAAGTGATCGTTCTGTATTTCTAACTTAAATATTAGAGTAGGGATTGCAACTAATATAATTTTTGTAGTCACTTTTATATGTAAATTATCAACATCTCTTTGTTCTCTATAGTATATCTTCTCCTAATGCAAGCAAGTCTTTATTTAATAGCATCTGGTGAATGATTTCTTTGCTTGTCAGTGTGGGTTTTAAAATAAATGTAATTATATCCATCAATTAATATAATATTTTAGAAATAAATGTATTTTTTTTTTAATTCTTATAAATAATTTTTAATTTATCAATCAAGAATGGATTGGGAAATAAATGTATTTTGTATTATCATAATTAATTTATTCTTATTAATAGTCTTAAGGAAATTTTTGAAAGACTGTTTATTATGAATTATTAGATTATTTATAAAATATGAATTATTAGAAATGTTAAGTACAACATGGAACCAAGCTAGTCTCTTGAAAATTTACTAATTATTAGAATTGTTAAATAATAGAATATTAATTATGAGAGGATTGAAGGTACTAAACCAGCTACTCCTTGATGCCAAGAAACCTAAAAAGTAAGACGTAACACTAACTAGGGTAGCTTCTGGGGGGATCTCAATTAGGCCCTACGTGGAAGTTAAACCTAATGTCAAGATTCCACTTTGCATTTGAGCTTGCTTCTCCTTGAGTTTCTTGTGGTATGTGTGGGCCACAGTAGTTGACTACTTTTTATGATGTTTTCTCCTTTTCATCATGATGAATGCATTTTCAGAGGGACTTGTACTGGCTGACAGAAGTGGACTGGACTCTAAGACTCTTCTTGATGTATTGGTATGATAATGACCAAGAAATTTTTTTGTTGACATATGGTATTGGAGTTGATTCTTCACAAGTTATTTTCTGGCAGGATCTGGGTGCAATTGCTAACCCAATGTTCAAGTTGAAAGGACCCACTATGATCCAGAACAATTACTCCCCTGCTTTTCCGTTGAAACATCAGCAAAAGGATATGAGGTTGGCTCTTGCACAAGGTGATGCAATTGCAGTATCAATGCCAGTTGCAGCTGCAGCCAATGAGGTTATACTCTTCTATTGTCTTTCTTTCCTTTGTACAAACATATGCAGAAGCAGTTTTGTTAATGCAAGATATCAGTTGGTATGATGCTCTAAGTTGTGTCATATGTCATTTATTTGTGCAGAGTGGATGCCCTCTCCATTTTTATTTAAAATTTTGTTTTTTCCCCTTTATGCGATGTGGACAGTTTTTTTTGCCCATTATTTTACATATAACTTTTAATCCTGACTAACAAAAGTGTAAAATTTAAAATTGTGTAGCTAATTCTACTTTAGGTGAAACCCCATTACCAAAGTTCCAAGAAGTTTAAATTACTATTTCAGTTAAAATCCTATTACTAAAAGTTTGAAAAAAAATTAAAAAGAGGTTTAATTATCTACCATAATTTTTAGTTTTGACAAAAAACTAGGTCCTACATGATATGCTTCCCTCATATAACTTCACTATTTTATTATTCATTTTAAATGAATTTTGTGAAAATATTTCTTTATTTTACATGTGAATTTTACTTAGCATGTGCATCGTACGTTCATTCACCCAGTTTTAATTACAAGATGAAATAAATTTTGTAATAGAGTACAAATACTTTATGTACACTCAGAACCTGTTTAATTACACTGTGAATGAAAATCCTGGCAATTAATTTTGGTTCAGAATTAATATTCTAATTGTGTCTTCTAACTCACAATTTTCTTTTATGATTCTTTACTTTCTGCATTTCTATAGATTTTCTTCTTTATAACTCTCTGAGTTTTGCACCCAAAAATAAATAAAAAATGTCCGAGCTAGGTAATACATTGTGTAGTTCCAAACTTTAGTCTAAGTTATCCATAAAAAGGAACCCTAGGCTGGTAAGTCTTCTGCAGGTTAGTGGCAGGATCTAAAGTGGTCTGAGGATATATTGAAAATAGTGGTGGATTTGGTTTTGATCTGGATGAACAAAACGACGCTATGCAAAACAATGATAATCAAAATATAGAGATCTGGGTTTGTTTGGTGTGACTCAGAGCACTTCAGGATACATGATTCTTCTGGTTGCAGTTCTATTGGATATGCAGAGATTAGTGTTAGTTCTGGCATATAATTAAGATATATATATATATATATATATATATATTATATTTTATAAGTAATAAAATTTTTATTGAAATCAAAACAGACCCAAGTGCACAGGGAATGTACTATGGGTGCAATACAATCTAGATCCCAAATTACAATGGTCAATCAAATTTGGAAGAGAAGAACATGAATATGTTTGTAAAGCTAACTCCACTCAAGCAAAAAGGAAAGAAATAAAGACTTAATCTCAAGTATAGTCAAAACTTATAGCATTCCATTCTCGCCAAATACACCACATTATGCAATGCAGCACAAATCTTGAAATAGCCATTTTGTGATGCTGGCTGAAGTTGCCCTGCCATGAAGCTAACAACTAAATGACCCTTTGTGGCATAACCCAATGGATTCCAAACAAGCTAAATGCCATTGTCCATAGCTCATATGCTGTAGGGCAATGAAGAAGATGATCCACCAATTCCCACTCCATTTTCACATACAACACCAGTCTATCACAACAATTCTCCGCTTTCAAAGATTATCAAATCTCACCCAAAGCAGCAAACTATGAAAATAATGCCAACCTAGGAGGGACCTTTCTACACCATCAAGAAATTTAATTAAGAAATATTAAAATTTTTATCTTTTAAAAACCAAATTTCCTTCAAATACCAAAATAAAAATTATGGAGTTTATTTCTTTTGAATTGCTAGTAATAGTAGGCAGTTAGAAATCAAGAGATAAAAAAGATGAAAACATTTAGGGAATATGATGTAGAAGGGACTAGAGAATTAGAAGAGAATAGATGGAGGTGATGTGTTTTGTATGTTCTTGGTAGATGTTGGCCCTGGTTCTCGTGAATTAGTTCCATTTCCATCTTTACCACATTTACCCAATTACACAGAAGCTACTAATAAGGTGTGCTGCTAGGGAAATGTGGTCCCTGGTTTTCTGTTTATTCAGGGTTCCAGTGGGTTATGCCTTCTCACATCATTGAGGTCTTAGCTTGCTGGAAGGGGAGTTTTGTTAGACGAGGTGTGGTACTGTTTGGTGTGCAGTGCCCTTGTCCCTGATGTGGATTGTTTGGAGGGAGCATAATTGTAGAGCATTTGAGGGTTTTGAGAGGCCTTCAATGGAGTTGAAATTGTTCCTTCCGCATTCTTTGTATGAGTGGATTGCTGTGTTCTCCACTCATTCAATTTTATAATTTGCTTACTTTCATTGATAATTTTTTTTTTTTTTTTTTTTTTTGCGTTTTCCTGGAATCTTTTGTTCTCTTTGTATATCTCTATATCTCTAGTGTACAGGGGCAAATTTTTCTTAATACAATTTTATTATTCATAAAAAAAATATGTACCACCTATTGTCGTTAATGATAGATTGCCAATGAGCTCTTGCTCAAATGACACTTCCTCCTTGCATAAGAATCGGTTCAAGGCTCACCAAGTGAAACTTACCAATGAAAAATAAAATGTGGATAATGATAGATTGGACACATTTAAAGGACAATACAAAAAACCGATGCTATGGTATCTCCAAGGATTGATATCAAGCAAAGAGATTGAAGCCTAAGTGTGGCTATGCTTGTTAAAATTCCTACATTCAGTAGGATGAAAAGTAATATACCATCAGGATTTATCCAAAAAAGAAGAAGAAATTAATATTTATTAGGATTCTCATCCCCTTATACTATTATGCTTTTACTATTGATGACCATGGTTCTTGCTACTAATTGATATGTCTCTTGATCTTAGATTTCCCTCCCTTTTTCCTTACTGTTTCAAATTGCTTCCATTTATTTAAGAATTGGTCAGTATCTATATTTATGTTGTGAAATTGATTTTGGTTGTTAACAGATCATAACTAAGACAACCTTCATTTGATATTTGTGTGTGTATGGATGTGTGTTTGTTGATGATTGGCGAATGAGGTTTGTTTTATCAGGTTGGATAAGTTGATTCTCGGGTTTTCAGGTATGTAGGAAGGGTGTGAGGGGTTTGATCATAGGAGTAAGAAGTCCTTACTTTGAGGCGTCTGACCTTTCTCTCCCACTGAGTCCTTTTTCTGATATATTGATGAGTGACATTTAGGTTTATTTATTCGGTTACGATGCTTGGGTTTCAGGTTTCTTAGTATCAATAGGGTGAGTTTTGGTTCATTTCTTAAATTTGACATGAATTTAGGATAGAGTTTTGGAATCAACATCTAAAACAGGTTTTGGTTTGGGATGGCGTTTCCTCCCAAACCAACTCATTTCATTTTGTAGGCTACATGGTCTTATTCTCTTTGCTTATTTTAGTTAGAGAAAAAATGATTTAAATATTGGAATTGGCCTGATAATTTTGTGGAAGTCACAATACTTGATGTATCAGTTGTGGAATGCAGAACTTGTTAAGATCTCTCCTCTTTATATCAATATTGATGATTCTTGTATTATGAACAGAAAAGCTTTGGCATTTTGCGATTATGTAAAAAGTATTGACATATTTAAGTACTTCAGATGTTTGATATGGGGATCCAGGTTTTAGGTATAACTGGAACCTAATTGATTATTAGAACTAAAAACTTGATGTTTATATCTTCTGTAGGCTTTCAAGAAGGCCAAAAGCATGGGGTTGGGGGACCTTGATTTTTCAGCTGTTTATGAGACTGTGAAGCATCTTCAACATTCATCATAATATAGACAGATGCTTATCAACTTGAACTCAAATTGCATTGGTAACTATAGCCTGTGTGGTCAAAGTTTTAATATGAGGAAATAAATTTCTAGTGACCACTTCTTCATGCATGTCCAAAGTTTGTTTCCTACAATGTGATGTTGCATGGTGTGTTTGTACAATTAATTATCAGCATAAGAACTCTTTTTGAAGTGAAAGCAAAGAACACCATATTTGGATCGAAATGTTGTAATAGCTTTTTTGTCCTTCATCTGACTCTAAAGAAATCATCTTTGTTTTGACGGATAACAGGTGCGGTGAGACCTACCCACAACCATTGTTGTCAAAATCGTGATCTGGATCGTAAAATTGCATGATTTTATGATTTTACCTCACCAAAAAGTTTAGAATCAAAGTATGATCATAAAAATGGTAGGATTGTAAGATTGTATGAGATTCTACCGATCCTACCAAAATGCGTGTTTTTGGTTTGGGGCTTTTTTATTATTATTATTATTTATTTTTTAAGGGATTGGTTTGGGCTAAGAACTAAACCCATGAGCCCAACTGGTTTTCAGCAGCCCAATAACGAATTGAAGTCTCAAATTTACCCATGTCAACATAAAATCTCAAAAAAGCCTTAGTACTTAAGTTTGAAGTTTAAACCAAAAAAACCTAAATATTTAGAAACATTCAACAGGCCAAAGCTGTCCCTCTGCCTCTAAAAAATAATTAACATTATATGACACAAAATTTTGTTTTTTATGGATACATTCATAATTTAAAGTCACTATCAATCCGTTTTTTGCTTAAAATTTGAAAATAGGTAGAATTTTATAATCCACGATCCTACATAGGATCTCGATTTTGACAACCTTGCCCACAACTATTCTCCCGAGTCCATATTTGTGATCAATGGCCTACAAAATTTAACAAGCTTCTTTTGCAATGTGTTTTTAGATATTTTCTCTTGTGGCTCCCTTTTCTTTCTTTTTCTTTTATTTACTATAAGGTAGAATTACCTTGCAGCAGGCCATATGTTATGGCTGCATCTGGAAAGCCAAGTGGAAACAGTTGGGAGAAAAATTAGCAGGGGTGTTCTGTAGTATTGCATTGTGACCCACTTGGAATTAGAAAAAATTGGAGAGGAAATTACAATATTATTTCACTTCATTTTGTTTTTTAAATAAACAATTAATGGGACGGTGGAGGTGACTAGGGAGTGGGAGCGAAAGGACACAGAAATACTCAATAAAAATAAAGAATTAAAAATGATTTTATACAACAACAAAAAAAAGAATTAAATTATTTTTCTGACATTGAGATGGGAAGCATGTTTTACAGTTGGTGATGGAAGAAATATAGATGTGTGAAAAAAAATACTTGGATCCTATGCCTCAAAATATGAGATTGAAAGAATAGATACTACATGGTCATTTGATGAAGAATCATGTGAATCAATTGAAAAATTCCATTGAGGCATAATCCAGGTTCGATTAATTGGTTTGGATTGGCTTAGAGAAAGGGAACTTTACTATATATTTAAAGTCTGTTTGGATATTATTTATTTTGCTGAAAATTGAAAACTAAAACCTGTAGTAAATAAAGAGTTAAAACTAAAAACTTAAAACGCACCATATAGCAAATAATCTACCTAATGCATGAACAGTGCTGGGTCTCACGCTTAAAACACAAAATGCTGCAAAACGCAGCACACAAACGCATGCTTAGTTGGCATTTTTGGCTTTCCTAAAACAGTTCAGGGCCATTCACATTGTGTACTCCCTAGTTTAGAAGAATCAGTTTTTCTCGAAGGTGTATATGGATTTTGAATTGATAGCATCCATGTTGCCCTTGTCAAAATTTTGATGGATCTGCCTGCTGATGTGCTACAGCCTACAAGACTAAGTCACCGAAGAGAACATGGCATTAATAAAGGATACAATTGAAAAGGTAAGGAGCTTACAAGCTTGTTTGTTAGGCTGTTTTCCAAGAGAGCGGCCATGAATTAGCAAAATGGGCTTTGAAGTCTAATTTTTATGGGTTCTTTGTTCCTCGTAACTTTCTCTTGCAATTCAACTTGGCCATAAAGGAGGATGCTTGTAATTAATTAATAAAATTGTCATGCTAGAAAAGCCACTTGTTTATTGTTTCAACAAGTTCTAATCTTAATGGGGCAACTGGCATCACCATGCTAACTCGATCATTTAATCCATTGTTTTGTAGCTGCCTATATCTATAATTCCATCCATTCCATAAACCATTTAGCCACTTCAAATATGTAAGGAGAGAATAATCCACTAAAGAATGACATCTCTGCCGTCCTCCAAGCGGTCAATAATCCACTAAAGAATGATCTATCCAGTGTACCTAAACCCTCCAAGCTCCTACTCTAACGAGGTTGCATTGAGCCTATTTCTTCTTTAGCTTATCGGATTCCACTATAACCCATAGCATCAACCAATGTGAATTGGTCACTTCCTAACTGCTTCCCAAAGCACCAAAAAGCCTTCTCACAGATATGGGTATGGTGAGAAAAGTTTTGGCTAATGAACCTCTCAAAGATGTAACAATGGAGAGGGTGAGAGTTGAGGAATTTGAAGAGTCACTATGTAAAGATCGTGGATGATTCAATCTTGTTTTTCTCTAGGGTTTCTTTCTCAAAATTCTCTCTGGAATCTCTCTACATTTCGTGGGTATAAGAGGTATTTATACCGAAGTAAGAAAGGAATGCGAAGAGTCATTTTTTCATAACAGAGTGGACTGGCAACTTGGCCTCGCAACTTGACTGAGTCGTGAGTCCAAGCCGCGAGATAACTGAATGGCCAAACTAGACTTTTTGTCCTGTAGTGCTACAGTTGGCATAACAGTTCAGCTTCTCTCTACATTTCGTGGGTATAAAGGGTATTTATACTAGAGTGAGAAAGGAATGCGAAGAGTCATTTTTTCATAACAAAATGGACTGGTGACTTGGCCTCGCGACATGACTGAGTCGCGAGTCCAAGCCACGAGATAACTGAATGGCCAGACTGGACTTTTTGTCCTGTAGTGCTACAGCTAGTATGATAGTTCAGTTTCTCTACATGCTTCACTCGTGTGCATCTTTTGGCGGCTTGCAAGTCGCGAGCCACCCGTGAGTCTCTACTTCACAGCATAGTTTTGAGTATTTCTTCACACTTTCTCAGACACTACCCTTACATGATTCCCACTTAAATACATGGTTACTAATTGCTAGATTACAAGCAAATTTGGCACGGAATAAAGCCAACAAGATGGTTGATTAAATTCAACCTTACAATCTCCCCCTTTGACTATTTCGTGACAAAACCCTAAAACAAACTCTAGACTTAACATGTGAGTTGGGAACAGTTGAACAAAACTCACTCACACCTAACTCTAGAATTTGTGAAGCTCTTGGATCATAAGAACAAGTATCTCCTAAAATACAACACAATTTGATCATTGTATGTAGAAAAACTTGTAATACATATGAAGCAAGCATAATGCGATCAAGCAAAATGGAATAAAGTAATAAACCATGGCTTGACCATACAAACAATCACTATAGAATAGTGACCACAATGCTCATTCACATATGGAATGAACATCCGGACATGCAAGTTAATAAGCTTAAATGTAAAGTATCATTCGCATGTCCAACACTTAACCAATGCACAAAATATGTATGCATCTAGGAACAAGATCCTACTAGAACACAAGAGTGAGAGTACTTAAAGTAATGCATGACAAAACAACAAGTACTATGCTACAAAGCAAAGGTACAAACAACTGTAAACTTAAACTGAATAGAAACTTATATAAATAAACCAAAGCATTAAAATCATCCATGAGTTTAAACCAAGAAATTAACCAAAAGTTTAACATAGTATGTAGCAACCCATAAATATAAGATTATCCAAAACACAACACCAGAAACTATAGATATCATAAAGTAAAATTGCTAAAATTAAGTTTTTGGCATGCTCCCCCTCAAACAGACACTCCCCCTCAAGAGCTGCCCTTAAAAAATTCTCCCCCTTTTTGACCGGAATGGCCAAAGGGTCACTGCTGGGTGCTGAAACTATCAATCTTTGCTGAAAGTATGTTCATCTGGTCTTGAAGTGTAGCCAGCTTGTCAAATTGTTCATTTTGGACATCTCTGTGCCCATCACTCCTCTCTAGGATGATTTGGAATGCATCTGGAAATACAACTGATGAGGATGAAGCTCTGCTCCTCTTGCCTCGACCTCTTGAGCTTGAAGGTTCTCCTGCAGCCTCTGTCTCAATGTCCATGGGTTCACCTTCTTCTTGGTTACCTTCCTCTTTATCACTTGGGAGACGAACTTGTATCCTTGTGATGGTCAATTTGTTGATGGCTGAGGGTGTAGGCATGAGACTGATATCTTGAGGGATGTCAACACCTTTTAGTCTAAAAATCCTCATAAAAAGGCTGGGAAAGATCAGCTTGGCCCTGGAGGTTGTTCTAGTCTCATTAATAATGGTGTAGAAGATATGAGCACTGATGTCTATGTAGGTGTTCTCCTTGAGATTTATGAGGAAGATGGCTCTAGCATTGTTGATGTTGGTTAGCTTCCTCACTGGGTACAGATTGAACATTATGATGGTTATTAGAGACCTCATGTCAATTGGGAAGGCAGTAGTGTTGAGGCATCTCCCCTCTCTAACTCCACCAATATGAGATTGGACAGTTTCAATGGATAACATCCTGTCCTTGTAATGGGTGAAGTCATGATCATCCAAACTTTCAAACCCCAGCACCTCATCTATGTCATCCATATCTATGGTGAACTCAGGTCCTTGAATCCAACAATTTATCTCATGTTCTCTTAACCTAGCATTAGCATAAAACTCTCGGATCAGAGGCTCACACACTCTAGGCAAGTCACTCAACAACTTATCCCAACGTCTGGCCTAAAAACAGCTTGGAATGAAAGTGTCATTCAAATCCACCAAGTCTACAAATCTTTCTTGAATTATGTTGCCTTTATGTAGAACTGAGTCTATCTCTCAAAATGTTGAAGAGACTTGAACTTGGTATTGTCTATCTTCAGTCTCTTGTCACCCTTTTTGGCAGTAGTCTTCTTCTTTGTAGGAGAAGGAGCCATCTGTAAACATAGCAAAAAAAAGCCACAAAAACAAAGCACAATAGATGGAAATTCAAAACATTAGTAATAGGTTAGTATAACTGAAAAGAACATAGAACTATATCACCATTCAGTCCATATTCAGTTGAAATTCAGACATTGAAAGAGATAACTCAAATCAGAAAAGGATTAAACAACCTATCAACAATACTTATGCATAACACATTAAGACAGTGAGTACAACAACTCAATCATGAACACTTCTAGGACACATACCCAAACACAGACTTCAACATGCACTAATCAGCTGTATAGAAGCATATGTCAATGAGACATATCTTAATGAGTATGAGATGTTCAAACCAACACAGAGTAGACAATATCCTCAAGGCAGAAGCAACATACATGATATCAATAATCAATAGCAATATTAAAGTAAAAAAATATAACCCAACCACTTAAGCTCAACCATTTTGAACCAACCATACTCACAAACAGAGTATATCACAGTAAACCCAAACAAATAGTATATGACAATGAGACATAATATCATGGGTATGAGAATAACCAACCAACACAGATCAGTTAACAAACTCAAACAGTGAAACTAAAACATGATAACAACCATATTTAGCATTCAAGAAACAAGATCAACCAAAACCAAACACCCAAACACAACAAATATGATCCCAACCCATATCCGAAACTACAGATATCACAAATCAAAACTCCAACTCACAGAATCAAGAAAATAAAGCTAAAAACATGAAATATGTAGTGAGAGAGAGAAAACCCATACCTTTTTCTAGAAGATTTGAAGTTGAAATGAAGCAGAAATGGAGGTTTTTGAGAGTGACATGGTGAGTTTGAGAGAGGTTTAAGTGAGGAAAATAATGAATAGTCACAAAATGTTCGAGGGAAACTCAAAAGGTTTTAAAAACTAACCCATTTGCACAAAAACACGCTATTTTCGCAACTGAATCAAGTTGCATTCAAGTCTCCAGGGCAAGCTGCCAAACACCTTAGAGACAAAATTTTGAAAATTTGTCTAAGTGTTTTTCGTGACTGGAAGTTCTACCCGCGAGAGAGTCGCAAGGTAAGCCACAAAAATCTCTGAGTACCCTCGCGACTGGAACCTCCACCCGCGAACAAGTCGCCAGAATGAGCCGTGAGAAACATTAAAAACCCAAATTTTGAAAAATATTCTAATTATTTTTCGCAACTGGGACATTGACCCGTCAGTGAGTCACGAAAAATTTCTATGTGGGCGCGCAATTGGAGCATGCGACTGGATCTACCCGCGACTGAGTCGCCAGAACAAGGCAACACAGTTTTTGAAATTTTGACAATTTTTGTAAAAAAAAAATACTTTCCAAAAATAAACTAAACACTTAAAAATCTTTTTGTGGTTGATCAACAGAAATTGAGCATGTGAAAACACATTTAATCAAGTACAATTACACAAGTGAATATGTCATTCATTGAACATAGACATGTGTGATGTGTGTGGATATCAACAATGAGAAAGTCCTTAGTCTAATGTGAAGTTTCAATAATCAATTCAACCAAGCCATACACAATTAGCATTAGATAAAGTGACCCATCTCAATTATAGAAATATGCATATATGACCTTCCACAAAACTTGATTACATAACATGTGAAGCTTTTCATTTGGCTCCATATACATCATATCATTTGATCTTTTTGAATAAATACCTCTCATTGTGAGATCGATGCCTGGAATTTTTTATATTTCAATTTGATGAGTAAGCCTTTGGCTTTTTGGGCATCATACATTTTATTTTACGTCGTTTTCCCTTTTTCCTAGTCAAATACTAGTATGTGCGATAGGTCAACGCTAACCGGTGGCCCTTATAGATGCGTCGGGCAAACCTGGTAGCCCTATAAGGTGTGTCAGGTTGCCCAGGCCATACAAGGCCTATAATTGGACCTCAAAGCTCCATTTTGACTTCATTTCTTTGAATTCTCACTTCTAAAAATTTCTTTAGAGCAAGTCATGGTCTAGCGGAAAAACTAAGTAGACATGAAAAACTATGCATGATAAACAAAAATTTTGAGAGATTGAAAACATGATGACGATGGAAATTTGAAATAGGAGTAGTTTTGAAAACGTAGGATTAGACAACCACTGCCGAATTTGAACGACCATTGCCAAATTTGAACCTCGAAATAACGGATAGGATTAGATGACCATTGCCGAATTTGAATCCTACTGAGATTAAACGATCATTGCTTAATTTGAACCTCGAAATGACATATAGGATTAGAAGACCACCTGTCGAATTTGAATCTTGTTGAGATTAGACAACCACTGCTGAATTTGAACCTCGAAATAACGGATAGGATTAGACAACCACTACTGAATTTGAATCTTGCAGAGATTAGATGACCACTGTCGAATTTGAACCTCAAAATGATGGATAGAAGTAGAAGACTATTGTCGAATTTTAATCCTGCTGTGATTAGATGACCATTGCTGAATTTGAACCTCAAAATGATGGATAGGATTAGACGACCACTACTAAACTTGGATCCTACTGAGATTAGATGACCACTGCTGAATTTGAACCTCGAAATGATGGATAGGACTAGGCAACCACTGCCGAATTTGAATCCTGGGAGATTAGATGACCACTGCCAAATTTGAACCTTGAAATGATAGATAGGATTAGACGACCACTACTGAATTTGAATCCTATTGGGATTAGACGACCACTACTGAATTTGAACCTCAAAATGATGGATAGGATTAGACGACCACTACTAAACTTGGATCCTACTGAGATTAGATGACCACTGCTGAATTTGAACCTCGAAATGATGGATAGGACTAGGCAACCACTGCCGAATTTGAATCCTGGGAGATTAGATGACCACTGCCAAATTTGAACCTTGAAATGATAGATAGGATTAGACGACCGCTACTGAATTTGAATCCTATTGGGATTAGACGACCACTACTTAATTTGAATACCAAGAGAGAGGTATTTTGAAAATTTTGACACTTTTGAGGAAAAAGAGATAGGATTAAACGATTACTACCGAATTTGAATCCCAAGAGAGAGGTATTTTGAAAAATTTTACACATTTGAGGCAAAAGAGATAGGATTAAAGGGTCATTGTCGAATTTGAATCTCAAGAGAGAGGTATTTTGAAAATTTTGACACTTTTAAGAAAACATGACATTTTGGTATGAACATGCATGATATGTGTTAGGCAATAGGGTTAGACATACTTAACATGGCGGAGATCGTGGGAAAGCACCCACCATTGTTCCATCTCGAGTTGACTTGTGTAGTAGTGACGACGATATTGTTTTGGCTAGCGTACAGGTTGTGCGGACCTTTTATAGGCGCTTTGACTGAGGTGGTGATGACCTTGCACCCCCTGCGGGCATACATATAGCACATCGCACTAGGAGTCGATGTTCAGTGGAGATAGCTAGTGCCTCGTCTCAGTCCTACATTGGTTCAGGAGGCGATTCTTCACAATTCCCTCAAATCAAGGAAGGAGGAGGCCTAAGGGGCGAGGAGCTAGATGATGAGCTTATGTTTGACATAGATGCTGACTTGGAGGCTGATGACAGGGCCGGGCCAAGTCCAGGCGCTCTAAGGTGCTGTAGTCGTAGACCGAGGTTTCCACCTTATTTGTTCGGGGCCGAGGCCTATACTGGAGAGGCATCCTTCTGCTTAGATTCAGAAGGCTTAGGTACATTCCTTTTTCTCTTTCACTAGTCAAATCTAGATGTGTAGGTATGCATGCTAACTGGTAGCTTTTTGATTTAAAGCACGGGCCGCTGACAAGATTCGTGGTTGGGGAGCCTGGTCTTCATTCCTTCTTTGCTTGTTTGACTCCAGGAGGGATGTGTGTTTTCGCGGCTTTTTGATTGAGCATGGATTTGAGGAGTTCCTAAGGATCCTCCCTATTCCATGAGGCATGCGATACTTGAGACTTTGGTATAGTGATTCCACGCAGAGACTGGCATCTTTCATCTGAGCTGTGGCAAGTATGCAGTCCTTCCCCTCGACTGGACAGCCATTTTGGGCCTTAGATTTGGTAGGTATTCGTTCTTGACCGAGTTTGTGGGTTTTGACGTCATGAGTAAGCTCCTGGCATTTGTTATCCCCTTACGCAGGCGACAAGACAATATTTTGGACCTATTGACGAGCCTCAAATGTGAATGGAGTGGTTGAGGGTGAGCATACCCTAGGAGGCGGAGTCGAACGACATTACTCTTAGGTGTTTCTTCTTCTATTTCATCGGTAGCTACCTGTTTGGCAATAACCTGTCGGTACTGACTTGCAAGCTACTGGGAGCCGTGAGAGTAGTGTCAAATATAGGGGCCTATGATTGGGGGTCCCTTTCTTATGGATACTTCATCACTTTCCTAAGGCAAGCTTCATGACAGGGCTTCAGGAGCCTCAAGGGTTGCTGGTAGATTTTGACATGGTGGGCATATAAGTATATCCTGGCCCTGCATCCATAGTATTCTAGCCTTTCTTTAGAGATATATTTTAGGGCATATGCTTGGTCCCTCTGCACGATCAGCAAAGTTGTTTTGACACAGCCGTCCACTGTCAACGCTACGTTGGATTGTGTCACCTGGGGCGAGATACTCAATAACCCCTAAAATGGGCGGTTGTTGGCTAGGTGTGAGGTCACCCCTGTTATGGCTAAATCGCATGTGCGGCACTGGTTCTAGGCTTTATCGAGCTGGGAGTTCTTCTTAGTTGAGAGGACCTACCATCAGGTTATGCTGGCTTTCAGAGTGCCTAGGGACCCGCCTTGTGAGCTTTCTTGTTACACGATGATTTTGGACGACACTGACTATGGGATAGGCTCCTTTGAGGGCTTTGTCACGGAGGACACTGATTACGTCATTTGGTTTCTATAGTCATTGGCTAGACCTATTACAGATGATTGCCTAATTAGTGGTGGCAGAGTGCTTGGTGGCATAACACAAGCTTGTTGGGCTTTAAAGGCCCACTTGAGGCTACATGTAGATACCCTATAGGCTAGGGTGAGAGAGCTTGAGGGCATGGCCGCCGTCAGGGAGGGATATATGTAGGGGGAGATTGCTAAGTCACTAGCTTAAGAGAGGGACTGATGGCAGAGAGAGAAGGGGGCCCATGTCTTTTCCATAAAGAGAGAGAGAGAGAGAGAGAGAGAGAGAGAGGTCAGCTCTAAGTTGAGATAGGCCTGCTTCGTGGGTACATCGACTTTTCGATTGGCGAGATGCGGGGGTAGAGGATGCCTTATATTCCTGGCAGAGACCCTCCTATTCGACGACATGAGTCAAAGTATATGTCTGCTCTTCTAGGACTAGTTGGTAGTATGATATATGCCCCCTTAGATGATTGGGCACGGGGCCTTGTACTAGATTAGGCACCATTTTAGGCTTTGGTATATGCCTTGAGCTCTTCGGCGGATTAAGCTGGTCCTTCTATAGGTCCCACTAGTTGTGATGATGTCGATGACGACAGCGCTGGGCTTTTTGCTGATGACACCGTTAGAGATGATGATTCCCCTTAGGCTAGCCATGTATTGCTGTACCATGATGATGTAGCCCTTGCGTGGGAATGTTTCGTTTTTTGTACTTTGTAGACATTCTTGTATTTTGTAGACATTGCCCCTTGGTGGCCATATATGTGTATTATTTTGGCTTATAGTGGGCCCTGATGTATGATATTGCCTCTTGGTAGGCTTCTGGACTGTATTTTTATATTGCCTCTTGGTAGCTTTAGATATGTATGTATTATATTGCCCCATAATGGGCCCTGATGTATGATATCGCCTCTTGGTAGGCTTCTGATATATGCATGGATATTGCCTGTTGGTAGGCCTTACATGTATGTTAATATTTCTTCTTGGTAGGCTCTTGATGTGTGTATGGACATTGCCACTTGGTAGGCCTTACATGTATGATTCTAGATTTTGCCTATTGGTAGGCCCTTGATGTTTATATGAACATTGCCTCTTGGTAGGTCTTACATGTATGTTTCTAGCTATCGCCCGTTGGTAGGCACAAATGCACGATTCTTGATATTGCCTCTTGGTAGGTTCTTAATGTGTGTATGAACATTGCCTCTCGATAGGCCTTACGTGTATGATTCTAGATTTTGCCTATTGGTAGGCCCTTGATGTCTATATGAACACTACCTCTTGGTAGGTCTTACATGTATGTTTCTAGATACCGCCTGTTGGTAGGCACAAATGCATGATTCTTGATATCGCCTCTTGGTAGGTTCTTAATGTGTGTATGAACATTGCCTCTTGATAGCCCTTACGTGTATGATTCTAGATTTTGCCTATTGGTAGGCTCTTGATGTGTGTATGAACACTGCCTCTTGGTAGGTCTTACATGTATGTTTCTAGATATCACCCGTTGGTAGGCTCGAATGCATGATTCTTGATGTCGCCTCTTGGTAGGCTCTTGATGTGTGTATGGACATTGAATTTTGGTAGGCTTTACATGTATGATTCTAGATTATGCCTGTTGGTAGGCTCCTAATGTGTGTATGAACATTGCTTCTTGGTAGGTCTTACATGTATGTTTTTAGATTTTGCTTGTTGGTAGGCTCTTGATGTATATATGAACACTGCCTTTTGGTAGGCCTTACATGTATGTTTTCGAGTAGCACCTTAGCATTTAGCAGCTAGTTGCACCACTGTGGTCACTTCGCATCGCATTGTATTTTCATAGGTTTACTGATAAAATTTGATGTCGATTGACCCACTGAGGGATATGGAAAGAGGAAAGACCGTATAAAATAAAACTGCCCCAGTATAGGTTTTATGCAGTTTTTATCATGAGAGGAAAGGTTCCTAGTGGGATGGACCTGTTCTTGAGCATATCAATTAGCAGAAAATGGACTAAACCTCGCAAAATAAACTGCCCTAGTGTAGGGTTTTATATGGTTCTAAGATGATCAACCAACTTGAAGCGGGATTAGAATCGCACTGGACAATATGGATTTCTTGACAACCCTGATGATGATCATGGATTTCCCCAGCGAGATTTTGGACTTAACGTGTGGCGGAATGCACTAATTGTCTCATTTATCAACTGACTCGACCGATGCTTCAGGAAAAATTCCCTTGAGGAATTAATCATTGCGATCTTCATACCATCGTGGATGGACTGCTATTAGTGATTGGGAATGGCCTTGGCACTGTCCCATTACATGTCTTGATGACGAGGGCTGAACCGACCTCTGAACTGGGTGAAACGAGTTTTGAAAATGAGGTTCCAAATATTCTAGGATGCCGGACAAGATGCGCAAAGATAAACGTCCCCATTGTAGGCTTTGTGTGGTCTCGGTTGTGTAAAAAAAAAAAAACTTTTAAAGGATAAATTTGTTGCTAAACCTGCCGTTCACTACTGTTAGTGTAAAAACTAAGGGAATCTTCTCTCTAGAGCTATCCAAAACCCTCTATCCTTTGGATTTAAGCTCAGAATAGGTGTGCTAGGGGCTTGAAAAACCTTGGCACGTGTCTTGAGGGGTGGTGGCCATACAAGATGCACCGCTTTAGGCCAGCGGCCCTACAAGGTGCGCCAGCCTCAAAAAGCATGCATAAAGGTTGGACGCATCCCCAAACCTTCCAGATTTTGGTCTGCGACTTCTGGGGTCTTCTCTTACCCTTTTTCTTCAGTGAAAACTCCTAGAAACACCATTTTTCTTCACTTTTCTACACGGACTTGCATTAGAACACCAAATTCTTTCAGATTTGAGCATGGATGTTTTTGGGCTCAAGACTTATGCTACTGTGGTGGAGCTTGAGCGGAAGACTTTTCATGAGAAGGAGCTCAAGAGATGGTGGGCTTCATTCTTTTCCAAAGATTGGGCTTATATCCAGCAGTTCCTCGGAGATGCCACTTCACTCTTTTGCATTTCTTTGGATTGGCACTTACTGGAGGCCATAGTTACTTGTTAGGATCCCACTTTGAGGTGCACACCATTAGGGATATGGATCTAGTCCCTACTTTGGAGAAGTATGATCAATTTCTTTCTTTCCCAACCCCCACGAGTTGGGTTTACCAGCCATTGACTCGCTCTCACTTCCGCAAGCGGTTGGTAGAGTTTTTAGGCCTGAAGACACTTATTATGGATGTTCTAACCTGATTTGGGAGCGGTTTGGGAGGTAGCATCCCTTTTGATTTGCTGCTTAGTCAGTTTGGCAAAGCTAAGTGTTCTGTTGCTACCGAGGAGACTTTGTGGATTTGGAGGAGCATTGGACCTTCTACCGGCGCTAGGCCTTCATGGTGGCCTTCTTTGGCTTAGTGCTATTCCCTTCTTAGTCGGGTTCTATCAGTTTTACAGTTCTACCCCTGGTGAGTACTCTGCCTCTTAGCACTTCTTTTATTCCCTCTCTCCTCTCTGAGACTATTTGGTCTCTTTCTTTATGTCACAAGACGGGTAGAAGTAGGCTTGGTCATTGTGTGCATCTACTGTGGTTGTGGTTCTATAGTCATTTGAGTGTGATATCTAGGGCACAACCTATTGGGTTCTTGAGGAAGAATAGAGTTAAGATCATTATGGCCTTTGATCTTCCTTTTACTAGGGACACCTTTGGTTGGTTACGTATTTGTTTGGCTTGGGTCCTACTAACTAGACATAGAGAGTTAAGTGGGGAGTTGCTAGGTGGCAAGATTGGACCTATTGTGTTGGTTTGCTTGGCCTCCCTTTGGTGGGCATCTGGGGTTGTACAAGGTACTTTCCAGGTATGGTTTTAAGGCAGCTCAGGGGTAATCAGTATGTCCCTTGACTTAGTTATCTTTCTGTCATCACTTGTGATTATAGGCTTCAATATATCGACACAGTCATCATAGATCGCGCTTTTGGTTTTTGGTAGGAGCGCAAGTCGACTATTGACTATCCTACTTGTCCTAAGGACGATCATGAGTGGTCCACTGTGGAGTTTAGAGAGTGGAGGGCCAGTAGGGACCCATGCTTCATTGTTGATCTATCAGTTCCAAATCCTCTTGAGGGATTATACACTGGAGTTTAAGGTCAGAGTTGAGAGTACTCTTAAAGACCTGAGAGAGTGCCTGACAGAGGCTACTAGGTACAAGGATTGCTGCAAGGAGCTTCTTAACACCACAGTGGAGGATTATGATGAGATGGGGAAAGCCTATGAGGCTGAGTTCACCACCCATAAGGTAGAGCTTAAGCAACGGAGTTCGGCTCTTTTAGCCATAGAGGCGAAGTGTATTCAGCTGAGATCCTAAGTCACTAGCTTGGAGGCTAGGTCCTTCATCCATTCCACTTTGAGCTTGGAGTATGGGCCGGCTAATGAGCCTAGTAAGCCACAATTGGCTTTTCATTGCCTTCAGGCTAAGGTAGCTGAGAAGGAGGAGGCATTGAGAGTTGATATTGCCGAGGTTGGCACCTTGTAGGCTTTACTTGATATAGAGAGGTAGGGCTGCACCTTGAGTCCTTGTATGGAGAGGGAGTTGGTTCACCTTTAACATTCACATGGCCGACTTAGGGAGATTGCCAAATATCTAGGCTTTGATGCAGCAGGGTTGCTTCATACCCATTCCTTGGATGACCCGATTTTTCTCACCGGCTTTGGGAGGCTATGCATGGCAGTATCAGACCATTTGGGCCACGTTTGACTTGCTGGAGTCTTTTCTGTTTCTTTTCATTTTTGCACATGAGCTATGTAGTTAGTATTCCACCATGTATGGAAAGGTCTGTCATAAATTGCTAGGCAATTGTATACGGCTTTCCACTTTTGGGTTCTTAAAGCATAGTTTAGTTTGTAAGGCATGCTCAAAAACAAAAAACCGATGAAAATAGAGACGTTTCTGCGTATATTGATTATCAGGAGATATTTATATCTATGAGATTTGTGTCTTGCATGCATAATACATGAAAGGATTAGAAAGGCATAAAACAGGCATGTTTAATGAATATGTGCGCAAATACTTTGAAAATGCAAGATTATACAAATGAAATGATAAATGTAAGTCTGTGCATATCAATATCTCTGGCTCTAAGGGATACATCCTGTTCTAGACGAATCTTTTCCTTTCCCATTAGGGTTCATCTTCCATTGGCGTGGGCCATAAAATCTCTAAACAAAACCACAGCAGGCCATGTGTGTTGCAAACATAGAGTAACCCGAGAGGGTGCATGTTTCTTCTCTTGATCTTGATCATAAACCTAAGCGGATTCAACTGACTGATTTTTCTTTTAAAATGTGATTGGGCCAAGGTGGCTGTTTACGTACCTCCATCGGGAAGGATCAGGTCATCACGTAGTTCAATTGACATTTTTTATTGCTTTAATTTTTGCCTAGACCACCCTTTCGGGTTTTTAATCTAGCAGGCTCTTTCACGCTCTTTCTTTTGCTCTCCTTTTGCGTAGACCACCCTTTCGTGTTTTCAATCTACCTTTTCATATATATATATATATATATATATATATATATATATATATATATATATATATATATATATATATAATATTGTATTTTCTTTGCTCTTTTTTTTTTTTTTTTTTGCCTGTTTACATCCGAATGTAGAAAAAGTGGTTGCACTTGGAAGTTCCCTCACGCAAATTACTATATGACAGCATCATAATTGGTGGGCATATTGAAGTCATTCCCATCCATGTCGGCTAGGATTAAGGCTCCTTTGGAGAAGGCCTTCTTCACCATATATGGGCCCTCGTAGGATGGGGAAAACATTCCTTTGTGATCAGGCATGGCCTGGTTGCACTTTTTCAAGACTAGGTCACCTTCTTCAAAGACTCTGGGTCTAACTTTCTTGTTGAATACTCGCTCAACGCGGCGTTGGTACAACTGTCCATGGCGCATTGCGGTCATGTGCTTCTCATCTATCATGTTTAATTGCTTGTAACAAGAACGAGCCCATTACGCTTTTGACAGCTTTGTCTATGATAAGATGTTGAGAGATGGGATCTATACCTCTATGGGGAGGATGGCTTCCATGCCGTAGACCAAGGAATACAGGGTTGCACTTATGGAAGTACGAACAAAAGTGCAGTAGGCACACAAGGCGAATGGCAAAAACATCTTTATGTTCTTGTTGGCGGCTTTTATTGCACCATTCATCTGAGGACGGTAAGGAACCGAATTCTAGTGTTCGATCTTGAACTATTGGCAAAGTTGCTCAACCATTTCCCCATTCAGATTTTTTCCATTATCTGTAATGAGCTCTCCTGGTATGTTGTAGCGGCAAATGATGTTCTGTTTTGAGAATCGGGCCACTACAGCTTGGGTGATGCTTTTGTAGGAAGCAGCTTCCACCTACTTTGTGAAGTAATCGATGGCCACCAAGATATACTCATGCCCATTGGAGGCTTTCAGAATCACGGGTCCGATGACGTCCATTCCCTGGGCTGAAAAGGGCCATGGCGTTGCAAGATAGTGCAGAGGCTAAGGAGGAGCATTCTTTCTATTCTGATAGACTTGGCAACAGTGGTGCATCCTTACATGCTTGATGCAGTCACTTTCCATGGTGAGACAATGGTAGCCGACTCTCATGATTTTTTGGGTCAATAGCGGTCCACTGGCATGGGTTTTGAGTAGACCTTTATACATCTCTTCCATCAAATGGTTAGCCTCGGGGGCATCTATGCATCGAAGCAAAGTTGTATCGTGGTTCCTCTTATACAAGACTTCCCTACTTAAGAAGAATTGGCATGCCATGTGCCTGATAAATTTCATCTCACTGTCTGTGGCTCCAAGTGGGTATTCACCATTCTTGATATAAGCCTTGATATTGTGGTACCATGGCTTCCCATCGACTTCAGCTTCAATGTTCATGCATTCTTCAATATTCATCTTCGATGATATGCAATTGTTACATATCATCTCCTTCTGCCAACTTGACCATGCTAGCTAGGGTTGCTAAAGCATTTGCGAACTAATTGTGTGCTCGGGGCAAGTAAGCAAAGGCAATGTTTCAGAACTTCAGGATTAAATGGCTTACGAACGTTTGATACGAAATTAACTTGGTGTCTCGAGCTTCCCATTTTCCCTCTCTTTGGGAGATGATCAATAGGGAATCTCCAAAGATGCTTAGATCGTACGTGCCGAACTTTAAGACAACTTGCAAGCCTACTATGCACGCCTCATACTCTATAACATTGTTGGTGCAATCAAAATTTAGCTTGACTGAAACAGGGATTTGTTAGCCCTTCGGGGATACTAGAACTGCTCCCACTCTATTTCCAGTGGTATTGGTAGCTCCATCAAAATAAAGCTTCCAACACCATGGTTCTACACTGCTTGGTTCTAGCTCTATTGCCAAAACATCCTTATCTGGGAAGAGAGATTCTAAAAATTCTAGATCGTTCAACTGTCCTTTTTTAGCCAAAATGACCAAAGTGCTCCTGGTTAACCCTGGGTTGACCAAAGGTCAAACTATGTCAAAATCATCACAAAACAACATTTTTCATGGTTTTATATCAAACCCGAGCTCCTTGGAGATTTTTAGCAACTTTGACCAAGTTTGACTTGAAGTTGACTCTTGGTGGGCCCTAGAAACCCTAATTTTGATCTAGTAGTCATAAAGCGTTAAAACCAATGTCATTGCGAAGATAATCAAATTCTCATTCCAACGACTATTCATGGGTCGAAATCAGAGTTAAAACGATTGAGATATTGAGAAAACCGTGGAAAGCGCATTAGCACACTTCTTGAGGTCATAACTTTTTATCCAACTATTGGAATTTTAATTTATTTAGTGTTCTGAAAACTAGACATCCAGATCTTTCCAGGGACACCAAGATCACCTCAATCGAAGTTCGGGAAGACCTCCAAATTTGTGTCCAAAGTTGGAACCAAAAAGTGCAACAAAACGAATTTGTCGATGTCACGATGACATCAACCCAGCGCACCTTGTTGGGCCGCGGGCCCAGCCAACACACCTACAAGGTGCGCCATGCCTTGGAAAGCATGCCAAGGGCTAAAAATAGCCCCTGGCACCCCAAATTGGACCAGAACAAAAAAAAAAGGGTTTTTAGGAGCTGTTTGGGCGTTTTTTTATCATTTTTCCTTTCTTCCCAACACATTTCTCCATCAAAAACACCCCAAAAATACATCAAAGTTTCTTGATTCTTCTCTCTTCACTAAAAATACAAGGTAGTGTTCATACCTTCCATCATCCACTCCTTGGTTCCATACCTTGGATTTGAGGTTTAAGGAGTATGGGTGTAGCTTTTTGGCTACTATCCATACCCTTTTTTCTTTAAAGCTTCATCAAGCTTTTTATCCTTTCTTTTTGCTTGAATAACATGATTTATTTCTTTCTTTAGCATTTCTTGCTTTATTTGTGCTTCTAACTTAAATCTCCTTCTTTTTATGCCTTAAGCCATGTTTTATGCTTAGGTTTACATCCTTACATGCTTATATGTTTAGATCTACATGTTTTCATGCTTTATGCCATGCTTTCTATGCTTAGATCTTCTCTTTCCTATATATTTTTTATGTTAGATCCACATGCTTCCATTTCTTATACCATGAGTTCTCCTATGCTTTTATGCTTACATCCACTTGCTTAGATGTACATTCACATGCCCACATGCATATTTCCATGCTTATACGTGTAGATCGGTGTGTTTACATAATTAGATCAATGTTCTCTACATGCTTTATGCCATCATCTATGTGCTTATGCGCTCCATGCCATGTTCGTGTGCTTAGACCTAGGCTATGTTTGTAATGCCATGTGCTATTGTAACCCTTTTGTCGCTTTTGTCTCTCTTTCTTATGTTTTGGCTTATTGGTTCGGGCCCGATCTAGACCGTATGGTCTTTGTTATCATCCATACACCAAGGCCCACATCAAAGGTTTGGATCACCCCTATTTGCATGTCAATATTTTCTTATTTCTATGCTTTATCTTCCATGTTAGCCACTCTAGTTCTAGGCTTTGCCATGCTTGACGCCCTTAGTGGGTTTGTGGTTGTGTGATTACATCCAACACCTGTGAGGCCTTTTTTGGATGTAACCATTTGGGATACATCGCCATGATGCCAGTTGCTTCGTGCATACCTTTCCCCTTTTCCGCTTCGTGTGATGATATGCTTGCCATGCTTATTTATGCCACCCGTTGGCTTTTTATGCAACTTTACACGCTTGCTCACATGTCCATGCATGAGTCTTGCTTGCTAGTGTGTCGTCCATGCTTTAACACAATGGAATTATGGGCAATTGATCCAAACCTACATTTGTCCCTTGTGGACACCACCTTTTGTTTGCCTTTTGTTTGTTTGTCTTCCTTCTTGTTTGCTCTCTTGCTTGATTGCCTTCTCGTTTGTTTGCTTGCTTTCTTGTTCCTTTGCTTACCATGTCTATCATGCTTATCAGCTTTATGCCTCTTTCATGTGCTTTTTACATCTTTTCCTTCCATTGCTTGTTTATTGGGCTCTTGTCTTTGCCTTTGCATGTACAGACAAGGAGCGAGGACGCATGGAGCTAGGGCACGGTCTCCCAGGTGCAAGCAAAAAGGGCGAGGATGCGAACATGTGGATATAAGCCAAGTGGTTGTGTTCAGTAGTTTTAGGGGTCTAGCCTCTCCCATTTGGTTATGTACTCTTTTAAACCCCCTTCCTTCCTCCCTCATTTCTCTCTTAGATGGGTTGTATTAGGTATATCAAGCCATGTACCATTTGTCCTCATCTCTAGAGTATGGTGGCCCCTGTTTACTTTCCTGCACCTATATTTTAGGCCATGCTCTAGGAATGTAGGCATTTACTTTCCTACACTGTGTGCTAGAATTGGGCACGATGTATGTATATATATACCTGCTCGCCCCTTCCGGTGTGATTGTCACAATCCATGTCACCTAAGGTGAAGCGATGCCTAATTTCCGCCGCGAAAGTAAGGTGACATGTTTCCGGATTTTCGCCGTGGAAATCTCGTACTTTGCCCGAATTCCTTAGGAAAGCATAGATTGGGACCACACCCACTTAAAAGCCAAACCTTAAAACCCCCATGCATGCAAAGCCCCAAAAGCCAATGCCAAAATCATATTTTTACTACCTTTCTCCGAAAATTAAGGTTTTATCAAAACAAAGGACTGTCCTTGGACAGGCGTTATGGGGTGCTTAACAGCTTCCCCACACGTAACCAAACTTCTAGACTTAAGAATCAATATTTTTTTTTCCATCCACATTAGATTAGGAGAAATGCCCTTTTTCTTAGCCTATGATTGGTAATAAAATCAATTAGAAATAGGTGACCAATCACACCTTAGAAAAACCTAATGATTGGTGGCGACTTCCCTTACCTTTGGTAATTCCCTTAAAATTTGGCCAAGATTCTTGCCACACCTCCAAAGGTAGACAAATACCCTTCTCCTTCGAGAGAGAAAGTACTTGAAGCTCCATGCGAACCACGCACAATCATTAATAGGGGCCTTCAACAGGCCGCGCACGTGCAGGAGCGTCGCCACAACATGTGGTTGAACGAAGGCCCTAATGGTTCTCCGTTTTGGGCGAGTGTCGATAGACTAGCGACTTCACCAAGTATCGATGAGAGTTTAGCCTTTAGAGCTTTTGATGACACCATAATCTTTGGACATTGGCTTTCAAAAACATAGAGATTGGTGTTGGCCTCCGGGGCTTTCCTTTTGGAAAAAGGCTTCTACTATATCCTAGTAGACTATCTTGAAAAAGAGCAAAACTGTTTTCCAACAAGGGGTGTGAGGTATTTTCATGGGGCTTTGTAGCTTTTCTCACCTACTCACCTGCTTTACCGCTTTCCTCACATGCTTTACTGCTTTCCTTCATATGCAAACATAGGCTAGCAAAACTTAATTTCCACTACACCTTTATCTACTTTCATATATATATATATATATATATATATATATATATATATATATATATTTGTTGTGTTTGGAAAAGCCTTTCCCCTTCATTAAGGATTGCATGACATCTACACCCTTTTTAAGCCAAACCCAGGCTCTGCACTGCTGGCGTAGTCACATCTCTTTGGAGATTTCATCACCCCATCTACAGATGCCCAAACACAAACTTCGGCAATGTTACCCATAGTTAGATCTAGGGCTAACTTTGTAGGCACTTCTGGGTCCATGGGTGGATAGGAGTAGTTGAAAAGGCCCCCTTGATCCTTCCTTCCCCACAACTTCCATGAAGGGAGGGGTATGGCGATTGAGTCCCCCTAGGATAGGAACAACCTACTAGTTAAGCCTTTGCATATGGTTGGCCTAGTTATGTCCAACCTGTGAGGACTAGATTAAGCCCAGAGCCCATAAGGACTACGTAAAGCCCAAAGAGTGAACATCCAAGCCTAGGAAAGGATACCCTCATAGGACTAGAGGTCAAGGGAAAGTGTCTTGTAATAGGTGCGCCCTTTTTGCTTGCGCTAAAGAAATTGTGCTATACTCCAGGTTCTTTCTATCTTGCTTGCATAGCATCCATGATTAAATCCCTAGGAAAAGCAACCCCGTTGCTTGTATATGCTAGATCATACCCCATCCCTAACGGTTTACAACCCTACAAGGGCATTCATGCATACACTAAATGGTTCTGTCACCTAATTGTGCAACAATAAAATCTATGGCAAGTAACTAAAACTCCCCATGAGGAAATGCTGTCGAAAAACTATCAAGAATCCCAAGACATCATGAGTTTAAGAATTCTCCCAAGAGAGATCCAAATCATTAAAGAGATCCAAACCGCCAAGAGATCCAAACTACCAAGAGATCTAAATCGCCAAGATGTCAAAAGTCCAAGGGCTCCCTTAAGAGATCTAAAGGTCCAAGAGATCCATGCTGTCCAAGTTACCAAGAGATCCAAGTGTCCAAGAGCTTCCTCAAGAAGTCCACATTTTCAGAAGCCAAGCTTTTCCTCGTAATTGCATTGTAAAAGGTCCACTATTGGAGTGGATGAACCTTGCATTGTAAAAGCAAATCTTGTACAAGCATGTAATCAAAAGAGGGGTCCTTTCCGCATTGTTGAGTATGTCATGAAAGTTTCAGTTACTTGCCAACCTTATGCATTAATCTTGCATCATAGTAGAAGCTCACCATGATAAATACCTGACCAAGGGTGCAAAGCCAAATTTTTCTGAAAATGGTAGATGCATGTTAAATAGCAAGGGCATAAACTAACTTGATTTTGGTGTTATGTTTCCACATTGTCAAATGTACCCCATTTCTTTCATGTCCCATTCATTCTAAGGATCAAAAGATTGCTAAAAGGAAACAGTCTAAGCTACCACCACGTTATGGTCCCATCTTCACTAGGTCTCGTGTAAGAGAGATGTCTACTAGTGGTACTTCTCCCTATGAGGAAATTGCTTTTCTGAAGGAGCAAATGTCAGAATTGATGTGCATGGTGCAACAGCTGGTTGTAGGAGAAGGACAGAACTCCTCAGGTCATAATCAGGGAAGTCCCTGAATCGAGAATGAAAATCAGCCCCCACTAGAACAGGATCAGGGCCACCATATACCGCCCCAATACGGCAACCAAGAGACAGATCCTTCCAAGGATAAGAATCCCGAATCTAGGATTGGCTAAGTTAAGAGCCAAATGGAAATTCTAGCCGAAAAGCTTCGAATCATAAAGGGCTTCAACGCTCATGGAAGTGTTGATCTAGATAGTCGGACCAGCTTCCCTCAGGTTATTATGCCTCCCAAGTTCAAGGCACTAGAGTTCATCAAGTATGATGGTACTAGAGACCCTTGTGTGCATTTATGCATGTTCTGTAAAAAGATGGCTCCTTATAGGGATAATTACCCTTTGCTTTGCCAGATTTTCCCTGATAGTCTGACTGGCCCTGTGGCCATATGGTATGTGAGACTGGAAAAGACCTCCAACTGGAGGGAGATGGCCAATTCCTTTATGGAATATTACCGGTTTAACATCAAGATAGCTCCTAACCACATAGTTCTTATGACGACAGAAAAGAAGAATAGGGAATCTTTCCAAGAGTATGCCTAGAGGTAGCGTGAGCTAGCCACACAAGTGCAACCCCCTATGATGGAAGATGAGATGATTAAGTGGTTCATTGATAACCTTAAGCCTCCTTACTATGAAAAGATGATCAATGCCCAAGTCAGTTGTTTTGCTAGCCTGATTCCTATTGGGGAGCGTATTGATGAAGGTATTAAGTCCAAGAAGATTGTTGACCCAACTATCCTCTATTCTTTGATGGAATAACAACTGAAGGGAAGTGAAGAAGGAGATGTCCATATGGTGGCTGAAGATAGGGGGTACAATTGGCTAAGTCGTTACTCGTCTGAAAGGCCAAAGGAAATTCATATCTTATAGGGAATTTAGGGAAGAAGTTGAAGAAGTCCTACCACTTCCCCATGTCGGTTACCAAGCTGTACTCTTCTCTGTTAAATGAGGGCTTAATCGCTTCAGTCGTCCTTAAGCCGGTCACCAATCTTCCAGAAGGTTGCGACTCTTCAAAGACTTGTAAGTTTCACTATGATGCTCTAGGTCATTCGACAGAAGAATGTCGCCTATTAAGGCATAAGATCCAAAGCTTGATTCATAGCAGTGCCTTAGTATTCGAGGCTGCTATGTAGTCCAAAGTTGCCACTACCATGACCTTTGATGCTTAGGATGAGGAAGTGAATGCAATAATAAGAGAGGAGGATAATCGTCCTGATCCAAAAAATCTACATGGGTACCTGGATAACCTTTTTGTTGCTCTAGTGGATCTAGGATACATACGCCCAAAGGAATTGATAAAGCAAGGAAGTACGGGTGAGACTTGTAAATACCATTCAGGAGCACGGGGACACTCCTTCGGAGATTGTGACGAGTTCAACAAGGATGTCTAGATCCTAATTAACCGACGAGTTATTCGGTGGGGAAAATCAGAAGAAGTTGAGTGTCGTATGGCCTCTAACGAGCAGCTCACACTTGCCGAGTTGAGTGCAAGAATTGAGCATTTGGAAAATTAGCAAGATAGACTTCTTCACCTTGTGCATCAGCTAATTGACCTTCGCATTGACACCTCAACGAGTGACTTGACTTGTGGAGTTGATGTTATGGATGTCCTAGCACGTATAGGACATGCCAGTGAAAGATCATATGTTGAAAAGAGATCTGAAGGATCTCGAGGGCAAAAGAGTCACATGGCTCCCACAATCCGAACTCCTCATGGAATAAGCCAACCAAGGCAAAGCCAATCCAAGCAAAATGATGTCGCTCCTGTGAGGCAAATGGTACCAGCTCGACATGTGGCCCCATTTTTGCCGTGACATATAATCGATTTCCCTCCAAGTGAGTCTGGTCCATTCAAGACATGTGAGAACCATTTTGGTAGCCCGGGACATAGCCTAAAAGAATGCAAGTCCCTTAGGGGAACAATCCAAGCCCTGATTGACAATAACATCATTCAATTTGAAAATGCCACAATCACCGATTCATCTCCAACAAGATGTAAGGGTCAAGTTAATGTGTTAATCAAGAATAGAGGTCAAGGGGGTCATTCATTACAAGCCTCCCTACGGCTCCATATCCTCATGGAGTACTGTAACCTTCTCAAACAAAGGCAATCCAAGGAGCGACATTTCCTAGTCAAGTGGCACAACTGCCTTGGACCTTTTGTCAGTCCCGTTATCCATGCTATTGCCAATACTGTTAAAGGCAAAAATGGTAGAATTGATGGCATCTGAGATCCAACCAAAACATTCATTAGAGACTTACAATTCTAAAAGTCATTGCGAATATCATAGGGTGATGGTTAGCTAGACATGTGCAAGCTACTCAAGTAGGAGGTTCAAGGTCTTATCAAAGGTAGCTGGTTAGAGCCCGAAGTGCATATGTCCACATCAACCGGAGAACTATTTATTCAGATGGCCCTTACAAGGAAATCAAGATCTAGAATTACTCCTCGAAAGCTTGAGCTTATGCGCCCGAGCAGTTGGACAGTTAAGCCATGTTTCTCAAGAGGACACCCTACTTAAGGCAGCACCAAGTTGGCCATATACTGTGGAAGAAGTCCCCCAAAACCAAACATCATCTCACTATCTTTATGCTTTTGTTATTCTTGCATTTCCTGTTTCCTTTATGTCCATGTTTGAGCATGAGACAATTTAAATTCACTTAGTAATTAAGCTTTGAGACTTTTCCTAAGCCCTAAGCACATTACTTGAGTGCCATGCGCTATGATGATCCCTTTTATTAGTATAATATTTTGTCCTACTAAGGTTTATTTTTCTTGGATAGTTTCTAACTTCCCCTCTTTTGTTTCCATGATTGACTCAATAGGGAAAATATGGGAAGTCCCAATATCTCTATGCGAGCGTTACCAAAATCTTGAGGACGTGGTCCAAATTTAATCCCAAGCACAAAATAATGAACAGACGATAGCTTCAAGGTTCCAATCTTAGTGGGAGACACATGGATTCAGTTGTTCTCATTATGATACTGGGGCAGATATTTAGTGGTCTCATTCCCATAAGACCACTAAAAATCCATCTTGTGCAACCTCTACATTATCCATGAAGGCTAGCTACCACAAACCTGGGAGCATAATTTTACCAAAAATCAGAGTTAATTCGTACAATTTGCAAGCTCCTTTGTTAAGGCATCTTAAAAGGGTAAAAAGAACCCAACAACTCTCAAGAAAGATCAAACAGCTTAAGTTTCGTTAGCATTAGCTTGCCTTAGTAGGCTTTTCCTTTGATTCTTCCTCAGAAAAATCTTCTTTTACCTCTGGGTAGTCTAGGTGGTTCCTTCGGGTCCACCTCAGAAAAAACTTTCTCTCACCTTCAAGTCTTCCTAAAAAAAATCCTCTATTTCTCCAAGTATTCTGGGATGTCTTTGGGTATCTTGATATGTGAATCCTCACACTCTTCAGTTGAAAATCTCACCAAGTTGTGAAAGTGATCAAGAAAACATGGAAAACGTCACACTGGGGCAACTTTTTCTGCATGGTTTCTCCTCTTTGAATGGACTTCTTTTCAATAGCCTCAACAACATCTTAAACTTTAGCAAGGACCACAGTCGCAATTTCTTTGCAAAGCCATCAAAAGATCTTTTAGTTTGCTTGAAGAATTCCTTGGAAGCCTGACTTCCGTGTTGACAGTAAAAAATGGCGAACCAAGCCTACCTTTAGGGAGAATCATGAACTATCTCTAGTTTTATCGGATCTTTCCATGAGCAAAGCATTCATTTAACTTGGACCACCTCAGTCATGGTGATCCACTTGACAAATCTCAAATCCATGAGAAATTAGCTCCGGCTACTTCAGCAATACAATGTCAGAACTTGCTCATAATGAGTGCCCACAGGGACATGCTTTAATCAAGCCAACGAGACGTCATCTAAGTATTTGTAATAGAACCATTCACCTACTCAACATCTGGGCGACAATGCCCTATCAAAATTTCAAGGAATTGCATTAACACCCCTTCTTGTTGTACTTATATTGCCTTTTTTAGGTCTCTAATATGGCACATTTCCTTGACAGGTCATTTTGATGATTGACATGAAAATGAAGTTTGTTACTTATGCCTCACAAGAATCTTCACCTCAGATCAGAAAATCTTTATCCCAAGACGTATGCCAAACATGGAATCAATCATCTAGGGCCTCTTTGCGAGGTGTAGACCTTTATCCCTTAAGTAGATCTTTACAAAAGCTTCTGGGTATTAGGAATGCCATCCATCGGAAACACTAGAACCCAAGTTTGACATTGTCACTTATCCCAGCATTATCTCAACAAAACCTTCTCCCATCTCGGTTGGCTTAGGTTTGTTGCAATCTTGTACACATTTTTCAAAAAAAAAAAAAAGAAAAGACAGATTTTTCAAAATGAGATCAAAGCATAAAGGTTCAAATTAAAACATCAAATCATGAAATTCTGTGTTTTGAAATGCTTGCATCTTTCAAGAGCGGCAAGTCAATGCCAAAACCCCTTTTGTGGGAAAAGAGTTATTTGAGTGAAGTGGTTGTCCCTTACCAAGGATAAGGGGCATGTGATCCCCAAACGCTAGTTTCATGACATCACATCCTAACAACTCTACATTCATGAAACATTCACCACTTTTGCAAAGTGCATATTCTTTTCTTGACAATCAACCCCCCTAGGGAGGTCCTACCTAAGATTGGTGTGGACCCTAAATTAATGAATGACCACATGTTCAAGTTTCATTGACCAATTGATTGGAATTGAAATGATGAAGGCATTTGTTTCAGCTATCCAAACAGTTGTATCACTTGGTAGCCCTTTTGAACTAGAAAGAAAATGTTTTTCAAAAATCACCCAAATTTATAATTTGGCACATAAGCTCCTAGGGCTAAGAAGTAAGTGCTCAGGATGATGGAAAAAGACATTCATTTCACTACCATCTCGCTTACAGAGAAATATCCCTTGCTAGCCCAGTTGAGCCTATTGAATTCTTTTCTTGTTTAACCCAGTCAAGGATTACCCCCCACCCTGGGGCAGGTTAGATGGTTACAAGGACCTTATGCTAGGTGACTTCCAATATTTGAGTCCATCAAATGAGTCTCTAATTGAAAAAAAAAATGAGAAAAGAGCCCAAATCAAATGAAAAAAGTCATGGGCAATCAAGTCAAATAAAGCCCCAAGTGAAGAAAGGGCAAAAGAAAAAATTCAGCCCAAAACAATCAAGAAACATAGGCCAAAGAAAATCAAAATGAAATGGGCAAAATTCAAGAGATTGACTCAAATTAAGGATTTAGTCAAGCATGAGAGGCACACCAAAAATATTCTCGATGAAATGTAATCCTTGACTTTAGGAACCCTTCAAAGAATTTCACAGCCAAAATATCCTCCCGTAAGTCTAGGAAACCCATATCCTTACATTACGGTCCTGAGAAAGTCCTTCCTGATTGAGAGCGACTACTTAGTCTACGGAGCTTATGCCAAATAATCACCCATATGTGAAAGTTGTGAGCCTGATATCCTTTATTTCAAGCACCCAACTAACCCCAAGGTCACGTTACAACCTAACGAAAGACCTCACTGATCATTGAGGATCGGATGGTTGTGGGACATTGAACATTTTGTCAATCATTGATAATAGAATCATCCTCATTTGCCAAGGTGTCATGCCTCAAAAAGGGTAGGGTTCTCTCCCAACCCACCTGAAGAGTTCAAAAAGCCAAACACATCATTCTAGTTCTCCCTGCATTAGCATAAAAAGGGATACCCACTCATTTGATAAGCACAAGCACTTTGCTAAAAATCCTTGCTTGCAAGCATGTTCCCTATTCAAGGTAAATGATAGCCATCGAGCACATACACTCATAAACCACATAAGAAACACAACCTTAGCAAGCCCTTCTTATGGTACATGCATTCAAACAGATTTTCATGATCATGAATGAATTTCCAAAATTTGTGAACTTCGTTTTCAAAACCAATTGAAACAGAAGGGAAAAATGATGACCCTCAAAGATTTCAAATAACAAGTATTTCAAATCCTCCCAAACCTTTTCAAGTCCAAAAAAAAAAAAAAAAAATCCTTGAGGGTTATTCATTTCTTCCTAAGGAATTTCTAGAAAAAATAAGGTTTTAAGATTGCAACAGCTTATGCAAGTCTCCCTTCATCATTACTAGGAATCTTCAAAAAAGACCTAAACCTTAACCCCAGGTTTTAAATACCATCTAAGCATCATTGCCATAAACACTTTTTGAGCTTCTCTAACTCATCCCAATAGAGGATGCTTGAGTCATTGCTTCAGGGTTGGCCCCAGTCTCAATCTTGATACTGGGGCAGTTTTATTTCTGACATTTTCAAACCATAGATGGTATTCCCTTTATCCAGTGCAATTCAAGATGTCCACTAGGAGAAGGAGGAATCTATCCCCATGAGAGCCTGAATAGGTGCCCAGCATGCACAATACATCAAGACCACATGGAACTCAACTTCCAGGCAATTTTTGTGTAGCTATGACCAAGAGTGTCAGCATTTCCAAGAGCGGATCTTGCCCAGAACTTTGAATCTAGAATTCAACAAACGAAGGATCCCATTGTGGTATAATCGTCCAGAACAAGTTCAAACCCATGTCAATTTGGTTCGCCGATCCAGAACCCCGCAAAATCCTACAATGTGGTAGTTTATTTTGTATGGTTCCATTCACTTTATGCTAATCAGTATGCAAGAACGGGTCCATCCCACCAGTAACTTTTCCTCTTAGTTCAAGAACCGCACAAAACCTACACTTAGGCAGTTTTATTTTGTGCCATCTCTCCCTTTTCCACCTCCATCAATGGATTGATCATTATCAAATTGAATCGGTAAACTTGTAAGGATACGATGTGATGCAAGTGCTACCAATATCACACATGTGAAGCTCATTAAAAGGCAATTTTCAGAATTGTACATGTAAGTCCTACCTAGAGGCATTGTTTCACGCATATAGCAGCAGCCCTTTGAAAGGCGATATCCAGAATCATACATGTAAGTCCCACCTAGAGGCATTGTTTCATACATACAATAGTAGCCTACTTAGAGGCGTTGTTTCACACATAAAACAGCAGCCCTTTTAAAGGCGATATCCAGAATCATACATGTAAGTCCCACCTAGAGGCATTGTTTCATACATACAATAGTAGCCTACTTAGAGGCGTTGTTTCACACATACAACAGCAGCCCTTTTAAAGGCAATATCAAGAATCATACATATAAGTCCTAACTAGAGGCATTGTCTTTCATATACATCAATAGCACTTTCAAAGGTGATTTCCTAGAACTATGCATATAAGCCCTAATCAAAGGCATTGTTTTTCACATATATCAGCAGCCACCTCAAAGGCACTTTTCCTATAGTCATATATCAACCCTCTCAAAGGCACTTTTCCTAAAGTCATACACCAGCCTTCTCAAAGGCAGTTTCTAGAATTATACAAGACCCTTTCCACACTTCCACGATGTAGGAACTTCTCCATGCTACCACGGCATAGGAATCTATTATGGTGCTTGATACCCAACAACGAATCAGCACAATCTTCTATGCTTCCACGGTATAGGACCCTTTCCACACTTCCACAGTGTAGGAACTTCTCCACGCTACCACGGTGTAGGAATCATTATAGTGCTTGATACCCAACAACAAATTAGTACAATCTTACATGCTTTCATGGTATAGGACCCTTTCCACACTTCCACGGTGTAGGAACTTCTCCACGCTACCATGGCGTAGGAATCCATTATGATGCTTGATACCCAACAACGAATCAGCACAATCTTCCATGCCTCCACGGTATAGGACCCTTTCCACACTTCCACGATGTAGGAGCTTCTCCATGCTACCACGACATAGGAATCATTATGATGCTTGATATCCAATGATGGATCAACACAATCTTCCATGCTTTCATGGTATAGGACCCTTTCCACACTTCCATGGTGTAGGAACTTCTCCATGCTTCCACGGGTAGGAATCATTTATCAGGCATGCTATTCAAATATCCTTTATCTTTGCCTCATCCTATTTTGAGGCTAACTAGTGGCGGTGCCATACATCTCCCCATCACATAATCACCAACTTCCTAATGAACCCTAAGTTCCCAATCACCAGGTAAGTCCCCTTACTTTTGCCAAGCATTTTATTTTCTACATCCATAGCATCCAACATTTGCATGTTTTTCTACCTAGCCCAAAAAAAAAAAAAAAAAAAAAAATTAGCATGCTTTCTTAGTTGCATTGCTACTAACATATTTGTAGAAAAAGAATGAAGTGTTTGCCCAATATCAAGAAATAGATGCAAAGAAATTTTCTGAAGAAGAAGCAGCAACTCGACCACATCAAGTAAAAAGTTGGTCTCGATCCATGAATAGCCTTTGCACGCAATTTAAGGGAAACAAAATGCAAAATCACGTTCTTTATCTAACACCTCTCATTGCACTTGAGATATCAGATAAAGAAAGGGCAGCTGTTAGTACTGTATTTTGTTCGCCCTCAATTTGCGTGCCAAACCCTGAAAAACCCAAAAATATCATTTTCTCTCCATGGGGTCATGAGAACATATATAATGGCGTTGCATAACCCGTTCAAACACCAGAGCGCTCAAAGTGCATTTTTCAGCCAAAATGACCAAAATACCCCTAGTCAACCCTGGGTTGACCAAAGGTCAAAATCCTCACAAAACAACATTTTTCATGGTTTTATATCAAACCTGAGCTCCTCGAAGATTTTTAGCAACTTTGACCAAGTTTGACCCAAAGTTTACTCTTGGTGGGCCTTAGAAACGTTAATTTTGATCAAGTTGTCAGGATGAGTTAAAACTAATTCCATTGTGAAGATAATCATATTCTCATTCCAATGACTATTCATGGGTCGAAATTGAAGTTAAAACGGTTGAGATATTGAGGAAACCGTGAAAAGTGCATTAGCATGCTTCTCGAGGTCATAACTTTTGATCAAACAATTGGAATTTTAATTTATTTAGTGTTATGAAAACTAAACATCCAGAGCTTTCCAAAAACACCAAGATCGCCTCAATCAGAGTCTAGGAAGACCTCCAAATTCACATCCAAAATTTGGAACCAAAAAGTGCAACAAGATAAATTTGCCGATGTCACAATGACATCAGCCCGACGCACCTTGTTGGGCTGTCGAGCCCAAATGGCACACCAACATGCCTTATGCTTTATATGTCTATTTGTCTTTCCTACATGCCTTATGCTTTATGCCATGTTTAGATCCTTCTTTCTTATGCATTGATGTTTGGATCTGTATGCCCATATGCTTTGATATCATGTCTATGGTTATGCCTTGCTTAGATCTACATGCTTGTATGCATGTTCTATGCTCCTATGCTTATGTCCTATGCCTTGACATGCTTGTATGCTTGGATTTGTTTTCTCCCATGCTTTTATGCTTACATCCACATGCTTAGATGTACATTCACATGCCCATATGCATATTTCCATGCTTATACTTGTAGATCAGTGTGTTTACATGCTTAGATTGATTTTCTCTACATGCTTTATGCCATCATCTATGTGCTTGTGCACTTCATTCCATGTTTGTGTGCTTATACTTAGGCTATGTTTGTAATGCCATGTGCTACTGTAGCCATTTTTTCGCTTTTGTCTCTATTTCTTGTGTTTTGGCTTATTAATTCAGACCCGATCTAGACCGTATGGTCTTTCTTATCATCCATACACCAAGGCCCACATCAAAGGGTTTGGATCACCTTTATTTGCATGTCTATGTTTTCTTGCTTCTATGTTTTATCTTCCATGTTAGCCACTCTAGTTCTAGGCTTTGCCACGCTTGGCGCCCTTAGCAGGTTTGTGGTTGTGTGATTACATCTAACGCCCGTGAGGCCTTGTTTGGATGTAACCATTTGGGATACATCGCCATGATGCCGGTTGCTTCATGCATACCTTTCCCCTTTTCTGATCCGTGCGATGATATGCTTGCCATGCTTGTTTGTGCCATCCGTTGGCTTTCTATTTATCTTTACATGCTTGCTCACATGTCCATGCATGAGTCTTGCTTGCTAGTGCGTCGTCCATGCTTTAACATAATGGAGTTATTGGCAGTCGATCTAAACCTACTAAGGTGCAACACATCTTCTCAATGGTGGTATAATTGATCTCACAACTGGTGAACTTCTTACTCAAGTAGTAAATTGCCTTCTCTTTTTGATTGGGTTCATTTAGCTAGCCTAACATGCAACCCATGGATGCCTTTTACACCTTTAGATAGAGAATCAATGGATGTTTCGACCTTGGGTGAACCAGAATAAGAAGGTTCAAAAGATACTGCTTAATCTTGTCAAAAGCTACTTGACATTCATCTGCCCATTCTATCTTCGTATCCTTCTTCAAGAGCTTGAACAAAGGATCGAATGTGGCGGTCAACTGCGCTATGAAGCGAGCTATGTAATTGATCCTTCCTAAGAAGTTTCAAACTTGTTTCTTGGTTTTCGGCGTAGGCATGTCCTTGGTGGCCTAAACTTTTGCTGGGTCCACTTCAATTCTTCTTTGGCTAACTATGAAGCCGAGTAATTTCCATGAACTGGCTTCAGAGACGCATTTTTAGGGTTAAGCCTCAACCTATACTTGACAAGGCACTTGAATAGCTTCCTCAAATCTACCAAATGATCTCTAGGAGTGTGCGACTTAACCATATATCGTCCACGTAGAGTTCGATCTCCTTATGCATCATATCATGGAACAGGGTTACCATGGCTCACTGGTAGGTCGCCCTAGCATTCTTCAAGCCGAATGGCATGACCCCGCAAGCGTAGATTCCCCAATAGGTGGTGAACACTGTCTTGGCATTTTCCTCTTTAACATACTTTCCCATCCTTCTTTGGCACGAGAACATGGTTGGCAACCCAATCAGAGTAGGCTTTGGTAGTAAGAAAATCGACTTTCAACTACTTTTCTACTTTTTCTTTGATTTTCAGGATAGTATTGGATTTCATCCTTCGAAGAGCTTACCGCACTGGGGGATATTCGGGTTTAACTAGAATCCTGAGGACAACAATCTCGGTATCCAATCCTGGCATATCTTGACGGGTATTTTGTCTCACCTTCATTGGCTAGGTTTATCACTTCTGTTTCTTCTATATTAGGCTTGGACCCTTCGCTTTCGTTGTTCAAAGCTTCTAGGATGTCTTGAGGTAAATTCAAGATCTCCTCCATTCCTTCAACATTATGATCCAACTCTATTGTCTCATTCACACCATCCACACCCTCGTTTTGGCAAAGGGATGATGTACCCACTTGGGAATTAGAGCAGATCCTATAGAGCAGAACATATATAAAGAAACATAAGATAATTTACACACACATATTTATAGGAAAGAAATAGAGAGAGATGATTTTTTTTATTTTTTTTTTATTTTTTTTTTATTTTTTTATAATACTTGAACAGTACACAGAATATTTGATTAATGGATTATGGGTAGGGGAAAACAAAGTTCTTGCCTAATAATGATAAAAGGGAAATGCTTTTTTTTTTCCCTAGGAAAACAAACTAGGGAAATAAACGGGGAATACAAATAAAGTAGGAAATAACATAAGCATGTAAAACAAACTAGATATGCTATTCCAACCCTTTCAGGTGATCGGAGGCCCAGTCACTCAATGACTGAATACTCCTTACTCAACTTGTGCAATCACAAAACAAGGCTCAACAGTCCAAAGGCCTACTGCCTCGCCTGGCATCCTTAGTCGGATAGTAGAAGTTGAATTATCTTCAGGAGATTTGATAGTGTTCATGGAGAACTCTTTGGGATGGAGCTAAATAATGCAAGCCAGATCAGGCTCTTCATCTTTCAATTCCTTGAAAGGTTCTTGCATAATGACCTCGGTTGAAACTGGAATAGTGGTTCTGATATGGGAATAGACATCCCTAAAGTGTCGCGCTTCCTCTTCTTGCCTCTAGAAGCTTGAAAGAGTTCTTCATGAATGGGTTCGTACCCTAAACTAAATCTTCTTTTGTTATCTGAGAGTTCAATGAAAGTAGGGCTCACACGTCCTACGGCTCTGAGGCCTTGACCTAACTTGTACCAAAACTTGAGCATTTCCTTTGTGGCCATCAGAACTACTGCGGGCCAATCGAACTCAGGCTCTAAAGCATTATGAATCATGGAAACTAGCTCAAAGCTATGTAAAGATGCTTCAGGGAAGGCATTGGCATTGATGTAGGGGATAGATGTCTCCTGGAAGATAGTCATGGGTTCTTCAGCCATAATGGTGATCAACAGATTCTTGAAGATGAACTTGAGTCTCTGATGGAGGGTCGACATGACTGCACTTGCTGTATGCAACCAAGGCCTCTTTAAGAGCATATTGTATGGAAAGTCCACTTTAATCACTTCGAAGTTGACCAAGAAGGATCTTGGGCCGATCTCAATCATTAGCTCAATTTCATCTTGCACTTCGTGGTGCGTGCCATCAAAGGCTTTGATGATCATAGTGCTAGGCTTAATAAGCAACATATCCACCTTCAAGCACTCAAGAGTGGCCATCGGGCGAACATTCAGGGCTAATCCATTATTGATTAGCACCTTTGTGACAATCATGTCTTCACACTTGACCACGATATGCATGGCCAAGGTATGACCTCTATCTTCTGAAGGCAACTCATCATTGAAAAAGGAGACTTAGTTGGTGGCCAACACCAATGATTCCACACCCTTGAAAGAGGAGTCTGTAATACCGGTAGGAACATGTGTTTCCTTCAACACCTTCAACAAAGCTTCACGATGGACCTTAGAAGATAGCAATAAGGCTAAAATAGAAATTTGAGCTAGAGACTTGTTCAATTGTTGAATCATAATATAGTCAACCTTTCAGATGGTTTTTAAGAATTCCTCGGCTTCTTCAGTGGTGAACCTATTTCTGACTGGCTCGGTTGTGCTTTTACCAATATTTTTCCTCCTTTTTTCCAGTTCATCAGGAGTATAACATTGACCACTCTTAGTAAGTCCGACTAGGCCTGAAAAGATATTAGAGCGAACATTTTCCTTTCCAATTCGAGTAAAGATCAAAGTCACATTGTATTTCCATGGGCATGATGGCTATCTTGGTAAAGGAAGGGCTTTGGCATACAAATGACCACGCCTTCTTGAGTTTGTAGATTCGGCACCATGGAAAACATCTTTGGACTGATAATGGCTGGGCTTGGCACAGCAGCTTCCTAAGCTTTTAGGCCAGGAGTCCAAGAGATTCCTTGGATAGGCTTTAGCAGAATTAGAGGATCGAAACCTTAAATGGCAGGAACGACAAGGGTTCCCTTCTAGACAAATCTTGGAGATGGCTTTGCGATTGCAAGTAATGCTAAGACCAAAGGAGTAAAACCTTCAATGGCTGGCATGGCTTTTCCTTTCTTCAGAGCTAACGCCCCTGAATCCATAGGTGATTCTATAATCTCTTCGAAAACGACTGAAGTCAGAGGAGTCGGAGGAATCTTACATAGGCATTCTTTCAAGTATTTGTCCCAATCTTTCCTTAATCCTACTGACATAACATTGTGGCTAGTTCCTGCTTGTGTACTTAGAGGGCATAGGCTGGCTGCCATGTAATCGCTCCTTAGCGCGACCTCTCTTTCGATCCAGATGATACCACAGTTGGCTAGACTTTGAATTTGTGCTTGGAGCACTCAACAATCGAATAAGGCATATCGGTCCCCACTATGACAGAATGAGTAGTCTTCCCAGTCGAAACCTAGAGCTCTTATGTTATCCAAAATAATGTGACTTTCTTGGGCTAAGGCCCATAACATGGCTTTCCAAGGGAAGAAGGGGGATGAGAAATCTAAAGTCTTCTTCTCCACTATAGAGATAGCATTCACATTCCTTTCTTGATGAGGAGGCAAGGTATTGGTAATGACGTTTGGCTTGGCTGTGTTGTCGAATTGTACTAAAGTGTTGTCGATGAGGTCTTGGATTCGATGCCTCAGCTATGTACACTTCTAAGGTATGCCCTTCGGCTTCAAAATGGTGTTCACATTTCTTGGATGAGTCAAAATTGAGTAGAGGAGGACCGTCTTTGGGTTTCGCAAATATCAGAGTCACTAGCTTCTTCTCCAACAGATAAGCATAAAGCTCTACCATGGGCATTGGTAGCAGAGCGAATTTCCGGGGTTCCCCTTTGGTTGAATGCTCGGTAAGGTGCCTGGGCCGACTGAACCTGTTGCTGATAAGGTCGAGCATTTGGGGCTGTATAAGCAGAAGTAACACCCCTTGGCCCTTCAGGCGCTTTGTCAATCATATGAACATTGGCTTCCTTCCTTTTGCGACCAATCGCCTTCTTTACCTATTGTTCTATCATAGAATTCAAAGCCTTATGATCGACTATTTTCTTGCTCCTAATACCCTCATCAATACGCTCCCTAATAGGAATCAGGCTTGCGAAATTGGTGACTTAGGCACTGATCATCTTCTCATAGTAAGGAGGCTCGAGGTTATCAATGAACCACTTGATTATTTTGTCTTCCATCTTAGGAGGAAGCACTTAGGTAGCTAGTTTAAGCTACCTTTGGGCATACTCATAGAAAGATTCCCCACTCTTCTTTTCTATCCTTTGAAGAATTGTGCGGTTGTGAGCTATCTTAGTATTGAACTAGTAATATTCTAGGAATGCATTAGCCATCTCTCTCCAGTTTGAGGCCTTTTCCAATCTCACATACCATTTAGCTGCAGGGCCAGTCAAGCTAACAGAGAAAATCTTGAAGAGTAAAGGATGATTGTCTCCATAGGGTGCCATCTTCCTATAGAACTTGTGCAGATGGGCGTAAGGATCTTTAGTGCCATCATACTTGATGAACTCGGGTGCCATGAACTTGGGAGGCATAATGATCTGGAGGAACTGGTTAAACTGTCTAGATTAACGCTTCCTCGGGCACTAGAGCCCTCTATGATATGGATTTTCTCCTTCAGGGTTTCCACTTGACTTTTGACCTGACTATAGCCAAACTCTGAGGTCTTATCCTTAGAAGGATCTACATCCTGGTTATTCCCTTGTGGGGTGAATGGCAGGGTGGTGTGGCCCTGATTCGGATTTAGAGGTGGCTGGTTTTCATTTTTAGAATGGGGCACGGAGCCCTTTGGAATGGGACCAAATGGTTCTCGGTTCCTTCTTATAACCAACTATTGCATCATGCGCATCATTTCTGCCATATGTTCTTTCATCTGTATGAACTCAACGACACTTACTTCAAAAGTTGAAGGGTCGCTAGTAGACATCTCTCTAGCACGAGACCCAGTGATAATGGGATCACATCATGATGGTGACTTAGATTGTTTCCTATAAGAAGTCTTTTCTCTTTAGGATCCTAGAAAGGAAAAGAATGGTATAGGAAAGAAATGGGGTACATTTGAAAATTTGACAATGTGGAAACACAAAACCAACCCAAAGTTGGTTTATGTTCTTGCTTATGTAAAATGCACCTATCATTTTCGAAATATTGGCTTGGACCCTTGATCAGGTATTTATCATGGTGAATTTCTATAGTGATGCAAATTAATGCACAAGCTTAGCTAGTAACCGAAACTTTCATATCATGCTCGAAATTGTAGGATGGACCCTCCTCTTTTGATTACATGGAAATACCTTTTAACAAAATTTGGCTTTTCACAATGCCCCAAGATCATGGGTTGTAGACAATGGCTCCAATAGTGGGCCTTTTACAATATAAGTAAATTCAAATTTACAGTGAAGAGCTCCATTCTTGATAGCTTGGCATTCTCGGAGAAGATCTTGAACCTTGGCAATGTCTTCCTTGATATGGAGTTCCGGCTACTTGCCACAAATTTTATCTGTTCAAATTTACATTATGAAGCCATTAGTGTATGCATGCATGCCCTTGTACGATTGGAAACTCTTAGGGTTGGGTATGATTTAATGTGTAAGCAACAAGGTCGCTTTTCCCTAGGAGTTAATCACATGGCTTAATTGGTAAGTTGGTCTTATTCTTAGGGGGGACCTCAATTATCTAATCCTTCCCTTCATAGAAGTTGTGGGATAGAGTGAATCAAGGGGGCCTTTTCAGCATAATCCTGTCCACCTATGAACCCAGGAAAATCCTACAATTTGGCATCCAGTAACAATCTAGGGTATGTGCATCTAGCATTAGCCTTCAACGTTGAGTTTGGGTTTGACCCAATATGAGGGGTGATGTCATGCTTTTTGAAATGAAATGGGGAAGACTTCCAAGCACAACAGATATATGAACAGATAATGGTGTAGCAGAAATTAAATCTTACTACCCTAGGGTCAAACATGTGAAGGAAAGCTGTAAAGCATGCTTCAAAAAGTAGTTAAGCTTCACACATACGAAAATACCTTAAAGCCGGTTTTTGGAAAACCGTTTTGAAAATCATTTTTGGAAAATATTTTTGAGTTTTGAAAATAGTTTACTAGGATATAGTAAAAGCAGATTTCAAACGGGAAGCCACAGAGGCTAATGCCAATTTTAATGTTTTTGAAAGCCAACGTCCAAAGATTATGGTTTTATCAAAAGCTCTAAAGGCTAAACTCTCTAAGTATCTCAGTGGACTCGCCAGTCTATCAACACCTCGTGGCTGCTTGACCACCCATCGTGGCGACGCTCACGTGCCTTTCATCTCTCGGTCTTGATGTGAGAGTATATGGATATGAAGGGGGTATGTCGTACCTTGGGTGTGTGATTGGAATCTGAGTCGATTTTAAAGAAATTACCAAGGGTAATTGAAGTCACCACCAATCATTGGGTTTTTCTAAGGTATGATGGGTCATCTAACTCTATTTGATTTTATTACTGATCCTAGGCTAAGAAAAATTTTGTTTTTTTTAATCTAACATGGATCAGAAAAAAATCTTGGTTCTTAAGTTCGGAAGTCTCGTTACGTGTGGGGAAGGTGTTAGGCCCCCTACAACGCCTGTCCAAGAACAATCATTTGTTTTGGTAAAACCTTAATTTTTGGATATTGGCAGTTGAAAACAAGCTATTGGCATTAGCTTTCGGGGCTTTAAATGTATTGGGATTTGAGGCTTGGTTTCAAAATGGGTGTGGTCTCGATCAACGCTTCACAAGTGTGTTTAGAATCATTGCCAAATTTCCACAGCGAAATCCCGCAGCATTTCACCTTATTTTTGAGGCGGAAATCCGGTAGTGCTTCGCCTTAGATGCATCATAGCATAGATAACACTATTCTCACCAAGCTTTCAATTTGAGAATACGACAATAAGGATGCCCTATTTTCATGGCGAAAATCTGGCATAGTTTCGCGTTTGGTGCGCTATGGCACACCAATAGGGTTTCGTGTCGTGTATACTGCATGCATTGACATGCTCATATTGTGACGAGTCGAAGCCCTTCAAAGCGTCAAGCATGTTGATGCATGTCGCATACACGGGGAAATCAATGTCACTTAGTGACATGGATCAAGGCAATCACACCGCGATGATCATGCACACAATATAACTAAATATGCATCTACAACAATCACCTTGAGCACATACCCACACTACAAGGTCAAGAGCTCTCATGACTAGAGAGGGTCACTCCACGAGAGTCCATCATACCCGAAAGAAAAAAAAAAAAAATTGTTTCGATATCATTTCTACTCGAATTGGGCTGGAGCATTCCCAAAATTTTTTAAAAGAAAATAGGAAAAAAAAATCATTTTGGCATCATTCCAAGCCAAATCGGGTCGAGATAGACCGAAAAAGATAAAGCAGGTGGTGAATGCATCAATCATCTTCATTACATCTCCAATGTTAGACACAGCTTCTCCCCCTTTTGTTTGCTTGGGGTTCCCTTTATCCTTTCTTTGTCCCCTTGGAATTTGATAGGTGCCATTCTTTAATGCCCAAAGCTTATGACAATTCGGTCTGGTGTGTCATTGAATTCTACAGTGATAGTAGAAAAGTTGAATTCTCAGACCTCTTTGTGACTTTGGGAGAAAGTTCCCTTAAGCCTTAGGTTTGACCACTGATTGGTTAGGTGGCCTAGACAAAAACCGTTGGTCAATCACATTCCGCTTCTTCTCTGCCTTCACTTTTTCAACAGAAGAGATTTTCACCATTGGTTCCTTAGCTTTCACAAACTTCATGTCCTTGGACACTTTGACACTCAAACTGCTCTCTCCAGTGTATCCCAATCCGCTTTTGTCGAAGAAAGATTTTTGATGAGCAAGCACTTCATCAAGTTTCTTAGAGGATACATGCTCTACTTTAGCATTAGCTTGAATTACTTCAAGCTCAAAATTTTTTATCTTTGAGTAGGCTTTGGTCAGCTCTCCATTCAGCGTCTCGACTTCACACTTAGTCTCCTTGTATTGGACTAAAAGACTCTTGTAGTCTTGCTCTGCTCTCTTCATTTTCTTAATGGCTGCTTTAGCCATTTTCACATATTCACCGGTCTTTTCAAGGAGGGAATTGTAATACTCATGAAGACGGGCTGTATCTTCATCTTCTTCAGCATCCGATTCTTCCATAATTCCCATTGATTCCTCATCACTATGCTCCCCAAGTTCTTGCACAAGCAAATTCAAGTTCTCCAAAGACTCAACATGAGCAATAGTCATGAATGCTGAGAAATTCCCTTCTTCATCACAGCTTTCCTCCAAATCAGAGGTAGAGGAATTCGAGTCACTAAGAGTGGTGGCATACACTTTGCCCTTCGATCTCAAATAGTTAGGACATTCCTTTTTGAAATGGCCATGCCCATTACATTCAAAACAAGTGACTCCTTAGGTAGATTGGGGCTCCTTCCCATCTTTCTTTTTGAAGTCCTTCTTCTCCTTTCCAGAACTTGTGAATTTCCCTTTATCACCAAATTTCCCACTGTTCTTGTACTTTAGAAATTTGTGGAAATTCTTTGCAAGGTAAGCAACATCCTTTTTGACTACATCCTTATCCGATGAGTCGTGTGCTTCTACCCTTTCATTTATGGTCTTAAGAGCAAGGGATTTGTTCTTCCTTTAGTTCGGCAATGAAAGTTTATACGTTTGAAGAGACCTATTTAGCTCTTGGACTTTGATGTCATCTAGGTCTTTGCTCTCCTCAATTGCAGTCACCTTTGCACGGAAGCTCTCCGGCAATGAACGAAGGATTTTCCTCACAACTTTCGAGTCCTCCATTTTCTCCCCTAAGTTAAACTTGTAGATGACCACTTCATTCAGCTTGCTATAGAAAGAGTCAAAAGACTCGTCCTCACTCATTTTTAGCTCCTCGAACTAAGTGGTCAACATCTGCAACTTGGTATCCTTCACTTTCTTCGTTCCCTCATACGTGGTCTCCAATATCTGCCACGCCTCCTTGGCAACGGTAATGTGAGATATCCTTTGGAACTCATTTGGAGATACACCACACAAGATATCGTTAAGTGCTTTGCTATTAGCATTTGACGCCGCGAGGGCTGCCTTATCTCACGTGGATTTGGCTGCCTCCAACCTAGTCCATCCAATATCAATAGCATCCCAAACAGAGTCATCTATTGAACACAAAAATGCTCTCATTCGTACCTTCCAAAAGGCATAATTGCTACCATCAAAATATGGTGGAGCATTAAGAGATTGAGACCGGTCCATCACAATACGAGGTCAAGGATCACATTAAGGTGTTTAAACCACAAAGAGTGCACCCGCTCTGATACCAATTGAAAGTTCAATTAGTGTATAAAACACTATGAATGTTAGACCCATAATTAACAAATTACCAATCTAGACCAAATAAAATCGCATCCACAGCAGAAATTAAATGGCAAAGATTAAGGGAAGAGAGCAGCAATGTGTTATCGAAGAGGAAACCTCAGCCCTCGGTGTAAAACCTCTCTGCCGCCCTCCAAGCGGTAAATAATCCACTAAAGAATGTAGTTGGGATACATGAACAGCAGAAGACCCTCCAAGCCTAATCTACCCAGTGTACCTAAGCCTTCCAAGCTCCTACTCCAACGAGGTTACGCCGAACCTATTTCTTTTTTAGCTTACCGGATTCCGCGACTAACCATAGCATCAACCAATGTGAATTGGTCTCTTCCTAACTGCTTCCCAAAGCACCAAAAAGCCTTCTCACAGATATGGGTATGATGAGAAAAGGATTTGGCTAAGAACCTCTCAAGGATGTAACAATGGAGAGGAAGAAAGTAGAGGAATTTGAAGAGTCTCTATGTGAAGATTGTGAATAAGTCAATCTTGTTTTTCTCTAGGGTTTCTCTCTCAATATTCTCTCTGGAAGCTCTCAATATTTCGTGGGTATGAGGGGTATTTATACTGGAGTGAGAATGGAATGCGAAGAGTCAGGTTTTTTCAAAACAGAGCTGGCTGGTGACTTGGCCTCGCAACTTGACTGAGTCGCGAGTTCAAGCTGCGAGCAAACAGAATTGCCAGACTGGACTTTTTGTCTTGTAGTGATCCAGCTGGCGTGACTGTTCATCTTTTCTGCATGCTTCACTTATGTGCATCCTCTGGCGACTTGCCAGCCGCGAGCCAGTTGCGAGTCCCAGTCGTGAGTCCCTACTTCTTTGCACAAACTTGAGCATTTCTTCACACTCTCTCACACACTACCCTTACATGATTCCCACCTAAATACATGGTTACTAATTGCTGAATTACAAGCAAATTTGGCACGGAATAAAGCCAACAAAATGGTTGATTAAATTCAACCTTATAAAAGCACATGACATAGCAACCAACACAGATCTAAGCACACAAGCATGGCACGGAGCACATAAACACATTGATCTAAGCATAGGGATGTAAATCTAAACATAAATATGTAGATCTAAGCATAAACATGGCAATGAGCCTAAAATCATGTATATCTAAGCACAAACATTAAATTTAGACATATCCTAACACAAGAAGGCTAGGCCAACAACATCAAAGTGATAAACCATGGCATCCGCAAGGAAACATGCTAGGAAAAAGCATAAAGACATGATAGGAAGCAATAACATGCTAGAAAAAGCAATAAAACATATTATTGAGCAAGAAAAAACTATAAAAAGAAAATGGTGTGGATTTAAGCTAAAAAAGCTACATCCACACCCTTAAACCTCAAATCTAAGGTTTGGAACCAAGGAGAGGAATATTGGGTGCCAAAACACTACCTTGAAATTATTGTGAAAAGAGAAGAATTAAAGGTGTTAGATGGTGGTTAAATGTGTTTAAGAGAGAAATTAAAGAGAGGAGAAAGAGAATTTGCCTAGAAACAACCCAAAATCTTTTTTTTTTTTTTTTTTTACAATATGAGGGGTCTGGGGGCATTTATATTGGAAAAATGATCTTTCAGCTTCCAACGCACCTTGTAGGGCTGCCCGCCACCCCACTGACATCAGCAGTTTCAATTTTTTCTTGGTCTTGGTTCTAACATGTATTTGAAGGTCTTTTTGGATTAAGATTGCACTGATCTTGGTTTCCTTGGAAAGCGTTGGATGTCTAGTTTCCATAACACTAAAGAAATTGAAAATCCGACAGTTGGATAAAAAGTTATGGCATCCGGAAGTGTGTTGACGCGCTTTGCATGGTTTTCTGGATATCTCAACCATTTTAACTCCGATCTCAACCTATGAATAGTCGTTGGAAAGGGAATTTGACAATCTTTGCAATTGTACTAGTCCCAACTTGTTTCTGATGGTTAGATCAAAATTAGGGTTTCTGGTGTCCTAGGAGTCAACCTTAGGTTAAACTTGGTCAAAGTTGACGAATATAACTGAGCAACTTGGGTTTGATGTAGAAACATAAAAAATGTTATTTTGGGATGATTTTGACCTACTTTGACTTTCGATCAACCCAGGGTTGACCAGGGGCATTTTGGTCAATTTGACCTAAAATGGCACTTCAAGTGCTCCGATGCACAAATAGGTTAGGCCACGTTAGTCTAGATGTTTTTTCAGCCCTGTGGAGAAAAGATTATATTTTTTGGAATTTTCGGGGTTCGGCTTGCAAATCGAGGGCGGACAAAATACAGTGTCTACAACTCCAATCTAATGGAACTGTGGGCGCCCAATCCAAATGTACATTTGTCCTCCTAGGATACCCCACTTTGTTTGATAACATGTTTGTTTCCCTTCGTGTGCTTAACACGTTTGTTTGCCCCCGTTTGCCTTTCTTTTCTAGTGTGTCTCTTCGCATGCTCTCTTTACCACTTTGTTATCTCCTTTACTTGTCTGTTGGCTGCTTTCTTTGTTTGTTGCATGTACACACTTAGAGTGAGGCTGTTTGGAGCAATGGCATGACTTCCTAGGCATGAGAAAAATGGACAAGGATGCAAGCAAGAAGACGTAAGCCTAAAAAGGGCAATGTTCAGTAGATTAGGAGGCCTAGCCTCCCCAAGCGGTTCTCTCTCTCTCTCGCTTAGCCTTTTCCTTAGAATCATGTATCAGGGTTCCCTCTCCATAAATCCTTTATCTTTCTTGCACTTTGCTTAGGTTGCATTCCTCGGGTATGGCATATGTCTATTTTACATTTCCTGTACCCTATTGGGCCATACCCTTGGAATGTTGGCAATGCCTACTTTACTTTCCCGCTCTGTGTGATAGCATTGTACATGGTGTATGTATATCTATATATGCTTGTACGTGGGTGATCGTGCACTTTGTATGATGGACTCTCATGGCTAAGAGAGCGACCCTCTCTAGTCATGAGTGCTCTTGACCTTGTAGTGCAGTTATGCACTCAAGACAATTGCTATAGGTGCATATTCATGCTATATTGAGTGGGTGATCTTCATGGTGTGATTGTATTGATCCATGTCTAGAAACTGCATTTTGTACCCTTTACGACTCGGGCCCCTGTTCCCTAATGATGTTGAAATTCTAAGACTCAAGGTTGGGTTAGGGTTTTATTAGATGTTAAATTGACTTGAAAAATGTTAAAATGGAAAATACAACTTTTAATGAGCAAATAAATCTATTTTTGAAAAAGTAAAACCAAAGGAACTCTCAGCATGCACACACAAGAACCAGCCTATGCGTGCAGCCATGATGCCTGTGTGTGCAGCCATGATGCACTTCCTTAGGCGCAAGCATCATGGCTGCACGCGCAGGCTGATTCTTGCATGCAGCCCTTTATGATATGGATTTTCTCTGTCGGGGTTTCCACTTGACTTTTGACCTGACGGTAGCTAAACTCTAAGGTCTTATCCTTAGAAGGATCTACTTCCTAGTTATTCCTTTGTGGGGTGAATGGCAGGGTGGTATTCGGATTTGGTGGTGGCTGGTTTTCATTTTAGGATGGGGTGCAGAGCCCTTTGAAGTGGGACCAAATGATTCTCGATTCATTCCTACAACCAGCTGTTGCATCATGCGCATCATTTCTGCCATCTGTTCCTTCATCTGTATGAACTCGACAACACTTACTTTAAAGCTGAAGGGTCACTAGTAGACATCTCTCTAGCACGAGACCTAGTGATAATGGTATCACGGCGTGGTGGTAACTTAGACTGTTTCCTTTTAGCAATCTTTTCTCTTTAGGATCCAAGAAAGGAAAAGAATGGTATGGGAAAGAAATGGGGTACATTTGAAAATTTGACAATGTGGAAACACAAAACAAACCCGAAGTTAGTTTTATGTTCTTGCTTATGTAAAATGATTTTTATCCTCTATTATATTTGCTCCTTTTTCTTCTCCAGCATGAGCTGTCCTTATTCAACTGGACAGCCTTCTGTCCTATTAGGCTTTTTTTTTTTTTTTTTCCCTTAATGTTATGATGAATAGAGACTTTTAGAGTTTCTTGTCTTATCCTGATCAATTATCTTGCATTAAATGTAAGTTTGTCAAACATATTATTGTAGATTTGTATGGAAGTTTTAGAAAGTGTCCTCGGATAATCCCCATCAAGATTATTCCTCTAAGGCTCAGAACTTAAATTGACATTGTTAGTTCGGTAGAGGTATTTCACCACAGGTGATTTATCTTCAGACTCATAATGATGCACCTTTTTAATCCATAGTCTGAGGTATACGCCTTTTGTAGAGGCTTTCATCTAGAGATTACGTGTTGGGCCTGTTCTTGCCCATGGCCCAATATTATTTGGGCCTTGCAAATTTGTTATTTGGGCTTTTACAAACCATCTCACTACAGATATCTACCATCATTTTTACTTGACATAATTATGCAATTCTTCTAACCCCATGTATATATTTGAAATATATTATAATTTTAGGTTGTGATTTAGCCCTTTAAAATTAAATGATATATTGGTTAAAATTTATAGTCCGCCACATCCAATTTCACAATTTGTTGGTGTATGAGTTGGCAATGTAAGTGGTGTCACATAAGGCAGAAAATTTCTAATACTAATAGTGGCACAAGTCAAAAATTGAGGTGTATAATTAATTGTGTCTATCGAATTATTAAAATTTAAAGGGAGGATGTTCCAAAAATGAAAAATTCCATGTCAAGCGTAGTACAAATGAAATAAGGCAATAGAGATGTTTATCCCAAATTGATTGTGTGTGTCTAGTGCCGCTGTTTATAATTTCAGTCTACAACTACAAAAGTTAGGTCATTTTGTAGTTGTAATCTGGTTATGTAATATATTATAAACTCGGTTAAAAAAACTAATATTACTATTTTCATGTGTATTCTAATAAATATTACTGTTTACTAAAAAGAAAAAAAGATGTTTATCTCATATTGGTTGTACGTATCTAATATCCACTGTTTATAATTTTAGTCTACAACTATAAATGTTAGGCCAAATACTAGTATTACTATTCTCGTGGGTGTTCTAATAGATTACTGTTTACCGAAACAAAAATAATACTAACAAAAGAAATGAGGAAAAAAAATAATAATAAAGGAAATGAGGAATTGTTGGGGGTGTGGGCTTGAACAATTCGAGGGGCTCAGTCCACCTTGGCCCGCATTGTGGTGTCCTTCGCCGCGAAGTTGGTCTTTATTGCGTCGATTTGAATTTGCAAAGGTTGCTACTCCTAGTCCTAGCGCTTCAGTTTCAAAGGAAAGTGGGTTTTGCCTTTGCTCTTCAACCATGGAAGGAAACAAGAAGCAGAAACAAAAGAAGACTAATAATGGTAAAGTAGTTGTTGAAAGGCCACGACGTTCAGTCAGGCTACAAGCAAAGACACCAACACAGAAACAAAAAGCAAAAGAAGAAGATATAGAAGATATTGTTAAGTGGGGTTTCAGCGGAGACGAAACACAGAAGATTAGAGAATCTTTGTTGGAGTGGTATGACCAGAACAAGAGGGACCTCCCATGGCGGTATGCAAATACAGCAGAATCAGAAGAAGAAGAGACAAAAAGGGCTTATGGGGTTTGGGTTTCGGAAGTAATGCTTCAGCAAACAAGAGTTCAGACTGTCATTCAATACTACAACCGTTGGATGGAGAAATGGCCCACCCTTCAACACCTATCTCTGGCTTCTCTTGAGGTAATTTTAATAATTAGTAATTTGGGTTTTGTTTGTTTGGTCTAATTCAATTGTTATAATGTGGGGGGATTTGAACCCTGTTGGAAACAAACATGAGGTGTTAGTTTAGCTATGAGACTCGTGGCTGTTTTGTTTTGTTGATTCTTAGGGAAAAGGTGATGTGAACTCTTTTAAGTTTTAAGAGTTAAATGTTGGTTGATTTGTTTTGGTTTGCAGGAGGTCAATGAAATGTGGGCTGGTTTGGGATACTACCGCCGAGCACGTTTTTTGCTTGAGGTGCACTCTTCTTATCTATTAATATTGTTTTTATATATGCATATAATTTTATTAGCTACACTATCAATACTATTCTAATGGGATTTGCTGAATTTCTGTTCAATAGCTATGACTATGATTGCCTTCTTAACTAAAACAAAGGCGCTTAATACACCTGTATGCTATAAAATACATATGACATAAGCTGAATTCTACCAGCAAATGGCAGTCTCTTGGCTCCCCGAAAGTTGATCCTACCAGATACTTTCGCCACTAGAGGTCTACAATCAATAGAATTCAATTTGCAATGAGAGAGAGAAACACCATCAAGTCATCAGTGAAACATAATTAGGTACTTCATTGGAAGCTTCCCTTCCTTAAATTGTAGAGTACTTAAAATTGAGCTTTCAACATAGGAGTGACATTGGCACAGAAAATCTCACTCTTTTTAGGATTTGTAGCTAGACTATATAGCTTTTGGAACTTTGTGAGAAGATCATTTACAAGCTGAAAAGAAGACTTATCAGTTGCACTAAACACCATCAAGTCATCAGCAAAACATAACTGTGTTAGCTTTATACTTAAACAGTTTGGGTGAAATTTGAATGACCTTGGACAGCCAGCTACATTAATTGAGAGAGAACTTCAGCGCAATAACAAACAAATGCGGGGATAGGTGACCCCCTTTGATACCGGAAAAGTATGGGGCAAATCAAACTTATCTGATATGATGAATGAGGGAAGGTTGGATGTATATATTTTTATATTTTCTGGGTTATATGGAATAAGAAAACACTCAAGAATTAAAAGGATAGATAAACTCACTACCAAAGCAAACCCAAAGGGATAGAGATATCACCACCCAAAGTAATTTGGCTAAGGATACATAACTGAATTGGCTCACAACTCAATGAGATACAAATTATCACCACTCAAAGAGATACAGAAACCAAACTCGCCACCCAAAGGAATCCATCCAAGGAATAGGAGTTAATTTAGAAGAAATCAATATTCTAAAGCACAAAGCTATATAAACTCTTTTCTTTTTCTTTTTTTTTTCTTTTTTTTTGAGAACCAAAAGCTATATAAACTCAAATACACACTTTGATTTATTTATTCCAGCCAAATGGCTTACATAATATCTTAGAACAGCCCTCTAAGCATAGGAGAATGAAAATAGCAATTAATAACAGACTTGACTCATGGAAACTAGATACATAATAAAAGACTTGTCTACTCAAGAGAACTAAAACATAAAAGCTGAATATTCCCTAGAAACCCCAATTAAATGCTATTTGACTTCTTGGACAAAATAACCTATTAATCTTCAAATATCTTCTGAAATGGTGGCAAAATTCATTCAAAACAATGGCCTTATTTGCTGAGCTTGAAAATCAACTTGGTTGGGCTTATGAATCTAATTGGATTGTGATGTAGGCTTATTTGGACACTCCTCATGCCACCGTGCTTGTGGTTGCCGTTTTACTCCAGTGATAAAATCCCTAAACCCTTCTCCCATCAATCAGCACCCCAATAGTCCAAGAATGCTGTTCACAGCACCAGAGCAGCCTCTGATTTTTTCTCTTTCTCACCATAATTTGAGGCCTAATCCTTTTCTAATCCTCTTGAAATCCAAAGTCCCTACTTTTACCTAGATTTTTTCCACCACAAAACCCTAACCCCAACCATCTTAAAACCCCTAAAATGGACTACTTCCAATGAAATCTAGCAATTTTAAAACTTCAAAATGATATTTTCCCTAAAGTTTGCAATCAAATGACACAAAACCTTATGCAGGCAGTGGGTCAACCTCTGTTTTATTTATTTTTAAGTGGTGGGGGCCGTTTTGTAATTTTCTAATTTCTGTACATGGGCTATACCAATGGTCCATTAGTTCATATTTGGGTTTTATTTAAGTTTAGTTATTTAGTTTGGGTTTAGTAATAAAGCCCAAGGAGTACAACTCCAAGTCTTATTATGAGTTTAAAATAAAGTCCTATAACCACTAGGAATAGGTATTAGTCTTCGGTTTGAAGGGTTTAGTACTTTCTAGTTTCTAGTTACTTATCAAAAAAAAAAAAAAAAAAGTTTCTATTGAAGAGAATAATAAAATTTCAGATTTCTAGAGAAGCTATGAAGCTTGTTACAGTTTGTGTGATGCACATCCTTTTTTGAGGTGTCCCCAGGTGTGATACTTTGGAAGTCTAGATGCTTAAAACTAAAAGTACCCTTCCATCCATCAAATAGCCCCACATAACTCTGAAACAGCCCGTTACTGTTCACATCACTGGAATAGCAACATAAATTTCGGATTTCTCCTTTGTTTCATCCTCAAATCCTACTATTCCTTCCCTCCATTGGAAACTCTATAATCCTTATTATTTTCCAACCTTTTTCCTACCAAAAAAAAAAAAAATCAAACACTAATTCCTCAAAATTCAGCTGTCCTATCACTGCCAAGATCTGACCTAGAAATTTTAAACCTAATTTTTCTTTGTTCTCCCTTGTCCTAAGTCACAACCCTAGAAGCATCATGTTGCTGTTTTTGCCTAAGTCCTGTTACTTTAGATCTTCAAAACCTCAACTTTTTCCCCTGAATTTAGTTCTTGAGCTCTTTTTCCTATGCCTAAGGCAGGTGCCAAAATCAGTAGATAACTAATCTGATTCATCTCTCAACTTTTATGAATTGAATGACATATGGTGCCTTTGACTATCTTCTGTTACTAGTACATTGTGGCTCTTAGACATCACTAAGTGACTGGAATACCTTCCCAGTGGGCTGACACAATACTTATGTTCTCCTTAAGAGTTTAGGTTTTGTAGTGAAGGCCTTTAGACACTTGAAAATGTTAATGAAAGGTTCTGTATTTCATCTCACTGATAAGAAAGTTGAAGTCTCCTATATCTCGAAAGGATTAAAAAAAAGAATAGGAAGAAGAGAGTCACGTCCTTATCTTGATAGTAAACTGTCTCCTAATGCTCTCCCTCCATTTTGATTTTGTTGTTAGGGAGCTAGGATGATTGTTGCAAAAGGAAGTGGATTTCCTAGAACAGTTTCTGCACTGAAAAAGATTCAAGGAATTGGAGACTATACTGCTGGAGCTATTGCTTCAATAGCATTTAAGGAGGTGAGTAGCTTCTGGAATATTTTGTTTAATCAGCATGAAGCATTTTTCAAGGAATACTATGTCAGGTGGTACCTGTGGTTGATGGGAATGTGATACGGGTGATTGCTAGACTAAGGGCTATTTCTGCAAATCCAAAAGACTCCGTTACTGTCAAGAAATTATGGTGGGCTGTCATGACTCCAACAACTTTTCTGTTAGTTTTTATATTTTATTATGGAACTAGATTTATTGTAATTGTTTTAGATACTATTTTACTTACGTTTTTCATTTGCCCAATCTATAATATTTTGTCATTGGACTTATTGTTTTCTATTGTTTAAGAAACAAACATATTATTAGTTTGTCTGTACAAAAATTTGATTAAACTTTCAACAAGCTATGTTTTAGCTTGTAAACTGAAGGCTTTGAAAGGTGATTTGAAGCATTGGAATAAGCATGTGTTTGGGGATGTGGCTTTTAGGAAGAAATGTCTTTTGACTGAGTTGTTGGAGCTTGATATGAGAGAAAAGCTGCAAGTTTTGTCTCTAGAAGATAGATCTCGAAGAATTGTGATCAAAGCTGATATAGAGCATTTAGCTTCTTTGGAGGAAATTTCTTGGAGGCAAAAATCCAAGGCCTTGTTCATAAAAGAGGGGGATAATAATTCTCGGTTTTTCCATAGGTTGGCTAACTCACACAGGCAAACCAATCAAATTAGGGGAGTGGAGGTTGAAGGTGTGTTTTATGAGGATGACAGGGAGGTTCAAGCTCAGGTGGTGGAATTTTATAGGAATCTATATCAAGAGCTTGAATCTTAGAGACCTACTATTGATGGCTTGGAATTTGCTTGCTTGGATGAATCTGAGAGACTATCTTTAGAGAGGGAGTTTGATAAGGAGGAGATTCTTGCAGTTTTACAGGAGGTTGAAGGTGATAAGGCACCTGGGCCAGATGGTTTTACTATGGGTTTTTTTCCAAAAGTGTTGGAGTGTGGTAGAAAATGTTATGGCTTTTTCTTGTGTGGATTTTCATAGAACTTGCATCTTTGAAAAATCCCTTAATGCCACTTTCTTATGTCTGATTCCTAAGAAGACCAATGCTATTAACATTAAGGACTTTCGTCCTATTAGCCTTATGGGTAGTTTGTATAAGCTACTATCAGAGTGTTGACACATATGCTTCGTTTTGTTTTGGATAAACTTATATCTAATTCTCAAAAATCTTTTGTTGGGGGGAGACAGATTCTTGATTACATTCTCATTGCTAATGAGTGTTTGGATAGTAGAATAAAGAGTGGTATTCCAGGTGTGATTGTCAAGTTGGATATTGAGAAGACTTATAATCATGTGAATTGGGATGCTTTGTTTTATCTCATGGAGAGGATGAGTTTTGGAGAGAAGTGGGGGAGGTGGATGAAGTTTTGTGTTTCTACAGTCCGATTTTCAGTTCTTGTTAATGGCTATCCAGTGGGTTTTTTTGGTAGTACTTGGGGCCTTCGCCAAGGGGACTCTTTTTCCTGTTGGTGATGGAAGTTTTGAGTATGCTATTGAAAAGAACAGAACAGGGAGGCTTTATTAGGGGTTTTCAAGCGAATTCTCGTTCACAAGGAGGTTTGCATATTTCTCATCTTCTTTTCGCTGATGACACTATCCTTTTTTGTGATGCAACTAGGGAACAACTTTTATACATTCATATGGTGATGATTTTCTTTGAGGCTATCACAGGGTTGAAAGTTAATATTGGTAAGAGTGAGATTGTTCTAGTGGGGGTGGTAGGGAGTTTGGATACTTTGGCTGGTGTCTTAGGTTACAATGCTAGCAGGCTGCCCATGATTTACTTGGGTATGCCTCATGGAGCTCATTTTAAGGATCCATCAATTTGGAATCCTATTATAGAAAAAATGGAGAAGAAATTTTCTAGTTGGAAAGGTTTATATTTGTTGAAATGGGGTAGATTAACTTCATTGAAAAGTACCCTTTCAAGCCTTCCCACCTTTTTCTTATCCTTGTTTACTATCCCTTTATTTGTGGCAGATAGATTAGAAAGGATCCAGAGAAATTTCCTGTGGGGGAATTCTGAGGAAGCTTTCAAATATCCACTTGTTGCTTGGAATAAGGTGTGTTGGCCAATTGAAATAGGAGGTTTGGGGATGAGGAGGTTTGGGTTGTTTAATCAAGCCCTGCTAGGAAAATGGTTATGGCGTTTTGGAAGTGAAACCAATCATTTATGGCGTTAGGTTATAGCTACCAAGTATGGAGAGTAGTGGAGGTTGGTGCACTAGAGTTAGTAGAGATGCTCAGGGATGTGGAATGTGGAAGAATATTAGGAAAGGTGCTGAGAGTTTCTTTGGTCATGTGTTTTATGTGGCGAAAGAGGGTTTTTGTATTTGATTCTAGTATGATCTTTGGTGTGGGCACATTCCCTTAAAGGATCTTTACCCTGATCTTTTCTCTCGTGCTATAGGTAAAGAAGCTTGGATTTCTGAGTTGATTAGTATTTCACCAGATGGTAGTAGTAGGAGTTGGAATATTCAATTCCATAGGGCTCCTGATGATTGAGAGGAGGAGAGAGTGTTTTTTTTTTACAAGCTTATTTATTCCAAAATGCCTAGGGGTGAGGGGTCTGATAGTTTGTTTTGGAAGTTAACCCCAAATGGTGTTTTTGATGTGCTCTCCTTCTATAATTCATTATCTGCTCCTCCTACCTTTCCTTTCCTGTGGAAATGTATTTGGAGTAATAAGGTAACTAAAAGAGTGTCTTTATGGACTGTAGTTCGAGATAGTATTCTTACTATTGACAACCTTGTAAAAAGGAACTTGTCTTTGGTTAATTGGTGTTGCTTGTGCCGTTGCGATGGAGAAACAGTGGATCATCTTTTACTTCATTGCAAGTTCGCACACGCCTTATGGAGTGAACTGTTTTTGATGTTTGGTTTGCAGTGGGTGATGCCAAGGATGGTTGTTTCTCTTCTTTTTGCATGGGAGAATTATTTGGGGTTACACTCTTCTTCGGTCTAGAATATGGTTCTAGCTTGTTTGATGTGGCTAATTTGGAGGGAACGAAATACCCGTACTTTTGAGGATGTTGAGAAATCTGCGGATTTTTTGAAGTTTTTGTTAGTTGGGACATTGTTTGGGTGGTTTTGTACTTGGGGTTTTACACAATGTATTTCCATTTTTGATTTCGTGCATTCTATCTCTGTTTGATTTGTTTGTATTTGTTTCTAGTACATTCTATTCATCATCGTGAACATGACTTACTTTTTTTTAATGAAGATATCTATTACCTATCAAAAAAAAAAAAAAAACCAAGATTGATATCATATACATTATGCACTTGCATCATTTTTTCGACTGTTAGAAATTTGGCAGAATTCTTTACAATATAGGCTTTCATTTAAGTAGGACTAAAATGGAGCATATGGAATGCAAGTTTAGTAAAAGTAGAAATAAATATGAAGGGGCTTTAAGACTTGATGGTCTAGAGATACCAAAGAGCAAAATTTTTCGATATGTTGGATCAATAATTTAAAAATATTGAGAGTTTGAATATGATGTGAATCATATGATAAGAGTAGGGTGATGAAGTGGAGAATTGCATCAAGAACATTGTGTGGTTGTAAAATACCTGTGGGGGGCTTGAGGACCAAGGAATCTTGGCCGAGGATTAATTTGCCCAAACCAGACCAAGACGGGTAAGCAAACTCTGAGGATTCTGCCTATCCAAAGAGAGCAAGAGAATCAGAACAACTAATACCCCTTAGTAGCCCAAGGATAGGAGAAGAGATAGTAGCTGAAACAAGGTTGGTGGGAGGAAGTTTCCTGAAGGAGACTTCTCCCATCTCTGCATTGAATGCTTAACACCAACCTTATCAGTTGTATTAATGTGGAAATGACCCATGAATAGTAACTTTATAACTAGCAACTCCTATCACCTCTAGAAGGGTCCTGATGGGACAAGTATCTAAAGAAATGCCCTAGGACGTACAGGTGGAGGGTTGGGTGCAAGGGCCTTCTATAAAAGGAAGGTAACCCCCTAGAAAAAGGGGATGGACAATTTCTAAGTAACAAGAGAACAGTGAGGAGAATTCAATATTACCTTGTAAAGAACTAGAACTAAATTTATACACAAGAAGTTGATCCTCGGATCCACCCGAGGAGAATATTATCCTTAATTGATTTTCCATTTGCGCTTATCTACTACTTAGGATTCTTCAGTCCCAGACTTGGACTTAACCTTGTATTGCACTTGAGTTAGTTACCCACTCTTTTAAAAATTCTATTGTTTGGGTTTGATTTGAGGGACAAGGTACCACTAATCTAAGTGGGCTTGGGCCTTTATTTTTTGAGTCTCTACAATTGGCGCCGTCTGTGGGAAACCATCTGCAATTTTCTTCATCCAAGTTATGGCTAACTCCAGACAGGATAAAGAGGAATCTATTGGCTTGCATTGTGTGGATCACTTTGTCAATCTAGAGCGGAGGAGAGATCGAGAGCATAATCAAACTCTTAGCGTTAGGGTGGAAACACAACATGCAGAACATACTAATAGGAGCCAATCAAGAATTGGAAGTCATGTGTCCCATGAGCAAGAGAGCCGAAATCTCAGGTTGGAGATTGATCATCTGCACAAAAAACTACACCATAGGGTGCATGTTAGGGGAGATCAAACACCCCCATCAAGCTCAGGATCTGAAGATGAGGGAGACCATAGCTACAAATTGAGGTCAAGGACTCCCCTAGTGAATCTTTCTTTGCATCTTCACGCTTAGATAGGGTGGAGAAACATAGTAAAAGGCGAGGTGAGAGCTCATTTCCTAGGAGCATGGGAAATGATGCAATGAGCAAAACTCTACGCCAAATCTCTAAGTCACCCTTCACGCAAAGAATTGATAGGGCCAAGCTTCCCCATCGTTTTACTCAAACCCTAAGGAAAGGGAAAAACCAAAATCTTCTCCCCTGAAAGGAGAGATCATTAGCTAGAAGGGTATAATCACAGTCGACCCAAGAGAGAGTTTGCTAACCAATCATCAAGGGCTAATGCCCAAGTAGTCAACTCGGTATTTAAGGAGTCAGTGTATCAGATCCTCGAGAAGATAAAGAATGAACCTTATTTCAAGTGACCTAATAAGATGGGAGGAGACCCATCCAAACGAAATCAAAATCTTTATTGCCAGTATCATCAAGATAGAGGACACACAACTAAAGACTGTAGAACCTTGTGTGATCATCTGGACCAATTGGTGAAAGATGGGAAACTGAAGCAGTTCATATACCAGCCTTCAAGGCAAGCAAGTTAGACTGGAGTAGGGTACCAAAGGGAAATTGCTACTTGGCCATCCTTGGGAACAATCAATGTGATTTTTGCCACTTCTAGCTGTGATGCTGGTTCATGTTCAAGTATTATGTCTGTAGCTTCGAAACTAGCGCTTGAGGAGCAAGGCCGAGAATCTAAGAGGGTTAGGCTTGAAACATTGCCGACTTTAGGCTTCTCGAAGGAAGATAAAGTTAGGACTTTTCAACCCTATGATGATGCCCTGGTTGTGATCCTTTGTATTGGGGGGTATGATGTAAAGAGAGTCCTGATAGACCAGGGAAGTAGAGCTGAAATTATGTACCCAGACTTAGGGGCTGAATTTCAAGCCTGAGGATTTAAGCAAGTATGACTCCCCATTGGTTGGGTTTGATGGGAGAACCGTGATTCCCTGAAGGATGATTAAGTTACCCGTGCAAGCAGGAACAAAGTGGTGCAAGTGAACTTTATTGTGATTGAAGTTTATTCTCCCTATACGACTATTTTAGCAAGGCCCTGACTTCATGCCATGGGAGCGGTGTCATCTACCCTGTATTTGAAAGTCAAATATTCCACTGAGGGGCGAGTTGGAGAGCTTGTTGGAAGTCAAACAATGGCCAGATAGTGCCTAGTGGCCGCAATCAGACAACAATCATTGGATAAGGCTTCTTCTACATTAGAAGAGGCCTCGTAGCAATAAGTTGACCTTGAGGGCGAACTTGAGATTGAACTGCAGGGTTTGCTTTGTGAGGAGTTAAAAAAGTGGTGATTAGATCAAATGGGGGTAGGTATTTTCAGGTGGGGGCTCAACTACCCCCCATTGAAAAGGAGGAACGTATAGGTTTTTTGAAGGATAACGTAGATGTTTTTGCATGAAGTGCTTATGAGGCACCAGGAATTGACCCAGACTTTATATGCCATCATTTGAATGTTAATCGTGCGGCTATACCAAAAAGGCAACCATCTCGGGCTCTTCAAAGGAGCACGCCGAGGCAGTAAAGGAAGAGGTGAATAAGCTTAAGCAAGCAAGGGCAATCAAAGAAGATTTTTATCCTGAATGGCTAACTAATACTGTGGTAGTGAAAAAGAACGGGAAGTGGCGAGTATGTGTTGATTTCACGGATCTGAACAAAGCGTGTCCAAAGGACCCTTCCCCATTTCTCGAATTGATTAGCTAGTGGATGCGATGGTTGGACATTCTCGGATGAGTTTTCTAGATGCCTTCCAGGAGTATCATCAAATACTTTTGGCCATCTCTGACCAAGAGAAGGCGGCTTTCTTAACCCCCACTGGGAATTATCACTATCGTGTGATGCCTTTCGGCCTAAAGAATGTTGGATCTACGTATCAGAGGATGGTGACTCGGATGTTTGAGTCTCAAATTGGGCAGAACGTTGAGGCATATATTGACGACATGGTTGTAAAGAGTAAGCAAACTTCAAAACATCTGAATGACTCGGGAAGTGTGTTCTCAATTCTCAGGGAGCCCAAGTTGCGTCTTAATGCTTCTAAATGCTCCTTTGGTGTCAGTTCGGGCAAGTTTTTGGATTACATGATCACTCACCGGGGAATAGAGGTTAATCCCAATCAAATCAAAGCCATAAATGACTTGCACCCACCTTGGAATCCCAAAGAAATGTAGAAGTTGATAGGAATGACGGCCGCACTGAATAGGTTCATCTCTCGGTCAGCAGACTGATTTGTTGGCTATGGGTCCGTTTGAATACAACTTATTTTTGCTGAAACTGAAAACTGAAAACACTGTAGCAAAATAATTTTTAAATGTATGAATAGTGTCGTGGGACCCGTGAACAGTGTGTGAACAGTGTTTTTTGTCCCCTACATAGTAAATTCATGTGATGTTACTGTTCATGCGCTAGGAAAATATATATATATATATATAAAAGGGTCTGAAAACGCAAACGTGAGTTTGGAAACGCGGATCCAAACCCACACTATGTTGGCCACCTTTTCGGGATTAGGCCTCCCTCGAGTTATAATCGTTAAGGATCTGGTGGTTCCTGGACATAGTGACCGAACCCCGATTGGAATACATAGAATACAAGTTAGTCCGAGTTGGACGGACTCATTAGTTTCGTTCTTAAGGGATGGGATACTTCCCGAAGACAAAGGTGAGGCCGAGAAGATTTGAAGAAAGCTCCGCGATATTGGCTTTTCGAGGAGCAGAAGCGGTATAAATGCTCCTATTCGGGACTATATTTACTATGTGTCCATCTCGAGACTATGGAGCCCTTATTGGAGGAGTGTATGAGGGAATTGTGGCAGTCATACTAGGGGAAGGTTTTTATTGCATAGAGCTCTCACCCAGGGGTATTGGTGGTCTAGCATGCAAAGGGCTGCTCAAGAATGTTAAGAAGTGTGCCCAACGTCAGAGATACGCTCCAAATATCCACTAACCTGGAGGAGTCTTGAATCCATTCTCCATTCTTTGGCCATTTGCTCAGTAGGGATTAGACATAGTTGGACCATTCCCAAGAGCAGCAAGGAACCGAAGATGGCTTCTTGTCGGGACCGGCTAGTTCACAAAGTGGGTCAAAGCTGAATTATTGTCTAACATTAGGGACGTAGATGCAAAAAAGTTCAATTGGAAGAATATTTTCACTAGATTTGGAATTCCCCATACATTGATCTTGGACAACGAACTCCAATTTGACAACAAGGCTTTTAAAAGATATTGTGGAGAGTTGGGTATTAGAAACAAATATTCCACTCTTACCTACCTGTAGGGGAACGGACAAGCCGAAACTGTCAATAAAGTCATAATTAATGGATTAAAGAAGAGGCTGGATGAAGCGAAAGGAAAATATATGGATGAGTTGCCACATGTACTATGGGCGTACCATACTACACCCCGAAGATCAACTGGGAAAACTCCATTCTTAATGACCTATGGGTCTGAAGCGGTCATTCCTCTTGAGGCAAGGTTCCCAACATTGAGGACTAGCCAATTCAGTATTGAAGAAAATGAAAGTTTTCTCTTGGCGAATCTAGATTTAGTTGATGAAAGAATGGAAGTGGCCATGGTCCAAATGGCACATTATCAATAGAAGCTCAAGCAAAGATACAACAAAGGAGTTAAGGCAAGGCCGCTGGCTCCTAGTGATCTGGTCTTAAGAAAAGTAGTAGGAACTGCCAGGAACCCATCATGGGGTAAATTGGGACCAAATTGGGAGGGTCCATATTGTATCATGTTAGTAGCTGGGATTGGGGCTTATTACCTAGAAGATTTGGATGATAATATTGTTCCATGTCTTTAGAATGTAAACAATTTGTGTAGATATTATTAATAACACTTTGGATCCCATCCAATTCTATGCTTGTTATTTAGTGCCTGATTTTCCAAAGTTATTCATTACATCTTGTCTTATGTGAAATTGGCTAAGTGTTAAATAGAACCTCGGCCATGTTCGACTCGTCGGGTCATAGGCCTTGGATAAATTAACTCTTGTGTGAAATTGGCTAAGTGTTAAACAGAATCTCAGCCATGCTTGACTCCTCAGGTCACAGGCCTTGGATAAATTAACTCTTGTGTGAAATTGGCTAAGTGTTAAACAGAATCTCAGCCATGCTCGACTCCTCAGGTCACAGGCCTTGGGTAGATTAACTCTTGAGTGAAATTGGCTAAGTGTTAAACAGAACCTCGGCCATGTTCGACTCCTCATGTTACAAACCTTGGGTAAATTAACTCTTATGTGAAATTGTCTAAGTGTTAAACATGACCTCGGCCATATTCGACTTCTCAGGTCACATGCCACGGGTAAATTAACACTTATGTGAACATGGCTCAATCCAGAAACATAACCAGAGTTATGTTCGATTTCTTGAATCATATTGTTAGATTTAAATCAGGTTTGTGGTGACTTAACATGCTTTGGGTCATACATTTTGGTCAGGAGAGTGTTAAGAAAAAGCTTAAAGAAAACGTAAGTACTTAAACAAAACAAGAATGTTATAAAACTCGGATCTGTTCATTCAAGCTCGGAAAAATGTTTACAGATAGGGCAGAACAAAAGAAAAAAGAAGAAAAGAACAACTACTACGCCTAGCCCGTTACAAAAATCTGCCTATGTATCAACCTAACGGAGCTATTTTGCTGCTTCTTTCTCTTTTTCTTTGCTCTTCTTCTTCAGTTGTTCAACTTCTTCAACCTCTTTTGATTCCAGTTCCACCACTGAGGTTGGAACCTGCTTCTCCTTCTTAGTAGAAGGTTTAGAAGTTGAAAGTTCCGAGGACCTAGGCGCTGAGGAGGCAAAATTTGGATTTTGCGCGGGAAGAACAAAACTGGGAGCGATGCGAAGGGCAGGGGGTAGTAAACTTTGTTGGGCCCCTTGAGGTCGGAATCAGCACCAACTCCAGTAGCATTAAAGGCTTCACCCTATACCTCAAGGTAGAAGGTCCGAGCAACATCTATAAGTTGGGCGGTTAAGCTCTAGGCAATTTTGGCCATGCTCTCATCATAAGCGGCTTGCTCAGCCTTCTCCCTCTTAGCATCTTTATTACCAAGCTCTTTCACTTGAAGCTTGATTTGCTTTTTGGTCGAAGCTAGCTGCGTTTCGGTTTTCTTCAGAGAAACCCGCATCTCTTTTGCTTGCTTTTTTGCCCCCCTTAAGGCAGCTTTTGCGCTTTGGCGCCCCCTCTCTGCCTTGGCTAGGTGGAAGATAGAGTCTTTATACTTTTTCTCTACCTCGGCCAAGGCCCTATCTGAATTTTCCAGTTTATTTTCTGCTTCTAGGGACTTTGAGAAAGCGTGGTTGACCCATTCCTCGGTCACAAAGGATGCTTGTACAGCCTATAAAAAAATACACATGTTGAAGACTTAATACAAAGGATATGAATAAATCATATGGGAATTCTAGTGTAGTGAGCAAACCTTGGCAAGGTCCCTCTTTAGGGAGAAAAACACTTCACGTTCCTCATGTCCTTTAGCTCCTGCATATCTTGGGGAAGGAGCAAGGCCTGTTCAAGGCACTTGGACACTAACTCGGACCGGCCCTTTTGGGCATCTGTCAGAGTGGCCTCAAATGTAAGAGGGTCACCTGCGCTAAGCACTGTTCCCCTTCAGTGCTTTTCTTGGCCCCTTCAAAAGGGCCTTTCTTCTGTTGTGCCCTCATAATCCTGGGCTCTTTGGAGGGTGGTTGTTGGGTAGTCGGGGGTATCTCCCCCTCCTCAGAGCCATCCTTCCTGGATGTCTTTCCTCGTTTCCTTTTCTTTTTAGCCACCTTTAAGGCAGAAGGATGAGGTGGGACAAGAGTAGGTGGCCGAGATACAATCGGCACCATGGGAGCATTCCCCCCCCCCAAAAAAAATGGGTAGTAAGTAGAGCTAGAAGATCGGGCGTCTTCTCCTTAAGCACCATGGCCTCAGGAATATCAGCAGCTTCTTGGCTGGTGCTGACCTGAGCAGTGACACAAGGACAACGACTGGGCTCGGGGGTGTCCTCGGAATCAGCCTAGTAGAATACCTCAAAGTCCTCTATATTAGCTTGGGTGGGCTCGGAGGTTGGTTCTTCTCGTTCCTAGTTGGAAGGGATTGGCTGCTCGTGTGAGTAGAGAAGCTTGGCAACAAGTTAAGCAGGTAGCCCAGCGTCTTAAGGACCAGGAGGAGGAGGTTTAGTAAAAAATCTTGGGATGGCTATGTCAATTTGTGCGAGCCTTGGATCTTTGGCTTTAATCACGTGTTTAGGGGATTAGAATCGTTTGGAGATGGGCTTAAACCCAAGGATCACGAGAACCGCCCGAAGTTACCCGTCTCGATGGGGAAAGATCTCGGATTGTAAAATCCTATTAAGATCCACGAAGTTCACCAAGTTGCGATTTGGAGCAGTGTGAAATGAGGAGAGAGGGTACTCTTTAAGTTATTCTAAGTCTAAACGATAAGGAAGTCTTTGTCCATACCCTTATTGGAATTGGAAATACAGGAAATCAATCTAACAGCAGGAACTCTACACCTAAAATAGTAACCTGTTTCTTTTCCCTTTTGGCAATTGTAAACCTAATTCACGTCATGCCAGGTGAGGTTGGTCCCCATTTTTTAGTATAGCATATCTACACTACCGAGGACCCTAAAAAGGTTAGGAGAGCACTGGATAGGGAAAAGCCTAAAGTTAATAAGGAAGTCCCTAGTCACTCTACCCATGGAAATCTCCATTCCGCCTTCAATAAAGGCAATCATGGGAATAATTACGGACTCAGGTGGTTTATTCACAAACCACTCTCCTAGCTCATAGTGTTGAAGTTCTACGTTTTCAAGGATTCTATACTTTGCCCTAAAAGCGGCCATGCCCTTGGGAGTATCAACTAACTTAGCAAACCTACCCATGTATTCTTATCAGGTAAAATAAGAAGGGAAGAAAGAAAAGGAGTTTCTTTTATAAATGGGTGAGAGGCTAAAGGCACTTATGAGCGCTAAAAGAAGATCTCCTCAGACTGCTGCTTCGAAGGAAAATTGTAAAGAGTGTGTAAATTGGAAAAATTACTCCCACTCCCCCTTTATATAGGGATGGGAAATGAGCAGCAAATTTCCTGCTCATTAATCCCAAGAAATTTGGGCCGTTGGATTAGCATCACAATGTAGAACATAGGGGGATAGACAACTGCTTGATGCAATAACTATAGCAACATGGATATCGAAGTGTTAGGAACGTTCACAAGACCGGTGAAACGATGTCCCATGTGGGAATGCATTTAGCACATACCAGCTGTCCCAATACTACTTAAACCTCCCCCTTAAAGTGTCTCCTGAGGGCAAGGTTTTAGTGGGCTATTGTGGGGGGTCTGAGGACCGAGGAATCCCGTCCGAGGATTAATTTTCCCAAACTAGACCAAGACAGGTAAGCAAACTTTGAGGATTCCGCCTACCCAAGGAGAGCAAGAGAATCAGGACAATTGATACCCCTTAGAAGCCCAAGGATAGGAGAAGAGATAACAACTAAAACAAGGTTGGTGGGAGGAAGTTTCCTGAAGGAGACACCTCCCACCTCTGCATTGAATGCCTAGCACTAGCCTTATCAGCTGCATTAACGTGGAAATGACCCCTGAACAGTAACTTCACAGCTACTAACTCCTTCTACCACCTCCAGAAGGGTCCTGATGGGACAAGTATCCAAAGAAATGCCTTGGGACGTACAGGTGAAGGGCTGGGATGCAAGGGAAATGACTTTAAAAGGAAGGTAATCCCCTAGAAAAAGGGGATGAACAATTTCTAAATAACAAGAAAATAGTGAGGAGAATTCAAGATTACCTTGTAAAGAACCAGAACTAAATTTATACACAAGAAGTTGATCCTCGGATCCACTCGAGGAGAATATTATCCTTAATTGATTTTCCATTTGTGCTTATCTACTACTTAGGATTCTTCGGTCCTAGACTTGGACTTAACCTTGTTTTGCACTTGAGTTAGTTACCCACTCTCATAAAAATTCTATTGTTTGGGCTTGATTTGAGGGACAAGGTACTACTAATCTAAGTGAGCTTGAACATTTATTTTTTGAGTCTCTGCAATACCTATTATAAGTTATTTGTTAGTAAAAGTTGATTGTACAAGAAAGTAATATTTGCTATTTGTTAAACTATTATATCATTAAAAGAGACATAAATTACTTGAAGTTTGGATTCTAGCCTTAGTCTTAAAATTTCAAGGTTGATTAGTTAAACTATTATATGATTAAAAGAGACATAAATTACCTGAAGTTTGTAATATCCCTCTAATTCCTCCTCCATTAATGCTAAGAATGGTGATTAGGCATCCATATTCTTGAGGATGAATTTGAAATAGTGGTTTTTTCTAATCCATTAAGACCATGCAACGAAAATATAGGTTTCAAAGGCTGTGTGTGTATGACTGTAAAATATACTTAGTGCAAGTACATGCTTGATGGTAATCCTATATATAGTAGCATTTTGGTCAAAACAAAGTCTTAGTTGGTAATAATTGTAAGTCTAGATATGGCTGTGACAATATTACAATTTGTTGCAATGCTTGTTGTAATATTGTCACATATTAATATTACATTTGGTTGTAATGTTGTCATATGCATATCTGAAAAAGAAAAAGGGAAAAAAATGTTGAATATTAAGCTAAGAAAAGAGAGAGTGATGCTATAAATTCAAATAGGGATTTTTTATCTAATTTTGTCAAAATAGGAAAATCTTTCTGATTAGATTTTAAGATAGGAGATATTTGAAATTATAGCATCATCACTCTCTCTTTTTCTTAGCTTAATATATATATATATATATATATATATATATTAGATTTTAATATGACAACATTACAAGTTGATGTAATTTTGATATGCATGTGACAATATTACGACAAGCATTGTAACCGGTTGTATATTGTCATAGGCATATTTATATTTATTACTTACTAGAACTTACAATTATTACCAACTACGATTAGGATTTTGTTTTGACCAAAAGGCTACTATATATAGGATTACCATCAAGCATGTAGTTACACTAAGTATACTTTACAATCGATACTCATATACACAACCTTTGATACCTAGATTTTCGTTACATTGTCTTAATGGATCATACAAAACCACTCTTTCAAATTAATACTCAAGAATATGAAGACCTAATCACCATTCTTAGCATTGATGGAGAAGGAATAAAAGGGATAATTCTAGGCATTATCCTTGATTTTCTAGAATCCGAACTTCAGGTAATTTGTCTCTTTTAATCGTAATATTTGCATGTACAAGAGAGTAATATTTGCTATTTGTTTTCAATAAGATATGTGGGAATATCTTTACTTCCTAGTTTTGGAGAAAGCTACTTATTGATGCTAAAAGATTCTCTCTCTCTCTCTCTTTGATAGTTACAACAGTGGGGGAAGGGGTATTCCAACCTTGGTTCTTCTAATAAAGGAGGGTAGACTATGCCACTAAGCTACAAGGTAGGGCAATTGTACAAGGATTTAGGGTAGCTAACAGGGCATGAGAATAGTCGTCATCTTGATCCAAGTAGTAAGTGTCTTGCTGCATTTGATCATGAAGGGGCGTATAGCATGTAACCCCACAGAAATATTAAAGGCTACCCAGAATTCAACTACAAGTTCATTTCCTAAATGAAATGTTATAGATCTATGGATCTACCTCCTTAGTAAGAACTAAGTAAGCTAGCTGATTGCTTCATGGTGAAGCACTTGGAGGCTAAATAACAATATGATGACAAGTTGCTGACAATGCATCTATCCTTTATAGAAGTCCTATATTACAAAAGTACCTCACATATTTCAAAAATTGCAAAAATAACTTTGTACTCTTTTTTATTTTATTTTATTGTTAGACCATACTTGAGTAAATCCCATGGGTGTAAAGCATTCAAGTGGCATGCGCCTAAGATCAGAAGAATTTTTGTGACTCCTCTCTTTAATAAAGTTGATATTCTTGGACCTCTTTCTTTTCTTTGTTTTTGTTTTTCATTATTGTTTTTTTGAACTATGGAAATTGTGTGAAAATGCACTGCTTATCTGATAATATATATGCATCATGGATCGTACTAATGATTTGATGAAAGTGATGACAGGATGATAATTTGATTGTCTTTCCTGGAGTTTGTGTATTTAATGCATGTCCGTGTTTGATGTTTTAATCTTTTTCTGGTTTTATGTGGTGTGGTGATAGGAAACTAGCAGCTCAGCTAGTTGATCCTATCCGACCTGGAGACTTCAATCAGGCTCTCATGGAGCTTGGTGCAACTGTATGCACTTCACTGAACCCAAGCTGCTCTTCATGTCCTGCATCTGGACACTGCCGTGCACTCTCAATCTTTAGACATGATAGCTTGGTATTGGTTACAGATTTCCCACTTAAGGGGGTAAGGGTCAAACAGAGACAAGATTTTTCTGCTGTATGTGTTGTGGAGTTACTGGGAGGTCAGAGAACATCAGAGGGAAGCCAAATTGACAGTAGAGAGGTACTGGGAGGTCTGGAAAAATTAGAGGGAAGACAAACTAACAATAGATTTCTTCTTGTAAAAAGGCCTGATGATGGTTTGCTTGCTGGCCTCTGGGAATTCCCGTCTGTCTTGCTGGATGGAGAAGCTGATTTGGCCACTAGGAGAGAAGTAATTGATCACTTTTTGAAAAACAATTTCGGACTTGATACCAAACAGACCTGCGACATAGCTTTCAGGAAAAATGTTGGAGAGTTTGTCCATATTTTCTCTCACATTCGTCTAAAAATATATGTGGAACTGTTGGTATTACATCTAAAAGGTTTGTGCTTGCTCTCTCTTAAATTTTGTAACAGGGGTGTGCTTTTATGAAATAAGTAGATTTGAATGTTGCTGTTCTTTTGAGTATCAAGTTATACTCTTAAATATGAAGCATTATTTGCAATAATTTCAAGTAGTCATATTTATTATAAAATTATTATAGGTGATTTATAAAACCATATTATCATAATTAAGGTAAATTTTATCATGTGAATTGGAATGCACAAAACCATGGTTTCATCTAAACCTGATATGAGTAGCAAAAATCAAAATTTTACCTTGTGTTTAGAAGCATATAAATTGGAATGAAATCATTTGGAATTTTGGTGTGCTTGGACTTTGGTTATGCTCTGCTCCTGGACACTTAGGCCTTTTGCACATTGAATTATAGACCTGGAAAGCTCTTTTTTCACCATACTTTTCCTGACATTTCCATGCATTGCTGAGGTTTTATTCTGTCTCCATTTTTTATTTTGAAGATCTTACTTTTGTTGGTGGGCCAAAGTGAAATTTATACCTTGCTTATATTTAGAAAATGATACAAATTGTAACGCAGTATATTGTTTTAATGGAAATATCATTAAATTTAGCTGCATATCTTTTTATTGTCAAGGGTGTACTTGTCAGACTTTTTTTTTCCTTTTTATTTATTTATTCCATTAGTGAGGTGGGGGCTCTTTGAGCTTTCTCCGCACATTCATGACTTTGCAATGCATGATCCATGATTGCTTTCTCTTGGCATGAAGGTGGGGGGAATCACTTGTCTGGGATACAAGACAAAGAAACTATGACTTGGAAGTATGTGGATGGCAAGGCCCTTTCGAGCATGGGATTGACATCTTCTGTAAGAAAGGTAGTCTTAATCCTGCACCTCAAGTTTCCATGATAAGACGATGTCTAATTATAAAGTGATTGCTATAGAATGTAAAAATAGTGCTAATTATATGTCTAAACATTCAAAGTTTTTGCTAACCCACTTCCTTTTTGAAATTTACCATTTAGGCCATTTTGGATGTGCAAAAAAAAAAAAAAAAAATCCCTCTTTTCCCCCTTGTTTCCTTCTATAAATTCATTGCTAATAATATGCTAATGTAAAAGTAATGAATCAATCATTTCTGCTACCCTTGACGTTTCCTCTCACAACCCTCCCACCCAAAACAATGAAAAAAAAAAAAAAACCCTGCTCTCTCTCTCTCTGACTTCGGGATTTTAGCCTCTCCCCGTGAAAATATGCATTCAGTATCTGAAATAGATGAAGTCTAGGCAAATTGATTTGCTGATGTCAGATACGGTAGAAAGTTTAAGATACTTCAGTCAGTATGATTAGTTGTGGAGACGACAGGATTTGGTTGTGAATCTAGATCAATGTAAGGAGTTGGATATAAAATTCTTGCTTACTGTTTTCTTTTTTCTATTATCTTGAGTATCCATTTCAATTTCCAATAGGTTAGAAAATGGTTCTACACCTTAAGAACTTTGGAAGTAGCTAAAATGCTAAATTAAAAAAGAAAAAAAAAGAAAAAAAAAAGGGTAAAAGAGTCTGGTGAAACATCTCTCTAGTTTGCAAGATTGATAATGCTGCAATGGGAACTTTATCAAACCAATATGATAATCTATGAAGCAGATGATATGTTGGTAGGAATGGCAGAAGCCACTAACATCTATACTACTATTTAAGGAGGATTCCTCTGTTTGAGATCCTTATTTTTTTGGTTAAAAAATGTTCCTACACTCCTGTGTTTAAGTAGAGACAAAACTAAAGGATAATCTGGTAAAAATATTACTCCCATTAAAACATTGCCTAACAAATAGGGTCACCCTCCTGTTAATTTTTAAATTGCTTTATTTACTTATAAATTAGATTCTCAAAATAAAAATTATATATAAAAAATAAATTTACAACTTTTTTTTTTTTTTTTGCTACAAAATAAACGTGTAATATTTGTTCATTTTTTAAAGAGCCACATGACACTCCTGGTTATATTAGTTGTTTTAAATACATAATATTAATGAGAAAACATGCAAATATCAAATTAGAATGAATGAAAAATTATGACAAAAAAAAAAGCCTCATTGCACTCGTGAAATGTATGTGATGAGGCTAGCATATACATTATGGCTGATATGTAAAGGTGTCAGATCTACTTTTATGAATGAATTTTGAGTTTTGTATTCTAATAAGCTTTAGTTAGAATGAAACAAAGCAAATTATGTGAATTTTAAACCCATTAGTTGCAAAATTGGAGCTTCAGTTTAAAATTATGCGTTTTTTAATTAGGAATTAGGAGGTGAGTAATGGATTTAATTCTTAGGAAGCCATTTTCTTTTCCTTTTTTATTCATATTTGGATTGGTGAACTCATAATATGTCATTCATATTTGTATTTTCAATTAGTTGTTCTTAAATCTTTATCTCAATGCAGGTATACACTATGGTTCAGAAACTTAAGCAGGAAAAGTTGTCCTTTAGTTTTACCCCATCAAAAAAGAGAAGTAGAACAACTCGGAAAAAATAATAAATCCCTGAACTGAGCCTTTTGCATTAACTCAAGAAAAACTTTTAAGATTGTTGTTTTTGCATTTATCTTCCAAAAATGTGCGCATTGGCCATGCAACGCTGCAGATTCTTTGACAGCTAGTCCTTCTCGCTTTTGTATGTCCTCTTTATACTTTTTCATTTCAAAATAGGATATGCAGGTTGAGGAACGAAGTTACTATTCCTTTGCCATTTAGTGTTTTTATTTGATTGCGTTTTTATTATAGGAAATAATATATATAAAGCAATCCGTACGATATACGGAAAACTTTTAGACTATTTATTAACATGTATATGTCTAAATATTTTTCTAATTTCTATTATTTGAAAATTGAACTAGCTCCAAATGAGATAAAAGCTATAATCTAAAATTTCCTTATAAAGAACTTTCCAAAATTTTACACATAAGATCCTTAAAAATGAGAATTAGTAAACAATTTTGTCATAGTACTACAAAAGAATTAGTAAACAAAATAAATATACAATTTTGCTTACATCTTCAAGCTTTATATAATACTTTTCAAGAATCTATTTCCTTTATTAGGCTCTTCAAGCTACTTAAGTTTTCACCAAATTTGTATCAAGTATAACACCAAATTATACCAATTGATCTATTATAAACCCAAACTATTAGGTAACACGTTAACTACCCTTCTTTGACCACAAAATTCAGGATTTTGTCATATTTTGCTATTCAAATACGACTTCACACATTTTAAAAAGCAAAAGAGCCTAGTCATTATAATCAATCACCAACCTAATCTAAAGGAAGAATGCATCAAATTTGTCCACTCCAAACATGCCCAAAATTGGATAGAGTGGAGGCTCTACAAATAATTCAAGCATAACTTAGTGTTATATGTTCTAAGCATAACTTACTCAACTTGAAACTCTAATGGATGTGGCTGCAGGTTATTAGCCACAGCCTCCAATTCTCTCTCTCTCTCTCTCTCTCTCTCTCTTTGAAGGAGTAAGTTTTATTTGACTTTAGTTTCAACCAAGAAATGCAGGAAGTCAATCATTGAGTTCATGTTTTATGCAATGGACAAATCATGCTCTAAAATCAAGAAACTATATACTAATTTAAGTCATCAAAAATTTGTCAATCAATTAGCTACTTAGTTGCACAAATACCCACACGGATACGGGTACAATATGGATTGGGACACGGGAGTACGACAATTTTTGAAAAATAAGGGTATGACCCATTAGGGGTACGACAATTAATTAATTAATTAATATTTATATTTAGGTATATTTTTAAATTTATAATAAATTACAAAGTTGGTCCTTATTCTTTACACCATATCTCAATTTAGTCCTTAACATTTCAATTGTGTCAATTTAGTCTCCAACTTTTTTAGGGTTGTGTCAATTTAGATCCCGTCGTTATCTCTTAGATGTAAAAAGTTGATATGTCAAACAAAACAATAAAAAATTATTTTCCATGCCACATCATTTGCTACCTCCATGTCAATTTTTTTTTAAAAACTAAATTTAAAATCTAGAGACGTCATCACCAAAATCCCAAAAATCATTAACTCATCTGTCTCTTCTCTCTCTCTCTCTCTCGTTGGTGGTGGAAGATCTTTCTCTTGACAAGGAGCCTTGCTGCCCCAACAACAACCATGCTAAGAGTAGACTCTTCCTTCATTGTTTCTAAGAAAGGAGTGTAATCTTCTTGTGCTGGATTAACAACATGTCATGTAGCTAGAGAATTCATAGGTGCACCTACTCCATAAATCCACTTCAATCTCAAAATTGGGACTCCAATTAACTAGGAAAAACTGGCCAATTCTCATAAGCATTTAAAAAACTAACCAAGAAGAATATTAAAAGAAGAACCAATTTTGATAAGCTTATTTAACTCTCTCTCTCTCTCTCTCTCTCTCTCTGTTGCACCACCAACAAACAAAATCGGTAGAACCAAAAACCCAAAACCTCCAAGAATCCCACATCACGACATGACGGCACCACCAAATACCCAGCCAATCACCATTTAGTCGAACCTAAAAAAAAAAAAAAAACTCTCTTAAACCACCACAATGATACCACCAAAGACGATAAAACCCAAACACAACCACTCCAAAAACACCCAAACACAACCATATCAATCACTTAAATCCAATGTAAAACCCATATTTCATTCATGTGGGTTGAGGAAGACCCATTTGTTGGGCAGAGCTCTGATTCACACTCCAAGGTTGAGGAAAGTGAAGGTTTCGAGATTGAGCTAAGTGACAGTGCCGAGAACGATCTAAGCGATGATGGAGGTGTTGTGGTTGTGGTGGTGGTGGTTCAAGAGAGAATTTTTTAATTTTTGGGCTATGGGTGTTTGCTCTGTTGTGGCAAGGAATATGTTTTCTGGTGGTGGCTAATGAGAGTGAGGGGGGAGAAGATGTAGATGAAGATGAGTTAATGATTTTATGAATTTTGTTGTGTATGTGTCTAAGTTTTAATTTAATTTTTTTATTAAAATAACTGATATGGTGGTACAATTGGGAGATGATATGGCATGAAAAATAATTTTTTAATATTCCATTTGACACGTTAGCTTTTTTCATCCAATAAATAACAGTAGGGACTAAATTGATACGACTCTAAAAAAGTTGGGAACCAAATTGACACAATCAAAAGGTTAGGGACCAAATTGAGATATGGTGTAAAGAATAGAGACCAATTTTGTAATTTACCCTTAAATTTAATATATACAAATATATACTTTATTTTTTTATTCATAAACTTATAATTTTGTTAAAGTTAGAACCCATATTTCCTATTTAAAGTTTAATTATATTATAACCCAATTAATTTTGTCCAATACCATGGTTCTATATCACTACCAATATTCATTTTTTTCTTTGAAAATTATTATTACTAATATTCTAATCAATATAAAAAAAATAAAAAATAAAAAGCACATAAGAGAAGAGTACATATAAATGGTCAAAACTCAAAAGATGTTCAACAAACACAAATTTTTTTTTAAATTTTTTTTTTATTTTATACAAGATAGAAATTCTACTCTAACTTAATTTAAGTGTATATGTGCGTAAAGCTCTCTCTTGGAGACTTGAACCCTGACTATTGTCCCTCACACCCTACAAGCACTTATACTTATAAAATGACCATCGCATTAAAGGTATGCAGTGATCACCTAACACAATTAATACCAAGCAAACGTGTCAACAAATTGATGAGGCACATAGCCCATCATCTGACTTATTGGAAAAAACAATCCAAATTTAAAGAACCATTTCAAACATACAAAATACCTCACTTTGTTACAAAAGTTAAAACTGAAGTCCTTTTAGTTTTGTTACACACGAATAAGAGAAGCTCAATCCGGCGAGAGTATGGATTCTGTAAGAGTCTGAGTCTCCAATGAGTTGAAAAGAAAAGGTGAAAGTGCAACCTCCAACCCTACTAAAGCCACTGAAAACCTTGGACAACTCTTTTTTTTTTATTTTAAAACACACCTTCTGCCAAAGCTATTGATGACACAACGTGAAAAGAATCGAAGAAAGCAGATGCAAACAATGTTATTACTGGTGAAGCAAGGACTACTGAACCTAAGGAGATCATCTCTGTGTTTAGCTCTTTAATTGTATAGTTGAAGAGAGTCTTCCATGGGTTGGGTAAGGGTTGTGAAATAGAAGTCATGGTCTTCGTCGGGATGGGTTATTCAATTATTCTATTAAGATGTAAAAAAATAAATTAAAATGAGGTGGAAAATTATGGATGCTGCAAAGTGGAGGTGGCACACCTTTGAAAGGTCAACAAAAAGTCGACAGGCTTCAGTTATATAGTATTTATAGATGATGATTCTTTACAAAAAGTGTGTGATAGTTATTCATTAAATCTCGTAATAACTCAAAAAAACAAAGACTAAAAATTCCACAAAAACCAATGTATAACAACATTTGCATCAATTGTACTAAAAAAATGTCATTTTGACACAAGGAAAAACTATGATAAGCTTCCTCCAAAAAAACAAAGAAGGAAAAACTATTATAACTATTTTAACATACCACTTTTCAATACACCTTGCATCACATATCTTATTTATCCACATCATCCATTAAAATAACTTTTAAAAAACTCTAACCTTTTATTTAAAAATAATAAATAAATAAAAACATCAAAAAATAAAAACAGCATTAGTACTGAAACTACAACCAACATAACACCTGAAACCAATCTAAAAAAATCATTACCCATTGGAACACCCCAAACCAACCAAAACTACAACCACCAGCAACTACAACCAAACAACTCGATACCCAAAACTAATCGAAACTCAAGACCGGACACTGTTAGGTTTTAAAGATTTAGATTTGAATATTTAGAATCACATTTGTATTGTGTTGGCAAACCGGGAACAAAACATGTCTAGACTAAGTTTTAGGCATTGCTTAAATGTGGGTGTTTCAAGGTTCAAGTCCAGTTGAGTTCAGAAAAAGGGAGTGTGATTCTACCTTGCTCGACTGCTCAAGAATTAGGCTCGATCTATCGAGAATCGCAGGCACAACTAATTTTACAGATTTTTTAAACAGGCCTAAACCTGCGAAAATGTTTAGGGTTTCATCTAAACTTCTCCATATATAAAAGGAAAAACCCTAGCCATGTTTTGGTGAGTGGAAGAAGACTTATGTGTTACACTTTAAGAGATCTGAGAGGTTTTGCACATTCTAACTACACAAGAATCTACCAGAGCAAAAACTACAATAAAGCGTTCGGTAGAACATAGTTGCTGCATCAAGATCATTACTGAAGGTGATTTGAAACCTTTGAGTAGGATCTCAAAGTCACAAGCAAGGCGGCTTATGTTGCTGTAAATCCAAGATGAGAAGCAGTTCGCGGATTTGGAACTTGCATATAGTCGTGTCAGTAAGTTACTACATGAGGTAGCAATAGATTTAGGGTTAAATCTGATTGTAAAAACTTCAATTCTCTTATAGTGGATTTGTTTTATCTTGAGGATAGTTAGGTTAAATCCTCTCCAGGTTTTTACCTTGAAACAGTTCGTTTTATTGCTTTTCCTAGGTCATCAATCATGGTGTTATTTACTTTTCCGCATCGTTGCATGATATGATTTATTTGTATTTAACCTAGATCTGAAAATTAATCTAAGTAATCACTTGGTTAATAAATTAGGTTAAACAATCTGTTTAAGGGGTCTAAATGAACAAACAGACACTATCACTAAAAACCCACGGCTAGAGAGGGATGAGAGAGATTGCAACTCAAGATAAACACCGCCATTGAAAACCCATGGTGAGAGAGAGAGAGAGAGGAATAAAAAACAAGAAATTGTTTTTAGCACTTGTGCCTCCTTAATTTAGTTATTTATTTATTTATTTTTTTGGGGAGATTTGGCTCTTTTGATATTAGTTGTTTTTAGATGTTTGGTGTGTTAAAATGCTAAAAATTTAGCACAGTTGATACTAATGCTCTAAGACTATTATGGTATGAAATTTTATACACACACACACACACACACATATATATATATATATATATATATATATATATATATATTAAATCAAGTTTATTTTATATATCATTTTATTCAAGAAAGTGAAATTGACATTTATTAGAATTTAATATTTGTGAGAAATATTGTTAGTTTTTTTCCATCTTTAATTTTTTTAACATTTAGAAATTTTTAATAAAGGACAATGATATTGATTATAAATTTATTTAAAAAAACCAATTATACAAATTTTTAATTTATAAATAATTGAATGTTAAGCTAGACATCATATTCTATTCTCAAATCAGGGAAAAATATCCTTTCCTTTTGAAGTATATAGCAAAACACTCATCTTTCCAAAGTATCTAGCAAAATGCCCCTTTTAACAAAATTAAGTTTCAAGTGCAACTTGGCATTAGCAATTTCGAGTTCTATGCATATTTTGCCACTTAATGTTTTTTGAAATACACATAGAACTCAATTTTGAGGATATTGAATTTTATACAACTCGATTTTATTAAAATTGAGTTCTAAAACATAGCTATTTTACTAGATACTTTAGAAAGAGAGATGTTTTGCTACATACCTTAAAAATAAAAGGCATCTAGCCACTTTTCCTCATAAAATCATGTTATGCCAAACTATAAAATACAAATTTATTGTTCTATTCATGTGCTAAAACCAATTAGATTCATGTGCTATAACCAAATAGATGCATAAGAATTGTGAGGCACAAGAATTTAAATAAGGTATTTACGCCACGTGTCATACTCATGGCCGAAGGGGCCATTATCACGTCGAGGAGGTCACATGCTCGGACAGTAAGGCCACGTTAGTGGCACGTTACCAGAGGAGGTCATACTGTAGAGAAAGAGATTCGAGAAGGGGGTTAGGCTTGACATGACTGAAGGGATGGTGGCTGCCACCACATTTAATGCATCCCACCAAAACTCTTGGCTAGATTTATGAGGAGAAGTCCTCCAAACAGTGCTGCCTTGACTGCCCCAACTCACAAGGGGCTTGGGAAGGTGTCTGATGGGACAAACACTCAAGTGGTGGCCTGGACGATCAATAAATGGAGGGCCAAGATCATCTAAAGAGAGCTATATAATGCAAGAGACCCTCTAGGGAGAGGGGATCGGAAAATCCGTGGAGAACACATTGTAGCAACAAGACCTAATATTGTATCCAAGTCTAAAAAAACTATATTCAAGAATCAATCTCCTCGGACTTCGCCAAGGAAGGATTTCCTTGCTTAGAACTTGTCTTTCTTTACTTTTTTAATATCTTTAATCCACTGTGCGTGTTGCATGATCCATTGAAGCCTATCTTTTAAGCCCACGCTCTAAAAATTTATTATGTTGAGCTATTTGGGCCTGAATCCTTCTACCCTTTGGACTCACGAACCAAAACGCCGCCCTTACAATTGGTGCCACCTGTGAGGAAGCTTGAGCTTTAGTGAGTTTAATGTCCAACCATGGTAGGATCAGGGCAAGACTGGGACGAGTCTATTGATTCCCAACATCAGGATCAGTTTCTCAACCTTGAGCGAATAAGGGACCGCGAGGTTAGTGTGCACACCACGCATACTAGCAGGAGCTAGTCTCGAGGTGGGAGTTACATTTTTCATGAGGAAAATACCAGAAGCATGCAATTAGAGATTGACCGTCTTCATAGGAGGCTACACCACGAGCGACGAAGATGGACTCCCTCAAATTCTGACCCCTCTTTTTCGTATGATGAGAACTGTTATTACTAATGGAGGAGTAAGAGTCCATCTCGCGAGGTCTGGGCAATGATGCTATGAGTAGGGCTCTTAACGAGATCTCTAAATCACTATTTACGTATAGAATTGAAGGGGAAAAGCTTCCTCAGCAATTTACTTAACCAACATTCACCGTGTATAATGGTAGAACGAACCCGGTAGAGCACATCAACTACTTCAACCAGAGAATGGCTGTTCACTCACGGAATGAAGCCTTGATGTGCAAAGTGTTCCTATCTAGTTTGGGGCCTATGGCGATGAGAAGAAGGTTCTATTAGCTTCTTCAAAGAGCTTACTAGGGCCTTTCGGGCTCATTTTGTGACTTGTAGTAGGGTTCCTCGGCCTTTAGATTCCCTACTGTCTATGACCATGCGAGAAAGGGAGACTCTGAAAACGTATTTTGACAGGTACTAGGAGATGTTCAATGAGATAGATGGGAATTTTGATGACGTGGCTATAAGGACTTTCAAGGTCGGCTTGCCCGCTGAGCATGATCTAAGAAAGTCTTTGACTAGGAAACCAATTATGAGTGTGCGTTAGCTCATGGACCGTATTGATGAGCATAAATGGGTCGAGGAGGACCAGCAACATGGAAATAGGAAAGCTAAAGTAGTCCCTCAGGATAGAAGGGACTTCAGGTCAGATAGGTACAATAACAACTGACCTCAGAGAGACTTTACGAGCATTCTGGGTCTACTACTACTCAGGTAGTTAGTACTGTGTTCCGAGAGCCAGTACACCAAATCCTGAAGAAAATTAAGAACGAGCCATACTTTCAGTGGCCGAACAAGATGGGGGGAGACTCCATGAAGTGCAACCAAAGTCTTCATTGCCAGTACCACCAGGAGCGAGGGCACACCACTAAAGATTGCAGGACGTTGTAGAGTCATTTAGAGCAGTTGGTTAAAATTGGGAAGTTAAAGCAATTCCTGCATCAGCCTAATGGATAGGGTAGTCAGGCAGGGTTAGGGGCTCAGAGAGATGCTTCTATAAGACCACATTTAGGTACAATTAATTTCATTCTTGCTGCTTCAGGGAGAACTGGTTCTCGGCCATCCAGGGTGTTATCTATAGCTCAGCCATTTATCGAAGGCTTACCCTTTGATTAGGAGAGAAGTAGAGTAGAGGTCCAACCAATTTTGAGCTTTTTCGATGAGGACAAAGTCGGAACCTTGCAGCCACACGATGATGCCCTGGTGGTTACTTTCAGGATAGGAGTGTATGATGTGAAGAGGGTGCTGGTAAATTAGGGCAACGATGTAGAGATCATGTATTCTGACCTATTTAGGGGACTGAAGCTAGGGCTTGAGGACCTAACCTGCTATAACTCCCCTCTGATAGGGTTTGATGGGAAGATTGTCTTCTCGAGGGGCCAAATTAGACTACCTGTTCAGATAGGGTCAGAAGTCGTGGAAGTGAATTTCATTGTAGTAGATGTCTACTCCTCCTATATTGCTATTGTGGCAAGACCTTGGCTTCACACCATGGGAGTCGTGTCTTCCACCCTTCACTTGAAAGTGAAGTACCCGTCAGGGGACTAGGTCGAGGAGCTAGTTGGAAGCCAGTCTGTGGCTAGGTAGTGCTTGGTGGCTGCAATTAGACATCAGACTGAAGGTGAACCCTCGATGTTCGCCGAGCAGGATTTATAGCAATCAAGGGTGCCAGTGTTGTCTTAGGGGGCAGTGGCAGAAGGGGTTAAGTGCGAGCAACTAGAAAAAGTTGTTATTGGTAATGATGAGGAGAAGCTATTTTAGGTTGAAGCTCGGCTGCCTCCTCGGGAGAGGCAACAGCTGATGGATTTTCTTAGAAAAAATATTGATGTATTTGTGTGGAACGCCTACGACCCCCCCTAGGTAGATCTAGATTTCATTTACCACCATTTAAACGTCAACACATCTGCCATTCCCAAGAAGCAACCACCTCATCACTCATTTAGGGAACATTTCGATGCCATCAAGGGGGAAGTACTCAAGCTCAAGCGGGCTAGGGCCATAAATGAGGTATTCTACCCTGAGTGGCTGGCCAACACAGTGGTGGTGAAGAAGAAAATTGGGAAGTGGCGAGTGTGTGTGGACTTTACAGATTTAAATAAAGCTTACCCAAAAGATCCTTTCCCCTTGCCTCGTATAGATCAATTAGTGGACGCTACTGTAGGCCATCCTTGGATAAGCTTTTTGGACATCTTTCAAGGTTATCATCAGATACCATTAGCTTTGGACGATTAGGAAAAGAATGCTTTTCTTACACCCACTGGGAATTACCACTACAAAGTAATGTCATTCAGATTGAAAAATGCAGGGTCTACCTACTAGAAGATGATGACCAGGATGTTTGAGCCTCAGTTAGGCAAAAATATTGAGGTGTACATAGATGATATGGTGGTAAAGAGTAAAGTAGAGTCCGAGCATATAGATGACCTTGGGAATATTTTCGAGATACTGAGAAAACACAAATTACGCCTTAATGCCGCTAAGTGTTATTTTGGCATAGGCTCTGGCAAATTTCTGGGGGATATGGTTACCCACCACGGAATCGAAGTTGACCTTGATCAGATTAGAGCCATTAACGACATGTAGCCACTTCGGAATCCCAAAGAGGTCCAGAAGTTGACAGGAATGACTGCCACTTTGAATCGATTCATTTCTCGGTCAACGGACAGGTGTAGGCCCTTCTTCCAATTGTTGCATAAGTGGAAAGGATTTGAATGGACAAAGGAGTGTTCCTTAGCCTTCCAGCAGTTGAAGGAATAACTGTCCCGGCCACCTATTATGTCTAAGTCCGAACAAGAGGAGGTTTTATTCGCTTACATCGTTGTAGCCTCACATATGGTGAGTCTGGTACTGGGGTGGGATGATGATGGGGTGTAGAGACCAATTTATTATGTGAGCAAATCCTTACATGAGGCAGAGATTCGCTATTTGCCATTGGAGAGGGCCATCTTGGCAATTGTGCATGCTACACGGAAGCTCCCACATTACTTCCAGGCTCACACTATTGTGGTTTTAACCCAACTCCCTCTCCGATCACTATTTCGGAAAGCTAATTACACATGGAGGGTTGCGAAATGGGCCACGATCCTAGGAGCCTACGATATTAAATACATGCCTCGCACCTCTATAAAGAGCCAAGTCCTTACTGATTTAGTGGCAGAGTTTGCTGAGCCTTCATTTGAAGAAAACGGTGAAAGACCGATCTCTTTACAAGAACCTCTATCTTGGAAGGTGTGTGTTGACGGCACAACAAATCAAAGGGGATCAGCAGTGGGGCTAGTTGTAGTATCTCCTGAAATTATCATCATTGAGAAATCCTTAAGATTGGGCTTCTCAGCCATAAACAATGAGGCTGAGTATGAAGTTTTGTTGGTGAGAATGGCTATGGTTCAGAAAATGGGAGGAAGAACAATGGAGATGTTTTCAGATTCGAGGTTAGTTGTAGGCCAAGTAAAGGGAGAACTGGAAGCCAGGGATGTGAGAATGCAAGAGTACCTAAATCAGGCTAGGCTCTTGCAATCAAGATTTGACTCTTTTTCCTTACACCAAATCCCTAAAAGCAGAAATACACATGCTAATTCGCTTGCCACTCTTGCAACCTCCTTGGCGTAGAGTCTACCTCAGGTCATCCTGGTCGAGGATCTATGCAACCCTACCGAGATAAAGAAGGAGAAGGTCCAGATTCATCAACTTAGGGTAGGACCTAGTTGGATGGATCCTATTATCCTATTCCTTAAGGATGACATCTTGCCCAAGGAGAAGTGGGAGGCCAACAAAGTGTGAAGAAAGGCTCCTCGATTTTGGCTATCCGAGGATTAAAATATGTACAAGCGCTCTTTTTTTGGACCATATTTTCTATGCATCCATCCTGAAGCGATGGAGCCACTCCTAGAAGAGTTGCACGAAGGGATTTGTGGAAGCCATACTAAAGGCAGATCCTTGTCTCACCGGGTCCTTACTCAGAGATATTGGTGGCCCAATATGCAAAGAGAAGCACAATAATATGTGAAGAAGTGTGACCAATGTTAGAGATTTGTTCCCAACATTCATCAGCTAGGGGGCATTCTTAATCCTCTGTCTAGTCCCTGGCCTTTCGCTCAATGGGGCTTGGACATTGTGGGGCCCTTCCCCAAAGAAACAGAAAACAAGAGATGGCTTTTGGTCGACACTGATTACTTTACCAAGTGGGTTGAAGCTGAGCCACCAGCGAACATTAAGGACATGGATGCCAAAAGGTTTGTGTGGAAGAACATTTTCACTCAGTTTAGGATTCCTCATACTCTCATCTTAGACAACGGACTTTAGTTTGATAGTAAAGCTTTCAGAAGTTACTGTTGTGAATTGGGCATTACGAATAGGTATTCCACTCTAGCTTATCCCCAGGGGAATGGGCAAGCCGAGGCTATCAATAAGGTTATAGTGAATAGACTCAAGAAGAGGTTGGATGATGCAAAGGGCAAATGAACCAAAAAAGTTCCCTAAAATGTGAAATAAGTTGAACTGTCCTTGGTGGGACTGTGTGCCAATCAGCACTCTTAGAGTGCCACCAGCACTTGTGGAATGCCAATTGGCATGCTCAATTTTAACCTGACTTTTTGCGTTTTTGGGTTTTTTTGAAAAACTTTTTATCCGTTTTGGAATATGAAACACTTTCCTAGTCAAATTCAAACTCTCTAGACCTATTTAAACATGGTTAGAGATTAGAAAAAACCTATCTTAGCATTAAATCTGCAAACAATCTCTACATCAAAATAATCAAATGATAGCGATCACACACAAGAATTATTCATGGCCAACAATCAAAATCCTTCTCATTCAATCGCTCATGATATCAATAGATGGTCGTTCATAGCTTTGATTTTGCTACCAAGACCAATTTCATTGCCTTCAAACTAAAAGGGATCAAATCTTTAAGGAATGTCAAGATCAATTAGGAATTTCTCCGTGCCACCGTAAAGTTCTGGAATATTGAAGATCATGTATTCCGATTTAATACTGCTGAACTTTTTCCTAATATCAAAGAATTTTCTGCCATCAATTTCTTATGATCCCAAGCACAAGAAAATTTTTCTGATGCCCTAGGCCTTTCTATTTCAATTACCAATAGCATTATTGAAGGCCATATGGTAAATCTTCATGCGGCTGTTACAAGGCTTATTCATAGACGTACTCATGGTATGTATGACAACATGCAGAAAAACTTTGGCTTAGCTCTTTGCTTCATGGGAGAGTTCTTGCTTTGCTCTGGAAGACCTTGCTTTGTAGATGCGCAAGCCATGTTAATTGTGGGTCAAGTTAGGGGTGGTGATAATCTTGCTTCTCTGATCATGGCAACAACTCTTTTAGGGTTGGAGTTTGTATTTCTTGGTGGAGAATCACAATAATTCCTTGGAAGTCCCTTGACTTTGCAGATATGATTGATGGAAAGACTAGACATGATAGCTGCACCCACTGTTGCCAATTATGGTCCTAGTAATTTCCCCGACAAGGCTATCCTCAAGACCAAGTGTCAAACTGAAAAAGATTGGGTGAAATTTTTAGAAAAGAAATCCAGTCTTTAAATTCGTAGGAACTATTATTGGTGGAAATGTCCTCCTCCCCTGTTACCATCTCCGAGATCATATCATATCTTCTTAGTTGGCTTAAGGAGGGCAACTTTTTACAAGGCCAACAGACTTTTAAGACAATTCCAGTATGAGCAAGGGATGCTTGGTGGTAGAGGAAGAAAACCTTTTATCCCTACTTCTATAAGGAACATGTTGTTGGGCTTGGACATGGTTGACTGGGTAGATCAATCCTTTGTTAAAGTTCACTTTCACAGGATGACCGTGGAATACTCTAACTGACTGGTGGACAAGATTGTGGATAGAAAGACTGGCATGGTTTCTATGAGAGAACAGTTTCTTGGGGATGGAAAAAGTAAGCAAGAGGATGACAACTATGAATTCAAGAGAAGGGATAGAGATGACAGGTCAGTTGCTACAAATGGAACAAGTGACCAGTCACAGAAGAAAAATCTGAAGAATATCCAATTCTTTTATTTTTTTATTTTTGCTTTGAACATGTTTATCTAAGAAGTTAGTTTGAAACCTTTTAGCTTTAGGAATTATTTAGGACATCCGATTTCATGGTTTAGTTTAGGGTTTTTGTGTTGTTTAAGTTTTGGGTTTGTGTTTAAGGTTTGTGTTTATATTGATGAAATGACATGGTTTGTGTTGGTGGAATGAAATGGTTTGATCTAGCAAAACCTTTTTTATTATCTCAAATATTTGATGGATGAATGGTGGGTTTGGGTAAGTTGTGACTGGACCAATATATGGTTGCCAACATACAACCTTGATAGAAGGATCAGGTCATCACGTAGTTCACTTTATTTGCCTTAATTTTTGCCTACGCCGCCCTTTCGGGTTTTCAACCTAGCAGGCCCTCTCACTCTCTTTTTATTTACTCTCCTTTTGCGTAGATCATCCTTTCAAGTTTTCAATCTACGTTTCCTTTTTTTTTTTTTTAGCCTTAATTTTTGCCTAGGCCGCCCTTTCAGGTTTTTAACCAAGCAAACCATTTTTTTTTTTTTTTTTTTGGACAAACCTAAGAAAGAAAAATGAAATCATCTACAACCACTTCAAACTTGGCCATTCTTTAGACTACCACCTCAGACGTGGTATTTCTTCAGTTAATCCGTATTGATTGACTCAGTAAAGGGGTTTGCATCTAAGTCCATCAACCTCACTGCTCTTCTAGAATATATCTGCTTGATAGGATTAGTGCCCTAATATCCTATTATATGCCATGTATGACATTATGTATGAGATTATGTTCTATGTAATAAACTTGTTTTATTATTATCTAAAATAATGGTAGCATGAATGTTTGGACATTATCATATAGTCCTTGAGCATAGTATGTGATTTATGTGATTTAGTCACAGAAGATATAAATCACAAGTTCTTTGTAAACTCAAAATCTTAGTTCATAGTTGGTGATAAAATTGGGCATTTCATCTGCGAATACTGTAACATGCCAATTAAGATGATTTGTCTTGATCATAGAAGTAGAGACTTCTAGTTGATATGTTAATATGTTTTAAGTGTATAAAACATATTGAATTGAACTGCTGAGATTTATTATTCTATCAACAACTGTTAAATGAATAATAAATCTCACAACTTCTCATTTACATAAACTCTCAATCCTGAGGGAATAGTGAACCAGGTCATGAAATGTAGGTTGCTTTAATATAACAGGAGTGAGATCTAGACAAACGGTCAAAATCTCAGTACATTGGGCAACCACACGTAATGTTGAATGAACACATATTCTCAAGATGGAATTCATAGTCTCTTTATAAAGATATAAAATATTCTCTTTAGATAAGTTTAATGGGTTTAGTTATTTAGAGTGTTAGGCCTAACCACTTTAGTAAAGAGTTACTAAAGTTTATATATTATGAAATTAGATTTCATAAAATCTATATATGAATAACTTAAAGGATTAAGGTACTTAAGGATCAAGAGGTAGTAATTTTCAAAGTGACAGTTATACATTATGACTTTGTATTACTACGAATATTTTTATGAAAGGGGTTAAATGTTTAATAAAGTCTTGGAATATAATTTATTAATAAGGCCTAGAGTGCAATCATATTTATATAGTGGTATTAAATATAATTAATGGTAACTTTGAACTTGTCAAGGGTTGACAGATAAATCCAAAGCCCATTGGAGCTAGAGCTTTATTTATCCCTTTTGGTCCCACTCCAAGCCACACACTTAAGCCTAATTGGGCTGGCCCAAAAGGTTAACCCAATTAGATAATCAGTTATTTATTTAATAAGAGTTATTAAATAAAGTAACTACTAAGTGTAGAATGATACATATGATTAAAAGAGAGAAAGATTCAAAGTCTTTTCTTAAGATACACTTGGTTATTCTCTTGAAAAAATACATATAGAACTGATTGAGAGACCATACATCTTGGGCACATTGTGGAATTGGAGTGAAGATTGAAAGTCTTCCCAAGTTCGATCTTCATTTGTTTTGAATTTGGTTGCACCAAGGTACGCCTTTTTATTCTTTGTTTCTAAATTTAGATGTTGCATGTTATCTCTCATGAATGAAGTAGATCCATTTATACTTCGTTGTGTGTTTTTGTATGAGATACAAAACTATATTTTTCCATATGTTTTCCTAACACTGCCCAATTCTGTTTAAATTTCCCATTTGTTTCCTTTGTAGGGGCTCGAATCTCTTTCAACACTAAGTGTCTTGTCTTCAAATCTCTAGCTCTTACCTTCTTGTCAAAAGCTTGTTTGAGTCTCCTCTGGAAACCTTGGATGTGATATAAGGCTTTGAGCCTCTTTTCATCCATCATGCATAGTTGATCATATCTACTCTGCAATCAATCCACTTCTAGGATTTCACTCTCCAATACTATTCTCAATGAACAAACACCCATCTCAATGGAAAGGACTGTCTCCATCCTATACTCCAACGAATAAGGGGTGGCTCCTGTGGATGAACAAATTGATGTCCTATACCCCCAAAGTGCATAGGATAACTATAAATGCCAATCCCTATAGTTCTTCATGCTCTTCTTCAAAATCCGCCCTATATTTTTGTTTACAACCTCAACTGCTCCATTCGTTTGAGGACAATAGGGTGATGATTTGTGGTTCTGAATATTGAATTCTCAAAGTAGCTTTTTCGTTTCTCCTTTGAAATGCAACCCATTATCTAAGATAATTTCATGCAGTACTCTATATTGACGGATGATATTAGTCTAAACGAACTGAGCGACTTTCTTTGAATTCAACATTCTATATAAGGCAACTTCCACCCATTTAGTAAAGTAATTATTAGCCACCAATATGAATTCATGACCATTCGATATTGTTGGGTGGATCTTCCCAATAATATCTATTCCCCATGTAGAGAATAGCCATGGTTAAGTCATCCTTTGTAATGGCATTGGCGGCATGTGCTTCAAATCTCCATGGATTTGGCACTTATGACATTTTCGAACATGGGCTACGCAATCTGCTTACATAGTAGTCCAGTAATAACCTTGTTTCATTATCTTCTATGTCAACATGTGTGCATTCATATGTGGCCCATAACTTGACCCATGGACCTCTTCAAATACCTGCCGCGCTTCCTTAGCAATCACACAAAGGAGATGAACTTCATCATAGGATCTTCTATACAACCTTTCACAATAAATAATATAATTAGTGGACAACCTCAAAATAGTCAATTGGTCATTCTTATCTGTAGACTTCGGGTATGTCCTCTCCTTGAGATACTGTAAGATGTCTGAATACCATTCACCTTCTCCATTTAGTTCTTCATCTCATTCTATCAACATGCAATAAGCCGACTCTTCCTTTTGTTCCACCACTATCGGCCGAGTTTGGTCTTCTTTGGGCCCATACATTATGGAAGCTAATGTTGCTAAAGCATTTGCAATCTAGTTCTACATTCTTGGCACATATTGGTACTGAATCTTTCAAGACTTCGATGTTAATTTCTGAAGGCATTCGTGATAAGGCATCAGCTTCTCTTCCTTGATCTTCCACCTATTCTAAATCTGACAAATTATCAATGCTGAATCACCATCCACTTCCAACTCTTCCACTCCAAGACTAAGGGCTACTTGTAATCCCATAATGCAAGCTTCATATTCTATGGCATTATTAGTGGCAGGAAAGTTAAGCCAACCAGAAAATGGGGTATATGTCCCTGTTAGGTTCTAAAGATTTAGAATAAATGTTTAGAATCATGATTATGAGTTGGCAAACCAAGAGAAAAACATGTCTAGTCTAAGTGTTTAGGCAATACTTAAATAAGTGTGTTTCTAGATTTGAAGTCCAACTGATTACAGAAAAGAGAAGTCAAGTTCTGCCTTCCATGACCGATCAAGAATTAGACCCGACCGATTGAAATCATAGACACAGTTTTCTGTAGAAGTTCATTTCAGTCTAATCTCTTCTAAAACATTTAGGGTTTCACTTAAGCTTCTCCACATATAAAAGGGAAACCCTAGCCACATTTTAAGGACTTTTGGAAGACTTGTGTGTTACATTTTGTGAGATATGAGAGGTTCTATACCTTCTAACTACACAAGATTCTATCGGAGCTTAAACTACAATCAAGGATTGGTAGAACTAGTTGCTGCATCAAGATTAATGAGAAGAACTGATTTGAAACCTTTTAGTGGAGTCTCAAAGTCACAAGCAAGGGTGTGCTTGTGTTGCTGTAAATCCAAGAAAAGGAGTCTATGGATTCGGAGCTTGTATGTGGTCGTGTTAGTAAGTTACTTCATGAGGTAGCATTAGATTTAGGGTTAAATTTTTTGTAAAAACTTCAATTCTCTTCTAGTGGATTTAGTTTACCTTGAGGATAGCTAGGTCAAACCCTCCCTAAGTTTTTACCTTGAAACGGGTTAGTTTCATTGGTTTTCTTGGGTAATCATATCATGGTGTGATTTACTTTTCCGCAAATTAGCATGATATGATTTATTTGTGTTTAACCTAGATTTAGAAATTAATCTAAGTAATCACTTGGCTAATTAATTAGGTTAAGTTAAAAGGGTCTAAACAAACTCTCAGTCCCTTTTGGATAAATTAAGAAAACTCCAATGCCACTTCCATTCTAATTAGTTGCTCTATCAAAATACATCTTCCATGGTTCTGACTTTATCACCATGATATCTTCATCTGGGAAGTCTCCTTGAATTTCTACGGCTTCTTTAGGTGAACAATGGACTAAGTGATCAGCAATTGCTCTTCCCTTTGCAAACTTCTAAGTCACATACTTGATATCAAATTCCATCAAATATTTCAAAGGGTCCATTCTAGCTATCAACGGAACTTTGAAGGCAAGCATATAATGTCTAAGTTTTTAGGTGGCCTATACTAGCTAGCACCACACATATCTTCTCAAGTGCTGAATATTTCTCCTCATAGGCCATCATATTCTTGCTAATATAGTAAATTGCATTCTCCTTCCTAGACTCCTCTAGATATTAAGCAAGCAAAGCCCCCATTGTTGTATCTATGGTTGTGAGATATAGCAATAATGGATTTTCGGGTACTGGTGGTGTTAGGATTAGTGCCCTTAAATCCTATTGTATGATGCTATGAATGTTATTATGTATGACATTATGTATGACTTAATGTTGTGATTAATAAAGTTTCTTTATTATTATTATCTAAAATAATGGTAACATGAATATTTGGACATTATCATATAGTCCATGAGATGCATAGTATGTGATTTATGTGATTTAGTCACAGAAGATATAGATCACAAGTTCTTTGTAAACTCATAATTTTGGTTCGTAGTCGGTGATGAAATTGGGCATTTCATCTGCGAAGACTATAACATATCAACTAAGATGATTTGTCTTGATCATGGAAGTGGAGACTTCTAGTTGATACGTTGATGTGTTTTAAGAGTTAAGACATATTGAACTGGACCGCTGTGAGATTTATTATTCTCCTAACGACTGTCAAATGAATAATAAATCTCACGACTCCTATTTGCATGAACTCTTAATCCTGAGAGAATAATGGACCTGATCATGAGGTGTAGGTTGCTTTGATATATCAGGAGTGAGATCTAAAGGCACGATCAAAACCTCAGTATGTTGGGCAACCACATTTAGTGTTGATGGAACATATATTCTCAAGATGGAATTCATAGTCTCTTAACGGAGATATAAAATATTCCCTTGAGATAAGTTTAATGGGTTTTGGTTATTCAGAGAGTTAGGCCTAACCACTTTAGTAAGAAATTACTAAAGTATATATTTATGAAATTGGATTTCATAAATATATGATGAATAACTTAAAGGATTAAACCGGGTACTCAAGGATTAAGATGTAGTAATTTTCAAAGTGGCAGTCTACTTCATGACTTTGTATTACTACGAATATTTTATGAAGGGGTTGCGTGTATAATAAAGTCTTGGGATATAATTTATAAATAAGACCTAGAGTGCAATTATATTTATATAGTGGTATTAAATATAATTAATGGTAACTTTGGACTTGTCAAGAGTTGACAGAAAAGCCCAAGGCCCATTGGAGCTAGTGTCTTATTGGTCCCTTTTGGTCCCACTCCAAGCCACACATTAAAGCCCAATTGGAAAGGCCCAATAGGCCGGCCCAATTAGATAATCAGTTAGTTATAAAAGGGAGAAACATGCAGAAATTTATTTTAAGAAAGAGAATCATTGTTGTGAAGTGGTGTGTATGTGCGAGTGAAACCACTCGATAATTCTCCCTTAGAAACTGATTGAGAGACCACACTTCTTGGGCGTAAAGTGGAATTGGAGTGAAGATTAAAAGTGTTCCCAAGAACTTCTAATCTTTTGTTTTGAATTTCACCGCACCAAGGTACGCTATCTTGTTCTCAAATTCTAAAAATCACATAACGCATGTTATCAATCATGAATGAAATAGATCCATGTTTGTCGCTTCCGCTGTGTGTTTTGTATGGGATACAAAACCAGATTTTCCTTCAATTGGTATCAGAGCCAGGTTTTCATATCATGATTGTATAGCATGTGATTGGATTTTAGAATAAAAGAAAAATGGTTTCTTGATGATATCGGGTTCCCACCAAGAATGCATATTCTCTTGGTTTGTTCAAAGTGGCCTACGATTATAAAGTAATGGTGCCGTGTCTTTATATATAATTGTCGGCCATTAAAAGATGATAGTTATTGTCCGTTGACAATAATTACCCTTGAAGGTAGTTATTGTCAATGAACAATAACTACCATCAAAGGTAGTTATTGTCAATGAACAATAACTACCATTGAAGGTAGTTATTGCCTTAATGGCCATCATGCATGCATATTGATTTGTAATATTGATTCGCATGCCTAGTTGATTCGCATGCATATAACTCTCATGCTAAGTTGATTCGCATGCATATTGATTCTCTTCTTATATTAATTGACTTTCATGCTAAGTTGAATATATATGATATATATTGATCCGTATATTATATATAATGTAATAATCATATATTACATATAATAATCCATATATTATATTAGTTATAATGTAATATGGATTTGTAATATAATATGGGTTTATATTACATTATATATATATATATATTAATGCTAGGGTTATGAAATTTATTCCTAATGGGATTAGGATTATGTTTTCAAGGTTTCTAGCATTAATATGGTTCTTGATCATAAAAACCTTTAATTTAAAATATCTAGTGGGAGAGAGATACAAGGGTTGGATCTCACGGCCTCCATTATCAATTCATAGTAGTGTGGGGTAAGCACCTCGTCTTGGCATATATGCCTCGCGATCCCAAAGGAGGGTGTTAACTTCATAGTTCTACAAGATTGAACGAACCTGTTTAAAGTAGTGTGGACAAGCACCTCGTCTTGGCGTATATGCCTCGCGATCCCAAAGGAGGGTGTTTTGTTCCATGATACTACAAGTTTAAACATTATAAGGGAGATGAAATGTGGCTACACATGATTCTAGATAATGGTGTACACTAGACTAAGTATAATGTTAACCTCCCAAAGGAGCTATGTCATTATTACTTAGAGGCTAGAGGTAATACGGCATATTATTAGTGTATGATAAGAGTTATCATGATAGCACTAATAATGAGAATAGTTTCTCAATCAATTAATGTGTTTATAATAAACTTGCTACCAAGGAATTATAGACATGGATTGGTTTGTCGTTGCATATATTATTTTATGGTTTTATGAGGTTCCATATTATATACTTATATGCTAATTTGAAAATGTCCAGCTTACTTATTATATTCATGTTTGTTATTTTCAGATTTAAAATCATGGCATCATTTAGCCCACTTGTTGCTATTCTTAATCAAAACAAACTAACTGGATCCAATTATGTCGACTGGAAAAGAAATTTGGATATTGTTCTTACTGCTGAAGAGCACAAATATGTGCTTACTCAACCATGTCCTAGCTTTCCATCATTAGATGCTCCTCTTGAGGAAAAACAGCGATATGATCGTTGGCAGAAATCTAATGAGATGGCCAAGTGCTACATCCTAGCATCCATTTCAAATGTTCTACAGCATCAAATGCAGGATGTAGAATTAGCTTCGGACATAATGCTAAGTCTGAAGGAGATGTTTGGTGAGCAAGGCCGTTCTGCAAGGCAAGAAACTATGAGGCAGATTTATAACACTAAAATGGCTGAAGGTACTTCAGTGAGGGAGCATTGTCTTCGGATGATCTCTAATCTGAATACATTGGAAGTTTTAGGTGCCGATATTGATAGAGAATCCCAAGTGGATATGATACTCCAGTCACTACCAGAATCATTCAAGGAATTCAGACTTAACTATAATATGAACAAAAAGATTTATTCTTTGTCTGAATTAATGAATGAGTTGGTAGCGGCGGAAGGCATCCTTGGTACTTCTAGTGTTGATGCCAACATGGCGGAAGCTTCTACTTCTCAACCTAAGTCGAAAGGCAAGGGTAAGAAGAAGAAGAAGAAGAACTTCCCCAAGCAAGGTGGTAAACAAGTTGCCTTAGGAGTTGCCAACAAAGGAAAGAAAACCAAAGGAAAGTGTTTCCATTGTGGTGAGAAAGGACATTGGAAGAGGAATTGTCCAATATTTAAGGCTGCCAAGAATAAAGGTATGAAAAGTACATTTCTTCTAGAAACATGTTTAGTACGGAATCCCACAGATTCCTGGTGTGTGGATTCAGGTTGTACTAATCATATCTGCAATTCTTTGCAGGGGTTTCAGGAGACCAGAAAGCTGAATGAAGGAGAAATGTTTCTTACCCTGGCTGATGGGAGCAGGATTCCAGTTGTAGCTATTGGAGTGTGTAATTTATGTTTTGAATCTAGAGTTTTAATATTGGAAGACTGTTTGTATGTACCTAATGTTCGTAGGAATTTAATTTCTGCAACTTATTTAGGTAAACATGGATATTATGTTATCCTAAAAGACAATGTTGTAATAAAGAAGGATAAAGTGTTTATCTGTTCTGGCAATATTGTGGATGGTCTTTATATTTTAACTCCTGATAAGCATGAATTATATAATTCTGAATTAGATCATAACACTCATGTAAAATCATTAAAGAGAAAGTTTCCTTCTACTAATGAAGCATATCTTTGGCACTTGCGTTTGGGTCATATTAATCCAAACAGAATTCAAAGACTGATCAAAGATGGACTCTTAGAGCCATTGGACTTTGATAAATTTCCAGTTTGTGAATCTTGTTTGGAAGGTAAAATGACCAAACGACCTTTTAATGCAAAAGGTAGAAGAGCCCAAGAATTGCTTGAATTAGTTAATACGGATGTATGTGGTCCTATGTCAACCCAAGCAAAAGGAGGTTATGAGTACTTTATCACTTTTACCGATGATTACTCAAGATATGGTTATGTGTACCTAATGAGACGAAAGTCCGAAGCCTTTGAAAAGTTCAAAGAGTTTAGGGCTGAAGTTGAGAATCAATTAGGTAAACGCATAAAGGCCATTCGATCTGATCGTGGTGGCGAATACCTTCTTGGGGATTTCAAGGATTACTTAACTCAAAATGGGATTGTATCCCAATTGACTGCACCTGGAACTCCCCAACAAAATGGTGTAGCAGAAAGAAGGAATAGGACTCTTTTGGAAATGGTTAGGTCCATGATGAGTTATTCAACTTTACCAGTTTCTTTTTGGGGATATGCACTAAAAACTGCTATGCATATTTTGAATTTAGTTCCATCAAAATCTGTTCCCAACGCACCTAAGGAATTGTGGAGTGGGCGTAAGCCTAGTATGAGATACCTCCACATTTGGGGATGTCCGGCACATGTGTTGAAAAGGAAGTCTGATAAGTTGGAAGCTAAAACCGAAGTATGCATGTTTTTAGGGTATTCAAAGGAAACAAAGGGTTATTTATTCTATAATCATAAAGATAACAAAGTGTTTGTTAGCACACATGCCAATTTTTTGGAGGATGATTATGTGAATAATTTTGATCCTAGAAATAAAGTTGTTTTGGCTGAAATGAATGAACCTGTAAATGAACAACCAATGGATGAAACTAGGGATGATGTGGCTATATTAGATACACCACAAGATATTACTCATGAGATGACTAGTACACAGGTGCCTCGTCACAGTGGGAGAATTGTTCGGCCTCCTATAAGATTTATAGGTTTGGGAGAAACTTATGAAGCTATCCCAGAAGAGGCTGAATCGGATCCCTACACTTATGAGGAGGCAATGAATGATATAGATGCACATCATTGGATCAAAGCTATGAAATCTGAATTGGATTCAATGTATTCCAATCAAGTTTGGGATCTTGTAAAGGCACCTAACGGCATTAAACCTGTTGGTTGCAAATGGGTTTACAAGAGGAAGAGAGGGGTAGATGGAAAGGTTGAAACCTTTAAAGCAAGGCTAGTGGCGAAAGGGTATACACAAAAAGAAGGCATTGACTATGATGAAACTTTTTCGCCAGTAGCCATGCTTAAATCTATCAGAATTCTCTTATCCATTGCTGCTTATTATGATTATGAGATTTGGCAAATGGATGTCAAGACTGCATTTCTTAATGGCAATCTTGAAGAAGAAATCTATATGTTGCAACCGGAAGGTTTCATAGCAAAGAACCAAGAACATATGGTATGCAAGTTGAAAAGGTCCATTTATGGACTTAAGCAAGCATCTAGGTCATGGAACATCAGATTTGATCAAGCAATCAAGTCATATGGCTTTGAACAAAATCTTGATGAACCATGTGTGTACAAATGACATCAAGATAAAGTAGTAATGTTCCTAGTGCTTTATGTTGATGATATTCTACTCATTGGAAATGATGTAGGGGTAATGTCATCAGTAAAGGTTTGGTTGTCAAGCCAATTTGATATGAAGGACTTGGGTGAAGCTAATTTTATTCTAGGGATCAAGCTTTGGCGAGATCGCAAGAATAAGATGTTAGGCTTATCACAAGCTGGATATATAGATAAGGTTCTAGAACGGTTTAGCATGCAAAACTCCAAGAAAGGTTTACTTCCTTTCAGACATGGAGTTCCTCTGTCTGATGACCAAAGGCCTAAGACTCAAGAGGAAGTAGATATGATGAGACAAGTTCCTTATGCTTCTGCAGTGGGAAGTCTCATGTATGCCATGCTTTGTACTAGACCAGATATTTGTTATTCAGTTGGCATGGTCAGCCGATATCAATCAAATCCAGGACCAAAACATTGGCAAGCTGTAAAGCATATTCTCAAGTATCTTCGGAGAACGAGAGATTATATGCTTGTTTACCGGTGTGAGGATTTGATTCCCATTGGCTATACAGATTCAGACTTTCAATCAGATCTAGATTTCAGAAAGTCCACATCAGGATGTGTTTTCACCTTGGGAGGTGGAGCCATAACATGGAAGAGTGTCAAGCAATCTTGTATTGCGGACTCCACCATGGAAGCAGAATATGTTGCTGCTTGTGAAGCAGCAAAAGAAGCTGTATGGCTCAAGAAATTCCTTTCTGACCTTGGTGTAGTGAGAATTGAGCAAGTTCCCATTACTTTGTTTTGTGACAATAGTGGAGCAGTTGCACAATCAAAAGATCCAAGGAATCACAAGAAAGGAAAGCACATTGAGAGAAAGTATCACATCATTAGAGATATTATTGCTCGTGGAGATGTGGTGGCAGCAAAGATTGAAAGTGCAAATAATCTAGCAGATCCCTTTACCAAAGCCTTGCCTCAAAGGATCTTCAAGTCACATTTGGAGGGAATGGGAGTTAGATTAGTACACAATAGTCTTTAGGGCAAGTGGGAGATTGTTAGGATTAGTGCCCTTAAATCCTATTGTATGATGCTATGAATGTTATTATGTATGACATTATGTATGACTTAATGTTGTGATTAATAAAGTTTCTTTATTATTATTATCTAAAATAATGGTAACATGAATATTTGGACATTATCATATAGTCCATGAGATGCATAGTATGTGATTTATGTGATTTAGTCACAGAAGATATAGATCACAAGTTCTTTGTAAACTCATAATTTTGGTTCGTAGTCGGTGATGAAATTGGGCATTTCATCTGCGAAGACTATAACATATCAACTAAGATGATTTGTCTTAATCATGGAAGTGGAGACTTCTAGTTGATACGTTGATGTGTTTTAAGAGTTAAGACATATTGAACTGGACCGCTGTGAGATTTATTATTCTCTTAACGACTGTCAAATGAATAATAAATCTCACGACTCCTATTTGCATGAACTCTTAATCCTGAGAGAATAATGGACCTGATCATGAGGTGTAGGTTGCTTTGATATATCAGGAGTGAGATCTAAAGGCACGATCAAAACCTCAGTATGTTGGGCAACCACATTTAGTGTTGATGGAACATATATTCTCAAGATGGAATTCATAGTCTCTTAACGGAGATATAAAATATTCCCTTGAGATAAGTTTAATGGGTTTTGGTTATTCAGAGAGTTAGGCCTAACCACTTTAGTAAGAAATTACTAAAGTATATATTTATGAAATTGGATTTCATAAATATATGATGAATAACTTTAAGGATTAAACCGGGTACTCAAGGATTAAGATGTAGTAATTTTCAAAGTGGCAGTCTACTTCATGACTTTGTATTACTACGAATATTTTATGAAGGGGTTGCGTGTATAATAAAGTCTTGGGATATAATTTATAAATAAGACCTAGAGTGCAATTATATTTATATAGTGGTATTAAATATAATTAATGGTAACTTTGGACTTGTCAAGAGTTGACAGAAAAGCCCAAGGCCCATTGGAGCTAGTGTCTTATTGGTCCCTTTTGGTCCCACTCCAAGCCACACATTAAAGCCCAATTGGAAAGGCCCAATAGGCCGGCCCAATTAGATAATCAGTTAGTTATGAAAGGGAGAAACATGCAGAAATTTATTTTAAGAAAGAGAATCATTGTTGTGAAGTGGTGTGTATGTGCGAGTGAAACCACTCGATAATTCTCCCTTAGAAACTGATTGAGAGACCACACTTCTTATGCGTAAAGTGGAATTGGAGTGAAGATTAAAAGTGTTCCCAAGAACTTCTAATCTTTTGTTTTGAATTTCACCGCACCAAGGTACGCTATCTTGTTCTCAAATTCTAAAAATCACATAACGCATGTTATCAATCATGAATGAAATAGATCCATGTTTGTCGCTTCCGCTGTGTGTTTTGTATGGGATACAAAACCAGATTTTCCTTCAGGTGGAACCAGTATTGATGGCTTCATCAAGTAACTCTTAATCTTGTCAAAAGCTTCTTGGCATTGTTCATTCCATACTATAGGAACTTTCTTCTTAAGCAATTGAAAAAGTGGTTCACATGTCATGGTGAGCTAGGCTATGAACCTACTTATGTATTGCATCCTCCCTAAAAACCCTCGAATCTCTTTTCAATCCTTGGAGGCTTCATTTCTATGATTTCCTTGATCTTCTCAGGATCTACCTTAATTCCTCTCTAGCTTACCATAAACCCCAACAATTTTCCTGACGTCACACTGAAAGTGCATTTCTTTAGATTCAACCATAACTTGTAGAATCAGATCCATTCAAAGAACTTCTATAAAGTTGGTATGTGACATTCATGGTCTTTGGACTTCACTATCATGTAATCCACATAAACCTCAACTTCTTTATGTATCAAATCATGCAACAAAGTAGTGGCTACCCGCTATTAAGTGGCACCAGCATTCTTAAGGCCAAATGGCATGACCTTGTAGCAATAGGTCCACAATGGAGTAATAAAGGATGTTTTTTCCATGTCTTGTGGAGCCATCTTTATACCCCGAAAAGCCATCCATGAATGACAGCAATGCATGTCCCACCATATTATCAACCAAAATATCAATATGAGGCAAAGGAAAATCATCCTTAGGGTTGGCTTTACCACCCTCAAGAATCCCACATTGTACTATTTCTCAACTTCTTCCTTGATCTTAAAAGTCCATTTTGGCTTCATCCTTCCTAGCTTTTGCTAGACTGGCTTCATGGTTAGGTCTGTTGGAATGCAATGTTGCATTATATCTGTATCGATCCCTGGCATATCCTCGTATGACCAAGCAAACACCTCTTTGAATTCCTTCAGCAGTGTGACTAGTGCATCCTTCTCAAAGGAAGTTAAGGTATGCCAATTTGGACCATCTTAGGTTCATCATCGATTCCCAAGTTAACAAATGGGGTTTCTTCTTTTATAGGTTCTACATGTCCTTCAATTCCCCATTATTAAAAGTTTCTTTACTATTTTCCAAAATAAAAACATTCAAAGCCAGTAAATAAGCAGAATCAGAAATTACAATATAGGGGGTAGATGTTTTAACAGACTCTACAGGAATAGACACATGATCACAAACAAACTCGATAGGAATAACAATACTAGCAGAGACAAGCTCAATGGGGATGGAAACAATGCTTTCAGTAGGAGTAAATGGCTTGGCGGTCTTGATCTTCTCTATAGGATCTTCCATAGGGTGGGCGGCTTCCTCCCATGCCTAGTTCTTTAACTCAGTCGTGGCTTCAATGATGGCCGCTAGCTCCCAATGAGTTCCTTCTTTCTTCAACATCAATACTCTAGGGTCTTCATCCATATAGTCTGGACCTTCACCATCAACTTCCATATCTATAGACTTGTCAAATACATAGCCATCCAGTTGCTCTATGCTATCCATCCACTCCCCAAATAAATCTTGCCTCCCTTTCTTGCTTGGGTAGACATATTGGGGGAAGTACTCTAATTCACTACATTCCATTCTTTCATCTTCATCCTCAAGATTCTCCAAGGTTAAGTTTCTAAAGCTGTGGATCATTAGATTTCTATCAAGCAACGCCAATCTTACATCTATATCATCTTCTTCATCAATGTATGTAGTTAATGAGCCAAACTCTGAATTGTGAAATGAACCAAATTCAGGAATCTCCCTACCATATTTTTCATATCGGAGGCCCAATTATGGACTGACATCCGTAATGCAACTCCAATCCGAAGGTCGCCCATAAGGGTATTCATCATTATCTCCCCCTATAGCTTCCTCATAATCTTCTATGTCTTCATCATAATAGTCCACCTCATCATTAGAATTGTCTTCATAAAAAGCTCCTGCATCTTCATCTTCTCTATCACTAGGAGGATCACCCCTATCATTACTGTTGTCTTGGCTACCATAATCTTCACTGTCACTACCATTACTGCTATTGTCTCCACCATCACTGTCTTTACTATCATCACTATTACTATCTTCACTGCCACTGCCTTCATCGTCATCACTGGGAGCTCCTCCCTCTTCATCATATTTGCCATCCATTCTTGCTTCATAAGGATTCTTTAGTGCGTGTTGGCATGCTTCCTAGTATTCTTCCTCTTCTATGTTGCAGATAGCATCTCCCAACAGTGTAGTCATTCCATCAGGGTCCATATAATCTGCCCAAACAGTTGGGACCCAATCTACATCTCTCTCCTATATTTCTAGAAGCTTTGTGTCACAATTGAAGAATAATTCAAATCCAGGCAACACTCTTTTCGAATTAGAATCATATCTCAGTTCAGGAAATCCCTAATAGTGCTGGCTATCTCTAGCTTTGATAAACTTCCCATTCAATGTAGGAATGTGTGGCTTTAAAGGTTATGGGGAGCTTGGGAGACCCTTTGCCTTAGCTTTTGCACGAGCCATCTTCTTCAACTCCATCTCTAGTAAATCTTCATTCATAGGTTTATAACCTAACCCGAAAGGTGGTATGGTTGTGGGAATCGTTAGGACTCGAACAGCTGCCTCTTTCATGGTCTTCCCTAGGCTCATCCTTAAAAAAAAAAAAAATTCATCTTCCTCACTATTGCTACCACATTGTTGCCATATGGATCGAAGTCCATAAGGATCTTTTCAACCTCTTCTATCCTTCTTTCAAAACCAGGCTTCTCAATCTCAAAGCCATCTAGGGCTACTAGCTACTTCTTGGACTAGATACCAAAAATGGGCTTTAGGACGGCTAGAGTGTCCCCATATATAGTAACTATGGCTCTCTCATGTGGAAACCGAACATTTCGGTACAAGGATGAAGGCACAGCCTCTGTATCATGAATCCATGGTCGCCTAAGAAGCATATTAAAGCATGAAGCCATATTTAGTACTTGAAATTCCACCTTTTGAACCATAAGCCCTAAGGTGAGCTCCAGTGTCATTATCCCAAAAACCTCCCTTCTGCTGTTATCATATGCTCTCACATGCTGGTCAGATGGCACAAAATCTTCAACACTCAAACCTAAACAACTTATGGTTCTTAATGGACACACATTCCAAGCACTTCCTATAGACACCGCATTTTGTATCCATTACGACTCGGGCTCCTATTCCCCAATGATGCTAAAATTCTAAGACCCAAGGTTGGTTTAGGGCCCAATCAAATTATAAATTGACTTGAGCGATGTTAAAATGGAAAATATAATTTTTGAATGAACTAAAAGTCTATTTTTGGAAAATAAAGGCCAAAAGAAACCCTAAGCCTGCGTATGCAACCTAGGAGCATGCGTATGCAAACAAGAGTCCGTGCATGCAAGTAGGGTTTCAGAAGCACCAGAAAAGTAAGTTTTCTGCATTAAAGACTGAGATTTGGAATGAATTCCACATCGTCTGGGAGCCATTCCAAAACCCCCATTTTCACAATATAAATAGCCATACGTGGTACCTTTAAAAAAAATAGAGAAATCCGACAAAAAACACTAAGATTCACTAGAAATAGTGAATCAAAGAGGGAGTTTTTCACAGAACATCCTTAAGTCAATTTTATTTGTTTAAGGCCTTTTCTGGCCTTGATATTTGAGTTTTAATATTACTAATCACTTTCTTATTGGTTTGTGATAGATTTGACTAAGGGGAACAGTCAAAAATCAAGCCTAAGAGCTTTTGCTTTAAGGTATCCTTTTTTTTAACCTTTCTTTTATTTTTTGCTTTTAATTCTATCTTTACTTTGTTTCTTTGTCATTTGTGCTTATAACATGTCTGCTTAGGCTAGGTTTATGTTTTCTGTATGTTTTAAGAATGTTGGGTTGCTGGAATTTGTGTTTTAAATCTTGCTCTATTTTCTACGTTTCTTAGGCTTCTAGGCAGAAACCCACATGCGCGTAATTAAGGCTGCGAATGTAGGCTTGATCAGGTGCACACAAGGTTGTTCATGCGTATGCATGAACCAACCCAGAAACCCTAATTTTTTTTCTTCTATTTTTGCTTCTACTTTCACATGCATACTTCTGCTTAAGCCCTTTTTTCCATTTTTTTTGTGTTTTTTAAAGCTTATGTTTCACATGTTTAATTAGATGTTTTCCTTCACATGCTTAGATTAGGATTTGTTTTTGTGTTGTCCTTATTTCAATACCATGCATAAGGACAACACAAAAACAAATCCTAATCTAAGCATATTTGTGTTGCCATAGGTGCTAAATTGCTACAAGATATTGCTACAAGATACTTGCTACAAGCTATTTGTGTTGCCATAGGTGCTAAATTGCTGCAAGGTAAGTAAAGGTAAGTCATGCATTCACATGAACATGCATCTTTGAGTAGGGTTTTGTTTAGATGTGAATATGCTTGTTTGTTGAAGTTGTGCTTTCTCACATGTTTGTTTGGACCTCTTAATGCTCACATGTTTCTGCCTTGGATTGATATGATGATATGATGATAGAGTTTGTGATAAAGCATGATTAGATGTATGATTAGGGTTTGTGATGTGATGAAGCATGATTAGATGTATGATTAAGGTTTATGTTGTGATGAATGTCTTGATGCCATAACATGTATGCTAGATGGATGATAGTTTGTTTATTAGATGAACGCTAGGGTATGCCATGATAGATGTATGGTTAGGGATGATTGATGCCATGTTGATTGTTAGATGTATGCTAGCGTGTGTGTGAGTTAGATACAAATATTGAGTTTGCCTTTAATAGGGTTAAGACATAAGACACAATGATGGGAAGCCAATCTTAGGATTTGGCAGTTTTGGATGCCTAACACCTTCCTAAGACAGTACCTTAACTATGAACTCATATCTCTAGTAGTAAGATCAAAAGGTCCTTCCTTGAGAGGACACTATATATATGGTTCCTAAGCTATTGCAAAAACTAGGTGGTGACTCCCCGTTATGTCCACAAAGGCGACTCCACTAGGGACTGTGAGTTTAATTCCTATGTATTCTATGTCTTAACTTTAATAAAGGCTTATTCAATACTTGTTGCACACTTCGGTTGGTGATGAGTGGGAAGATGGAAGGCTCTATTCAAGCCCAAGTCTTTCAAAGTTCATCCCACCAACTCATAATACGTGTCATTGCCTATGATGGCCTTTGAGTATGTTAACGGTTTGACCACCAATCCACAAAGGTCCACTTAGGCCCTCGGTTGGAATCATGGCCCACCTAGTTATAAGTGACCTACTTATCTAACCCTTTAGCCTTAGAAAAGTTTACCCACACTTAGAGATATCCTAGACCCAATCAAAAGAGGATACCATTTATACATCTCTCGTTTGTTCAACCATATATCTTGTGTTCACCTAATTCTAAAAGAACAAATAAAAGATGTAAAATTTGGGAGGATGACCCTAAAGTTATGTCATACCCTAAGACAAAAGGGACAAACCAAAAGAAGTTCTCACATATAAGAGGCTTGTTCCTAAATCTAAAGGGTATATTTTAACTTGAAAGGTTCTTAAGACCATAGTCTAATTGCTATCGTAAGCCCAAATTAAAAAAAAAAAAAAAAAAAAAAAAAAAAAAAAAAAAAAAAAAAAAAACCCTTTGAAAAAGAAGACTTTGGGCCTAAGATAACAAGTATGCTATGGACTTAGCATCCAAAATCCTACAAAGTCAATACAAATTTCCCTAATCTTTGTCCTCTTTTCTTGCATTCCTAGGCCCAAAATGTTGAGAACTTCATGGAGGAGTGCTACAATATATTTTAGCTAGAGGGCTACTTCAAACAAATGATGAATGAATGATAATGAAATGAAAATCGAAGAGCCTAAAGGTGATGAATATATTGTAGGCCCATGTTTGAGACAAAGGGTTAAAAATCTCTAAGTACATTCTAATGGAAGCCCATGAGAGTAAGATGAGAGCATTATTGTAAATGGACCAAGACCCAATGAAACAAGGGGCAAGGTCCATGAAAGAAAAGGGAGCAACTTTGTAATTGGGCCTTCATTAAAATGGACTCAAAGATTTTCTAAGAACATCTAAGAATTAAAGAAAGAACGTTTTTAAATGGGACATGGACTTAATGAAAAAGGGACTTCTTTTCATGCACCATTGCATGCAAAAATCAAAGATTAAGTTCCCAATCTAATTCAAGTCCAATGGAAGGCAAGACGTTCCAAGAAGGGATGAATGCTTCGAGTGAAAAAGCCCTCATGCAGGAGATATTCGAGCAAGTGGAGGCGTAAGGCAAGGCCCTTCAGGAAAATAATAAGTCTCCTTTCAAAGATAGAAAAATTACTCAAGGAAAGAGAAGAAGAGGATGAAGGAAACAAGGCTAACTATGGACAAAGTGAGCTGACTCAAAAGGACATCGATCGGGTGATGACAGAGCGGAAGGTCCACCTGCTTCTACCCAACTTTATGCCACAATTTAAAAGCACTCCCAGACCAAGGAATTTCAAAAGGGCCCATGTCAATGACTTCTCTGAATCGAGAGACACAGGATCTTGGGAAGATCATGACTGGCTGGAATGGAGCTTAAAGGTAGGGACAACTTAAGTCACCCCAGCTTGCTTCATGCTTGAACGTGACATGGACTCTTCTTCCTACGACGATCAATACCTCGTACTAACTCAAGATGAAGAAGAAGGGAAAGGAGATGATGAGGTGATCAGCTATTAGAGTGAAGATGATTGAGACTGGTTTTTCAATGAGGTAGAAATGGATTTCCCCAATGAGGGTGAGGTTCTATATGACATAACTAAGGCTATGCACATATGGAAGTCGTTGCAAGATGAGGACTGGTCCGCTAAGCTGAAGGATTTGTTCGAAGAGGAGGACGAGGGGAAGAGCAACAAGCCTTGAAGAATTCATCATGCCTGCTATAGGGCAACTCAATAATTGGACTTGGGTTGGGTTTTCTAAGAGTAGGGAAAAGAAATTTTGTAATGCAAGTCCCAATGAACTTTTCAATATTTTCAATAAGATGAATTCTGATTTGGCTTATTTTGATGTGTCCCATAATATTGAAATTTTGCACTTAAATGATTCAAATGAATTTGAAAATGAAATTAATAAACAACTGGAAAAGAAAATTGAACCTATGGAACCAACCTTTGAAACTCTTAATTTGGGCAATAATGAGAATCTACATTTAATTAAAATTGGCTTAACACTAAATGAAGAAGAAAGAAAAGATCTCAAGGATCTCCTTGCAGAATTCCAAAAAGCGTTTGCATGGTCCTATGAAGATATGCTCAGAATTGATCCTAAGATAGCCCAACATCACATTGATACCCATGCCCAAATGGCACCCGTTAAGCAAAAGTTGAGGCGCATAAGAACTGAATGGCTCTTAAAAATCAAAGAAGAGGTCACGAAATAGTTGAAAGTAGGGTTCATTAAGCCCATGCACCAAGCCGAGTGGATAGCCAATGTTGTGCCCGTACCTAAGAAGGATGGAAAGGTAAGGATGTGTGTGGATTTTAGAGACTTGAATAAGGCTTGCCCTAAAGATGATTTCCCTCTTCTTCATATAGATGTCTTAGTGGATAACACGCTTGGTAATGCCTTGATGTCTTTCATGGATGGCTCCTAGTGCCTAAGGATATGACTAAAACCACTTTCACCACGGAATGGGGGATCTAATGTTACACTGTAATGCCATTTAGGCTCAAGAATGAAGGTGCAACTTACCAAAGGTTGGCCACAGCTTTATTGCATGACATGATGCATAATGAGGTTGAGGTATACGTTGACAATATGATTATACATCATTAACTTAAGGAAGTTCTTCGAAAGGATCAAAGAGAATAGGTTGAGGTTGAACCCCCAAAAGTGTACGTTTGGAGTAACAGCTGGGAAGTTGCTAGGTTTCCTAGTAAGTGATAAAGGGAAAAAAGTGGATCCATCCAAGATTAAAGCCATATTGGAGATGCCCTCACCCAAGAATGAGAAGGAAATAAGTGGATTCCTAGGTCGACTACAATATATCAGTCGATTCATTGCCAAGCTCACCTCCACTTGTGAGCCCATTTTCAAACTCCTAAGGAAAATTGAACCCCGCACATGGAATGATGAAAGTCAGAAAACCGTTGAACTTATCAAGGAATATCTCATTCATCCACCTATCCTAGTGCCTCCACAACGAGGAAAGCCTTTACTACTATACCTCTCTATCATAGGAGATGCAGTTGGAAGTATGCTTGCACAAGAGGATGATGATAAGAATGAAAGGTTCCATGATTATGAGATTAGGTACACCCCCATAGAGAAGTCATGCTTTACACTCTTGTAGGTCATACAGAAGTTGAGACACATCATTCTACCATTTCAAGTATGGGTGGTAGCTAAAATGGATCCTTTGAATTACCTATTTGAGAAACTAGCTTTGAGTGGAAGACTATCAAGATGGCTAATCCTACTAGCAGAATTCGATTTGAAGTATATGGTAAGGAGGACTATCAAAGGGTGCCCGTGTCTGATTTTTGTGCCGAGAATGCTATAGAGGTAGAGGATGGGAAAGAAGACTTTCCGGATGAGGATATTTTTGATATTGAGCTAGAGGCATGGAAAATGTATTTCGTTGGAGCTGTGAACCAATACAGGAATGGAATAGGAGTACTTTTGATCACCCCTGATGGATCCCATGTGTCTTTGGCTGTAAATTTGAATTTTAAAACTATTAATAACATGGCAGAGTATGAAGCTTGTATCACCGGAATGAAAGCTCTCCAAGAGTTAGGGCTAAAAGAGGCAAAAGTGTTTAGGGATTCGACCTTGGTTATAGCTCAAGCCCAAAAATGGTGGAAGGTAAAGGAAGAACATTTGAAATCTTATCAACAGTGTCTAGAGGATTTGACCAAAACTTTTAACAAAATTGAGTACACGATCATCCCTAAAGCTCAGAATCAGTTGGCAGATGCCTTAACTGCTTTGGCATCCATGGTGGAAATACCCGAGGGAGTATGGACTCGACCTTTAGAGATTGAACAGAGTTATGAGTTAGTGCACAAGGAGAAGAATGAAGCTTCAGTCTTGGTTATAGAAGAGGAAGGGGTTCATTGGTATTATGACATCATGAAATTCTTGGAGTTAAGGGCATATCTGAATGGTGCCAACAAGAAATAGTGTCATTCGATTAGGATGATGGCAATGCGATACATCCTATGCGGACGACAACTCTATAGGAGGTCCTATGATAGCATACACCTTCGTTGTTTAAAGAAGGAAGAAGCAAAAAGAGTTATGAAGGAAATTCACCAAGGGATTTGTGGTCCTTATATGAATGGGAGGATGTTAGCCAAGAAGATTTTAAGGATAGGGTACTATTGGAGCACGATGGAAACCGATTGTGGGTACTTTGTGAAGAGTTGCCATGATTGTCAAATGCATGCAAACTTGAACCATGTACCGCCTAGTTAATTGTACAACATGACCTCTCCTTGGCCTTTCTCAGTATGTGGCATAAATGTGATTGGAAGAATAGACCATAAGGCCTCAAATGGGCACAAGTACATCTTGGTGGCCATCAATTACTTCACCAAGTGGGTGGAAGCAGCCTCCTACTTTGTGTTGAATGCCAAGCATATGGCTCGGTTCATAGAGAATAATATCACAAGGTACCCCAAGAGATCATTACGAATAATGGCTCGCACTTTGAGGGAAATGTTCAAGGGATTATGGAGTTGTATAACATTAAGCATCACAAGTCTTCGCCCTACTGACCACAAACTAATGGGGCCATAGAAGCAGTTAATAAGAATATCAAGAACTTCCTAGCCAAATTGGTAGTGACATACAAGAATCCAGCCTAGAAACTTCCATTTGCTTTATAAGGTTACAGAACTTCTATCCATGCATCAACTAGGGCAACACCATACTCTTTGGTCTATGGTAGTGAAGTGGTGCTTCCAATTGAAGTGGAGATACAATCTTTGAGAGTGCTAGTAGAAACCAAGGTCTTAGAAGAAGATTGGGTGAAGGCAAGATATGAGCAATTGGCTTTGATAGATGAGAAAAGAGCTAAGGCACAATATCACGCACAAGGATACCAAAAGAGGATTGCCAAAGCATTTAACAAAAATGTGAAACCTAGAAACCTTAAAGAAGGGGACTTGGTCCTAAAAGTGCTTAGAGGAAAAAAAAAATTAATCTAAGGGGAAAGATGAAGCCAAGGTGGTCTGGTCCATTTATTATCAAGAAGATCATGTCAGGGGGTGCTACAAGGATTACAGATTTGGATGGGGAAGAGATGACTCTAGAAGTACAATGCTTGAAAAGGAAAAGAAAAGAAAAAAGTCTACTAGGTTAAAAACCCAAAAGGGCAGCCTAGGCAAAAGTTAAGGCAAGAAGACCCCTCTAGGTTGAAAACTTGAAAAGGTCAATCTAGGCAAAAGATAAGGGAAAGACCATGGTCATGGCAAAAATTCCTTTAAGGATGTTATGGGCAAAAATTACATGGCACAGAAAAAAAAAGAAAAAAGAAAAAAAGAAAATAAAGACAATAAGCAAAGATAATAAATAAATGATTTTCTTATTGCTAAAATTAAAAGATGATAAATTGTTTCCATAAGGGGATTTGGAACATTCCAATCCTTTATTAAATTCAAAAGAAAAGACATGAGAATCATAAAGTGCAGAAAAGTAAAATCTGGGCCATATCAAGATTGTCATTCAGCCCTCTTCTTTTTGTTGGACTTCTTGTAAGCTTTTTCATCTATAAGGACCCACTTCATATCATCTTATAGCCACTTCTAGTACCTCGAAGTTGGATGAAGGAATTGGGGAGGATGGATGTCCCTAGTCACCCTCCGTTGTGGGGCCAAGCCTTACAAATCCTACTCAAAGTCCTATCAATGAACTCCAATGTATGGAAAGAGCCATCATCACTAGGAGGCCCTTGGCGGTCACCAAACTATTTGGCAATGTAGCATGTGGAGTAGTAAGAACAATAGCAAAGTCCTATTAAAGGAACATTGTTGTCCTTAAGGCTACGGTGAGCCATGCTTGAGATATGCCACCACTCCACCACCCATTGGATATATGTAGCATCAATACACTCCATAAGCTTAGTGAACTCTTCAAATCTCATCTTAGCACGCTTGGGCCTACAGTCACGATAATACTTGGGTAGATATTGACTAGGAGGAACAATAGGAGGGTGAAATAAATGAAGCCTCTCAAATAGCCATATCTACAAAAGAAGGGAAAGAAAAGAGAAAAGAAAGCATGTGAAGAAAGAAAAAACTATTAAAAAAAAAAGATGGAAAAGACAATATAAGGTGCCTTAATAGGTTAAAAACCAAAGGGCGACCCATGCAAAAATTAGAGGAATCCCGCTAGGTTGGAAACCTAGGCAAAAATTAGGGATCATACCTGAAAGAAGAGAGGGCTCCCTGCAAAGAAGTTTGCTTCATTCCCTTTGAATGCATCCAAGTCGTTGAGGGTTTCAGCCGAGATCATACCCACAAGGTTTCTATTCCTAAAATCAACAACCACCAAGCACATCCTATGATCCACACAATAAGTCTCATAAACCAAGAAGTTTCTGGCCAGCATGCATAGGCAAAAGACTTTGAGGAACCATAAGTGTGGTATCTCAGTCATTGGGACAGCTATCCAAGAGAAATATGCAAAGATGAGACAAACATTCAGCTTGCAAAAAACACACCATTTCTTGGCTTTTTCAAAAGGAACACCCAACAAAGCTTGAATCAAGGTGGGAAGATCACCACCCATGGTAGGAAAGACAAGGTCGTTCATCGAAGGTTCACCCATGATTGCACTAAATTCCTCAAGATTTGGGCATATCTCTACACCGTTGAATTGGAGAGTAGGGATCTAACAATGGGCAGCAGCACGAAGAAGGGGTTCATCCACCTTGATTTGATGATATGGAAAAATTCAAGAGAGAACATAAGGAACGATAGCCTCTTTAATACTAGGGCCAAGCTTCCTAATCCAAGTCGAGACCTCGAAGAGGTAGAATTCTACTATTGGGAAACCTGAAAAGAGTGCTTGCTAGGAGCAAAATACATTTGGTGAGGTTTGGGAACCTCCAATGGCTATCTTATACTAAGGAGGGCGGCTAGGGCTTCTCTGACCCGCAACATGCATATGCGTGGTCAAACCTGCATACGTAGGCTCCCTTACACCACAGTAAGAGGTAGAACCCTAATTTTCTCTGTTTTGAGTATGGTTTTCTTCCACACACTTCTCCTATTTATCCTATGGCCTGAAGGACTATTCAAGACACTACTCAAGCTCAAATTGTCAAGCATCAAAGATAAGAAAAGCATAGAATTGTGCATCCATTCTCATAAGTTGTAAATTAAGTACATATCCCAAATAAAAAGCATGAATGTAAAAGATGTTCTTAAAATACAACCTAATGTCTCAAACTAAATCCAAAGTGCGGAAATGTGTGCTAAAAAGAGAAAATAATAATAAAAGCAACAAAAGGAAAAAGATGTGCTATGCTATGTTGTGTGTCTGTGTCTGTCTGTCTGTTTGTCTGCAAAGATCACCGGAAATGGGTTAGAATGAGAAATTGAAAGATGCAAGAGAAGAAGAAACAAAGAAGAAAGATATGGAAGAGAACTCACCACCCGTGTGCCGTCAAGAAAAGGATAGCCCATGACGTTTGTGTTATGGGGCACGGGATGCTCCCTAGCAAAGCCATCAAGGCCATAAGCACAAACTGTCAAAGGTAAGTGAGGAGGGTCAATAGGAACACCAGGAGTAGCGGCATCCTAGTATAGGTATTTCAATTAAATATTGCCATGTACAAGAATGAAAAAGAAGAGAATAGGAATGGAAAAGACAAAAAGAAAAGAGCAATACCTCTATAGTAAGGGACGGCATAAGGCGAGTGTGGTTGAACTCATCATAGTCCAACTCCTACCTAAGCTGGTTGACATAGGCCACACCAAGACTCCATAGGGCTTACTTAGCATCAGTTATGCAGAGTGGGGCAAGCATGAACTCTGACAGATCCATGGGCACCTGTGGGGCATCCTCACCCACCAATTGGTAGCACATTCACTCTGCCAGGTATAGCACCCTAAAACCCGCACCCTCTAAAGGCTAGGTGATCTCGGAGGTGACAACAGCAGATGCCTCAAAATTAGGAGTCACAGCAAGAGGAACGCCGGCCCACGAGTTCCAATTGATCTATAAAAATGCATAAGGTTAGAGAGAATGCATGAGAAGCATGTGGAAAAGCACAATGTGAGGCATTGAATCTCAAACTCACATCATCAAAAGACAATCCCTCCAAGTAGGCCCTCACTGCAAGAGAATTTCAAAGGCTCAGGTTTAGCCCTGGAACGATAAGACCATATTGAACAGCTAAGCGCTAAAAAGAAAAAAAACAGGTGAATACAATTTGAAAGAATTACAGTGTACAAGGTGAATATAGTTTGCAAGAGCATAGTGTACAAGTGAATATAGTTTGCAAGATGACAGTTTGTAAGGCACAAAGAGAGTGTGAAGATAGTTTACAAGAGTATGGGTTACCATTTTCCTTAGCATGTACAAAAGCTACAAGAGAAAAGGGAAAGAAACTAACCTCCAGAAGATTCCAAGGCCCCACTAGCTGGCACAAGGTCCCTTGACTGAGTGTGTCCAGGCACGAGTACAGATAGGCAAGACACGTCTGCCCCTAGTTTGCTCCCCTGGTAGCCTAAAAGTCACGAAACAGGGCTAGCCACCTCAAGGATATGGTCTGCCCTCTATTGGCAAAGATATATGCCCCTAGAATGTATAGTAAGAATTCCCTAGCCATCCCAGCACAATCCACAGTCATCTCCTAAGGAAGGGCCGATAATCTCCCTCAAGGTCAAAGTAGCAGATCGTGCCTAAAGATTACCTCCTCCTGAGCATGTCAATTGCCAACCGAGTGCCCGACTAACCCTCCAGGTTTATAGTAGCACCGTCATACCTAAGGCTAGTCGTGAGGTGAAAGTCTCTGGGAGTCATAGTCATCTCCCTCTTAGCAATGTGGAAGGTGTGAGTAGTGTCCCACCACCTCTCAACAAGACATTGTGCAAAGCCCGTGGCATGAATATGAGCCTTCATCACCACAACTAGCTCCCTATACCACTCAACCACCTTGTTAGTACTGCCCTTACCAGAATACAGGGATATAGCCTGCAAAAGAAGTGTGGTGTTGTTAAATGCACAATTTGGATTAAGGAACAAGGAAAAGGAGTTTTAGATTTCCATTAAGGTGCAAAATAGTGTTAGTATCACATTTCAGATGCATAAATGATGAAAGGAAGTGTTAAAATTGCTATTGGATGAGAAATAGAAGAAAAAAGAGTTCAAAATTGCCAAAACAGGGTTTCTACCTAGCAATGTGCATGCATGAGCTTAAGCCTATGTACGCAAACACAAAGCCCATGTACGCAGGCTGCACCCCATGCACGCAAGTTCTTAAGAACAAGCCCACGTATGCAGGAAGAGAGGCTACATACGCATGAATCTAAGCCACATACGCAAACTCAAGTTCTCATACGCATGAACCAATATAGAGAGTATTCTTTGACAGTTTCAAGCATATCTCAACCAAAATCCATCCTAAACATGTTCCTGCCCCTCCTAAGGTGTCAAGTTTTCATCTAAACCCATCCCACAACAAAACTCAAGCATTTACAAGTCCAAAAACATATTAAAACAGAAGATAAAAGAAAAATGAGAAAATGAGAAAAAAAAAATGAAAAAAAATCACCAATTTGGCCTAGGCATTTACAGAAAGGTGATCCTCCAACCCATATGTCAAGAAAGGAGACTCCAGCAGCCTTACTACCCCACTCCAATGGGTGTGAGGTTGAAGGCGTCGCTTGAGAGCACATAGGAGGTTTTCTTGGACTTGGGTGCCATGAAGAAGTTTTGGGAGAGAGAGACTTTCAGAGAGATTGGAGAGGGAAGGATCAGATTGTGAGAAAGAAAGAGAAGGGGCAGTAGCTTTTTGTAGAGAGAAAAAGAAGTTGGAGAGTTAGAAAGAATATGAAGAGGTGAGGAAGATGAAGAAAAAAAATGGTTGGTAACTGTTGAGAAAATATAAAGAGATAGGAACACACTTGGTGACTAAACTACATGTAGTTTAGTCCACCACTAAACTACGTGTAGTTTAGCAAGAAAAAAAAAATTCATATATCCCCATGGAGTCCAAATAGGCTAGGACTGCAAAGGAAAATTCAAGAATACACCCAAAAGTGACAAAAAAATCCTTAAAATCTCCAATAAATTCCCAAAAGGTAGGAAGTGCAAGAAAAAAATTCAAGAACATGACAAAATGAACAAAATACCCTCAGTTTGGTGAGAGACATAAAGACCACACAAGTATCCACAACAGATTGAAAGCATCAAGAGCATCCTTCAATGAACCATAAGTCACCAAAAGAAATTCCTCAAGGGTTCAAATTTTCAAAAAAATCTCTAATAAGGTACAATATCATGAAGGGAATCCCCTGTGAGTCCAAGGTACAATGGCAACCCCCTCATGAGTTGTGAAGATGATAATGCTCATAGAGTTAATGAAACTCCCTTGTGGGTAGAACCAATACAAGTTCCCCAATAAGCCATGAAGAAAGAAAGAAAATCTTCCCCAATGGATAACACATTTTCAAGGACTTCCTTAGGTCAGAATCATTACCAAATTTCTCAGCAAGTTGTTTTTCCTCAGCAAGAAGGCTCCCTCGAGGGTCACCAAAGTTTCAAGAAGATCATACTCCCTAGTGAGTTCCCCTTTATCATCCCTAATGGATCATTCACCCAAGACTCCCTCGTGGGTCAAAACAGACAGAACTCGTGCACATATCTCGAGGGAATTGAACATGTAGACACATCTACAAACATGTGCAGATATTCCAAAGGAATTGAACATGCAGGCACAATAGAAGAGGTAGAGATAGAGATGGAAACCAAGGTAACCCCGAGGCAAAAGCCTCACAAGAACAAGTAAAGATAAAAACGGAGAAGACAAGAGGCACAAGCCACCCAAAGAAGTTTGAGGCAAGAGCCTCAAATGGACACCACAAATATAGATATCCTTTTAAGCTTGTAAAAGCATCCTTGTTTGTTTATTTTTTTGAGCTCGTAAGAGCATCTTTGTTTGTTTGCTTGTTTGAGCTCATAAGAGCACCTTTGTTTGTTTCTTCTTTTTAAGTAACTCAAGGATAGTGAGTTGCCTTTTGTTGGCAATTGGCAAAATAGGTTCTGGGATAGTGAACCTATCGTTTCTCGTTTCTCAAGTAACAAAGGTGGCAATTCGGAAATACGAATCCCACGTGACTTTGCGTGTGCATAGGTTGGGCCCGAGCTATATGTCGAAACAAAATGTTTTGTCTCTTATTCTTTTGATTCCATGAACAAAGCTCATGAATCAAAAGAGGGGCATTTGTAGACACCGCATTTTGTACCTCTTACAACTCAAGCCCTCGTTCCCCAATGATGCTAAAATTCTAAGACCCAAGGTTGGTTTTGGGCCCAATCAGATTATAAGTTGACTTGAGTGATGTTAAAATGAAAAATATAAATTTTTATTGAGTTAAAAATCTATTTTTGGAAAATAAAGGCTAGAAGAAACCCTAATCCTACATACGCAGGCATGAACCTGCGTATGCAGCCTAGAAGCCTGCATACGCAGACAAGAGTCTACGCATGCAATAGGGTTTCAAAAGCACCAGAAAGGAAAGTTTGCTGCATTAAAGACTGAGGTTTGGAACAAATTCCACATTGTCTGGGAGCCATTCCAAACCCCTATTTTCACAATATAAATAGCCATACATGATACCTTTCAAAAAGACAGAGAAATCCCACGAGAAAACACTAAGATTCACTAGAAATACTGAATCAAAGAGTGAATTTTTCACAAAATATCCTCAAGTCAATTTTATTTGATTAGGGCCTTTTTTGGCCTTGATCTTTGAGTTTTAATATTACGAATCACTTTCTTATTGGTTTGTGATAGATTTGACTAAGGGTAACAGTAAAAAATCAAGCCTAGGAGCTTTTGCTTTAAGGTATCCTTTTTTTTTAACCTTTCTTTTATTTTTTGCTTTTAATTCTGTCATTACTTTTTTTCTTTATTTGTTTTGTGCTTACAACATGTCTACTTAGGCTAGGTTTATATTTTCTTTTTGTTTTAAGCATGTTAGGTTACTAGAATTTGTGTTTTAAATCTTGCTCTGTTTTTTGCGTTTTTAGGGTTTTCGAGCAGAAACCCACATGGGCGTAATCAAGGCTGCATACGCAGGCTTGATCATGTGCATGCAGGGTTGTTCATACATACACATGAACCAGCCCAGAAACCTGTAGACACCCCATTTTACAACTTGCATTTAACCAGCCGGTAGATCTTCGAATTTGTGATACAAAACAAATCTTGATGTTCTAATGATCATAATGGTAGGTCATGGGTTTTGATTGGACCACCTGATCAAAAGTTATCATACAAATAATTTTCAATGATCATGGCTCACCTATATGATGGGCCTGATCATATCCTATTCTAAATACTTAATTTTGATTGGTTCTCACAAGAATTAATAAAAAATTCTTTATGGCATCTTATCTGCTCTTTTAAAAAATTCTGGAGATATGATCCATGAAAAATTCAAAAAAAATAGAAAAATGCTCAGAAAACGTCATTATCTTCAGCAGCAACTTGAATCGCATTTTTGGCTTGGAAAACATTGAATTTGGATTTCTCTATTTCTATAAAAGTTATAGAAAATTGAATTTCCCTTCTAAAAACATCAATTACGAATCAATTGGAATTTTTAGCAGCAAGTTATGACCAAAATACGAAACAGATGCAGAAAATAACACAAACTCAGCATTATCTTCAATTTTCTCTCAAAATTACAAATGGGGATCAGCAACAAATCTATTCAAGCCTATCTAATAGACTTATCCTTTCCCTTTGCTTCAGAATAAATATTTTTGAAAAATAAATTGGATAAAGAAACAGATACATCCTGTGAAAAAATTCAAAAAATGCTCAAAAGACGTTACTATTTTCAGCAGCAATTGGAAACACATTTTTGGCATGGATAACGTTGAAATTTGGCTTTCTCTATTTCTGAAAAAGGTGTAGATAATTGAATTTCCTTTCAAAAAGACACCCATCTTGAATCAATTGGAATTTTGAGTGGAAAATTAGAGCCAAAATATGAAGCAGGTGCAACATCATTTCAAAATTTGAATGGAGATCAACACCAAATCCGTTCCAGCTCATTTAAACAGGTTATCTCCTCCCTTAGCTTCAGAAGAAAGCTAATAACTTAGCTTTAAAGCTAAGCCATCCATTCCCCTATAAATAGAGAAGACCTCTTCCATTTTTAGGACCCCGAATTCCCTCCAGAGAGCTAGTGAGAAAGCAGAAAAGAAAAGCTGTTGAGCAACCATTCTTCTTACTTTGGTTGTAGTTTAGTACTTCCTTGCTTTCTCCCTAGCCCTTTAAGTGATCACTTCCCCCTTTTAATTTATGTTGGTAAGTAATTAATTGTGTTCTTTAATTTTTTATACATGCTAGAATAAATGCTTACAAATCATTATTCACTTCTTTTATGTCTTACTGATTTTCTCTTACATGCTTATATGAACATTTCTAGGTAATACACAATTCTCTTGAATGCTTAGATGAACACTTCTAGGTTATAGCACAACTTTCTCTCAAATGCTTAGATGAACACTTCTAGGTTAAAGCACAAATTTCTCTTGAATACTTAGATGAACATGTCTAGGTAGTTATTTTACTTTTTTAAAATGCTTGAACAAACATGTCAAAGTATTTTGATTTTCTCTAGATAAACTTGTCTAAGGGTTTTTCCTTTACCTTTTTTTCGTAATTGCGTGGATGATCAAATATGCTTAAAGGTTTTATTTTTATTTGTTTCTCTTTGCAATTATGTTGATGACAAATAACATGACAACTTTGGTTTTCCTTCACATGCTTAGATGAACATGTCTAGGCTAGGAATTCTTTGTTTATATTGATCTCTTGGATGAACATGCCATTACCTTCATTCTTTTTTTACCTTAAAATTGTTATCTAACAAGTTTCATTTTTTTTGTTTCTCTTTATGTCAAATTCTCTTAACACATATTTGTTTACAATTCTTGCAAATCACATGTTTATATGACATATTATTTGTATTTGTTTGACATGACATGACATTGGCCACCTTAATCTAGGAGACCGGTTTTACCGGGCAAGATGGGTGCTTAATCCCTTCCCATCTTGTAAATTAGCCTCCGAACCAAGATCAAGGGTTCTAGACTATGCTTTTGTACATACAATTTTACATTTTTTAGAATGTAACTAGGAAATAAAGCAATGTAATTTACTTTTCTTAGATTGTATCTAGGACAAAAAAGCATTGTAATTTTTTGTTATAAAATTTTATGTAAATTGTTATATACATTAATACAACAGAAGTATTTTTTATTGAAGATTTTCTTATTTTTCTTTTAAAATTAAATAAGTGGCGACTCCATGTAAAACCCTCAATCTAGGGGGGAGTACATTTTACAAAACCCTAATTTTGTTTTCTTTTATTTTTGCTTCTGCTTTCACATGTATACTTCTGCTTAGGCCCTTTTTCATGTTTTTTGAGTTTTTAAAGCTTCTATTTCACATGTTTAATTAGATGTTTGCCTTCACATACTTAGATTAGGGTTTGATTTTGTGTTGTCCTTATTTCAATACCATGATCATGCATTCCTATGCTCATGCATAATGCCATAGGTGCTGAGTTGCTTCAAGGTAAGTAAAGGTAAGTCATGCATTCACATGAACATGCATCTTTGAGTAGGGTTTTGTTTAGATGTGAATTTGCTTGTTTGATGAAGTTATGCTTTCTCACATGTTTGTTTGGACCTCTTAATGCTCACATGTTTCTGCCTTGGATGGACATGATAATATGATGATAGAGTTTATGATGAAGCATGATTAGATGTATGATTAGGGTTTGTGATTGAAAGCTCTAAAATGTGTTAAAACACAAGAGCTGTTTAGACCCCCAAATTAAAGTTACGACTCGATTGATTTTACTCTAACTTAAACTAAGTGCAAAACAGAGAAATGCGAATGGATAAACAAATAAACTACTCTAACCCATAATCATAAAACCACAACAGTAAAATGAAAGGAAAAAGAGTAGGGAAGAAGAATGCAAACACAAGATAACACGTTGATGTGTTGTCGAAGAGGAAACCGAAGTACTCAACAAAAAACCTCTCCGCCGCCCTCTAAGTGGTAATCGATCCACTAGACAATTAGTTGGGATACACGAATAGCAAGAGACCCTCCAAGCCTAATCTACCCATTGCACCTAAACTCTCCAAGCTCCTACTCGAACAAGGCTTCTCGGAACCGTGTCTTGTCTAGCTCTTCGGATCCCGCAATACATCCGATTGCATCCGTCAAAGCTTGGTTTCTTCCAATACTTCCCAGCAGCACCAAAACCTCACTTGACAATTAGAATGGGTGCGGTAAGTGTTTAGGCTATTAACCTCTCAAAGATATAGAAATGGAGAGGTAAGAGTTGAGGAAAACCACAATGGATTGTGTAGAGAAATGTGGGTATAACAATCTCTAACTCTCAAGGGTTGTGGCTAGGGTTTTCTCTTTGAAGCACTCCTCAACATTTGTGGGTAATGGGGGTATATATAGTATGGGTAAAGAAAGTGTGTATCAGATATGATAGTTCAGCAAAATAGAATATTTCGCGAGTATCTTGCGGGAAGGCCTTACCCACGAGACACTCACAAAAACCAGCTATCTCCATCCTATCCTAACTCTTTGCATTTTAGTCATGTGCAGGGCACATGCTTCACTTCGCAAGAAGCTTACTCGCGAGCTACCAGCAAAAATAGCTTTAGTCTTCAATTGCCTTAAGTCTTCACACTTTCTCTGTCTCTCACACATAACCCTTACAAATAAATCCATCATAAAATATAGGGTACATAAGATTGAACATAACTACAATCAAATTTGGCACGGAATTAAAGCCAACATAAAATAGTTGTAAATTACAACTTTACAATCTCTTCATTTGGCTATTCCGTGACAAAACCCCTAAAACAGACTCTATACTTAAACGTTAGTTTAGGAACAATGGCAAAACTCACTCACACCTAATCTAGAAGCTATGAAGCACTTGCATGTATATACTTATAACTTGAAACACTCGCACACAAACAAAACTTTCATTAAGCTTATGACAAGTTGAATACATGGTACGTATATGAGCAAGTAAAGTGCGATCAAGTCAATAAACACTATATAATGATTAAGCATATCTTGATCATATAAGTACAATCATTAAAGAATGACTACAATGAACATTTAGCTAGTAAACAGCAGCTTTTAGCTTCTCCTCCCTCTATCACAACACTCCCCCTATCAACGACCATCTCCCCATTTTTGTCATGAAATAGCTAGTCTCCATGTTCTTCTAGCTTCCTCTGAATTTGGTCCAGCTGAGTCTGGAGAGATGTGAACTTTGTGTCAAAGTGAATGTGTTGGGAGTGCATGATGGTAGCTAGTCTGGATATTTTGGTGTTAATCTCTTGGATAATGGCCATGATGTTGTCTAGCTTTTCATCATAAGCATGGGAGGTAGAGCTTAAACTTCCCGAAGTAGCATGTCTCTCTTGCTTGGTGCTCTTTTTGGTGTGACTTATACTGGCATAGAGGGTGCGAATGTTTATTGGACTTGGTTGTGAGTATGGATACTCATCTTCCAAAGGATGCACACCTTTAAGTTTCAAAATCTTTGAGATAAGGCAGCAGAAGGGAAGACAGTTCCTTGAAGCAATTTGTTCAACCGTTTTTGCCAAGATGTGGAAAATGTGAGAGCACACATCAATCTCCTCGTTAGTGATCAGATCATGTAAGAATAATGCTCGACAAAGATTCATGTACCCGGTGCTTGACAAAGGATAGAGGTTGCTAAACATGATTGTCGTGAATAGCCTTAATTCAGGAGATAGGGGTGCCACACCTAATGATTTTCCATTGGATGAAAACTCCAAGCTATCTCCCAAGGCCGGTTAATGTGTAGGATCTCTGCCAGATAAACCGGTGTTACTAAGAAACTCTTTCCTCTAACCCAACATTTGAGTTCTTGTCCTTCAACAATGGCATTAGCATAGAATTCTTTCACCATGTTCTCGTATGCATCATCAAGGTTGGAAAGTAGGTAGTTCCAATCCTTGGTTGCAAACCATTTGGGGATTTTTGTTTCAAGAAGAGACGCCTGCTTAACAGCCCTTTCAACCAACAACGAAGCTTCTCTAAAATATTTCGCATAATTCTAAAATGCAACATAGGATCTGAACTTGTCAGGATCAAAAACTCCTATCGGTAACCGAGTCCTCTTTGGCCTTGGTGAGAGGTTATCAACATCAATCACCGGCTCTTTTCCTTTGCTGTTGCCTCCTTTCACAGCTGATGTCTTGAATGGAGACATCTGCGCACATAATAACAAAACAAGAGAAAAACAAGTGCAATAAACACAAGAACATAACACAAACTTGATTAATGTCAAGTTAGTCCAAAACATAAGCACAAAGACTTAAAACATAACACAACAGTGTTAAAACAATATACTATAAGTGCTAAACCGTGTAAATAATATCAAAATGCAAAAATATAGCAACTGTGCAAGTATGTGCATGAGGTGTGCCTAGTGTGTGCCTAATGTGTGCCTAGGTGATGCATGGCAAGGCATGGTGAGGCACATATGGGACAAAGTGTGTAAAACGCACACCCAATGACCAAAACATGTTCAACAAGATCAATCATGGGTAATCCCAACAATTGGAACTCATTGGAGTCCAAACCAACACAAAAATGCCACTTGAGCATTTTATCAAACACATGGTATGCAACACTACACTACACATGTGGGCAATGCAAGAAGAAATGAAAATATGCCTAAATACATGATAAAAATGCCATATGGGGCCAACACAGATACAATCAAGACAAATGGGACACAGCCCAATCAAAATTTTGAAATAATTTGCCCAAAATCATAATTCCTAACCCCTTTCTCGAAAATCCCCAATTCAAGAACCCTAAGACAAAATCTACATAATGAAAAGAATGTTAAGAAACATACCTTTGAAGAGATTTTGCAAAGATTTGTACTTGAAATTGGAGGGTTTTGAGTGAAAAACAAATTTGGGTTGAGAGAGGTTCGAGTGAGGCAAAGGAAGGAACTCAAGAGTGTTTTAAAAATCAGTCACATCAGCCCTATAAAGCCGAAAACACGTGTTTCTCGCAGGTTAGATAGTCGCGAAATTACTCACGAGAAACACCACTAAAGCACAAAAACTTTCACGGGAAGCTTCTAATCGCAAAATAGTCTCGAGACAGTTGTGAAAGTCTTTGTATGAAATTTGTGTTTTCCAGTTTTTGCCTTAACCTCCTTTCGCTAGAAGTGCTTAGTCGCGAGCTTCTCACAAAAAGGCCTCTGAACAAGTTTTTGAAGATCAACACAAAAATGCACTTTGAACAAAAACTTAAAGCATGAAAGTATAAAATCACTTTCAAAAACATATAAAATACTCAAAAATATTTTTGGGTTTGATTGACAAGCAATTGAGCATACACATCACATTTGAGCATATACAATCACACAAATGAAATAAGTATTAATTGAACTAAAGTTGTGTGTTATGGGTGAGTATCAAATGTGGAATAGTCCTTAGACCAAAGTGAAGCTTCAATGATCAATTCAATCAAGTCATAAACAACTGGTACTAAGTCAAGTGGTCTATCTCAATTATAGATGTGAACATATATGACCTCTCACAAGAAAATGATTAAAAATATTAGAAGCTTTTCATTTGGCTTCTTTACAAATCATAACATCTAATCATTTTTGAACAATACATCTCATTTTGAGATTGGTGCTTGAAATTTTTGATATTTCAATATTGAGGATAAGCCTTTGGCTTTTTGAGCACCATACATTTCAATAAAAAGTCGCTTTCCCTTTTTCCTAGTCAAATACTAGTATGTGCGACGGCTTTTGCAACTCATTATCTCTTTTCATTTTGATATTTACATTTGTTGAGCTCTTTAAGCAAAAACATAAAAAATAAAGTGGGAAGAGATATAGGCACAAGTCTATGCAAGTATCAAGACCATCATGACTATTGACCAATCACTCATGACAAGCTTGAAAATTGATTTACAACAATCACACATAGTTTTCAAGATTTTTCCCACACAAATATATGTGCATACAAAACAAGCTAAGCTCGTAAATGCACTACGCCATTAGTACGAAGGTACTAGGCCAAACTCACATGAGATATACATAACATAGGCGATCAAACTTTTTGGAGATTTTTCAATTTTTATGAGTTTTTGAATTTTTCAACACACTCAAAAATAGAACATGAAAAGTAAGATCAACAAACAAATACAAGTACATAACAAAACTTGTAAAAGAAACATGTTATAAACTAGAAGCAATGACACATGAGAATTATGTATGTCATAATGCATGAACCTATGACCTTAAACATTGGAAGAATTAATATATGGACATAGGAAGTGATCATGCATAAGTACCCTTCTTCACCCACTCTTTACGAGTATTTTGGGTGAGAGCCTTAGATGGCGGGGTACGACCAACATAACTTTCAAACCTCGGAGTGAAGCTAGCAAGGCACAATGATATGTTTTTCAACATCTCCATAACGTCTCCAATGAGATGTCCTTCACTATCTCCCTTAGCTTGTGCTCCCTTTGGTCTTCTCTTTGAAATTTCTTGGCCACGCATAGAGTTAGCCTTCTTGAGTGCATAAAGCTTGAAACAATTCGGCCTTGTGTGCCTTTGTACACCACAATGATGACACACATGCTTCACTTGAGGCCCCCTTTGATTTTTGGGTAATGACTTCCCTTTTTCCTTTGGTCTTGCACCAATGGTTCATTTTATAGCAACGAAGGTCTCAATCTTAGGCTTCACTTCTTTGAGTTTCTCATCATTCTTGGCTGAAACGAATCTTACTTCCTTCTTGGGTTCGCTACTAAAGCTTCCTTCTCTGGTATAGCCCAAACCGGATTTATCATGTGACGATTTTTGAGAAGACAGCACGTTATCAAGTTTCTTGGTGGAGATGCGCTCAACATTGACATTAGCTTGAATAATTTCAAGTTCAAGAAACTTGATCTTAGAGTAAGCTTCAACCAACTTTCCCTTGAGTCCTTCTACTTCACACTTTGCTTCCTTGAGTTGCACAAGTATACACCTATGTTCTTCTTCAACCTTTTTCATCTTTTTCACAGCAAGGTTCGCAACTTTGGTGTATTTGCCACAATCTTCCAACAGAGAGTCATATGCTTCTTGAAGGTTGTTCTACCCTTCATTTTGGCACACGTCTTCATCTTCCGATTCTTCAGTTTCCTCAACCTCAGAAATATTACCAAGTTCATCAACCAAATTGCTCAAATCATCCTTTGAATCAATGAAGGCAATAGCCATAAAGGCCTTATAATTTCCTTCACTGTCACATTCTCCTTCCATATCTGAGTTTGAGCTATCAAAATCGCTAAGGGTAGTGGCAAACACTTTACCCTTCCCTCTCAAATAGTTGGGACACTCCTTCTTGAGATGTCCATGACCGTTGCATTCGTAGCACATGATTCCTTGAGGGGATTGAGAATCCTTCCCATCTCTCTTCTTAAACTCCTTCCTGTCACCTTTGGGGGATGAAAACCTTCCTTTGCTAAACGACTTCCCATTGTTTTTCATCTTCAGAAATTTTCGGAAGTTCTTTGCAAGGAATGCTACCTCCTTCTCCACATCATCTTCTTTGGAGGAGTCATCCATTCTCTCGGTGATGGTTTCAAGAGCAAGAGATTTGCTCGTCTTGTGAGAAGGCAGTCCTAGCTCATATGTTTGGAGAGATCCAATGAGTTCTTGGATTTTGATCTCATACAAATCTTTACTTTCCTCTATAGCTGTGACCTTTGCACGGAAGCTCTTCGATAAGGACCTCAAAATCTTTCTCACCACCTTAGCATCCTTGATCTTCTCTCCGAGATTGAGCTTAGCAATTACGATTTCATTGAGCTTCCCATAAAATGAATAAAAAGACTCATCATCACCCATCTTGAGCTCTTCAAATCTAGTGGTATGCATCTGGAGCTTTGTGTCCTTAACTTTCTTGGTACCCTCATAGGTAGTCTCAAGAATCAACCAAGCTTCTTTGGCTGTCTCCACATGTGATATCCTATGAAATTCATCAATAGACACACCACAAAATATAGCATTAATAGCCTTACTGTTTTCATTAGCCAAAGCAAGAGATGCCTTGTCCCACTCAGACTTGGCTGTCGTGGGTTTAACATACCCATTCTCGGCGGAGTCCCATACCGACTCATCTATAGCACACAAGAAAGCCCTTATGTGGACTTTCCAAAATGTATAGTTGCTCCCATCAAAGAATGGTGGAGCATTGAGCGATATTGATCGGTCCATCACAAAATGGTCAAGGATCACACTCAGGTAATAAAACCACAGCGAGTGTACCCGCTCTAATACCAATTGAAAGCTCAAAAATGTGTTAAAACACAAGAGCTGTTTGGACCCCTAAATTAAAGTTATGGCTCGATTGATTTTACTCTAACTTAAACTAAGTGCGGAATAAAGTAAATGCAAGCAAATAAACAAATAAACTACTCTAACCCATAATCATAAAACCATAGCAGTAAAATGAAAGGTAAAAGAGTAGGAAAGAAGAATGCAAACACAAGATAACATGACAATGTGTTATTAAAGAGGAAACTGAAGTACTCAGCGAAAAACCTCTTCGCCGCCCTCCAAGTGATAATCGATCCACTAGACAATCAGTTGGGATACATGAATAGCAAGAGACCCTCCAAGCCTAATCTACCCAATGCACCTAAGCCCTCCAAGCTCCTACTCTAACAAGGCTTCTCGAAACCGTGTCTTGTCTAGCTCTCTGGATCCCGCAATACGCCTGATTGCATCCGCCAAAGCTTGGCTTCTTCCAATGCTTCCCAACAGCACCAAAACTTCACTTAACACTCAGAATAGGTGTGGTAAGTGTTTGGGCTATCAACCTTTCAAAGATATAGAAATGGAAAGGTATGAGTTGAGGAAAACCACAATGGATTATGTAAAGAAATGTAAGTATAACAATCTCTAACTCTCAAAGTTTATGGCTAGGGGTTTCTCTCTTATGCACTCCTCAACATCTGTGGGTAGTAAGGGTATATATAGTGTGGGTACAGAAAGTGTGTATCAGATATAATAGTTCAGCAAAACAAAATGTTTCGCGGGTATCTCGCGGGAAGGCCTTACCTGTGAGACACTCACGAAAACCAGCTGTCTCCATCATGTCCTAACTCTTCACATTCTAGTCATGTGCAGGACACATGCTTCACTTTGTGGGAAGCTTACTCGCGAGCTACCCACGAAAACAGCTTTAGTCTTCAATTGCCTTGAGTCTTCACACACTCTCTCTCACATACAACCATTACAAATAAATCCCACATAAAATACAGGGTACATAAGATTGAACATAATTACAATCAAATTTGACACGGAATTAAATCCAACATAAAGTAGTTGTAAATTACAACTTTACAGTGATGTGATGAAGCATGATTAGATGTATGCTTAGGGTTTATGTTGTGGTGAATGCCTTAATGCCATAACATGTATGCTAGATGGATGATAGTTTGTTTGTTAGATGAATGCTAGGGTATGCCATGATAGATGTATGGTTAGGGATGATTGATGCCATGTTGATTATTAGATGTATGCTAGCGTGTGTGTGTGAGTTAGATACAAATATTGAGTTTGCCTTTAATAAGGTTAAGACATAAGACACAATGATGGGAAGCCAACCTTAGGGTTGGGCGGTTTTGCATGCCTAACACATTCCCAAGACCGTAACTTAACTCCGAACCCATATCTCTGGTAGTAAGATTAAAAGGTCCTTCCTCGAGAGGATGCTATATATATGGTTCCTAAGCTATTGCAAAAACTAGGCAGCGACTCCCCATTGTGTCCACACTTCCGTCATCAATTAAGACCATTGTTATCATTTCGCCCTTGGCATCTACAGTAATGTGCAACGGTCATTATGATGCTTCCTCTTTTAGTCAAATCCTTGTCATAGTAGGAAATAGTAAGCTCCCTACTTATAGATCCAATCATAGCATTCAAATCTTGAGAAGTGGTAGTTGTAGGGACCTGGATCTTATTGAAAAGGTCCACTAGATTTTCTAGCAGTGTTTGTATAAGGCCATGAGTAAACCCCATAAGGATATGTTTGCTTGTGTCTTTTGCAGCTGCTTAAGAACCTCACCTCATCCTCTTCATTGGGTATTTGTTGAGTTGCCTTGTTAAAGGATTCTATTGGGTTGTCTATCTCCAAATATGGGAGTTTGAAGAGTCTCCCCCCCCCCCCCCCCCCCGTGTCTCCCCCTATATGTGGATGTCAGGTTATCTGAATGGGGTTTAAGGTGTCTCCCCCCATATGTGGATGTTGGGTAATCTGAGTGGGGTTTGAAGTGTCCTTCATATGTGGATCTTGGGTAATTTGGGATTTTTGAATTATCCTCACTTCATATGTCATATCCTGTTGTAGATGTCATACCCATTAGCTCTTCCCAAGTACACATAAAGCATTCAGGGATGTCATAGATCAACTCAAATGGGTCCTTTTCTCCTTCTTCCTCAGAAATCAAACAATTGATCCTTGGTCCTCTCCCAAAATTGTGATTAGGAAAAGGATTGTTGGTGATATTAGGCCTTGTAAACGGTGCAATCACCTTTATGTCTATTAAATCTTGAATTACATGATGAAGATTATAACATCTGTCAGTGTCATGGCCCGGGCCTTGATGGTAGGCACACCTTTTACTCACATCAAACTTTGCAGGTAATGGGTTTGGGACTAGTTTTAGGTCTAAAGGTTCTAGTAACCCTTTTGCTTTCAACTTTTCAAACACTTGACTCGCCGTCATGTAAAGTTCATGAAATTCTCTCCTAGGACTTGGAGGCGGTCCTTGTGATATTTGCACTAGAGCAATGAGTTGTTATGGATCAGCTTTATATATGTTGGATATTTCTGTAGTTTTAGAGTTAGAAGGTCCAAAATTCCTTTTAAATTTAGGTGCATCTTCATTTTTTATAGTTCCATTATTTATTGCATCCTCAATTTGAGTCCCAGCAGCTATTAAGGCTTTAAAATTTGGAAAATATTGAGCAAATAAATACTTATGATATGTAGGGCACAAATTCTTTGCAACCATTGTCAATTGTTCCTCTTCATTAGGCCTATTCATCATCTGGGCAACTTTAGACCTCCATTTTGCTATAAAGGCTAAAAAGGACTCTTTAGGCTCTTGCTTGGTAGTCTCCAAGTCCCTTCTCATCACAGCTACCTCTATGTTGTACTTGTATTGGTTATGGAACTCCCCACATATGTCCTCCCAATGTCGAGCTCTATTATCTTCCATGTTAAGGAACCATTTGAGAGTGGCTCTGATCCAGGTATTTTGGAACATCTGTGCCAACATTTCTTCAATAGCTCCCAAAGGTTGCATAGCCCTCATGTACATCTTCAAGTGAGACCCAGGGCAACCAGTGCTATCAAATTTGTCCAAGACTGGCATCTTGAACTTTGGAGGTAACCTTACATCTAGAAAAGAGAGGGCGATTGATAGTCCATGAGATCATCCATCCTACGTGCCCTCTTGATCATCTCTTCCATCTTGCTCATCTTCTCATTGATCTTCTTTTTACTCTTCGAGATAGGGGAAGTCTGATCAGTCTTGTCTCCTTCTTGATTATTCTTCATATTCTAGAACTGTTGCACCATTAAATTCATGTCTTCCCTCAGTTGGATTTGGCTAGCCGCCATTATGTTTAGCAGCTCTTGAGTACTCATCTACTCTTCAACATTTTGGTGTTGCTCTCATTCTGCCATGGAGACAGAGTCTTCAGATCTTTTGTGGCTTGATCTGTCTTGTAAGTCAAACACTGGGTTGCAGTGCTGTGGTTGTGAGGTGCCTTCTATACACAAGGGCTTTAGTACTGCGATGGGCTTGGAACTAGAACTAGCTTGACTATCACTCTTTGGTTCTATTTGGAGTCTTCCCTCTGATCTTGACCAAATTTTCCCATAAGAAAAGGTTTGGTTGGGTCAATCAAGACTAAGTCCCCATCTATTTCAATTCACTCAATCAAAACAAGCACACACATGGTAGAATGAGAGCTATGAGTTGGTGAGTTTACCATTGGGTACCTGAATCTAATGAAGACCGGTGATCCATGGTTACTACCACCAAATTTTGAGATGGGTGCATGCATAATTGTTGTTTGATGGCACACACAATGATAGTTAGGGAAAGTTGTAAACAACCAACATCATTCCATACAATATCATACAAAAAATATACAAACATAAGCAATATCATACAAGCAAAAAATATCATACAAAAACAATGGTATTTAATTGGTCATTTAAAGTCTAATGTGAAGCTTAGCCATCGACATCCCTAGTGGAGTCACCACTATGAGAGACTAGAACTTTTAGCGCTCTTAAAAAGGGTTTAGGCATCAGCACCTTCCCTTTTCAAGATCATATGGAGTCGCCACTTATTTTATAAGTAAAATAAGAAAACTATACAAATTACAACATATCTTGAATAATACACATTCTCATTAATTGGAAATAATTACATCTCGGTGGAAATAACTTTACACGGTTTCAATTCCTAGTTACAATCTAGTAGTAAAAAAAATACAAAGCCTTATTTCCTAGTTACAATCTACCCAAAATAAAATAAGGCACTAATTCTACCAACCTAAGATTCTAATGTTCAGGGGCTAGATTATAGGAAGGGAATGTATTAGGCACCCATCCTGCCCAGACAGAGTTTAGTCTTCTAAACTTTAAATGACCATTAAATACCCATATATCAAAATATTAAATGATATACAACAAATGACATGTTAAATCTTAGACCTTAGGGTTAAAATGCTATTTAAGAACCTTAGATCTGCAACCTTATTTTGTATAAAAAGGGTTTGATGAGAAAACTTGATAAAAAGTTTAAATCTGAGTTTCCATGAAAGAAAAGAGTGAATTTTTAATAAAAATTCAGATCTGATTTTATTTTTTAAATGTGAGGGAAAACAGATTTTTTTTTTTTATGAAAATGTAATTTTTTTTATGAAAAATACAGATCTGGTTTTGTTATAAAAAATAAAATAAAATAAAAAAGATCAGATTTTTATTAAAAAAATACATATCAAATTTTTCTGAAAAAAATACAGATCAGGTTTTGTGAACAAAAATGCAGATCAGATTTTATAAAAGAAATATAGATCAGATTTTAAAAAAATACATATTAGATTTTTTTGAAAAAAAATACAGATCAGATTTTATAAAAGAAATACAGATCTGGTTTTTCTGAAGAAAAATACAGATCAGATTTTTCTGAAAAAAAAAAATACAGATCAAATTTTTCTGAGAAAAATACAGATCAGATTTTATATAATAAAAAAATACAAATCTGGTTTTAATTTTGAAAAACCTAGAGAGAAAAAAATGTAGATCTGATTTTAGTTTTGAAAAAACATGGAGAAAAAATGTAGATATGAATTTAGTTTTGAAAAACATGAAGAAAAAATATAGATCTGATTTTAGTTTTGAAAAATATGGAGAAAAATGCAGATTTGATTTTTTTTTTTTTTTTTTTTTTTGATAGGAAATGCAGATTTGATTTTAGTTCTAAAAAATCATGGAGAAAAAAATGTAGATCTAATTTTTCTTTTGAAAAAAATGATGAAAAAATGTAGATCTTATTTTTGTTTTGAAAAACATGGAACTTTTATGATGGATTCTCTTGCAAATCTAAAATCTTAAGAAGAAATTCAACCCTAGATCTATGCATGTTAATCAGTCAACACATTAGAATTTAATCTAATCATGTGAGTTTTTCAAAGATAAGAAGAGAGCATGCAATCACATACTAAAAAACATGGTTATGTAAACACAAGAACACAAAGACATTTTCGTAGAAAATAAAGTAGAGATGAGAGCATGTTTTTGAAAGTAAAATAAAAACAAAATCATGTTATGGAAAGTAAAGTTAGAACATGCATGCATGAATGTATTCTACAAGAAGGGGATTATTTTAGAGATCAAAGAGAATGAATCTCTTTGAGATCTAAAATAAAGTCACTTAACAGAAAAGAAATTTCTAAAACAAAACATCCAGAAGTTTTTTAACGTAAGGGGAGAGAAGGGTCCTGATTTCTGATTTTAGTTCCCTATTTATAGAGGTTTTGTGCTTAGAAAATAAGCTAAGTCTATTCAGATACAAATTAGGTCGAATTTTTATCCCTAAAAAATCGAATTTGATGTGTTTTGGCTTGATCTGAACATTTCTTGGCCGGGCTTTGGAGTTGTGCCAATCGGCACTATGAAAGTGTCGATTGGCACTCTCAAGTGTTGAGCCCATTTTCCTCTTTCAATTCAATTTGGATTCTTTTTTAAGGGTTTCTAAGCCGAGAATTGTACTTGGACGTATTTTCATCTCATATTCCAAAATAAATCCCTTTTATTTTGATAATCAGGTCCTTAAAATAATAATTATCTAAAAGATCATTATTAAAAAAATTCATTTATCATCAACAACTCCCTTGTTATCTGATTATCCATTTTATTCCCGTGCAACCAAGCTTATTTCTGATCAATTCCAACAATCAATCACATAAATTACTTAATTAATTTTAATTATTGATCAATCAAAATTAATTTCAATTAATCACACGTGATCAGCTTCACCCTCATAAAATGCATGAAGACCATGAAAACTTGATCTAGTGATATCTTTCAATCCAACGGTATGATTTGGGAATCGGGCATATCGTCGCGATCGTTAAAGTCTCAAGATCATTTTTTTTATAAGTGATGAATGATTTAATGCACGAAATGCAGCTTTAATTTTTTGGCATTTAAAATGGTCATTTCAGTCAATTTCCAAGATTAAATTATGGGTGCAAAATTGAGTGTCTACAGTATGCTTCTTCAAGATAATGTTTTCAATATATGTAATATATCTCTAAAGTTATGTACTTCAAGGTAATGTTTTCCAAAGATGAATTATGATATATGTTTTTTGTTTCTCAAGAATAAGACTTTTCAATTGTGAATGATTTATGATGTAAAAGAAAATGATGCAAGAGATTTATGACTATGATTATGAATTGTTTATGAATTCATGAAATTATTTTAGCATGAACCATTGAATTGTACTTAAGTCATATCCACGCATCAAGCAATTTGGTTTACATGCATCTCATGCATACTACTAAATTCTCATATCACGCATCTCTTACTTAGCACATGGAACGCTTACCCCTTGACATTTTCAGTGAGCAGGTACTTCCCTTTTTGCAACCTAAAGTCTCAGCAGTTTAGGGGTCCTGATAGAGATATTTTAAGTTTTGGGATGCTTTGAATACAAATTAGTAGTAGTATATGTTTAGTTGAGAAAGAGCAATATTAAGGATCGTTATGTAAATATTTCCGCGGTGCTTTATATTTTGGTGATTACCCAAACATTATGGGGTTGTATTTATACTCTGATGGTTTGCTAGATGCTCTGATGTTATTACTTCCTAATGTTCAACTAAGCTATCCAAATGATTGGATTAGGAAAATGTTGATACCCGTTTTTGACAAAGGGCCCAACAGCGGAAAAGCTCAACAACGAAGAAAGATGAAAAAGGAAGTGAAAAAAGCATGATGAAAGTAAATGGACAATGGAAACCCAAGAAAATAGGTAAAAAGCCCAATGGGCCACTATGATAGGAATAATAGCCAGCAAGCCCACGGGCACAACAAGAGGTAAAAGTAAAGTAAATGGGCCATGGAAGCCCAACAAAAGAGGTAAAAAGCCTAATGGGCCAATATGACAGGTATAATAGCCAGCAAGCCCACGGGCATAACAAGAGGTAAAAGTAAAGTAAATGAGCCATAGAAACCCAAAAAAAGAGGTAAAAAGTCCAATAGGCCTACATAGCAGAAATGACAGCCAATAGACCCTTGGGCATAGCAAAAGAAGAAGCAATTAAGGCAAAAGCCCAACGGACTAAATGGGCAAAAACTTCTATCAAGCCAATGCCCAATCCCACAAGGAAGTAAGAAGAAACAATGTAAGCCCTAAAGCCCATGCCCTTCATGCCGTGGAGGATAAGCATGAACACAAGAGACAAACATCTAAATGAGACATGGCAGGAATGGCAGAAATGGCGTGGGAGCAAAAGAAGACAAACGTAGAGGGTAGTGGAACAAACACACAAGGGCCAGAGCACCATCCACTTGTAGCCAACCAATACAGGAAAGGTGGGCCCACAATCAAGGGATTCAGAGGCTGTGGTTTGATGGTGGGGGAAAAGGGGTCTATTTTGGGGTTCCTGCCAAGGCTTCTTTTAGGAAAATTGCCTTGTTGAGATGGCATTTCGCCCAAAAGAGGTAAGCAAAAGGCTGGCACCCACAAGAAACAAACCCTTATCCATTTGGGTAGAGGGAAGGACTCAAACCCTTATCCATTTGGGTAAAGCGGGAAAGATGAAGGGAGAAACAAAACAAATAGGGTTTTTGTCCTAGAACGGAGAGTGGTGCAGCAAGCACACTCTAAGCAAAGGTAGTGGCTAGGCCACCTATAGGTTGGTGGGTAGTCTTGAAGGAATACTCACAAGAAACCAAAAGCGGTTGGTGAAGCCTTAGGGACAAAAAGGAGAAATCTCATTGAATCAATTCACTATAAAAGGAAGAGGTAGTCATAGATGAAGGGGAGGGGGAAACCACCACAAGATAGTAGTAAGAAACTTAAAGCAAGAAGTAAACAAAAAATGAAAAGAAAGAAAGAAAAGAGGAAAGGAGAGAAAACACGGCAGAAATAGAGGCATGCATCAGTAGACCATCTTTTCCCTCCCTTTTGACAAGCCCACTCTTTGAAATTCTATGAGTAACAACATATAGCCATCTAGGTCCTTTCCCCAAAATGCACAACTTTGATAGCCGAAGCCTTTGACAAGGTTGTCTGTGTTAGGGTTCAAATTCCTTCTTGGACTATTTTCTACTAAAGTACTTAACCTAGGACTAAGGTGGTGAACTCACGCAATCCCATTTGCCCGAAGTTGTTATCACCATCTTGCTATAGCTCCTTTTAACCCATTAATCTTCTACATTGATATTTGTTTGGTCGAAGCACCATTTTACTGTCAATTGTTCTGCCATGGCATCTTTTATTATATATTTTCTATACCTATTGTTCTGTCATGGCAACTTTTATTATATATTTGTTGTATTAGTTGTTCTGTCGTGGCATCTTTTTTTATATATTGGCTATATCAGTTATTCTACCTTAGCATCTTTTATTATATTTGTTGTATCTGTTGTTCTGCCGTGACATATTTTGTTATATATTTGTCGTATCAGTTGTTCTATAATGGCATCTTTTATTATATATTTGTTGTATTAGTTGTTCAGTCGTGGCACTATCTGCTGTATTTGCTAAGATGCCCATTCTGTCATAGCACTCCCTGCCTTATCTACACATTGGGAATGCCTAGCTTGTGCACAAGCTAGCCTGCGTCATATTCCCATTGGGATAATAGGCCAATCCCAACTCCCTAACCTACTACTCCATGGGCCTGAGCATAGTAGAATAAGTTATGGCCCATTAATGCAAAAAAGGGCCCCCACATTAAATTGGCAACTCCACTGGGCAGTTGGGAAGCAGATAGGGAAGAACAGAAGAAGGACCATCAAGCCCTCACAAGTCATACCCCTAAGATCCAAGATAACATGAAACATGAATTCTGTACCATCTCAGGCAGAGTCTCGACCATCTACCCCACACCAACCCAATCAGGCGGAAGGTGCAACTGATGCAGAGGCTAGGCCACAACAATAGCAGAGGAATCTAGGAGACAACACCAACCTTTTCATTAAGATGATGCAATCAATGCAGCATACCCAACAACAATTGGTGGAGGAAATTCATTAGCTGAAGGCTAACAAGACTAAAGAAAAGGGTAGCTAGCATGATCCTGATAATGCAGCTAATAAAGAGGAAACCCCGGAGGTCGAATGCCCATATAACACAAAGCAGCACTTCGTGACGATAGCAGACATTGCAACATTGTTGGAACGAGAGAAGGCCAAAGCTCCCAAGGAATGATTCTACTCGAAGAGACCACCATACCCAATGAGGTTACTTAGCAAGCCATTCCTTGACAGATACAAGCCACCAACTTTCTTGCAATATGATAGCAGAAATGGAAGCTCCATTGAGCATGTGAGCAAGTTAGTAGGCACCATGGGACCATACGCAAGAGATGAGGACCTGTGTTTATGCGAATTCTCAAAATCCTTATATGACTAAGCTTACACTTGGTATGTTGGCTTGAAGCCAAGATCCATCCCTACCTGGGATGACATGGTAGATGTTTTCTGCAACAAATACTTTCATGAGGAAGAAACTGTTACACTTGCAACCTTGCAAGGAACGAAACAAAGGAATGGTGAAGACCATATAAAGTACAACAAGAGATTCAAGGACATAGCTCTTGATTGCTATAACCATTATGAGGAAAGAAAGTTGGTGGAGATGTGCATAGGAAACATGATCATGGAGTACCGAGCTGTCCCCAAAATTTTGAAGATTTCACAATTTGCTCATCTACTACAGAAAGCCAGAAAGACAGCCTAGTCAATCAGACCTAGCTCAAAAAATCCAAAGGACCGAAAGTCCACCCTACAAGCTATGGCGGTATCCACAAGCGAGAAAAGAAAGAAACTAGACAGGAGGGAGTACGAGAGCCCTCCACCGCTACCATGCATGTCGAAAGAGTTAGACATACCTTTGGACAAATGGATCGCAGACAGGGTCTTCAAGCTCAATCACGTTTCTAGAGAACCCACCGAAAAGGAACAAAGAGACCCGCGCTTCTGCCAATTACACGACTACGTGTAGTACGCTATTGCAGAATGCTGGGAACTTCGAAGACTAGTGCAGAATCAATGAAGGAACTCTCTAGTTAACCCAGCCAGAAGTTCAAAGAAACCCACTCCCTAAGCATAATGCACTAATCTAGGCAATGAAGAGGAGGAAAGGCCCTCATTGCCTACAGGAGCTATCATGACTTTGCAAAAGAGTTTCCAATTCAAAAACCTATTTGATCAATTAGAGTTTATGGCTAATGAAAGAAGAGTGGCTATAAAGGCCTTGGTGAGCATCGCATCAGGAGTAGGAGTTGAATGCCTTTTCCACAGAAACTTGGTCTAATTGCGCGTTTCTCAAAAACACTAATGAAATCACTTTTAGTGACGAGGACATGGATGTGAGATACCAGATCACAAAAGACCACTTTATTTGGCGGCCTTAATAAATCAAATTCCTATCAAGCAAGCCCTAGCGGATACTAGCGCTTAAGTGAATCTTATACCATTCAACACTTTACAAGCAGCAAGAATACCAAAAGGAAATATTTTGGAATACCCAATGGAGGTAATGGGTTTTGGAGGAAAATGCGAGTACACAGCTAGCTACATATAGCTTTGGTTGAAGGTAGGTCCTATAGCCTCTCTGACTCGCTTCCATGTGGTAAAGGCAGAGGTCTCATATCACATACTTTTGGGACAACCATGGTTGCACAAGCACCGCCTTATTCCATCAACATACCATCAGTGTGTGAAGGGAAGGCTTAATGGCAAGACAATCCAAATCGTAGCAAACCCGTCTCCCTTCGAGCAAGTGGAAACCCATCTAGTAGAAACCATGTTCTATGATGAGTGGGCACCGTTAGGAGAAAGCTTGGTATCTAAACCGTCAAGCACCTTTGTGCCTAAATGGAGGACATCGAAAATGACCCAAAGCCCAATTTAAGAGAATTGTTGAGGTGAAAAAGGAAAAGGAATAAGGCACCAACTGCTAAATCAAATAGTTTGCCATGCTGCGTCAGGGTCAAAACACCTGACGGCAGAATAATATAAAAGTTACGAAGGTGCACGAGGCCCACTTGCAGTATGCAAGGGGGCCCCGGAGGAAGGCTCAAGCATAGGTCCCTAATATGCTATATGGCCCAAGAAGACGCAAAAGAAGAAAATGACAAGGAAGTGGAAGAAAAGACAGCGACAAGAGAGGAAACACAAGCAACAGCTGAAGAAAAATTAGAAAAAGTAAACCTAAGTACAGAACCGATACCTGGACTAAACCCAAGTCTAGTCATGCACATGCTCAATGTGGAACCTGGGACCAAGCCAGTGGCCCAACTAGCCAAGGTATTCCATACCCAAAGTGGTTGTCCAATATCGTGCCCATATCGAATGATATGTAGATTTCAGAAATCTCAACCAAGCCTGCCCCGAAGACAAATTTCCCCTACCAAATATGGACTAGTTGATAGATTCTGCTGCTAGACATGCTATGTTCTCTTTCATGGATGGGTTTAGTGGCTACAACCAAATTTGTATGGCACCTAAGGATGTAGAGAAGACTACTTTCAGAACACCCATCGAGAATTTCTATTACACAGTAATGCCCTTCAAGCTAAAAAATGCAAGCGCAACTTACCAGCACACCATGATTGCAATCTTCCACAAGATGATGTATCATAAAATGGAGGATTATGTGGATGACATTGTGGTAAAGTCGAGGTAGCTTAAGGATCATGTTAAAATCCTGAGAAAGGTGCTTGAGCAGTGTAGACTCTTCAAGCTAAGGATGAATCCATTAAAGTGAGCTTTTGGAGTTTCTGCCAGGAAGTTTCTAAGGTTCCTGGTCCATAGCAGAGGAATAGATGTTGACCTAGCAAAAGCTACAGCAATAGCGACCATGAAACCACCATCCACCATTAAGGAATTGAAAAGTTTTTTGGGCAAAGTTTCATACATCAGAAGGTCATTACCAAGCCTAGCGTCAATTACTTCAGCCTTTCCAAAGTTGTTGAAGAAATGGCAAAGTTTTGAATGGGGAGGTGAACAAAAGAAAGCTTTCAAAAAGCTACAGCAGATAATGATGAACTTACCCACGGTGTAGGCTCCAATTCGCAAGAAGCCACTATTGCCCTACTTGGCCTCAAACCCATTAGACATCAGGGCATTGATAGCCCAGAAGGATGGGGGAAAGGTCAAACAGCCAATATACTATATTAGTTGCGCTTTAAAAGATGCTAAGTGCTATCCTTGAGTGGAGAAAGTATGCTTAGCCATTGTCTATGCATCACAGAGGCTCCGTCATTACTTCCTAGCCTATGAGGTGCATCTTATGACAAAGTCACACGCGATCAAAGCACTCCTACAACAGCCCATTCTATCCGGCAAGATATCACAGTGGCTATTGCAGTTAACGCAATATGATTTGAGAGTGGGAACACCCAAAGCGGTGAAAAGCCAATCCATAGTAGACCTATTGACATAATTTCCTAGGGAAGAGGAATTCTCGCTGAACGAAGAAGTACCTAGAGAAGTGGTTGCAGTAGAAGTAACAACATATGAGTTGGTTATGAAGTTTGATGGAACCTCTACGGCAAACTCAAAAGGTGTAGGAGTGGTCCTCTATCACAGAGAAGGTGAGACCATAGTGTTATCATTTAAGCTATAGTTTCTGTGCTCGAACAACGTAAAGCCGCGTTGGGGTCTCAGATAACTTTCAAAGGGGGTAATACCACAACAGAAGTAAGAAATGAAAGGAATTCATTATTGAAGTGCTTAAGGAAAGGTTTCCAGAAAAAGAAGGATGGGAGAAAGATTGGAAGGCTCCTATCAAGGAAGCTCTGTTAAAGGAAGAAGATGTAGTAGAATTGAAAATTGTAAAGGACTATGTCCTGATGAAAGGAGAGTTATACCACAAAATGCTAAGAGGAATCCTGTCAAGATGCGTTGGGCACAAAGAGGCCCAGAGGAAACTAGAAAAAATGCACAGCATAACTTGTGGGTTCTGCAGAGAAGTCAGTTTGTACCGTAGGTTGCAGAGGGTGAGCTTCTATTGGCCAAACATAAACAAAGAGGCAAATTAGGTTCAAGGCCAATGTGAAGCCTGTCAACTTGCCATAGTCTGTGAAGAGAGTTATGCCATGTTTACTGTGGAAGATTGTAGAAGCCCATTCATTGAATACTTAGTCAACGGTACTTTGCCGCAGAAACATGAGGAGAGGTACAAGCTTAAGAAACTAGCAACTCAATACTTCCTACACGAAGGAATTCTGTTCATGAAAGGATATGACAGAGACACATTACAGTGTCTAGGATCGAGAGAGGCAAAGGAAATGTTAAAGGAGGTACACTAAGGCAAATGTAGGGAACATCAAGGAAGAAAAAAGCTATATAGGTGTATCATGCAAATGGGTTATTACTATCCCACTATGAAGAGGGTTACGGAAAAATTTGTGAAAAAATGTCATGGTTGCCCAGGTGCAAGAAAATTTAATCCACACCCATCCTTAGAGCCTACAAAGCATGGTTACTTCATGGCCCTTTCACACATGGGGGCTCGATTTGGTGGGACCAATCAATCCCCTTTCCAACGGGTACATTTGGATCCTTATGGCCATGGAATATTTTACTAAATGGGTGGAGGTCGTGCAGCTTCATAAAGCCGCTGGAAGAGCCATGGAAAACATAATTACAAGATTCGGGGTACCCCATAGGGTTATAAGCAACAACGGCACACCTTTTGTAAACAACGAGGTTAGGAAAATGCTAGAGTATTATTAGGTAAAGCATCATCTATCCTTGCCATACTACCCACAGGGGAATGGGCAAGCTGAAGCAACGAACAAAACCCCCATCAAAATTATCAGCAAGATGAGCCAAGAGTATAATGGAGGTTGGGTCACACACCTGGCAGACGTGTTACGAGCTTACCGCAACTTAACCAAGTCTGCTATAGGATTTTCTCCCTTCTCTTTAGTATATGGGATAGAGGCTGTCAGCCTAATAGAATTAATGATACCCTCCTTAAGGGTCCTGCAAATATGAAAGAAAGAAAATGAGAGGAAGCCTTCACGGTAGAAAGGTGTGAAGATTTGGAAGGACTAGATGAAAGAAGGGAAGAAGCCCAGGAACATAGCCGCAAATATAGGCAGAGGATGACTGAGGCTTATGGTAGAACCATAAAAGAAAAGGTATTTGTAGAGGATCAACTCGTATTGAGGACACCAGACCATGTCAAAAAAGGATTGGTAGGACCGTCCAAGTTCTCACCAAAATGGGAGGGACCCTTCGTGATAAGGGAAGCCAATGCAAGTGGGTATTATCGCTTAACCCAAATGAATGGAAGAGATCTTGTAGACCCCATCAATGGCAAATGGCTCAAGCATAATTACGCCTGAGAAGTGTTATGTAGCTTTTTTTATTCTCTCTTTTGTATTTGCTCCAAGTGACCGCCCTTGCAAGGGATGTTGTGTCACAAGAAAGTAATTTAGCTTTTATCTTTCTGTAAAGGAAAAGGGGTAGAAAGAAATGAAAATGATGCATAAGGTAGTAACAGAAATACACGGTAATATAAAGCATGATAAGTGCTATAGCAGATGTAGCAATAAGTTACAAACCAAAAATATAAGTCATACTAGAGTTATCAAAATAGTTATAAATGTAAAGCAAAACAAGCATGTCGTAAAGAGAGAAGGAAATATGAAAAGCTATAGGGTAATAAAAGTGAAATTGTACATAATGAATAATCAAAGGCCAGTAATAAGAGGCTTGTCTTGGAAGCAGTCAAGGGCAATCACACCGGAGAGGAGGCACTCACGGCGAGCCTCTAAATATGTTGTCTCCTTCTTCAAGCTCTCAATGCGGGTGTCAATGGCATCAACCGCAAGCTGAACCTTCCGCCTAAAGAAGACTCGGGCAATCTCATGTAAATGCTCCAACAAAAATCCCATGTCAAAATCAACACAGATCAGCTCTTGAACCATGGCCTTCCACTTCAGATACCTCTCAACAGAAATGGTGTCCACAAAATTATGCTCAATGTCGTTCATCACACACCCCAGCAACTTAAGGAAATGCTCCCTAGCAGAACAGTTGAAAGGAATCCTCTACATAAAGTCTCTGTGGTTAAGGTAAACCACTTTCAAATTCTCTAAGCAATCCTCGAGTACCTGGTATCCATGAAAGTCCACATAGGGAGGCCCAATGCCCCAGAAGTCCACCAAGTCAAAATCATTCATTTCCACTTGCTCGAAGCGAGTGAAGAAGGTAGTGGCCTTGTCCACAGGGTCAGTGGCAATGGCAGAATTGCTCCCAGTATCAAACACAGCACCTGGGGTCCTCTCAGCTGGTAGTGGAACTAGGAGCAAGCATTACATAAACCTCAAAACAAGAAATAAAGGAGTAAAAAAAAAAAGTGATTATAAAGACAATAAAGAAGAAGGATAAAAGGAGGAAAAGGGGGAATTACCAGGACCGATAGGAATGGGGGCTATGGCCTCCGCTGAAACTGCTGCAACCTTTGGCTCCTCAAGGGCATCTGTGACTATATAATAAGATAGCATGCAAGGCAAGTAAGGGGATGCACAAAGAAATGATAGGAAGAGAAGAAAAAGGAGAAGTAGCAAAGGCGAAAAGTGCATACCCATAGCCTTGGTGTCAAGCTTCTCGTCAGAAGTATCGTTAGAATCAGAAATCCTTGTCTTTATAACAAGCTCATCATCGGAGTCCTCGAGAAACTCCTCAAATCCCTCATAAAGGGATAACTCTACATCAAGCATCTGGGTGGCAAAAGTAGGGATGGAAGATGGGATGACCACTAATAAAGGCCCACCTCTAACTGCCTAAGAAAGGGCAACAAACGGATCACTGGCAAAAATGATTGTCGGAGGGGTGGCAAGAGAAACTTTCTCGGTCTAGGTCGCCAACGAAGGATCATCTCCCTTTAAAGGAGTGGAAAACTAAGCAAAAAAAGGGGCGGACTCACCAATGACCTTCCCCCCAATAGAGACACCCTCCTCAACAAAAACAGGCCCTGACAGAGGGACTAAAGCCTCAGCAAGAACCTCCTTGGTGGCAGCAACCATGGTAGAAGCCATAGCCTCAGCAATAATGTCAGCACCATCAAAGAAGCCCTCCATAGGGATGTCAGTAGCAGCGGAAACCTCCTCCTTCTCAGTAACAAAACCACTACAAAAGTCTGTCATCACCCTAAGACAAGACTGGAACTTCTTTTTAGAGTAGCAAACTAGTTTACACTTTGCCAAATGCCTAGCACAAAGCTCCCAAAGAAGGTGTTGCAGGATAGTGCTGTGAACAGATGAAGAAACTATATGGCAAGAACCTACCTATCTCTCATCACTCCATAAAATATCCAACTGAACATACAAATGACCCAAAAATAAAGGAGCCAATGGTAGACTCACTCCAGCAGAAATCTTTATGGTTAACTGAGAGTAAACGGGTTTCACAGCATAATGTGGACGGGAACCAAAGACAAACTTATAAAGCCAAAATGCAATGAAGGCAGCTCGACAAGCAGCGGTAGAAGCTTTCGAGAAAGCCCCATTCCAGTTAGAAAGTTTTGCGTTCCCATCACTAAGCCGCTTTCTCAACTCTGCCTCTACGGCCTCTCCTCGATAGAAAGATGGAAGGCTAAGGGATCAACGTCACTAAGAATGGGAAGTAGCAATTGATTGGCCACATCCTCTAAGGTCACAGTGATCTCACCACAGGAAAGGAAGAAGGTGTGGGTGGCACTACACCACCAGCAGACCAAATGGCAAAGGTTGAACAAATCATGATAATTGTACAAACACTATGAGGAGACGATGGCCTTCAAAATGCTAACCCATTGAAGTGCCTTCATGAAATCCATGTCAAAAAGTTCTCGATCCACCCATTCCTTCCAACCCAATGGTGTACCCAACCCGAATTCGAAGAGAATAGGAACGGGTAAGGTCTCTCCACGGCGAATGGCAAGATCGAGGATGGAGGAAGCCAACGAAACCCAAGAGATGTTGAAATCAGTCCATTCTAAGGATAGCCAAACACAGCCCGGTAGAGGATGCAAATAGTCACTGGGCACCCCAAGAAAGTGCCAATGGGTATCATACCATGGGCCAATAAGAGGAGGACATTCACTGTCAAGGTCACGACTCACTTCCTTCTCCTCAGAACGATCTGATCCAGAGTGGGGAGCCTCTTCACCTTTCTCAGCCACCACGGGTGGTTCGTCAACAATGGCCTCCTTCCCCTTACAGCAAGAAGACTTCACTTTTTGCCAGTGACATATAAGAGGGATTAAACAGTAGTAGTAAGGAATGTCGGAGTATGTGAAAAGGGAAACAGAGAGGAGAATGGAGGAAGAAAGAGAAGTTATGGGAAAAGAGGGGTATCGTGAGAAGGAAAAAGTAAGGAAGTCAGAACAAATAAAAACATGGGGAGGCGAAGCGACAGGATAGCCATCAAAAGAGGCAACGCATTAAATGAAGCAAAGATGTTGTTTCAAAATAATTGATGAACTGGAAAATTTGAAAAAACAAGCCTGTTCATAGCAAAAAAGTGATCAAGGTGGGGACTATTGTTTAAAAAGCTCGCGAAAGAAAACTACAAGGGCATTCGCATATGAATTGTAGGAGCAATCCACATGCTCAAGGGGCTAAATGTTGATACCCACTTTTGACAAAGGGCCCAACAGTAGAAAATGCCTAACAACGAAGAAAGATGAAAGAGGAAGGAAGTGAAAGAAGCATGATGAAAGTAAATGGGCCATGGAAGCCCAAGAAAAGAGGTAAAAATCCCAATGGGCCAATATGGCAAGAATAATAGCTAGCAAACCCACGAGCACAAAAATAGGTAAAAGTAAAGTAAATGGGCCATGGAAGCCCAAGAAAAGAGATAAAAAGCCCAATCGGCCTATATTGTAGAAATGACAACCAATAGGCCTATAGGCATAGTAAAAGGAAAAGCAATAAGGGCAAAAGCCCAACAGACTGAATAGGTAGGAATTTCTGTCAAGCCACTGCACAAGCCCACGAGGAAGTATGAAGAAACAATGTAAGCCCTTAAGCCCATGCCCTTCATCCCGTAGAGGATAAGTACAAACACAAGAGACACATAGTAGAATGATACATGGCAGGAACAGCAAAAATGGCATGGGAGCAAAAGAAGACAAATGTAAAAGGTAGTAGAACAAACACACAAGGGCCGGGCCACCACCCACTTGTACCCAGCCAATACAAGAGAGGTGGGCCCATGGTCAAAGGATTCAAATGGTGTGGTTTGGTGGTAGGGGGAAAAGGGGTCTATTTTAGGGTTCCTACCAAGACTCTTTTTGGGAAAAATGCCTTAATGGGATGGCATTTTGCCCAAAAGAGGTAAGCAAAGGGTTGGGACCACTTGATGCATGCCATAGAGGTAGGTAGATGGAGGGACTCAAACCCTTAACACAATTCTCCTCATATGATTTCCACACTTATGCAGTTGAATGTTTTCTTTTCTCAGTCATGGACAATCTTAATCAGCTTTAACCCTTTTATATTGTGTAAGTTCTTTGATATTTTCCATTTTAGATTCAATATTGATTTACTCTCTTACAATCAACCTTTTCTCCAAATAAAGAGATGTCATCTATATTAAAAAAAATTACAATTAATAGTGGCTTTTGAGTTAAGTTAGTCTTTATTTTAAGTTACGTCTCTTGCATATTATGATGTAATTATCAAGTGACTTTGTGCATATATTATATTCCTATTAATCATTTTTTTATAAAGTTTCAACATATGGTGTTCACTCCTAGTAATAGCTTTTTATCATCAGACCAAAACACAAATTAGTTTTTGGCGTAGATAAGGATTGAACCCCAAATCTCTTATATAACCATCAAAGATTTTACCAGTTGAGCTAACTAAAACTCACTAATCAATTTTTTTATTAAGTATAATAATCTATGTTATTGTAATCACACATCTCATCACTTTTGGTGAGTATGGCCAATGACATTCTTTTTAGTCATGTGTCTTCTTATACAAGTTGGAAATCATGACTTAAAGTCACAATTTCAATTGTTTTTTTGGACTATGTATAAAATTGTTTATGTGCAACAAGTATTACAGCTTATAAAAACACGTAAATACATGCATGTAAAGGATGTGGTGAAATTATGTTACATGTTAGCTTAAGTTATGACTACTCACATTACGGCTTTTTTTTTCGCTTAATGTTATATTATATTGTAATATTATATTATTGGAATCTTATATTAATAGAATGCCATTACATGAATATAATTACCTTGTTTCCATTTATTAGTTGCATTCCCATCACATTATCTATATATACTATAAAACTGAAACCTCTTACCAATATTTGACTTCTTTTTTTTACTTTCTTAGGGGTTGCCACATAGGATTTAGAGCTCCCACATTTTTCCACATCAGCCATATTAAAAAAAAAAAAAAGGAAAACAAATTCTAACAAAAAATTAAATTTTTTTTTTTTTGAAAAAAAAAAACTAATTGTAACTCGAAACTTCCTACAGCTAAAACCTAACACTCAACTCTGAAAATCAAAAACTCAAAATGCACAATCACAAATCCCAATCCTCTCTCTTCTCTACATTCTCCTTCTCCCAATACCCAACTCTGAAAATCAATGCAAAATACTATTTCTCCCCATCCTCTCTCTTTTCTACCCTTCTCCTTCCCCCAAAACACAGATCCATGCCATTTTTCGTGACCAACGATGCCTCCCCCAAATCTAACCATCTCCTTCATCAACACCACCCCAAAATTTTGTTTGCTTTGCCTCTTTTTGTTGATTCCTAGACTGAATTACTGATGTTGTATAAGTAATATTTTTTATAAAGTTCTTTTGCTAATGCTGTTGTTAGGTATTGTTAATGCTACTTTTGTTAGGTTTTTTCTTTTCTTTTTTTGGATTTAATTTTGTGAATTCTTATCCAGCTTCATGTGGATACCACTTAGAAACTTGATTTTAGGGTATAGTTTCTCTTCTAAATATAAATTCGAAATTCATAAGGAATTTTAAATTTTGATTCTTTTTGGTTTCCATTTGGGATTTATAGATTATAATTTGAACCAAGATGGAATCACAATAGACTTTGAGATTTTCTAATTACGATCTCAATGTCCCACATGGATTAAGCATAAGTTTAACCATGTGTTTATAAGCTTTTGGGCACCTTCCCCTTGCAAGCTAGTTTTCAAGGGTGAATTCTACTCATGAGTTTGTAACATTTGGTATTAAAGCCAACCACCACCTCAATTAATCATGCATAGCTCATTGAGTATGAGAGTTTTGTGGTAGGATCGCGGAAGGGGTGACCTAGAGGCTATATTAAAATTACTAATAGGTGAGTGGAGCCACCAAAAAGAGAAAGGGCTACCATCGGGTTAATGTCACTAAAGTGAGCTATCGTGGATGTCAGTTGTGGAGCATGATGGTATGTTATGATCCTAGTGTCCCAAATGGATTAAGTATAAGCTTAACCATGTGTTTATAAGCTCTTGGGCACCCTCCCCTTGCAAGCCGGTTTTCAAGGGCAAGTTCTACCCATGGGTTTATAACATTTGGTATTAAAGCCAACCACCACGTCGAGTAATCAGACATAGCTCATTGTGTATGGGATCAAATGAGTTGTGACTTTTTGGTCGAATCTCAAAGGGGGTGACCTAGAGGCAAGATTAAAATTACTAATAGATGAGTGGAGCCACCAAAAAAAGTGAATGTTCAAATAGTGTATAAAACACTATGAAAATTTAGACCCCCAAAAAATAAATTACCAATTCAAGCTTAAGATCAAACAATTAATGTGCGGAATATGAACATAAGCTTAATATAGAATTGATAAAAAATCTAAACCAAATAAAATCTCATCCACAGCAGAAATTAAATGGCAAAAATTAAGGGAAGAGAGATGCAAACACAAGGACAACACATGATGTGTTATCGAAGAGGAAACCGAAACCCTCAGCGTAAAACCTCTCCGCCGCCCTCCAAGCGGTAAATAATCCACTAAAGAATATAGTTGGGATACATGAACAGCAGAAGACCCTCCAAGCCTAATCTACCCAGTGTACCTAAGCCCTCCAAGCTCCTACTCCAATGAGATTACGCCGAACCTATTTCTTCTTTAGCTTACCGGATTCCGCTATAAACCATAGCATCAACCAATATGAAATTGGTCCCTTCCTAACTGCTTCCCAAGCACCAAATGGCCTTCTCACAGATGTGGGTATGGTGAGAAAAGGTTTTGGTAATGAACCTCTCAAGGATATAACAATGGAGAGGATGAGAGTAGAGGAATTTGAAGAGTCTCTATGTGAAGATTATGGATGAGTCAATCTTGTTTTTCTCTAGGGTTTCTCTCTCAATATTCTCTCAGGAAGTTCTCTACATTTCGTGGGTATAAGGGGTATTTATACTTGGGTGAGAATGGAATATGAAGAGTCAGGTTTTTCAAAACAGAGTTGGCTAGCGGCTTGGACTCACGGCTTGACTGAGTCGCGAGTTCCAGTCGCGAGGTAACTGAACGGCCAGTCTGTACTTTTTGTCCTGTAGTGCTCTAGCTGGCATGACGCTTCAACTTCTGGCATGCTTGACACGTGTGCAACTTCTGGCGGCTTACAAGCTGCGAGCCACCCATGAGATCTAGTCGCGAGTCCCCATTTCTTTGCACAATCTTGAGCATTTCTTCACACTCTCTCACTCACTACCCTTACATGAATCCCACCTAAATACAGGGTTACTAATTGCTAAAATACAAGCAAATTTGACATGGAATAAAGCCAACAAGATGGTTGATTAAATTCAACCTTACAAAAAGAAAGGGCTACCATCGGGTCAGTGTCGCTAGACTGAGCCATCGTGGATGTCGGCTGCAGAGCGTGGTGGTATGTTATAATTCTAGTGTCCCACATGGATTAAGTACAAGCTTAACCATGTGTCTATAATCTCTTGGGCACCCTCCCCTAGCAAGCCAATTTTCAAGGGTGAGTTCTACCCATGAGTTTATAACAGGTAGTAGTTGTATTGTAATACACGAATATCAACATTGATAAAAACTAAATATATTAATAATTATGTGGTCTGTAGTGATACACGATGGTCTAGCATTATTTACTAGGCACATACTAGTTTATGTCTTCACCAAATAAAGAAATACTTCAACAAAGTTCAAACAAAGAGAAGATCTCATCTCATCAAAAAAACAAAGTGTAGGGGCCTTTCTACGTTGATGGGCCTGGGCCCATCTACTACTCCAAGGCCTATGAGTTGATGGGTAAAAGAGTCAGGACTAGCCTCTTGCGAGTTATGCCATAGGCCAGCTTATGCGCAAGCTAGGCATGCCCAATGTTGAGACAACTTGGTGATGGTACAACAGGCTGGACACGGCAGATATGGCTGAGATGGTATAATTGCCTTATACTACAAAGGACGCTTCTGCAGAATGACTCCTAGAATAAAATACGTTGAATGAAAGAGTTATAGTAGAACATCCAATCCAGCTGAAAATAGCTAATACCGTAAACAAGATAACTAGTACATCAGACCAACTAATACAACAGATAAAATATAATAATAATAAAAAAAGGTTACTACAAAATAAATAACAAAAATTAATTAATACTGCAGACAAGATAACTAATACAACAAGAAAAAAAATTTAAAAAAATTAAAAGATATCACAACAAGATCAATATTAACGTTATAATACAAAGAGAAAGAATAACAATAGAGGTGTTGAGGAAGCTAAAGATTGCTCAGCAAGAATAGGTCCTACAAGCGAACCGAACCCCAATACGGATAACCTCGTTACAACCTCCTGCCATTGAAGTTAATTGTGCTAGAGAAAGGGCCTAAATGGTTTTAGGTTCTGATTTCACAGAGCTTTAGAAAGTGGGAATGTCATGAGGGAAAGAAAAGATGGTCTACCGATGCATGCCCCTATTTCTGCCATATGTTCACTCTTCCTTCTCTCTTTGTTTTTACCACTTAGTTTTCTTTTTAGTTCTCTGGTTCTCAATTTCTCTCTTATTGCTTTTTCTTTATGTTCTTCCTCTCTCTTTGTTGTTCCTACCTCTCTTCCTTTTTATACCTCATTGTTCTATGGGATTTCTCCCTTTTATCCCTAGGACTTCACCAACCATTTTTGGTTCCTTGTGGGCATCTCTCCAAGCTTGCCCACTAACCCATTGGTTGCCCAGACACTACCTTTGCTCAGAGTGTGCTTGCTGCACCACTCTCCATTCCCAGACAAAATTCCTTGTTTTGTTTCTTCTCCCTCCCTCATTTTTGTGTTACCTTTAATGGATAAGGTTTGGAGGCACTCACTACACTTACCCCTATGGCATGCATGAAGTGGCCCCAGCCATGCTTACCTCTTTTGGGTGAAATGCTATCCCAGCAAGGAATTTCCCCAAAAAAAAGCCTCGGTAGGAACCTCAAAATAGACCTTTTTTCTCCCCTCTGCCAAACCACACCTTCTGAGTCCCCTAATCAAGGGCCCCTCTCTCTTGTATTGGCTAAGTATAAGTGGGTGGCACCCTAGCCTTTATGTGTGTTCCACTACCCTCTGGCTTGTCTTCTTTTATTCCCACATCATTCCTACTATCCTTGCACTATCTTGTTCTGCTACGGGTATTGGGTTCATGTCTATCTTCCACGACATAGAGGATGTGAGGACTGGGCATTGCTGCCTCCCTTTGTTCCTCCATGGGCTGAGCATTGCTAGGGCAGAAGCTCCTACCTACCTAGCCCGTTGGCCCATTGGGTTACCTACTTTTATCATTGGGCTTCCACGGCCTATTCATGTTGCCTTTTACCTCTTATTGATCTCATGGGCTTGTTGGTCGCCATTCTGGCCACATTGGCCCATTGGATTTATTATCATTTTCCTTGGGCTTCCTCAATCCATATTATCTTTACCTCTTATTGATCCCATGGGCTTGTTGGCTACCATTCTTGCCATGTTGGCCCATTGGGTTTATTACGTTCCTCGGGGTTCCTCGGTCCATTTACATTGTCTTTACCTCTTATTAATCCCATGGGCTTATTGGCTGTCATTCCTGCCACATTGGCCTATTGGGTTTATTACCTCTTATTAATCTTATTTTCTCTTCTTTTCCTTATTGTTGGGCTTCTTCTACCATTGGGCCTTTTGTCAAAAATGAGCAGCCCAATGAGCATGTGGATTGTTCCTGCAATACACATGCGAATACTCTTGCAATTTTCTTCTGCAGTTTTTTTGAATAGTGGTCCCCATCTTGTTCACCTTTTCTATTGTGAACAAGCTTGTGTTTTCAAATTTCTTGATTTTTCAGTTTTTCCAAAGCACCGCCTTTGCTTCATTTAATGTGATACCTCTTTTGATGGCTGGTCCATTGCTTCCCTTCTTATTTGTCTTAACCTCTTCCCTTTCTTTTCATTACCTTTACTTTTCTCACAACCCCCTTTCTTTTTCTTCCCTCTCTGTTTCTTCTTCTTCGAGTTCTCTCATCCATCACTCTCACCACATAACCCATCCTTCATGTCGCCAGCAAAGAGTGAAGGTTTTTCCCACCATAAGGGAAAAGAGGTTGTCATTGACGACCCACCCATTGAGGCCAAGAAAGGCAAAGAGGCTCCCCATTCTGAATCAGATCGTTCCAAGCAGGAGGAAAGGACTCGCAACCCTGGCAACAAGTGCCCTCCTCTCATCGATCCATGGTATGATACCCAATCCCATTTCCCTATGGTGCTTGATGGCTATTCGCATCCTCCATCAGGCCGTGTGTGGCTTACCCTTGAGTGGCGCGATTCGAAATTTTCTTAGGCTCTATTGGCTTGCTCCATCCCCTATCTCACCATCCGTTAGGGGGATGTGCTACCCGTGCCCATCCTCTTTGAATTCAAGTCAGGTACATCACTTGGTTGGAAAGAGTGGGTTGATAAGGAGATTTCCGATACGGGTTTCATGGGTACATTGTAGCAGGCCGGTGTGTTGAAGGCCATAGCCTGTTCTCGGTGTATGTCCAACTATTGTAACTTGTTCAATCTCCGCCATTTGGTTCACCGATGGTGTAGCTCCACCCATACCTTTTTTCTTTCCTGCAATGAGATCATCATGACTTTGGAGGATGTGGCCAACTAGTTGCTGCTCCCAATTCTTGGCGACATGGACCCTTGTGACATCCATCTTTTTGCTAAGGAGGAGGCCGTGGAGGCTGAGTTAAAGAAAGGACTCGGTGGGAATGTGAAGCTATCACATTAGGTTGGGGCTTTCTTGAAGGCTTCCACCACCGCTCGTCGCACCGCCTTTGTCACATTTTGGCTTTGTAAGTTTATTTTTGGTTCACACCCACATTATGCCGTAAAGCCTATTTATTTTCGATTAGCCATAAATATTTCTGCTGGAGTGAGTTTACCATTGCCCCCTATGTTCTTGGGCAATTTGTATGTTCAATTGGATATTTTGTAGAGCGATGAGAGGCAGGCAGGTTCCTGCCATATATTTACTTCTTCTATTCAAAGTGCTTTATTGCGGCACCTTCTTTAGGAGTGCTGTGCTAGACACTTGGCTAAGTGCAAACCAGTTTGCCATGCCAAGGAAAAATTCCAGTCTTGCCCCAAAGTGGTCACTAACTTTTGTGGGAGTTTAGTTACTGAGTTTCCGTTTTCATATCACTGGGTTAGATTGAAACCCTTTAGTCATCCTACCATGGAGTTCTTTGATAAAAAGGTGGGTTTTTCATGAAGGGCTTGTAGATACTTTAGCACTGGATACACTTGTGTCAATTCTGCCATGGGGCCTTTTATGGCCACTGTTGGGACAACTACCCTATTGGTAGACTATGACGAGAGGAGTATTACTTACTTGGCTGCCACCAATGCTGGGTGGCTACCTTACTTGACTGATTAGGGTATCAGATATGTGCACTATTCTGCCCACCTGGTGAGAAGGCAGTTTGTGCTTAACTAAGACATATCCGATGGTTTTACTCTGGTTTTGGACACTACCACCTCAGTCTATCCCTTCTTGTGCCCTAGTGCCTTTGAGTTTTGGAGTAAGCTTTTCACAGCGATCACCATCCCTAGTTCCCAGAGAGTGGGCCTTTGCACTGCCCTAATGCACGGTTATTGGCAGGCAGTTATGACTTCATTTGGCCAGGAGTTTTAGGGTGGCTACAGGTTCTCTCTTATTCCTCCTGAAGGTTTGCATGCTATCATCTCTTCGAACCCTCGACTTCTCCTTCCAACCGGATCCGTTGTTGCTTATGCCAGGAAACAAGGTAGGTTTGCTATATTTGAGTAGAGGGAGAGAGAGCAGGGGTGGTTTTTATATGCCAATGAGTTTCCCCGTGGTTAGGAAAATAAAGTGAAAGTGTTAAACCTCCCTGCACCCACGAAGAAGGGTTCAGCCTCCAAGTCTACCAAGCCTAAGTTAGCCAAGAAGGGTGTAGATACTTCCGAGACTTGTTTAGGTATAGTTCCCTACAAAGGAGGTCTTCCTCCCATTGGCAATATCATCCTCAAGAGTACACCTCCTCCTTCCTCTAGGTCTCATTCCACTAGGAGGTCAACAGCAATCCAGACCAAGCTTCCCACATCAAGGCAGCTTTCAGATGCTCCCCCTTCCAGTAGGACCCGTGGCAACAAGATAAAGACATCTCTCCCAGCTCTGTCTGCCACCACTGAGACGAGAGTATGTCATCTCTAATTTCCCTTTCTTCTTTATTTTAGTCATTTAGTGTTCTTTCCTTCAACTAACCATATGCATACATCTCATTCTTCTTTGGCAATCCAAGCACAAAGAGGACACTTCTGCCACTCACCCCATATTGCTTGATGAACCCAAGGCCAAGGTATATTTCTTCCCCTGTCTTGCTCTTTCTTTCTTTTTTTTCTTTTTTTTATTCATGCAAGCACTCCTCATTTTCTTCGGCTTACTCACCCTTTTCTCTACTCCGTTTTCTTTCTTTTTTTCTTTTCTTTTTTTAAGATTGACGTTAAGTTCATTTTCGTCTACCATCCCACGAGCGAGGAGACTCTTGTTGCTACTAATGCCTCTATAGAGGGCTTCTTTGAGGGTGTTGAAATTTTTGCTAAGGCCATGACTTCTACTGCAACTACTATTGCCGGGGAAGTTTTTGCTGAGGTTTCAATTCCTCCTTCTGAGGCCATTCCTACTGAGGATGGTACCTCTATTGAGGGAGGCATCATTGGGGAGTCCACCCCTGTTTCTACCGAGCCTGCTACCCCTCCGAAGGGAGCCACTTCCCTAGTGATGACTCAGGTGGAGAGTGCCTCTCCAGTTACTTCTCCACCCATCAATTCTACTAGCAACCATTTTGCTGCTTTTTCTCGGGTCATTAAGGATGGGTCCTCATTGGTTGTCACCTCGTCCTCAATTCCTACCTCTACCACCTGAGGGCCCGATGCTAATTTATCTCCTAATGAGGGCTCTAAGGAAATTCTTGAGGATTATAATGATGAGCCGATTATGAAGACACGGGTTTTTTATTCTAATGAGGCTTCTGATGATGAGCATAGGACGGAGGCTATGGGTACATATTTCCCAATCTCTGTTGTATCTTCTTTTTCTTCTTTTCCTGTCATTCCTGTACATTCTCTTATCTGCCTTGCATGTTACCCTTGTCATGCAATCACTGATGTTTATGAGGAGCCCAAGGCTACAACAGTTCCCACAAAGCCCACAACCCTCACTCCTACTGGTCCTAGTAATTCCTTTTCCTTCCTTATTAGTATTATTTCCTTTTTTTTTTTTACTGGGAACTTATGTGATGCTTATCCTTAGGTCTGTTGCCTGCCGAAGGGACCCCGAATGCTACGTTTGGGATTATGAGTAGTTCTGCCGCTATTCCTAACCCCGTAAGCAAGGCTACTGCCTTATTTATTCGCTTTGATCAAACGGAGATGAACAACCTTGATCCAGCAAACTTCTGGGGCACTAGGCCTCCTTATGTGGGCTTCTATAGACACTGAGTGCCCAAGGATTGTGTGGGCCATTTGGAGGTAGTTTATCACAACCATGGGGATTTTATGCAGAGGTTCCCTTTTGGCCGTTCTACTAGGGAGCACTTCTTTAAGCTATTAGGGTGTGTGATAAACCACATTGAGCATAACTTTATAGACACCGTTTCTGTGGAGAGGATCTTACAGTGGAGGGCTGTGGATGCCATTGATACCCATCTCGAGAGTTTATGAAAGGAGATAGCAGATTTGGAGGCTCATCATTAGCGTTTTCTTTCTGACATGATTGGTTCTAATCGTTTCCAAGGCGAGACCCTTATTTCTGGCCTTTGATTACCTATTATGTACTCAGCCACTTATTATTTACGTAGTTTTTCTTCCCCTTTATGATACACTTGATTTCCCTTAGCACTTATAACTATTTGATAAGTACTTTATGACTTATACTTTTGGTTTGTAATATATTACTACACATGCTATTGCACTTATTATGCTTTATGATACTGTGTGTTTTTGCTAATACCTTATGCATGGCTTTCATTAATTTCTGTTCTTTTCATGATTACAATAGAAAAATCAAACTACAATGTTTTCTTGTGACATAAAGTCCCTTGCAAGGGTAGTCACTTGGAGGAAAATAAAAAAATAAAAAAATAAAAAAACAAAGAAGAAAAGGAAAGATACATAGCATTTCCTACGTGCAATAACACTTGAGCCACTTGCCATTGATAAGGTCCATGAGATCTTTTCCATCCATTTGGGCCAAGTGATAATATCTGCTTGCATTAGCCTCCCTGCCACGAAGGGACCTTCCCACTTAGGTGAAAACTTAAATGGTCCTGCCAATCCTCTTCTGACATACTCTGATGTTCTCAGCACTAGCTAGCCTTCCCCAAATACCCTTTCTCTTATGGTTTTACCATAAGCTTCTGCCATTTTCTGCCTGTATCTGTGGCCACATTCTTGGGCTTCTTCCTTCTTCTCATCTAATCCTTCCAAATCCTCATACCTTTCTGCCGCAAAGACCTCCTTCTCCTTTTCTTTCTTTCGCTTCTACATAACCTTCAAAGAATGTATCATTAGTTCTACTAGGCTAACAACTTCTATTCTGTATACTAAGGAGAAAGGAGAAAATCCCGTGGTAGATTTTGGTGAACTCCGATAAGCCCACAATGTGTCTGCCAGGTGCATTACCCAGCCTACTCTGTATTCTTAGCTCATTTTGCTGATGATTTTGATGAGGGTCTTGTTCATTGCTTCAACTTGCCCATTCCCTTATGGGCAATGACCGATGATGTTTTACCTGATAGAATTCCAACATCTTTCTAACTTCTCTATTCATGGAAGGTGTGTCAATGTCACTTATAACTTTGTGGGGTACTCCAAAACATGCAATTATATTTTCCTTGATAAAGTTTGTCACGGCTCCTCCAATGGCTTTACACAGTGGTATGGCCTCTGCCCATTTGGTAAAATATATCGTAGCTTCTAAGATCCAAATATACCTATTCAAAGGTGGGTTGACTGGTCCTACCAAATCAAGCCCCCATGTGTGAAACGGCCATGGCGTAATCATGCTTTATAAGCTTTGTGGGTGGGTATGGATCAAATTGACCTACACCTAGCAACTGTGACACTTCTTCACAAATTCTACTGTATCCTTCGTCATAGTGGGCTAGTAGTAGCCCATCCGCAAGATGTATCGATACAACTTCTTTCTCCCTTGTCATTCCCCACATTCACCTAAGTGAACTTCCTTTAGCATCTCCCCGGCCTCATCTAGCCCCAGACATCACAATGGGACTCCATCATATCCCTTCTTGAATAAAACTCCTTCGTGTAGGAAGTAACGGGTTACCAATTTTCTAAGCTTGTACCTCTCTTCGTGCATCTACGATAAGATTCCTTTTGCCAAGTATCCCACAAATGGGCTTCTCCAATCCTCTATTGTGAACACAGCGTAGCTCTCTTCTCAGTTGATGGCCAAATGGCATGCTTCACACTAGCTCTGGATTTGATCCGCTTCCCTATCCATAGTCGGCCAATAAAAACTCGCTCTCTATAGTCTTCAATACAAACTGACTTTCTTGCAGAACCCACAAGTCCTGTTGTTAGACCTCTTCATGCCCCACGCATCTTGACGGGGTTCCTCTTGGCATTCTTCAGTATAACTCTCCTTTCATCTTAACGTAATCCTTCACAACCTTCAATTTTGCTGCATCTTCATCCCTCAATAGGGCTTCCCTAATGGAAGCCCTCCAATCCTTCTCACATGTCTCCCTTTCTGAAAATCTTTCCTTAAGTGCTTCAATTATGGACTCCTTTTGCTTCTTCACTTCTACTGTGGTACTGCTACCTTCAAAGGTTTTTGTAAGCCCAATGCAACCAGCGTGTTTGCGTATCTATTCTCACTCCTTTGGGCATGCTCTATCTCAAACGTGCAGAATTTTTCTTCCATCCTTTAGGCTAGCATCCTATAAGGGGCCAAGGTTGGCTCTTTTAAGGAAAAGTTTCATTTGGCTTGGCAAACCACCAAGTTGGAATCACCCACTACTCTTAGATGTCGTATCCCCATCTCAAGGGTCATTGCCAATCCTGTCAGATATGCCTCGTATTCTGCTGTATTGTTTGAGTATGGAAACTCCAACTTGAATAACAGTGCTATACTCTCTCCACCTCTGTGGTAAAGAACCACTCCTATGCCTCCCGAGTTTGTTGTAGAGGAGCCGTCAAACTTCATGACCCACTGATCTGCTGCTATTTCTGCCATAGCCACTTCTCCAGGTACCTCATCATCTAGTGGGAATTCTTCTTCTCCCGGAAATTGAGCCAGAAGATCTGCTATGGCTTGGCTTTTTACTACTTTAGGCACACCCACTTTCAAGTCGTACTACAACAATTGTAGCAACCATTGGGATATCCTGTCGAATAGGATAGGTTGCTAAAGAAGTGCCTTAATTGCATGGGATTTCGTCATGAGGTGAACCTCGTAGGGTAGGAAGTACTGACGTAGCCTGTGTGATGCGTAAACAACTGCCAAGCATACCCTTTCTACCCTGGGATAGCGTGTCTTAGCTTCCCTCAAAGAGCAGCCTACGTAATACACTAGCTATTCAACACCACCTACATCCTCCTGGGCTATCAATGCCCCAATGTCAAACAAGCTTGAGGCAAAATAAAGTAACAGTGGTTTCCTGCGGATTAGGGCCTGCACGGTTGGTAGGGTCATCATAATCTGCTAGAACTTTTGGAAGGCTTTCTGCTGTTCGCCTCCCTATTCAAAACTTTGTCCTTTCTTCAGCAACTTCGTAAAGGCCGAAGTGATCGATGCTAGGCCCGGTAAGAACCTTCTAATATAAGAGACTTTGCCCAAAAATCTTTTCAATTCTTTGACGGTGGTTGGTGGCTTCATGGTTGCTATTGCCGTGACTTTGGCCAGATCTACGTCTATCCCCCTACTATGGACTAAGAACCCTAAGAACTTCTCGACAGACACCCCAAAAGCTCACTTCAAAGGGTTCATTTTTAGTTTGAAAAGTTTGCACCTTTCGAATACCCTTCTTAATACTTTCACGTGGTTCTCCCACTTCTTCAACTTTACCATGATTTCGTTCACATAGTCTGTTGGATAATCTGGTTTTGCATCTCATACAAAACACACAATGGAAGCAACAGTCACGAATCTACTTCATTCATGAGAGATAACATGTAACCTTGAATTCTAGAACAAAGAATAGAAAGCGTGCCTTGATGCTATAAGATTCAAAACCGGGACTTGAGAATACCTTTAATCTTTATCTCAATTCCACATGGTGCCCAAGAAGAGTGGTCTCTCAATCAGTCTTATGTACGTTGATTCTTAAAAAGAAAGTCCTTCTTATTCTCCTTATAGAGAAAAACTGTTTTCTTTTCTTTTTATCATACGTACATTCTAACTACCTTGTTAGTTACTTTATTTAATAACTCTTATTAAATAAAAACTGATTATCTAATTGGATTAGCCTTTTGGGCCTACCCAATTAGGCTTTAGTTTGTGGCTTGATATGGGACCAAAGGGAACAAATAAGACTCTAGCTCCAATGGGCCTTGGGTTTTTCTGTCAACTCTTGACAAGTCCAAAGTTACCATTAATTATATTTAATATCACTATATAAATATAATTACACTCTAGGCCATATTAATAAATTATATCTCAAGACTCTAACAATATCATTTGACCCCTCCATGAAATATCCATAGTGAACAAAGTCATAAAAAACTGTCACTTTGTAAACAACTATTTTATCCTTGAGTACTCGATTTAATCTTTTAGTTATTCACATTTATTGAAATCCAATTTCAATAAATATAAGCTTTAGTAACTCCTTAATAAATTGGGCACACTGAATAACCAATTCCCATTAAACTTATCTCAAGGGGATATTTCGTGTCTCTATAAAAGAGATTATGGGTTCCATCTTGAGAATATGTGTTCCCTCAACACTACGTGTGGTTACCTAACATACTGAGATTTTGACCATGAATATTAGATCTCACTCCTGATATATCAAAGTAACCTACATTTCATGATCAGATTCACTACCCTCTCAGGATTAAGAGTCTATGAAATTAGAAGTCGTGAGATTAATTATTCAAGTGACAGTTGTTGACTGAATAATTAATCTCATAGCGGTTTAATTCAATATGTCTTAACTCTTAAGACACATCAACTAGAAGTCTCCACTTCCATGATCAAGGCAAATCATCTTAGTTGATATGTTATAGTCTTCGAGATGAAATGCCCAATTTCATCACCGACTACGAACTAAAATTTTAAGTTTACAAAGAACTTGTAATTTATATCTACTGTGACTTTTCACATAAATCACATACAATGCATCTCATGGACTAAGATAATGTCCCATTAGTTCATTTATAGATAGTCTCATATAATTAAACAATTTAATTATTTATGACATGCCATTAAATTGGATTTTAGGGCATAAACCCCAACATAGTCCTCCATTTCACGATGCATCATGTCATGGAATATCGCAATCATGGTGCGCTGATAAGTTGCACCTGCGTTCTTCCGCCTGAAGGGCATCACCGTTTAATAGAAATTCCCAATTGGTGTTTGGAAGGCGCTCTTTTCTACATCTCTAGGTGCCATCCAGATTTGATTGTAGCCATTAAACCCATACATGAAGGAAAACATGGCATGTCCAACCTTGGCAGTGGGAATTTGTCCTTAGGGTAGTGGGAATTCGTCCTTAGGGCAAGCTCAATTGAGATTCCTAAAATCTACATAGCAGTGGATTTGTCCATTCTTCTTCTTTACAAGCACATTATTGGACAGCCACCTTGGGTGTTGGATCGACTTGATAAATCCTGCCACCAGTAGCTTCTATACTTCTTACACTATCTACTTCTCCACATCAATGTGGAACACTCTGGCTAGCTAGGCCACTAGCTTAGTCCCTGGTTCCACATTGAGCATATCTACCACTAGGCTTGGATCCAACCCCGGCATCTCGTTGTATTCCCATGCAAAGATGTCATTGAACTCTTTCAATAACTGAATCAGCTCTAACTTTTCTTCCTCTAGCAACTTCAAACTAATTGAAATTGGTCTTGGCTTCTGTGGGTTTGTGCCTAAGTTTATTTCTTCTAACTTCTCTTCAGCCGTCACTTGCGTTTCTTCTTCTACTACTGTTTTTTTTTTTTTTTCTCAATTTCTGTATCACCCTCTTCTTTTGAACCTTCTTAGGCCACACAACACATCAAGGTCCTCTGCTGAGGCCCTTCTCCGGGACTCCCTTACACACTACAAGTGGGCCCTACACACCTTCATAATTTATATACTATTCTAACGTTAGGCATTTTGACCCTGACATTGTGTGGCTAACTATCTGATTCTAAGGTTGGCATCTCCTTCCTTTTTCGTGCTAGTAACTCTCTCAAATTAGGTTATGGATCATTTTCAATGTCTTCCTACCTAAGAACAAAGGTACCCAACAGTTTCGACACTAAGCTTTCTCCCAACAGTGCCCATTCGTCATAAAACATGGTTTCCACCAAGTGGGCTTCTACTTGCTCGAAAGGAGACAAGTTTGCTGCAATCCGTATCATTCTGTCATGGAATCTCCCCTTCACACACTAGTGGTATGTTGATGGGATAAGGCAATGCTTATGCAACCATGGCCGTCCCAATAATACGTGGTATGAGACTTCTATCTTCACCACATGGAAACAAGCCAAGGAGGCTGTGGGGCCTACTTTAGCTAAAGTTGGAGGTATCTAGCCATGTATTCTCCTTTTCCCCTAAATCTTGTTACCTCTATAGGGTACCCTTGAATCTTGTTTTCCGGTATCCCGGTTGCTTCCAATGTGCTGAGTGGGATGAGATTCACTGAAGCGCTTGTGTCTACTAGGGCTCGCTTGACAGGGATTTGATTTATGGATGCTACCAATAGAGTGGCCTTCTATGATTTGGGTAGCCCACCCCCATATCCTCATCACTGAAAGTGATTTCGTTTGTGTCTTCCAATAAGGCTTGATTGGGTTGAGCTTCTACGGTAAGGCATTTGACTCCTACTCCTGAAGCAATGCTCACCAAGGTCTCCATGGCCATTCTCTGTTCATTTGTCGTGAACTCTAGCTGGTCAAATAGATTCTTGAACCAGGGACTTTTCTATACAATTGTGATGGCTCCTATTGGCAATGAAGGTCTCTCATCTTCCTTCTCGCCTAGGTCAACGCAGATAACTACTGTCACTACCCTTTTCCCCTTATGGTTAGGGAGTAGATTTCTCTAAACTTCTGGCTGTGTCAACTCGAGAGTCCCTTCTCTCATCCTATGGTGGACCAATCTACAGAGAGCCCAGCATTTTGTGGTGGCGTGCTACACATAGTTATGTAGTCAACAGAAACATAAGTCCCTCCACTCCTCTTCAATGGGCTCCCTGGAAACATGATTGGGCTTGAAAACCTTGTCTACAATCCATTTATCTAGAAGTACATCTAATTCCTTTAGCGTGCATGTTATGGGTAGAAGGCTCTCATACTCCCTTCCATCTGGCTTCCTTCTCTTTTCATTGTTGGACACCATCATGGCTTGCAATGCGGACTTCCGCTCCCTTGGTTTCTTTAAGTTGGGTTTAACTGACTAACCCGTCTTTCTAGGTTTCTGCAGTAATTGAGCGAACTAGGAAATCCCTAAATTTTTTAGTACTGCTCGGTACTCCATGATCATGTTCCCCATACACATCTCCCTCAATGTTCTTTCTTCGTAATGGTCATAGCAATCAAAGGCTATGTCTCTGAACCTCTTGATGTATTCCATGAGGTCTTCACCATTCCTCTGCTTGGTGCCTTGCAAGGTTACAAGTATTAGTGTTTCTTCTCCATGAAAGTATTTGCCGCAAAAGACATCCACCATGTCATACCACGTGGGGACGAATCCTGGCTTTAACCCAGTATACCAAGTGTATGCACAATCACACAAGGATTTTGAAAACTCTCACAAATACAAGTCCTCGTCTGCTATATAAGGACCCAAGGTGTCCACGAATTTTTGCTCATATGCTCAATGGCGCTCCCCTTTCTACCATCATATTGAGAAAAGGTTAAGGGCTCATATCTGTCAGGGTAAGGCTTGCTGAACAGTCTCATTGGATATGGTGGCCTTCTTGAATAAAACCTTTCCTTAGGCGCCTTGGTCTTTTCTCGTTCTAGTAATACCGCTATGTTAGCCATCATGATGAAGTGCTATTCTGCATTCTGAGGGCCGCCACCCTTAGGGATTTCTTCCTTGTCCGTTATATTCTCTAGGTCATGTTGACTACCCTTCTCTTTGGTCTTATTCATCTACAATCGGCGCATTTCCTCCATCAGCTATCTCTAGGAATGTTACACCGACTGCAGCACCTCAACAAAAAATTTAGCATTGTCCATGGGGTTTCTTTGTTGCGATTGTTGCTCAGCCCCCGCTCCGTTGACGCCTTCCGCCTGGTTAGGCTAGAGCAAAATGGCAAGCCATGATTCTACCAGTGAAGGCATAGCACTTATGTTCCACCATGTCATCAATCTCAGGAGCATGGCTCGTGAAGAGATTGTCTGTCCTTCCTTGTCTATTTCCCAACTCCCTATTGGAGTCGCCAATTTAATGTGGGGGCCTTTCTGTGTTGACGGGCTTGGGCCTGTCTACTACTCCAACGCCTGTGAGTTGATGGGTAAGGGAGTCGGGACTGGCCTTTTGCGAGTTACTACGTGAGCCAACTTGTGCACAAGCCAGGTATGCCCAATGTTGAGACAACTTGGTGATGGAATGGCAGGTTGGACAAGGTAGATATGGTCAAGATGGTATAACTACCTTATGCTACAAAGGACACTCCCGCAGAATGACTCCTAGAATAAAATATGCTAAATGAAAGAGTTATAGCAGAATAGCTAATCCAAACAAAACAAAACAAAAAATAGCTAATACCGTAGATAAGATAACTAGTATGGCAGAAAGACTAATACAATACATAAAATAAAAAATAAAAAATAAAAAGAAGGTTACTACAGAATAACTAACAGAAACTAATAAATACCACAAACAAAATAACTAATATAGCAAAAGAAAAAAAAAAGTAAAAGATATCACAACAAGATAAATATTAACGCTATAATACAAAGAGAAAGAATAACAATGGAGGTGTTGAGGAAGCTAAATATTGCTCAGCAAGAATAGGTCCATGAAGGGAATTGAACCCCAATACGGATAACCTCGTTACAGCCTCCTATCGTTGAAGTTAACCATGCTAGAGAAAAGGCCTAAATGGTTTTAGATTCTAATTTCACAGAGCTTCAGAGAGTGGGAATGTGATGAGGGAGAGAAATGATGGTCTATCGATGCATGCCCCTATTTCTGCCATGTGTTCTCTCTTCCTTCTCTCTTTGTTTTTACCACTTAGTTTTCTTTATAGTTCTCTGGTTCTCAATTTCTCTCTTATTTCTTTTTCCTCCCCACTGCCAAACCACACCCTCTGAATCCCCTGACTAAGGGCCCATCTCTCTTGTATTGGCTGGATATAAATGGGTGGTGCCCTGACCATTGTGTGCGTTCCACTACCCTTTAGTTTGTCTTCTTTTATTCCCACACCATTCTGATGTCCTTGCATTGTCTTATTCTACTATGGGTATTAGGTTCATGTCTATCTTCCACGACATATAGGAGGTATGGGTTGGGCATTATTGCCTCCCTTCGTTCCTCCATAGGCTAGGCATTGCTTAGGTAGAAGATTCTGCCCATCTAGGCCATTGGGGTTCTACTTTCTGCTATTCCACTTCCTACCATGCCTATTAGCCTACTAGCTATCATTCCTGCCATGTTGGCCCATTGGGTTTATTACTTTTATCCTTGAGCTTTCGCAGCCCATTCGCATTGCCTTTACCTCTTATTAAGCCCATGGGCTTGTTGGCTGTCATTCCTACCACGTTAGCCCATTGGGTTTATTATCCTTTTCCTTGGGTTTCCTTAGTGCATATTGTCTTGACCTCTTATTGATCCCATAGGCTTGTTGGCTACCATTCCTGCCACATTTACCCATTGAGTTTATTACCTCTTTCATTGGGCTTCCTCGGCCCATTTACATTGTCTTTACCTCTTATTGATTCCATAGGCTTGTTGGCTACCATTCTTGCCACGTTGGCCTATTGGGTTTATTACCTCTTATTAATCTCATTTTCTCTCCTTTTCCTTATTATTGGGCTTCTTCTGTCGTTGGTTCTTTTGTCAAAAATGGCCTCAACACTAAGAAAAATAGTGAGAGAAAGAGAGTCTACCACTAGTTTGGAAAGATCCAATAACCGGTCATTAACTGGAGGCTGCAACGGGCAACAACATTGACAAGGACAAAAGCTTTGACTAGCATCTAGAGACTTGCATATCATATGAGAGATTTAGTTATTCTTACACTAAAATTTTCTTTTTAGTTATTTCTTAGGGGTTCTCTTAACAATGACAATAAGGTGTTGTTACTACTGTAGTCTTGTTTTTAAGCTTTGACCTAAATCATAAAACCGTCCACAATTTTCAAACCTGAGCGGTTCAACCATGATTCAGATGATTGTAGATACTGCATTTTGTACCCTTTATGTCTCGAGCCCCTATTCCCCAATGATGGTAAAGCTCTAAAGCCCAAGGTTGGTTTAGGGTCCAATCAGATTTAATTTGACTTAAGGAAGGTTTTTTTGGAAAATATAACTCTTTTAAGAGCTAAATAAAACTATTTTTGGAAAATAAAAACAAAAACAAAAAAAACAAAAAAAAAAACAAAAACAAAAGGCCAAAGAAACCCTAGGTCATGCGTACATAGACACACATATGTTTACGCAGACACACATATGCATACACATGCTCCAGATCCACGTACACAAGCTTCATGCATGCGTATACATGCTAGGGTTCCAAAAACTATGAAAGGCAAGTTTTCTGCATTAAAGCTAAGGTTTGGAACGAATCCTACATCGTCTAAAAGCCATTCCAAACCTTCATTTTCTCAATATAAAAAGTTATACATGGTACCTTCTCAAAATACACAAAAAATCCTAAGGGAAAACCTAAGATTCATTAGAAATAGTGAATCAAAGAAGGAGTTTTTTACAAAACATCCCCAAGTCAATTTTCTTTTGATTGTGACCTTTTCTGGTCTTGATCTTCGAGTTTTGAAGTTTACTAATCATTTTTGTTTGATTGTGAATAGATTTGACTGAGCTGAACGGTCAAAATCAAGCTAAAAAGCTTTTTGTTTAAGGTATATATTCTAAACCCTTTTTTCCTTTCTTTTCTTGTTTTAATTCCTATTTTCTTTGCTTTTCTTGTTTTGATTATGTTATAATATGTCTGTTTAGTTTATGTCTTCTCTATTTTATATTTTAAAACATGTTAGGTTGTTAGATTCTTTGTTTTAAGTTTCAACTCTTTTTTTCTGGTTTGCTTTTCTGGGTTAGGCTTTTTAGGCGTGTATGCATACGCATGCAAAGGTTTATGGGCGTGTATGTGTACGCTCTCTACATGCGTACGCATACTCGAAGTATGCGTGCGCATACAGTTGGGCCGTGTACGCACGCCCTATGTATGCATACACATACTCAAGCCCAAAACCCTAATTCAACCTTTTTTGCTTCTATTTCTTTATTTTGTTTGTGCAACATGCTTCTACCTTGCCTTGTTTTATGCTTCACATTTCTCTGTTTCTCTATTTAAGTGTTTGTTTGTTCTTCACATGTTAGATTAGGGTTTCCTTTCAATTAAATCTTTGCTATGACATGAACATGCATTCACATGTCCATCCATTGATGTATAGGTGCTGTGATGCAATAAGGTAAGGCATGTATTCACATGTACATGCATTGGATATGGTCTTGTTTAGGTTTGATGAACATGATGATAGTTAGATTAGTGCACAATAGTCTTTAGGGCAAGTGGGAGATTGTTAGGATATGTGCCCTTTAAATCCTATTGTGTGATGCTATGTATGTATGACATTATGTTGTGATTAATAAAGTTGTTTTATTATTATCTAAAATAATGATAACATGAATATTTGTACATTATCGTATAGTCCATGAGATACATAGTATGTGATTTAGTCACAGAAGATATAAGTCACAAGTTCTTTGTAAACTCGGAATTTTAGTTCGTATTCAGTGATGAAATTGGGCATTTCATCTACGAAGACTATAACATATCAACTAAGATGATTTGTCTTGATCATGGAAGTGGATACTTCTAGTTGATATATTGATATGTTTTAAGTGTTAAGACATATTGAACTAGACCATTGTGAGATTTATTATTCTACTAATGACTGTCAAATGAATAATAAATCTCACAACTTCTATTTACATCAACTCTTAATCCTGAAAGAATAATGAACCTGATCATGAAGTGTAGGTTGCTTTGATATATCAGGAGTGAGACCTAAAGTCACAATCAAAACCTCAGTATGTTAGGCAGCCACGTTTAGTGTTGAAAGAACATATATTCTCAAGATGGAATTCATAATCTCTTAACGGAGATATAAAATATTCTCTCGAGATAAGTTTAATGGGTTTGGTTATTTAAAGTGTTAGGCCTAACCACTTTACTAAGGAGTTACTAAAGTATATATTTATGAAATTGGATTTCGTAAATATATGATGAATATCTTAAAGGATTAAACGGGGTACTCAAGGATTAAGATGTAGTAATCTTCAAAGTGGCAGTCAACATACATGACTTTGTATTACTACGAATATTTTAATGAAGGGGTTGTATGTATAATAAAGTCTTGGGATATTTTTATTAATAAGGCCTAGAGTGCAATTATATTTATATAGTGGTATTAAATATAATTAATGATAATTTTGGGCTTGTCAAGAGTTGACAGAAAAACCCAAAACTCATTGGAGCTAGTGTTTTACTTGTTCCCTTTTAGTCCCACTCCAAGCCACATACTAAAGCCCAATTGGAATGGTCCAAAAGGCTAGCCCAATTAGATAATCAGTTATAAGGAAAGAAACATACAGAATTTTATAAGAGAATGAAATGGTGTGTATGTGAGTGTAGGCCACTCTCTTATTCTCCCTTGAACACATACATATAAACTGATTGAGAGACCACACTTCTTGGGCACAAGTGGAATTGGAGTGAAGATTAAAAGTGTTCACAAGTACTTCTAATCTTTGGTTTTGAATTTCACCCCACCAAGGTACATTCTCTTGTTCTTAAATTCTGAAATTTATGTAGTACATGTTATCAATTGCGAATGAAGTAGATCTGTTAATTTTCCGCAGCGTATGTTTTGTATGAGATACAAACCATGTTTTTCCAACAAAATATGCTTGGTTGATGCCATGATGATACGCTTGGATGTTTGGGATATGCTCGATATTAATTCCTTATTGATGTTGTTGTTTTGTAATGTGTTTTGCTGCCCTTGGATATATATTGCTAGATGAATGGTAGAATTTTTATGCCATGAATTTGATGATGAGTATAGGTATGTTTTGATGATGCTTGGATGCAATCACATGTTTGCTTAATCTCACCACACCTACGTTTCTACCTTGATTTGATATATATATGTGTGTGTGTGTGTGTGTGTGTGTGTGTTGCTGCCTAGGATGAAGTATAAGATAAGATGCATGCTTAGATGTATGTTAGGGTTTCAATGTTATGTGATGCAATGCCATGATAAATGTATGCTAGGGTTTGGGATGAAAATGCCTTGTTGTATGCTTAGATGTATGTTAGTGTATGTGTGTGTGTGTGTGTGTGTGTATGAGAGAGAGAGAGTTTAGAATGCAATGTTGAACGTGTCTTTAATAAGATTAAGATGTAAGACACAATGAGTGGAAGCCAACCCACAGGTTAGGCGGCCATGGGTGTCTAACACCTTCCTAAACCGTACCTAAACTCTGAACCCATATTCTAGTAGTAAGATCAATCCTTCCACGTAAGGGCACTATATACATGGTTCTTTGGCCATAAAATTAGGTGGCGACTCCAATATTCTTTTCTCCGCCTTGGTCCACTCGGCCGAGGCATACTCCTCATTGCAACCACAACAGTTCACAAACTATTTTGCATTGTATAGTTTTTAGAGTTAAAAGAACTGTTTTGTTAAACAGTTCAAAGTTAACTAGGTTGGACCGTACAGTTTGGTCTAGATTTCAAAATCATGATCTTTACTACACATAAGCATCCTTTATATAGGCTCTCAACCTAACTAGCTAGTACAATGTACAAGCATACGATTGCAACAATATCATATCTCAACAAAGCTTTCATTGTAAGTGAGTTCTAGTTAGCTCAATTGGTAGCCTCTAATGGTTGAATAAGAGATTTGGGGTTCAATCCCTACTTACACCAAAAACTAATTAGTGTCTTGGTCTGATGATAAAGAACGCAATTATCAAAAGCTGACGTCATAAGTTGAAACTCTATACACAAAAACAAAAAAACAAAAACAAAGCTTTCATTGTAATAGCCTAATAGCAATGACTAGTATTAATCTTTGCGTTTATTGCCATGAAATCGTTATAGTAATAGAATATTATAATGAAGCATTTGTTGTAAAAGCCTACTAGCATTCACTTGTAAGCAGGGGTGTCAATTTTTACCCAAATCTATTAACCCACCCATGACCCACCTAATTTGGGTAAGTCTTGACCCAACCTAATTAAACATTTGAGTTATATGAGTATATAGCCCCATTGGAAAATTTAGTTAAATGAGTCTTAATGGATAAACTCATTTGGTACCCAATGTGTTACCTTTTTACATTTAAAAACAAAAAATCAAAATTAAAACATAACATAACAAAATCAAAATCCTAACACAACATCCTAACCTCCTCTCTTCCTTTCTCCTTTTTATTTTACTTCTTGATTTTCTTAGGTTTTCTTCCTGTTTTCCCACCTTCCAAACACCGTGATCCTCTCTCCCTTTCTTCTTTTTCTTTTCTTGTTGCTTTTCTTAGGTGTTCCTCTCATTTTCCCACCTTCCAAATGCTGAGATCCACTTTTGGGTATTTCTGATCTAGATCTCAATTTGTGTTTCATTTTGTTCATCATTTGCTCTTGATTTTTGTGTTTGAATCGTTCTATGGATTTTCTTTTTAAATTTGGAATTGAAAGAATTGCAAATAAGTCTATAGAAATGGGTCTTTCTATGGATGTTTGTTCCAACACTGGCAGATTCTCCGGTGAATTTGCCACCAACTTCATCTCCTTCATCACCTCCTTTGGCAAATCCCTCATCTCTGAATCTAAATCCAACACCAAAATCATCTTGGTGGCTAAGAGGCTATTCGCTTGTAGAGCCATTTTCAACCCTCGATAAGCTTTAAGATATTACCTTGGTGGCTAATAGGTTCAGATCAAAGAGGAGGGAATGTTAACCCCAAACCCTAGCCATTTTCTTTCTCACTTTGCTTAACATCTTATTTGGTTCAAGAGAAAATGGAGGAAAATATAAGACAAGCAAGAGTTTTTAACCTCTTAAAATAATTGACTTTTTTCTATCTTCTAATAAAATAAAAAAAATAATTGACTTTTTTTCCTAAAAAATGTAGTCCTAAACTCCTAATTTTCTAATGGGTTAATTGGGCTGGTTGTCCAAATTAAATGGGCTAGGTGGGTATGTGAAAGACCGCACCCTCGACCCAAATCTTTCAAACTGAAGGGTTTTGGAATAGCCCACATGAATGGGTGGAGTCATGTTGATGTCTCTCAAGAGTGGAGTTCTACTAATGTTATCTACTCTCCTAAGTCAAGGGTTTTATAATGGAGTTGCCACTTATTTAATTGGAAAAATAAATAATAATTAAAAATCTAAAAGAATTGAAAAGTTCATATCTTTATTGATGAATTGAAATTGAATGTACATCTCTTGAAAATTACATGGCTTTAGTCTTAGATACAATCAAGAAAAGTACATTGCTTTAATTCCTAGTTATAATCTAGAAATTTAAAAGTACAAGGAAAAACATAATTTACTAACACTTGATCTTAATTCGGAGGCTATATTATAAGATTGGGAAGGTGTATATCACCCAACTTTCCCAGCAAAACCGGTCTTCTAGACTTTGGTGGTCAATAATCATATCACATCAATCAATAATTTATATTATCCAATAATTTGTAATTGCAAAGATTGAAACAAGCATTCAAGAGCATGTGAATATGTGTGAGAGATGTATGATAAACACTAATCTAGGGGCACATGAACATATTAATGGAATTGAAAAACCCTAGAACATGCAAAAGGTAAAGACAACCTAGATCTAACAAGCTAACAATCAAGAACATGTGAAGAATTTGAAAATAAAACATGCTTGAATTTAAATAACTAGGGCATAATTAAAGAGATGAGGTTTAAAAACCTTACCTGCATAGGGACCAAAGGCACATTCCTACTACTAATGTGTGTGTGTGTGTGTGAGAGAGAGAGAGAGAGAAGAATTTTCAATTTTCTTTGAAATTCTAGGGTCTGGATCTAAAATTTGGAGTGTTTTCAACTGATACTAGAGAGGTATATTTATACTAGATGCTGGGTCAGGAATGAATCTCTAGGCAATGTGGGACTTAAGAAAATTAGATTTTTTGAGTGAAAAACATGTCTCAAGGTCAAACTTAGTGGGGAGCAAGCCAGAGCAAAAAAGGAAGGAAATCTAGGAGATTTGGTCCAAGTGCATATCGGCACTTGGTCAAGATCTTGCCCAAATCTTAACCTTTCAATTCATTAGCTTCCATTTTAGTTGTGATCTGATTCCTTCCAAATTTTGACTTTTATTTATTTATTTCCTTGGTCAACAAGCTTAGAAAATTAATTTCAAATATGTTCAATTAATTAGTTAATTATTTAATTAATTAATTTTTTCCAGTCTAAATGCCAGAGCCAAAAAGGAAGGAAATCTAGGAGATTTGGTCCAAGTGCATATCGGCACTTGGTCAAGATCTTGCCCAAATCTTAACCTTTCAATTCATTAGCTTCCATTTTAGTTGTGATCTGATTCCTTCCAAATTTTGACTTTTATTTATTTATTTCCTTGGTCAACAAGCTTAGAAAATTAATTTCAAATATGTTCAATTAATTAGTTAATTATTTAATTAATTAATTTTTTCCAGTCTAAATGTTTCATTGAACTTTAAAATTTAACAAATAGTATTAAAGAAGATGGAACTTTGCTCATACAGGAGCACTTGGAATTTTCCGGAAGTGAGCGTCAACAAGTACATTCATTAAACATCACCCTCGGAATGACCTGACCTGGTGGGATTATTGGATTCAAAAACACCAATGTAGCAATCCATCGTCTATCTTTTGTATATGACTAGATGATGAGTTACGCGATATGAAAATATTTTGTAATTTCATTTGAAAATAATTTTTATGTTTCTTTAAAGACTCATATATAATATTCATTTTGTTATACAGTATTTATGATATTTCCCCACACTATTACTGAATGCTTTAAAAGTCCATTTTCTTAATTCATATTTCTAATTTTAGGAATAGTTTCAAACTATTGATTGAGTTTTGTTTACTAATATAAATATATGAAATTGGTACTGCATAGTTCTTAGATAGTTCTAGGAGACTATACCATATTATAAATTTAATATTTAAAATATGTACTAAAAAAAAGTAGACTTTATGTCTAAAACTAAACACTTCACCTATCAAAATGAAAGAAAATAATTTGTATTACAATATAAAGAGAATGTGATCAAACAAAGAAAAATTAGCTACAAACACCATTTATTCAAGAAAGTCTAAACTAAAATTGAGAGATCTAATCTCATATTACTAAATAATTTTTACACAGGAGCTCCGTCCTTTATATAGAGAACGAGAGCACACTAATTAACTTAAAATCGTAGATCAAAACTATAATAACAAATTAACTAATTTGAAACTAATCTTAGCAAACTGCAACTATAATTTATAGAACTGACAAAACCCAAGGCAACCTCCGACCTCCGCATCAAAATCTGTATGTTGCCTACATTAAAAAAAAAAAAAAAAAAAAAGGCAACCCCCCTTCCCTGATCGTAGCTAACTGATATCTGTTAGGATCAAATGGGTGTTGGGGCTAGTAAGTGTGAAGTGAAAATGGTGAGTAGAAACACAAAACGTTTTGTGGGTGTATGAGAGACGGGAAAGTCTTGAAACAACGAACCCAAGGAAAAAAAATTCTTGATTTTGATTTTGATTAGATGCCAATGTTTCCAGACCATTTGAAACGACAATTATTAAACCAAATAAAATATTACTTAAAGCCTCCACATAAACAGAAAACCATGTCTTAATACTCCAGGCGAGGACTGAATTTCTGAAAACCCACACTATATAAAACGAGAACTACAAACATGAATCGCCTTTGTCCACAGGTTTAATCGAATTGAATAGCATTTGGATGCTTGATTGATATTCCTTGTCAGGAACAAATTTATGTAGTAACCATCAACTTCATGTAACAATCCCACCAAGTGAAAATTAGCAAATGACATATCTGACAATAGAGCGCACGCACACAGTTTCCATTTGAGAATTCACTCACAGAATCACTAAACAATTGTTCCTTGATCCTGGCATCATGTTGAAACAAAATTTGACAAGTTGTAATCATGGACTACCTGATTATCCTTGACAAGACCCGTAAAGTTTGACCAGTTTTTTCGTCTGTAGGTCTCAGTCTCCAAAGATACATTGGACACACAACTTTGCTCCTACATATAATACATTCAAATGGTTCATTGTCCCAACCTGGACTTTTGACATGATTAGCCAAGAAAGCACCAACAAGTACTTTTCAATCTCTGGATCCTTGAAAGTTGTTAATATACAAAACTGTACAGCAGATTGACCATACAAAGTTTCCAAAACTTACAAAAACCTCTTTTAAGCTAAGGCCTAGCACTGCGATCATCAGATATGGTCTCTTCAGAAGAAGCATCACTATCGATAACTATTACATCACCTGGCTTATTAGCACAATACCAAGAAGCCCCGCTTTGTTCAGCCATTCCAGTTTTCATTCCCGATGAGTAGTTGAAGTGATGAGCAACAGTTGATGGCCGCAAGTCACTTGTCCTTAAACCACAAAGTCTACTATGGACTCTGTTTCTTGGTCCAGTGCATGGCTGAGTAGGATAAATATAAGGCTGGGTATCTCTAACTGTCCCCAAATGAGTAATTAATGAACCCACTGCAGGCACATTTGGCTCAACTGACCTTGAAGGTGTACTAACTGCTTCTCTAAGCCAGTGAGGTAAATTACACTTTGCTTCCAAATAAGTTGTAGGGTCATCAGTTGAAGGATTGCTACGTGCCATAGTCTCCCATTCCAAATAATTGAATGACTCCCAATCATATTTTTCCCCTAGACAATCAGAATAAGAGCCCCTCCTTGGGTAAAAGAATGGCCTCCGAATGTGTCCAGTGCCATTATTTTGAATGTAACTTGTCCTGAAATATGGCCTATTTGAGCCATAACCCTCCCTAAGAGCATATACGTTTCCAAGTGAGAGTTGGGTTTCATCTGTCATATGTTCTCCCCAGATTCCTTCTTTGGGACCCAAGAAGTTGCGGGTAAAGTTCGACGAAACATTTTTTGTATTCGAATACTTGAAACGGGAAACATGCATAGCATTCATGAGTTTGCATTGTTCCTCCTCCCACCGCTCAGCCAGGTCCCTTGCCACCTTCCATGGCGAAAAGCGCAATCTTGGATCCTGCACCATGGCATCCCAATTGTCCCTTCCGTGTCTTCTCACACCAATCCAAAGATTATCCAACTCCTCTTCAGACCACATGGTAGTGTAAGGCTTGAACTCATCTTCCATAGTTCCTCGTCCACTCAAAGCTTTTGCTCGGCTTGCAATGCTATCAAGCATCTGCCTGTGTCTTAGAAGTGATGACGGCTGATTTGTCAAGGATTCAGGCACTGCATCCTGGACAAATTTTCTGGCTTCACTGATGGAGTTCAACAATGGCAGTGTGGTGAAATTATTGTAGGCATATCCTCCAACTTTTGGCTCGGTCAGTAAGGATAAACCTAAATGAAGTGAAGATCTGTTTGAATCTTGTTTCAGCTGACTGCTTTCACTTCTGAATTGGAGATGATTTCTTTCTTCTGAAACCAAGGAATCAGTTACCTCAGACTGTGGAATTGCTAAGCTGAGAACATCAGTGATTTTGTCTTCTGAAAATAGCTGAAATCAATTTTAAAAAAAGCATTTATTTCAACTGGCAATCATATATTATCTGGCAAAAGTAACTAATAACAAGAAATGACCACCTGAATGAGATTAGCAGATGGCAATATGGCATAAGAAAGAAAAACAAACAGATAATAAACAAAACAACACCATGTAAGGATGTGATACTACCTACCTGCAGATATTTAACTTTTGGTGTGAAGTCCATGGAGAACTCAGCAGAAGCTTTATCATTATCTTTGCAGTTGGCACTATTTTCTTCCACAAACATACATACATCTTTATCTAACTGCATATGGTGTGCTGAAGAAGATTCCCCAACTCTCTCATTTGCAGAATCCATAGTGTCCCGACCAGTTTGTGGTGCAGCATAAATGGATTGCTTTTTAGAACATGAGTCCGAATTAATATTGCAACCATCTGTACCGCATGAATCTGCTATAAGAGCTCTTCTGAATAATTAGGCAAAAATGAATAGAAAATTTGTATATAAAGAGTCCAGAATAAATAAGGAACAGAAACTGCAGCCGTGACTGCAGCACAGTAGTCACATAATAAAGCTACTGGCTGAAGTGCATGTTCATATCAAGTTTGAAGGCAAAGTAAAGAAATAGTACCAGTGCGAGTGAAAGACAGATCCAAACAAGGTAGAGATCCTCCTGTTGTGACATCAGGCATTATTGTTGTTTTCAGACCACCACTTGACATAACTTGAGGTTCCTCACTGATAAAGTCCTGGAACTTTTCAAGTTTTTTATCTACAGTTATGGCTTGAGAGGGTGTATCTTTAACAGAATCATTTAAAGAAAATCCCGAACAATCAAAAGTAAGCTCTTCTTGGATGTCTAAGGTAATCTGAGAACTCTGGCCTAGTACTTGTTCAGACACAGGTGAGCTGTCCTTAGATAAATTTTCCCCATCATGCAGTCGTTCCCCACACATCACACTGTTAAGAATGAATTAACAAAGCAATTAACCAATTAGAATATCCAATATCAGTAATTCAAATTTGAGCATTATGGAGTTTATAAGAAAATACATTTTAGTTTCAGGAGCATCTCCAGCATGAGACTGTGTAGAATCAACCACTGTTATCTGTGACCAAATCAATGAAAAGGGTGTTCAGAGTGCAGCATAAATGTATCAAGTACGTAAGCCTCTTCCAGAAAGAAAAACAAAACCAAAAAAGAAAAGATGTAAGATACCATTTATACTCGTGGTCTTAGTTTGCAATCCATTTATTGGACAGATTCATACAAAGCAAAGCCCTGATTTAAAGAAGTAGTTCAAAGCACTAAACACAATTTCATTATTAAACCCAGTAGGTAGCAATAATGGCTAACAACAAATATGAAATTTAACCATGTACTATTCATAGAATGTCAAAGTTCCCAACAAAGATGCATTGCTCAAAGAAAGGAGAAAGGATGCACTGACAAAAAGAGAGATCTCATTCTAGGATCCATAACTACTACTTATCTATTCAGTTAAAGCTAATAACAAGGTTACTTCAACTGTAGCACATTTTAAGTTCATGGTATGGGTAGGAGAGCAGAGTACACCAAGGTGCTTGCAATATGATCGGTCAGTGGAACAATAAGTGGCAAACAATTCAAGACCACAGTTCACATTGGAACTCTTTGGATTGCTTTGGGATGAGTGTGTGTTTGTGTGTGTGTATACACACTATGAACAAAGTACTATTGGGTTCATTGTAGGAGGAAACAGGGTCTGCTTCTATGTTCAGAACACAACGTGACATAGGGCAAATTGGGGAAATTGTCTACGGTTGGTTGTGGTGGGTTTAGGATTAGAATTTTTAAAGGGGTTTTGGGGTTTTGATAGGAATTAAAAGCTGTTTTGATGAGTAATTTAATGGCTTTTTGGTAGAAGTAGGCTTCTTCTGTACACAGCCTGTGTATTGGGATTGCACTTTTTATTAATGAATATATTTATTTACTTATCAAAAAAATAATAGTAGAAGAAAGTATGCAGGGTTTTAGGATTTTGATACATTAAAAAAAAAAAACTTGATTTCGGGTTGTGAGGAAGAAAGAAAAGAGAAGATTTTTAGGGTTTTCAGTGATTGTATGAGCAATACTTGTGAACTGTATCAAAGAAAGAGAAAAGAAAGGAGACAGAGAAAAGAACAATAAAGTCAACGTGTTTCAATAATCAAATACTCAACATTGTATTGATCAACTCTACCTCTTCTTTAAGTAAAATGAGAAGACCGCCAAACCACGTAATACCTTGTGTTATTCTCTCTTTATTGCTTCCACTTCTTTATATTATTTATTCTCATCTTTAACATGGTATCAGAACCGATGGTTGTCAATGGTTGTTTGCTTAACCTTCAGAACTAAATTTGTTGGTTGTTCTCGGTAGTTGTTGATCGGTTTTTGTTGATGTGGTTATGGTTGTTGTTGTTGCTGTTGGTTTTTGTTGTTGTTCTTGGCTTGTTGTCTCGTTGCTGTCACCAGTGGTAGTTACCATTGGCTGTCGTTGTTGTTAGTGGTGTTGTGGATCCAACCAATAGACACAGATCTGACTCGAGATACAAATCTGACTGCAACCCAACTTGGTGGTTGGCCTATGTTTTTGTTGTTCTCAGCAGCTCGGTGGTGGTTTCCAACCATCCTCCACTGATTCGATTGTTTTTAGTGTTCTCGACGCTTCTTGGTGGCCATTCTGTCATTTGGTTGTTGTTTCCGGCATGTTCTGGAGCCGTCAGTGTTGGTTGTTGGTTGGAGCAGACAGGGAAATCCCTTGTTTGTTTGCTTGTTTGGTGGATTATGTTGTTTGAGTATAGGTTTTGGTTGTCCCTTATCCATGATAAGGATAACCTAACATCTATAAAACCTCTGTTCAGTTTTGTTTGATATTGAAGAACTTCAGCTGGTTCATCTCATACATCTCGTTTTTTGGTTGGTTCAGCTTCAATTTTGGCTGGTTCCCTTGAGTTTTGGCCGATTCACTTCGTTTTCAGCCTCTTTATGCAAGTTGGCTGTTGTGTGTTACAAGCTGGACCTATATGACTATATATTCCTTGTTAAGAGTTCACTATAATCGACAACTTGAGTGTATAGTAAAGATGTAGCCGTTAAGGCTTTATTCTGTGAATGTAGGCCGTTGGCCAAACCAGGTAATCCCTTGCGTTATTCTCTCTTTATGGCTTCCACTTCTCTATATTATTTTATTCTCGTATGAAGACTATTCTTAGTATTAAGGCTCATAGTTTGATTAGTAAACTGAAAACCTAATAAAAGACTAACTTGGATGTAAAGAGTATTAAACCAAATATACTTTATCCTAGAAAGTTCTAGACTCAACTAAACTATAAAACCTTCTCAAAACTAAACTAAAAATATCCTTAATTCACAAGTATTACAAAAATTATGACTTTGCCCATAAATTCAAAATTGACCATACTAATTAATAAAAATCCAAATAAAAAAATTGTTTTATTGGGCTTTCCTTACAATAATATCATCATTGTTTCACACACTACATTTGTAGGCCTTCATTACACATCTCCAAAACCATCTTAAATGACTCTCCCTCATTTATCCTCAATAGTTCCACTCCCCTCACAAATAATTTCAGTCCCTAACCTATCTTTCATGTTGTAGCCACACATCCATTTAATCACCTCATCTCCACTACACTCATTTTATTGATATGTTGTTTCTTAAGCCAACTTTTAGAGAACCATAAACTGTTTTATTATTATTTGACTATGTGAGTTTCAATATAAATTTTTTATTATTTTGTAACCATGTGACCATGTAAGTTTATCAGAACCCTATGAGAATGCCCACATAAAAAAAGGATTCCAGGGAAGTGAGAAAAAGAAAGAAACATCTTTTTAATGGAAGCTCTGCATCATCCAGAAAATTCTCTTTATCCCTACTCCCAAACCAACCAAAGCAATGCACTTTGTGCTTCTCTTAACATGAGATTGTTACTGTCACAAAACATAAAAGGGTCCAATAGTCATGCTAAGCAAAATCACAGATAAGTTTTGATTCAATGGGTGGTTCTAGGTTGTTTTTTATCAAATCAAAATCCTTCATAATAATACACAAGGAGGCTCAAATCAGAGTGGAACATTTTCTCAAGAATTCAAAGTGGGTGACAAAGCTTTCTTGCTCAACCTTGAGCTATTGTCCATGGGAAATATTGAATGATGGCAAAATACAATGCCAGGGGATGACAGGGCTTCATAATCATTCCAAAAGGCAAAGATGGCAGTGATTGGAGGGGTTTTGGATTAGCATTTAGAACTTACTTACTCTAAAAAAAGGCAGGATAGCAGGTATGAATCTGGAAACAAGCCAAAAAATTACTGTGCTTGGTAATAAGGCCCCACCAAAGCATGGACGAAACTCCTCTGTGGCTTTGTCCCAACAATTTGATGGATTGGATGCTTATCTTCAAGGATCAGCCTAAGCAAATCAAGGATGGATCCAAAAGAAAACATGAGAACATCGGAAATTCATTGGATAGGGAGGCATGTTTTCTTAACGTGCCTAAACTTATGGGAGAGTAGGGGCATATTGAGGTCAACAATAGTGACATTAATGCAACGATGGGAAATATGCCAGATAATATGAAACAATTAAAGTTCCATTAGATAACGACTAATGACAATTGCAGATGGAGCTATAGGAGTAACATACTAAAAATGCAGTTTGTTCAGCCACAAACAGGGGCAGGAAGCAGGTGACATGGGGGAGAGACCACACGTCAATAATGTTAAAACATAGATCCCATGTGGCTTGAAATGAGGGGGAAAATGGGTTTTTGCCCTTATTTTAAAAAAAATCTAGCACAATATCCCTGTTTTGAAACTATTTAGTAGGATGTCCCAATTTTTGGAACTCAATTTTAACAAAATCGAGTTCTGTATAAAACTCGATATCCTCAAAATCAAGTTATATGTAAATTTTTAAGTAAAACTCGACTTTGTTAAAGTCGAGTTTCACTTAAATTTTCAAAAAAAAAAATTAAATGGCAAAATATGCATAGAACTCGACATTGCTAATGTCGAGTTCCACCTGTAACTCAATTTTTTTTAAATCGAGTTTCAAAACAGAGACACGATACTTAATAATTTCAAAACAGGGATATTGTGCTAAAATTTTTTTTAAATAAGGCCAAAAGCCCATTTTCCCCTTAAAAAAGAGTAAGTAGGTAGTGACTTGAGACTGATTTGGGCCTAGAGTCGAATGGAGAAGTGGGGTGGAACATTAACACCATGGAAATCTTAGCCAGCCATAGTAACAGTAAGAGAAAATCAGACCTATATAATGGGCTGCCATATATTGGTGCAGATTTTTTGAAGCAGGTGAAAGATCGCATACCAACACTCAGAATGGATTTAAAACTCGAGGCAAAGACAAGTCAATAATAGGGAGAGAGCTCACAGTAATAGAGATTCAATCTCTGTCCAGAAGCAGGAGGAAGACAACAGAAATCATCACATAGATGTGGGGAGATGACATCCGAATCAAAAGGGCCCAAGTTTCTTGCGATATCAACCAAGTCGCTGAAGCCAAATTAGACAGATTGCCATTCAGAGTTATCCTGCAATCAAATGGGTCATGCATAATAACATTGCCGACAAAGAAGTGGGGTGGGCTAGAGGGATGAAGTTCACCAAAAGCAAAACACAGATAGTTGTTAGCCCAAAGTCGATGGGATCCATTGTGGCTCAGATTGATGAAGCAGTTCTTATGCTGGACAATTGTTTGAGCATAGTCAAAGCATTGCAGTATTCTTAGTCTAACTCGGTTACACTCAATAAGGAATTAGTTCTGTTTGAAGGAATTCCTGATCTTGAGCCAATTTCTATGTATTCAAGTGCAGTTGAGATATAGGTAATTAATAAGAACATTGAAGCATTGGATGGGGTCCCAACAAGAATCAAACGTTTTAGTAGATTGTTTTCAGCAATATTCAGTTGGTAGGAATTTAATGTGGAATTCTAAATTTATAAGTTTTCAGTTGAATAAAATAAAGGAATCAGAAAAACTCAACATATCTAAATTCCCACAACTTATGGGATTCTAAAGTCTTGCCTGAAATAAAGGAATTTTCATCTTCTGCATCTTGGAACTTAAGCAGAAATTTGTTCACACTAAACAGAGACCCAATATATCCCTGTTGTTTAGCCAAAAAACAGAACCCTCACATTACAAAGAAAATCCCCAAAATTATTTTTTGTTTGTGTTCTTCAAAATGTTCACATTGACAAAACCTCCCCTGGGTGTATTATTTGCAGCAGTAGTGCCTCACTTACAGCCCCCCATGACTACTTATGTGACTCACTGGTAGCATCTACTGTTTCCAGAAATTTAAGTTTCATGCTCTTTCCATTAGCTTTATTTTGAAAATGTGGATCAGAGACCTGTTTCGGATGATGTGGACAGTGGAGTTCTCTTGAATCTCTGAGGCAGACGTTCTTGGTTAGATACGCCGTTCGATGAGGAAGAGGTGTATGGGGTGATTAGGGGCTTCAATGGTGATAAGGCTCCTGGCCCAGATGGTTTTTCTATGGCTTTCTTCCAGTCTTGTTGGAGTATTTTGAAAATAGAAATTATGGAGGATTTTCATAATTTTCATACCCAAGCTGTGTTTGAGAAGAGTCTTAATGCTTCATTTCTTGCCCTCATTCCAAAGAAAGTTTATACTGTTGAAGTAAAGGATTTCCGGCCTATAAGTCTAGTGCGTGGGATTTACAAGATTATTTCTAAGGTGCTTCACTTCAATCAAGTGCACGCTTGTGCTTTGTACCTAGGCTCCAAGAGGCATTTGCGCTTAAGTGTGCCCCATGCTTTTACCAACACTACGTAGATGAAACTTATTTCCTATGATGCTGACCCTAGTCAGATAGCAATTTTGCAGGAAATTCTTCATCAAAATTATTTCTACTTGAGTTTGAGTGATTCGTCTTTGGAGAACTATTACAACAAGTTTAAGGGTGTATGTGAAGAACTCAAAATTTATCAGCCCGTCTCCTTTGATGTTAAAACTATGAAGAAATAATGAGACCTCCCTTCATTGAGTGAAGTTTTTGGTAGACTTCAACAGGCCGCATTATCTGACTTGAGTACTGCCCCTTTCTCTTCCTCCAGTACTAGTGCATTACCTTCTGGTGATAAATCTGCCTTTACCACTTATATGGGGAGTAATAGAGGTGGTCGTGGAGATCGAGATCAAGGTCATGGGGGCCAAGGCCGTGGAGGTCGTGACCAAGGGGGCCATGGTAGTGAACAAGGGGGTTGTGTTAGTGAACAAGGGGGTCATGGTAGAGGACGTGGTCTTTGTAAGTGCACTTATTGTCATGGTGAGATTCATACAGTAGACTTTTTGTTGGGAGTTGTATGGTAAACCCTCGGCTCACCAACCTAGTTTTCAAGTTGAAGAATCGCCTTCACAGCCACTTCCACCAACATCCAGAGTAATCTCTATTCCTGAAGAAGAGTACAATCGCCTCTTGTCTTTGCATTCCAACTCCGTTGGGTCTAATTCTACTGCTACTTTGGCTCAACAAGGTACTTCCACTGCTTGTCTTGCCACTCAGGACTTTTGGGTCGTTGACTCAGTGCTACTAACCTCAGTTTACTCTCTAACCTTGAGCAATCTAGTAGTCTTCCCAATGTTACATTGGTAGATGGCTCAGCCACTACAATTTCCGGTTTGAGCACTGTCAATCTTAGTCCTAATCTTTCTCTCTCTTCTATCTTATATATTCCTGATTTTCCTTTTAATCTTTTGTTAATTAGTAAGCTTACTAATATTTTGAATTGTGCTGTCATTTTTTTTATCCACTCATTGTATCTTTCAGGATCTCAAGACGGGGAAGATTATCGGTGGAGGGCATGAAGCCAGTGGACTTTTACCTAGATCGATGTGGTTCTTCCTGTTTAGTGGCTTCTCATTTGTCTATCTCGCCACTTCAACATCATTGTCGCCTTGGTCATCCATCTCTCCAAAATTTGAAGTCATTAGTTCTATCATGTCGTTAAATTGAGTATTTACAATGTGAAGCATGTCAATTGGGTAAACACCATAGGGTGCCTTTTGCCTCTAGGCGTGAGAGTCATGTTAGTAGTCCTTTTCATTTAGTTCATTCTGATATTTGGGGTCCAATAAATACTCCCTCATTGTTGGGATTTAGATATTTTGTCATTTTTGTTGACGATTATTCTAGAGTCACCTATCTTTACCTCCTTACGAAAGAACGGTCTATATTGTACTCAATTTTCAAATTATTTTATATGGAAATAAAGACTCAGTTTAATGCTTCAGTTCGTATTTTTTGGTCTGATAATGGTCGTGAATATTTTCATCCATCTTTGTCTCAATTTTTTTATGATCATGGTATAATTCACCAATCTTCATGCCCCCATACTCCACAACAAAATGGTGTTGCTGAATGCAAAATGCATCATTTATTAGAGGTCACTCGTGCCTTAAAGTTTAATATGCGTGTTCCCAAATCATATTGGAGTGAAGCTATTCTCACTACCTATCACCTAATTAATTGTATGCCTTCCACTATTCTAAGTGGTCAAATCCCTTATACTGTGCTCTCTCTTGATGCACCTTTGTTTCATCTACCTCTGAAGATCTTTGGTTGTGTGTGCTATGTTCATATCTTAGGTCCAGGGAGTGACAAACTTGATCCTAGATCCATTAAATGTGTTTTTCTTAGGTATTCTCGTACTCAAAAGGAATACCGATATTACTCACCTACTCTTCGTCGTCGTTTCATTAGTAATGATGTCACATTTGATGAATCTCAATCCTATTTCCCTCCTTCGATTGCTAGTGACAGTTCTCCTTCTTGTCTTCCTCTCCTACCACCTATGTCTTCTATTAAACCTCCTCAAAAACCACTCCAGGTATATCGTCGTCGGCAGAAACCTCCAACAAAGACTTCTTTCCCTCCTAGTGATCCACTTCCTGATCCTGCCTCTCTTCCAATTGCTTTGCGCAAAAGAAAGCATTCTTGTACCTCTCACCCTATCTCTCAATTTGTCTCTTATGGTCACTTGTCTTCATCTCTTCATGCCTTTACCACATCCTTGAATTCTACTGTTGTTCCTAAGTCTGTCCAGGAGGCTATGTCCATTTACGGTTGAAAGTCTGCTATGGAGGCCGAAATGCCTACCCTGTCTGAAAATGCTACTTGGTCTTTAGTTACTCGTCCTTTAGGCGAAACTACTGTTGGGTGTATATTGTGAAGTATTTGCCTGATGGTTCTATTGAGCATTTGAAGGCTCGCTTGGTTGCCAAAGGGTATACCCAGACATATGGTGTTGACCATGCCAAGATATTCATTTGTTACTAAAAGATTTTGATCTCCTTAGCTGCTAATTTGGGCTAGCCATTATTTCAGTTAGATGTTAAAAATGCACTCTTGAATGACACTTTGAAGGAAAATGTGTATATGGAGCAACCACCTGGGTTTGTTGCTCAAGGGGAGTCTTGAAAAGTATGTAGGTTGCATAAGGCCATCTATGCTCTTAAACAATCTCCCAGAGCTTGGTTTGGTAAATTCAATGAAGTAGTGTTAAAGTTTGGATTGCAACGTTGCCACTCTGATCACTCTATGTTTTCTCATACCTCTGATAAAGGAAAGATTTTGTTGATAGTATATGTTGATGATATTATAAGCACTGGTGATGACAAGTAGGGTATTGATGATTTGAAAAGATACCTTCAAAACTCCTTTCGAACTAAGGATCTGGGTAAACTTCGTTACTTCTTGGGTATTGAGGTAGCATGATCTAAAGAAGACACCAGTTTATCTCAAAGGAAGTATGTGTTGGATATTTTGGAAGAAACTGGCTTGTTAGGATCTAAACCAGTGGAGAATCCTATGGATCCTTATGTCAAATTGTATGAAGATCAGGGGGAGTTGTTATCTAATCTTGAGAGATATCGTTGTCTGGTTGGTAAACTGAATTATCTCACAATTACTCACCCAGATATATTATTTGCAGTTAGTGTTTTGAGCCAATATATGAAAGATCCTCACCTTCCACATTGGGAGGCAATTATTCAGATTATGAGGTATCTTAAAGCATATCCAGGCCGTGATCTTTTGTATAAAGCTAAAGGTCACCTACAGGTAGAAGCCTACACTGATGCTGATTGGGTTGGATCACCATCAGATTAAAAATCCACTATTGGGTATTGCACTTTTCTGGGAGGAAACCTGATTACTTGGAGAAGTAAGAAACAAACTGTTATTGTCAGGTCTAGTGCAGAGGGTGAGAATAAAGCCATGGCACACACATCATGTGAGTTTATGTGGATTAAGCATTTACTCAAGGAATTAAGATTTGTTGTCAAGCTACCTATGACTATGCATTGTGATAATCAAGCAACAATTTACATTGCCTCCAATCCTGTGTTCCATAAGCAAACCAAGCATATTGAAGTAGATTGTCATATTACTCAGGAGAAAGTAGAAGATGGTGTAATTGCTACTCCATATGTTTCTACAAGAGTCTAGATTGCTAATATGTTTACCAAAGCTTTATGTAAGACTCGTTTGGATTTATTATGTAACAAGCTAGGATTGTATGATATATACTCTCCAACTTGAGGGAAAGTGTTATGAGTATTAGAGGCAAAACAATAATATCATCTATCCCTTTATATATAAATAATATTTTATGTGTTAGGGTTGACTTATCAAACCCTAAACACCTTCACCTTAACAGTCCCACTTGTTTTAGGATGACCCTTAAGGTCAATGGTTTATGATTTTGCATCTAACTCAATTTTACCATTTTTGGTAAATTTCAGTATTTTGTCACCTAATCACGTAATTAATGCGAAATAGGGTTTCAAACATTTCCTAGTCGTCCTAGGGTTTTACTTTTTCAAATTTATATGTTTTGATTACATTACCAGCCAAATGCTTAGCCTTTTGTTTTAGATGGATTACATTGTTTCTTGATGTTCTCAAGAAATGTCAATAAGTGTAAAACAAACACTGAGCTTCCTATATTTTTGAAGCTACCAGCACAAATTCTACATAAACACATGTTGATCTCTTTATATCTGTGCAAAGGAAAAATTTAGTGGCTGAGTAAGTTACAAATGTCTTTCCTTTCGTTCTCATCAATGATTGAAGAAGACAAAGTTAACTTGAGAACCCTTTTCCATAGAGATTTTGTTTTGGTCAAAATAGGATAGTTCTTTCAATGGGTGGAATTTGTAGTTTTTTCATTGAATTTAAGTTTTTTCAATTAGTGGTTGAGGAAGGAGGAAATTTTTTCTCCTTACGTATTTTTGAACGAGGTAATCACTTCATGAAGTCAGTTTTCATGGGCAAGAATGCAGCGTTATGGTTGATGAAGAATATAGAACACACGGTGGTCGGAATCAATCCCAAACAGTTTTTTACACTTAGAGAAGGAGATACCGCGTACACTTTGCAGCAGGGACCAAACTCCTTTGGTCAATTCCTTTTAGTGTCTGAACTCAAAGTTGGTGGGCTTAGAAGAACTGTCATCATTCCTGGAGGCAAAGCACAAAATGGTTGGAAGGTCTTTGGGCTTGAACTAAGGAAGATGTTGGAACCTAACCAATATGCTTTCAGTGGTTCAGGCCAGGCCAAATTTGTGTCTCAACCACAGAGGAGAATGTTGGGGCTTCATCCTTCTCGGTCTTTTGTTGAGATATTGAAGGGTCAAATGCAGCCAAGGGTTGTGACTCAGTCACAACTTATTATAACCAAGGATAAGGATGGGAGTTTGTGGAGAGGCAGAATCAATCAAGGGGGCTGTTGGTGATGAATTAGAAACTTACAGGTGCTAAGGTGGGGGATATTTTGGTGGGCAAGCCTGATACGATGGTGGTGGGAGGTAGGGATAGGAGGGAGCAGTGCATTAATGTGGATACAACATTAGGTGAGCAAATTCAGGCAGAAAATAGGAAATGTATACCAGTAAGATTCAGTGTGAATTCAAAATCTGATGAAAATGGGAAAAGGAGTGATATAAGGAGATCTTGCTGGATAGGGAGTGGTTTAATTGTGGTAGTTGATGTGAAAGGTAGGAGACGAGTTTCCTAGGATAGCAATCAAGAGGGAGTAAAAAATTTTAAATGGGTTTCACGGGCTCAAAGAAAGGATGTAGTGAGCCTAGACCAAAAGGTGGGCTTCCCTAACTCAGAGCTCACAAGCCCATTTAGGATGGAAGTAGGTGAGTGCTCCTCTTTAGCTGACTAGAGCCCACCAACGCCAGAAGCCCTCAGATCGGCGATGGCGGATAAGCCCACTGCCCTTCACAAAGATTCGTTGAGTCTGAAGGAATTGGATCAACAGGGTGAGCTTCCAAAGGTGGTCGGAGAGCTTCCGAGGGTGGTCGACGTCACAGCAGATGGTGGAGGTCACGCCGTGAAGTCGCCGGCGCCAATGATTCAGGTGCGAAGCCATTCCTCGACGATGGCGACGGGTGGTGGTGACTATGAGATCGTGGTTGGTCATATCGAGACGATGGGTAGTCTCGCAAAGCCTTTGGTGGTGGCTAAGTGCATTGTTTCCAATGGGTATGGGTCTGCTCCTCACTCTGAGACAGTGGGTTGCTCTGTGGAGTCATTGGTGGAGGTTGAGTGTCCTATTTCCGATGACTCTCACGCCGAGAAGCCTTTAATCACACTGGGTAAGGAAGAAACAGAGGGCATCAGTTAGGCTTGTGCTATCTAATTTTGTTCTGAGTCTATCGGGAGTTGAGACTGTGGGTTTGGGTGCTCAGGATGGAGACAAAGGTGGTCAGGCTGATTGTGTAAATGATGGTCAGGGGATAGATAATACCCATCAGGTTAGGCAATAATTGGTGCTGGCAGGCCATGGTTATTTTGCTCCGGGAGTATTGACTGAGGTAGAAGCACTTAGTGCAGTCCTGGACTTGGGTGATGTGGATAGCTTCTCCCCTTTGATGACTATAAATTCTATGGGGTTGGTTGTGTCGGCGGAGTTGCATAATGATATTGAGGTGACGGGTGGAAAATCAGCTGAATATTTCTAATTGGGTGAAACATAGAATCCCTAGTTTTTGTAAAATGATGGGGCTTTCTTTGGGACGATATGAGAAGATGTGCATCATGCTTTGCCCGACATCAAGCTTCTTTTTTTCCGAACCTTACTTGAATGGTTCTCTGTGTGGAGAAACCATTCTTTTTCTCTTTTAGATTTACTTGACTTTTGTAATTTTCGTTCTTGATTTGTTCTCCCTTGTATACTCCCTGTGTGCTTGGGTGTCTCTTTTTTTAATATCAATGAAGTCTTATTACTTATCAAAAAAATGTGCATCATGCTTTTACAAAGGCTTGAGAGGGAGATTGAGGTCGCTAATCTGCAGCACAGGAAAGATGCAGCCCACCGGAAAGCTGTGTCCAAGGATAAAGGGAATAGGGAGTTGAGGAATCTGATTTCCTCAGTTAATTATGATGGTAGATAGTCTTCATTGACTGCAACTCTAAGTTTGGAGTAGGGGATTAACAGTTTTTAAGAAGTTGAAAATGGTGTCATGGAATGTTCGAGGATTGAATGACTCTTGAAATCGTTTGGTAGTTAGAAATTTACTAAGAGATTGGAATTGTGATGTAGTTTGTCTCCAAGAAACTAAACTTGCTAGTATGGACAGAAAGCTGGTTTGCAGCTTGTGGAGTTGTCCTTATGTAGATTGGGTGGCTTTGGATGTGGATCAGACAGCTGGTGGGGTTTTGTTGATGTGGGATAGGAGGGCTTTAGAAAAGTTAGAGGTATTGATGGGTTGCTTTTCCGTATCGGTTCAGTGGCAGGGTGTGGGGGATGGTTTTATTTGGGCATGATCTGGGGTTTATGGCCCGAATGATAATAACTTAAGGGGGCAGATGTGGGATGAGCTGATTGGAATTCAGCAACTTTGGGATGTTCCATGGTGTTACATAGGGGATTTTAATATCATTCGCTTCCCAAGTGAACGGTTGGGGAGATCGCGCCTTACTCCAGCTATGGAGATTTTTTCTGAGTTCATTGAGGAGCTTAACTTGATAGATTTGCCATTGGAAGGAGGGAGTTATACTTGATCTAGTGGCTCGGATCAGCCTTCAATGTCCAGGATAGACAGGGCTCTAGTTTCTCATGATTAGGAGGATCACTACCTGAATGTGATCCACCGGGTATTACCTCGTCTTATTTCAGACCACTTCCCCATATTAGTGGAGGCCGGGAGGATGTTAAGGAGGAAGAGTCCTTTTAGGTTTGAGAACATATGGTTAAAGACAAATGGGTTCAAAGAGAGGGTTCATTCTTGGTGGAATCAATACTCCTTCTCAGGTACTCCCAGTTTTGTGCTGGCCAAGAAGTTAAAGGCTCTGAAAGGAGACATTATTCAATGGAACCAAAGTATGTTTGGAAACGTAGGTCGTCAAAAGAAAGAATTGTTGGAAGCCTTGAAATTATTGGATGCTAAGGAAGGGGAGTATGGCCTTTCTAAAGTGGAGATAGGGGAGAGGGCTGTGATGAGATCTCAAATACAGAACCTTCTTTCTTTAGAAGAAGTTTCGTGAAAACAAAAATCGAGGATGCTTTGCATTAAGAAATGAGACAACAATACCAAGTTCTTCCATAAGGTGGCTAATTCTCGGAGAAAATATAATCATATTAGTATGCAAGAGGTGGATGGGGTTATTTATGAGGACAAATTAGAGATGGCGGACCAAGTAGTTCAATTTTATAAAAACTTGTACAAGGAGACAGAGGAATGTAGGCCTTTTGTGGAAGGATTGGAGTTTGATCAGATCGAGGGGCTAGAGAGGGACTGGCTTGAAAGGAGGTTTGAAAAGGAGGAGATTCTTCAAGTTGTCAAAGAGTTGGAAAAAGATAAAGCCCCAGATCCTGATAGTTTTTCTATGGCCTTTTATCATCATTGTTAGGGAGTTGTGGACAGGGATGTTTTAGCTGTGTTTGAAGAGTTTTATCAATTTAGTAAGTTTGAAAAATCTCTTAATGCAGCTTTTATACCCCTAATCCCCAAGAAGAATGGTGCCTCCAATATTCGAGATTTCAGACCTATTAGCTTGGTAGGGAGTGTATACAAGATCTTAGCTAAGGCTCTAGCAAACCGCTTGAAAGAGATCTTAGATCATCTGATATCTGAGGCTCTAAACAGTTTTGTGGGCAATAGACAGATACTTGATTCAGTTCTTATTGCCAATGAGTGTGTTGATAGTAGAGTGAATAGCAAGATTCCAGGGGTTATTTGTAAGCTGGACATTGAAAAAGCCTATGATCATGTGAATTGGGAGGCTCTTCTAGATTTGTTGAGGAGAATGGGATTTGAGGCGAGGTGGTGTAGGTGGATCCGTACTTGCATAGCTACTGTCCAGTTCTCTGTCTTAGTTAATGGGTCTCCAGCTGAGTTTTTTGAGAGTTCGATGGGATTAAGACAAGAGGACCCACTATCTCCTATGTTGTTTCTGGTTATGATGGAGGTTTTCAATAAGATGAAGAAAAGAACTGAAGGTACTAGTTTACTTCAAGGTTTCAGGGCTGATAGTAGACGGGATAGAGGGGTTTGTGTCTCGCATCTTTTGTTTGCAGATAATACAATTCTTTTTTGTGATGCAAATGTAGAGCAAATTCTACATGTTTGGATGCTCCTTCTTTGTTTCCAGGCTGTGATAAGATTAAAGGTTAATGTCTTGAAGAGTGAGATGGTTCCCATTGGGTAGGTTCCTAATATCCATGTCTTGGCAAAGATTTTGGGTTGCTGGATTGGGTCTTTGCCTATGACCTATTTTGGAATGCCACTAGGGGCATCTCACAAATCCCCTACTATTTCGAATCCTATCTTGGAGAAAATTAAGCGTAAGTTGGCTAGGTGGAAAAAGATGTATTTGTCAAAAGGTGGAAGACTAACATTGCTTAAAATCACATTATCTAGTCTTCCGACTTACTTTTTATCTCTTTTTACTATCTCTACGCATGTGGCCAATAAAATTGAGAGATTGCAAAGGGATTTCTTATAGGGGAAATCCAAGACACATTTGGTAGGACGGGATAAGGTATGTGCACCTCTGGAGAATGGTGGGTTAGGAGTAAGGAAATTAACTACTTTTAATAAAGTCTTACTAAGGAAATGGCTATGGCGGTTTGGGGTTGAGAAGACAAGGCCTTGGAGAAGGGTTGTAGCTCTAAAGTTTGGGGAAGAATGGGGGGGATGGATCTCCAAGCTAGATAGAGTAGTTCATGGATATGGTTTGTGGAGAAGCATCCGTATGGGTTGGGAGGTTTTTAGTAAATATATTCAGTTTGAGGTAGGGGTGGGGGATAGAGTGAAGCCCTGGACAGATCAATGGTGTGAGGATTCTCCACTTCAATTGACCTTTCCGGTTGTGTATGGGATTGCCTCCAATAAAGAGGCATCTGTGGCCTCTTCTCTTGAACGGTCGGGGATAGGAGATCGGAGAAGCTGGGATGTTTGTTTCAATCGGAGACCAAATGATTGGGAAATGGGTGTTGTGGATGATTTCTCCATACTTTGGGTTCCAATTTACCTCCAATTGAGAATGGAGACCATATGCGATGGAAAATGACAAAGAAAGGGGATTTTGATATCCGATCGTTTTATAGTAAGTTAAGAGATCCATTGCCCATTATTTTTCCTTGGAAAGGTGTTTGGAAGGTTAAGGCCCCTCGGCATGTTTCCTTTTTTGTGTGGACGGCTGTATGGGAAAGATACTTATAGTTGACAATTTGAGGAGTAGAGGAATGGACTTTGTTGACTGATGCATTATGTTTTGTTGTAATGGGGAGACTGTGGATCATCTGCTATTGCATTGTGGTAAGGCTTACCAGTTGTGGAATTTGATGTTTAGATCTTTTGGGATTGTATGGGTCTTGCCAAGATCAGTGGCGGATACTCTCTTTAGTTGGTGGAATTGGCTTGGAATGCATTCGTCTAGTATTTGGAATTTAGCTCCTCTGTGCGTAATGTGGTGTCATTGGAGGGAACGAAATTGGAGGACGTTTGAGGACATGGAAAGTTCTGACGACCAGCTATTGGCTTCATTCAGTGGCACCCTTTTTGATTGGTCTAGGGCTTGAGGACTCACCTCTAATGGCACCCTTTAGGATTGCATAGGTCTTGCCAAGTTCAGTGGCACGTACTCTCTTTGGTTGGTGAAATTGGTTTGGAAAGCATTCGTCTAGTATTTGGAATTTAGCTCCTCTATGCGTAATGTGGTGTCTTTGGAGGGAACGAAATTAGAGGACGTTTGAGGACATGGAAAGTTCTGGCGACCAGCTATTGGCTTCGTTCAGTGGCACCCTTTTTGACTGGTTTAGGGCTTGGGGACTCACCTCTAGTGATTCTCTACCTATGTTTCTTAGCTCTCTCCTTTGTAATTAGAATCTTTTCTTTCTGTTTTTTATCTTCGTTCTCTGTACTCTTTTATCTCTACCTTATGTCTTTCTACATGAGGTAGTGTTCTTGAATATACATCTTTATTACTTATCAAAAAATACATATGTTTTGTAGCCATCAGAGGCAAATTAGACTATTATCAATAAAATACAGACTTTTGTCAAATTCTTCTCTGGTGGATTTTAGTTTTATCACCTTGTGAATTCAAGGACCCTTCGAGGTTTACTATCCAGAAACTAACAATTTAGTTTCTATCCATCAAAAAGAGCGTCGTGTGTACTTTCTTTAGGCTTTCACGACATCAATTAGGTATTAGACATTTGAGAAGATTTAATTCTACTCTATTAGGCAAATGGTTGTGGAGGTATGGCATGGAGACATATGCCTATGAAGGGGGTTATAGAGGCAAAAGATAGGAATGAATGGGGTGGTTGGCACACAAAACATGTGTCAAGTGCATATGGTGTTAGCCTATGGAAATTCATTAGAGCTGATTGGTTGAACTTTTCAAAACTCCTACAGAATGATGTGGGTGTAGGTACTAGAGTGAAATTTTAGAAGCATGTGTGGTGTGAAATTTTAGAAGCATGTGTGGTGTGGGGATTGTACTCTTAAGGAGGCTTCCCAGAATTTAATTGTATTAGTAGGGCAAGGGATTCTTCAGTAGCAGAGATTATGTGTTTCTCTACTAGAAGGATCCATTGGGATGTTCAGTTTTGTCATTCAGTGCATGATTGGGAGCCAGATTCTTTGGCTTTGTTTATGGACATTTTCTAATCTTCATCTGTGCAGGGTATTGGTCTTGACAAAGTATGTAGGAAGCCAGCAAAAAGTAGAGATTTTAAGGTAAGTGGATATTATCATTCTTTATCCTCTCCTTTTGTCATATCTTTTCCTTGGAAAATGGTGTGGCAATCAAAGGTTCCTCGAAGAGTAGCTTTCTTTCATTGTCTGCCTCTTTAAGTAAGATCTTAACAATAGATAACCTTCATAAAAGGAGCATTATTGTTCTTGATTGGTGTTATATGTGTAAAAAGTGTGGGGAGTCAGTGAATCATCTTCTTCTTCATTGCCCTGTAACATATGAGTTGTGATCTTTGATGTTTTGCTTGTTTTGAATTCATTGGGTTATGCGCATACGGTTATCGAGTTGCTCAAGTCTTGGATGGGTAAGTTTAGTCGACATCACAATATAGCTATTTGGAGGCTTGTACCGCACTGCTTGATGTTGTGTACCTAGCAAGAACGGAATGCTAGAAGTGTCAAGGGATGTGAACGGTCTATGCTTAAGCTTAAGTCTTCTTTCTTTCAAACTCCCCTAGAATGGAGCTTGATTCTGCCTTTATTTTCTTGTTTTGCCCTTCTTGTTTTACTTGATCTTTGTAATTTTGGTTCTTGATTTCTTGCCTCTTCAATACATTTTTACTGTACTTGGGTTGGCTATGATAATTAATAATATTTTTACATTACCTATCCCAAAAAAAAAAAAAAAAAAGATTTCAAAAAAATAACAAATCTAATGCAACACCCTATGCAATGATCAAATACAAATCTAGGCATCACCCAAAAAATTAACAAAACAGAAAACAAATGGCAAATATGAAAAAAATAAAGCTCGTTGGACAATAAAATGTTTTCCAAATACCAAATCCATCTATAATAACACTTACGTAGACTCAAACCCACTACCACTTCTTTTTTAAATAAGTAAAACTTTGTTGGTATTAAAAAATAAATAAATTAAAGGTTCTACCTAGGGACACTAGGAATGTACTTTCAAGTACAACACGAAAACATTACCACTTCTTAAATTGGGATTGATTCAGAATCATCAAATTCCTACTTCTCAAATGATCCACTGTCAGTCACTTGTAACTTACTTTTTTGAATTTAATGATCACAACTGATACTCTCATCACACCAACATCTACTAATTTCTAAACTCTGAGACTTCCAGCCAGATAACTGCCACTAAGTGATGCAATCCAGAATATGTAAAATAAACACTATTAAAACACTTACAGTTTTTTCATATCCAAGTCTCTCTGATTTATTAAAGTGAACTCTAGTAAGAGTATTTCCATTTTACAATGATATCTACTTCCCCACTTCTGTACTGAATTCCAGAAGAACTACAGCTTATTTGTTTTGCAACTAGGGCTAAGAACAACAATTTATCAAAAGCATCAAGTTAACGGGCTTCACATAAAGAAAGAAATCTTGAGAAATTCTTTCATTTCCCCAATAGGCTTATCTCTAACATCCAGAACTTGGATTTACTGTAAATGTGAACGAGACAAGGCCCAAATAGAAAACTCAGATATCCCATCAGTTTCTTAACTCAAATATCTAAAGTGGATCTGAGAGATTTCCCATCAACACTAACAAAAGGGAAAGACTGACTGACTTGCTCCATATCCTTCCATCCTCCTCTCAACTAAATGACACCAGACAGGCTAAATGTCTCATCTTTAATATGGTATCACATGTACCAGTGATATATTGTATAGAGTAGAAAATCGCAATAAATATATATATATATATATATAATAGATAAAAATATGCTACCAATATAACCAGAAACCTAATCAGCTTTATATATCAAGGAGCCATAAGTATTTCAAGTAACATGCCAACAAGCCTTTTAAAAGGACAGTAAACATACTTTATCTTTACTTTGGCTGGATGTATGCCTTGAATCTGGAACCTCCTCCAATTGCCTTGTATCTGTTGCATGATCCACTAAGCAAGCTTTATGAGATGTTACTCCACCACAGACATTTTCATTTGCACAATTACTCTGCTCATTGAACGATGAATGAGTCTCATCAAAGAGTGAACTTTTGCATGTATCACATTCATCCATTTCCTTTTTTTTTTTATATCTTCTACTGAAAGTTAAAAATGGAGTGGTCAACTTGGCTTGCACAACTGAATCACCGCGGTTAGTGGACTTATCTTTACAGAGTAAATCAGTGTCCTCCAAGTGTGATACTTTTAACCCAGATGAATCATCATCACATGCAAAGCTGCACTTTGTCTCAAAAGATGATTTCAAGCTAACAAAGTCCAAACTCGTTTCATTTTTCAGCCCCATTGACTGAAAGAGTAATGTCCCTTCAGAGCAATTTTCATCACCTGCAGTGCCAAAATTAGCATTTAAACATGAAACCCTCTGAATTTGACCAAACTTATCATCCAAAACCATATCCTCAGAAGATGATCCAGCAGTGTCCTTCCTAGAACCCCCACCAGGACTTCCCATCTGAAATGATTTATCAGAGCTAACCATCATTTCTCTCAAATTAGATCCTTCAATGTGTTTCTTTCCCTTCAATCTACTTGATTTTCGGAGTGGCTGAGATGTCGAAGAATCTTTTTGTATAATAATACCACAACATAGCCTCTTCCCATACGGAATACACTACAAGAGAGAGCGGGATTGGGTGAGGGAAGTGAAGGTGTATCACATCATTAAACAAACATTGAAGGTAACGTCATTAACTAAACATTGCTAACAAAAAACAATTTTCCTTCTAGTAAAATTTAGCAATACCTGAAAGAGCTTATCTAGGCATTGAAGATGATATGATTGATGGCATTTATCACAGTATAAAAGGTTGCCTCTGACACCACATACAACACATGCAAGAGATACTTGCACAAAATTGAACATCGGGCACACACAATTAAATATGAAATTGGAAAAGATAAAAGAAAAAATTTGTAAAGGAATTAGGGAACATGTCTAATTAGCGAGCAATGTAATACGATATTTTTATGAATAAGAAATTTTAAATTAAAAGTGAGAAGCACAAAACCCCAATACACAAGAAGTACATGAGAGGTTTTTTTTTTTTTTTTGACAGGTAAGAAAATAAATTTATTAAAAGAGAAAAAGCAAGTAAAAAATACAAGATTCACGATAGTGAACAATTAGAAAAGAGGGTAAAGAACAGCAAACAGGCATTAAGTTAGACGAAGAGACAAAAGAAAATCCGTGATAGTAGAACAATCTGAGAGGCCCCAACACCGAGACTAATCAAAGAGGGTCCATCTGCATAAATCTAGCAACTAATCCAATGATTTCGCCATATCCTCAAAAAAACGCCAATTTCGTTCAGCCCAAATATTCCACATTAAACAACCCGGAACCAGATTCCAAATATCAGAATTATGTTTCCCAAGCCGCTGATACCAACAAAAAAATAGGTCTATAACAGAACCTAGCATGACCCAATCAATCCCAAACAGCCGAAGCATATACATCCACAGGGAATGAGCAACCAGACAAGAAATCAGCAGGTGATCCACAGATTCCTCATTACAGCAACACATACAACAACAATTGACCAAAGTTCGGCCTCAGAGCATAAGATTATCCAAAGTAAAGATCTAACCATGAGCTGCTGTTCACATAAAGAATGCCACCCTTTTAGGAACCTTTACTTTCCAAGGGAAAGAAGTAAGAGGTGCATTTCGAATCTTATGATAAAAAGACCGAACATCAAACTTCCCACTTCCATTAAGACACCAAGAAAGTTTGTCGCTACCTCCTCCCCTAGGAATTCGAGATTGGATGAATTGAAGTATATGAGAGTGTTGCAAAAATAAAGCAAAGTTGTAAGATTACAAAGATCTAAAAATTGTCCCAACAAGGAACAATCGACACCCCAAACTGACTTTTACCAATCAAACAAAGATCAAAAAATAGATTTCAATTGAAGAAGAGAGGTCTTGTTATGATTCTAGTGTCCCACATAAATGAAGTGTAAGTTTAACCATGTGTATATAAGCTCTTGGGCATCCTCCCATTTTAAGCCAGTTTTCAAGGGTGAGTTCTACCCATGGATTTGTATCATTTGGTATCAGAGTCAGACACCACGACAAATAATCAAACATAGCTCATTAAGTATGGGATCAAATGAGTTGTAACTTTGTGGTCTGATTTCGAAAGGGGCGACCTAGAGGCTAGATTAAAATGTCTTGTCAAGTCATTAAATAATATATAGGTCAGTGGTGCTACCAAAATGAGAAAGGGCTACCATCAGGTCAGTGTCAATAGAGTGAGCTATCGTGGACATCAACTGTGGACCGTGGTGGTATGTTATGATCCTAGTGTCTCATGTGGATTAAGTGTAAGTTTAACCTTGTGTATATAAGTTCTTCTGTACCCTTCCTTTGTAAGTCAATTTTCAAAGGTGAGTTCTACCCATGGGTTTGCATTAGGTCTCTATCCAATCAAATGTCTAAAATTATGCCCCCTCCAAATACAACATATTGAGAACAAAAGAAGAGTCTTCCACACATCCACACTTTTATGCCTCCTTGAAACTGCTACTCCAACATGCAAACAGCTCCTTCACTGAATTACGCATAACCCAAAATATTCCATTTAACACAAATAAACAACCAAAGCTCCCTAGAAATATTGCAATGCAAAAGGTGATGATTAATTGATGCCCATCATCTTCACATATAAAACACTAGTCTGCGATAATTATCTTGCGCTAAGAAGACCACCTTCTTCGGAAGTTTTGCCTTCACTTCAATAAAGCTTTCCAAGAAAAATCCACCACAAGATATTCAGTATTCCTTTTGACACCTGATAGTAAGATCTCACATCAAATTAGCCTGTCTTGTACGAAATCCAACCCATCTAGTCCATTACTCTCCCATCAAAACAAATCATATAAAGAATGTCAAAAGATTATCTACTAACTCAAGCTCCCAACCATGTAATGCCCTAGAGTATGTAGAACACCAATTGAAAGCATCTTTAGCTCTATGCATATATTCTGCAATAGCAGAATCTTTATTCACTACAATGGAGAAAAATCAGCGAACATGATCATAAGCGGTACCTCGCTTCACCATATATCAAGCTAAAGGCAAATGCTACCACCAACCACAACAAGATATCTAGTAAACTTCAAGAACTTCTCCCAACAACTCCTAATATGCTTCCACAAGCTCACACCATGACCCCTAGTACACCTAATTAGAGGGAGCTTCCAAAAAAAATTCCTTTTAAAGGCCCTAGCTTACTAAATTTTGTCAAAGAAATTAGCAATGATTCTCACATATGCTCACCAAATTAGTGGGAAGTGGATGGTTCTGAGCAAATGATCATATGAAGATTCATATATGTGAAGAACATAAACACATCAACTTTGTAAATCTTTGGTAACTTCAGATCTTTATGCTGTTCATTATTTTTATTTGACTAATATTGGGTGCTCCTCAAGTCCAATTTAAGAAACTTTTACAAGATGGCAGGTAGTACAACCAAATCATAGCAAAAATCACACCTTAGCACGATGGAGATACAGGATTCTCTCTTACTATGACTTAAGTATTTCTAGATCTGGTCCACCCTAATTATTTTCTCTTGTATGCATGCTGTATACTAAAAGATTTTTCCTCTTTTTTCATTGATAGATTTATTGCTTAATTCCAACCCTCTGCACAAGAAGTGCCTAACTTAAGACATCCTTATAAAAGCTTCACTCGACCAACACTTTAGTTCCGGCTCTTCAGCATTAGGAGAGAATAGGAATTCTCTCTCTTCTGGTGTTAGTTTCACTGCTCATTTCCCTTTTCCTTTCATACATCCTTTTCTTTTTTTTTTACCCATTTCAATAATAAATACATACTGAGCTGATAAAAAGCAAGAAGTCAACAGGAAACAGTATTCTTTCCATATAACAGTCAGGATTGGGGTTAATTACTTCAAGTGATAATTACATAAAGGAGGAACAACACAAATGTATATAAGGTGCTTGAGATAATTCCAAGATGGCAAGTTTTGTTACTAAATAAATATGCATGCAATTTTTAAAATTAAAAAAATTTCAGAACCTCACCGTTGAATTTCCTTTACGATTTTGAGATATGTGCTCATCAGTCAATGCGTCATATTTATCTGGGTTGTCATCATTTGGAGCTTCCGAAAGAGCATTATGCCCAACATTTCCATCGGCAAGCCCAGTTCTTGAAGATGGGCGCTTTCGCTTGTATGTTAAAACCACCTTGCTGTTAGACATTGTAGCTTCCAAGATCTACGACCTACCTACCTACCTTTACACTCACATCATCAACAATACACTTCTGCAAGGACAAAAACTTTCCCATAAATTAAGAGGTAATATACAAGCTATAAGATTCTAACTGAAAAAAAAAAAAGACAAGACCAGCTGAACACACGCATACATGGATCTTATTTCTCACTCAAACCATTTATTTCAACGGGTCAAGATTCCCTATAGCAATAGCTTGAATTTCTATCAACTTTTGACGGTTAAAACTTAAAACTCCTATTGCAATTTTTTTTTCACTGAACTTGTATTACAGTTTATCAAGAAAATTTATATGCCATCACCTAGTTTCAAAAGATAAGACTTGCTTGTCATTCATCACAAGCACTTGGCCCATCTTGCTACCATACCCCTTGAACACATTATTGGTTCTATATGAAGAAGAAAATTTCTGATAAATTATAAACTTCGTTGAATGAAAATAATCAACTACAAAGCGCCAAATGACAGAAAAGACAAAAGGGGGCCAAAATTTGCTGACCCAATCCGAAATAATTTTTTTGCCCGGATAAAAAAGAGGCCAACTCACAGCCCGCTTGCTTTTTTGCGAGCCAACCCGACTAACTTGTGATCCAACTTGATTTTTTAAATCATTTTTTTTCTAAAAAATATTTAGCCAAGGTGCTAGATGCATAAACATAAAGATACAAAGCACTACACTGACATTATTTAGCCATTTAGTAACCAACAGTGGTAGTGGTCATGCCCCTATTTATTAAAAAATAATAATTAAAAAGAAAAAAATACAAAAAGTAAAAGCATCTACAACTACACATCTATACTACTAAATGTCTAACACTAAGTTAAATATTAAGTGGTAGAAGAAAAAAATACAAAAGACAAAAGCATTTACAACTAGACGTCTATTCTACTAAACATTTAACAATAAGTTAAATATTAAGGGAAAAAATATAAAAGGCAAATCATTTACAACTACACGTCTACACTACTAAACGTCTAACACTAAGTTAAATACTAAGTAATAGAGTTAAATACTAGGACTAATTTACTAAAACTAAGTCCAAATAGCACAAAACCAAACTAAAAAAATTAAAAAATTAAAAATTTAAAAAAAAAGTCCAAAAATCTATATCATTAATGAATTTTGAATGTGAAGTATGTAAACTTAAAATATATACTTTTTGTGCTCCTTAAAATCTCTCTCTCTCTCTCTCTCTCTCTCTCAAGTTGTAAATTTATAATTATAAGCATTATGCCTATGACTTATTAACATGAAAGATTTTGTTATTATGAATGTAAAGAATTTTATTCATGCACAAAACTATCAGAATTTGGAAGGAAATGGAAAGTTTTATATTTTTTGATTTGTTTTTTTTTTCCCTTCACATGTATAATAGTAACACAAATAGTCTAATAATAGTAGATGCCCACTTAAAGGGAAAAAAACAAAGGGTATTATACAATTTGTTTCCTTGATTGATTTGATTCATTCTCTCTAGAAATTTGGCATTTATTTGTTTTTTTTTTTCATGTGTAAATATGGGTCGGCCCAAACTCGCACAACCCACCCGCAACCCGATTGGCCCAACCTGTTTTCAACACGTTTAAAATGACCCGTTTGTTAACCCAGCCCATTTGACCTGCAACTTGATTAACCTGACCTGAACCCGACCCGACCCGATAGTTTGCCATGTCTAAGAGTGTCCAATAAACCAACAGGCCTAGTATCTCTTGTTGTCTTACAAGCCCAAATAGAGGACTCCTATGGTCAGGACTTTGAGGCCTAAGTCCAGCCCGATTATCCAAAGCTGGTATAATTATTCAAAGTCCATTAAGGTTGGTCCTACAACATTTATTTAGTCAATATTGTTAGTCCTAATGCTTTTAAGTAGTCAATCTTGAAAGCTGATGTTTGTATGAAATATTAGACAAATTATTTTCTTTCTTTAATCTATGTTTTGAGAATTGTGTACAAATTTGATTCTCCCATGCTTAGAGGGTTGTTATATGCACTATATATAGTTGTTGGATATTTTTATAAAAAATATCATGTTTATTTTAATACTCATTTATGTGAATTAAGGAAATTAATTATCCCTTAATGTCAGATACGTTGATTGCTAAATTTTGAAAGTTCAAATATAATTCAAAATTTGAATAGCTATAGTCAATGGTTTTAATTAGGAAATCTCTAAAAATTAATGTGAATTTTAATACCATATATTGCCAACTTTTAGTATACTTTCCTTTATAAACTTTTGCTTTAAAACATTTCTTTTAATATATTTAATAGCAACGTTATAGATAGAAAGTATCCAATATTGTACAACTATATATTTATGTAATTTACTGTTGACGGATTATAGCATTATATATTGCTTTCCATTCTTGGTTGTAATTATGGTGTATAGTCAAAGTTTCAAAGAAAAGCATTATTTGACAGCTTAAACACAGCCACGTTAGGGGCTGTAAATTTTGTTTTAATGGCATTATGAGTTATGACACTACAAGACAAACTTGATTTGTCTACTAACTTACCTCACCTCAACGTACACTTTGGCAAAAGGTTTGACCGGTTTATATATAATATACGTATAAAAAGAAAGCTATTCATGACATTGATTTCAATAATTTTATGACCATTTAAAGTTTTAAAAGTTGGCAAACGTTTTTTTTTTTTGGCTAAGGACAAGCAACGGGTCTGGTTTTATATATATATATATGGAAAGAAAAAAAAGTTGAAACACACATTTTTATTTTTTGAATTAAAAAGTTGTAGACTTTTCAAAAACAATTTTTCATTGTCTTAAACACTTACCATCTATTGTCACTACTCACAAAAATATTCTATCTTTTACAAAATTTCCTGGGAAAAGAAAGTACTATAGAGAGCTTATATCCTACGAGCAATGTAGGCTCGCAAGGATAATCAGCAAAGGTGGCTGGGCTGTTGTATCCTGGGGATAACGTGCAGAAACTATTTGTCTAACTATATCGGATATACCGTAGACGGCACGATTTGTCTCAAGACAGTGACTTGGTTTACGCCTCATCTCTGCCACCTCTTTTGGTAAAATCAAATTGTGTAATTTCTAAGGAAAATTCAGGTATTATCTCTCATTTATTTCCAACAATTTGAGACAAATCGATATGGAGAACACAAAATCATCCTTGGAAAATGGTAATTTTATGTCTAATTCCTCTGGAGCGGGTGATCTTAATAAGTCATTCCGCTTCCGTGGTGTTAACTTTAAGAGGTGGAGACAAAAGACTTTATTTTATCTTACTCTCTTGAATGTGGCTTATGTGTTAACTAAGAAAAAAACTAAAGAAAAAGAAATCTGAACAATTGACTAAAGAAGAATTTTCTCAACATGAAAAAGATGTTAAGAAATGGGATAAGGATCATCTTTACTATAGAAATTATTTACTTAATTGTCTTTCTGATGATTATTATGATTAAGCTTACAAATCAGCCAAAAAGATATGGAAGGCATTGAATCAAAAATATGATACAGAGGAAGCTGGATCCAAGAAATATGCATGTAGCCGATTTTTCAGGTTTCAGATGGTTGAAGGCAAGTCCGTGGTGGAACAATCCTATGAACTCCAAATGATTTCACAAGATGTACAATCTGAAGGCATTCGAGTAGATGAACAAATGCAAGTTTTAGCCATCATTGACAAGCTGCCTGAGTCTTGGAAGGAGTTTGCCAAAGTCCTAAGACACAAGCAAAAGGAACTCTCCATTGAATCCCTTATCACCCGTTTGAGAGTGGAGGAAGAGGCAAGGAACCAAGACAAAGCTGTTGAACTCCATGGAGCAAATGGTCCTAAGGTAAATTTTATCTCCTCAAATGAAAACATGTCAAAAGCCAATGCAAAAAATAATGACTATGTAAGGCCTAAGAAAAGGAACTTCAAACGTAGGCCAAATAGAAATCAGCCTCAACATAAGACCCACTCTAATAAAAAAAAGAACCAAGCACACCATCCTAAGCATGCTCCAAGTAATGGCAGCCACACTAATAATAGCAATTATGCATGTTTTGTATGTGGAAAGCCTGGACATTCGGCTAGAAATTGTCGTTTTCGAAAACATGGGCCTATGGCTCAAGCCAATGTCATTGAAAAGCCTCTTGTGGCTATGGTTACCGAGATTAATATTCTCAAAGGCTTAGGAGGGTGGTGGATTGATTCTGGGGCAACCAGACATGTTTGTTATGATAAAAATTGGTTCAAGACCTACACCATCTTGGATGAGAAAAAGAAAATTATGCTTGGTGATTCTCATACCATTGAAGTTGTGGGTATTGGAGAGGTGCTTCTCAAATTTACTTCTGGAAGAGAAGTCACTCTCAAAGATGTCTTTCATGTTCCTGACATTAGAAAGAATCTAGTTTCTAGTTTTTTGTTGAATAAGGCTGGTTTCAAACAAGTCTTTGAGGCTGATCAATATGTACTCTCTAAAAAGGGCATGTTTGTTGGCAAAGGCTATGCTTGTGATGACATGTTTAAACTTAATGTAGAGATAAATGAAAATTCAAGTTTTGCTTATATTGTTTCTTGTGTGAATGTTTAGCATGGTAGATTATGTCATATTAATAATAAATATATGAAAAATATGAGTGGTTTAGGTTTAATTCCTAAACTTGAATATGAACTTGAAAAATGTGAAATTTGTAGCATGACTAAAATTACTCAAAAGCCTCATAAATCAATTGAAAGAAATATTGAATTACTAGAGCTTATCCATAGTGATATTTGTGAATTTGAAGGACATTTTACACGTGGAGGTAATCGGTATTTTATAACCTTTATAGATGATTTTTCAAAATATTCATATGTCTATCTTATGAAAAATAAAAGTGATGCTTTTGAAAAATTATCAATTTTCTTAAAAGAAGTTGAGAATACTTTTGATAAAAAGGTTAAAGGTTTAGAACTGATAGAGGAAAAGAATATGATGCTCTTGGTCTTAATAATTATATTCAATCTCTTGGTGTTGTTCATGAGACTACTGCCCCTTATTCTCCATCTTCTAATGGAGTAGCTGAACGTAAAAATAGGACTCTTATAAATTTAACTAATGCTATGCTTGTTAGTTCTGGGGCTCCTAAATATTTTTGGGGTGAAGCTGTTTTAACTGCAAATTTTGTTTTGAATAGAGTACCTCATAAAAAGACTTTTTTAACTCCTTTTGAATTATGGAAAAAATATAAACCAAATCTGAATTTTTTCAAAGTTTGGGGTTGCTTAGCATATGTGAGGCTACCTAACCCTAAAAGACCTAAACTTGGGGTAAAGGCTTCTACATGTGTATTTTTGGGTTATTCTTTATATAGTACAACTTATAGATTTTTTGATATTAATAATAATACAATAATTGAATCTAGAGATGCAATTTTTCATGAAAATAAATTTCCATTTAAATATAAAAATAGTGAGGGTTTTGAACAACAAGAGAAATTTGAATGTTCAACATCTAAGTCAAAAGATGTTAATGAATATGAGATTGAACCTAGGAGGAGTAAAAGACCCGGAATTGAAAAGGATTTTGGTCCTGAATATTATGTGTATAATTCACAAGGTGACCCTACTTCTTTAGAAGAAGCTTTATCTTCTCCTGATTCAGGTTTTTGGAAAGAAGCCATCAATGATGAGATGGATTCTATTATATCTAATAATACTTGGAAACTTGTAGATTTACCTCCAAGTTGTAAAACAATTGGATGTAAATGGGTACTTAGTAGAAAATTTAAACCTGATGGATCTATTGAAAAATTCAAAGCAAGGCTTGTAGCTAAAGGTTTTAAACAAAAAAAAGATATTGATTTTTTCGATACTTTTTCTCCTGTTATTAAAGTTACGTCTATTAGATTATTGATTGTTATAGCAGCTATTCATAATTTGATGATACATCAAATGGATGTAAAGACGACATTTCTAAATGGAGATTTAGAAGAAGAAATCTACATGGACCAACCAGAAGGTTTTACAATGCCAGGTAATGAGCACAAGGTATGTAAATTATTAAAATCTTTATATGGTTTAAAACAAGCACCTAGACAGCGGCATGAGAAATTTGATCAATGTTTGCTTTCTAATGGTTTTAAAACAAATGAAAGTGACAAATGTATATATTATAAAACTTTTGATGATGCTCATGTTATAATTTGTTTATATGTTGATGATCTTCTAATTTTTGGTCCTAATACGGATATTATAAATGCTGCCAAAATGCTTCTTAAGAATAACTTTGATATGAAAGATTTAGGAGAAGCTAATGTGATTCTTGGCATGAAAATTTCTAGAACTTCAAATGGCATATTTGTAGATCAATCTCATTATATAGAAAAAATTTTGAAAAATATAATTACTTTGATTGTAAACCTGCAAGTATTCATTTTGACTCTAGTGTGCATCTTTTTCCTACTAAAGATGAAAATGATATTTACAATCAAAAGGAATATGCTAGTATTATTGGTAGTCTTAGATATGCTACTAATTGTACTAGACCTGATATTGCTTATGCTGTAGGAGTTTTAGCAAGATTTACTAGCAAACCTAATTTTGAGCATTGGAATGCCATGACTCAATTAATGAGATATTTAAAAAGAACTGCGCACTATGGTTTGCTATATCAAAGATATCCTGCTGTCCTTGAAGGATATAGTGACGCTAGTTGGAACACCTTATCAGGTGATTCTTTGTCTACCACTGGCTATGTATTTACAATAGGTGGTGAAGCAATAAGTTGGAAATCTAAAAAACAACAGATTATTGCTAAATCCACCATGGAGGCAGAATTGATTGCCTTATCTTCAGCTACTGAAGAAGCAGGTTGGTTACGAGATTTATTATCTGAAATTCCCATGTGGGAGAAACCTATTTCACCCGTCTTAATTCATTGTGATAGTACTGCCACTATTGGTAGAGTGCACAATAAATACTATAATGGTAAATCCAGATCTATTAGAAGAAAACACAGTACTGTAAGATCATACATAAACAATGGTACCATAAATGTTGATTATATTAGTACAAATGATAATATTGCGGATCCATTAACTAAAGCTCTAGCTAGAGAAAAGATCTGGATAGCATCGAGGGGGATGGGACTTAAGCTCAAAGAAGAATAAACTACCTATAAGGATACCCTACCTAGGGATTGGAGATCCCAAGAACTAGGTTCAAAGGGAAAAACTAATCATAGAGTAGTTTGATTAACATGCACTAAATATATGTATTAGTAATAATACTCATGTCCCTCCCTATGGTGTGTGTGCATGTATCTTGTAACGTTATATAGGATGAGTTTTTATAAAAACTCTTAATGTGGACTATAGCTCTTATGAGTGGGATGTTAGAGTTACAAGAACATCCTTGATAGCCACACCTAAGTGAGCATGGAAGTGAGGCCACTTCCTTTGAGAATGGGGCTAGTTCTCTAAATAGCTCATGGATGCTAGGATAAAGCACAAGGCCTTAATGTGCTGGCTTAAAAGCTCGTAGTAGAGTACTGGAATATTATGTGTGTGATGTAATGTTTTGTATCCATAGAAAAATTTATAGTTCAAGACTTAAATCACTATTAACTTTGGAACAATGTTGTTGAAACACTAAATGAGGGTTCAAGCCATTGGCACTCCCATTATGCATAATGTTCTACTTAACCCAGAAAATTTTGTTATATATATATATTTACCTATTTATTTTTATAAAAATATGTGGGGGATTGTTGGATATTTTTATAAAAAATATCATATTTATTTTAATACTCATTTATGTGAATTAAGGAAATCAATTATCCCTTAATGTCAGATATGTTGATTGCTAAATTTTGAAAGTTCAAATATAATTCAAAATTTGAATAGCTATAGTCAATGGTTTTAATTAGGAAATCTCTAAAAATTAATGTGAATTTTAATACCATATATTGCCAACTTTTAGTATACTTTCCTTTATAAACTTTTGCTTTAAAACATTTCTTTTAATATATTTAATTGCAACGTTATAGATAGAAAGTATCCGATATTGTACAACTATATATTTATATAATTTATTGTTGATGGGTTATAGCATTATATATTACTTTCCATTCTTGGTTGTAATTATGGTGTATAGTCAAAATTTCAAAGAAAAGTATTATTTGACAGCTTAAACACAGCCACGTTAGGGGCTGTAAATTTTGTTTTAATGGCATTATGAGTTATGACACTACAAGACAAACTTGATTTGTCTACTAACTTACCTCACCTCAACGTACACTTTGGCAAAAGGTTTGACCGGTTTATATATAATATACGTATAAAAAGAAAACTATTCATGACATTGATTTCAATAATTTTATGACCATTTAAAGTTTTAAAAGTTGGCAAACGTTTTTTTTTGGCTAAGGACAAGCAACGGGTCTGGTTTTATATATATATATATACATATATGGAAAAAAAAAAAGTTGAAACACACATTTTTATTTTTTGAATTAAAAAGCTGTAGACTTTTCAAAAACAATTTTTCATTGTCTTAAACACTTACCATCTATTGTCACTACTCACAAAAATATTCTATATTTTACAAAATTTCCTGGAAAAAGAAAGTACTATAAAGAGCTTATATCCTACGAGCAATGTAGGCTCGCAAGGATAATCAACAAAGGTGGTTGGGCTGTTGTATCCTGGGGATAACGTGCAGAAACTATTTGTCTAACTACATCGGATATACCATAGACAGCACGATTTGTCTCAAGACAGTGACTTGGTCTATGCCTCATCTCTGCCACCTTTTTTGGTAAAATCAAATTGTGTAATTTTTAAGGAAAATTCAGGTATTATCTCTCCTTTATTTCCAACAATGAATGGAGGAGATTACAGAGAGACAGAGAGAGCGAGAGAGATTATTATTTTGAAGTATTTGTGTTATAGTATGTATCTCTTTGGGTAGTCCATTGAATGGTGGGTGTGTTCAATCATGTATCCTTTGCAATTTCATTTGGGTGGTGAATTTCTTGTATCCCATTGGTTTTTCTCTTAGTGGTGAGCTTGTTATATTTGTGTGTGAGTCCCATTTCTTGTTTTTCTTCCACCCCCTTTTCTGATATCAAATTGGTATAAAAAATTCTCTATTCATATACTATTATGAAGTCAATGGATTGTTGTATTCAAAACTTGATGTTGATTTTGGTCCATCAATTGGAGATTAAGGTTCCATGTTCTAAAGCAATTCAAAGGGGTTCATTGCTTACAAGCATTAAACCTTAACAATTGTGTGAAGATGGAAATCAAGGATTAGTGGATCAATATGCATATTTGTTCTTATCCTTGGTTTCATGGGATGTATGGCAAACAAGTTACAAATCAAAAGTTGATTAGAAAGAATTATCACTAGAGGAAAAAATTGATAACTAGTATATTGTTTCAACGTGTATTTCAGAAAATAAACGGATAGAAATGAATGATTGGACATCCAATAGATTAAGGCAAGTATGCTAAACTCAAGCTTAGGGCTGATGGTCCTTTCAAGATAGTCTAGTGCATCACCAACAATGCTTACAAGGTTGATTTGCCTAACCATTATGGAGTTTCAACAACTTTCAATGTAGTTGACCTGTCTTCATTCCATGGTTAAGACAACAACCTAGACCCAGAGGTGAGTCTTTTCTAACTGGGGGAGATTGACACAAGAGTGTCCAATAAACCAATAGACTTAGCAACCCTTGTTGTCCTACAAGAGGAATCCTATGGTCTTGACTTTGAGGCCCAAAGTCAGCCCAGTTATTCAAAGCTAGTACTATGATTCAAATCCCCTTAATGTTGGTCCTACAACATTTATTTAGTCAATATTGCTGGTCCTAATGCCTTTAATTAGTCAATCTTGAAAGCTGAAGTTTATGGGAAATATCATACTATTTATTTTCTTTTCTTTTCTTTTTTCTATGTTTTGGGAACTATGTACTAATTTTGTTCTCCTAGGCTTTGAGGGTTGTTCTATGTACCATATATAGCTGGTTAGCTACCATGAATGAAGGAGATTACAAAGAGAGTTATTATTATTCAGAATTGTGTCTGTTATAGTATGTATCTCTTTAGGTAGTCCATTAAGTAATGAGTGTGTTCAGCATTGTGTCCTTAGTGATTTCCTTTAGGTGGATAATTTTTTGTATCTTATTGGTTTCTCCCTTGGTGGTGAGCTTGTAATATAAGTGTGTGAGTCCTAATTCTTGTTTTTCTTCAACCCCTTTTTTTGGCATCAACAAAGCACACGAGAATTATGTTGAGGTAAATAGAAAAACAACAAAACTAAGATGCATGAAAAGTGCAACTATCAAGTAAAGTAGGTAAAGGAGTAAAAGTGAAAACACCCAATGTTGTTGTCCACCCAAGCAAAGTATGGAAAAGAGCTAGCTTCAAGTCTTGAATTGAGCTTTCAGTTCCTTAAAAAATCCGGGCATTCCTCTCCCACCAAATACCCCACATTAGACAATGGGGATCATGTTCCAAATAACCTCATTCCTATGTTTACTAAACTTACCTGGCTAGCTAGATAAAAGCTCCATTACACCACTAGTCTTAACTTAATTTTCTCCATTTCTATTTGAGTGAGTTATGCACCACTTATAAGATATGCATTATAAGATGTAGCTCTTCAAAAATATGTTGCTGCAACAATCATGGGCAATGACACTTGTCCTAATCATAATCAATGAGACAATTGCTATGTGCAATGAAAACATGCATTTCCTTGAAAGAACAACCACTACTTGGATTTTGTTTTGAGGAAAGACTCGAGTTCCATGTGGATTTTTTATTCAACATCAGATTGCCACCACTTGGGACTCAAGTCTTAGAAACTTGAGTTCCTTCTTTAAACTCGAGTCTCTAAGACTCAAAATGCAGGTTTACTAAAATGTTTAAGAAACATGCTAACTAACTAAATATTTCCTAAAATAATGTTAAATTACAAATTTCCCTACTTGTAAATAAAGCCTTCGAATGTGATATTAGAAAAGGCAATGCACGTGGGTAGGGATGGGACTTGGCAGTGGAGCTTCTTGGAAGCTTCCTTATTTATAAATATCCAACACATTTATTTATTTATAATAAAATCCCCAAATTTGAATATCTTTTTTCTAACTAACCAATTTAATCACTTTATTAGGATATTTTTAAACACTATATTAAATTCAACCATTTATATCATTTAGCTTAATAGCCATAAGTAATTACATATTTTATTAATCAAAAAAGAAAAAAATATATGTACATATATAATTTTAATTCTGAAACAGTATAAAACGGTATGCCGAACTAGGCCGATACTGAAATATTATGTTCTAATAGATAAATCGAAATGAACATTGAAACGGTATTCATAACATTGGTTCTACCCACTACAACAATAAAAATAAGGTTTAATAGACCATTTAAAGAAATTTTTGATACCCACTTTGATATAGGAAATATAAAAACCTATAAGAAAAATAAATTTTTTTTTTTTTTTCATAAAAATTTCTCCTTAGAGAATTTGTAAATTCTTCCCTAAAATAATATATTATATTTTACAATATATATTGTAAGGATCACATTTTGATCCCTGACCCAGAAGGTAGATGGATGCAGGCTCAATAAGCCCAATACAATGAATTTGTAGAGAGTGAGTTAGAAAATTAGGCTATAATGAATGGGATAACGGTTAGAATGGATTCAAAAGACAATTAAATAGAAGTAGATTGGATTTCTCTAAGTAAATTTAGTCCTTGGCACAATCCGAGGAGGTCAGTTCTTGTATATATCAATTGAAAATGTTTACGGATACAATTTGATTGCTACATACCTTTCTTCTCTTAAATTTTCTGATCCCCTTCTTTCAAGGTCTTCCCTCTAATTTATACTATCTTTGTCTTCTTATCTTCACCCTACACATGAACAGTAGATTGTTTATGTTGATCATTGTCCCATCAACACCCTCTTGAAGTCTTTGGGGGTAGATGTAAGGCTGAACAAACACTGTTCAGAGATCACTTTCTCATTAATGCAGCAAGAGAGTTAACTATAGAACATTCAATGCGGTGGTAGCAGCTTTCTTTTAGATATTTTTGAGCTCCCATCTCTCCTGTACGTTCGTAATGCACGTCCCTATCAGTGAAATTTCCTAGAAGGTCACCTTGAACGATAGGATATACATTTAATCAGTGCTTTGTTTATCCAAGGAGATACTCCTCCTCGGACAACATTCCCCAACCTTTCCATTTGCAACCTACTCATGGGACTCTGAGCTTAACACACTCACTACTATTTATTCATCTTCGGACCAAACAACGTTCTCGGCCAAGGCCCAAGACCCAATATATAACTTTGGGCACTTATCCTTACACACACACACACACACACACACATATATATATTAATAGGCAAAACTCAAAGAAAGTCAAATTATAATTTTAAATTAGAATCCAATTTTGCGTCATGTATCTAGATTTATGTGGGAACTACACCATAATTATCCTTTAAATTCAAAATTAGATTTCAATTGTGAACTAACTTTTTGCCATGCATCCCAATTTTTTTTTTTTTTTTTTTATAATAATTTTGGTGCCAAATGTGTGGACCACACCATAAATACCTATCAAAGCATCCATTGTGAATAAATAATTTTGATTCAATCAATAAAATTTTTTAGTCATCTGCTTCAATCTCAATACAATATCTATGACTAAGATGTTCTTGAAAGAATGAAATGTGGCTACATTCCCCCTCCACTCTCTCTCTCTTTCGATTTTCCACTCATAAGTCACAACCCTCATTAAGCTTATCTACTTCTTCGATCTTGTGCCAAAAAACAAAATCCAAGGATCACATAACTAACATGACTTGGAAGATCTTGATCAATTCCAAATTGCAATGCAACTCGGTGTGGGAGGTACTGTCGAATATAATGTAGTCCAAGAAGTTCACAGACTCTTAAGCATAGAGCAAATGACTCCAACTCTTTGTCCAAAGCAGCATCAACTGACACCCACTGTTCTTTTTCTCTATAGAACTTAGGAAACAACCAATTATGATTCACTGCTATAGCATAAGGGCGCCACTGAAAACTTTCTCCTACAAAGTCTATAGCCAACCTCACATTCTCAATTCTCACTTTTTTTCCATTTGGACCAGCGAGCAGGCCTTGGCTCACTTTGTGTAATGGATATGGGACTTGTCCGTAGTGTTAGGAATCTCTCCTAAGCCCAAAGATGGACCAATTGAAATGGTGCAGAAAGTTTAAGCACCTCTTTAGTATCCAATTTTGTTGAGGCAACTAATTTCTCTTTCAGTAAACCCAAATCTGTATAAATACTGGAGAGGACTGCTGGTTGTCGATGCCTCGTGACAGTTGACCATCCATTGTGCAATGCTCGCGCGCGCGCTAAAGTGCAGCTCGGAGCTTGGGTGCTATGAAATGAGGGTGAACCTCTGGTGTGTGACTTGAAATGAGTCGATTTTAATCTATTACTAGTTGCTAATCCATGCGATGCACGGGGTAATTAAATAAAAATTAAAAGTTATTATTATTTTTTTGGAGCAAAAATTAAAAATATTTATTTTGATTAAAGGCCTATGACTTGGCTTAAAAAATGTATGACTTGAAAATGATTGAAATTGAATGAAAATAAGTAATTTTATTCAAAATAAAGGTTTAGAAAATTCTTTTTCTTTCATATCATTTTTTCCACATAACACATACCGGTGTGGCTCACAACATCTTCGCTATTCTATGGTGATAACTTCACACAATACTCAACAAATATCCATGATCAACATAATCTATGTTTTCTTTGTAATAGATCTAAAAATTGCATTTTTATATTCTCCATTATCTGGAAGGTAATTGGAGTAATTATTGTATATAATGTATAAATTTTATTATATTGCAATATAAAATTATTTTGATAGATGATCAAAATTGTGGGAGGTGTAGTAGTGGTACACTCATCCTTAGGTTAAAGGCTTATAAGGCATAAGTGAGAGGCGTCTCTCCCCGAAGTGGGATTGAACAAATTCGTGCAGGTGGGACGTAGGTTGATCCTTGCCCATCCTAAAGAGAACAATACCTGATTGGGGGCCAAGACGAATGTCCTCCCACAAAAATAATTAAAATAAAATCTAAAATTTTGAAATAGAATTTTAGTTGGAACAGAATTTAAATTTCTTAAAACGCTAATAAGATAGTTTTAACTAAACTACAGAATTTTTTTATTATATATTTTTTGAAACATAATTAGAATTTAACCATTTGTTGTAAAGAGAAGATAATTATAGTCCCAATTTTTATTATATAGCATAGTATGTTACAATTAGCTATATACCATTTCTAATTCCTTCACATCTATTAGTAGTTTAATGTCCTAATACCTATCTATAAGGGTTTTCTTTTGATGAAGTTATAAAGGATGGTGTTTGATAGAAATCATTTAAGATCCAATTCTTCCAATAATTAAAAAATAAATAAAAAATTAAGTTCAAAATTCTTTTGATTGTAATTTTTTTTAATCATCAAATAGACTATATCTAAACTCTAAAGGAAAGCATTTGGAGTGATCACATCATTGATACCATATATTGATAATTGCAAATAACAATATTATTATTCATAATTAATAGATGAACAATGAAACTGTGAATTAACACTTCAAATACCAAGTATAAACTATGACAAAACATATACAAAAGACTCCAAATATCAGAACATACTTCTTCTGTCATTAACATGATTCAATCAAAACCTAAGTTTGAAAGATAATTCCAATTCAATTAAACCCAATACTATACATACATACACATGAACGTAAGAAAAAACAAAAATAGAAAGAAACTCAACTGAAACTATTGTCAATTCCTATGTTCCACGCTAATAGATGGAGCTACCCTTGAGGAATGGCAACCATGGGTGCGACCAATATTTGCCTTCGCAAATTCGATGGACCAATAATCTTTGACTCACATGTGCGGTGCACCTATGGTGCTAAACATGTTAACAAACTCACCCAACAATGAAAAGCTTCAAAACCTTTTTAACAAAATAAATCCAAACCCAAGTTTTGAAGGCACTCCAAGAACCAAATCAATGTAGTACGTTATCAATGCGAGCAAAGAGGAAGCGGATATGCGGCATAAGAGACTAAGAAAAGAGGTAGAGTAGAGAGAGTAGCAATGGTGGGAGTGTGTTATTGTATTTGGCTAGAAGTCTAACTTGCGTTAGTTTTTTTTTTTTTTTTCATTAAATTAAAAACAAAAAATGATGTGAAAAAAAAAGTTATATAATTTTGTTTTTAAAAAAATAATAATGAAGTGGTAAGCTCTAAAGAGGTCAACAAAAAGTCAAAAGTTTCGGTTATATATATATATATATATATATATAGATTACCAAAGGTAAGTGAATTTGCCACCAATCATTGGGTTTTTTCTAAGGTGTGATTGGTCATTTGACTCTATTTGATTTTATTACCAATCCTAAGCTAAGAAAAATGTTGTTTTTCCTAATCTAACACGGACGGGTAAAAAATCTTGATTATTGAGTTCAGAAGTCTGATTACGTGCAAGGAAGGTGTTAGGTACCACGTAACGCCTGTCCGGAGACAATACTTTGTTTTGGTAAAAACTTAATTTTCGAACATTAGCAGTTAAAATAAGCTATTGGCGTTAGCTTTTGGGGGCTTTAAATGAATTGGGCTTTCAGGTTTGATTTTGGAGAGGATGTGGTCTTAATCAATGTTTTGCTAGCACATTTAGAATGGTTGCCAAATTTCCATGACTAAAATCCAATAGCATTTCGCCTTATTTTTGTGGCATAAATCTAGCAGCATTTCGTCTCTGGTGTGTCATGGCACACAAAACACTATTCTCACCAAACTTTCGCTGTGAGAATACGGCAATAAAGGTGCCCTATTTTCACTTTGAAAATCCAACAGAGTTTCACGTTTGGCAGGGATAGAGAAATGTTAGAAAAAGTGTAAATATTAAAAAAAAAAAAAAAGAGTAAAAGTTAATAGGAAAATCGAAAAGAAAAATGATAATGACGTGGACGCTGATGTGGCTTAACTAGAACGTAGTAACATTAAATGCTACGCTTCAGTTTTTAGATATATATATATATATATTTATATAGATTGTGCCATTGAACTACAAGGTTATTGGTTTAAACTTAGCACTGCATTGGGACTTTGAAATTAAACATCCCGTGTTACTTGGCCTAAAAAGGTATGAGAAATGTAAAACAGACATTGCCATATCCCATGAATGTGGCCTGAAGCTAGATATAAGGAGAGGAGAGCCTAGCCTAAATACAAGGTTCTAAAGCAAAGGCTAAAAGGGAGAGAAAGAGATAACCACACAGAGGGGAAGGGGGAGCTAAGCCCCTTTAATCTACAGAACATTGCCCTTTTTGGGCTTGCGTCTTCTTGTTTGCATTCTTTGCCCTTTCTAGATTGTGTCTTGGAAGTTGCGCCCTTACTCCAAGTGTGTACATGCACTCCAAGTGTGTACATGCAACAACAAAAGACAACACAAGGCCAACAGACAAGCAACAGAAAAGACAAAGAAACAAAGAAAGCACACAAAGGGGCAAACAAGCGAAGGATAACACACAAAGGGGCATACAAACAAAGAAAGCACACAAAGGGGCAAACATGCATGTTATCAAACAAACATGTTATCAAGCAAAAGAGGGTGTTCTAGAAGGACAAATGTAGGTTTGGATTTGGTGTTCATAGTTCCATTATATTGGAGTACGGACAACACGTGTGCCATCAAGCAAAGTTCCTAAAAGGGATTCGGGATCTTGTGTACAATAGACGGGTGCAAACCCGAATGAGATTATAAGTAAGAACGAGATTATAAGTAGGAACTAAGCTTGATGACACAAACAAGCATGTAAGGACACATGCATGAACATATAACAAAGGCGCGAAGATGCAAACAAAGAAAGAAAGAGCCAAACAAGATAGCACAAAGCTAGCATAGCAAGCATAAAGGAGGCAAAGCACGTTAGGAGAAGGGTAGACATGTTATAAGGCACATAGAGAGGCTACATGAAAAACCCTAACATGCAAAGCTAAACAAAGGAGGAAAAAGGCAAGCGACAAGCAAGCCAAATATCACGAAGATGTATCCTCACACATGGTTGCATCCAAACAAGTCACCAAAGGAGTGAATACAACCAAACAAACAAGTAGGCCCCAAAGACCAACAAGCATAAACCCACAAAAGGAAAACAAACAAGAACAAGGCAAAGAGCCTAGATCTAAGCAAAAAAAACATGGAAAAGGGTAAGTAAAACACAAACATGCATAAAGGAACTAATCTAAACCCTTTATTGTTAAGTGGGTCTGTGGATGTAGGCCTAGATCACAAGATCTAGATCTATGCCCTACCCAAAAGCCAAACACAAGAAAAGGGCAAAAGTAAGATACATAGAGCTATAAAGCACTAGGCATAGCATCCAAACAAAGCTTTAAGCACATGAACATGTAGATCCAAACACATAAAGATGGCAAGAAGCACATAAGCATGTAGATCTAAGCATAAACATGGCAAAAAACACCTAAGCATGTAGATCTACGCACAAACAAGGTATAAAGCACATAGACATGTAGATCTAAGCATAAACATGGCAAAAAGCACATATATATATATAGATCTAAGCACAAGCAAGATATTTAGACATATTTTAGCCCAAGAAGGCTAGGCCAACAACATCAAAGCAATAAAACATGCTATAAAATAAGTAGACATGCTAGAAAAAATATAGAACATGCTGGAAAACTATAAAAGGCAAGAGATCGCAATATAAAGCAAAATAAATCAATAAACATGCTAGGAAATAAAATGGGTGTAGATAGTAGCTAAAAAGCTACATCTACATCCCTAAACCTCAAATCCAAGGTTCCAAGACCAAGGAGAGGGAGATGGGAGCAAAAACACTACCTCTTGATTGTCGGAGAAAAGAAAGAAATCAAAGATTTTTGTATGTGTTTTTGGAGAGAATTAGAGAGAAAGAGGGAGAGAATCTACCTAGAAAATCTTCAATTTTTTTTTCCAGTTCTAGGGGGCTAGGGGGTATTTATGGTAAAAATCTGACTCTTCAGCTTCTAGTGGCCCCTTAAAGGCCACTAGCCAGCTTCGGTGGCCCTTTAGGGTGTGCTGGGGTTGATGCTAACGTTAGCAGTCCTATCCTTTTCCTCCGTTCAACTTTGATCGATATTTGAATGCCTTTATAGACTTTGATTGGGCTGATCTTGGTGTTCTTGGATATTTATAGATATCTAGTTTCCAGAACACTAAAGAAAATGAAATTCTAACGGTCGGATCAAAAGTTATGATGCGCCCAACACGGTTTTCAAGATATCTCAACCATTTTAACTCTGATTTTCACCCATAAATAGTCGTTGGAAAGGGAATTCAATAATATTCGCAATGGTGTTGGTTTTAACCCGTTCTAATAAAATTAAGGTTTTTGGCAATGTTCTAGATTTCTTTCCGTTACGGCCAAAATGGTTGGAAAATTTCTTACCAGTCAGTTAACTGGTACAAATCACACCTACGTTCCACCTCGGTATAAATTCCAGCCTATTCTAGTCTATTCTGTCCATTTCGGACTATTTCAGGCTGTAAGCTAATTTCGATGGTACCTAACAAACTCCTCTCATACCCTCTCAAATTCATCTCTCATTTTACTTCTCTCTCTTACCGTTTTAGATTGTAAGCCAAGAACCGAGAAAGACGATTGTAGCCGCTATGGAGGTTGAGATGGTGGCACTATGGCTTATAATTAGCTGGGACAATGCGTACTAAGGATGAAAGAAAATCTTGAAGCACGTCTATGCTTATTCTCTTGAAGAAGCACATCCTTGTTTAATTTGAGTTCTTTGATTTTGGGTATTGATATTTGATTTTGGGGCTAACTTAATCTAAGTGCAATGGAGGTAAATGGACAGCTAGGATATTTATTGCTTTGATGGCATATGGCATTTCCATTGAAATATTCAATGAAATGTCTAGAATGTTGGCCATTGTTGCTCTTTAAATTTTAAGTAGGTTGCTATTAACAAAAATTTCTAAATGGTTCGGGCTTTTAAAATAATAATAAATTAAAAAGAAAAACAATTTGGGATGAAAAGTTGTTGATTTAACTAAAAAATGTGAACTTTTTTTTCTTTCTTTCTTTTTTTAGAAGCCCTTCATTCATTTAAATAAAATAATATTAACAAATGCATAAATATAATTTTATATATATATATATATATATAACGGCATATCCTAAAATAGTATATCGGTATTTATTGGTACCGAAGTATTCCATTCCAATAGCCAATTCGGAACGGCTTCCAAAACAAAATTCATAACATTGGTTTTTGGGATCCTCGAGATTCAACTCTGGGTCAAACTTGGTCAAATGTGACAAAAATCTCCGAGTAGCTTGAATTTGATTTAGAAACATGAAAAAAGTGGTTCTAGAGCTATTTTGACCAACTTTGACTTTTGGTCAACTTGAGATTGACTAGGGGCATTTTAGTCATTTTGACATAAAAATGTACTTTGAGGGCTCCAATGTCCGAACAGGTTGTGTCACGTCAATCTAGATGTTTTCATGGTCCCATGGTGGAAAGTTAATATCTTTGGATTTTTAGGGGTCTGACATGCAAATCGAGGGCAGACAAAATTTAATATCTACACTGGTGCAAGCGCAATTCAGGTTCCTCTAGCCAAGAGTATTACAATTGGAAAATTTTGCTTTTCAATGTGACACAGAGGCATTGGGAAGACATACTTAGATAGCCAATATGAAAGGAATGCTTCATACTCAAATTTGCTCCCATTCCCCATAAATTAAAGAATTGGAATGGGCAGGAGGAGTAAAGGTTTTCTTTATCATGAAATATTTCAAATATCTCTTTATTATGAAAACTAAAACTAACCCAATAAATGATTTTGTAGGAAAGGTTTCTTACTTGCTACACTGATATTGTAAACATAGAAGCAGAAATTGGGTGGAATTAATTGTACCTCATGCGAACTTTGCAAATGAAAAGTAATGCAGCAAAAAAAAATGTTTTTGTGTGCTAGGTGACCAAATTGTTCATTACTTATATTATTTAACTATGAAAATGATTGCATAGGAAACCAAAATGATAATTGCTTTAATTATAGAATTAAAAATAAGCTTATTGCATTTTTTTTTTCTTTCATTATTATATTAAGTTACAGAGTATAAATTCGAGTGAAAGATGACAACTTCTTTTGTTTTTTTGATAAATAAGTAGAGAAAATAATTCAGACACTTTCTTCAAAAGTATCTAATCTAAATTCTTAACCCTTTCTAATTTTAGTTTATTATTCAAAGTTTTCAACATTCTTCATTTAATGGTTGTATATGTTGAAGCAAAGTGCAAGAAACTGACAATACAATAGGCTCTTACTATGAAACGAAGGCCAAAACCAAAATATCAAATTGTGGTCAATAATCAATCATAGAAACATTATGACAAACATATAGAGAGCAACTCCAACAATCACCAATAATATGAACCGTGCAACAATCTAATTCAATTTCAAAAAAAGCAAAATATGTATGAGTAGTTATAAAATGATAAAATTTTAAATATATTCATGCCATAATTAAATTATATTAACTAATGTCCAATATGTTTAATAACCCATAGTACCACTACAATTGACAATTCACGTGCGCAAGCACATGTTACATACTAGTAATAATTAAATTTGATAATTTTATGACATAATTAAATTAAAAAAAACGTATTGCCCATGTTGGGCTATAAGTGTGTTAGGCATCAGTTTCATCTTTTAGTTTTTATCTTTTATGTATAGTTTTTTAAAATATCATTTTTTCCTACTTTTTTTTTTCCCACTTTTTTCAAGGTTTAAATATATTTTAGCATATTTTTAGCAAAAAAATTTCAGCAAAAGTTAAATAAGCTGTTTCCAAATGAACCCTAAGTATTACCCCTAGTCAGGAGAACTTGGGGGTATCCGTATCCATGGGTTGGCTTGGAGTGGTAAGTTGGGGGTGAGATATAAGTGATTTTTTTAAACTAAAAATCTTTAAAAAAAAAAATCAACAAATAATACAAAAATATAATTGAAATTTAGAGTAGGGCAAGCAACTTCACAGTTGGATAAGCGAAGAAATGGAGGTAAAACCAAAGGTGGGAACTCCAATTCCAATACAAACACAGCTGTCCGCATATTGTTGCATTTTATATTTGGCGCTCCAACGAGAGAGCGTCTGTGACCGTGAGTTTTGTTTCTCACAAAATAATAATCATCATCATCATCATATAATAAAAGTTAAAAGCCATACGGTTTCTTTCCACGTATCCAATACGCTTACACCGCCACCACCTAATATCTCCTAATTCTGACCTTTTTTTTTTATTTTTAATGCTAAGTATTTTTAAAACACACGAAAATAGAGGAAAAAGTCCTAAAGAAACTAACAATGATGTATATCCAAAAGGGTCTTCCTAATTCTAACTTGAGTGAGAGTGACACAAATGTCAATGAGTCCTCGCTTCTTTATTAATATATTAATTAATAATACTCATTTTACTTTCTTTGTAAATAAATAAATGGGTAAGTTACAACTTATCCAATGGCGGCTGTAGAAATATTTTTTAGGGTGGTCATTAAGAAATTTAAATTATACAAAATTTAATTAAAAGAGAACTTCATATATTGATCTAAAAAAAAAAAAAAAAGGCACTCACACAAATACATAAAGTCTTACAATTTCTTTCTACAAATTTTTTTTTTTAAATTTTGAAATTTTGCATGACTCATTACCAATGTTGCAAGTTACATCTCTATCAAAATTTTAGTTAGATCAAAATTTTCTTGGGATTTTTCTTTTTATTTGTAAGGACCTAATATATTGTTAAGGGGACTAAAGTTTAAGAACAAAGTTTGGTTACAAACTTAATTGTACCCTAAGGCTACAAATCTCATTAAATAAATGGTGAAAACCATATTTTTGTCCCTACATTTTCACGCGATTCTCACTTTGGTCTCTAACTTTTTTTTTTCCACCGCTTTTAGTCCCTATCCTGGAAAACGCGAATCGTTTTTATCCCTGCTCTTATATCAGAGACGGAAATTGCACAGGTGGCAAACGGAAGCTGACGTGACCATTAAAACAATAATAAAAAATGCCACTTCAGCATCTAAATTAAAAAAAAAATTTATTAATTTAAACTAAATAAAAAAATTAAAAACGGAATTAAAAACTAAAAATCACATGAATTGAGATCTAAATGTGTCTTGAATAAGAACAACAAGAACACAAACCCAGATCTAATAACACAAAATTAAAATCCAAAAATCAAAAACCTAGAAAATAAGACCACAAAATTAAACTATAAGCCCACATCAAATTAAACATGAACAAGAAATTAAACATGAAAACAAAATTTAAAACCCAGAAAATTAAAACCTTAGAGTCGAAACCCAGAATTAGAATTCATTCCAACATTCTTGACGAACCCAGATAAAATTGATAAATTAAACATGAACACATTATATATTTGAACAAGAACACAAACCAAGCAAATTTAAAACCCAAAAAATTAAATTCAAACCCAGTAAAATGAAATTTGAGTCTCCAAATCTCACATCCCAGCAAATCCAAGCAACCACCAACAAATTGGCAAAGCCCAACCCACCACCACTCCACTGACCCCCCACACCACCAACAGATCGGAATAAAACCACCCACCTCCACTCCATCGACCACACAATCCACGTGTTGGAGAGGGAAAAAAAGAAAAAACAGCCGGCCCACCCATCGCAACCCACAATCCCAACCACCATTCCACTTACCCCCCACACCACCATCAGATCGGAACAAAACCACCCACCTCCACTCCACCAGCCACACAAATCCACAAGTTGGAGAGGGAAAAATGAAAAAAACAGCCAACCAACCACCCATTGCAACCCACAATCCCAGCCACCACTTCTCTAGCAGTTCAAGCTCTTTGAATTGCTTCTCTTTGGAATCGAGCTCTTTCACCTATTCCTAGAGAAAACGACGCGTCATATCGAAGTGGTCTTCCAGATCCTTCCATTGAAGAGAAAACAAAAGTAGCGAAGACGAAGAACTGTGGATTTGCTCTAGCGTTTTCCGCAGAGTTTGCTTCTTTATCTCCACCACGTGTTTGTCCCCGAGTTGGGGGGTTCCTTAAAAAAAAAAAAAAAAAAAAATCTCCACCACGTGTTGGAGGGTTTTAAATTTTGTTTTCATGTTTAATTTCTTGTTCATGTTTAATTTGATGTGGGCTTATAGTTTAATTTTGTGTTTTTATTTTCTGGGTTATTGATTTTTGGATTTTAATTTTGTGTTCTTGTTGTTCTTGTTCAAGACACATTTAGATCTCAATTCATGTGATTTTTAGTTTTTAATTTTTTTATTTAGTTAAAATTAATAAATTAATTTAAAATAAAATTTAGATGCTGACGTTGCATTTTATTATTATTATTTTAATGGCCACGTCAACTTCCATTTGCCACCTGTGTAATTTCTGTCTCTGATGTAACGGCAGGGATAAAAATGAGATGTGTTTTCTAGGATAAGGACTAAAAGCGGTGGAAAAAAAAAGTTAGAGACCAAAGTGGAATCGCGTGAAAATGTAGGGACGAAAATATGGTTTTTGCCTAAATAAATTAATATGACCACATATTTTGAAAATCTAATAGTTGAATTATATGTTTTTTATGTTCTTAAAACGCATGTCAAATTTCATGTCAATAGTATGTTATTTACTTTTGATCCATAAATTTATTTTTTATCTATAATTGTAGACTACAAAAATTTGAAATTTAAAGATTTGATTGATGATATAATTATTAATTTTTTATCTTTTTGAAATTTTGCAAGTATGGAAGATATAAGAAGAAAATGTAATCTATTTGTGGATTTGTCAAAATTGATGTATAATAAAAAAAATATTGAGTAGAGTTATAGTCTTAGTTTACAATTAAGTTTGTTACCAAAATTTGTCAAAAATTTAATTATGTTAGGCTTAAAAAAATTTTGGATGGTTACAAATTTTTTTTAAGGATTAAAAAAATCATAAATTTTTAAATTTTATATATAATAATATTTTTTTAGGTCAGGTTGGTCTTGTGACCACCTTGAACTGAACGTGGAGCTGCCAGTGAACTTATCCTTTGAAATTTAAATTGCCTACTTATAATTTGAAATTTGACACATTACTCGTATAAGGTGTGACAGAAATTTAAGTTGGTTTGAAAATTTAGGATGCAAATGTTCTGTTGGATTCTTTTTAATCTTATATTTTTATGTATTTTGAAATATATAAGTGTAGTAAAATTATATATTTAGCTCAGTATTTAACAAAGCTAGTTACAGAATTCTAAGTCTAAAGGAGCTAATATAAGGTTAGTAAAGTTCAAGGAGGCATTTCTCCTAAATAAAAACACCTATAAAAATAAAAAAGAAAAGAGAAAAAAAGAAAAGAAAAGCAATATTCCCCAAATCCGTTTCCTTCATCCTTACACAATATCACAAATATCCCAAAAATTGCTTGCATTCACACACATTTTTTGAGTGTAGAGATAATCTTCTAATCAATCAATCAGGCGTTTTTCATTCATTCTTGAATCATTGTGTTGTGTTAGACTTCAAAATATATATGGAGGATTGTCATGATCATCGCCACAGCTCCGCCTCCTGCTCCTCCTCCTCCTCCTCCTCCTCCTCATCTGCATCCCTCGATCTTCGACCTCAACCTTCCGCCAATCTTGATGTCTCTTCTACGTCCCACGGTATCAAATTTCTACTTTATTACCTTCCGCTTTCTACTTTGAAATCAATTCACATTTTTTAAATGCCTCCAGTAACCCGTTTCCATATTTTTTTTTCTCTTTTATTTATCAAATGTTTAAGAATTCTTAATTCTCTAAATTTGTTTACATTCCTGATCACTTACATATTGAATGTGACAATTGAAATAATCGCCATAATCTTGGTTTATTTCTTTAAATTTTCATGATCAAATTCGTCCTTTTTTTTTTTGGTTGGGTTTTACACTTCTCCTTATTAATTCTCTAAAATTTAGCATTTCCGAGTTAATCCTGTTATTAATATATGTACACACACACACGCGGTTAATTCTCTAAAATTTAGTATTTCTAGATAGAGTATAATTGAAATAATTGTGATAATGGTGGTTATTTGTCCTTTGTTTTGCAAAATTTGAAGCATGACTTTAAGTATATTTAAATGGTCAAATATGTAGTTTGTGTTGTGGTTTGTCTTCTCTTTAATTTTTTTTTTCCTGATTTTAAAACATTTCTGAGTTTTATGTTTTGGAATTACCAATGTGGAAAGGGTACAATTGAAATTAATGGAATGATTGATTGCGGACATTTTGTGTATTGGGCAAAATTTGAAGTTATCTTTGTGTTTTCGGTGCCACTGTCTCCTGTGGTTAGTTGCTTCTTTTATTCACTAATTATAAATGGGTAGCAATGTGGGAACTGAACTGGGAAAGGAACGGTTGTAATTAATGCAATGATGAGGGTCATTTTTATTTTATAAGAAAAATGTGAAGCATCTTAGTTAGTGACATGCGAACTAATATTAAAGTGTGTGTGTGTGTTTAATAGTTATTATATCTCCCTTTTTTTTTGTTGCTAAAGTATACTTTTAATCCTTAAAGTTTCGGGTTGTTTTCATTTTCAAAATTTTGCTTAATTGGTCAGCAAGGTCAATATTAAAACAGAATCAAATATGGAAATGTAAAAATGAAAATTTTAAAATGTAAAAGGCCAAAATGAAAAACAACCCCAAACTTTAAGGCCAAAAGAGTACTTTTGTCTTTTATTTATTATTTTATAAATATATATATATTTCCATTGTCTTTACTAGTTAGATAATATATATTATGCACACATTCCATGTGATTTAATGCAATTCTATTGACAACCCCGGATTTCAATTAATTTTTTTTCTAATCACATCTCTCGTGGCATCCAATTGTTTTAATCAACTTTTTACATCTATCTCCAATAAAAATCATTAATGAAAATTATTCACATGAGAATTATTGAATACCAAAGGTGTGTTATGAGAGAGAGAGAGAGAGAGAGAGAGAGAGAGAGAGAGAGAGAGAGTATGCATGGTTGTGTGGATCTCATATGGTTAATTTTCATGGTTTTACAAGTAAGTTGATGGAACTGGAAGTAGTTGATTAAAAAAACTGGATTTCACAGGAGGTGTGATTAAAAAAGTTGATAGCCTAAGAGGTATCATTAGAACTACATTGACAAGAGTTTTGTAGTTTAGTGGTATTGCCCGGTGTCTTTTAAAAGGATAACCAAGGTTCAAATCCCCCTATTTCACTTTTTTTTTTTTGATAAGTAACATAAGAAATTTATTAGAAAAAAACCAAGTACACTGGAAGCCCTATTTCATTTGTTGTCACAATTGAATTTTCCCAAAAAAAAATTATTAGAACTACATTGAACCATAAGCTATACGCTAATTAGGTATTCTATTCTTTCCTATGAATTGTCTAAAATTTAATTTTTTTTGAATTCTGAGTTACTCAGTTTTCAGTTAGAATTTATAGATATGGCTAGGGTCAAACGGGATGATTTTGGCTGTGTTTTTATTTATGGTTAAATATTTATAGAATTTAAATTATTTATATGATTACATACAAGAAGTAATAATTTTCTGTTTGAGGTCACTGTGCCTCGTGGTCTTCTGTTGTTGTGTGTTATTCCCCTTCCATTCATTAGATATAAATGTGGGAAGCCTGTGGTTTTAATCAATGGGATGGTTGCGGTTATATGTTTGAATAATAATTAGAAGCATTTTAGGCATTAGGATGTATTAGAATTTTAATTTATGAATGTGCTTTGCTTAGGGATTACTGAGAGTAATTCATCAACACAAAGTGTGCCTGGGGAAGTGTTGGCTGCTGGAAGATCAGATGCGAGTTCGAGTTCAAGTTTGAGTGAGCTTAGTAAGTCCAAGCAAAATAGCAGGCTTGGAGTGTTGGCAATGAAGTTTTTTGATGAGAAAATTCCACTCAAGAAGAAGGTTTGATACATAAATAAATTTTAACTCATGCTTTTGCAATTTGGCATCATGCTTATTTAGCTTATTTTTTCTTTGAATTTAGTGCTTAGGTAGGTGACTTATCATATATGTTTTTTACTTGATTGAAACTAATAGTTATTGATTGATATGGGTTTAAGACTATATACATGTATTACCTTAGCTGGAGTACCTATGAAATAGGAAAGCACTTATAATAAAACCAAACCAATAGATATGCAATCTAGTGGTGTGTATATTCACGTTATCCTTGTTATAGCATTTATGTGTTTTATGTTAATGGGAGGTGAAAATTTTCCTAAAGTATAACTGACTACAAAACCACTTAATTTCATATTGTTCCAATGGATGGATACAGTCCAAATATTTGGTGTAGTTAAACTAATTTTTTTTGAACCTAAATAATTGTTATTGGACTTATTGTTGCTGCCATGTTTTGTTTTCCTTATGTTTTAGTCCATCGTGTGTTCATGATTATATTTTGTTACCTATTATAATTCTTTCTCCCACTTATCATCTCAATGCGAGCATTGTTCCCTCTTTAACTCAGCACTTTATAGATAGACATTTTTATTAGAATGTTTTAAGGTTCTACTATACCTTTCCCAAAAAATAAAATAAAATAACATTAGTCAAACCAAAGGAACTCGCACAAATAGTATTTGAGTACCATCAAGAAATGCTAACTGGATAAATTAGGCAGGGATCACCCTCTCAAGTTTGGGGTCTTACAAATTGTAATATGTTAAGAGATTTCACTGATTCACTTCTTTTTTGTGTGTAATTATCATTATTATTTTTGGTAATTCTTTTAGGTTATGTAATGCTCACCATCTTGAGTAATTTTTATTTTTTACTTATTAAAAAAACCACTCATATTCACAATCTTTTTTGATTTTGAACAAGATTAATATAGGAGAGTTGGTGAACATTGGACATATATATACACACACATATCCGTAATATGTATGTATGTATGCTTGTTTGTGCGCATGTATTGTGTATGTCTGTTTTTATGTTTTTTTTTTTTTTGGTAAGTAATAAAATTATATTGATAAAAAAGGAGCACCCTAGTACACCGGAAGTGAACAAGGGAAAAGAAATCACATACAAAAATTGCAAGAGTCTAGGAAATCAATAAAAGAAGGGAATGATTGTCTTTGCAAGGCAAACAACCAATCCCTTAAAGTTCTAAAAAGGTCCGGAATGGAACTCTCAAAATCTTCAAAACATCTACAATTTCTCTCCCTCCAAAGACACCACATTAAGCAATGAGGAATGATGGACCAAATATAACCATTTCGATGACGACCAAAGCTGCCTTGCCAACACCCTAACAGCCCCAAAACCATGTGTGGCATAACCCAAGATACTCCATATAGACCCAAAACCATAGACCATAGATTCATAGCAAAAGGACAATGAAGGAAAAGATGGTCAACCAATTCACCATTTCTCTTACACATGTAGCACCAATCCAAAATCCACACCTTCCTCTTCCGTAAATTATCGATTGTCAAGCATTTCCCTAAGGCAGCAGTCCAAACAAAGAAAGCTACTCTAGAGGGAATCTTTTGCATCCAAATACTTTTCCAAGGAAAACCAAGGAAAGTGTTGCCAACTAAAATTTTATAGTAATCACTAAGCCTGAAACCCTTATGTGTGTTAGGAATCCAACACATTTTATCCTCACCTAGCCCCCTTAAAGGAGAAACATAAATGGATTCCATGAAATTTGACAAAGCCTCTAAATCCCGAACATGCACCCCCCTAAAGAAGCTCACATCCCAAAAGAGGACACCATTGGCGAACAACATAAGCTTAGCCACACTAGCATCCTTGTTCCTGCAAAATCTAAACAAGGCAGGATATCTAACAGCAAGAGAAGTCTCTCCACACCACCGGTCTTGCCAAAACTTTACTCTAGACCCATCACCAATATCATACAGAATATGGCTAGAGAAGGAAGGCCATCCCTGACTGATATATTTCCATAATCCAACACCATAAGGGCCATTCACAGATCTGGTACACCAGCCCCTCCACACAGAACCATATTTCAACTCTATCACTTGCCTCCAAAGGGCATTTTTCTCAATCCCAAATCTCCAAAGCCACTTCCCAAGTAAAGCTTCATTGAAAAGACTAACTTCCTAATCCCTAAGCCACCCGAAGAAATAGGAGCACAAACAGCAGCCCATTTAACCAAATGAATTTTAGGAGCATCTCCAAAACTGCCCCATAAGAAATTCCACTGGAGCCTTTCAATTCGGTTAGCCACACTAGCAAGAATAGGAAATAAAGATAGGAAGTAAGTGGGTAAATTAGAAAGGGTGCTTTTGATGAGGGTGACTCTACCTCCCTTGGATAAATATAAGCATTTCCAACTGGCCAATTTTCAGTTTTATGTATGTGTATGCATGTATTGAAGTTCTACCTATTGTTTATAATTTCATGGTTTTGTACTGTAGTGTCTGGATATTGACAATCCTTGAAAAACTCTGCAGCTTAAATGGTTAAAACGAGTTGCTATGGTTAAAGATGATGGAACCATACAATTTGAAGTTCCAGGAGATATTGAACCCCAAGCTCTTGATTTTGGTACTGGAGTTGTTTATAATGAAGCTGCTGATGCAGAACCTGTAGACACAACTGAGGTTCAAGATATACCTCCGCTGCAAATTGTGATGCTTATTGTTGGAACACGAGGAGATGTACAGCCCTTTGTTGCCATTGGAAAATGTTTGCAGGTTATTATTATTTTCAGTTTTTCATGAGCCCATTAAATAGGTCTGATAGGAGAAACAATAAAAACAAGTGAAGTTTGGAGATATAGCCACTCTTCTACTGGTTGCAACTGCACTTCATTTCATGCATCATCTTTTAGTGCATGATGCAACTGCATGTGAACTTAAATAAGTTTGTTGCCATGTGTGTTGCTGATTGGTGGGGTCTTAGCATGAATATGCAACCCACATATGAAGGGCATGTGCGTTGGAAATGGATGTTCCCCCTTTTCTTTTTGGCCTAGGGAGGATTGGAGATTTGAAATGTTGCTGTCACTTTACTATAATTGTGACTCCTTTCAGTATTGCTGAAGAGCTGGTGAGGCTTTTCTAATGATGCTGTTGAGATTTTAATTATCCAACTTAATACTTGTTTGAATTGTTTTAGCAATTTAGTTCTTTATCATTAAGTTTAATGCTCATGCTAGCTATTTGCTATTCTCATTATTTTTTGTTATTTTTTCTTTTTTCTTTTATGATTGATAACTTACACCATGCATGTGACGGGTTGTGATAGTACCATTTGAGTTAAAGGTTATTATTATTTTTTCACTTAGGGAAAACCACAATAATAAGCTATTTACTTTTTTTGTTTTGTTTTTGTTTTTGTTTTTTTGAGAGAGTTTCAACTTATGTTGTCTGCTTTTGATGAATAGTTTTTTATCATAAGACCAATACACCAAATAGTTTTTGGTGTAGGCGGGGATTAAATCCCAGATATTTTATTTAACCTTTAGAGATTTTACCAGTTGAGCTAACTGGAACACACAATAAGCTATCTACTTAGTATTTGTTTTTGTTTTGATCAGAGCTTGTAAAATAAAAAAATCTAACTATAATAAAAAACTGATTCAAAGCTAGAACGCATATAACTAGACATTTTAGATTACATGAATTTTACTTTAATTAGGCTTAACATGTGGGCCCATAGAATAAATATTGAATAGATGAATTTGTGAATTAGTAACAAATTAATTTCCATGGTTGCATAAACTTTTAATGGTTGAAAAATGAGGCAAAAAAGGCTGCATTGGTATGTGTTCCATGTGGTGAGTGGTTAGAGACTGAGGCAATTCCTTAAGGCTTTCTAACGTGGGCTGTGGGCTATGAGAAAACTAGGCCAGAAGTTGTGGGAAGAGGGGACAATCCAGAATCAGGGCTAGAGTTTTCAGGCTTTGGTTTAAGAAGAATAAGGGCTAGGCCTAATATGTTATGAAGTGGGTGGGAACTTTAAAACTACTCATGAGCCCATGTAGCAGGCTGGACCTTTACCTGGATCTGACCCAAAAAAAAAAAAAAAAATTGAAGCTTTTGAAAGCTACCCTAGGGAGAAAAATTTATTACATCACTCCCAAAGATGGAGCTCATTTTCTATGAAGGCTTAGATAACCAATTGATGTGCAAAGGGATGAGGATCAGGGGAAGAGCACACTAGAAAAGTTTAGAGGAGTCTTGGCTGAGGTGATAGGTATGATTGACAGGATTAGCAAAAACCTGGGAATTTGTTTAAAGGATTTGTAGAGTCTACGGTTATTTTTGGCAGTTGAAGATTCCATAATAACTCCACAAAGTAGTGAAGGGCTGAGAAAGCAGCTATTGAAGCAAAGGAAAGCAGGTCAAAGGGAGTTGAAAAATTTATCTTGATCTTTGAATTAAGATAATGGTGCAACAAGTAGGAAAGAAAGGAGGGTGATAACAAAGTTAATATGAAACTGAAAATAGTGTTGGCGGAATAGAGATGGGGATAACAGTATATGGATCAGAAACCTATTGAGAGAATGGAAGGCACATAGAATTTGTCTCCAAGGAACAAAAATGGAGAACATGACAAGATGGCGGTATATTTCTGCTGTAGGATAGATGGGATGTGGATAAATTAAGGAGGTGGCAGGCAGCTATTTTATGTTGTGCGATTTTAAATGTGTTGAGGTTGGTTTCATTTGGGCGTTCTATGGGGTATATGGTTTGAATGCTAATTTGGATGGATGGTTGATGTGGTGGGGTTTGTGAGATGTTCTGCGGTGTATTGGAGGTGACTTCAATGTGGTTAGATTCCCCAATGAAATATTAGGAAGTGGACGGTTGACACTGGCAATGTGGGATTTTTCATATTTCATCATGAAGCAAGGCTTGGTGTATATTCATTTGAAGGAGAAATGTTCACTTGGTAATAGACAAGAGTCTCCAACCATGTCGAGAATTGACAGTTTTTTGGCCTTTACCGCGTGGGAAGAGCATTTCAATGATGCAAGCCAAAAGATAACTTTGACAGTTCTATTGGACCACTCTTATATTGATGCAGGAGAATTTAAGCCTAATGGCAAGAAGACCCCATTATTTCCAATTTGCTGGCCCATTTACCACAAGAGCGGCCTTTTATTTCTTTAAGTTATGTTTTGTTATTATCAGATCTTTAGTATTTTAAAAGTTCATGTGACATGAAATTGGATGGTTACGACTTAATTGCAATGTGTAAGATGAAGGGTTAGGATTCTATGGTTAGTAAAAGCTATTATAAATAGCCTCTTTTCAGTCATTTTAGGTGCTTTATGAAATTTTAGATTTGAAAATTTCTTGATCTCTTAAAGACTAGACATTGATATTTGATTTTTCCAACTTGAATCTTATAATCTTTTTCTTTGCTTTAATCTTCTTGTTGCTGTGATTTCTTCTTAAACCCTTCTTCTACACTAGATCTAATTTCTTGCCCTTGATTTCCTCTATGAGTCAAAGTTTGCAATTTTAAGTTATGATTGGTTATGGTAGGGGTCATGGGCATAGAGGAAATCAAGGGCAACAAATAGAGATGGTAGAGATGAGGCATGCGATTGAAGATTTATCACGAGTTGTACAATCTCTTTAGTGGCGGGAAGCAGTGGGAGCCTGTATGGAGATTTGGAAGGTGACTGTGAACCCCTGGACATACTAGAAGATGATTTTGAGCATGAGAATGATGATATAAAAGATGAGAACTCCTTTCAAGATGCTGAATTCGTAGAACATGTGACACAAGGTAGATTGGAAGATTGGTTGGTGTCTGCAGTTGTGTTACAATAGTGACAACCAAAGCCTTAGTCCTAAAATTCTTTTTTGGCTATGGATCCTTAATAGATTAATTAGGGTTAGTCACATGTATTATTTTCCTTCATCCTATTCTATCTAAAGTCATATGCTTTGTTAGTTCCATAATTGACATATCATTTTTTAATACTTCTACGATTGAGATTTTTGGTCTTCCTCTACCATTTTTTGATCCCTCAACCTCAACTTGGATCAACTCACTCTTTCTTACTGGTGCATTGGTTGGTCTCTTTTGAGTATGAGGAAATCATCTCAATAGACTCTACCTCATCTTTTCATCAATAGGTGCTACCTTAATCTTTAAGAGAATATCCTTATTTCGAATCCTATCTTTCCATGTATTTTCACTTATCTATCTTAACATTCTCATAACAGCTACACTCATTTTATGAATATTCTGCTTCTTAACAGCCCAACATTTGGCACCATAGAGCATGGTTGGTTGTAAGCATTCTTATGAAAATTTCTCTTTAACTTGATAGGTATTCTATGATCGCACAATACTCATGTATGGGATTCTCTACCAAACTATGTATGATGTCTACTTTGATGATAATGATTTAGAGGTGAGTACTTCAATACATATTAAATAAACTATTCAAGAGAGTGATGCACACCAAGTGTTCAAGGCAAGTGTTAAGAGTGATCTTTTGGATGTGGAAGGTTTGCATACTGCATACGCATATTGATATGAATAACCCAACGATGCTCGATGAAGTTCTCAAGAGAAGAATTTTAGTGGAGATTGATACTTTCACGTGGTAAAATGTGATTTTTAATCAATCTTCTATTGGTATAATCAATAATGGTGTAACATTGTAGCATGAGAATCTTTCCTTTTAATGAAAATAAAGATACAAGATTTGATAATGTTTGGGAAGAATTCAAGGAGCAAGACTTAATTCGACAATATTCAAGAGATGTAAGGGTGAGGCTGAACTAATTTTTGAAAGAAACTTGTATGGTGCCAGATGATGGTAATTTATTATGGTAGATGAGAAATTACCATTGATGTTGTATGTGTAAGTTGGAAGGGGAATTAGTGGATCATTTACTTCTCTGTTGTAACTTTGTTCGTGAACCATGGACCTTGGTGTCAGATTTTTTTGGAGTTTAATTGGGTAATGCTGTAAACGGTCCTTGGTCTCTTGCAGTGCTGCAAAAGAAGATTTGGACAACAAGATGCGATAGATATTTGAAAGGCCATTCCCTTTTTTTTAAGTGGTGTTTATGGAGAGAAGAACAAAATGAGCAAATGTTTTGAAGGAAGGAAGGGAGATTTAAATTATGAGATTGAAGAATGTATTCTTAAGGAGTCTACACAAATGGACAAAGGCCATGAATCCTTCTCCCTCTAGTTTTCTTGTTTTTCTAGTTATTTTAAGTTTTGGGCCATAATTTCTTCGTACTTTAGGGTTATCTCTTGTGCACACTGGAGCACTACCCATGTTTCTTCACTTTTATTAATGAAAATGATTATTATTTGTCAAAATTTTTTACTAGCCTTGCATCTGCTATAATGGACTCTTGGTCATCATATAGGTTCCTATGTATTTATTGTATATTTTGACTGACATAATGAACATATGATGCTTAATTTGGCTGTAAAGCAGAAGGTTGGGTATTTAGAGTAAAGTATATAGTTTGCTGATCTGTTTATCAATGTTGCATTATATCGAAATTGAAATATTCTTATGAATTCCTTAAAAAATGGCTCAATAAGGTGTCTTATTTTTAATTATTCCTAGTGCCATATTTAACTTGCCATAAAAAGAAAAGTATTTCTAGTGACATAGAGTTTATGCATGCAGATTGTTTGTTTGTTGCATTTCTTTGTGTTCACCATCATGAACACCTTGTATTTGCTTTCTTCTGTTTTTCAGTTTGATTAATAATACTCTTATTACTAATCAAAAAAAAGAAAACTTTTCATCATACTGTAAATTAGAACCACATACCCTACAGGCAATATGAGTTGGTGGAAACTTTGCATGCAGGAGCATGGCCACAGGGTCAGACTAGCAACTCATTCTAATTTCAAAGATTTCGTCTTGACTGCTGGGTTGGAGTTCTTTCCTTTAGGTGGAGATCCAAAAGTTCTTGCTGGTTGTAAGTGTTCAAATCCTACTTTCTCGTAAGTCCTACTTGTTTTGACAAAGACCTACTGTGTGATGCATAATACACAATGATTAGGAGCACAGCATCATAAATATCTTTCGTGCGAAACAATTCTACAAAATGCATTGTGGATGAGATTATCTTTGAAGGATGTGTTTCAAGTAATGTTTTGGCTACTGCCTTTATGCAGTAGATATCAATAAGAATATGGCTACTGTTATACCTGGACCTTCATTTCATCCTGTTGTACTTGCAACATGGAATAATATGAGGGTATGGCTACTGGACACTTCTAATGGTAGCAATTTATTGAGAAGTTAAAAAATGCAGCAGTTGTCCATGTAACTGCACTTGGGACTTCTACCATAATCTATGCAACATAGACCATAACTAAGAATTATTACTGTTTCAATAATATTGAGAATAATGCAGGATAAAATACTAGATAGATTGCCGGCACATTTACTGTGCTGTGGCAATTGGCAGGTCCTCTAAATCATGGCTTCTATCTGGAATCCTTGTTTTTCTGTCTCTGGTCAAGAAGGAAAAATGAGTCATAGGATATAGATCAAAGACTTCCTTTAAAGAGTAGCAAGGAGTGCTGTTTTTGTTGCAAACATTGGCAAATCTTCAGATAATTCAAAAACGTAGTAAGAAATACTGTTAGAAACTGTACAGGGTCTAGATGAACCCTGCAATGCTATGGAATGAAGGTGCTCTTTGGACTTGAGCAGCTCCTGATTTTGTGTTCGGTAACTTGATTCTTGGAACTATACATCTGTTGTTGGCTTTGCATGTGAATTGTTATATCTAGATTGTGTCACTTTAGAAATCAATTTCATGATGTACTAAATATTGTAGTCAAAGGTGAGCCAGGCGCTTGCCTAGGCTCCTGCATGAGGAAGGGCGCCTTTATTAAGGTGACACCTTAAGCCATGAAAAAGGCGCTAAGGTGACAGCCTCAGTGTTTTATTTATTTTTTATTTTTTAAATTTTAAATTTTAAATTTTTATTAATAATTTTAAATTTTTTATAGAAGATTATTGTAATTGTAAAACCTATTATTAGATTAATTAATTTAAAAAGGCATGTTATAAAACCTATTGTTAATTAAACTTATTTACAAAATTTTGTTGTCAAACTTGTTAGATTAATTAATTTATCTAGAAGATTGTTGTAGAACCTATTGTTAGAATAAGTAATAGAGCCTAAACCATGTTATTCCTACTTTGAAATAATTTGATAGACCTAGTTTTTTCATGCAACACATTGATAGATCCTTCATTATAATATTTCAATACACTAGGTACATATGATTTAAGTTCTATATGTATAATAAATATATTAAGAATTTGGCAACTCGCATTACTCGGGCTAGCACCTTTTGTCGTCTCACGGCTTAGGTGATACAAGACCTTGGTGCCTTCAGGTTGGCTTTTGCCTTTGAGTAAATTTAAATTGAGCTAATTATATACTTCTTTTCCCCCCGTATTTTCTCTTTCCATGTCTCTGTTGAGATACTTAGTTCAGTGGCTTTAGTCTAAATGTATAATTTTTTCATTAGCCAATTATAGGGGTATATTTATAATTTACATGTTAATGACTATTCAAGAGTATTAAAATAAATGTGAGGGTAATCAGAAACCCTAAAACAGTGTATGAAATTTATGAATCTACTTCAATTTCATAAAGTTAATTCTGGTACTTTTAAACTTCCCAAACTTGATGCTTGTGTTTATGTTAATAACGGACAGATGCATGGTTGGGCTCTTTAAGCATTAATATACATTTATACATGCATATATGTGATTGCATAGGCCACCGGTTCAAATTGGATTGGTGTAGAACTTGCCTAGTGAAAAAGAGGGGCATTGGTTCCGAGCTTGAATGAATGAAATGAATTTCACCAATGAGCTTTCACTTAAATGGAACCTCCTCTCCTTGTTCAAATGAGGTTGAGGGTGAAGTTATCAGTTTAAGACCTATTGGGTGTATGCGTAAGTTACAAATAGAAAGAATATCTGAATTTTATAGTATCTATTACCCCCTTCCATGTAGGAAAATATCAAAATGGATGCAACAAAATTGAAGAACAAAAAAATAAAAATATTGTTAACCTAGAGAAATGGCTTGCTTGGAGTCAGCACCTAGCAAGGGAGAACAACCTAGGAATTAGCACCAGAACATAATAAAAATTTCAAGAGATTTTTTTTTTAATCAATCAAGCTTGTCTACATAAGAGTACAATCACACATGTATGTAGACTACTAAAACTAAATCCTAATTTTAGTTGATGGATGAAAGTCAATTGTTAAATTCCAAAAATAACCTTGACTCTTAAAAGTACAGTTGACTCTTTCTTTTCAACCTTGTAGTTTAGTTCACATCAAGTTTTGTTTTGTTTTTTATGCAGATATGGTCAAGAATAAAGGTTTCTTACCATCTGGGCCTTCAGAAATATCAATCCAGAGAAATCAAATCAAGGACATTATATACTCTTTACTTCCTGCATGCCAGGATCCCGACCCTGCTACCAATGTTCCATTTAAAGCAGATGCAATAATTGCCAACCCCCCAGCATATGGTTAGCTTTCATCACTTGTTTTAATTCTCCATGTGTTATGAAATCAAGATTTTAAAAAAAGTGGTAATTTGTCATTTCAAAAAAAGAAGAAAAAGTGGTTGTTAATTAATCTAGTTTCTTGATTAGTAAGTTATATGGACATTCAGTGGGTTTATAACCCACGATCTTAACAGTAAATTTTTTCCCACAGTTTCAGTTCATCAGCTGTCTTCATTTTTGTACATGACTTGAAGTCATTCAATTGACTGTTAATTTGTACAAATACTTGTTCAGGACACACTCATGTTGCTGAGGCGCTAAAAGTACCACTTCATATATTTTTCACGATGCCATGGACGTAAGTCTTGTTTGTTTGGAACTTTGGATAAGCTTAATGCTAAAAATATCTATTAAATAACTAGTTTATCCCTGATAAAGTGTTTCATCTTATGCTTTTTTTTTTTCCAAAATTCCTTTGAGAAACATGATTAAAAAATTGTTATTCTCTTGCATTGTTTATTTGTTTATGTGAACTTATCACACACACACACCAACTTAAATTGGGAATATTCCTATGAATTGCACGATGATATTTGATTGCTCTTTTTCTTTAATTATTTTTTTTCAGGCCTACTAGTGAATTCCCCCACCCTCTATCTCGTGTTAGGCAACAAATTGGATATAGAGTGAGTATCTTTTAGTACTTTTCTTAATCCTCATTGCTTTTGATTTATCTTGAACCAATGCTTCACTGGTTTTGTATATTTTATAAATCAAGTTACACTTCTTTTTGCAGCTTTCTTATCAAATTGTTGATGCATTAATTTGGCTTGGAATACGAGACATGATTAATGAGTTTAGGAAGAAAAAGCTAAAGTTAAGACCAGTTACATATCTCAGCGGATCCTATAGCTCTCCTCCTGATATACCCTATGGATACATATGGAGTCCTCATCTAGTTCCCAAACCGAAAGGTGATATGTTCAACATTTCCATTACACTTCTAGTCTCTTGTTGATTGTTATATCGTGTGTTGCAATTGTTGCGATTATATGTTGGATTAATTGTTTAGGATGCAATAGATCAAGTGTACAAGATATTTTTATTTTTTAATTTACTATTTATATATAACCATCTTATGCTATTTTTATTGTTCCAAACGATCTAAAAACAAAGCACTGTAATTGAAAATCCTTCTCACAATGAAGCAACAAATGATCCAGAGTCTCCCTACAACAATGACACATAACACACTAGTCAAGAAAGTCAAGACCCCTACGCCTCAAGTTATACCCTCTAAGAATCTTATACCAAGTTACGGTTCAAACAAAAAATGAAACACATTGAGGTGCTTTAACTTTCAAACACCTTTCCTTGACAGCCTTCCAAGGAAAGACTAAGGAGAAAGAACCTCTCAACTCCTTATAAAACGAACGAATATCAAAATCCCCATTCATCTTCATCTACCCTCTCATACGACCCCCACTTTCCAAAAAAAGTATATTGGTGATGCAGGAGGCAGTGAGAACGATTTATTATATTTTATTTGGTTTTATGTATCAAGGAAATTATGTAATTTCTTAATATTCTGGAATGGGCTGTGCTTATAGTTCATTGAGTCTTATTTTAGTTTTATTTAAGCTTAGTTATTTAGTTTGGGTTTAGTAATAAAGCCCAAGGAGTCCAAGTCCAAGTTTATTAGGGTTTTATGAAATTCTTGTTCTACTAGGATTAGGTATTAGTCTTCTATTTAAATAGTTGTAGTACTTTCTATTGAGGTGGTTAATGATTAATATTTTTAGAATTTAAGAGTTATGAAACTTTCTATTATGGTTTGTGTGATGCAACATTCTCTGAGGTGTGATGCCAAGGACCCCTAGGTGTGATGCTTAGGCAGACTAGGTGTGATTCCTGGATATTTAGGCCATGTTTGGTTCTCACTTCACACATATCTCAATTCTCATATCTCAATTTTTATAACTCAAAATTCATTCTCATAGCTATCTAATTTCCTATCTTTTCTTAAGAGATGGGACATCGTTAGCAACATACTAGCCGAATTACCTACTAAAAAGCTCAAAAACTGTTCCAACATAGTAATTGCATCCAACTCACAACTCAAAGCCTCCATGACAATATCAAAAAGGAGCGGGGATAATGGGTCATCTTGACGAACACCCGTAGTGCTTCCAAAAAAATCAACCGGAGTACCATTGATTAGAATAGAAAATTTGACAGTTGATATACTCTACATAATCCACCTTCTCCAATTTTCTGAGAAGCCACACTGCTTAAGCAAATACATAAGAAAATTCCAATTCACATGATCATAAGCTTTCTCAACATCCAACTTGCAAATAACCCCCGACACCTTGTCTTCATCCTACTATCTATACATTCAGAAGCAATTAAAACAGAATCCAAAATCTGCCTACCTTTAACAAAGGCATTTTGAGAATCTGAGATAGGACTATGTGCCACCCTTCGCAAACGATTGGCCAAAACCTTAGATATAATCATATACATCCCTCCCACCAAACTAATAGGACGAAAAGCCTTCACTTCCACAACATCAGATTTCTTAGGAATGAGGGCAAGGAAAGAAACATTAAGACTCCTTAACACAAACACCTCATGGAGAAAGCATATGGACCTAGTGACTTATCACTGTTGAACCCACTAACCACCCTAGACACTTCATTCTCAAAAGGTCTATCCAACCACAAAGCATCTTCCTCAGAAATTCCTCCAAAGTCCACATCATCCGGAATAGGGCGATGAACCTCATTTTTAGAGTAAAGCCTTCTATAAAAATGAGTAATACACTCCGCAGTGGATCCTCGGTCGGAAGACATCACCCTATCCACCATAAGCATATCAATATAATTAAACCGTCTGTGAGAGTTGGCCATACGATGGAAGAATTCTGTGTTCCTATCACCTTCTTTAATGCAAAAAACTCTTAATTTCTGCCTCCAACAAATTTCTTCCATCAACGTCATTTTTTCCAACTCTCCTTTGATTCTTTCCTTATCCAGATTTTCCTCTACTGTAAGAACATGACTTTCCTCAACAGCCTCCAACCCCTGAAGATCACTCCACAACTTCTTCCCCTTATCTTCTACATTACCAAACTCCTCCACATTCCATCTCTTGAGATCAACCTTCAGAGCCTTCAATTTATTTGCTAAAACAAAACTAGGAGCTTCATAAAAATGATAAGACTCCTACCAGGAGTGTATCCTTCCTACAAAACCCTCATCCTTTAGCCACATATTTTCAAACCTAAAAGGCCTCCTTCCTCTATGAAAACTAGCTTATGGTGCACAATGTGTGGGATACTTTTATTTATTACAAAAAATCATGGTAACTGAAAATATAAACATTTTATATTAAGATAATACGAAAAAAATTAAAATAATTACTTGCAAGAAAAAAACCTAAATTCAGGGAGTCTTTCATAGAGACTCCAAATTTAATCTTGAAATTTCATGGTTGCTTAACAAAATTTTAAATTGACCTTTTAGAAAAAGATTTAAAAAAATTTGTAGTCCTTTACTACCCATGCACTCAAGCAAAAGAAATTAAATTTTTTTTTTTTTTTTACTCTGAAAATTTATTATTCAAAACATGTTCCAAAGGTCCAAAAGATTAACAAAATTAAATTATGGCAGTCCAAGAGAGATCATAGGTGACTTTGTTTTTTGTAGAAGCAAATATAGGCGACTTCGACAAACAATAATTAAAAATTAAAGTATTATGATATTCAAATCCTATACTATTAATCCATGAAATGCATCAAAACTACAGTAGTAAATAGTCTCACAAAATTCTACACCAAAGGAAAATGTAGAGTAATAAACAAAGAAATACAGGATAAAGAAATCATTGAGTTTCGCCTAATGCAAACCATTGATTTAGGATATTTAAGAATGTTGTCAGATTGTCTAAGAAAAAATTTCCCTATAATGTAATAAAGAAAAACATGAGACCACAATTAGTTGTAATCTAGGATCAAAATTAAAACTAATATTCAGGATATATATTCTAAATACAATGAAAATCTAGCAATAGCATAATACAATTTAATTTAGTGTTGAAATCAATCAACTTCAAACTTTAATTGTATAAACATTATATCATAATAATTCTAAAATAGTTTTATAAATCAACTTAACACAAAAAAAATTTCATAGAATTTTTTCAGAGGTCTGTGTCATTTGTATTTTCTAAATGTTGATGGACTTTTTTGTTTCCTCCAATGGTTGGCACTTTAATTAATCTGCACTTCAAGAAATAGCATAATACATGCATATTGGCCATTCCTTTGGAGCAACTAAATTAAACATAATTATAAATGAAACTCTAGTAGAAGATGGTTCCAATTGTCAGTGGTGGCTCTAGAAATTTTTCTTAGGGTGATCACTAAGAAACTTAAATCATAAAAAATTTAATAAAGAGACAACTTGAATATATTAACATTAAAAAAAAAAAAAAAACCACCAAAATACATGAAATATTACAATTTTTTGTACTGGTAAAGAAAAAAAAAAGACTAATAAGAGATAAAGTGGAAATTGAAAATGCTGACATGAGAATGATAAAATGACTACAACAATTTCATAACAAATCTTATGCAATAAGCTATTGTTGGTGAGTAAAACATGTTAATATTGAGCTCAAATTATAATTAGTAACATCTTACCACATAAGATTTATTGTGATGAGTTAGAAGTCAGGGTTTATTAGTGGAGGAAAGGGTAGAAATGGGAAGAATTCGTGATGAGTTAGAAAGAGTTACTTTGTTGGAAGAAATAAGTTGGAGGCAAAAATCTAGAGCTCTTTGTATTAGGGAAGGAGACAGGAATACTAAATTTTTCCACCGCATAGCTAACTCTCATAAGAGGGTTAATTCTATTGATAGGCTTATGGTGGATGGGGTGTTGTCTTTGGACCCGGCTGCCATAGCAGATTGTATCTCTCAGTTCTATAGGCGGCTTTATTCGGAGGATATGGCTCATAGACCTGTCTTAGATGATGTGGATTTTTCTAGTATTTCGGTGGAAGATGCAAGTTGGTTAGATAGGCCTTTTGAGGAAGAAGAGGTGTTTGGGGTGATCACTGACTTTAATGGTGACAAGGCACCTGGCCTGGATGGCTTTTCTATGGCATTCTTCCAGTCTTGTTGGAGTGTTTTGAAAACAGAAATTATGGCTATATTCCACAATTTCCATACTCAGGGGGTGTTTGAGAAGAGTCTTAATGCTTTGTTCCTTGCTCTTATTCCCAAGAAAGTGGATGCTGAGGAGGTCAAGGATTTTCGGCCTATTAGCTTAGTTGGTGGGATTTATAAGATTATTTCTAAGGTGTTGGCTAATCGGCTTCGTAGGGTGGCGCATGGGATTATTTCGGATTCACAAAATGCTTTTGTAAAGGGCAGGCAGATTTTGGATTCTGTCTTGATTGGTTCTGAATGTATTGATAGTAGATTGAAGTCAGGAGTTCCGGGTATGCTGTGTAAATTGGATGTGGAGAAGGCGTATGATCATGTGAGTTGGGATTTTTTAATGTATATGCTACAGCGTTGTGGTTTCTTAGAGAAATGGAGAAAATGGATAAGGGACTGTATTTCAATTGTAAAGTTTTCCATTCTAATCAATGGTAGCCCAACTGATTTCTTTGGAAGTTCTAGGGGGTTTCGGCAAGGGGATCAGTTATCTCCATTGTTGTTTGATATTGTGATGGAGGCATTAAGTTGTATGTTGGATGTGGCTGCCTCTGCTGGGCAATTCTCAGGCTTTTCTGTGGGTAGTACGGTTGGTCCATCAGTGATGGTGTCTCACCTCTTATTTGTAGATGACATTTTGATTTTTTGTGATGTTGAACTTACTCAGATTGCTAATTTGAGGGTGATTCTTGCTAGATTTGAGGAGGTGTCAGGGCTTCGTATTAATTTGGGGAAGTCTGAGTTGGTACCTGTTGGTGGGGTACCCAATTTGGAGGCTTTGGTGGGTCTGGTGGGGTGTGGGCAGTCTTCTTTGCCCCTGAAATATTTGGGCCTTCCATTAGACGTAAAATTTAAGGACTTATTTGTTTGGAATCCTATTCTAGAGAGAATGGAGAGGAGATTAGCAGGTTGGAAGAGAATGTATTTATCTAAAAGGGGTAAGGTAACACTCATTAAAAGCTCACTATTGTCTTTACCTACATATTTTCTTTCCCTTCTTCCTTTACCGGGTAAGGTGGCTAAGCGTATGGAGAAATTATAGAGAGATTTTTTGTGGAATGGGATTGGTGGTGAACCTAAAATTCATTTAGTTAATTGGGCCAAGGTTTGTAGGCCTTTGCGGGATGGGGGGTTGGGTATAAGACGGTTGGGTAACTTTAATTCTGCCTTATTAGGTAAATGATTGTAGAGGTATGGCTCGAAGACTGATGCTTTATGGAGGAGGGTTATAGAGGCAAAATATGGGAACATTTGGGGTGGTTGGTGTACGAAAAAGGTGACAAGTCCTTATGGGGTCAGTTTGTGGAGATGCATTCGAAGTGGCTGGTTGAACTTCTCTAAACTCCTTGTTTATGATGTGGGGGATGGTACTAGAGTGAACTTCTGGAAGCATGTGTGGTGTGGGGATTGTACTCTCCAAGAGGCTTTTCCAGAGCTGTACTGTCTTAATAGGTCAAAGGATTCCTCGGTGGCTGAAGTTATGGGTTGGTCTGTTGGGAGGTTTCACTGGAACGTGCAATTTCGTCGTCCACCTCAAGATTGGGAAGAAGCCTTTGACCGGTTTATGGAATTGGTCTATTCGTCGTCAGTGCGGGGGTTTGGCCCAGATAAGGTTTGTTGGAAGCTTGTAAGGAATAGAGGTTTTGAGGTTAGAGGTTATTGTAGCTCTTTCTACCCTCCTAATCTTGTTTCCTTTCCATGGAAAATGATATGGCAATCGAAGGTTCCTCCAAGGGTAGCTTTCTTTTCTTGGTCTGCTTCCTTAGGTAAGATCTTAACAACAGACAACCTTCGTAAAAGATGAGTGATAGTGCTTGATTGGTGCTATATGTGTAAGAGGTGTGGGGAGTCGGTGGATCGTCTTCTACTTCATTGCTCCATAGCCTGGGAGTTGTGGTCTTTGGTTTTCTGCTTGTTTGGCATTCAATGGGTTATGCCTCATATTGTTCTTGAGTTGTTTGAGGCTTGGCAAGGAAAGTTTGCACGACATCGTCACATTGATGTTTGGAAAGTAGTGCCTCACTGCTTGATTTGGTGCATTTGGTGTGAAAGGAATGCTAGAAGCTTTGAGGGATGCGAACGCTCTTTGCTGGAGATTAAGTCTTTTTTCTTACACACTTTTTGAATGGAGTGTGGTTTTTTCTAATTTTTCTTGTTCTTCCTTTTCTATTTTTCTTGACCGTTGTTCTTTTGTTTCTTGATTTGTGCCCCCATAGTACATCCCCAATGTACTTGACTTGGCCTTTTTATTTATTAATAATAATATTCTTACGTTATTTATAAAAAAAAAAAGATTTATTGTGAAAATATTGTGGATGTAGTAATATTATTATTTTTGTTGAATTCAAATTCTTTTTTTTTTTTTTTGATAAGTAAGAATGATATATATACGAAAGGCAACTCTATGCATGAAGAGCATAGAGCAAACCAAGAAAATACAGAAAAGGAAAATAGAGAGAAACAAAAAAGAAAACCAAACAAAAGAAAAATTACAAAAAAGAAAGGGAACAAAGAAAAGAAGGGAGGGAATCACTAGATGTGAGTCCCCACGCCTGAGACCAATCAAAAAGAGTTCCACTAAAAGAAGCAAGCATCTGATCACTAAAGCTATCCAAATCCTCAAAAGTCCTTCGATTCCGTTCCTTCCAAATACACCATAGGATGCATAAAGGGACTAAGTTCCAGATCTGAGACGAATGCTTCCCCAGCCAATTCCACCAACCAAAGAGCAAGTCTGGAATCGATCTAGGAATGACCCAAGACAAGCCAAAAGTTTTAAAGACAAAGCTCTATAACCGATAAGCCATCTCACAATGAAGAAGTAAGTGGTCAACCGTCTCACCACAATGACGACACATAATGCACCAATCCACAAAAACCAATCTCCTTAATCTCAAGTTATCTCCCATAAGGATTTTATTCCAAGCTACACACCAAACAAAAAAAGAAACTCGCCTAGGGGCCTTTGCTCTCCAAATAGCTTTCCAAGGAAAGACAGTTGAGGGAGAATCCCTTAATTTGTTATAAAACGACCGGATGTCAAAAACCCCATTAGGCTTCAACTTCCATCTCATCCGGTCTCCAACATCCATAGGACGAGTATTGGCTCCCAATATGCGAAGAAAATGCAACCCTTCATCCATCTCCCTATCATTAAAATCTCTAATAAAACGACCATTCCAAATTCTTCTCTCCTCCGCCCCCTGCCTTAGCAAAGAGGCTTCGACAGAAACCTCCTTATCAATGGCAATACCATATAGCCTTGGAAAAGCCAATTGAAAGGGTTGATCCCCATACCACCCATCTTGCCAAAACCTTATTCTATTCCCTTAACCAACAACAAGCTGACAATTTTTGCTGAAATCCTCCCATTCCATGCGAATACCTCTCCACAAACCGCACCCATGAACTCCCCTCCCCAGCTTTGAGGTCCATCCGCCCCAATCTTCCCCATATTTTGAAGCTACCACCCTCCTCCATAGCCGATCCTCTTCCTTCCCAAACCGCCACAACCATTTTCCCAATAAGGCCTTATTAAAGGTAGTAAGTTTCCTTATCCCCAAGCCACCATTGGCTATAGGCGCACAAACTTTATCCCATCCTACCAAATGAATCTTCCTATCACCCCATAGAAAATCCCTTTGCAACTTTTCAATTTTATTAGCCACATGAGTAGGAATTGTGAATAATGAAAGAAAGTAAGTCGGAAGACTGGAGAGCGTACTCTTAAGTAACATCAAATGACCCCCTTTGGACAAGTACAACCTCTTCTACCCAGCTAATTTCCGCTCAATTTTTTCCAAGATTGAATTCCAAATTGAAGGGGAATTATGAGAGGCTCCTAACGGCATGCCAAGATACGACATAGGCAAAGTTCCAACTTTGCAGCCAAAAATTTCAGCCAAGGCATGCACATCAACAACCTCCCCTATTGGAACCATTTCACTCTTATGCACATTGACCTTCAAACCTGTTACCGCCTGAAAACTAAGTAACAACAACCGAATATGAAGAATTTGCTCCACATCTGCATCACAAAAAAGGATAGTATCGTCTGCAAACAAAAGATGTGAAACACGTTCCCCACCATCCCTTCTACCCTCAAGATTAAAACCACGGATCAAACTAGCTCCCTCCACTCTTCTCAACATCCTACTAAACACCTCCATCATGATCAGAAATAGCAAAGGAGATAGCGGATCTCCTTGTCTTAAACCCCTTGAACTACCAAAGAAATCAGCTGGAGACCTATTAATCAAAACAGAGAACTGAATAGTGGATATGCAGTTACGGATCCACTTACACCACTTCACTCCAAAACCCATCCTATCCAACAAATAAAGCAAAGCCTCCCAATTCACATGATCGTAGGCTTTCTCCATATCGAGCTTACAAATGACTCTAGGAACCCTACTCTTCCTTCGGCTATCCACACACTCATTCGCAATAAGGACAGAGTCAAGGATTTGTCTCCCACCCACAAAGCTATTCTGATTCTTAGAGATCAGCCGATCTAAAACCACTCTCAAATGATTAGCTAAGACCTTAGCCAAGATTTTATACACACTCCCCACCAAGCTAATAGGACGGAAATCTCTAATATTAGAGGCATCATTCGTTTTAGGAATTAATGCAATGAAGGTAGCATTAAGGGATTTTTCGAACTTACAATGATGGAAAAACTCTTCAAAGACCGCTAAGACGTCTTTCTCCACTACCCTCCAACAATGATGATAGAATGCCATAGTAAACCCATCCGGGCTTAGAGCTTTGTCCCCATCCAAGTCGCTTACAACTTGAAGAATCTCCTTTCTCTCAAACTTCCTTTCAAGCCAAACCCTCTCCATATTCTCAATACGATCAAATTCCAAACCCTCAACGAAAGGCCTCCACCCCTCAGTCTCCTTGTACAAGGTCCTTAGATGATTAAACCTTCTATGGGAGTTAGCCATTTTGTGGAAAAACTTGATGTTATTATCCCCTTCCTTGATACTAACATCCTAGATTTTTGTCTCCAGGAAATTTCTTCCAAGGAGAGAAGATGCTCCACCTGGGACCTCAGCTCTGCCCTATGACAATTCTCCCTATCAGAGAGACCAAAATCCCCTTCCTTAGCGTCTAAAGATTTCAACTCCTCCAGTAGTTGCTTCTTATGATGCACTACATTACCAAACTCTCGTTGATTCTATTGCACAATGTCCTCTTTTAGAGCCTTTAGTTTTTTTGCAAGCACAAAGCTAGGAGTACCTACAAAGGAATGCCGGTTCCACCAGGTTTGAACTCTATCCACAAATCCCTCCGTCTTTAACCACATATTTTCAAATCTGAACGGACTTTTTCCCCTTGCCATTCCCCCTGCCTCCAAAAGAATTGGACTGTGATCTGAGATAGGACGGGGTAAAGTCCTTTGAATGACATCAGGGAAGTGGTCCTCCCAATTTGAAGTGACCAAAGTTCTGTCAATCCTAGACATCGCTGGATGATCAGATCCACTTGACCATGTATAGCTACCTCCTTCCAAAGGCAAATCAACCAAGTTAAGATCATCAACAAATTTAGAGAATTTTTCCATAGCCAGGGTCAAACGGGTCTCGCCCCTACGCTCGCTAGGGAAACGAACAATATTAAAGTCCCCAAAACAACACCACGGTATCTGCCAATACTGTTGAATACCCACTAGCTCATCCCATATGTGGCCTCTCTCGTCATTCTCATTTGGGCCATAAACGCCTGAGCAAACCCAAATAAACCCGTCCCCCACCCCTTGCCACTTTACCGACACCGAGAAAGTACCAACCATCACCTCCACCTTATCCAAAACCCTTTTATCCCACATAAGCAAAATACCACCAGCAGTCCGATTAGCCTCCAAAATAGCCTAATCCACATATGGACAGCTCCACAAACTACAAACCAACTGCCTATTCATGCTAGCAATTTTTGTCTCTTGTAAACAAACAACATCACACTTCCACTCCCGCAACGAATTTTTCACCACAAGACGTTTCCGAGAATCATTCAAACCTCTGACATTCCACGAAATCATTTTTATCTTCATTAACACTAAAAAATCCCCAACAACAAACACCAGCACAAAACCATCCTTTTATCTCCTGTCATAATTCACCGAAGAGATCAAGTTTTGCAACTCTCTACATCCCTTATTTTTGGACTTAGCCACCTTTTTGCTACCCGTTGCTTTCCTGTGTAACACATTGGCTGCCTCCATCTCTGATTCAAGCCTCTGTAATAGAGTAATGCACAACTTCTCATGTTGAGTCAATGACAACCCAACCAATTTACTGAAACCAAGAATTCTGTGTTTCACCCACCCAAAGATATCTAAATTAGTTTCAATACTTAATACCTCATTCACCTCTTCCAACTCTGCCAAATTTGTCGACACACTCGGAGCAATGACTTGCAGAGGAAAACCAACTGACAAATCTGTTTCACCAATACCCACAGAAAAATCAGCTACTTCCACCAGAGGCAAGGCCTCCCTAGGAAGGCAGAAGGGTTCCTTAATATAGGAGGAATTAACCACCTGACCCAAAACCCCCAAACCCAGTGACCCAGCTCTGTGGTCCAGAAAGAGCTCGGGAAAAGAAGGTCCAAACGATCGCGGCACTAATTCGAGAGTCACAGTCCTCAAATCTTCAGAAATCAACCCACCCGACAACAAAATGGAGCCCAGAAAACTGTTCCAGTCAGAGGTAAGCCTGAAGACCATCAACGGAGGAGACTTGGAACACCCCGACACTCCTACTGGCGAAGCACAACACTGCATCACCCCAACTGGCGAAACCACCTGAAGCTCGGTACTGCATTCCATTTGTAACGGAGAAATAGGGCTCATCGGAAGCACCGAGAAGCTCGCACCACCCATCTCGGCCTGAACCTGTACTGTCGGTGACCTCACCGAACCTCTGGCACCTGTGTCGGCATCATGGAGCACTTCGTGCTCGCCCATGGACTCTCCCCGTCCTTCTCGTGAGTATCGGTTGAGAATAAATTCTCACCACAAGCCACGGAGCATTCCCCACGCTCAAAAGTTGTTGGGCTTGTGAGATTTGGGCCTAAGGTTGACTTACTAACTGGCAGCTGGGCTGCCAGCTTGTTAGGGCCCAAACCAAGCTTGCCCTTGCACAAAATCTTCCCTGCCCGTGGTACCCATTTAGACATCTGAGCTCCTCTCTTTCTATCCCAGGAAACCCGCCTCCTCCCTTTCCCTTCAACCTCTACAATTAGACCAGTCCCTGTCCAGCATGGTCTACTCACATCACACTTCTTCCCATGTTCAGTTGCTTTTGAATTTGAAGGGAAACGTATCCTAAAATCTTCCGGATTTTGCTCATCAAACTCTGACTCCACATTAATGCACTGCTCCCTCATCTTCTCAGGCTTGCCAACCGGAAAATCCCCCCCCCCCCCCCCCCCCCCCTTGGCACCCGTAATTCTCGGATTCACCACCATCTTCTCCTCTCCAAATTCTGTCATCTTCCCCTCATCTGTGGAACCTAACTGCAGCTGCTGTCTATCCTCTGCTCTTCCATGAAATCCTTTCACAGCATCAACAAAAGATCTATAGTTATGAGCCTCCAAGTTATGCCTATTCGCTTGAGGATCATGTTGTTTAACATTTTTATTAGGGTGATCAAAATAAGTTAATATAGTATATAATATATTTTTTTGTAAGTATATTTATACATTTTTTTCAAGTCAGGGTGGTCACTGAATAGATTAATTTAAACTAATTATTTATATATATATATTTTTAGCTAAGTATAAAAAAAAAAAAAAAAAAAGCAAGTGATGGTGGTCACAGGACCACCCTCACATACAAGTGGAGCCGCTGCCACTGCCAATTGTTCCCATGACCATTCTCCTGTTTTTCCTAGCTTGTGTAGGACCATTTCTAATACACATAGTTTGGAGATTATTTCGTCTTCCATGCCATTTTCTTTTGGTTCACTTCTCAAGCATTATCATCCGTCTTCTTTGTCATGCTACTCAATCTGCATATACTGTTTTTGATCTTTTAAAAAATAAAAATTATCAAGCATTAACAAATGAGAAAGACATTCATTTAAAAATAAAGGCAACAGAGGGAAAATTATGCTATCCTGACCTTTCAATTTAATTTAGTAACTCTTCTTGAACAATAACCATCTTATCTACCACTGTGCTACTACAAAAACAGGTGAAAAAAGAAAAAGAAAAAGAAAATATTGAAAATACATAAATCCTGATAAACATCAATGTAAAACAGGTTCTACAAAATACAAATTGAGTTCATATACACATTCCATTAACCTGCATCATGGTGAACAGGAAAACTATGGTACTAAGGTTGTACTACGTTGTCAGTAAAATCACCTGGAGTACAAATATAATAGTAATACTACTGACCACTATTCAATTGGCAAAACTGATCCACATATCTTAGGAAACAGGATTGGATGATTTGCAAGTTTTGGCTAGTAACAAAAAGTTGTTTTGGTCCTTTTGGAATTTTAATTGAACAATCTGGACTCAAAGAGTCTACCAATTAGGAACAGCTACCACCTCAAGTTCAGATCCAATTTCCATTGACTAAATGTTACCCATTTACTGACACGCACAAAAATACACACACACACACACATATATATTTTCATCAAGCTAATTTCTTCTTCATCAACTCCTTTGTTATATATTCTTTGTAACATAGACTTTTATCTATGATGAAAACATACAAACTTTTAAAATACCAAGACAAAGGAAAAGGAACAATGGAATTAAAAAGTGAAGTTACAGACTTTAAAAATAATAAGACAGACTTTACTTTTACAGGTCAATTTAATGCAGAAAAAAAGTTTAATTGAAACTAAATACTTAAAAAAAAATTCTGACTAAATTATGCAGGGAAAAAACTAATTCAAACCTTTTACTCCATTGTACGGTGGCAAGAGATATCTGGTCAATTGTGTTAACATTATTTTCGAGTATCATTGGTAAAGCTGAATATGATGGTTCAGTTGTTGGCAAGGGAGATATGCACAAGTTTTCATTTCTGATGTGAAATTTTCCATAAATCTTCTCTGTTAAAGTTATTGTGTTCAATGCTAAATTGTTTTTGTGTACTACCTCTATCTTGGTTCTTTTATCTTGAGTAGCAAATGTGATTCTGCTGTGTTATATACTGATAAAATATATCTGTATTCTTTGGCAGATTGGGGACCTAACGTTGATGTTGTTGGATTTTGTTTTCTTGACCTTGCATCAAATTATCAACCCCCAGATTCACTAGTGGAATGGCTTGCAGCTGGTACAAAGCCAATCTATATTGGGTTTGGTAGTCTTGTGAGTTTCTTTTCACTATTTGTTCCTTTTCTTTTCTTTCTTTTTTATTTTTTATTTATTTTTGATGTTGGGGGGGGGGGGGGGGGAGTGATTTTGTAGTTTGGTAGACATGTAGCTAACCTTGATCAGTCTGTCAAAGATCCATAGCTGATCCTAAAGTTTTTTTTTTTTTTTTTTTTTGGGGGGGTGGGGGGGGGGGGGTTGGGGTTTGTTGTTATTTTATAGTTTGATGAAACATAAAATCTAACACTAGATATGGCCAACTTAAGGATAATTAATTATTCTTTTTTTATTGAGATTTATTGTATTTAAGATTTTTTTTAATTATATACAATAGTTTGAACGAGATTATTAGTTCATTTCATATTGTGGTTTAGATTTATAATGGAGGGTTCAAAAAATTTGCCAAAGATTTGTGGCTTGAAGTTACAAGGGGCCTATGTCTAATTAGCCAGAATTTTTTTTATTTTTTTTTTATCATCTTCAACAACAGATATGGGTGGGATTTGGAATTTCTTTATTGAATCAAAACTTTTTCAATTGGTGGCAGAGGAAGGGGGAAGTGTTTTTGCTTTACAGATTTTTGAACAGGGTAAGTACTTCATGAAATCAGTATTTATGGGTAAGAAGGGAACACTGTGGTTAATGAATAATATTGAGTATAGCGTTTGTGGGATCAATCCAAAGCAATTCTTTACGTTTAGATATGGTGTTACTGCCTACACTTTGCAAAGGTGTTCCAATTCGTTTGGTCAATACTTATTACTGACTGAACTGAAAGTTGGTGGGCTAAGGAGGCCTATCATCGTTCCTGAAGGGAAGGCACAGTACAGTTGGAAGGGTTTTGGGCTTGAGTTGAGAAGAATGTTGGAACCTAATCAAATATGCGTTGGGGGTTTCAGGCCTTGCAAAACCCACTGCACAACAACATAATGCAAAATCAGCGCTTCAAGGGGGCTTCAGGCCTTGCAAAACCTACTGCACAAAAACATAATACAAAATCAACACTTCAACGTTCACGATCTATTGCAGAGATGGTCAAAGGGTATGAGAAGTCAAGTAGTATGGGGACTACATGGCAGTCTATTGCCATTGATAAAGGCAAGAGTTAGATGGGGGTGACAGATGTGGTGAAACCGAATATTCCAAAGCCTGCTACGGTGGTGATGGATGACAATTCCAGTGATAAATCTGGTCTGGAAGCTGTGAGAGGTGCAGATGGGGGAGATCAGTACATTAAAGTGGAACCTAATTTACGGGAACAAATCTCGGAAGGAATTAGGAGGTGATTTCTGTTACAATTTAGTTTGAATTCAAATTATTCTGATTAGCTAGTTTATTTCCTAGTAGTTAAAGATTATAAATAGGCTTGTTATGTAAGAGAAGAATCAGTTTTTATTTTTTATTTTAATTTTTATGTAACTTTAATCTACTTTCAGACTTGGACTGAAACTCTGTTTCTCTAGTCTCTTTGTAATTCCAGATTTGATTCTTAATTCTAAGGGAATTCTAGTTAAGTTCTCAGTAATTTGATCTTGATTTCCATTAGGTTGGGAAAGGTTTGATTGTGGAGATGAATGAGGAAGGTAAGAGGCGAGTATCCTGGGAGGACAATGAAGTGGGGTTTAAAAATTTTAAATGGGTTTCAAGTGTGACCTCTAGTCTAAATTCAGATGGGCTAAAGGGATATATGGATTTGGGTCAAAAGCTATCGGGTCAAATAGGACCTTGTTTTAAATTTGGTGAAACTTCTAAAGCTCATGCGAGCTTTGTGCTGAAGCTTGCAATAACAGATTGAAGGGAGGGAGGAAGGGCGGTCTCTTTGATGTTGTTGAGGGTGTTGGAGGTCAAATTCAACCTTATTTTTGATTGGCTTTGCTCGGTGTACGATTGGTAGCACTAGGGTCGTAAACATTGATTCTTGGGTCGAAGAATTTGGCTAGCCCAGTCTCGTGATCTTTGAGTCTCTTTCTCTTGGATCTTCTTCTGGGTTTGTAACGAGGTGGGTTTTTAGGCTTGGGTAAGCTTGATGGTGAGGGTTTCAAAGAAGCTGAGATTGTGGATTCAATTTCTGAGTTGGGTCGAGCTGATTGGGAAGGTTTTGGTATGACGTAGCCACTGGAGTTTGACAATACTAATTTCATGGTGGTTTCCTTCATGGATAATTTTGTGGAAGATTCTTGCTTTGGTGGGAAGAATATTTCAAAGGAGGGAGGGGTTGGTGGGAAGAAAATATCGAAGGAGGGACAGGTTTTCTTCTCAGCTTTGGGGTTCAGTGTGAGGGATGATCTTTTAGATTGTCATCCTTTGATGACAATTGCTCCTTCAAGGTCCGGTGTGAGGGATGATCTTTTAGATTGTCATCCTATGATGACAATTGCTCCTTCGGATGACAACTTGGAGTTGGCTTTGCCGGTGGAATTGGACAAAGACAACCAGCTATTGTGTCTAGCGAATTCTTTAGAAATTTCAAGATGGGTGAAATATCGAATTCTTGGATTTTGTAAATTTGTTGGGCTCCCTTTGAATTGATATGAGGCGATGTGTATTGCTTTATTGCAAAGGCTAGAAAGAGAGATGGAGGTGGATGGGGTATTGTATGAGGAGGAATCTAAAGTGGCTTCTCAGATAGTATAGTTTTATCAAAAATTGTATCAAGAGATTGAGGTATGGTGACCTATGGTGGAGGGGAGTTTGAGCAAATAGGGGGGCTGGATAAGGGATGGTATGAAAGGCAGTTTGATAAGGAGGAGATCCTCCATGCTGTTAGGGATTTGCAAGGGGATAAAGCACTAGGTTTGGATGGCTTCTCTATGGCCTTTTTTCATCATTGTTGGCAAGTAGTGGAAAAAGATGTACTAGCCTTCTTTGAGGAGTTTAATCAATATGGTAACTTTGAAAAATCTCAAAATGCTACTTTCATTGCTTTAATTTCTAAGAAGAATGATGCATCCAATATTAGAGATTTCAGGCCTATTAGTTTGGTGGGGAGCGTGTATAAAATTTTGGCTAAGGTGTTAGCAAATTGCCTAAAAAGGGTTTTAGACCAGCTAATATCAGAATCTTAAAATGGATTTGTGGGTGGTAGATAGATCCTTGATTTAGTTCTTATTGCCAATGAATTCGTGGATAGTTGAGTGAAGACTGAAGAGTCAAGTCTCGGGAGTTATATGCAAGCTAGACATTGAAAAAGTATATGCTCATGTGAATTGGGATGCACTCCTAGATCTATTGAGGAGGAGGATGGGTTTTGGAGAGAGATGGTGTAGTTGGATTTTGACTTGTGGAGAGTTGGATTTTGACTTGTATCTCCACAGTCAGTTTTCTATTTTGGATTTGGACTTGATTTTTTTGGAAGCTGATTTTTTTTTTTGGTAAAGTTTGAGGGGATTGAGACAAGGAGATCTCCTATGTTGTTTTTGATCATGATGGAGGTATTTAGTAGGATGTTGAAGAGAGGGGAGGGGGCTGGTTTAATTAGCGGTTTTAAGGCTCATGGTAGAAAGGGCAATGGAGTTTGTGTTTCACATCTTTTGTTTGCCAATGATACAATTCTGTTTTGTGATGCAAATGTGGAGCAAATTCTGCATATATGGATGTTGCTTCTATGTTTTCAAGCTGTCACTAGCTTGAAAGTTAATGTTTGTAAGAGTGAAACGATCCCAATTGGGGCGGGAGATAATGTGCATGTTTTGGTAGGAATTTTGGGATGTAGGGTTAGGAATTTACCCATGTCTTATCTTTGCATGCCTCATGGGGCCTCTCATAAATGTTCTATTTGGAATCCTATCTTGAAGAAAATTGAGAGATGATTGATAGGTTGGAAGAAGTTGTATTTGTCCAAAGGTGGTAGATTGACTTTGATTAAGAGTACATTATCAAGCCTTCCTACTTATTAACTTTTTTTTTTGGTTCCTACCAGTGTGGCTAATAAGATTGAAAAGCTGCAAAGGGACTTATTTTGGGAAGGTATGATGGGCAAATCTAAGCAACATTTGGTAGGATGGGATGAAGTGTGCGCTCCTATGGCCAATGGCTATGATACTTTGGGGTTGAGGAGAATTGACTTTGGAGGAGGGTTATAGCTATGAAGTTTGGGGAAGAGTGGGGGGATGGACTTCTAAGTTGGGAAGGCGTGTTCACGGTTGTGGTTTGTGGAGAGACATTTGTATGGGTTAGGAGGATTTTAGTAAACATACTTGGTTTGAGATTGGTGTGGGGATCAATCTCTTCAAATGAAATTTCCAGTTTTGTTTGAGATAGCCATTAATAAAGAGGCTTCTGTTGCTTTATACTTGTCCAGGCAGAGGGAAGGGGAAGGGAGGACTTGGGATGTGAGGTTTACACGAGATTTGAATGATTGGGAGGTGGGTTCTATGGTGGATTTTGTTCATTTTTTGGAGAATAATACCCCTTTAACTGATAATGGGGACCGATTGAGATGGACTTTGAAAAAGAATGGGAACTTAGACATTCACTCGCACTATAATGCTCTACGAGGCTCCTCCCGTGTCACTTTTCCTTGGAGAGGTATTTGGGGAGTGAAGGTGATGCAGAACAAATATCCCTAGATGTTCTTGAGAAACAGGATATTCATAAATCAAGGCGGAGGGGTGTGTAATTAATGAATTATTTTTATTTGTTATTACTTATTTTTGGGCCAAAGTTTGGTTATTTTATTTTAGTTATTCTATTTGGGGGTAGTTTGGACTTTTGTGATGTCATAGGACATTCAAGGGTAATTTTGTGATTTGCATTTCTCAGGGAAGCCTAATTGAAACCCTAAAGGGCTCATATAATTTTGTATTTTTTCAAGTTTAGTTTTTGAAGCAGATTGAAATAAAATACTTCTCTATGGTTTTCTCAAATTTCTGGTGGATTCAAGACTTATTTTCTCTTGATTCGTCAAGGCTTCATTAAGCTAGAATGAGATCGAGCCTACTACATTTTCCGTTATGTGTTATAGAGTTAAGTTATAGATAATGAGGAATCATAAAAGCAAACTGTGATATAGAGTTTTGCAATATTGGTAATAAGCATGCTGCTTTTCCAATATGGGATTTAGGTTTTGGTCAGTTTCCTTGTTTAATAGAGAACTACTGTGTAGTGTCCCGTGAATAAATGTAATGTTTCTTGATTGTGTGTACTATTAAATATGGATGGCAGTTCATTGAAGTATCTGTAATGCTCATAAATGTAGGAGCTAAAAGGTGAATTTGCTTTGAATGGTAATATATCTCTTTACTTTCTGATCTGTTAACGAGATTGCAACAGCCTGTTGAAGAACCGGAGAAAATGACCAAGATTATAGTTGAGGCTTTAGAAATTACTGGACAAAGAGGCATCATTAACAAAGGCTGGGGCGGTCTTGGGAATTGTGAGCCCTTATACCTACTTTTTCATTGCATAGAATTTACAACCCACCAAATTTACTACTAGTAATTACTTTGGAAATTTGCATATTGTAGAAGCACATAGATTAACCTAGTTTACTTTTTACAGTGGCAGAACCGAAGGACTTCGTACACTTACTGGACAATTGCCCGCATGATTGGCTATTCCCAAGATGCATTGCTGTGGTAAATTCTTCCTATTGTATTCATTGATTTTGATTTTGACGAGGTTTTACAGTATTAGGTTTCCTTAGAGTTGGTCTGCCATGATTTCTTTATGCATGACAGTTGGGCTTAGATTTGGTTTCCCTTTTAAGGTTTGTGTATCTAGGCTCTTTTCCATTCTTGTTTTCTGGTTAATACAATAATCCTATATACAATTTTATTTAGAGAGAGTTGAAAAATTTTATAGTTTGCAGGGACATAACTTGATAGGTCAATGTGTAAGTTATAATTGTATTAAGTGTTAAAAAGAGAAAGAATTGTATCCTTGTATCCTTCTAGAAAGATATCATTGGCGAGGTGTCTCCATTCTAGACTATTCTAGAAGATATTATTGGTGAGGCATCCCTAGTGAGGTGTCCCCATTGTAGACTATTCAAGAAGATACTATTGGTGAGGTGTCCCTGCCAGCTGTCACTATCATAATATTATTTGTAGTATTTTTTGTAATATATTTGGAATTAAATGGGTGAGGGCATGACATAGAAAAATCCCTTTCTTTTTCATATTATCTTGTTTACATCTTTATTAACATTATATAATTAAAAATTTGGGGGGCTTGGCCTCCCATTCTACTTGTGTTTCTGACTATTTGCAACAATGGTATGGCCTCAAGGCTTCAGATGTACTACATTTTGGTAGATAAAGTGGCATGTAATTCTCAATTTCACTTAGCTGACTGATGTGTATGCATCAGTTGGCATGCTTTCTTGGCTTCATGGTGTAGGATCATTAATATAAAGCTCTCTATTAGGATTAATTTCTCGTTATCTAATGTGAAGGATGAATGGAGTTTAGTAGAAAAGGAACTTTGCAGATAGAATTAAATACTAGCCTTTGAAGCTTATCTTCTTATGTTTGATGAATGATTGGTTGGCTGCTACTAGAGGTAATTTCTACTTAATTTGATTGAGTTTCATGATTCTTTCCATTTTAGACGACATTTTATTGGTGTCTCTCTTGTATGCATCCAGTGTGTTAGTGTTACTCTTAATTGCTATCTTTTAATAAAATTCTTACTCTTCCAAAAATGATCTCACTACGTTTAATTTGAGGAAGTGGAGTGGTGATTCGGTTGATCATGTGTTACTACATTGTCCTTGTGCACAAGAAATTTGATGATGTAAGACAGATTGAGGAATCTATCTACATGTCCTTCTAGTGGGCTTTAGGATAAGAAAATTTATAATCTTGGTAATTGTTATAGTGAGTGAAGTGATTCAGGTTTTTAGATTGATAAAGGTTTGAAAGGTTTGAATTTTTGGTGGCTGAAACAGAGTATAACAAGTTGTAGAAATTTTGTACAGCAGCAAAATTAGGAATTTTATGCCCTGTTTGATGGTCAATATTGTGGTTAACAGGTAGCAAACATATATGGGAGGGATTTTTTATAGGTTAGGAGAATGGCTTAATTTGGGGTTGCAAGAAGGCAACAAAGAATTTGTTTGTTGCTGTGGGGTTTTTTGAATGGCCATCTAAAGAGTAATGGTGCGCCAGGCACTCTTGCCTCAAAATTCAAATAAAACAATATTCTTTGAATCGAAGCAGACCATTCAAAAAACAATATTCAGTAAATTGGTTGGGTTGTCAATGACTCGACATGAGAAGCTGTGCATTGCTCTCTTACAGAGGCTAGAAACTGAGATGGAAGCAGCCAATGTGTTACACAGGAGAGAAACGGGTAGTAAAAAAGTGGCTAAGGCCAAAAATAAGAGACGTAGAGAGTTGCAAAACTTGATATGTTCGGTGAATTATGACAGGAGATAAATGGTGGTTTTGTGTTGGTGTCAGAAGTTGGGGTTAGTTTAGTGCTTATGAAGATAAAAATGATTTCGTGGAATGTTAGTGGTTTAAATGATCCTCAAAAACGACTTGTGGTGAAGAATTTGCTGCGGGAGTGGAAGTGCGATGTTGTTTGTTTACAAGAGACGAAAATTGCTAGCATGAATAGATAGTTGGTTTGTAGTTTGTGGAGCTGTCCATATGTGGATTGGGCTGTTTTGGAGGCTGATCGGACTGCTGGTGGTATCTTGCTTATGTGGGATAAAAGGGTTTTGGAGAAGGTGGAGGTTATGGTTGGCACTTTCTCAGTTTCGGTAAAGTGGCAAGGGGTGGGGGATGGTTTTATATGGGCATGTTCAGGGGTTTATGGCCCAAATGAGAATATTGAGAGGGGTCACATGTGGGATGAGTTGGTGGGCATTCAGCAGTATTGGAGGTTACCGTGGTGCTGCTTTGGGGATTTTAATATTGTTCGCTTTCCTAGTGAGCGTAGGGGTGAGGCACGTTTGACCTTGGCTATGGAAAAATTCTCTGAATTTATTGAGCATCTTAACTTGGTTGATTTGCCTTTAGACGGAGGTAGATATACATGGTCAAGTGGTACTGATCAACCAGCGATGTCTAGGATTGATAGAGCATTGGTCACTCCAGATTGGGAGGACCATTTCCCAGATGTTCTTCAAAGGATTTTACCACGTCCTATCTCAGATCACAATCGAATTCTCTATTGGAGGGGGGGGGACGGCAAGGGGGAAAAGTCCGTTCAGATTTGAAAATATGTGGTTGAGGACAGAGGGATTTGTGGATAGAGTTCAGTTCTGGTGGAATCGGCATTCTTTTGTAGGTACACCTAGTTTCTTGTTTGCAAAAAAACTGAAGGCTCTGAAAGAGGACATTGTGCAATGGAATCGCCGAGAGTTTGGTAATGTAGAGCGTCAAAAGAAACAATTATTGGAGGAGCTGAAAAAATTAGACACCAAGGAAGGGGACCTTGGTCTCACTGATGGGGAGAAAGGTCATAGGGTAGCTTTGAGATCTCAGGTGGAGCATCTTCTTTCCTTGGAAGAAATTTCCTGGAGACAAAAATCTAGGATGTTATGTATCAAGGAAGGGGATAATAACACCAAGTTTTTTCACAAAATGGCTAACTCTCATCGAAGGTTTAATCATCTAAGGACTTTGGAGGTGGATGGGGTGGTTTTTGAGGAGGAATCCGAGGTGATTAATCAGGTAGTACAATTTTATAAAACTTTGTACAAGGAGACTGAGGGGTGGAGGCCTTTTGTGGAGGGTTTGGAATTTGATTGTATTGGGGATGTGGAGAGGGTTTGGCTCGAAAGGAAGTTTGAGAGGGAGGAGATACTTCAAGTTGTACGTGATTTGGAAGGGGACAAAGCTCCAAGTCCGGATGGGTTTACTATGGCATTTTATCATCATTATTGGAGAGTAGTGGAGAAAGACATCTTAGCGGTCTTTGAAGAGTTTTTTCAACATTGTAAGTTTGAGAAATCTCTTAATGCTACTTTCATTGCATTAATTCCTAAAAAGAATGATGCCTCTAATATTAGAGATTTTCAGCCTATTAGCTTGGTGGGGGGTATATAAAATCTTGTCTAAGGTTTTGGCAAATCGTTTGAGAGTGGTTTTAGATCAGTTGATTTCTGAGGCTCAGAATAGCTTTGTGGGTGGGAGACAAATTCTTGACTTGGTTCTTATTGTGAATGAGTGTGTGGATAGCTGAGGGAAGAGTAGGGTTCCTGGAGTCATTTGTAAACTTGATATTGAGAAAGCCTACGATCATGTGAATTGGGAGGTTTTGTTGAATTTGTTGCATAGAATGGGCTTTGGAGTGAAGTGGTGTAAGTGGATCCGTACCTGTATATCCACAGTTCAGTTTTCTGTTTTGATTAATGGGTCTCCAGCTGATTTCTTTGGTAGTTCAAGAGGTTTAAGACAAGGGGATCCGCTATCTCCTATGCTGTTTTTGATTATGATGGAGGTGTTTAGTAGGATGTTGAGGAGAGTGGAGGGAGCTGGCTTGATCTGTGGTTTTAAAGTTGAGGGTAGGAGGGGTGGTGGGGAATGTGTTACACATCTATTGTTTGCAGATGATACTATCCTATTTTGTGATGCGGATGTGGAGCAAATCCTTCATATTCGGTTGTTGTTACTTAGTTTTTAGGTGGTAACAGGTTTGAAGGTTAATGTGCATAAGAGTGAAATGGTTCCAATAGGGGAGGTTGATGATGTGCATGCCCTGGCTGAAATTTTGGGCTGCAAAGTTGGAAAGTTGCCTATGTCTTATCTTGGCATTCCTTTGGGGGCTTCACATAATTCCCCTTCAATTTGGAATCCTATTTTGGAAAAATTTGAGCGGAGATTAGCCAGGTGGAAGAAGCTGTATTAGTCTAAGGGGGGTCGATTGATGTTACTCAAGAGTACACTATCTAGTCTTCCTACCTATTTTCTATCTCTATTCACAATTCCTACTCATGTGGCTAATAGAATTGAAAAGTTGCAAAGGGATTTTCTAAGGGGTGATAGCAAATCTCATTTGGTAGGATGGGATAAAGTTTGTGCGCCTATAGCCAATGGTGGTTTGGGGATAAGGAAACTTACTACTTTCAATAAGGCCTTATTGGGGAAATGGTTGGGAAGGAAGAGGATTGGTTATGGAGGAGGGTGGTAGCTTCAAAATATGGGGTAGAATGGGGGGGTTGGACCTCTAAACTGGGTAGGGGAGTTCATGGGTGTGGTTTGTGGAGAGATATTCGCATGGGATGGGAGGATTTTAGCAAAAATTGTCAATTTGTTGTTAGGTTGGGGAATAGAGTGAGGTTTTGGAAGGATGGGTGGTGTGGGGATCAACCTTTTCACTTGGCTTTCCCAAGGTTGTATGGTATTGCCATTGATAAGGAGGTATCTGTTGAAGCTTCTTTGTCAAGGCAGGGGGCGGAGGTTAGAAGAATTTGGAATGTTTGTTTTATTCGAGAATTTAATAATTGGGAGATGGATGAAGGGCTGCATTTTCTTTGTATTTTGGGAGCTAATACTCCTCCAATGGATGTGGGAGATTGGATGAGATGGAAGTTGAAGCTTAATGGGGATTTAGATATCCAGTCATATTATAACAAATTGAGGAATTCTCCTTCAATTGTCTTTCCTTGGAAAGCTATATGGAAAGTAAAGGCCCCTAGACGAGTTTCCTTTGTTGTTTGGTGTGTAGCTTGGAATAAGATCCTAACGGGTGATAATCTAAGATTGGGGAGATTTTTTGTGGATTGGTGCATTATGTGCCGACACAGTGGAGAGACGGTAGCTCACTTACTTCTTCATTGTGAGATGGCTTATCGGATATGGAGTTTTGTTTTTATAACTTTTGGCCTGTCTTGGCTTGTACCTAGATCGATCCCAGATTTGCTTTTTGACTGGTGGAATTGGTTGGGGAAGCACTCGTCTCAGATATGGAATTTAGTTCCGTTGTGGATTTTTTGGTGTATTTGGAAGAAACGGAATCGGCGGACTTTTGAGGATTTGGATAATTCCGGTGATCAGATGCTTGCTTCTTTTAGTGGAATGCTTTTTGATTGGTCTCGAGCTTGGGGACTCACGACTAGTGATTCTCTCCCTTCTTTCATTAGCTCTTTTTTTCTCTGTAATTAATTTGTGGATTGGTTTTTTTTTTCTTTTTTGTTTGTTTTCCTTCTTGTATTTTCTGGGTTTGCTCTATGTTCTTCATGCATAGAGTAGCCATTTGTATATATAACATTCTTACTTATCAAAAAAAAAAGAAAAATTTTAACAACAGATAACCTTTGCAAACGACGTGTGCTAGTTCTTGATTGGTGCTATATGTGTAAGAAGTATGGGGAGTCCGTTGATCATCTTCTTCTTCATTGCCCCATTGCTTGTGAGATGTGGTCGTTGGTGTTTTGTTTGTTTGGAATTCATTGGGTTATGCCTCAGAAGGTTATTGAGTTGTTTGAGTCTTGGCAAGGTAAGTTTGGACGGCATAGAAATATAGAGTTGTGGAGAATTGTACCTCATTGCTTGTTATGGTGTATTTGGTGCGAAAGGAATGCTAGAAGGTTTGAGGGATGTGAACGCTCTATGTTAGAGTTTAAGTCTTTTTTTTTTACACACTCTCTTGGATTGGAGAGGAATCTTTTGTCATTTTTCTTGTTCTTCCCTTCCTATTTTACTTGATCGTTGTAATCTTAGTTATTGATTTATGCCCCCATAGTACATCCCCAATGTACTCGGGTTGGCTGTTTTTTGTTTTTTAATAAAATTTTTGTTACTTATCAAAAAAAAAAAATTTACGGAGTGTGTTCCCTATTCTACTTTTCTTTGCTGTTCTTTTCATTTGCTTGACAGTCACTTGATAGCGTGGTTGGTTACATTGATTATGGTATTCATTTGTGTGCTATGTACTAGAAAAGGTTAATGTAATAGAGATTGTACCATAGTAACTCAGAAAGATAGCAAGAATCCTAATCAGACAGAAAATGAATCATATGACTAAAACATAACCAAAGATTTATGTTGAGTGAACAGAGCTCCTTGTCAAAGATGATACCTTTTTAGGATATGTTATTGTCAATATATGTTTTAGATTCATATTTAATCACCTATTGTTTGGTAAATGATTACGTAGGTGCATCATGGGGGTGCTGGAACAACTGCTGCTGGCCTTAAAGCTGCGGTAACTAATTCTGCTATTCTAGGGGATTCATAGTCTTGTGATTGTTTCAGTTGCTTATGTTGGTCTTCTCTGCTATTTAGTGTCCAACAGCCGTTGTCCCATTCTTTGGTGATCAACCATTCTGGGGAGAGCGGGTTCATGCCCGAGGAGTAGGTCCGGCACCTATCCCAATTGATGAATTTTCACGTGAAAAGTTGGTTGATGCCATTAACTTCATGCTAGATCCTGAGGTAGCCGTTAACATCCTATCTTAATTTTGTTGTCTAAGTGAGTCATGTTGTTATGTATATGCCTTAAGTAGAAATAGCTGTCTTGTTGGTTAGACTTGAAGACGCTAAATTTTCTTGAAAGGGCATGCACTGATACTTAAGTTAATTGAAGGGATTCTAGTTTATTTTTATGCCTTAAAGTACAAATATTTATCTTTTTAGTTAGACTTGAAGCTGATAAATTCTCTTGAAAAGGACATGCACGGATACTTTAGTTCATGGAAAGGGATGCTAGTTTTTATTTTTAATTTTATTGCAACTAACTGATGTCCCATGCATTAGTATATTATGGTTTATTTTAAAATGATTTGGATACTTTTTTCTTATGAATTATTTATAATACTCATTGTTTTGTATAAATATTTAGGGAATTATTAGTTTAAATTATATTACACCTCATTAAATAGAAAGAAATTAGGAAAGGTATTTTGTTAATATTAATATGAGTAAAAGAATATGAACGTCTTGCTTGAGTAAATTCACAAATATTTAATTATGTCATTTAATTGAAGCCACAAATATTTAATTATTGTAAAATTAAAGCGCCAATTATCTTTTTATATTTCTGTAAATTGTTTCCCTATTTTCCACCTAAGGTTAATTACCAATAAGGCATCAAGGTAATTGCGTTCAATTAGCATCTCCTTTATAATTTGATTGCCTCTTTGGAAATGCATATGGTAAAACAATGTTGTTTAAATTAGAAATGTATTTTTCTACTAGCTATAGAATAGAAATCTTACCTTAACTTGTAAGATTAAGATTAAATAATATTTAAATAAATGACATGATAGAAGTCATATTTAATGCTAGCTTAAATAATTATTAACATGTCATAAGTGATTATTGTCTTCGATATTAAATTGGTATATGCATGTAAAAATTGATACAAATCTTCTAGAGTTCCTATGGTAACTCAACCTTAAAATCCTAACCATTCATGGTTGAATTAATGGTTAAGATTTTTCCATAACATCACTATCTTCTATTAGAATTGAGCAAATATTTGAAAGAACCGATCCAGCCAATCAACTTGGTTCGACCCAATAGGTTGTAGGCAGTTTTGACTGAGTGGATGGTCAAAATCAGGGTTTTCCTTCTTAATTAATTCGATGTCAAACAGGTCTCAGGTTTTATAAGAAATTACCCAAGAATTTGACCCAGTTGACCAGTAAACCCATCTATCTAGACACATGATTTTCATTGGAGATAATCCTTCTATTTTTAAATTTCCATATGATATGATTTTCATACTCTCTCTCTCTCACCAAAGACAGCCTTACACAACTTCACTATCTTTCAAGGCCTCTTGTCCCTAGCTGTTGTCAACCCTTGTGATCCCTTCATCATTGCCTTCGAGACCATTTGAGCCTTCGAAATCACTTGCATCTTGGTCCTCATCCATTCACTATCACTTGCCTTTTTCCCTCGAAAGGCTTTGTCCAAAATTCCATTTCTCTCTTTTGATTGTTGTATTTGTATTGTACTGTGTTGATTTTAGATTCACATCAGATTGCTAAAGTTTTAGATTGTTTTAATAAATTTTATTCCAGGGGTTCTTGGTAGTGTATCTCTCTTTCCTTTTTCTTTTTTTCTTCTCTCTCTCTCTCTCTCTCTCTCTCTCTCGGTAATTTGTGTCGAAAATATCACCTGTCCGAAGTCTGACCATCCACCTGAAAGTAGGGAGCTCAATTCAACCATTCCAATAGTTGACACCAAGCCCAAAGATCCATCACTTGACACGGTCGTCATAATGTTCACCCACCGACCCATGAGCAACCCTTATGTATCATAGATACTAAAAATGGTGCCAGTTAATGTTTGTTTAAGTGTTGATGGCTGGTCAAATTCTACACTAATCATTTAATCATGGATGGTTAAGATTTAAGAACTCTACGAAGGAGTTACTATTAGAATTCTATGGTGTGGTTTTGAAATAGATTGTTCTTTGCCAACTTTAGAAATAGAATTGTTACTTAACTTGTAAGATTTAACTAATATTTAATTTAATGACACAATAGAATTCAAATTTAACTCTAAATTAAATAATGAATATATCATATGTAATCAACAACTTCAATATTAAAGAGTTAAATATGTTGTTTAAGGTGAAGGTGTTTAGGGTTTGATAAGTCAACCCTAACACAAAATATTATTTATATATAAAGAAGTACATGATATTACTATTTTGCCCCTAGTACTCATAACACTCCCCCTCTAGCTGGAGAGTATATATCATACAATCCTAGCTTGTTACATAATAAACCCAAACTAGTCTTACATAAAGCCTTGGTAAACATATTAGCAATCTGGACTTTTGTAGAAACATATGGAGTAGCAATTACATCATCTTCTACTTTCTTCTGAGTAATATGACAATCTACTTCAATATGCTTGGTTCGTTCATGGAACATAGGATTGGAGGCAATATAAATTGCTGCTTGATTATCACAATGCATAGTCATAGGTAGCTTCACAACAAACCTTAATTCCTTAAGTGAATGCTTAATCCACATAAGCTCACATGATGTGTGTGCCATGGCTTTGTACTCAGCCTTTGCACTAGACCTGGCAACAACAGTTTGTTTCTTACTTCTCCAAGTAATCAGGTTTCCTCCCAGAAAAGTGCAATACCTAGTAGTGGATTTTCTATCTGATAGTGATCCAGCCCAACTAGCATCAGTGTAGGCTTCTATCCGTAGGTGACTGTTAGCTTTGTACAAAAGACCACGGCTTGGATGTGCTTTAAGATATCTCACAATCCGAATAGCTGCCTCCCAATGTGGAAGGCGAGGATCTTTCATATACTGGCTCAAAACACTAATTGCAAATGATATCTAGGCGAGTAATTTTGAGATAATTCAGTTTACCAACTAGACGACGATATCTCTCAGGATTAGATAACAGCTCCCCCTGATTTTCATACAATTTGACATTAGGATGCATAGGAGTCTCCATTGGTTTAGATCCTAACAAGCCAGTTTCTTCCAAAATATCCAACACATACTTCCTTTGTGATAAACTGATGCCTTCTTTAGATCATGCTACCTCAATACCCAAGAAATAATGAAGTTTACCCAGATCCTTAGTTCGAAAGGAGTTTTGAAGGTATCATTTTAAATCATCAATACCCTGCTTGTCATCACCAGTGATTATAATATTATCAACATATACTACCAACAAAATCTTTCCTCTTGCAAAGGAATGAGAAAACACAGTGATATGAAGAGCAACATTGCAATCCAAATTTTAACACTATACTGAATTTACCAAACCAAGTTCTGGGAGATTGTTTAAGACCATAAATGGCCTTATGCAACCTATACACTTTCTAGACTACCCTTGAGAAACAAACCTAGGTGGTTGCTCCATATACACCACTTCCTTTAAATCGCCTATCAAGAAGGCATTTTTAACATCTAACTGAAATAATGGCCAGCCCAAATTAGCAGCCAAGGAGATCAAAATCCGGACAGAAGAAATTTTAGCAACAGGTGAGAATGTCTCGGCATAGTCAACACTATATGTCTGGGTATACCCTTTGGCAACCAAGCGAGTCTTCAAATGCTTGATAGAACCATCAGGCAAATACTTCATAGTATACACTTAATGACAACCAACAATAATTTTCCCTGGAGGACGAGTAACTAAAGATCAAGTAGCATTTTTAGACAAGGCAGGCATTTTTGCCTCCATAGCAGACTTCCAACCAGAGATGGATGTAGCCTCTTGGACAAACTTAGGAACAACAGTAGAATTCAAGGATGTAATAAAGGCATGAAGAGATGAAGACAAGTGACCATAAGAGACAAACTAAGAGATAAGGTGAGAGGTACAAGAACGTTTACCTTTGCGCAAAGCAATTGGAAGAGAGTTAGGATCAAGAGGTGGATCACTATGCGGGGAAGAAGTCTCTGTTGGAAGTTTCTGCTAATGATGATATACTTGGAGTGGTTTCTAAGGAGATTCAGTAGGAGACACAGGTGGGAGGAGAGGAAGACAAGGAGGAGAACTGTCACTAGCAATCGAAGGAGAGAGATAGGATTGAGATTCATCAAATATGACATCAGCACTAATGAAACGACGGCGAAGAGTGGCTCATCAAATATGACATTAGCACTAATGAAATGACGGCAAAGAGTGGCTAAGTAACATTAGTATCCCTTTTGAGTATGAGAATACTCAAGAAAAACACATTTAATGGATCTAGATTAAGTTTGTCACTCCTGGACCTAAGATATGAACATAGCACACACAACCAAAGATCTTAGGAGGTAGATGAAACAAAGGTGCATCAGGAGAGAGCACAGTATAAAGGATCTGACCACCTAGAATAGTGGAAGGCATACGATTAATCAGGTCACAGGCAGTGAGAACAGCGTCATTCCAATATGATTTGGGAACACGCATATGAAACTTTATGGCATGAGTGACCTCTAATAATTGACGCATCTTGCGTTCAGCAACAACATTTTGTTGTGAAGTATGGGGGCATGAAGATTGGTGAATTATACCATGATCATCAAAAAATTGAGACAAAGATGTATGAAAATATTCATGAGCATTATTAGACCGAAAAATACAAAGTGAATCATTAAACTGAGTCTTTATTTCCATATAAAATGATTTGAAAATTGAGTACAATTCAGACCTTTCTTTTATAAGATAAAGATAGGTGACTCTAGAATAATCATCAACAAAAATGATAAAATATCTAAATCCCAACAAAGAGGGAGTGTTTATTGGACCCCAAATATCAGAATGAACTAAATGAAAAGGACTATTAACACGACTCTCACGCCTAGAGGCAAAAGGCACCCTATGGTGTTTACCCAACTGACATGTTTCACATTGTAAAGACTTAATTTGATGACACGACGGAACTAGTGACTTCAAATTTTGGAGAGGTGGATGACCAAGGTGACAATGATGTTGAAGAGGTGAGATAGACAAATGAGAAGCCACTAAACTAGAACAACCACATCGATCTAGGTAATAAAGTCCACTGGCTTCATGCCCTCCACCAATAATCTTCCCTGTCTTGAGATCTTGAAAGATACAATGAGTGGATAAAAAAATGGCAGCACAATTCAAAAGTTTAGTAAACTTACTAATGGAAAAAAGATTAAAAAGAAAATGAGGAATATATAAGACAGATGAGAGAGAAAGATTAGGACTAAGATTGGTAGTACCCAAACTAGAAATTGTAGTGGCTGAGCCATTTGCCAATGTAACATTGGGAAGACTACTAGATTGCTCAAGGTCAGAGAGTAAACCTGAGGTACCTATCATATGATCAGTAGCACCCGAGTCAATGACCCAAGGGTCCTGAGTGGCAAGACAAGCAATGGAAGTACCTTTGTTGAACCAAAGTAGAAGTAATATCAGACCTAACAGAGTTGGAATGCAGAGGCAAAAGGCGACTATACTCTTCCTTAGGAATAGAAACTACTTGAGATGTTGGTGGAAGTGACTGTGAAGGCGGTTCTTCAACTTGAAAACTAGATTGGTGAGCCGAGGGTCTACCATACAACTCCCAACAAAAGTCTACTCTACTGTATGATTCTCACCATGACAATAAGTGCACTTATGAAGACCACGTCCTCTACCTCAACCCCCTTGTTCACTACCACGACCCCCTTGGTCATGACCTCCATGGCCTTGGCCCCCACAACCTTGACCTCCACGACCACCTCTATTACTCCCCATATAAGTGGTAAAGGCAGATTTATCACGAGAATGTAATGCTTCAGTACTAGAGGAAGAGAAAGAGGCAGTACTCGAGTCAGATAATGTGGCTTATCGAAGTCTACCAAAAACTTCACTCAATGAAGGGAGGTTTGGACTAGCTAAAATTTGTGATTTTACCGAATTCAAACTTTTAGGCAATCCAGAGAGGAAGTGAGCAACATGCATAGAATCTTGTTGTTTCTTCATAGTTTTAACATCAGAGGAGATGGGTTGATAAATATTGAGTTCTTCTCATACGCCCTTAAACTCGTTATAATAGTCCTCCAAAGACAAATCACTCAAACTCAAGGAGAAATAATTTTGATGAAGATCATAAATCCGCTTCAAATTGTTAACACCAGAGTAAAGTTCCTTGGCTTGTTCCCAAACAAGTTTAGCAGTTGGTAAGAAAACCAAACTACAATTGATCTTAGACTCCATGCTATTCCACAAGTGGCTCCTAATTTGTGCATCTTCGGCTCTCCAATTAGCAAATTTAGGGTCTGTAGGTCCAGGGGGTTCACTAATCACGTAATCAAACTTCTTTCTACCAAACTTCAACCAGCAACCACACCAATGTACTCCAACCAATCAACGAATCCAACAGCAACTCATTTATTAAAGAATCAACACCAAACTATTCCAAAAACAAGGCAGCAACAAATCCATACCAACACCCAAAAAAAAAAAAAAAAGCCCAATCCACCACTAAACATCAACTAACAAAGTCTAGTCCAACAAATAAACCCAAGGCTGCCTAAACATATAATCAGAACGTATTGAAGAAAAGAAGAAAATCAAACCATGGTTGAAACCCTCAGTTGAAAACTTTGGCAGTGGCGCTAGGGTGCAGGAGCGGTGGTGTGAGGACCGGCGAGTGGGCTATGATGGGTCGCCAGAGGAGGGCGAGTAAAACCCTGCCTCTCTCGTGGTCAGGCGACATCGATCTGGTGTCGCAATACCCAGAGAGGGTCACTGATGCTGGAGAACTCCTTCAGCCACTAAATCGAGATCGTTGGAGGTTTGTGTTAGGGTCGTCGGAGCTAGCGAGGTGCTATTATGCTTGCCGGCGATAAAAGTATCGGTGGGTGGTGGTCGGAGGATTAACTAGAGTGGTGGGTTTGTGGCTCTAATACCATGTTGTTTAAAGTGAAGGTGTTTAGGGTTTGATAAGTCAACCCTAACACATAAAATATTATTTATATATAGTACATGATATTACTGTTTTGCCCCTAGTACACATAACAAAATATATTTTAAAAGATGTGAACTCTAATAAAAGAGCAATCCAATTTCCTTTTCAAAGAGAGTGCCACGACAAAACATTGTCCTTGAGGTATTGTAGGTGAGGATGCACAGCTGTTACATATATAATGATTATAGGCAATGGACAATGTTTTGAGCCAGATCGTATTTCCTTCTCTCACTTTTTAGAGTCCCATGTTAAACATTGCAAAGGTTTGTAAATACATCCGGACATGAATAAAACTCATTACACCTTTAGGTATATTGGGGTAGTAATGACAGTTATGGAGTCTTAATTGTCATGTTCTAGCAAACATAATAGATATCAATTCACAAGGAAAGAACAATATTTTCCCAAAAACAATAAGGAAAAGCCATATATATATAAAGATTTGAGACGTAATTCTACATCTTGCAAGTGAGGATTGACATAATGCAAATAAGGGTTCATATGTCTTATCAATTTGAGAATTTTAAGTTTAAAAGAAATATTCTGCCTTATTGCCTGTCTTTGGCATAGCAAATGCCCAATTAAATTAATGGACAGAATTAGTATATTTTTCTTGTCTTTGGCATAGCAATGCTCAATTTAATCAATGGACAGGATTAGTAAATTTTTCTTCTTTGCCTTATGCAGGTCAAGAAGCGTGCTGCTGAGGTGGCTGATGCCATGAAAAATGAAGATGGGGTGACAGGAGCAGTGACAGCCTTTCACAAGCATTTTCCTCCTATACTATCTAAGGAAGAGATTAAGCCATTGCATGAGCACTCAAAAGTCTTTTCGATTCGGCAATGTTTTGGTTGCTCATTTTTGGGTTGATTTTCCGTCTCTTTTGTCATTACAGTCATAAAATTGTGAGATTCTGGTACTTCAAATATAGCTTAGATATTTTTTTAAAACGAAATAGTAGCTTAGTATTTTGGCTAGCGTTTTAAAGAAAACAAAAAAATTAATAATTGTGATTTTGCCGGAATTTTTTCAGTTTCAGTTACCCAATTTATCAGATAATGGTATAATTACGTAATCCTTACCTGATTACATTATATGTATCTTCTCACCGTTGTCGTGTTGCTCGTGTATGGGACTGATTACATGGAACTTTGAAGATGATTTCGTTCATTTATCATTGTGTAACATTTGTTAACGTGGTTCTTCATTCTTGTTAACTCTAATAGTTGGAGACTATTGGTGTATCTAGTGGAGTTAAAAATTATTTGTTCGATAATGCATCTAAAATCTGTAAGTTTTCAAATTAGAAGTACTCATTTATAAATCTTCCTATCAAAAGTTTAGAGTGGGCACCATGGATGTGCTTTTGGATTTTTTGTTATTTCTAAACGTCATTATCTGCTATCAGCAAACAACTGCAAATTTTATATTCAGGAAATGCAATTATTCTAACGGGTTGATTATTCCTCCTAGCATGTACTTACATAAGCCTTAACAAGTGATTCTTTCGTATTTGGCATTTTCGTGACTGTTGTTATTCTTGGGAAGTCTGTTGTTGGGGTTAAAATTAACATAACATGTAAATATTACATAAAGAGGGTAATTAAGAAGAGACTAATTTTGCCCCTACTACTTATGCATACGCAAAACTCTCTTTAGACCGTTCAAAAACTGAAAAAAGGGAGAGGTTCAAGTATTTTTATGGTTGGACCGACCGAGATTCAACTGAGTTCAAACAGTGATGACGGCTTAATTAATTTAATAGTAATAAAATATAAATAAAGGTATTAAAATGGTAAACAATAACAAAATTTTACTAAAAAATGTCTAAAAAAATTTGAACATTTTTATAAGGTTAATAGAAAATAATTAAGCATAAACAATTGTAAAAAAATTTGTGTATAGCGATCTTTCAAATAAAAAAAATGTCCAAAATAAAATCATTTTAACATAAATTTATAAATTGTATATGCATGTAAAAATCATAATTCTTGAACGACTAATAAAATTATCAAATAATAACAGATTAAGAGGGAGATAATATTAAATTGAAAAAATATAAACTAAACTTAAAATAAATAAAATATGAAATCCAAGAAGGGCACATTAAAGGCACTCAGCATAGTGGATAGCGTTCTAGTATAGTCTCCTTGAAGGAAGACATCCCAGGTTCACAATCCATAGTTGTATATTCACACCAATTTGTAATTCCTCTAGTTCACATGATGTTTGAGTCACGGCCCTGTATTTAACATCTGCCTTTTCCAAGTGATCAACTTCTGTATCACTTTTATTTATTTATTCATTTTAATCTAAGGGTACCTCACAAGTCAACGAACTGCCACCTAATTTGGATCATGAATTGAATTGCCTCCTAATTTGGAACATGAGGAGTTGGTATATTTCTCACAAAACTAATTATAAATGATATATCTCAATGAGTAATAGTTAGATATTTCAATTTGTTAACCAATCAATTATATCTTCTTCTACTTCTTTTTTTTTTTTTTGGGTCAAGGCTCTTGCAGATAGGTGTGAAGAATTGGGTTTGGTTCTCTCTCCATGAGGCGCCTGGGAGCCAGTCTATACACAAAGCAAAGAACACTCCAATGATACAAATATATATATACATATATAAATATATATATACATATATATATATATATATATATATATAAAATTGTAGGTGCTCAGAAAGTAAAGGCCTAAGCCCACTAAGAACAATGGTACCTTGGCCTTCAAACCAAGCCTAAACAATAGAATTTTTTGAAGAGAGTGAGAAAATACTTCAAGTGCAATTCTAAGCTAAGTTCAAGTCTAAGGCCAAAGAGCCTAGAGTAACAGATAAGTGTAATTGAAGTAGTAATTGAGAATAATGTTCTCACTTGGGCTGGTCTGAGGATTAGTCTCTTATATATATTTGGTTCAAGTTTTACACTAGATAATACACTGTTCAGTTCCTCTTTTTTTGATTTCTTAAAGAAAAAATGTTCATCGCATATTTTTGGGAGATTCCCTTCCTTTTATATTCCATTTCCTTGCATCCTAAACCTCCACCTGTATGCCTCCAAGCATTCCTCAGGATACTTGTCCCATCAAAATTCTACTGAAGGCGGTAGAAGGGGCTGCTAGCTGTGGAGTTATTGTTTAGAGGCAATTTCCACATTAATGTAGTTGATAAGATTGGTGTAGGGCATTCAATGTGGAGGGGGAAGTATACCCTTCAGGAAACTTCCTCCCACCATCCTTGCTTCCGTCGCTATCTCTTCCCCTTTCCTTGGAACTCCACAGGACACCAATTGTCCTGATTCTATTTCCATCCTCGGGTGGGTGAAATCCTTGGAGCTTATTTACCCCTTCGGGCTTGGACTATGCAAGTTATTCCTCAGTCTGATCCTCCTCGGTCCTCGAACCGATCCTCCTCTATCCTTGGACCCCCCATAATAGCCCCCTAAAACCTTTGCTATTAGAAGTTACTCTAAGAGTAAGGTTTTAGTAGTAATGGGGAGGCTGGTACGTGCTAAGCACATTCCCATGTGGAGACGCTGTTTCACTTGTCTTCTGAACACTCCTAACGCTTTAGTATCCACATTCCTGTAGTTATTGCATCAGGCGGCTGCTTGTCCCCCCCACATTCTACGGTGCGATGGTGATCCAACGGTCCTAATTTCTTGGAATTTATGGGCGGGGAATTTACTGCTCCTTTTCAACTCCTATATAAAGAGGGAATGGGGGTGATTTTTTTTTTTCCATTTACATGCTTTCTACGCATTTTCTTTGAAGTAGCAGTCTAAGGAAATCTTCTTCCAGCACTCACAAGTGCCTTTGGCCCTCCATCCAACATTATAAAGAAATTTTTTTTCTTTCTTTCCTATTTATTTCACCTAATAGGAAAATATGGGTAGATTTGCTAAACTAATTGATACCTTCAAGGGCATGGTCGCTTTCAGGGCTAAGTATAGAATCCCAGAAAATGTTGAACTTTAACATTGTGAACTAGGAGAGTGGTTTCTTATGAATAAACCACCTAGGGCAGTGGTTATTCCCATGATCGCCTTTATAGAAGGCTAAATGGAAATTCCCATGGGTAGGGTAACTAGGGATTTTCTCATTAACTTTAGATTATCCCCGACCCAATGTTCTCCTAACCTTTTTAGGATCCTTGGTAGTTTAGACATGATAAACCAAAAAATGGGAACCGACCTTACGTGTCATGACATGAATTGGGTCTATAATTGCCAAAAGCGAAAAGATACGGGTTACTATTTTAGGTGTAGAGTACCATTTGTTAAGTTGATTTCTTGTATTCTTGAATCAAATAAGGGTATGGACGAAAATTTCCTAATTGTCTCGGGTGAATGGCATGATGGTTTGCACTGCCTTACCTAAGATGGGGAACCAGGTGGGATACCTAAGGCCTCAGAATAACTTAGATTTCCCTATCTCCTTATCTTGCCATTTTTGCCTTCCAAAAAAAAAAAAACTGTGAACTAACTCCTTTTGTTTTTTGTTTTCTTGGTAGACGAGTTTCACACTACCTCGAACAAAAATCTAGTGAACTTTGTAGATCTTAACCAGATTCTACAATCAGAGATCTTCCTCCATTGAGACGGACAGCTTCGGGCAGTACATGTAATCTTAGGATTCAAGGCCATCTCCACTCATTTCCAATCTCCCAAACACGTAAGGCTCGCCTTGATTGACGTAGCTATCCTCGGATTCCTGATCAAACCACCCCCATCTAGTACTCAGGATGCTTAATTGCCTGCTCCACTTGCATCCAAGCTCCTTTATACCCATGAGCAACCTCTTCCCTCTGACAAAGAGTAGGGAGAGCCAGCGTCTGAACCTACTCAATAGGACATAGAGAAGGACTTTGAAGTCTTTTATCGGACAGACACCGAAGATCCTCCAGTATCTACCCACTGTCGCCTTGTTGCTGCTTAGGTTAGTTTCAACTAAGAAGCAGTTGACGTTCTTGAGGCCATGGTGCTTAAAGAGAAAACTCCTGACCTGCTAGCCCTACTTACTACTTATAATAGGGGAAACGATCTCGTGGTTCCTATTGTACATCGGCCACTTACTCCTGCCCCATCTCACACCTTTGCTGCAAATGGCCCTGAGAAGAAGAGAAAGAAGGGGAAGCAGATTGAGAGTTCTAAAGAAGGGGAGATACCCCAACCCACCCAATAGCCGCTTGCCAAAGAGCCCAAAATTACAAGGGTGCAGCAAAAGAAAGGTACTACTGCCAGGGCTGGCAAAGGCACCGAAGGGGAGCAGCGTTCCAAGGCTACCATATGGAACCCAGCCTTCATGCTCAGTTTGGGAGACCCCATCACATCTGAGGCATCCCTTAGGGATACTCAGAAGGGTAGGTCTGGACTGGTATCTGAGTGCCTATAGAAGGCTTTACCCCTTCTTGATGACATGTAGGAGCTCAAGGGGTTAAGAAAAAGTGAGGTGTTCCTCTTGCTAAAGAGGGATCTTGCAAATTTTAGTTTCTACACCATTGTTTTATTGCAACTTTATCATGTTCTTTACGTTAAAACTGTAACATGTACATGCATTTTCTCTAAAAACAGGCTGTGCAAGCATCCTTTGTTGCTGAGGAATGGGTCGACCGTGCTCTGTCAAAATCTCGAGAGGCAAAGAGTAAACTAACTCAATTGGATAAGACCCTAGCTTATGCTGAGAAAAAGTACAAAGACTCACTTTTTTATTTGCCTAAGGCCGAGAAAGGATGTAAGAATGCTGAGGTTGCCCTAGGAGGGTTTGAGAAGCAGGTCGAGGAGTTGTAGGTTTCCTTAAAGAAGGCTAAAATGCAACTAGACTTAGCTAGTAAGCAAATTAAACTTCAGCAAAAACAACTCAAGGGTAAGGATGCTGAGAAAGCGAAGGCCGAACAAGCCACGTGTGATGCTGGCATGACCAAAACTACCCAAATCCTAACTGCTCAACTCAAAGATGTAGCTTAGGATTTTTCTCTTGAAGTTTGGGGCGAAGCCCTTAATGCTGTTGAAGTTAATGCTGACTCTGATCTGAGGGGAACTGATAAGGTTTAGTACCCTCTAGCACTTCGCATTACTCCCAGTTCTGCCTCTCTTCCTCCCGATCCAAGCTCTACCTCTTTGGTACCCAAGTCCACAGCAACCCCAACTTTTGTGCCTTTTGCTAGAAAAGAAAAAGAACAACAAACTCCAACCCAATGGTGGAGTTAGAAACAGAAGAAGTTGTAGAAGTTGAGCAGTTGAAAAAGAAGAAGAAGGAGAAAGAGAAGGAGGTTGCAGCCTCGTTCTTCCAAGTTTAACACTTAGGTTGATTTTGTAATGGGCTAGGTTTAGCTAACGCCTCGTTTCTTCCTTTCCTTTTCTTTCTATTTCTTTGTAATCAACTCTTAAATTTAAATGAAAATATCCAAGCTTTGTTACATTCCTATTTTGCATAACTTTGAATTTTCTACTTTGCCAAATATAACATATGTTCTACCGACTAAAATGTATAGCCTCAAATATATTAAACCATCTTAAATTTAACTTAACCCTAATAGTATGATCCAGGAGCTTGGATAGACTTATAATCAAACTTCTGGATTGTACCTTATAATCAAAAATTCGACATGATACTCCCTTTGATAGTTTTCTAGCCACATACTTCAAATCGAATTCTGCCAATAAGATCAACCATCTTGACAATCTTCCACTAAAAGTAGGCTTCTTAAAGAGATATTTCAATGGGTCCATTCTTGCTACCACCCATGTTTGGAAAGGTAAGATGATATGTCTCAATTTTTGTACAGCCTAAACAAGTGCAAAACATGAATTTTCTATGGAAGTGTACCTAATCTCATAATTGTGGAACCTCTTGCTCAAGTAGTATATGGCCCTCTCATTCTTGTCATCGTCTTCTTGTGCAAGCATACTTCCAACCGCATTCTCTATGATCGAGAGGTGTAGGAGTAAGGGTTTTCCATGTTGTGGAGGCTTTAGGATAGGAGGGTAGAGGAGATATTCCTCGATAAGTTCAAAGGCCTTTGGGCATTCATCATTCCATGTATGTGGCTCATTCTTCCTTAGGAGTTTGAAGATGGGCTCCTAAGTGGAGGTGAGCTTGGAAATGAATTGACTAATGTATTGTAATTGACCTAAGAAATCCCATATCTCTTTCTCAATTCTGGGAGGAGGCATCTCCTGTTGGAAATACTGGTTTTGCATCTCATACAAAACCCACAGTGGAAGCAACATAAAGATCTACTTCATTCATGAGAGATAACATATAACCTTGAATTCTAGAAGAAAGAAAAGAAATCATACCTTGATGTAGTGAAATTCAAAAACAAAACTTGAGAATACCTTCAATCTTCATCCCAATTCCACATGGTGCCCAAGATGAGTGGTCTCTCAATTAGTTCTTGTGTATGTTGATTTTCCTTTGGAAAAATGTATTTCTAAGATCCTATAGAGAAAAACTGTTTTCTCTTCCTTTTAATCATACATACAGTTTTAACTGTCTTGGCAGTTACTTTATTTAATAACTCTTATTAAATAAAAACTGATTATCTAATTGGGTTAGCCTTTTGGGCCAGCCCAATTGGGCTTAAGTGTGTGGCTTGGGATGGACCAAAGGGAATAATAAGGCTCTAGCTCCAATGGGCCTTAGACTTATCTGTCAACTATTGACAAGCCCAAAGTTACCATTAATTATATAACTAGTACCACTATGGAAATATAATTGCACTCTAGGCCATATTAATAAATTATATCCCAAGACTCTAATATAATATCATTCGACCCCTCCATGAAATATCTATAGTGAACAAAGTCATAATAAACTGTCACTTTGTAAACAACTATTTTATTCCTTGAGTACCTGATTTACTCTTTTAGTTATTCATATTTATGAAATCTAATTTCAATAAATATAAACTTTAGTAAGTCTTTACCAAAGTAGCTAGTCTTGAATAACTAGTTTCCATTAAACTTATCTCAATGAGATATTTCGTGTCTTTATAGAAAGAGATTATGGATTCCATCTTGATAATGTGTTCCCTCAACACTACGTGTGGTTACGCAACATACTAAGATTTTGACTCTTAAACAAGATCTCACTCCTAATATATCTAAGTAACCTACATTTCATGATCGGGTTCACTATTCTCTCAGGATTGAGAGTCTATGAAATTAGAAGTCACGAGATTAATTATTCAGGTGACAGTTGTTAATTGAATAATTAATCTCACAACGGTCCATTTTAATATGTCTTACACACTTAAGACATATCAACTAGAAGTCTTTACTTCCATGATCAAGACAAACTATCTTAGTTGATGCGTTATAGTCTTCGCAGATGAAATGCCCAATTTCATCACTGACTACGAACTATATTTTGAGTTTAAAAGAAACTTATGATTTATATCTTTTGTAATTAAATCACATAAATCACATACAATGCATCTCAAAGACTATGATAATGTCCCATTAGTTCATTTATAAATAGTCTCATATAATCTTGCTACTACTGGCACACCTATGAAGCGCTTCTTTGACGGGGCAGATGCCATGACTGAGGCCATGGCTTCTGCTTCTACTATTGTTGCATAGGGAGTTCCTATCGAGGCTCTAGTCTTTCCATCTGAGCCCATTTCTGTCGAGGATAGTACCCAGGACGAGAGAGTTGTTACTAGGGAGTCTGCTCCTATTCTTGTTGAGATCCCCATTCCTATAGAGGCATCCCAGACTATGAGCACTTGTCATGCTACTCCTCCTATTATATCTGCCAGCGATCCTTTCATTTCCCTTTCCCATGCCATGAAGGATGGTTCTTCCTTGGTGGTCACCCCATCCTCTATCCCCAGTTTTGTTACCATCGGGCCTAATGCAGACTTGTCTTCAGATGAGGGGTTTGAGAAGGTCTTTGAAGACTCCGATGATGAACCCGTTATGAAGACACAGGTTTCTAATTCCGATGAGGATAGTGGTGGTGATGAGCAAGAGGCCGAGGCCATGGGTATTTGTCCTTTACTTCCACTAGGTCTTCTTTTTCTTCTCTTCCTGTTATTTCTCTACGTATCCCTTTATTTGCTTCGAATGTAATTCTGCCTTGTAGTCACAGACATACCTGAGGGACCCAAGACTGCAGCAGACCCCATGATGCCTACAGCCCCTATTTCTACAGTACTTGCAGCCCCACTCCTATGAGTCCTAGAAATTTCTTTACCCTCGTACTTTCTTCAATTAAAATCTTCGTTGTGGCATTCATCTCTTTCCTTTGTTTATTCCTTATGGGCTTATGCTATGCCTTATGTTCTCTTTCAGGCCCGTCTCCTAACGAGGTGGCTCCAACCTTTCGGTTTGAGGTTGGTAGAAGTTCTGCCACCATTCCTGATCCTGTGAGTGAGGCTATTGCCTTCTTCACCCGTTTCGACCAGGCCGAGACCAATAACCTTGGCCCGTTGAACATCTGGGGTGCTAGGTCTCCTTATGTTGATTTCCATGGCTTCCAGGTACTTGAGGAGTGTATCACCCGTTTGGAGGCAGTCTATAGTAGCTGCAGAGATTTCATGCAGGGATTTCTTCTTAGTTTTTTTGTGGGGGAACACTTCCTCAAGCTGTTGGGAAGTGTGATGAATGACATTGAGCATAACTTCATTGACACAGTTTCTACGGAGAGGATCTTGTAGTGGAGGGTTGCAGTTGATCAGAGTTAGATTTGCTGTGAAGTTTCTGCTAGATCACTTGCGAGAGATTGCTCAGGCCTTCTTCATGAAGAAGGTTTAGCCTGCTGTGGATGCTATTGACACTCGCATCGAGAGTTTGAAGAAGGAAGTTGCAGAGCTAGAACCATGTCGTGAGCGCCTTCTTTCTAGTGTTACTAGCTTCAGTTGCTTTGAGGATCTGATCCTTATTTTAGGCCTTTGATTGGAATTTTGTCCATTATGTAGCTTTATTTCCTTCCTTCATGTTTACTTTTTCCCCCCTTTCTCTACACAGTACACTTTATTTCTCTAGCACTTATGACTTATTTTGATAAGTCTAATAGGACTTATACATTTTGGGTTTGTAATCTATTATGCTATGTCTGCTATAGCTACTATTATGCTTTATGATACAGTATATTTTGCTAATAATTCATGCATGATCTTCATTATTTTCTGCTTTTATTTTTAATCATAAGTTATAGGTAAAACATGCTACAATGCTTTCTTGTGACACTGTTCCTTGCAAGGGTAGTCACTTGGAGGAAAGAAAAAAACCAAGAAAGAAAAGGAATGATTACGTAATATTTCCTACACATAATAGCGTTCCAGCCACTTACCATTAATGGGTCCATTAAATCTTTTCCATCCATCTAGGCTAAATGATAGTATCCACTTGCATGTGTTTCCCTGACCATGAAGGGTCCTTCCCATTTTGGTGAGAAATTAGAGGGTCCTGCCATACCTCGCCTAAGATGGTCTACTATTCTCAACACGAGTTATTATTTTGGAAACATTCTCTCTTTAATTGTCCTATTTAGTCATCCTTTGCCTGTATCTACAGCTATGCTTTTAGGCTTCTTCCCTCTTTTCATCCAACCCTTCCAGATCCTTGCACCTTTCTACCGTAAAGACTTCCTTTTCCTTTTCCATCTTTCATGTCTGCATAACCCTCAAAGATGGTATCATTACTTCTGTTGGACTCACCAGTTCTATTGCATACACTATGGAGAAGGGAGAGAATCTTGTGGCAGATTTGGGCGAGCTTCTGTAAGCCCAAAGTGCGTCCGGCAGTTGCATTGCCCAACCTTCATTGTACTCCTGTCTCATCTTGCTGATGATCTTAATGAGGGTTTTGTTTGTTGCTTTCGCCTGCCCATTTCTTTACGGGTAATAAGGCGATGACCGGTGATGCTTCACCTAATAGAACTCTAGCATCTTCCTCACTTCTTTATTGACAAAGGGGGTACCATTGACACTTATGATTCTATAAGGTACCCCACATCAGAAAATTATGTTCTCTTTACTGAAATTCGCCACAGCTCCTCCGATGGCTTTACGGAGTGGTATGGCCTCTACCCACTTGGTGAAATATTCTGTAATCACAAGGATCCATATGTACCCATGGGAAGGTGGATTGATTGGTCCTAACAAATCAAGCCCTTAGGTGTGGATGGGCCATGGAGTGACCATGCTATGCAAGCTTTATGGGTAAGTATGGATGAAATTGGCTTGTACTTGGCAACTGTGGCACTTTTTCACAAATTCTACTGCATCCTACTTCATAGTGGGCCAATAATGGCCCATCTACAGTATGCACCGGTATAGTTCCTTCTTTCCTTAATGCTCTTTGTATTCTCTTGCATGCATTTCCTTTAACATATCTCCAGCTTATTCTGGACCCAAACATCGTAGTGGGTCCCCATCATATCCCTTAAAAGGAATTCCCTCATGTAGGAAGTAGTAGGTTACCAGCTTCTTGAGTTTATACCTTTCTTCATGCTTGTATGGAAAGATGCCTTCAATCAAGTATTCTATGAACATGCTTTTTTTATCCTCCGTGGCAAACACAACATAACTCTCTTCTCTGTCCATGGCTAGATGACAGTCTTCACACTGGGTTTGGATCAAGTTTGTGTCCTTGCACAATCTCGGCCAATAGAATCCCGCTCTTTGCAACCTTTGGTATAGGTTGATCTCACTGCAGAACCCACAAGTCTACTGTGCATTTCCTTTAGCTTTCTTTAGGCCTTTTCGTGCCCCACACACCTTGACATAATTCCTCCTGGCATTATGCGGTACAACTCTCCTTTCATCAGGACATAGTCCTTTAATGTCTTCAATTCTGCCATGTCTTCTTCTTTTAATAGGACTTCCATGATGGGAGCCCTCTAATCCTTCTTGCATCCTTGCTTATCCTGAAACCTTTCTTGGAGTATTTCAATTATGGACTCCCTTCGCTTGTTAATCTCAAATCTAGTATTGCTCCCTTCAAAGGCTATTTATGAGCCCAATGCGGCTAATGCATCCGCATATCGATTCTCGCTCCTCTGGGTGTGCTTTATTACAAATGTGCAAAACTTTTCCTCCATCCTTTGGGCCGATGTCCTGTATGGGGCTAGACTTGGTTCCTTTAAAGAAAAACTCCCTTTAGCCTGGTAGACTACCAGATTGGAGTCGCTTATCACCGTTAAATGTTTGATCCCCATTTCGTGGGTTGTTGCCAACCCCATCAAGTAGGCCTCATATTCTGCATTATTTTTTGAACACGAAAATTCTAACTTAAACGAGAGTGCCACGGCTTCTTCACCATTGTGATAGAGGACCACTCCTGTGCCACCTAAGTTCGTTGTAGAGGAACCATCAAACTTCGTGATCCATTGTTCTTTAGCCACTTCTACCGTGGCTACTTCTCATGGTACTTTATCGTCTGGCGGGAATTCCTCTTCTCTTAGGAATTGAGCCAACAGTTTTGCTATGGCCAAGCTTTTTATCGCCTTCAAGTCATACTATGACAGCTGTTGTAGGAACTGAGATAATCTGCCAAACAATAGGTTGTCGTAGAAGCACTTTGATCGCATGGGATTTCATCATTAAATGTATCTTGTAAGCCAAGAGGTAATGGTGTAGTCTTTGCGACACATAGATGATTGCCAAGCATACCCTTTTTGCTCTAGGATAACGGGTCTCTGTGTCTCTTAGGGCACAGCTTATGTAGTAGACCGGCTGTTTAATGCCGCTTCCATCCTCCTGGGTTATCAAAGTCCCAATGGCAGATGGGCTTGAGGCTAGGTAAAGCAGCAATGGTTTCTTGTGGATTGGAGCTTGCACTGTGGGGAGATTCATCATAATTTACTATAGCTTTTGGAAAGCTGCCTACTGTGTTTCCCCCCACTCAAAGCCTTGTCTTTTCTTTTGTAACTTCGTAAAAGCCGAAATGATTGATGCTAAGCCAGGGATAAACCTCCTGATGTAGGAGACTTTGCCTAGTAAACTTTTCAACTCTTTAACTATAGCTGGTGGCTTTATAGTTGTTATTGCCATTACTTTGGCTGAATCTACGTCTATCCCTTTGATGTGGACCAGAAATCCTAGAAATTTCCCAGCAGAAACTCCAAAGGTGCACTTCAGTGGATTCATTCTTAGCATGAAAAGTCTGTACCTTTCGAATACCTTTCTTAACACCTTGACATGATCTTCTCACCTTTTCGATTTCACCACTATGTCATCCATATAGTCCTCCAGTTCTCAGTGCATTTGTCATGAAATATGGTAGCCATTATGTGCTAATAAGTTGCACTTGCATTTTTTAGCTCGAAGGGCATCACTGTGTAGTAAAAATTCCTGATCGGCGTTTTGAAAGCAGTCTTTTCCACATCCTTCGGTGCCATTTGAATATAATTGTATTCAATGAACCCGTCCATAAAGGAAAACATGGCATTTCCTGTGACATAATCTATCAGTAGGTCCATGTTGGGCAATAGGAACACATATTTGGGGCAAACCTAATTAAGACCCGTTCTTCTTCTTTATAGGCATGATGTTGGACAACCATTATGGGTGTTGAATCGGTTTGATGAGAACAACTGCTAATAATTTATGTACCTCATTTACTATATGTTCCTTTATTCCAGTGTGGAACACCCTGGCAGGCTGAGCCATTGGCTTGGCCTCGAGATCCACATTAAGCGTGTGTACCACTAACCCTAGGCCTAGCCCATGCATTTCTCCGTAATCCTATGCGAAAACATCTCTGAATATTTTTATAGTAGGATCAGTTTTGCCTTTCCTTTTTCTGACAATTATGAGCTAATTGAAATTGGTTTCGACTTTTGTAGGTTCGTGCCCAAGTCAATCTCTTCCAGCTTTTCTTTTGCCATTACTTACGCGTCTTTTTTTGCGGCAATCTCCTTTCCACTTCCCGTTTAACTTTCTTCTCCCGAACTAATTGGGCCTCTTGCATGTTGTAGGTGGGCCCCATGCACCTTCATAATTTATATACTATCCCGTTGTTAGGTGTTTAGACCTTGACACATCGTGGCGTACTTCCTAGCTCTGAAGTTGGTGCTTCTTTCCTTTTCCTCTTTCACATAAGCAATTCTCTTAAGTTAGGCTCCGGGTTGTCCTGGATGTCCTTCCACTAGGGGACAGTCTGGCGGCTTGGATACTGAACTCTCTCCGGATGGAGCCCATTCATCGTAGAACATAGTCTCGACTAAATGGGCTTCTGCCTGCTCGAATAGGGATGGGTTTGTTGCTATCCATATCATCCTTCCATTCAATCTTTCCTTCACGCATTGGTGATAGATGGATGGAATTAGGCGATGCTTGTGCAGCCATGGCCTTCCCAGCAGTATATGATAGGAAACTTCTGTCTTTACCACATGAAAATGGGCCAGGGAGGCTTCTGGGCCTACCTTCAACCATAGCTGTATATGACCTACAGTATACTTGTCTCTTCCTCTGAACCCCGTTACTTCCATCAGGCATCATTGAATCTTACTTTTTAGTATTCTTGCTGCTTGCAGCATGTTGATTAGGATGAGGATTACTGAAACGCCCGTGTCAACCAGAGCTCTCTTAATGGGAATTTGGTTTATGGAGGCTGCTAGGTAGAGGGGCCTTCTGTGGTTTGAGTACCCCACCTCCATGTCTTCATTGTTGAAAGTAATCTCATTGGTGTCTTGCCGGAAAGCTCTATCAGCCTTAGCTTCTGCAGCAAGACATTCTATTCCTGCTCTTGAGGCGATGCTTACTAGAGCCTCTATGGCCATCCTTCGTTTGTTTGTTATGAGCTCTAGTTGGTCAAACAAGTTCTTGAATCGGGAGCTTTTCTATAAGGTAGTAATGGCTACGGTAGGTAGAGCCGGCCTTTCTTCTTCATCCTCACCTGAGTTTGCGTAAATGACAACTACTGCTACCCCCTTCCCCTTATGATTAGGGAATGGGTTCCTTTGCACCTCTGGTTAAGATAGCTTAAGGCTTCCTTCTATAATTTTACGGTGCACTAATCTACAGAGCGCCTAACATTTTGCGGTGGCGTGCTACACATAGTTCTTCAGACAGCAGAAACGTGGGTCCCTCCGTTCTTCTTCAGTGGGTTTTTTGGAGACTTGATTGGGTTTGAAAACTCCATCTACAATCCATCTAGGAGCACATCCAGCTCCTTTGGTGTGCATGGTATTGATCGATGGCTCTTATACTCCCTTCCTTCTGACTTCTTTTTCTTTTCGCTAGTGGATACTGTCTTGGACTGCGATGTGGATTTACACTCCTTGGGCTTGTCAGAGCTAGGCTTTACTGATTGGGCCATCTTCCTAGCCTTTTGCAATAGTTGTGCAATAGTTGGTGACCTTAAATTCACTCAGTGGAGTTTTGCCTTGGTGGTTTTCCTCATTCGTAAATAAATCACATGTGCCAAATTTAATTTCCGCTGCATTTAACTTAATTGGTGATTTGTTTGTGTTACCACGCTATTGCATGTTAAATTGACTTAATTAATTTGCCAAAGGGGTCAATATTTTTTTGGCCTATTAGTAGGAACAACTGTTATAGGTGTTATAGCAAGAATATAGTATGGCAGAACAGCTATAATACTAAACAAATGACATTAACACTGAAATAAAGGAAAGTGGCCTAATACAGTCATGGCAGAATGATACAACAGTAAAAATAACACTACAGCAGACAGTTTAATAATTGAACGGTATACTGATCACCCAACAAGCATGAAAGAAAAAACTAGTCTGCCAGAAAAGTTGGCTTGGCCTCTCAGCATATGCAAGTCCAAGAAAGGAACTGATCCCTAATGTGAGTAACCTCAAAGAAGGCTTCTGCTATAGAAGTTACGCACTTTGGAAAAATGACCTAAATGGTTTAAGCTTCAATTCCCAATCTCCTAAAAAGTGGGTCTATCAAGAGGTAGAGAAAAAGGTAGTCTATTGATGCATGCCCTTATTCCTATCACTTATGCCTCTATTTTTTTGTGTATTCTTTTCTTTCTTATTCTACCTCTTCTTCTTATGTTCCTTCCGTCGTCCCCTTTATTGTTCACAGCTACCACTTTTTATACTGTTTGCCATGGTGAGATTTGCCATTTTTACCCTTCAATTGCTTTTGGCTCCTTATGGGTGTCCTTCCAAGACTACCCACTAACTTGCCGGTTGCTCAGACACTACCATAGCTCTGAATGTATTGGTTGCACCACTTCCCATTCCCAGACAAAATTGCTTGTCTTGTTTCTTACCTTTCTCTGTTTTTCACTACTCTCATTTGAATAAGGATTAAACTTTTCTATCACCTACCTTTATGGCATGCATTAAGTTGTCCTAGCCCATAGTTACTTCTTTTGGATGAGATGCCATCCCAGCAGGACATTTCTCCAAAATAAGTTTGAGCAGGAACCCCAAAATAGACTCCTTCTTTCTCCCCACCGCCAGACCACACCCTCTGAATACTTGGACTCGTGGCCCACCTACTATGTATTGGCTAGGTACAAGTAGGTGGTGCCTTGGCCCTTTGTGCATGCTCCACTTCGTCTGAATTTGTTTCTTTCCAACTTTCACACCATTTTTCCTGCCTCCGTGTTTGTTTGATTCTACTGTACATTTTGGTTGGTGTTTCTCTCTTGTGGCGTGAAGGATGTGTGAACTTTTAGGCTTAGGTTCCTTGCCTTTTATCCCTTCTTTAGATTGGGCGTTGCTTGGGCAAAGGCCCTTATCTTCCTGCGGAGCCTATGCTTTCCTTTTCTATGTCAGTGGGCTTCTTGGCTATTGATCCTGCCATATCACTTCATCGTGCTTGTAATAGTTTTACCCTCCCTTCGTGTTACCTTGTGAACTTGTGGGTTGACGTTCCTGCCGTGCCAACCCACTTCTTTGTCAATCTTTTGCTTAGGGCTTCCTAGGCCCACTTCTCACATCTTTACCTCTTTTGGACTTTGTTGGCCAACATTCCTGCCATGCCAACCCTATTTCATTATTTCATTCCTCGGGCTTCCTCGGCCCATTTACTTTCTCTTTACCTCTTTTACTCCTATGGGCTTTTTGCTAGATCTGTTGGGCTTCCTTGGCCCAATTACCACATCCTTACCTCTTATTACTTTTTGGGCTTATTGCGCTTTAAGCCAACCCAATGAGTTTACTAATTCATTTCCCGGGTTAGCTCAGCCCATTTACTTCTTTATTACCTCTTATTATTTCTATGAGCTTACTACTTAATTCCTTGGGTTTTCTTGGCCCATTTACTCATTCTTTACCTCTTTTTATTCTTATAGGCCCGCTGGCCATCAATCCTGCCATTTCAGTCTCTAGGCTTGTTTCTTTGTTCCCTTACTATTTTCCCTTTCTCACTTTCTTTATATTTTTGGGCTTCTTCTACTGTTTGGCCCTTTGTCGAAAGTGGGCATCAATTGTTTGGCCCGTTTATTTATATATTTTTAATAGATTCCACCATACAAAAGAAGATGATGTAGAAATAATCTATTTTTGTGCAAAAATACTATCAACGATAGGAAGAGGAAAGAGCAAAATTATTATGAATATACATAATTAAGAATATATATATATATATATATATATATATCCTAAATGAATTCACAATTATTTAATTATTTTGGCTAATAAAAGTGTATAGTTATCTTTTTACATTCCTTGAAAGGTTGTAAATACTTGATTTTGCACCCATGATTTAATCAAGGAAGATGACTAGAATGACCATCCCTGTACCCCAAAAATCGTGATTGCATTAATTCATTCACACATGATTAGTTTAAATTAATTCTAATTGGTTAAGCAATTAAAATTTATTAAATAATTTTGTGATGGGTGGACAATTAGTGTCTAAAATAGGATTGCTTGCATAGGAGTAAAATGGATAATTGGATAATAATAAAATTGTGGATAATCTGAACTTTACCAAAGTTTATTTTAGAATATTTATCTACAAGATAACTGTTCTTGAAAAGACCTAAATTATCCAAGAAAGAGATAAAATCTTAGAATACGGTTTGGAAATACGTCTAAGTGCAAGGCCTGGCTCTAGAAAATCTAAAAAAGGAGTCCAAAATGCACTTGAACACGAAAGTGTGATCAGCACCCAAGAGTACCATTTGGCACTTTTGGAGTGCCAATCGGCACTTTAAAAGTGCCGAATTGCACTCTTTTGGGCTTTGGCCCAATTCTCTTCAGGTGCCAATAAGGTACACCCTTTTCAACTTTTTTGCAAAAAGACACGTCCTGATTCGCATTCTACCCATCATTACATATTTTTTAATCATTCCAGTCTCTATAAATAGGGACTAGATCTCAAAATTCAACACACTCTTTTACGCTTTAAGAGCACATTCTTTTAGGTCAAGGAGAGACATCCTTTCACACTCTTAAATTTCTCACTCCCCTTTTCTGGTATTCTCTCTTAAACTAGGGTTTTTAGGTTTCAAAGATAATTGCATAAATTTCTTTGAACCCTAAAATATCCTCTTAAGAAGAAGAAGTGCTCCATGCAAGAGGTTGTTTTTGATAACCCTTTTTCTTTATGCTTCACTTTTGTGATGATGCATGTATGGTTGTTGTTGTTGTTGTTTTTTTTTTTTTTTTTTTTTAAATTTTTTTTTAAAGTTTAGTTGTTTCAGATATCCATAACATGAATTGTTAGTTATTGTTTTGTTTAAAGCATGATCTTGAATATTTTATAATTGTTATGATCTCATTCTTAATTTCAAAGATCTACATGTAATCAATTCTTTTTCTTAAAACTAAAAACAGATCTGCAATTTCATTAGATGTAGATCTGAATTTTTCTTCAAAATAAAAATGGATTTGCATCTTCATTAGATGTAGATCTAAATTTTTCTCAAATAAAAAACTGGGTTTCATCTTCATTAGATGCAAATCTGAATTTTTTTTTTCATAAAAAACAAACTGATTTGCATCTCCCTGGTGCAATATGAATTTTTCTTAAAATAAAAAATTGATTTGTATCTTCCTTAGATACAGATCTATTTTTTTTTTTTTTTTAACATATGCAGATTTTGAAATAAATAAAAAGATCATTCATGATTGTGTTTGTTTTGTTCAATATATGTAGCATAAATTTATTTCATGAATGAAACCCTCTTCTTAAAAATCTTTTTCATATTTTTTTGGAACATATAAAAACAGATTTGATTTTTTCTGTCATTGAAAATCATTTTTTCTTGTTCTTAAAAACAGATCCAATCTTTCATAAACCAAAACCATTTTTTTCTAAGTTCTTAAAAATAGATCTGATTCTTTTTTTTTTATTTAAAAAAAACCAAAAGACTTTGTTTTATTTAATAACCATAGATTTGAATTTTCCCTCCAAAAACCACTTTTTTTTACACAACAAAAGCAGATTTGATTTTTTTTATGAACTGAAATCAAATTATTTTACTCACAACAATAGTTCTGATTTTTTTTTAAACAGAGAAGAGGATGCATTCATAAATAGATTTGTGTGATTTACTTTTGTTCACTTGTACAACATATCATTCATAGCATGCCTAAAAGGGGTACATAGGTCACAAGAGTCTAGAAGACCAGACTCTGTTTGGGCGGAATGGGTGCCTAACACCTTCCCATTCTATAACCTAGCCTCCAAATTTAGGTGTTTATATAAGTAGATCTAAGCCTTGTCTTTATTTTTATTTTGGGTAGTTTGTAACTAGGACAAAAAGCCATATAATTATTTTGTAGTTTGTAACTAAAACCTAAAGCCATGTAATTTTTCAAATTTTCAAATATGTATTTTTTTTATTCAATCAATGATAAATGAACAATTCAGTCATGTATTTATATTTAGTTTTTCTTATTTTTCATATAAAAAAAAAGTGGCGACTCCACACCACTTACCCAAAAAGATAAACGCCCTTAAAAGCATCCAAATCACTTTTTTTTGAGAGGCACTTTTGCGGTCTCTCACAGTGGCGACTCCACTAGGGATGTCAAGGGATAAGTTTCATATTAGACTTAAGTAATCAAATGTGTACCCTTATTTTGCATGGTCTTGCATGATATTGTTGTTTGTTTGTTTATTTATGTTTGTTGAGATGTTGTATGATATGTTGTTGTTTGTATTGCTTGTTAAAAGCTTTCCCTAGCTGTCATAGTGTGTGCCATCTAAAAAATATGTACGCACCCCTTTCAACAACTTGTGGTGGTAGTAACCATGGATCATCGGTCATCATTAGATTCAGGTACCAAATGGCAAACTCACCAACCTATAGCTTAAAGTCACTGGATCATTTCTTATTGACTGTAAAGGAAAGACCATGCTGTTTGGACCAATGCAATGTTCATTGCATTACAAGTTGGGAGGTGTAACATCCTAGCTATGGGAAACAATGAAACAAAAATCCCACCCTACAACATAATGACTTAGAACGTACCCTTAGGTCGGTCCCGGTTAAAATTGCATTGCATGTTGTGTGTGTTTGTTTGGTTGATTGATTGATGTGGATGGGGTCTTAGCTTTGATTAGCCTGACTAAGCATGTCATTAGGGGAGAATTTGGTCAAGATCTGAAGGAAGGCTGCAAAGAGAACCTAAGCCTAACACTCAAGCCAGTAGCTCCAGTTCGAAACCCGTCACTCCCATTATGGTACTGAAGCCTGTAAGCATAAAAGAATCTCCGCTGCGGTAACATCACAATCCCATATTCGACCTATAAGACACTTCAAACCCCAACCAAATCACCCAACATTCACGAATGGGGGGAGACACTTCAAACCCCAATCAAATTACTAAGCACCAACATATGGGGCGAGACATTTCAAACCCCAATCAAGCAACCCAATACCTACAAATGGGGGGAGACACTTCAAACCCCAATCAAATGGCCCAACATCCATAGTGGGGGGAGACATTTCAAACCCTAAGGCACCAACCTAAATGGCCCAACAAAAATTGTCCACGTCACAAGGGGGAAAGACACTTTAAACCCTCGCATGTGGAGACTGAAATACCCACAGGCATGGAGATTGACAAAGAAGCCACAGATTATATGGATGAAGATCCTGCAGTACTGATGTTGAGGGAAGAAGGAACTTACTGGGAGCCACTTGCCACTGTTGAAGCTACTACTAAGTTGAAGAAATGGGCATAGGAGGGAGCCGCCCACCCCATGGAGGACTCTGTAAAGAAGAACAAGACCGCCAAATCAGTCACTCTTGCTAAGAAGATCAAGACCATTAAGCCAGTCAGCCCTACCAAAAACATTGTTTCTGTCCCTATTGAGTCTATTTCTGCTAGTATTTCCATTCCTGTTAAGTCCTGTGATAGTTTTCTAGTTGAATCCGATTTAGTTAAGTCTATTGAGTCTGTTAGGAACTCTTTTCCTTTTAATATGATTTCTGATTCTGCTTATTTGTTGGCTTTGAATGTTTTTATTTCTGAAATTGGAAAAGAAACTCTTGATAAAAAGGAACTAAAACATGGACACCTAGAACCCATAATAGAAGAAACCCAATCCATTAACCTGAGAATTGATGATGAACCTAAAATGATACAAGTGGGCAATACCCTAACCATTTCAGAGAAAGATGCATTAGTGGCACTTCTAACAGAATTCAAAGAGGTCTTTGCCTGGTCATACAAAGACATGCCTGAGATTGATACAGATATAGTACAACACTACATTCCAACATATCCAACCATGAAGTCGGTTAAGCAGAAGTTGAGAAGAATGAAGTCAGAATGGACTTTCAAGATCAAGGAAGAAGTTGAGAAACAGTACAATGTAGGATTCCTGAGGGTGGTCAACTATCCAAAATGGTTAACTAATGTGGTTCTGGTGCCAAAGAAGGATGGGAAGCTCAGAATGTGTGTAGATTTTCGAGATCTGAATAAGGCCAGTCCAAAAGACGACTTTCCTTTGCCTCACATTGACATCTTAGTAGACAATACAACAGGTCATGCTTTGCTATCGTTTATGGACAGATTTTCAGCGTACAACCAGATTAAGATGGCTCTAGAAGATATGGAAAAAACCTCATTAATTACACCATGGGGGGCATATTGCAACAAGGTCATGCCATTTGGCCTTAAAAATGTTGGTGCTACTTACCAACGTGCAGCCACCACTTTTTTGCATGACTTAATCCATAAAGAAGTAGAGGTTTATGTCGATGACATGATAGTGAAGTCCAAAGACTGTGAAGGACATATGCCAGCTTTACAGAAGTTCTTCGAAAGAATTTGGTTCTACAAGTTACAGTTGAATCCAAAGAAGTGCATTTTTGGTGCAACATCCGAAAAGCTATTAGGGTTTATGGTAAGCCAGAGGGGAATAGAAGTTGATCCTGACAAAATCAAGCCAATTGTAGAGATGAAGCCCTCAAGAAGCCTTTGAAAATATCAAGAACTATTTGATGAAGCCACCAATACTTGTTCCACTGGTACTTGAAAAGCCATTGTTGTTGTATCTCACCATTACAGATACAGCAATGGGGGCTCTACTTGCTTAATACCTAGAGGAGACTAGAAAAGAGAATGCAATTTACTACATCAGCAAGAAGGTGCTACCTTATGAAAAGAAGTATTCGCCACTTGAAAAGACATCTGTAGCACTTATTTAGGCAACCCGCAACCCGCAAACTCAAACATTATATGTTTGCCTACAAGGTTTTGTTGATTGCAAGAATGGGTCCTTTGAAGTACTTAATGGAAAAGCCTGTGCAAGATGGGAAGACTGCTAAATGGGTATTGCTTCTGTTAGAATTTGATATTAAGTATGTGACTCAGAAATCTATGAAGGGTAGAGCAATTGCCGATCATTTAATCCATTATTCACTAGAAGAAGTTGAAGAGATCCAAGGAGACTTTCCGGATGAAGACATCATGGGGATTAAGGTAGAATCATGGAAGATGTACTTTGATAGAGCCACAAATCAAAATGGAAGTGGAATTGGAGTTCTCTTAATTTCTCCAAAAGGGACATACATTCCATTTTTTGGCAGACTCAACTTTTCTGCCACCAATAATGCCATTGAATATGAAGCTTACATCATGAAGTTACAAGCAGCCCTAGGCCTTGAATTGGAGGTAGATGGAGACTCACCTTTGATAATCTTTTAGATTCAGAATAAATGGAAGATCAAAGAAGAAAAGTTGATGCGTTATCATGAATGTCTTCAGGAGTGGGCATTAAAATTCAGCAAGATTCAATATCAATATGTGCCAAGGATGCAAAATCGGATGCAAAATCAAATTGCAGATGCTTTTGCAACCATGGCATCCATGATGGATGGGCCAAAAGAAGATAAAGCTAGATCGATAGTGTTGGAACAAAAAGAAGAACCAGCCTACTACATGACAATAGAAGAGGATGAAGGAAATAATGGGGAAGGTGAATGATATTCAAACATCCTACAATACGTCAAGGATTGAACATACCCGAAGTATGCAAGCAAAAATGATCAATTAACCATCTGGAGGTTGTCTACTAATTACATTATTCGTGGTGAAAGGCTTTACAGAATATCATATGATGAAATTCATCTCCTTTGCCACCCATGACACTACATACCATGACCTCGCCCTGGCCATTCTCTATATGAGGGATAGACATTATTGGGAAGATTCACCCAATGGCATCCAATGGCCATGAATTCATACTCGTAGACATTGAATACTTCCTTAAATGGGTAGAAGCCGCCTCATACAATGTTCTGAATTGAAAGAAAGTTGCTCAATTCATTTAGACCAATATTATCTACAGATATGAGGTACCACATGAAATTATCTTTGACAATGGGTTGTATTTCAAGGGAGAAACAAAAGAGTTGTTACGATAGTTCAATATTCAACACCAAAAGTCTTCACCTTATCGTCCTTAAACCAATGGAGCATTTGAGGTTGCTAATAAAAATATAGAGCGAATCTTGAAGAAGAGCACAAAAAATACAAGGACTGGCACCTACAATTGCCCTATGCACTCTGGGGGTATAGAACATCAATTCGATCTTCCACAGGAGCCATTCCTTATTCATTGGTGTATGGGATAGAAGCAGTTCTTCCCATTAAGATGGGTGTTCGTTCACTGAGGACAGTATTGGAAAGTGAAATCCTTGAAGTAGATTGGTTGCAAAGTAGATATGACCTGCTATGCATGTTGGATGAGAAGAGACTCAAGGCCTTTTATCACATTCAAGGTTATCAAAGGAGACTTAGAAAATCCTTTGACAAGAAATGAAGACCTAGAGATTTGAAGACAGGAGATCTAGTGATGAAGGAGATTCAAGCCCCGATTTAGGAAACAAATGGGAAATTTAAGTAGAATTGGGCAAGTCCATATATCATCAAACAGATATACTCTGGGGAGTAGTAAGGTTGATGGACTTAGATGCAAACCCTTTTACTGAGCCAACTAATGTGGATCAACTAAAGAAATACCATGTCTGAGGTGGTAGTTTGAGGAATGGCCACGTCTAAAGTGGTTGTAGATTATGTCATTTTCTTTCCTAGGTTTGGTAAAAAAAAAAAAAAAGAGCTTGCTAGGTTGAAAACCCGAAAAGGGCGATCTAGACAAAAATTAGAGCAATATAAAGAAAAGAAAAGAGGTAGGCTGAAAACCCCGAAGGGCAACCTACACAAAAGGAGAGTAAAAAAAAAAAAAAGTGAGAGAGCCTGCTAGGTTGATGTAAAGTTATGATTTACAACTATTTTGCGTTGGCTTTAATTCTGTGCCAAATTTGATTGAAATTGTGTTCAATCTTATGTACCCTGTATTTTATGTGGGATTTATTTGTAAGGGTTGTGTGTGAGAGAAAGTGTGAAGACTTAAGACAAAGTGCAAAGCAAAGAAGTTTTCACGGGTAGCTTGCGAGAAGCCTTCTCGCGAAATGAAGCATGTGCTCAGCACATGACTGGAATGCAAAGAGTCTGAATAGGATGATGATAGTTGGTTTTCGCGAGTGTATCGCGAGTAAGGCCTTCCCACGAAACATTTTGTTTTGCCAATTTGTCATATTTGATACACCCTATCTCTACCCACACTATATTCTATGGTGTGTTTATTGATGAATTTCACAGGATATCGCATGTGAAGACTGCCAAGGAAGCTTGGACGATTCTTGAGACTACCTATGAGGGTACCAAGAAAGTCAAGGACACAAAGCTCGAAATACTTACCACTCGATTTGAAGAGCTCAGGATGAGTGACGATGAGTCTTTTGATTCATTCTATGGGAAGCTCAATGAAATCGTAATTGCCAAGCTCAATCTCGAAGAGAAGATTGAGGATGCTAAGGTGGTGAGAAAGATTTTGAGGTCTTTACCGGAGAGCTTCCGTGCAAAGGTCACAGCTATAGAAGAAAGTAAAGATTTGGATGAGATCAAGATCCAAGAACTCATTGTATCTCTCCAAACATATGAGCTTGGACTGCCTTCCCACAAGTCGAGCAAATCACTTGCTTTCAAAACTATCAACGAGAGAATGGATGATTCCTTCGAAGAAGATGATGTGGAGAAGGAAATTTTTCATCCCCCAAAGGTGATAGGAAGGAGTTCAAGAAGAAAGATGGGAAGGATTCTCAATTCCCTCAAGGAATCGTGCACTACGAATGCAACGGTTATGGACATCTCAAGAAGGAGCGTCCCAACTATTTAAGAGGGAAGGGTAAAGTGTTTGCCACTACCCTTAGTGATTCTGAAACCTCAAATTCAGACATGGAAGGAGAATGTGATAGTGAAGGAAATTACAGGGACTTCATGGCAATTATGTCCATTGATTCAAAGGATGATTTGAGCAATTTGGTTGCTGAACTTGGTGATCTTTTCGAGGATGAAGGCGTATGCTAAAATGAAGGCGAGAACAACCTTTAAGAAGCATATGATTCTCTACTGGAAGATTGTGGCAAATATGCCAAAGTTACGAACCTTGCTGTGAAAAAGATGAAAAAGGTTGAAGAAGAGCATAGGTGTTTACTTGTGCAACTCAAGGAAGTAAAGTGTGAAGTAGAAGGACTCAAGGGAGAGTTGGTTGAAGCTTACCCTATGATCAAGTTTCTTGAACTTGAAATTATTCAAGCTAATGTCAAGGTTGAGCGCATCTCCAACAAGAAACTTGACAACGTACTGTCCTCTTAAAAATCTTAACATGATAAGATCGATTTAGGCTATATCGGAGAAGGAAGTTCTAGTAGCGAACCCAAAAAGGAAGTAAGGTTCGTATCAGCCAAGAATGAGGAGAAACTCAAAGAAGTGAAACCTGAGATTGAGACCCCTGCTTCTGCAAAAAGAAATGTAGGTGCAAAACCAAAGGAAAAAGGAAAGTCCTTACCCAAAAATCAAAGGGGGCCTCATGTAAAGAATTTATGTCATCATTGTGGCACATAAGGGCGTGGCCGAATTGTTTCAAGCTTCATACACTTAAGAAGGCTGACTCTATGCGTGGCCAAGAAAGATCAAAGAGAAGACCAAAGGAAACACAAGCGCAGGGAGTTAGTGAGGGACATCTCATTGGAGACTTCATGGAAATGTTGAAGAACATATCACTATGCCTTGCCAGCTTCACTTTGAGGTTTGAAAGTTATGTTGGTCGTACCCCTTCATCTAAGGCTCTCACCCAAAACACTCGTAAAGTGTGGGTGAGGAAGGGTACTGATGCATAATCACTCCCTATGTCCATGCATTAATACTTCCGATGTTTAGGGTCATAGGTTCATGCATCATAACACACATAATCCTTTTGTGTCATTACTTCCAGTTTATAACATGTTTCTTTTACAAGTTTTGTTTTGTACTTGTTTTTGTTGATCTTACTTTACATGTTTTGTTTTTTAGTGTGTTGAAAAAAAATTCAAAAACCCATAAAAATTGAAAAATCTTCAAAAAGTTTGATTGCTTGTTTTGTGTTTATCACATGTGAGTTTGGCCTAGTACCTTCGTACTAATGGCATAGTGCATTTACGAGCTTAGCTTGTTATGTATGCACATTTATTTTTGTGGGAAAAATCTTGAAATCTATGTGTGACTGTTGTAAATCGATCTTCAAGTTGTCATGAATGATTGGTCAATAGTCTTATTGGTTTTGATTCATGCATAGACTTGTGCCTATATATCTTCCCACACCTTTTATATTTTTGCTTAAAGAGCTCAACAAATGTAAATCTTAAAAAGAGATAAAAGAGCTGCAAAAGCCGTCACACAAACTAGTATTTGACTAGGAAAAAGGGAAAGCGACTTGTATTGAATTGTATGGTGCCCAAAAAGCCAAAGGCTTATTCTCAAAAGTGAAATATCAAAAATTTCAAGCATCGATCTCAAAATGAGATGTATTGTTCAAAAATGATCATATGTTATGATTTGTAAAGAAGCCAAATGAAAGGCTTCAAAGATTTGTAATCATTTTTGTGGGAGGTCATAAATGTTCATTTCTATAATTGAGATAGACCACTTGATATAGTACCAGTTGTGTATGTCTTAATTGAATTGATCATTGAAGCTTCACTCTAGACTAAGGACTATTCCACATTTGATACTCACACACAACACACAAGACTTTTGATTCAATGAATGTGTATTTCATTTGTGTGATTGTACATGATCAAATGTGATGTGTATGCTCAATTTCTTGTCGATCAAACTCAAGAATATTTTTGAGTATTTTATATATTTTTGAAAGTGTTTTTATGCTTTTGTGTTTTAATTTTTTGTTCAAAATGCATTTTTTATGTTTTTTCTTCAAAAACTTCCTCAGAGGCATTTTCGCGAGAAATTCGCGACTAAGCACTTTCCGTGAAAAGAGGTTAAGGCAAAATATGAAAACACAAAATTCAGACAGAGACTTTCGCGACTATCTGTCTCGCGACTATTTTGTGACTAAAGACTTCCCGTGAAAGGTTTTGTGCTTCAGATGCATTTTTCACGAGTAACTTCGTGAGTATGGAACCTGCAAAAAAATGCGTGTTTTTAGTTTTAAAGGGCTGATGTGAGAAATTTTTGAACACTCTTAAGTTTCCCTCTTTTCACCTTCCTCGTGCCTCTCTCAAACTAAATTGATTTTCACTCAAAACCCCAACAAATCTCAAGTAAAATCTATGCAAAATCACTTCAGAGGTAAGTTTTCAACAATCTTTTCTTCTTTTTCCTTGGATTATGTAGAAAATTTTCTAGGTTTACTTGATTTAGGAATTTTTGAAAAAAGGGTTGGGAATAATGTTTTAGGTCGAAATTTGTTCAAATTTTTTATTGGGCTTTGTTCAAATTTGTTTCAAGTGGCATTTTTGAGTTGTTTTGGACTCCAATGAGTTCCAAATTTTGGGATTTCCCATGATTGAACTTGTCCATCATGTTTTGATCATTGGGTGTGTGTTTTACACACTTTGATCCAAATGTGCCTATTCATTCCTTGCCATGCATCACCTAGGCACACCTTATGCAGCACCCTATGCACACCTGATGCATACACATACACAGTTGTCATTTTTTTGCATTTTATTGATATTTACATGTTTTAGTACTCATAACATGTTCATTTGGTACTGTTGTGTTCTGTTTTAAGTTTTTATTCTTTTGTTATGGACTAACTTGACACTAATCAAGCTTGTGTTCGTATTTTGTGTTTGTGCACTTGTTTCTCTGATGTGTATCTGCAGATGTCTCCATTGAAGAGGTCAGCTGTGAAAGGAGGTTCTAGCAAAGGAAAAGAACCAGCAAATTGATGTTAATAAGCTCTCCCCAAGGTAAAAAAGGACTTGATCATCGATAGGAGTTTATGATCCTGACAAGTTCAGATCTTATGCAGCATTTCAGGCCTATGAGAACTATTTTAGAGAAGCTCCATTGCTGGTTGAGAAAGGGTTGTTGACTAGGTGTCTCTTCTTGATACAAAGATCCCTAAATGGTTTGCCACCAAGGATTGGAATTACCTTCTTGATGATGCATACGAGAACATGGTGAAAGAGTTTTAAGGGAATGCCATTTTTGAAGGGGAAGTGCTTAAATGTTGGGTTAGAGAAAAGAGCTTCTTAGTGACACCAGTTTATCTGGCGCAGATCCTACACATCAACTAGCTGATGTTTCCTAAACCACCGGTAAATGATGACTTGAATCTGGAAGAGGATGTTCTTTGAGAAGCCTTAGGAGATAACTTAGAGTTCTCATCCAATGGGAAATCAGAGAGTGTGGCATCCTTATCTCCCGAACTAAGGCTACTCACGAAGATCATGTTTCACAACCTCTACCCTTTATCAAGCACCGGGTACATGAATCTCGGTCGAGCGTTGTTCCTTCACGATCTAATTAGTGATGAAGAGATTGATGTGTGCTCTCACATTTTCCACATCTTGGCCAAAACAGCTAACAAGGCTACTTCAAGAAATTGTCTTTCCTTCTGCCGCCTTATCTCAAAGATTTTAAAGCTTAAAGGCATACATCCTTTGGAAGATGAGTCCCCATACCCATAGCTGAGTCCAATAAACATCCGTACTTTCAATGCCAGTATAGGTCACACTAGAAAGAGCACCAAGCAAGAGAGCCATGCTCCTCCGGATAGTTCAACCTCTAGCTTTCACACCTATGATGAAAAGCTAGAGAACATCATGGCCACTCTCCAAGAGATTAACACTAAAATATCCAGACTAGCTACCATCATGCACTCTTAACACATTCAATATGACACAAAGTTCACATCTCCAGACTCAATTGGACCAAATTCAGAGGTAGCTAGAGGAACATGAAGACTAGCTATTCCATGACAAAAAGGGGGAGATAGTTATTGATAAGGGGAGTGTAGTGATAGGGGGAGAGCATTGGAGATCAAGCCAGCCTAACATTAGACATTTTGTCTCGCATCACCTGTTTATATTTACAGTGCTTGTTATTTACATTGCTTTTTTTTAAAGCTTTAAGTACTTTGGTTTAATTTTAGTTTAATATTTAGTACTTTGTTTATATCATTGCTTTGTAGCATTTTTAGTACTTTTAGATGTTGATTAAACTATCTTGAGTACTACACACTTGTAACCTTGTTGGATCTTGTATCCTTGATGCAAATACTTCTTGTATTTCGCATTGGTTTTGTGTTGGACATGCTATTGATTTATGCATTGCTCTTAATTGCATTGTGTGTCCGAATGATCATTTACTAGCTAAATGACCATTGTAGTCATTCTTTAATGACTGACCTTGTTTGATCAAGATATGCTTAATTGTTATGTAGTGTTTATTACCTTGATTGTTTTACTTGCTTATATACGTACCTTGTATTCAACTTGTCATAAGCTTAATGAAAGTTTTGTTTGTGTGTGAGTGTTTCAGGTCACAGGTATATACATGCAAGTTCTTCACAACTTCTAGATTAGGTGTGAGTGAGTTTTGCCACTGTTCCCAAACTCATGGTTAATTCTAGAGTCTGTTGTAGGGGTTTTGTCACGGAATAGCCAAAAGGGGAGACTATAAAGTTATGATTTACAACTATTTTGTGTTGGCTTTAATTCCATACCAAATTTGATTGTAATTATGTTCAATCTTATGTACCCTGTATTTTATGTGAGATTTCTTTGTAAGAGTTGTGTGTGAGAGAGAGTGTGAAGACTCAAGGCAAGACCCGCGAAACATTCTATTTTGCCAATTTATCATATCTGAAACACCCTATCTCTACCCACACTATATATACCCCCATTACCCACATATGTTGAGGAGTGCTTTTCAGAGAGAAAACCCTAGCCACAAACTTTGAGAGTTAGAGATTATTATACCCACAATCCTCTACACAATTCTTTGTGGTTTTCCTCAACTCCTACCTCTCCATTTCCATATCCTTGAAAGGTTGATAGCCCCTACACTTACCACACCAATTCTGAGTGTCAAGTGAGGTTTTGGTGCTTCTGAGAAGCATTGGAAGATGCCAAGCTTTGGCGGATGCAATCGGGCGTATTGTAGGATCCGAAAAGTTAGACAAGACACGGTTCTGAGAAGCCTTGTTGGAGTAGGAGCTTGGAGGGCTTAGGTGCATTGGGTAAATTAGGCTTGGAAGGTCTTTTGCTATTCGTGTATCCTAAATTATTGTCTAGTGGATCGATTTACCTCTTGGAGGGTTGCGGAGAGATTTTTCACCGAGGTCTTCGATTTCCTCTTCGATAACACATCGGGATGTTATCTTATGTTTGCATTCTTCTTCCCTACTCTTTTAGCTTTCATTTAACTGCTGTGTTTTAATGAATATGGCTTAGAGTAGTTTTATTGTTTATCCGCTCGCATTTACTCTATTCCGCACTTAGTTTATGTTAGAGTAAAATCAATTGAGCCGTAATTTTAATTTGGGGATCTAAAAAGTTCTTGTGTTTTCACACAATTTCGAGCTTTCAGTTTAAAACCTGAAAGGGCGGCCTACGAAAAAGTTAAGGCATATGAAAAATAAATGAATTACATGATGACCTGATCCTTCTACTAATGGGGTACGTCGACAACCATGCATTGGTCCGATCACAATTTCCTAAAACCAACATTTGCCCATTAAATAAAATTTTCCAAAACTCAACCATTCCATTAAACCATGTCATTACACAAAATCAAAAGAACCAAACCATAAAAAAAATCAAACCCCAAAAGCCTACACTTTAAATAGAACCCTTAACATGCAAGTCCTAAATAATTCCTAAACATAAGAGTTTCACATCAACTTTTAAATAAACATGTTCAAAGCCAAAGAATAAGAAGGTCACTTTGACTTCAGTCTTTTCTCTTTTTGTTGATCACTGATTTCTTCTGTGTTAGGTACTTCATCATTCTTGTCCCTTCTTTTGAATTCATAGTGGTCTTCATCGCGTCTTTCCCGGTTATCTTTGAGAAACTGCTTTCTCATAGCAACCATCTCAGCTTCCTTGTCAACAATCTTGTTTGCCAACTAGTTAGAGTATTCTGTAGTCATCCGGTGAAAGTGGACTTTGGCAAAAGACTGGTCCACTAGGTCAGCCATCTCCAAGCCCAAGAGCATGTTCTTTATAGAAGTAGGGTTTGTGTCTACAGGAGTGAAAGTTCTTCTTCTTTTTCCACAGGGCATTCCTTGCTCATATTGGAATTGCTTCAGGAGTTTATCTGCCTTATAGAAGTTTGCTCTCCACAACCCAACAATTAAGATGTGATCTGATCCTGGAGACCGCAGTAGAGGGGGTGGGCACTTCCACTAGTAACAGTTCCATTGGATTGAGGTACTGGATTTCTTGTTCAAGAACTTCACCTAGTCACTTTCAATTTGGCACTCAGTTTTAATTATATTCCTACTAAGAAAACAGCTAGGCCCATAATTACTAGTTGTAGGCTTGGCAATTATATCCAGTTGCTCCATTAGCCATATCTGTAAAGTTAAGGGACTCCCTAGGAAGTTTTGAGATTCTCCACCATGAAATACAACATCCAATCCTAGAAGAGTTTCTACCAAGATCAAAGATATAGGATTATCACCATCCTTAATTTGACTCATAACACTTATGGCTCGAGCATCGACAAAACCGTGCCTTCCAAAGCAAAGCAAAAATTCTCCCATGAAGCATAGGGCTAAGCCAAAGCTTTTCTGCATATTGTTGGTCACTCCATAGGTGCGTTTGTCAATTAGCCTCAAAATAATTGCAAGAAGATTCACCATATGTCCTTCAACCATACTACTAGTGATGGAAGTAGGAAGATCGAGAGCATCAGACAAAGATTCCCGATGCCTAGGATCACAAGAAACTGCCACAAATTTTTTGCTAGGTTCATAGCCTAGGATAACGGAAAATTCTTCAATTATTGGACAAAGTTCAGTAGTTTTAAACTGGAACACATGATCTTTGGGATCCCAGAATTTCACAACAGTACGAAGGAAATCCCACTTGATTTTGACATTCCTCAAAGACTTAATTCCCTCTAGTTTGTAGGCTATAAAATTGGTCTTGGTACTGAAATCAAAGCTATGAACTCATTTGTTGATATCATGAATTGTTGAATGAGAAAATTATGATTGCTAGCCATGGATGACTTTTGCTTATGATTATTGTGTTTTGCTAACCTTGATGCAGAGATTTGTAGCAGGAGAAATCATTTATATGGGTTACATTAGTTCTTAATTAGGTTTAAAATAGGTTTCAGAGAGTTTGTAGCTGAGTAGGAGAGTGTTTCATGATCACAAATGAAGAAAATATTTTTCAAAAAACACGAAAATGCGAAACACGCATCGGAAAAGCGTGAGGAGTTGGCCCACCACGACGTAAGGGTCATGGTGTGACCAAGTGCCATTTAGCACTCTAAAAGTGCTGATCGGCACTTTCAAAGTGCCGAATGGCACTCCTCATGTGCCAAGTGGCGTGCAGCCCCTCCACCATACATCCATGCAATTACATACAATTTTGCATTCTCGGACATTTTTTTTAGGACCATTTAACAGTCAAAAAGATTTTTTTGGGTCAAACTAGGGCATTTCGACGTCCTTAACACACTCGTTTTCAAAAATCATCACTTCCATCATTTATTTCAAAAATTGATCAAATCAAGATTTTTTTTAAGACTCATGAATTCATGGCATTCGCCCATGGCTCATTCATTTAAAAAAAAAAAGAAAAAAGAAAAAAGAAAAAAGAGATCACCAGCATCATTTAAAAAAAAAAAAAAAAAATTCATCATCAAGATTTCCAAAAAATCATTAATTCATTTTAAATTAGGGGCACTCAGCTTCACCTAATTCAAGTAAGTGCAAATTCCAATAGAGCTAATCATGATAAGTTTAAATTGGTACTACAAGATCTCATCAAATGAATTCTAAACTTGTCTCATTTAAAGTTGTTAGAAATACTGAATGATTGTATTGTATTTCTCTAGTGATAGAATATACATGATTGCCTTTATATAGAAGGTAGAGTGTGCAATACAATTAAGTGTGCTATACAAATAAACAAGGTGGGCCTAAAGTCCACATACCCTAATAAATGTTAATTGCCCCCTTCAAACTAAAGGTGGATGTGAGACCAACTTGAGGTTGTCAACCAAAGTACAAAGACGTCCCTTAGAATGTGACTTGGTGAAGATATCTGCAAGTTGATCTTTAGGGGAGACTGAGATCAGCTTGAGAGCACCATACAAGATGATAACGGATAAAATGACAATTGATCTCGATGTGTTTAGTCCGTTCATGGAAGACATCATTGTGAGCAATATGAATGGCACTTTGGTTGTCACAATAAAAAGGAGTGGCAGAGGATGTGGACACACCTAAGTCTTTGAGAAGCCATCGTAGCCAAAGGAACTCAGATGTGGTATTAGCAAGGAACGATATTTTGCTTCAATATTGGAGTGGGCCATATGAGTTTGTTTCTTACTTTGCCAAGAAATCAAAGAAGAACCAAGAAGAAAGCAATAACCAATGGTGGACCTGCGATCAGTGGACCTCTTGCTCAATCAGCATCAAAAAATGCATGGAGAACAAGAGGAGACTGAGCAGAGTAGAAAAGGCCATGGAAGAGAGTGTCCTTTAGGTATCGAAGAATGCGCAGAACAGCAGCATAGTGAGTCGATCGTGGAACAGACAGATACTGGCTCACTTGGTGAACAACATAGGAAATATCTAGACGAGTGACAGTGAGATAAACTAGGTTGCCAACCAAGCGTCTGTAAATAGAGGGATTAGACAATGGTTTCCCTCCTGTGGGAGTTAGATGCGCATTAAGCTCAATTGGAGCGTCAACAGTCTTGCTATCAGTGAGTCCAGCTCGAGATAAGAGTTTAGAGGCATACTTGGCTTGAGTAATATAAAGTCCATCTCTAGAATGAGTGATTTCAAGGCGCAATAAGTAGCTGAGATGTCCAAGATCTTTCATCTCAAACTACTGACTGAGAAAATCCTTGAGTTCTTGAATGCCACTAAGGTCATCACCAGTTATGATCATATCATCCGCAAACAGGAGAAGTAACATAGTTCCTTTGTCAATGCGACGAAGAAATAAGGTAGAATCATAATGACTGGCTATGTAACCCAAGCGAGAGATGGTAGAGCTGAATTTAGCAAACCAAGCTCGTGGAGCTTGTTTAAGACCATAAAGTGCACGTCTAAGGTGACAAACCTTGTTTGATTCAACAAAGAGACCAGGAGGAGGTTGCATATAAACTTCTTCACTTAAATCCCCATCAAGGAATACATTTTTGACATCCATCTGAAAAATGTCCCATTTACTGGCAGCAGCAATAGCTAAGAGGACACGAACAGATGAGATACAAGCAATCGAAGCAAATGTCTCTTCATAATCAATCCCATACTCCTATGTAAAACCTTTTGCAACAAGACGAGCATTGTAGTGCTTAATGGACCCATTAGAGCGAGTTTTAATCTTGTAGATTCACTTACAACCAATCACAGATTTCCCAGGGGAGAGAGTCACCAAGTCCCAAGTATGGTTCTTAGATATTGCATCAAGTTCCTCTTTCACTGCAATTTTCCATAAAGGGTCAGTGGAAGCCTCACGATAGGTGTGAGGCTCGTGTAGTGTAGTAAGGGTAGTGTAACAATGATAGTCAAGTAAATGTGCAGGGATGGATCTTACCTGAGTTGAGTGACGAGGAGGAATGTCTTATGCATGATCTTCAGGTGGAGTAGGAGCAGGGGACCCAAGCTTAGGGTTGGGTAGTTCGTCTTCGACCTGCTCATCTTCCACCTATTCATTAAAGGGTGAACTAGGAAAGGGATCAAGGATATCTGGTGGTTGGACAGAGAAGTCTATAGGAGAATCAGGAGCAACTACAAAAGGAATATGTGCCTTATCTGGAAAAAGATCTAATACAGAGGAGGAAGATAAGAAGGCACAGAAGTGAGAGAGCTCGACAAAGGAGCAATGTTCCCAAAAGACAACATTGCGGGAGACACGAAGACGATAAGAGATAGGATCATAACACCGATACCCCTTTTGAGTTTCGCCAGAGCCAAGAAAACAACAAAGCCTTGACCAAGGCTCAAGTTTGTTATGCTTATGTGGCTAAAGAAGAACGAAACAAGTAGAACCGAAGGAGCGAAGGTGGTGATAGTTTGGAGGTGACCCAAAAAGGTGCTCATATGGAGTTTGATTTTGGATAACAGGATTTGGAATGCAATTAATAGCACGAACAGCATGAAGAGCAACTTCGCCCCAAAAAGGAGCAGGAACTTTGGCAGAGAGAAGGAGAGCATGAATAGTGTCAAGAATATGATGAAGTTTTTGTTCGGCTCTATCATTTTGTTAAGAGGTACCTGGATAAGTTAGTTGATGAATGGTGCCATAAGAATGCAAAATAGCTTGGAAAGCATATTAAGTGTATTCAAGAGCATTATCAGATTGAAAAATTTTGATAAATTTGGAAAATTGAGTTTCAACCATTTTTTCAAAATTAGAATATACTTGCAATAATTCAGAACGATGTTTCATATGAAAAATCCAACTATAGCAGGAATAATCATAAAAAAAGACAACAAAATATTGAGATCCACCAATACTAGAGACAGGGGAAGGCCCCAAAACATCAGAATGAATAAGGTCAAAGATATAAGTGGAAATTGATTCACTAGAATGGAAAGGCGAAGCTGGTTGTTTTCCTAACTGATATGAAACATAATCAAAATTTTCTGTAGACACTGAACCTAACAAACCTCTAGAAGCCAATTGTTGTACCTGAGAGGAAGATGCGTGACCAAGTCGAGCATGCCAAAGTGCAAGGGAAGGAATAGAAGAAATTGCAGCAGCTGCAGTAACAGAAACAGGAACAACAAGTGGAAGACGAAGGTTGTCCACGGGAAACATACGCCCAACTCTGTGACCAGTCCTAAGCTCTTGTCCTATCCTTGGATCCTGCACAATACATCCCGAATAATCAAAGATAATGCGATAACCCAACTCAGCTAATTGTCCCAGAGAGAATAAATTGTAAGAAAGGTTAGGAACATTAAAGACCCCAGGAACCGAGAGGTTGGAGGTCGAAACGGAACCTATATTTTGACCAGACATTGTGGAACCATTTGCTGTACGAATATTAAGAGGGTATGGTGCCGTTTAAGTTCAGAAAATAAGGATGAGTAAGGTGTCATGTGATTGCAACAAGCGGAATCCATAAGCTAAGAGGTAGGAGATATACTAGATAAAGCTGAGAGAGAAGAGGAATAAGATGCATTACCAACCATACGAATGACATTAGCGATGATGTTTATAAGGTCATCTCTAGAAATGGTGAAAATGGATCCAAAAGACTGAGACTATGCAGAGACGTGAGCCATGGTTGGACACTCTCAGTGTTAGCAACTGTAGCAGAAATGGAAATAACTGATTTTTTGTGTTGATATCAAGTCTCAATATTATGGCCAAAACGTTTGCAAAAATTACAAAAACGTTTGTTGGATTATTGACGACGATTGTTGCAAAAGGAAGAAGACTTGTCCTTATTCTTCATTTGGAAGCAAAATATGCGAAAACGAACTGCAAAAATGAAATTTACGTGAAAAACTGGGTAAGGAGCACCTGGACTGCAAAAGGTCAACTCTGAGAAAAAGTCAACGGTCAACGGTCATAGTCAAAGTTAACGGTTAACGTTGCAGTCAACTCCCTATGATAACGTCAGCAAGATGACATAAGCTGGGGCTTATGTGGATGCTGACGTGGCAGCGATGATGTCAGTAAGTGACCAGCGGTGTGTGGGGTGCGTGGTTCAATCTTCGCCGAAGCTTTGGATGGTGCGTGAAGGCACATGGGGAGTCCAATGAGGCCGATTCTTTTCCGACGATCTAGATCGGAGAAAGACTATTCCGATGATGGTGGCGGTGAGATGATTGGAGGAATACTGAAGGTGCGTGAGGTGCGTGGAAAAACTACCGAATCTTTGACTAGCGCGTGGCGGTGCGTGAGGGTTAGATGGATGATTGGAGTTTCGATGTGGATGATTCGATGGAGACAGTGATCTTGGTGGCAATGATCGAGCTTCTGGTGGTGAAGATTCAACCTTGGGCACCTCTGACAGCGGTGGAGCAGTCAGGAGAGGGCACGGAAAGGGTTTACTGACTAAAAAAGTTGAGGCAACAGAAAATACCAACAAAGACAAGACTGCAAGACATAAGAAAGTTAGAGCAATGGCTCTAATACCATGTTAGAAATACTGAATGATTGTATTGAATTTCTCTGGTGATAGAATATACGTGAGTGCCTTTATATAGAAGGCAGAGTGTGCAATACAAGTAAGTGTGCTATACAAATAAACAAGGTAGGCTTAAAGCCCACATACCCTAATACACATTAACAAAAGTTTCTACATGATACATGGTGATTCCAAGGACAAAGAGCTAAACGTGGAAAGTAATATAAGATTGTCTAAGGAACACTTCCTTTTGTTTTGCAGGGAAAATTAAAAATACAAGTCAAACATCATTGGGAGCCGCCTTTAGTATTTCCTTCTTGACTTGTGAAAAATCGAGGATCATACTGATGATTTTCAAGTTCGAGGCTCCTTATCCTTTCCTTTAAAGTTCTTCTGGTAGTATCAGCAGCTTCCATTTGATGTGCCTGAAAAGTCAGCAAAATCAAGTGTTAATTTCATCATCAAGAAAAGTCTAAGCCAAAGACACTCAGAAAGCATCATTGCATACCAAGCTCACCTCATTGAGCACATATTGAGAGGACTGAGTACGAGCCAACGGTTGCAAGCCTCTAATCATCTGCATGCTTTCCTCCACAAGATCCACATAAACTTGAAGCACAAATTTACTAGATCATGAGCCATTCAATAAGCCAAGAAGAAATAAGGACAAAGAAATAAAAATGTAAGAATATACCAAATCGGGCCAAGGAACGTTCGGTGTGTGCTCTGGCCTATTCAAAGGTATGGAACTATACATTCCATCAGGATTCATCACATCATATTATCATGCTAGAAAATGGGGATAAGTCTCCATGAAGGAACTAGAAGAGCTATCAGCATGGTGAGGAGAGGGAATCTCTTTCTCTTCCTCCCCCACCCCCCCCCCCCTTCATCTCTTTCAGAAGATGGAGGCTGAAAATCCAACATGCAAATTTTGATACTGAGCAGAAATATGGAAAAAGAATTTGCGAGATGAAAATTTGACTTCAGAAGGGAAGAGAAGTACCGTTATGCCAACCAAGCAACCTTGCAGATGAGTTTGAATGAAGTTAGAATAATTCCCTTCTACTCCTGCAACGATATAGCCATCACGGGCTCGAGTAATCTCTTCATCAGCTAGAAAGTCAGCCAACTGAATGGAGGGACAATGAGGAATTGGAATTGTTGTAGGAGGATACTCATGTTGAACTTGGAGCCACACCCGATCACCAAGATACCAATACCTTCTATGCCCACATTCAAACAATACTTGATGGCCATTCAGCTCCAATGCCCACTCACACTCTGCATACCCCTCACATCCAGCCCAAGGATTTAGAGACATTTGAAAAATTACAAAGGACCTTGAATGAGAAAAGACCAAGCCATAACCAAGTACCAAAGATTCAAAAGGGGGGGGGGGGGGGAGGACTGACATCATTAGCAGTCAAATTGTTAATCACCAAGCGCCAAATTTCCAAAGAATGCCTGGAAGGTGTCGACAAATGGTGCTTGGGCAACCAATCGAGAAATCTAGGAAAAATGCCAGCAACTCCTCCAGGATTTCAGGACCAACTCCAAAGTATTCATACATTCAAACCTAAAAAATTCACAACACCATTACCACTCATAGCCAAGATAATCTTCCATTACAATCGAGCAAATTTTTTTTTCCAAAACCTGCACATAGCCAAAAATTCCAAACCTCACTTGCCATACAAATGGAGCCCCACCCAAGCTTGAAAGGCTCCACCTAGAAAGTTGAGTCATGAAATGCAACAAAGTAACATAAGCCATACCGCCCTAGTCATAATTTCGGATTCGCTTAATTTTTCTCAAACTCCATAAGTAATGCAGATTCACTGTACTGCCTAAATCTAGACACAAGAAAGTCCTAATAAAAAGAAGCATGAACATGCGAGCACCCTTTGCCACAGTATCACATTGGGGAATATTCTCACATAGCCAAGACAAAGGAATATTTTTACTCTTTATTCTGGAAGGCACTATACTTAGAAGTTTCTTGATTTTAGTTGAAGTAAGGGAGTCATTGACACGAATTCTCTCACCACCCAACCTTAGACCAGTGATAACAGAAAAGTTGTAAGGTGTCAACATTACCTCACCAATGCTTGGAAAATGGAAGGAACATGTAGTGTCCCAGAAGCGCTCTGCTAAGGCAAGGAGTAACTAAAGATCCTTGTATTCATGTGTCTCTTGATTTAACAGAGCTTCATAGAAAGTACCAAGGGCTGCTTCATTGATGATGTTTTTTATGTTAGGAGACAATGCTTCCCACATGTTCTTCAACAATTGGAGACTATCTTGACTCTTGAGGCTTTGCAACACAACAATTTAGCTCATCATTCCATGAAAAATCACATGCCAAAAAAAAAAATTCACATGTCCCAAAAATTTCCCATGCCACAAAAAAAAAAAAAAAAAACACTCACATGTTAAAGAAAAATTCTCAAACCGCAACCCATGTGTTCAAAAATTCCATACTAGGACAAAAAACCCATGTCAAAAAAAATTCCCACAACCAAAACCCACATTACCAAAACTTGTTCACAACCAAAAATCATGTGCCCAAAAAGGTCAATTCCCCACCAACAAAAAAAAAAAAAAAAAAAACCAATGCCCCACCAAAAATTTCACCACAATAAAAATGTTTCACATATCCATACATAACTACCAAATCTTTTTTCCATAACCATGCACAAAAATTTCTACATGACCAAGATAGCCTACAAATAATTTCCTACATTTCTATGCACAACAAGTAAATTCTCACATAGCCAAAATCATAACCACAAAAATTTTCCATGAACCAACATCACATACCCAATTTTTTTTTTTTTTTTTTCCACAAGTCAAAGTTTCATGCCCACAAAATTTGTCCATACCCACAAATTTATCCATGCACATACCCACAAAATTTTGCCATGTTCATAAAACAAAGTTTACACATGTCAACAAACTTTTCCACATACATCATGAACATATTCATACAAGCCCACAACACAAATTTTTCACAATGCCAATGCTCTCAAACCAAGCCAAATTTCATCCAATAACATCACAAACTACCAACATTGTCAAAATTCCATAAGCCACCAACATTGTCCAAGTTACACCATGATAAAAAATAAAAACTTCAAAAATGCTCCAAAACCAACATTACAACATGATCAATCATACAATACCCCAAATTCCAACAAGAACACAACAAAATGACAATGTCTCACCATCAAATTTTCAATGAAGCATGAAACAACTTTTTTCCAAGCAAAGAAACCCAAAGAAAAACTCACCTTGATGTCTATGTGAGAATATGGAGCACGGGTCTTAGGGTCTTGAAGGAGCCCCTCCTCATCATGCCAATCAAATGTTGGATCATATTTCTTACCATGAAAAGTAAGAAAAGAGGATCCATTGGAAGAAGAAGACATTTTGATGCAAAGAAAAATGGGTTTGAAAATGGGTTCCACCAAAAATGGGTGTGTGGCAAAAGTGCTAAAAAAACCACAAGGATCTAAAGACATATTGAGGGAGATGGATGAGGGAAGGTTGAGAAGCTTAGAAAAGTGTTTTTATTTTTATTTTTTATTTTTAGAAGAAATGGTGAAATGAAGAAGAAAAATCAAATGGAAGAAGGTGAATAGTGTTAATGGAGGAAGAGAAGGTGATGAAGCATAAAAGAAAAGAAAAGAGAGATATGATGAATGGGGGGCCAAAATTCAACCCCCACATAAAAAAACAGCTGAGTTGCTTAGTCAACCCAGCAAAGTAAGTTGACTCAGTCAACTCCCAAAAAAAAATATTTCTTTTTATTTCCTTTTTTTTTTTCCATTCCTAGAAAAAAAATCAAAATCACATCATGGAAAGAGAAAAATCAAAAAATCAAAATTAAAAAAAAAAAGGATGAAATTTTTTTGGAATGAATTAAGTTCAAATTTTCAATTTAAAATTCTCATTCCCAAGTTTAAAAATTTTACATTCTAAATGCCCAATTTTTGAATTCAAAATCCCCAAAATTTGAAGTTGCAAAAAATTTCAAACCTCAGATTTCATTTTCAAAATTTCAAACCACAGACTCCTAAAATTCCAAGTTTCAAAGCCCAAGCCTTAAGTCTTAAAATTTTAAATTTCAAAAATTTCAAAATCTCACTGTTTCAAATTCCAAAATCTTTGGTCTCCAAAATTTCAAATTTTAATTTCAAAATTTCCATTGTCCAATTCCAAACTTCAGAAATCAAATCTTTTTCAAAGAAACATGAAAAACCAATCAAAGTTTTCTTGATAAAAATGAAAAAGGTTCAAATCAAGAAGAGACAAATGAAAATCACACATTCAAAAAAGCAAGGGAACAACAAAACACTTATCAGTTAAAGACTAATTCCAAATTTTGACTTTTGCAGGCAGTAATTCAGTTTCAAGGATGAGAAGCCCCTTCGATTACGTTTAGTCCAAATCAAGATCCTTTGGTCATAGACATTTACGCAGTCAAGATCAAGATCATGGTCGCAAACATTTCCTCAGTCAAGATCAGATCCATTGGTCGCAGACGTTTACGTAATCAAGATCAAGATTGTGGTCGTAGACATTTCCTTAGTCAAGATTAGATCCATTGGTTGCAGACATTTATGTAGTCTAGATCAAGATCGTGGTCGCAGACATTTCCTCAGTCAAGATCAGATCCATTGGTCGCAGACATTTACGTATTCAAGATCAAGATCGTGGTTGCAGACATCACCTTCATCAAGATCAAGTCCTTTGGTTGCAGACACTACCTTCGTCAAGATCAAGTCCTACGGTCACAGACATTTCCTTCGTCAAGATCAAGTCCTTTGGTCGCAAGAATTTTCTTCATCAAGATCTAGATCATAGATAGTTCCTTTGTCAAGATCGGGATCGCAGACAGTTCCTATTGTCAAGATCAAGGTTCAAAAGCCCTTTGGTCGCAAACAACTCCGTTATCAAGATTAGGATGGAAAAGTCTCTTGGTCACATCAATTGTCAAGAATCATTTCCAAAATTCATCAGCTATCAGTTAGGTCAAGTATTTTCATTTTTGTCAAAAGGTAAGGCACTAGTTCTATGTTCCAAAGTTTTAGGTTCAAGGGCTAGGTAATCTTTGAAAATTCAACCTTAATTAATTCATGGTCACTAAAATCAGTGTTTTTGTTTTACATTGACATTTGCTTTCTGGTGTGCTATTGCAGGCAACCAAAAATAAAATCTATACTCCTAAAAATATATGTAGTAGTGTGAGTAAGGATCGTTCCTACGGAGAGTAGTTTTATGCTACGTGAACAAGGAGGGGGGGGGGGGTTGAGTATAATGAAAACAATTTTAAGAAAAAAAACAACTAAGGAACAATTCAAATTAAAGTACTGAATTCAATTAAAAGAACAAACCTTGGTCTAAGTCAACATCCACCATCAAACAAAGTATTGAATATTCGCCGTTGGAACTATTTTCCTATCTCTTAGTCGTAGTTAATTAGAAAACAAGCGATCTAATAAACTCTAACTACTAAACAACCCAAGACAAGTGCTAAAGGTTGTAGGGGCCTTTTTTGGTGGGATTGGGCTACCTCCTGCGGTAATGGGTTGGGCTGCCTCCTGCGATGGTGGGCCCTAGTATTTCTGAGTAAGGGAGCTGGGGCCGGTTCAATTGTAACTCAACTTGGGCCGGTTTGTGCACAAACTTATGCCATGTCTGCCAGGAGCAACTTATGACAGGCCGGACTGTTGTAGACAAGTTATGGTAGGCTGGACTGTTGCAGACAAGTTATGGCAGACAGATATAATAATAACTAAAACAGAGTATTCTGCCTATTTAAACAGATTGCTATGTATTCCTTGCCAATAAAGCATGATTACAGTCATAATGATATCAATCAAAAAAGAAAATGAAGAAAATGATACTGGTTAATTTAAATGGGCATAAATTAAGTTTTAAGCTTAGTCTGCCGCAGCAAAGCCAAAGAGGGGAGAACGTCTCTTCTCAATGCAAATAATCCACTAGGAAAAAGATCCTGCCATGGGGATTAATGGCTTTGAGGGAGTCGGCCCTGAATGGTTATTGCCCCAAAGGAGAAGTCCTTGTTTGCGTTTTGGAAAAGGAGGTAAGATTTGAAGGGGGAGAGAGGGAAACCGATCTATTGGTGCATGCCCTATTAAACTAACTCTTTTTTTTTTTTTTTTTTTTTCTTTCTTAGTTTCCTTTCTTTTCTTCTCTTTTTTTCGTTCTTGTCTTTTTTTTTTTTTTTTTTTCCTTCTTGCTCTGTTTTTTTTTTTTCTTTTCACTTTGTAAAATGTGCTTTGTTTTTCGACCCCTCTCCCAAGGCACGTCAAGGGCCTCTTTATAGCGCCTGCCGTGGCTAGTGTTTTACAGTCTTGCCCCTTAACCGCCTTTGTCTGGTCTGGGTGTACTTGCTGATCACACTGTGCGACACCTACCCTTGCCAGACAGAGGTGGACTTGTTTTGTCCCTCTATGTGTCGTAGCTTTTCTTCCTGCCACGATATTAATCCCCTCTCTCTCCACTCTCAGAGCATGCACCCAACGGTTCCCTCTCAAATTGCCTCTTTTGGATGGTCTATCATCCCAGCAGGACGTATCTCCCAAAAGAGGCTTGAGCAGGGGCCGTGAATAGATCTTTTCCCCTCTCCCCACCACCAAACCACACCCCCCCTTTACCTCTTACCTCTGACCCATGGCCCCACCATGTCCTATATTGGCTAGGTACAGGCTGGTGGCGCCTGGGCCTTGCGCGTGCTTCCCTTTCAAATTTTGTCCAAGAGTCTGCCTGATGCATGTGTCTGCCGCGACCTGAAAACTCTCCGTCTGCGTTTCCTGGCTTTTCATGTGGGCTTTCTTTTTTGCTCTATTCAGGAGCTGGGCCTCATATGATAATGGGCTTTACATTTCTTTGGCCCACTTTCGGTTTTCTTCACTGCCTGCCACGTTGAATTGTTATTCCTGCCGTAACGACTTAATCCTGCTGGACCCCTTTTTGGGCCAGCCGTTTATCCCTTTTCTCAGTGGCCTATCACGGGCACTGTTTTGCTTTTACTCATGGGCTCTTATGTCCCTTTGGGCTTCCCTTTGGGCATCCATGGCCCGATTGCTTTTCTTTAGGCTTTCTTGGCCTGTTTGCTAATTCCACACTCCCATGGGCTCTTTACTAACTTCATTGGGCTTCCTTGGCCCAATAACCTTATCCTTATCTTTGGAGTTCATGAGCCTGGCATAAACCCCTTACTCTCTTAGTTTACACTGCCTTGGGCCTGTGGCGACCCTTTCTCACTTTTCTAACTCATACTCTGCCCATGGGATGCTATTTCTTTCTTTCCTGACTTCTTTGAGCCTGCTTGCTTTTTCAAGGCCCATGTATACATTTGTTGGGCCAGTGACTCATTATTCCTGCCGCTTGGGCCTAATGGGCTTTTTTGCTATTTATCCTATCAATTCCTTGTGGCCCTCATTATTGGGCCTTTCTGTCAGCTGGGCTTCCACAAATGGCCCTTAACAAAGGTTTAATCTAATAGCAACCTTAAGAATTAGAGAGATCGATGAAACTAAACAACACAAGCACGAGCGGTTATATTTAATTTAGTTGAGCGTTCTTCCTAAGATCTAATAATTTCTAACGCAGCAAATCATTAAATCTTGGTTGCTTCACAAGTTAGAGAGATCAAACAATTATAGATTTGATATCTAACCTAGCAGTAGATTGCAACGAATAATAAACTAGTAGGTCTCCTAGTAATTAAACGAGACAATCATGAAAATAGTCACAGAAGAACATCTGATATTCAAAGCATAAATTGAACAATAAAAACAAATTAGATCTTACAGTTTTATTGATTCCGAGGCTTCAATTTCCTTCAACCAAGTATAAAAGTTTTAGCCACGCAAGGCCATGATGAAAACTCAAAGGAGAAAATCAGAGAAGAGGGGAGAGAGAGGCGTGTGTGTCCAATTCTGATTTCTCCTCCCCCTTTTACATGTTAATTCTCCCTTTCCCAAGCCTACAAAATCTCCTAAAAATATTCTAAATATTATCCTAAAATAACATCCAAATCTGACTAATTAAAGAAAAATATAAAATAAATAAAATAGAGTCCTAATATAACTAGGAAAAAGGTGTTTTTCAGCTGGAATTTTCGTGCACCAGATCTGGAAACTTCTGAAAATAAACCGCATCAGATCTGCGTATTAGAATTTCAGGCAAAGGAACATTCCAGAACGTCAACAATGCAGGTGCAGCAACTTCAAGCATGATTTCGACCTTGATTCATCCCATATCTCTCAAAACTCAAAACATGAAAGTTGTAGAGCTTTGTCTTGGAATTCCATAGCATCTTGAATCATCTCAATCGGAGCTCGGATGAGAGAGTTATGCCCAGATTATGAAACAATGTCAAAGTTGTCCAGAATCGCCCAATTAGCTATGTTTCGCACTTAATGCCTCCATTTGCATCCTAAATCAAAATATAAGAATAATGAGTACATTTAGGCACCAAATAAATATAAAATACTAAACATTAAGGGAGAAAAATATGACATTTTGCATTCTCATCACTTTCCAAGCTCTGTCAATGAGAAACATTCTGTAGACACTCGATTTTGCACTCATGATTTAGTCAGGGAAGATGACTAGAATGACCATCCATGTACCCCAAAAATCATGATTGCATTAATTCATTCATTTCATATCATAAAAATGATCTTGAGATTCTAACAGTGACAACGGTGTGTTCAGTTGCCAAATCGAACCATTGGATCGAAAGATATCACATGATCAAGTTTGCATGGTCAGCATGCATTGTGTCTACGTAGAGTCGACTACGCATGATTAGTTTAAATTAATTCTAATTGGTTAAACAATTAAAATTAATTAAATAATTTTGTGATTAGTTGACAATTAGGGTCTAAAATAGGATTGCTTGCATTGGAATAAAAGGGATAATTGGATAACAATAAAATTGTGGATAATCTGCACTTTATCAAAGTTTATTTTAGGATATTTATCTACAAGATAATTGTTCCTAAAAAGACCTGAATTATCCAAGAAAGAGATAAAATCTTAGAATACGGATTGGAAATATGTCTAAGTGCAAGGCCTGGCTCAAGAAAACCTAAAAAATGAGTCCAAAACGCACCCGAACACAAAAGTGTGGTCAGCACCCAAGACTACCATTTGGCACTTTTGGAGTGTTGAATTGCACTCTTTTGGGATTTAGCCCAATTCTCTTCAGGTGCCGATAAGGCACACCCTTTTCGACTTTTTCACAAAAAGACACGTCTCGATTCGCATTCTACCTATCGTTGCTTATTTTTTAAGCATTTTGGTCTCTATAAATAGGGACTGGATCTCAAAATTTAACACACTCTTTTATGCTCTGAGAGCACATTCTTTTACGCTAAAGGAGAGACACCCTTTCACACTCTCAAATTTCTCACTCCCTTTTTCTAGTATTCTCTCTTAAACTAGGGTTTTTAGCTTTCAAAGATAATTGCATAAATTTCTTTGAACCCTAAAATATCCTCTCAAGAAGAAGAAGTGCTCCATGCAAGAGGTTGATTTTGATAACCCTTTTTCTTTATGCTTCTCTTTTGTGATGATGCATGTATGTTTTTTTTTTTTTTTTTTAGTTGTTTCGAATATCCATAACATGAATTGTTAATTATTGTTTTGTTTAAAGCATGATCTTGAATCTTTTATAATTGTTATGATCTCTTTCTTAATTTCAAAGATCTGCATGTAATCAATTATTTTTCTTAAAACTAAAAACAAATCTGCATCTTCATTAAATGTAAATCTGAATTTTTCTTCAAAATAAAATGAATCTGCATCTTCCTTAGATGTAGATTTAAATTTTTCTTTAAAATAAAAATAGATCTGTATCTTCATTAGATGTATATCTGAATTTTTCTCAAATCAAAAACTGGTTTGCATCTTCATTAGATGCAAATTTGATTTTTTTTTTCATAAAAAAAAAAAAAAAAAAAAAAAAAAAAAAAAAAAAAAAAAAACTGATTTGCATCTTTCTTAGATGCAATCTGAATTTTTCTTAAAACAAAAAACTGATTTGTATCATCCTTAGATACAGATCTAGGTTTTTTTTTTTTTTTTTCACATATGCAGATTTTGAAATAAAGAAAAAGATCATGCATGATTGTGTTTGTTTTGTTCAATATATGTAGCATAAATTTATTTCATGAATGAAACCCTCTTCTCAAAAATATTTTTCATATTTTTCTGGAACACATAAAAACAGGTCTAATTTTTTTTTTTGTCATCAAAAGTCTTTTTTTTTAGTACTTAAAAACAGATCTGATTTTTTTTTTTTTTTTTAAACCAAAAGACTTTGTTTTATTTAATAAACATAGATCTGAATTTTTTCTCCAAAAACTAGTTTGTTTTTTTTTTTTTTTTCACACAACAAAAGATCTGATTTTTTTTTTTAAAATAAATTGAAATCAAATTCTTTTATTCACAACAATAGATCTGATTTTTTTAAATAAAGAGGATGATGCATTCATAAATAAATTTGTGTGATTTAGTTTTGTTCACATGTACAACATATCATTCATAGCATGTATAAATGGGGTACATAAGTCTCAAGAGTCTAGAAGACCAAACTCTGTTAGGCAAAATGGGTGCCTAACACATTCACATTCTGTAACCTAGCCTCTGAATTTAGGTCTTTGGATAAGTAGATCTAAGTCTTGTCTTTATTTTTATTTTTGGTACTTTGTAACTAGGTCCCAAAACCATGTAATTTTTCAAATTTTCAAATATGTATTTTTTTGTTCAATCAATGATAAAGGAACAATTCAGTCATGTATTTATATTTAGTTTTTCTTATGTTTTGTATAAAAAAAAAATGGCGACTCCACACCACTTACCAAAAAAAAAAAGATGCCCTTAAAAGCATCCAAATCTCTTTTTTTTGAGAGACACTTTTGCTATCTCCCACAAAGGGAGTGGACAATTGGGCATATAATTTATTGGCTTCAAGAGTCTTCTACATTAGAAATTAAAACAAAACACAAATTGAAGGAATTATTGTTTCTATCATATAAACCATTTATTTATTTATTTTTAATAGATTCCACCGTATAAAAGATGGTGTAGAAATAATTCATTTTTGTGCAAAAACACTATCAGTGATAAGAAGAGGAAAGAGCAAATTGATGTGGCACTTAATAATAAGAGTCTTATCAAGAAAATTGTAGAGAGTCTTTCAAAGTGTGTGTCCTATTTTATGATCACAAACCATATTTTGGAGAATGTGGGGGAAAAAAAAAATTAATGTGGAAGGGTCACGCTTGGGTCATAATATGTAAGATAATAAGTGGTATTGGACTTTTCATAAGGTTTGGTCTGATTTTAATTTAATTTTGAACTATAGCCTATCTTTTAGACGATAGTTTAAAAAAAAAAAAAAAAAAAGGGTTAATGTGTTCTTTTGACTAACAGTAAAAAAAATTAAAGAAAATAGGTTAAAAATGCTAAATGAAATATTAGAACGTCACATGGCAGGAGCTCATGCACTGCTGCATAAAGTCTCTGCTTTGTTCAAGTTAGGTTTTTATTTTTAATTTGAGAGTTGGGGGAGGAAAGATTTGAACCTTGAATGTCTTTTATAAACACTAGGAGATTCCAACCAGTTGAATTACAAGGGTTATAACAATTAGACTTAAGTAATGACATACCTATTCTCAATAAAACCACAAGTTAGACGACACCAGCCAAACCCAGATGAGTACCAATTACCACATCAACAACCTTTGAGCCTGGAGAGCTTTGACTAAAGGAAATTCATTAGTCCCTAATACAACGTTCGAAGCAATGCAAGTTGCTTTTCATGCCACATTTTTTGGTTATGTACTCCAACACTCCATACCAATTTACCAAATAACCAACTCTGTCTTTGCATTTTGGTGGCCCCACCCCCCAAATACACACACACACATTATTGTCACCAACTATTATTTTTTGAATTAAATTTGTTATAATAAGTAGGTAGGAGAGGGAGGATTTGAATTTTGGTTCCCTTTATTGATTGCTTGTTTGGATGTTTAAAAAAGGAAGGGAAGTAGAGTAGAGGGAGGGAGAGTAATTCAATTATCTTATTTGGAAGTTTTTTAAGAAAGGAGGGGGAGGGGTTTCAACTACTTCTAACCCCTCATTTTTAATTCCCCCAAATTGGAGAGATTTGGAGGGAGAGTAGAGTAGATAAATTATTAACTAAATGAATTCCTTAATTTACCCTTTCTAAATTAACAAAATTACAAACTAATTATATAAATAATCTTTGTTTGTTTCATGAGAAAATAAATAATTTAATGCTAAACTTTTAGAAATTCAAAACCAAAAAAGCCACCAAAAACAAACTCACAGAGCACCCAAACAGAAATTAAAGCCACAAAATTTCAATTCCTTTCCCTTTTCCTCCATTTTCAGAACACCTAAACAGAAATTACACACCAACGCTCTGCTTCCACCACCCATTTTTTTTATATTTTACTTCCGAATTTTTTGCTATATTTTGTTGGCAGATTGATTAATTATTTATTATTGATTCACAGTCAAAGATTCGGCATATGCTACAATTTTTGTGGTTCCTAGTTCCACACAGAAATACGAGCTCCCAAGCTGGTCTTTGGATCTGGTCTCTGGATTTGGACTTGGGTTTCGCTGGAATTGGCTCGATGAGAGCACGCATTTACACTGGCATTCTCCTCTCCACGGCGGCGAAGATCCGAGACACTCGCTGGTTCTGGTGACAAACTAAAATGATGACGCTGTTTCAGTGGCTCCTCTGCTTCTCGCTGGGCACGAGCCCCAGCGAGCGCATGTTCTTCTGGTCCTACATTTTCTACTCTCGCGTTTCCTCCACCTATTCTGCACATTCTTCACTATCCTCCGTCGACGGAAACTCTCTTTCTTCTCTTTAACCACTCGATTCTAATCTTCATGAGCTTTCTTTGGCTCGAGTTTTCGCAATTGTTTCAAGTTCTCGCGATTCTGCTAACGACATTGCTGTACTCTGTGGTTTACAGGTACTGTTTCTGGACCGTGATTGGGCTGCCCAGCGCGTACTTCCCATTCATCGTGAACTACCAGGTCGTTTTGCTTGGCTACAACTTGTGGGAATTGTTTGTTTCCCGGGAAAGTTGAGGAAATCAAAGGAGGTATTTGATTTTTTATTATAATTTTTTTTTGAGGTAATAAAAATTATTTTATAATAGTTAATAGTAGTTTTATACCTTTATTAATGATATTGGATGGAATGAGAATATTTATTAAATAATTATTTAATCTAACAAATTAATCATACATCAATGTTACAAATTCATTTTTAAATAAGGGTGAATTTGTCTATTTAAATCATTTCCTCTCATCTCCTTCCTAATTTTTAAAACATCCGAACAAGAGGAAAGGCTAATTACTTCATTCTCCCTTCCTAATTTTAAAAACATCCAAACAAGGTAAAGAGGAACCATTCCCCTCTACTTTCTTCCCCACTACCCTCCTCCCCTCTACTCCACTCTACTCTCCTCCCTCTCTAAACTTCCAAACAGGCCATAAGACCACACATTGCCACTAAACTACAAAGATCTTGGCATTACTATCACTAACTACTTTCAAGTAAAGCAGTATAAACAGAGGTATTACATTTGACGAAGAAAGGTGGCACATCAATAACTTCAATAATTTTTTAACAAAGATAATCCAAGAGTAGGATGAATTAAAGAAATACAATGGCTTGAAGGAGAATTTAAGAACACTAGGCAATTTCGCCATGGGCGTGTTTCCTTTCATGAATAGTGTCTGTCATTTTACAAAATTATGTACAAAGTTTGAACCCATTAAACCGCTAAATATGTGGAAGCATATTATAAATATAGCAAAATAGAAGAGAATGCTACAATTTTATTTTCTTCTCCCTATATTACTCCATGTTAAATAGATCCTATGCCATAAAGCCAAAATGTAGCCAGGGCAGCAATCAGGAATGAGCAGAAGAAACTTCACCTTTCTGACCCAACAGAGCATCCCCTTCTGAAAGGTTGACTGATGCACCCGCGTTCAATGTCGGCATCTCCAGTGTGGGTACTATGGGAGGTTTTATTCTCCTTGTGACTGTCATCTTCAACCCTTCTGTTGTGTGAATTGTCGCTCCAGTAGTCATCTCAACCTGCACAGCCATGGTAAATGGATAAAGTTGAAGTTTACTTTCTTAAAGTCCATTAATATCCCGACCTTAGCAACTTAAGTCGATGCTCATTTGTGTCTACCTAATATAAACGAAATGAGCTGCTCAGTTTAAAGATCGATCAACACCAAGCACAAACAATTAGTTATTAAAAATATTAGAAGTTATATATATACAATATATATATATATATATATATATATACAATATATATATATATATATATATAGAGAGAGAGAGAGAGAGAGAGCCTAGCAGTATCAGATGTGCAGAGTTATCAGATTTTACTCCATTCAACAGTGGGGATTTGTTAAGATAACAAGTTTGAAACATGGCTCTAAAAATCTCAGGCTTGGACAGAAAACATGCAAAAAAAAGAGCAGGTTACTTACAGGTGGAGCTCCAAGTGCTATTTGGAAGTTAAATTGCCGGACAAGCATTGCAAGTGCTACTACAGTCTGCAAAAAAATGTGAACACATATTAACTCTAAACAAAAGGCATCATAAATCCTTTATATCATAACATTTGATCTTCTAACAAGTTTCTAATGCAAGAAACCTTTAACAAAATTACCTCGTATGAAGCGAACATGTCACCTACGCATTTTCGGGGTCCTCCACCAAAGGGTAAATAACTGAAAGAAGACAGTATCATATATATACTAATATAAATATATAGAAAAAGTAACATTTGAGAAAAGGGGCCCCAGAGTGGAACGAGTAGAAATACACATGAAGTGGAAATAAATTTTAAGCAAGAGCCAGCTTAAAAGGAAGCATTGAGCATTGAGCATTGAGCATTGAGCATTCTAGGGCTCACCTTCCCCCAAAAGGAAGCATTGAGCATTCTTTGACCGTAGTTTCATTTTCCAGATGCAATTAGTATAAAAATTCAGCAAGACAAATTCTTAATCAAAAGAAAGAGAAAAGATGAACAATGAGCTTTGAAAAAATCTGAAGCAGGGTCTTGCTTGGCCTAACCACCTAAGGATTTAATATTTTGGGGCTGGTTTAGGGAGAAGTAACAGTCAGGTGTGGATCTGTATTAATTTTGATAATTAGGTGATCTTTGAATTATGGAACTCATTTGTTTTTTGGCTGGGAAACTTTGAATAAAGATCAGAATACAGCAGGCAGCAATTAGAAAAGTAACCATGGGAAAGAACATAGATAAACCTAGTTTCCTCCTCCCAAACGAGGGATAAGTATCATACCCAAGAGGGATGCATCACGTCTCAGAATTTTCATCACCAAAAATTATGTTACTCCTCTTTATATTGACACATTAAGGTATAGTTGTACCTTAAAAAAAAAATGAGGCTTTAAAAAAGTGTACATAAACAAATAAAGTAGAAAAACTAAAAGAAAAGGTTGTTAGCAAATAGACAATAAGGAGGTTACTTCAGCTAGATTAGATTGCTTCATGGTGACACACTTCAGGGCTAAGTAAACCTGTTGCATAAACAATCTAATGACTACGCAGCTAGCCAACAATCTAATGACCATGCAGCTAGGCTTCCTTAAATTTCCATATTCCAAAATTCCCCCACTGTTCCACAAAATAACAAAAAAAATTTCAAACCCTACCGAAATTTATTCTACCTCTATTCTAGTTCCCATGTGAGTTCTGTTCCATCAAAATCAAAACTGATTTCCTCATTTTATAAACTTGTACGAGTCCTGTTGCTGCCTGAAACTCTTCTAATGTTATCCAAGTGCTATCTGATTCAGGGTCACCTTTTCAATCCAGAAGATTTTATTTTTTATTTTTTTTAGTCTCCGTCTTCAGTAGAAACAATATGAAGCCTCCTTTGAAACCCGTTGCAGATGTGGAGCTGATGGTTGGCTTAACTGATCCTCATAGGTAGCATGATATGCAGTAAGATCCTCTGTATTAACAAAGGACTAATTTTCTTCTGGTAGCTCCAAAACATAACCAACATATCCAAGTAAAATAGGGGTAAATTGGCACTCTCTCCTTTTATGCAACTATTGCACCATCATCACTGAGGACAAATGTCAACTGACCACCATAATGATCAAGTTGGCAACATTCTTCAACCAACTTCAAAAAAACCCTCCCATTTTCAGTTCATCTCAAATTGAATTCACTGAGCCATCCCTCAACCTTGAGTCCCACTTCCTCATGATCTAGTGCCTCCACGAGCATCACCCTCACCACATCATCACTGCAACTATTTGATTAAATACTTCTCATTGTGTGGGAGTAGAGAAAGATTCTAAGGAGGAAGTTGGCAACCAATTTATTCAGCCCCAATATAATTGCTTGTTTAGAGAGTTGTAACTATGACATAGGCTTTAAATGGTGGATATTAAGGCTTTGATGGTTGAGAAAGGTGAGATTGAGGATAAAAAGGTGTTCCATTTGCATCTCTAAAAAACATGACGATGATATGATTTTAAGGAAAATGGACATAGGTATGAGATTCAAAGTTGGAGAGTAAAGATATGAGTTGCCGGGAATATTTAACTGGACTGGTCAATTTCCTGTCCCAGTGTTGAATTTGTAGGGTCTGAGGAAGAGGTATGGTGGGTTTGGTGAGCACGTGTTAAAGGATTGAGAAAAAAAAAAAAAAAAAAAAAAAAAACTTTCTTAATAATAGTAGTATTTTTTAGATTTTCAAAAGTTTTCAATGAATAAGATAAGGTTAGTTTTGGAATTTTTTGTTATAAAGTAAAATAAAATAAAAATAGAAGAAGCAATTTTATTGATTTAAATTTGTACAAAAGATACATAAGGAACAGATGGTGTATATTTTTCTTTGATAGGTAATAAGAATATTATTAAAACAAACTAAAAAATAGAAGAAAGCAATACAAGGTGTTCATGATGGTGAACACGAGGAAAAGTACAAACAAACAAACAGCAGCAAGGAACAAGAAAAAACTTAAAGAGCAATACTAAGAGAAGAAATAAACTCTAAAATAGTGGAGCATTCCGAGAAGCCCTAGCACCTAGACTAATCAAATAAAGTCTTCTGGCAAAGAGCTTGTAAATGAACCAAGGATTTCTCGGTATCCTCAAAAGAGCGCCTATTTCTTTCTGTCCAAACAATCCACATCAAACAGTCAGGAACCATATTCCATATGTCTGAATTAAAATTTCCCAGCCAAAAGCTCCAACAATATACCAAGCTTTCCACAGAACTTGGCATGACCCATTGAATCCCAAAGATCTGAAACATATAGACCCACAGAGAGTGAGCTACCGGACAATGGAGGAGAAGATGATCCACAGTTTCCTCATTTCGATGGCACATACAACACCTATTCACCAAAATGCGTCCCTTAAGCATAAGATTATCCAATGTAAGGATTTGCCCATGAACCGCTGTCCACACAAAAAATGACACCCTCCTAGGGATCTTAGCTTTCCAAACACCTTTCCACGGAAAGTTGGAAGCAACTACACCCCTAATGATATTGTAATAGGACCGGGTATCAAACCTGCCATTCCCTTTGAGACACCAATGAGAAGTGTCATTCCCACCCCCCCTAGGGATCTGAGATTGAATGAACTCAAGGAAAGAGAAGGCAGCCCCTAATTCCCTTTCATGAAAATCCCTATGAAATCTCAGATTCCAAATTCTATCGCTACCACCCTCTTGGTGGCATAAAACTTCAAAGATGCAGGCTTCCTTGTCATTTGAACACACATACAACTGAGGATAGAGCATTTTTAATGAGTTATCTCCAACCCACTTATCATGCCAAAAAAGGATACGAGAGCCATCCCCCACCACTAAGGTCACATGCTTGGAGAAACTCTCCCAACCATCATGAATACCACGCCACGGACCACATCCGTGGGCCCTTCTACAAATTTTAGTATTCCACCCCCCTTGACCCTCACCATATTTAGAAGCAATAACCCTCCTCCAAAGATGAGTGCCTTCTCGCCCAAACCTCCATAACCATTTCCCTAACAAGGCTTGATTAAAATGCACTATCTTCTTGATCCCCAAACCACCGAAAGCTATCGGTAAACACACCTTCTCCCAAGCCACCAATGGATATTTGAAACCCTCCTCTGAAGCTCCCCACAAAAACTTCCTCTGAATACGCTCCAATCTATCAGCCACAACTACAGGAATGACAAATAAAGATAGATAGTACGTAGGAAGGCTAGAAAGAGTACTCTTTACCAGGGTAAGTCTTCCCCCCTTAGATAAATAAAGATGCTTCCAACCTAAGAGTTTCTTCTCCATCCTCTCCAAAATAGGATTCCACATAGATGCTGTTTTGTAAGGGGTGCCCAACGGCATACCCAAGTATGTCAAAGGCAGACTGCCCACCCTACAGCGAAGAATGGAAGCCAATGCATCTATATTTCCAACCTCCCCAACCGGAACAATCTCACTCTTCCCCGCATTAACTTTCAAACCAGTAAATGCTTGGAAGCTGGTCAAAGCCAATCTAATGGATAACAACTGATCTCTAGACGCATCACAGAACAAAATGGCATCATCAGCAAACAACAAGTGTGAAATGCATACCCCTATAGAGTTAGTAGGCCCCACAAGAAAGCCATGAAGCAAACCACAATCCTCATTTTTCTTCAGAATCCTACTTAGAACTTCCATAATAAGAAGGAAAAGGAGAGGGGACAGCAGATCACCTTGTCTCAACCCACGAGAGTTTCCAAAAAAGCCAACCGGGGATCCATTCACAATAATAGAGAAGCGAATAATAGTTGTACAAGCCTTGATACAGATGGTGTATATTGCTATTGGTAATTTACACAAGAGTTGCCCGACAAAGATCATGAATACAATGAGTCTATGAAATTGTTGGGGGGTCTATTCCCAACAAATGATGTCCAATAGAGTAGAGACCCAATAAATTAAGATTTTAATCTATAGATCTTAGTCTCTCTATAGATAGATCTTCTTGAAAAAGCTCTCCTATTCCTTTCCATGAATAGTGTATCTGTTTTTTTACCACCCACCACCAGTAACTCCAGCATTGCACATCATCGATGACCACAACCAGTTGAAATCCTGACGTCGACAACCACAATCACGAACAATCTAATTTCTGACACCAGAGATCTCAACCACACTCTTAAATCACCAAATCATAACTTTTTTTTTGATCAGTAAGAAAAATATATTAAAAGAACCTCAAGAAAACAAGAGGCCAACGAAAGAGTACAGAGAGGGACACAAACAAAGAGAAAACACGAGAAAACAAAAAGCAGATAGAGCAGACAAGAACTAAATACAATGAAGAGAACTAAGGAACATAGGGATAGAATCACTAGAGGTGAGTCCCCAAGCCCTAGACCAATAAAAAAGAGAGCCACTAAAATAAGCGAGTAATTGGTCATCGGATTTGTCCCTGTCCTCAAAAGTACGCCAGTTTCGCTCCCTCCAAATACACCACATTAGGCACAACGGAGCAAGGTTCCAAACTCTAGAGGAGTGCTTTCCAAACCAGTTCCACCAACCGAAGAGCGTGTCTGCAATAGATCTTGGCAGAACCCAAGAGACCCCAAATGATCTAAACACCAGGCTCCACAACTGAAAAGCTTTTCCACAGTGAAGAAGCAAATGGTTCACCGACTCCCCATTACAGCGACACATAATGCACCAGTCAACAAAATCGAAGCCTCTATACCGCAGATTATCCCCTGTAAGAATCTTTTCCCAAGTTGCAGTCTAAACAAAGAAAGAGACGTGCGTAGGAGCCTTAACCTTCCAAACAAAGAAAGAGACGTGCGTAGGAGCCTTAACCTTCCAAATACCTTTCCAAGGAAAGATAATAGGCAGGGGACCTCGAAGCTTATCATAGAAAGAACGGACGTTAAAGTCCCCTTTCTTTGATAATTTCCAAATCATACGGTCACCATGCTCTGAATGAGGTAAAGAAGAACCCAAGGTATGAAGGAAATCAACCACGACCCCCGCCTCCCAGTCATTTGGATTTCTAAGTAAAGGAACCTTCCAACTTCTCTCATTCCCCAACCGTTCAAGAGACGAGGCTACCGAAGCCTCTCTACAAATGGCAATCCCATACACAATCGGGAAGGAAATGTGGAGTGGTAATTCCCCACACCACTGGTCCATCCAAAACTTCACCCTATTCCCCACCCCTACCTCAAACCGGATGTATTGGCTAAAAACCCCCCAACCTTTACGGATGCTTCTCCATAAACTGCACCCATGAACACCCCTACCAAGTTTGGAAGACCAACCCCCCCATTCTTCCCCAAACTTCAGAGCCACAACCCTCCGCCAAAGACGAGTCTCCTCTACCCCAAACCGCCACAACCATTTCCCTAGCAATGCTTTATTAAAAGTAGTAAGCTTCCGAATACCCAAACCACCATTACCCTTAGGAGTACACACCTTATCCCACCCCACCAAATGAACCTTCGATTCCCCCCACAAGAAGTCCCTCTGAATCTTCTCAATCTTGTTAGCCACATGAGAAGGAATGGTAAAAAGGGATAAAAAGTAAGTAGGAAGGCTAGAAAGCGTACTCTTAAGCAGCGTCAATCTACCCCCCTTAGACAAATACAACTTCTTCCATCCCGCCAATCTCCTCTGAATATTCTCCATGATAGGATTCCAAATAGAAGGCGATTTATGGGAAGCCCCCAACGGCATTCCAAGATAGGTCATAGGCAAAGACCCAATCCGATAGCCCAAAATATCTGCCAAGGCTTGAACATTATCAACCTCCCCTATAGGAACCAATTCACTCTTCGAGACATTAACCTTCAAACCTGTCACAGCCTGGAAGCAAATGAGAAGCATCCGCACATGAAGGATCTGATCTACATCCGCATCACAGAATAGAATAGTGTCATCCGCAAATAGGAGATGCGAGACACATTCTCCTTCCCCCCGACTACCAACTGCTTGAAAACCCCTGATTAGGCCAGCATCTTCAACCTTTTTCAACATCCTGCTGAAGACCTCCATCATAACCAGGAATAACAATGGAGAAAGCGAATCCCCTTGTCTTAGACCCCTCGTGCTCCCAAAGAAGTCAGCAGGCGTCCCATTAACCAAAATGGAGAACTGGACAGTTGAGATGCAGGTGTGAATCCATCTACACCACTTCTCCCCAAATCCCATTCTCTTCAAAAGATCTATAAGAGCCTCCCAATTCACATGATCATAAGCTTTCTCAATGTCAAGCTTACAAATAACCCCCGGAATCTTACTCTTCACACGACTATCAACACACTCGTTAGCAACAAGGACAGAGTCAAGAATTTGTCTACCTCCCACAAAACTATTCTGAGATTCTGAAATCAACTGGTCTAAGACCTGTTTCAACCGATTTGTCAAAACCTTCGACAATATCTTATACAAGCTCCCCACCAAGCTGATAGGCCTAAAATCTCGGATATTAGAAGCATCGTTTTTCTTGGGAATAAGAGCTATAAAAGTAGCATTCAGAGATTTCTCAAACTTACTATGAAGATAGAACTCCTCAAACACTGCTAAAACATCACCTTCCACCACTCGCCAACAATGGTGGAAGAAAGCCAAAGAGAAGCCATCCGGACCTGGAGCTTTATCTCCAGCCAACTCATTAAGGGCTAGAAGAATCTCCTCCTTCTCAAACCTCCTTTCAAGCCAGTCCCTTTCCGACTCATCAATCTGGTCAAACTCCAAGCCTTTCACGAAGGGCCTCCACTCTTCTGACTCCTGGTACAAATTTTTATAAAAGTTTACTACCTGAGCAGCTATCTCACTTTCCTCCTCATAGATCACCCCATCCACCTCCAGAAAACTCAGATGGTTAAACCTTCTACGGGAATTAGCCATCTTGTGGAAAAATTTAGTATTATTATCTCCTTCCTTAATCCATAATATCCTAGATTTCTGTCTCCAAGAGATTTCCTCCAAAGAAAGGAGATTCTCTACCTCAGATCTCGCCTCAACTCTCTCACAGGACTCTGCATCAGAGAGGCCAAACTCCTCTTCCTTGGCGTCAAGACATTTCAAAGTCTCTAATAATTGAGACTTTTTGCGACCGACATGGCCAAACTCCACACGGTTCCACTGGACGATGTCCTCCTTCAAAGCCTTCAACTTTTTGGCAAAAACAAAACTAGGCGTGCCATGGAAAGAGTGACGATTCCACCAAGACTGGACTTTATCGATAAACCCATCCGTCTTGAGCCACATATTCTCAAACCTAAACGGACTTTTCCCCCTCGCCATTCCCCCAACCTCCACTTGAATTGGGAAGTGGTCTGAAACAAGGCGAGGTAAAATCCGTTGGGTCACATCTGGAAAGTGCTCCTCCCAATCATGGGACACCAGAACTCTGTCTATCCTAGACATCAAAGGCCGAGCCGACCCTCTAGACCACGTGTAGCTCCCTCCCTCCAAAGACAAATCAATCAAATTAAGGTCCTCGACGAACTCCGAAAAAAGTTCCATAGCCGGGGTGAGACAAGGATTACCCAATCGTTCACTAGGGAAGCGGATTATGTTGAAGTCCCCAATACAACACCAAGGGACATTCCAAAGATGATGAACACCAACCAGCTCATCCCACATTAACCCTCTCGCTGAGTTATCTGTAGGGCCATAAACCCCCGAGCACGCCCAAATGAAACCGTCCCCCACCCCTTGCCACTGAACCGACACAGAGAAAGAACCCACCAGCACCTCCTTCCTCTCTAGAACCCTCCTATCCCACATCAGAAGGATCCCACCGGCTGTCCGGACAGCGTCTAAAGCCACCCAATCCACAAACGGGCAGCTCCACAAATTCCCCACCATCTGTCTATCCAAGCCTGTAAGCTTAGTTTCTTGAAGGCATATAACATCACACTTCCACTCCCGCAACAGATTTTTCACTATTAAACATTTCCGACTGTCATTCAGACCTCTAACATTCCAAGAGATAATTTTTAAATTCATAAAGGCTGGAAAATCCCAACAGAAAGCGCAGCTCAACAACCATCTCACTTCCTACCGTCATAATTAACCGAGGACAGCAGGTTCCTCAATTCTCTCTTCCCTTTGTCCTTAAAGATAACAACTTTTCTGGTTGGATTATCTTTCTTATTCATTGCTTTAGCATCCATCATTTCCTTCTCAATCCTTTGTAGCAAATCGATGCAAAGCTTCTCGTGACGGTTCAAAGACAACCCCACCAGTTTACTGAAGCTAGGGAGTCTGTTCTTCACCCATTTAGAAGTGTCCAGAGCACTCTCACACCCCACTGCCTCATTACCACAATTCTCGGCTGACAGAGATAAACCAAAGGGGATGATAGACATCAAAGGGATAGGTGAGCTCTCCTCTTCACCCAAACCTGGGTTTGAAAGATTAAAATCTTCCTCCAAATAATTACTCACCCCAGGGGCAGCACACAGAGCCATCAAGGGGGACTCCACTAACCTGGGTTGCTCAGGTACAAAGTCAACAGTTGGCAAGCAGAATCCACCTTCATTCCCTTCCTTAGCCCCCAAAGGCATAATCCCAGTGCTAGAGATGCTCAGATTGATGTCATTAAAGGCACCCTCACCCTTTGGCCTAGAACACACCCTTTCCAACTCACCTGATCTAGTTTCAGTGGAGAAACGATCTTCCAACTCAACCTGAGATGCCGAGAGCTCGTCGGAGCTGATTCCGACGTCGGAAAGGCCACCGGCCCTGCCCGCGAACTCAACGGAGCTGAGATCGGCGGAGGAGGAGCCTAACGCCTCATCCGATGCCGCCGCGAGCTTGCCTGAGGAAGCGCCGGCGCCGGAAAGGCCATCGGCCTCGCCCGATGTCGACGCGGGGTCGCCGGAGCTGACGCCGGCGAGGTCAGGAGCATCGGCCTCCACCAAGGACACTGCGCACCGGGCCGATGCTCCAGACTTAACAACCTGGGTCTGGGCTGAACCTTCCTTGCCATGCGAAGGAAAACAAGGGCCCTCACCCACTTCAGGAAAACAAGGGCCTGACGAAACTGGATCCAAGGGGCTCAAAAATGGGTCTGTCAACACTGGGCTTGTCCCAAAGCCCAGCCCAGTCTTAGAGGCCTTTCCCTTTGGAACCCATTTAAGGGATTTAGATGTATCAGAAACACCTCCCCATGCAACCTCCCGTGATTCACTTCTCTTAGAAACTCCCCTTTTCCTGCTCTCCCAGAATACCCGCCTCCTTCCAGTCACATCAATCTCCACGACAAGACCTCTCCCTGACCTGCCATCTCTCCCAGCCTCACACTCCTTCTCCTTTCCAACATTTTTTGAATTCAAACTAAGTCTTGGGAGGCTCATCCTAGTATCAACCAAAGAATGCTCACCAGCTACAGCCACCTCAGCAAGACTTTTCTCCCTCCAAGTCCCTCCCATAGCCACCGTACTGCCAGTTTTCTCCACCTGATAATCTCCTCCAACTGCACCTGAGCTTCTCGGATTCACCCCAAACTTCTCCTCTCCTTGCTGAGGTTTCTTCCCCTTGACTGTAACACTTAGTTGTTTTGGCTCCCTTCTATACTCATGAGAGCCTTGTACAACTTCAGCATAAGTCCCAAGGTGATGAAACTCCAGGTTAACCCTTTGCTGAGGAATGAACTTGGGAAGGTCTAATCCTCCCACTGCATAAAGAGAAGGATTCAACACCTTTCTAAGTTCCAGGCCAAATGTCCTCCAGCCATTCCTCTCTTTACCAACGGGTAAAAAAACTGATCTCCTAGACCCACCAGCCTTGAGCTCAGTCAACAGCAAGAACTGACCAGAAGAGTTTGAACTCCTTTGGAGAGTATATGCTGTGTCACCTTCTCTAAGAGTAAAGAATTGTTTGGGGTTCACCCCAACAACTAAGTGTTCTAAGTTAGCCATCAGCCATTGAGCTGCATGTTTGCCCATGAAAACTGATCTCATGAAGAATTTACCCCTCTCAAAAATCTGCAACCTGTAATAACGACCCCCTTCCTCTAGAATTAACTGAAAAAATTTGGACTCAATGAAGAACAAACAATTGAAAGCTAGGTTTCAGACTAGGTCCTTGTTCCTTATCATTAAAAAAACTTAGACAACAAACAATTGAAAGCTAGGTTTCAGACTAGGTCCTTGTTCCTTATCATTAAAAAAAAAAAAAAAAAAAAAAAGAACTCACCAACTAATATCTAAAAGAAAACAGCTCAAGAAAGTCAATCAAATGGCTTGAAAGGAGCCAAGGCTAAATTAGCCTATCAAATGACCCAAATAGACCTTACCTAATATTTAATAACAACTGTTGTGCAAGTAAGCTAATCAAATGATGACTGAAGCGGCCCAAACAACTGTATGTGGCCAGGAAATGGCAAATCTAATAACTTAATGAGCTGGCCAGTCGCAAATAAGCAAGAATTGGACATAAATCACACTCATATAATCATAGGGACATCACAGCCCTCCTCTGGGCCCAGAGGACAAGTTTAATGTAGTATTATAGGCACTTTCCTGCAGTCCTCTTCATCCAACATTTTTGCAGGAACTTGTTTTTTGAACTCTGTGGATAGTTATTTCCTAACTCCAACAAATATTTGGAGGTTCTCTTGTACATTTTGATTATACTACTAGCAAGCCACTTCATTGAGCTTGTTACAAGTTACAACAATGTGATACAAGTCAGGAAGACTCAAACAGGGAAAACAAAACATGAACAAATTCAAACACTTAACTGACCAGCTGTAAGAAGACGAGAGATCAACAAAATAGTAATTGTACAACAAAGATTTAATATACCTGAAGTTTTGGTTTGTTTCGTTTGGATTGGGTCCATCTAAAGGCCATCTTTCAGGCTTAAACTTTTCTGCATCATCCCAAAGTTTTGGACTTCGATGCAAGTTCCAAACAGAAATAAAGATATCCTCACCCCTATAAATAATAATAGAAGAATATAAATAAATTCAATAGATTACAAAAATTGTATCCAAGACATCATAGCATTCAACATGAAACTACGTTGATAAAATCAAATAGATTACACATGAAGCTTAGTATCAGAAAATGCATACTATTTATGAAAAAGAATAAAGAAAAAAAAAGGAGTAAATTGTTAAATATTTATTACAGCTAGATGTTGTCTCGCATGTTGTGCGGATACTTTATGATTTCAAATTATAATACCTTTTTGATAACTTATTTTGATATATTTTTTTTGTCATTAAAAAAAAAAAGGCTTGTCACAAATTACATCACTAAACTAATTAGTATGTTACAGATGTTATTTTTTTCATTTTTTATTTATTTATTTTTAAACTGAAGGAAAAATGTACATTCTAATTCAAAAAAATCCATTTTTCTTTTAACCTTAAGGCAAAATGTAAATTATGCACATTCTAAGTAAAAAATATCCAATGCCTTTTATACCCGCATTTTTTGTAAAATGTTTCTACATGACAATTTTAATGTGTGAGGTAAGAAAGTAACTTTAATTGTGTGAAAAATTATTCAATACAATCGGAGGGTCAAGTCAATAGTGTCTAGTGGTCCCACAACCAATAAAATGTTGCCATGTGTTAAAATAATATTATACTAGAGTCACAAAGAAGAAAGGGAGGAATCCTTGATTCCGAAGGGAGAGAACCTGGACATAGGAAAGAATGCAATCTGAAGATTTTCTCACACTATTGTTGAATGCTTAGAATTTCAATCGTCTTAATTCGTATTTATAATTTTTTTTTTTTTTTTTAATCTCAGAAGTGGTTTCCAACTATTGATTGATTTGCTTTAATAATGTTAGAAAATTTTCTATTTAAACTGACAAAATAAAATACAAACTGATTAATTGAATGTGAAATTTATAAATAATAATTAAAAGCACAAAACACAATGTCCTACTATTGCAAAAATTGAAGCAAGCGCCCAAATATTGTATAAGGCAAATGGCAAAGAAAAACTTCTAAAAGATCTAGTACGATTTTTAAAGTACATATAAAATAACTTTATGTTAACTAATACATTTTTTTTTCTCAAATCTATTAAATTATAAACCTCACATTCAAAATTCTAAATACAATTCTAATAGGTCACGCTAATAAGGAGAAAAAAAATTATTTTATTTATGCGTGTGCAATTAGACACATTATTATCAAAGTAAAGGTATAAAATACAAAAGACCAACAAAGAATAGAGGAAAAAAGTGGAATAAGGGTTGAAGGTTGACAAAATTGTATATATGTTGCCACAATGACATACCCAACAAATCAAAATTCCAAAACCCATAAAAGGTTCTTTGCGGCTTCACCCCTTTGGCAAAAGACTAGTCACACATCATCATAAACCCAACACAAAAACTCCAACACCAAAAATCTCAAACAACCAAAGACTCATATCCAATCACAACCCTCACAAAACCCATGATGACCTCTGACCTCCATATCAAAACCACCCAACACTTTTTTTCTCTCCTTGTGCTACCTCCCAAGAAAAAAACTTTTTTTTTTTTAATTTATTTTTTTCCTCTTTGTTTCATGCTGAATTTTAGGAGACTTCTCTCCTTACATGGGAGGACCCTTAGACCAAAACTATCTATATAAGCAAACTCATGAAATTTCATTAAGCATTCTTATCTCAGTAAGTAGCTATTGTTATCCAAAAGTGCGACCATTTAGTAATTTGTTTCATTAATTTTAGTAATCTTGCCTTGTTATTAAGTGACATAAGCCAATTTATGGTGACTTGAGTTTTTGCTATAGAAATCTGCTCTGATACATTAGCAACTTTTTGCAATGAATAAACTCAATATCTTTGAATGCTAAAGAAAAAGCTTAAAGTACTGGGGCAAAAAATTGTGCTGTTTATTTTCTTTTACCATATACAATTTGTTTTCTAAACAATTAGTCAGGGAACTATATATTTTCAAGTTAGATGGATCCTTATACCTCTCATTTCTTATTCATTATTCCATCATTACAAATATTATAAATGACATTTCTGTAATGACCCAAGGAATAGCATAAGTCATATTTGCGCTATACCTCAAAAGGACTAGCCACAATTGAGGCTCTTTGTAGTTGTTAATAAAGTCCAGTTCAACCCAGTATATGCTTGATGTGATATTTATCATACACCCACACACATCACACAATCGATCAAATTGGGGCATCATAATCTCCCTTAAATCTCTAACATCCTCGTTAGACCTACTTTTGTGGGGTAATGTCTTTGAGCCCACACGAGATTATTGGGCCGGCTTTGATACCATATGTAATGACCTAAGGAATAACGCTAATCACATCTACGCTATATCTCAAAAGAACTAGTTACAATTGGGGTCCCTAGTAATTGTTAATAAAGTCAAATTCAACCTAGTATATGCCTATATGAGACACATCACACAATTAATCAAATTAGGGCATCACAATCTCCCCTACTTAAATCCTTTATGTCCTCGTTAGGGCACATTTTGTGTGGTTAGTGTCTCTAAACCCACACGGGATTACTAAACCGGCTCTAATACCATATGTAACGACCCAAAGAATAATGTTAGCCACATCTGCGCTATATCTCAAAAGAACTAGTCACAATTGAGGCTTCTTATAGTAGTTAATAAAACCCAATTTAACCTAGTATATGCCCGATGTAAGACTTATCACACACCCACAAACATCACACCATCAATTAAATTGGGGCATCACAATTTCCATATTGGCAAACGCTATCAAATCCAGAGGAGTGAGTCTCTTGAACCCAAAACCAACTTTGAAGCTATATAGTAAGAATTCTTTTCATTGCAATTTACATTTCATTTGGGTTATATAAGAACCTTTTTCAAAAAATATCACTGATCCTACATTTTCTAATTTTTATTTTTTAATTTTTTTATATACATTTTATTAGGTACAACGTAGAGCATAAGCTACAGGAGTACTGACTACTGAGCAGTCAAAGCTGTTTTTCTAAAAGAACCACTTTTAAAAAAATAAAATAAAATAAAATCATTTTTTGCTAACTTTAACATAACATTTTTTTTTTTTTGATAAATAATTCTAACATAACATAATAGGGAAATATATGTAGATTCCTTTATAATAGTGAAGATCCACTGACATTGGGTTCCTTTCCCTACCAAGGAACACACTTACAGTTCTACAATACAGAAGAACTTCATATAGAAAATGGGAAGGGCTATAAAAAAAACCTTACAAAAATAACAAATAATGTTCAGAAAAATAATAAAAATAAAAATAAAAAAGTTTCTAAGCAAGAAGGTAATAAATTTTTTTAAAAATAGTATACTAATTGACAGACAAAAGTAGCATTGGCAATGGATTTAATAGGATAAGACCTTTTTATGGGGTACCCTCCAAGCACATCATTCTCAAGTGAACGACGAATTAATACAGGTGGTTGTGGATAAAGCCTCAAGGACTGCAAAGAAGGGAAAAAAGGGGAAAAAAAATGTCAATGCCTGAACACAAACAATGAAGTCCAACTGTTATTTATTATTAAAAAGTCATCTTCTCACTTCGTTGATTACTCGAGTTGCATACTTGAGTTTCTTCATATCTCCAATTGTTGGAAACCGATCTCCTAGGACAGAATCAACCTAGAAAGTAAAGCAGATAAACTCTATTACATAATATAATATAGATTAGAATATTATCACTCTGCTTTCTGTTGATACTAATCTCATATGCATAAGAAAAGTAAAGATACCTCCTCTTGAAGCTTGGACACGACACTAGGCTCCTGCACTCAATCACAAAGAAAAAAAATGATTACTTTTACAAAGCAGCCATTCATGAGAGACATAATTGTTGTCCTCACATACATAAAGACATGCATATGTACATACAGATGCTAACACACATATGTACATGTATGTATATGCATATACTATAGCAATTACCATTAGATTCATTTCCTTTTATTGTTACGTCAAAATTAGGGTTGTGTGAGCATATATTACCATACTTGACAAAGAGGAAGAGATTAGGAGAAAAAGAAAAAGAAAAAGAAAAAGAGGATTGCTAGAAAACTACATGTCATCTCTTGATACATTAATTGCAGATAGAATCTGCACAGAACAACAAATATATCCTAGAATGCAAACACTGTCAAATGAAGGATGATTAGACAATTTTCTTTAAGCTTTCTTTATAAAATTATTATTTATATTTTAACATAAATTTTTATTCATAAAAGGAATTCCAAGAATGTATAAATATACAATAATAATTCAAAATTTTTCCATCCTAACGAATTTCTGAAAACATTATGCACTTTGGAAGTTGATTTTGAAATTGTTAAATGCAGTGTAAGTATTAGAAGAATGGTCAAATGATAAAATTCATCATTTCCTAACAGATTAGGCCATTAGGACAAGTAGTAGTGTATCAGTAAGAAACAACTAAACCTTAACCAAACTTTACCTTGGAGAGAAGATAAAAGGTCCATGTCAATACTGCAGCTGATGTTTCATGCCCAGCTATAAGCATCGTCATCAAGTCATCACGAAGTTGCTTGCTAGAAACCTACAGAGAGTTTGAGAGGAAAGCTTCAATTATTTGGGCTGGAACCAAAACATTTGATGATCTCTAGTAACATACATCATCTCCTGATGCCAAAAGGAAGTGGAGAATACTAGGATCTTGTTCATTCACATATTCCTCGTGAAACTGTAGCTCTTCTTCATCTACCATCCTCTGCAGATGAAAGAAATAAAATATTACACTAAAGAAAACTCACAAACTTAGCATCAAAGTACATCCAAAAGACCCACAAAATGATTTTGATAACTCATGGACTTCCACCTCAATAAAATCACATAAGAAAAATAGATTCAGAAAACTAACCTTCAAAACCTTCCAGTTTAAGAAAAACAGCCATAAAGAACTATTTAGTTTCACATCAGCCATTCATATTTTCTTACCAAAAAAGGAAAAAAAATAAAAAAAGGTCCACTTCACCAATACAAGAGTTAAAGATAAAATGTTTAAGCTGTAATTCTTTACCAATCAAAGTTCAAACACCACCTAATTTTTTTCACATTTTTATCTTAGAGAAACTGCTGAAGATTAAGGGCATTTATATCTCTCCTTGAGGATCCTACTTTGGGAAGATCAACACTGTTAGTGGCCTTCTTGAACAAAGCCAGAATTCTATTCAAGTTCAAGCATAAAGAATCTCCAAATTCTTATTTGGACAATGTGTTTTGTACCCTGACAGATGACGGTCATTTATCAAATAATTGAGCCATATCATAATTGATGAATCATATCATTATAAACAAAGTTTCTTTCATTTGAATATAAATTGTACTACCAATGAAGTAATAGTTGAGTAGGCTAATTATTATTATTTTTAAATCCGCAAAGTAGATCTGGAAAAGTTCCATGGTGCTGCTATCCAAGAGATAGGATAAATGTGACATAGTTGGAAGACAGTTGGGATTCAAAGAATATTATATTTGGAGATAAGCTTCTATGGTTGTTAAAGTTACACTTGTTATTTTTATATTAGCTTGTCATTATTTTATACTAGCATAAGGATATTCTAGTAATATTGTAATATCACTCTAATAAAAATATGTGCTAAGTTGAGGGACTAATTGATTAAAACCTTAAATAATTTTCTTCTCTCTCTCTCTCTCTCTCTCTCTCTCTCTCAACCTAAATCTTCCATATTTTACAACTCAACTATGGTTAAATTGTAAGCATGAGAATCTGCTGAACTTCCTTCTCACCGCTTTTGTTCCGTTAGCAAGCAGAACATTGAATCATGCCTCGCAATATTTTTTGGTTTTTATTTCCTTTCTTGAGTCCTTATCACATTCACATTCTAACAGAGAGAGAGAAGCAATTGATCATAATTCTTTCTTATTCATAATTACATACACACAGATGATTATCACCTATCCTAAAAGATTAAGCTAATACGATATGATTATCACCCGCTCGGACCCAATAAACCGCCCGAACCCAATCATCTTCACCCGAAACTGCCCGATCAAAGCTTGGTTTCGGTCGGACGCGGGACGCTGGTGCAAGGACCCGAGACCATCAGTTCGAGTTGTGGGTTGGCTGTTTGAGAAAACCAACGAACCCGACCAGCCCGATGAGCTGTTCTTCCCTCGTAGGAAATCACAAACTCAGCCAAAAACCGGTAAGTCCAAACTCTTAAGTCCGATGATATAGGCAGATTTTGGCCAGATCCATCAAGATCTCGGCCCGATCTTTATAGATATAGGGAAATATTGGCCAGATCTCGTTAGATCCGACCAGATCTGACGAGATCCAGCAATATTTTGGCCAAAATCAGGCCAGATTTCACTCCACTCTGACAAACCTGAAACCGACCGATATGGACCCAAAACGGATACAACTCGAAACTCTATTCAGGTCGGTTGCGGGTTAAACTTTTCCCCACCCGATGCATTTGGGTTGAGTCCGGGTTGGGCACAAACCCGACCCGGCCCAACATGTGGACAGCCCTACTTACATACATACACATTATGTATATATGTATTAGGGACCATTTGATAGCTTGGATATTCAAGGAACCCCTACCAGTTTCTGATATATTTGGCATAGGCATACGATTTATGGACAAGACACTGCAAATTGGCTTATCTCAAACCCACACTTGTCAAATAAGCAATAAGATTCACTAAAAAAGCACAAAAAGGGGGCACAACCCTAGTACACTAGAAGAATAGAAATGAAGAACATCTCTAATCCAAACTCATTAGGATAGTTCTCATATAAAATGCTGAAGTGAACCCTTTAAACTATATTCAGCATTGCATGTGATATATCTGGCACCAGTTTAAAGGGAAGAGTCAGTGAGCTCAGCATGCATTCTCCACCATGTGCCCATGTATGCATGGTAGAACATATGTAGGCACAAAAATAGTAGCACTAGCACGTGTCCACTACAGTACACCATTATATATAGTAAGAAATTGAAGAGCAAAGGTTTATGCAGCTCCATCAATTGAGAAATTTACCTTGCATATTGCAATCAAATCATCGAGTATATCATTAATCAATTTGAGGGCTGCGGAAACCCTTTTTTGCCGGGGTGAAATGTCTTTCCATATTGGGATCTCCCAGAATGGAATTGGAGAAACACTCCGATCTTCTGCTTCTCTCAGGACAGTGTAAACGGCCTGGTCTAGCCAAAACACAAACATTGCATATATGTATGAAGCATTTGTACAATAGCAAAATTAATGAAAAATTATTGAAGGTGTGAACTGAAACAGGAATGAACTAATACAAACCGAACATAAGATCAAACTGAAAAGGGTGGGGGGACAATAGAATACCTCAACTATCCCGGTATCATTGGTTAATGAATCAAAATCGTAGTTAAATACTGCCTTGCCAATGATGTCCAATGTCAAACGGGAGAAAAGTGACTCCATCTCTACATCTTCCCCATCAGATGCAGCAGCATCTAGCTTCTTACATAGCCTATCTGTAGCTTGTCCGAAAAGACTAATCATAGCAGCTACATACTACAGACGAAAACCCACATAAAGGAAAAGGGAAATTAATGGCAAACAGGTCAACCCTAACAATGACAAAACATTTTTTCAAGACCCAAATCAAGGCTCACCTAAGGGTGAGGCTGATCCAAAGTACCAAAACATTATATAAAGTAGGTAATGCACTTGTTAGAAATATGCCTCGGACATAGAGGCATAACCAAAGGCATGCTACTTCTATCCTTGTCCTAGTGTCTTTTTTCTTTCTTTTTTCACCACTTCAAAGATAAGCATAGTTTCTTTTCTGATATATTTTATTTTTTACCATGTTTCTTTCTTGAAGAAAATTCCCACTATAATAATTATATCTGCAATTCCTAGTGTCATGGATAAACAACCATTTCTCCTATTTCCTTCAATCATGAAATGCTTACTTATAGTCATATAAATTATACTCATCTATTTGCATAGCTACCAACCCCTGCTTGCTATGAATATCGATATATAGCACTAAAAAGGTTTAGACAGGCTCTTAGGGAGTGCAATCTCATGCCTCTCTTCGGCTATTAAAAACATTTTACTTTACATAAATTATACAATCAACAAAGAGTAGAAGAATACCAAAAATAACATTAGTAGAAGTGGTAAAAGAGAACATGTTAATAAGCAAGTAACAAAGACTACGACTTCGGATGGAGTAGAATAGTAGAAAGAATACATATGCCAACCCTAACTAATTTGTTGAGGATTTAATCCAAAAAAATTGTGAGTAAGGCTTGGTTGTTGTTGTTGAATATGCAATTTCAACTATAATGGATAAATATCCATATTTCCTATATCCTTCAAACTATAGAATGCTTAATTATATAAATCACACTTGTCTATTTGCATAACTAAGAACTACTTACTATGTATATCAATATATAGCCCCAAAAGGTTTAGAAGTTCCCTTAGGGAGTGCAATGTCATGACTCACTTCAGATATTGAAAACATTTAACTTCACATACATTATAGATCAACTCACTAGCATTGTCTAATTTTAAGACTCAAATCAAAAGAAGATGTGAAGGTTGGTCAGTGAAGACCATAATCATCAAATTGACAAATCACTTGAGTTACCTTCTGATGCAATGCTGGAACTATAGTACGTCGTCGAATACGCCATACCTCCCCATCAGCTGGGATGAGCCCCGTCCCCATTACAAATTCTAGAATTTCAGCCAAGATACCCTGACAACCAAGTGTTATCGGCCGCTATGTGTGTGTGTGAGAGAGAGAGAGAGAGAGAGAGAGAGCCAATTGGATTACCTTTGAATAAGCCTTTGAGTTTTCCCTCAATATATGTTTTGCAATAGAAGGATCTGAAACTATAAGAAATGACTACAAAAAACATCAAGGCATCCATCAAAAATCCATAATGGACAAATGACAATAACCACTTGACGATCTAGTAGATTAAAGAAGAAATGTATACATACACAAAAATAAAAACAAACAAACCTTTGGTCCAAAATTCAACCTGAAAATTCCTCCATATGTCAGGAAAAGCACATACAAGGGAATGAAAAAGGCTTCACTCCGAATGGCACCAATTGCTCCTTTTGCCTCCGGAATCTTTGGACAATCTTCATGGGCATCAACCCAACTAAATAAAAATTCCAGAATCTCACTAGGAACCCCCAACTTCGACAAACTCTTCTTTGCTCCAGATGGAAAACTTGAATCCAAAACAGAAGACAAAAAATAAATAAATAACAATCCCAAAAGAAAGAGAAAAAAAAAAAAATCAGTGAAATAAACTTGTATCCAACATGAACATGAATTTTCTTATCATGATTTATGTTCAGATGCATACCCAAGTGAAAATTTGAATTCATGAGTGAAATAAGACCAAAGGATTCACTTATTCATATGAAGTCAAAGCTTTCACCACAATAAGCAAAAACATAAATGGAAGGCCTTGTTAGTCTTATCCACGGCCATACAAGCGTATATCCATACAATTCTTTAACACAAAAAGGTAAAATAATAAGCAAACACAACGTTACCACAACATTAACAATGAGAATAGCCAAAAAGAGAAGCATAGTAAATTCCAAAGCATACCCAGATTGCTCCACAGTGAATTCTCCAGAGCCAATCCGAGCAGACAACTCGGCACGGCGTTTCTCTTCCAGCAGCTTCTTATCGCTCTTGACTCCACTGTCCACTGAATTAGGGTCTTGACCATTGGAAGACGAGCATATGATTGTAGATAAACCATACAAACCTGCAAAAACTACACGCTCAAAACAAAGAGAAAATATATATAAAAACTATTAACAGAAAGAAACTTTAAAGACTTGTTTAAAGGGAACTGACCTTTATGTCTTTTGGGGTATGAAGAGAAAGATGGGGTAGTGGGTTTGGACCTGTAGAAATGAAGAGTTTTGGCGGAGAGAGATGGTGGGGCATGAAGCAAAGGAAAATGGACAGCCATTGAAGACTGCCTGAGATGATAGATATGAAGATGTGCTATTGTTGGTAGAGATGAATTATTGCTCCTTACTTTAATAGAGCAAAAGGCGAGAGAAGAGAGAGGAGAAATGAATAAATATTGAGATGATAAAGGGCCTGTTTGGATGGTTAATTATAATTAACTTTTTTACATTTTAAGGGGGTGTTTGGTTTGTATTTTTAAACAACTATTTTCAGTTTTTAAACAACATTTCATGTATTTTAATGTACTTTTTCACCCACACGTATTTCCACAAATGTTTTCATATAACAATTTTCAGTTTTTAAACACATGTACTAAACGGACTCTAAACAATCTTACACATTTTTTTAACGCATTTTTTTACCCACATGTATATCAAAAACACTTAAACAACATTATTCAAACTAACCAACCAAACAGGCTTAAAGTAACACTAAACGTTGGGTTTGTCTCTTTAACCGTGAAAAGACAGTTTGTGAATATTTTTTAAGTGGACTTTCTTACTTCTGTTGGGATTCTTTGAGATAATTAGAGCACTATCATAAGAACATTCGTTGAACGTTGGGTTTGTCTCTTTAACCGTGAAAAGATAGTTTGGGAATCTTTTTTAAGTGGACTTTCTTACTTCTGTTGGGATTCTTTGAGATAATTAGAGCACTACCATAAGAACATTCACATTCGAAATGTTAAATGTCATATTTAAGCATATTTTAGTATTAAAACATTAAAAGTGAGTAACATCTGGACTTATAAACACTATTTTAAAACAAAATAATTTTTTTTAATTTTGTGTATTTAATGTATCTAACACTTTCTCTCTCTCTTCATTTTCTATGTTTCTCATCTCTCTTTCTCCAGTACGTTCTGGCCTCTCTTTCATCACATCTTTGTCCTGGCCTCTCTTTCTCACGGCTGCTTACTCTGATCGGTGTTTAGGCTACTTTAGTTCCACTAGGTACTATTATTTGGCGTGGGTCTGGCGGCGTGGTCCTCTGATGGTGCTCAACCTCACCTCTAATGGTGGCGTGGTCCTTTGGCTTATACTGATTGGTGTTGATTGTGTTTTTTTTTTTTTTTTTTTGCTTGATTTTCGGCTTTGAATTCTGTTTGGCTAGATCAAATGCAAGGTAGATGCTGAGTTTGGTGGGTTTGCATGGTGGGTTAGGTGGATCGGCGGGTGTTGTTGATGGTGGTCAATGGGTTTTTTTTTTTTTTTTTTTTTTTTTTTTTTTTTTTTTTGGGTTTTTGATAAATTGTGTTGATGGAGGATCAATGAGGTATTTTTATTTTTTTGTTCAGTGTTGGTTTTTTATTTTAATAAACTGTGTTGGGGTTTTGGTCTTCACAGTGGTGATGGAGGTGATGTGAGAGAGAGAGAGACATAAATATATTTTATTGGGTAAATATATTATTTTAATGTATTGTATAATAAAATAAAATTTGGGATGTTAGATGTGTTAAAAAATGGTATGGTATAAATGATAAATTGAGTTTTGAGATGGTAAAATATAATTTTTTGTAAATTCTGAATGCAAATGCTCTAAGGTGTGCTAAATGATAAATATATAACATTTAACACACCAAATACCAAAAATATTGCTTCATCAGATTTTTTAAATGTCAAAAAATTTTGGCATAAGCTAATTATATCTTTGGAATAATACAGTCAAGTATGCTATAATATTTGGGTAATTTTTTATTATTCTTTCTCTCTCTCATTAATAAAATATCATATCTCTTCTCACTTTCTCTTTCTCTCTCTCGTCCTATCTCCATCGTCATCCCTCTCCTTTCTCCCTTTCACTTACACTCACTCTCCCTCCTTTCTCCGCTACACACCCTGCCGAGGACAAAACCTCCTTTATGCCAACAACCACCATGACACAACGATACCATTGAGTTGTTTCTCTTTGCATTCTTTTTCTAATTATGGTTTGTTAGTTCCGATTATAAGTTTTTTGCTGTTTAGTGGGTGGCTAATGGTGGTTAGTGGTGGTGGGTTTGGGGTAGTTGTGGCCTTTGTGGGTTCTAATCTAGTTGCAGGTTTTGATTTGGTGGTGGGTTGGGCTATGGGTGCTAGGTCTCAATTGGTGGGTTGTGTATTGTATTGAAGCTTGTGGTTTGCTAGGTTTTTAATTGTAGCTTGGGTTGATTTTGGTGGTTGTCTAGTGATGGCCACAGTCAGGGCCGGCCCAACATTATTTAGGGTTTAAGGTGAAAAATTTATGTGGGGCTTTTATTATGTAAATATTAATTAAACAAAATTATTTAACACTAATTGTAGAGATTGGGTTTGAACACTATTCCTATGAGATGAGTGAATTCAAGCCTAACAGGCCTGATACAATAAATTTGTAGAGAATGAATAGAAGAACTGGGCTTTAGTGAGTGGGATAACAGTTATAATGGATTTTAAAAGATAATCAAACATAAATGGATTGGAGTTATCTAAGTAAATTTGTCCTCAGCACAATTCGAGGAGGTATGTTCTCGTATATATTGGTTGAAAGTTGTTACAAATATGGCTCAAACTGCTACAGTGCTTTCTCTTATAAATTTCCGATCACCTTTCTGTGGAGGGTCTCTTATATTATATAGTTCCATTTGGACCATCTTAATCCTACACTTGTTGATCATTTAAGCCACTACTTGAGTGCTTGTCCCATTAGACACCCCCTTAGGCCTTTTGTAAGTTGAGGTAGCTAAGGCAGTACTGTTCAGGGGTCTTCTCCACATTAATGCGGCTAGAGTATTAGTTATGGAGCATTTAATGGGGAGGCAGCAACTTTTCTTGGAATTGCTCTACCGCCATGCTCTGATGTACTTACCTGCTGTACTTATCTTTTTCTTTGGAAGGCTATGGAAGATTACCTTTGTCGATAAATTACTTTTCTTCTACCTCGGCCTTGGCTAGCTGAGGACAGATTTGTTCTCGGCACGGTTCCTGGGTTGCCATGATCACCATTGTCTTTTTCATATGTGATTATGGGCCTTGGCATGGGCCTCATGTCCAATACAAAAGATGGATGTATATCACTGGCTCTATGAACCCACAATAACCCCTCAAAATCTTGCTTTTCGACTCCTCGGGAGGAAAGAAGGATTTTGATGTCCTCGGCCCACCTTGTTTATAGTTCCCCCCTTCTGTCTGAACTCCCAAATGCCTTTTTACCTTCTCAAGGCATGCTCATGACGCTTTAGCGTCCAGAGCACGCCACGTTCAACGGCACGATGCAAATCTAACGGTGGAGGATTTCCTGGGGTTACGAGCAGGAATTTTCTTGCTTGTAACTTTTGTGCCACTATAAATAGCTTTTCAAATCAACTCATTTCCCTATCACCCAGTTCTAGAGTTCAATACATTGAACCCGTCACTCTCTCTCATTTCCTTGTGCGTCTACAAATACCAAAAATTTCTCTGAGGACCTTCTTTTTAAACTTGTAAGTTTCCTCGAACCCTCTTAGTTTTGTTTCTTTCCATATATTCTCTTTTCATCACACTTTTTCTTCTTGGCTCTATCTTTCATTTCAAACTCGTTAATTTCTCTTCAAAACTTCTTAGGAAAATGGGTAGGTTCAAGTGTTTAGTTAAATCTGAGGAGGATAGAGAGAGATTTAGGGCTAAGTATAAGATCCCACCAACAATGGGCATAAGATATGCTGCCCAAGGGGAATGGGTAGACGATAGGAAAGAGGGGAGGTGGTCATCCCAATGATCGCCTTTATAGAGGGAGGGATGATCATCCCCATGGGTAATATCACAAGGAACTACCTTAGATTCTTTAGACTATCTCCTACACAATGTGCCACAAATATGTTCAGAGTATTAGGGAGTATAGAAGCCCTAAATGAGAGAATGAACCTGGAATTGACACACCATGATGTTAACTGGGTATATAACCTACATCATTTGAAGCAGCAAGGGTACTATCTTAAGTCAAGACATCCTGAGGTAAGGCTAATCCAATGCCTCCCTACGTTAAACAAGGGGTTAAAGGAAGATTTTTTAATCTTTTCTTGGGGATGGCATGATGGGTTACCCTATCCGACTAGGGAGGGAACACCAGGTGGGGGTCCAGTCGTAAATTTATGCATATTGGCTCACGTTTCCCTTTTGTTTCACACTATTTTTTCTTTTAACAAATTCTCACCTCGTCTTAATGATTTTGCAGACAGACGTTCTACTGTACCTCAGCTCAACTTAGTCAACAGATAGAGTCTAGAAAAAATTCTACGGTCCGAGGTGTTTGTGAATGAAGCCAACAGTCAATTACGAGCAGCATACGTAATCCTTAGGTACAAGCCTATTTCCCTTGGATTCCAAGCTCCCAAGTGTGTAATAAAAGCTAACGATCCTCGTCTTCACCATATTAGTGTGGCCTTCGAAGGATTTGTCGTTCCTAAGGGCGTTCCAATTCCCGAAGGTACACCCTTTACTCAGTCACTCTTTGTGGGCATCCCTTCAATAGGAGCATCCCCATCCCAACCCATTGTTAAGGAGGAAGAGGAAGAAAAAGAAGAAGAAGAAAAAGAAAAGGAACCAGAGGAGATTATGGATTTGTTAGACTCCCAGGACGAATTTGAGGTATTCAACCGACGTCTATCCCTCGAGAGTACCTCGGCTGACCTTGACCATCAACAAGGAGTAGGAATCATCACTTTGGACGAGATGGATATCCAAAGGAAATCCAAAAGAAGCTTGCTGGACTTAATAGAGTCCCAGCCTGGAAAGAATGCACCTGGAAAATCGGTTCAGCCTCAACTTTCTCCTCCTCTTCCCAAACTTCCTCTCCCTCCTCCTTAGCCATCTTTGCCACCCAGACTTGAACCTGTTGACCTGAAGAGGAAGAGAGAGCAGAAGGGCAATGAGGTATTGGAGGTTGGGAAACCTCGCCCTACGCTTTAAGAAGAGACTTAACGAGTTGTAAAGCAACAAAACACTAGACAAGTAGGGTAGAGAGGAGAGAAAATCAGACATCTGAGCCTCAGGCCTAACTTCCAGCTCCAATGCTCAATGGTGAGCCCTTGAGGGATAATGCATCCATCAAGGATTTTCATGGAGGCGATGGATGCCATGTGGCCTCGGCTTTGGAGGAGGCTTTACTACTCCCTAATGAGATGGCCGAGTTGTGGTCTATCAGGAGGCATGAGGTTTTCCTTAACCTCAAAAGATATCTGGGCATGGTATGCACCCATCCCCCCCTTTTTTTTTTTTTTGTTGTTTTTACATCTTTATGATTATTTGTAAGGTTACTAACCCTTTTCTTTCAGGCTGTCCAAGCTACTTTCAGGGTCGAGGATATATCCAATTCTGGCTACCGACAACTGGATGATAAGAGGACTAGGCGCGTGGCAGCTGTGGAGTCGTTTAACATTACCGATCAGTCCAATAAGGACTTGAGGAAAAAATTGAAGAAGGAGGAGCAGGTAAGGAGGAGCGTTAACTTAGCTCTAGAGGGCGCTCAGAAGCAAGCTGAGGATCAAAGGCTACTTTTGCATGACATTAAGGAACAACTGGCTTCCTCTAAAAAGCAAATAGCGTCCCTTCGGAAGAAGTTAGAAGAAGTCCAGAAGCTAAAGGACGAGGCCGAGAAGTCTAGAGACGAGGCTGAGAGAGCTAAAACGGATGCTGAGAAGGCTTGGGATGAGGCTGAGCAGCATGGTACGACGTCAGAGTAGCCGAGATTGAGGAAGCCCTTAGGGCAGAGGTCCTAGTCGTGTGTCAAACCTATTGCGCTTAGACCTGGGATGAAGCCCTCAACCGAGCTGGGTTTGAGGCTTCTTTTGAGCTAAGAAAACCAGAAAACATCTTCTACCCACCAGCCATACGAGCCTCGGACCTTCCTTCCACTTAAGGTGAAGTGGCCTCTACAGTTGCTGTCCCTATTGAAGAGACGCAGCCTCAGGATCCTCCTCATCCCAGTCAGCAGAAGCATGCAAAAGAATCTGAAGCTCCCAAGGAAATCTCCTATGACGTGGATAGGCCCTTGGACAAGACTACAAAAGTTCCACAGGATGAGGCAGCTTCTCAAGGTTTTGAATTGGATTTAGCCTCAGTTACCATGCTAGTCGAGGAAGCTCCCAAGGAGAAGGAAAAAGTGACTTCTACTGAAGCAGCAATTCAAGCTGACAAGACTTTCAAGAATAGGCTTCAGATAAAGTTGAAACCATGAATCTTCATTTTTTTTTTTTTAAGACATGTTTTAATGAAATGTGCATTTTACTTTCCCAAATTTATACAAGTTATTTTCTTCATTTTATGCAATTTTCATTGTGATTGTTCTTTGACTAAACATAGCCATAGGCTATAAAAATGCAAAGTTGCTCACACAAGGGAAAAACATAGTTTTTATGTATTTTTAATTGAGAATCAGAGTAGATCAAGACTAATAAATCCATAATACTACCAAGACATACTTAGGATCTATCAACTCTAATAAGTTTTCTAACTTTGAAAAAATATTCAAGTGTTGACCGAACAATAGCCAAGTCCAGGGCACCCAAAAATGCTTTAAGTGATGCTCATGGACTTACTTTGGTTTACATCTTTGCTGGGTGATAACAAACTATGTGATCTGAAGAGGGATTCAGGAGTCTGGTCCTTTTTAATGCTTGGGCTAATGTCTGACCAATACTTCAATAGATGCCATATTGTATTCGTTTCCATTGCGTTTATGATGCGAGGAGCTTGACATAACTTAGCTTTCGTTTGATACTTTAATAGATGTCAAGCAGTATTAATTTCCACTAAGTTTGTGGTCTGAGGAACCTGATATAACTTAGTTTTTGTTTAATACTTCTATGGATGTCAAGTTGTATTAATTTCCACTAAGTCCGTTGTCTGAGGAACCTGCCATGACTTAGTTTCTGTTTAATACTTCTATGAATATCATGGGGTATTAATTTCCATTAAGTTTGTGGTCCGAGGAACCTGCCATAACTTAGTTTTTGTTTAATACTTCTATGGATGTTAAGGGGTATTAATTTCCACTAAGTTTGTGGTCCGAGGAACCTGACATAACTTAGTTTCTGTTTAATACTTCAATGGATGTCAAGGGGTATTAATTTCCATTAAGTCCGTGGTCCGAGGAACTTGACATAACTTAGTTTCTGTTTAATACTTCAATGGATGTCAAGGGGTATTAATTTCCACTAAGTCTGCGGTTTTGAGGAACCTGCCATGACTTAGTTTCTGTTTAGTACTTCTGTGGATGTCAAGGGGTATTAATTTCCACTAAGTTAGTGGTCCGAGGAATCTGACATGACTTAATTTCTATTTTATACTTCAGTGGATGTTAAGGGGTATTAATTTCCACTAAGTCTGTGGTCCGAGGAACCTGACATGACTTAGTTTTTGTTTAATACTTCAATGGATGTCAAGAGGTATTAATTTCCACTAAGTCTGTGATCCGAGGAACCTGCCATGACTTAGTTTCTATTTAGTACTTCTGTGGATGTCAAGGGGTATTAATTTCCACTAAGTTTGTGGTCCGAGGAATCTGACATGACTTAGTTTCTGTTTTATACTTCAATGGATGTCAAGGGGTATTAATTTCCACTAAGTCTGTGGTCTAAGGAACCTGACATGACTTAGTTTTTGTTTAATACTTCAATGGATGTCAAGAGGTATTAATTTCTACTAAGTTTGTGGTCCGAGGAACCTGACATAACTTAGTTTCTATTTAATACTTCAATGGATGTCAAGGGGTATTAATTTCCATTAAGTCTGTTTAATACTTCAATGGATGTCAAGGGGTATTAATTTCCACTAAGTCTGTGGTCCGAGGAACCTGCCATGACTTAGTTTCTGTTTAGTACTTCTGTGGATGTCAAGGGGTATTAATTTCCACTAAGTCTGTAGTCCAAGGAACCTGACATGATTTAGTTTCTGTTTAATACTTCTGTGGATGTCAAGGGGTATTAATTTCCACTAAGTCTGTGGTCTGAGGAACCTGACATGACTTAGTTTCTGTTTAATACTTCAATGGATGTCAAAGGGTATTAATTTCCACTAAGTCTGTAGTCCGAGGAACCTGACATGACTTAGTTTCTGTTTAATACTTCTGTGGATGTCAAGGGGTATTAATTTCCACTAAGTCTGTGATTTGAGGAACTTGACATGACTTAGTTTCTATTTAATACTTAAGTAGTAGTGAACCACATGGCACACAATTACAACAGATCAGAGTGCAAATAAAACTGTTTTCACTAATAATAATACATTCTTAGGTTATTTACATTCCATAGCGAGGTACAGCTCTCTCATCTATGTCTTCTAAATAATATGCACCTATTCCTGCTACTAAAGTGATGCGATATGGTCCTTCTCAATTGGGCCCCAGCTTTCCCCAAGCTGGGTTCTTGGCATTACCCAAAACTTTTCTCAGCACCAAGTCTCGTGGCGTTAGTGGCCGTAGCTTCATATTGGCATCATATCCTTGCTTAAGTTTCTAGTGGTAATAGGCTAGTTGTATCATTGCCTTTTCTCTTCTCTCTTCGATTAAATCCAAACTCTTTCCCAGCAGTTCATCGTTGTTGCTCGGAGTGAAAGTACTCGTTCTCAACGTTGGAAAGCTAGTCTCTAGGGGGATGATAGCCTCAGTCCCCTAAATCATAGAAAAAGGGGGTTTCTCCTGTTGACCAACGTGGTGTAGTCCAATATGTCCACAAGAAGTGTGGCAGTTCTTCCACCCATCTTTCCTTCACATCATCCAACCTCTTTTTCAGCCCATTGACTATGACATTGTTAATAGCCTCAGCCTGTCCATTTCTTTGGGGGTAGGTAGGAGTGGAATACCTGTTTGTAATTCCCAAGTCACAGCAGTATCTCTTGAAGGTCTTGCTATCAAATTGAAGGCTGTTATCTATGATGAGGGTATGAGAGACCTTAAATTGAGTAACAATGTTCTTCCAGATAAACTTCTTAGAATCCACATCCCTATTGTTGGCCAAGGGCTCGGCTTTGACCCATTTGGTGAAATAGTCTGTGCCGACCGATAGGCATCTCTTATTTCCTGCTGCTTTAGGAAAAGGGCCTACGATATCCAAGCCTTATTGAGCAAACGGCTAAGGACTAGAGAGAGGATTAAGGGCCCTACCCGGTTAGTGGATATTTGGAGCCAACCTTTGGCATTGATCACATTTCTTGACATACTCTTGGGCTTCCTTCTGTATACCCGGCCACCAATATTCTTGGGTGATGGCTCTGTGAGACAAAGATCTTTCTCCTATGTGACTCCCACAAATTCCTTTATACAATTCCACAAGTAGTAACTCTAATACTTCGGGATGTATACATAGTAAATATGGCCCAGAATAGGAGCGCTTGTACAATTTGTGATCCTCGGACAGTCAGAATCGAGGAGCTTTTCTTCGTATTTTCTCAGCTTCTGATTTCTCTTCAGGTAGTGTATCATCTTTAAGGAAGCTCACTATAGGATCTATCCAGCTCGGACCCACTCTAACTTGATGGATTTGAACTATGTCCTCTTTGACTCCATCTACTTAGCACAAGTCCTTGACAAGGATGACTCGAGGTAAACCCTACGCTGAGGAGGTGGCAAAAGTGGTTAATGAATCTATGTGCATGTTTCCACTCCTAGAGGCGTGTGACACGTCGAAGAATTTAAAATCCAATTATAAGTGCTTGACCTGACTCAAGTATCCCTGCATTCTGACATCTCTGGCCTCCAGCTCCCCCTTCATTTGGCCCACAACCAATCTTGAGTTTGAGAGCACTTCCACTACCTTTCCCCCCATTTTCTATACCATGGCCATTCCTTGTAATAAAGCCTTATATTCGGCTTCGTTGTTTGTGGCCGAGAACCCTAATCTCAATGATTTCTCAATGATAATCTTCTCAAGAGATATTAGAACTAGCCCTACCCCGGACCCCCTTTGGTTTGCTGTACCATCAACATACACCTTCTAGCGTGAGGGTTCTTGCACGGAGATTGTGCCAATTGATTTTCCATCCATGTTTTGCTCCTCTGCTACTATTTCTATTGGGGGTTCAGCAAATTCGGCTATTAAATCAACGAGGACTTGGCCTTTGACAGAGGTCCAAGACATGTATTTGATATTGAAAGCTCCTATAACTGTGCTCCACTTGGCAATTCTTCTTGTGTAATCGGCACTTCAGAGTACAAAATTAAGTGGAAGTTGAGTTAACACAACAATTGTGTGCGCTTGGAAGTAATGTGGGAGTTTTCATGTGGCATGCACTACTGCCAAAATTGCATTCTCTAGTGGCAAATAGCACACCTTGGCCTCGTGTAATGATTTGCTCACATAATAGACTGGCCGTTGTATGCCACCATCAATTTATATCAACACCAGGCTTACAGCATGAGGGGCCACCGCAATCTAGGCGGACAAAACCTCATCGGCCTTAGGGCGGAACATGATGGGTGGCCTGGATAGATATTCCTTGAGCTGCTTGAAGGCCAAAGCATAGCCCTCAGACTATTCAAATCCTTTCCATTTGTTCATCAGGAGGTAAAAAGGTCAACACTTGTCCGCGGATCTGGAAATAAACCGATTTAAGGTTGTGATCATTCCGGTGAGTTTCTGGATTTTTTTGGGGTTTCGAGGAGGTTGCAGATTGTGAATTGCTTTGATCTGATCTGGGCTCATCTTAATTCCCTTATAAGTTACCATATAGCCCAAAAATTTGCTAGACCTAACACCAAATGAGCACTTAGAGGCATTGAGACGCAGTTTATGTTTCCTTAAGATGTTAAAAATGACCCTGAGATCTCCCACGTGTTTAGACACCACTTTACTTTTTACCACCATGTTGTCGACGTAGATTTCAATACTCTTACCCAGCTGTGGCTCAAACATTCTAGTTATCATCCTTTGGTAGGTAGACCCCGCGTTCTTCAAACCAAAATGCACCACTTTGTAGTGGTAATTTCCAATAGGAGTCACGAATGCTGTTTTTTCTTGTTCACTTAGGGCTAGTGGTATTTGATGATAGCCTTGAAAGGCATCTAAGAAGCTCATCTGAGGATGGCCTATAGTTGCGTCCACTAACTGGTCTATCTAAGGCATGGGGAACGGGTTTTTTGGGCACGCCTTGTTTAAATCTGTGAAGTCCACACAGACTCGCCACTTCCCACTCTTCTTCTTTACAACAGTGTTAGCCAACCACTCAGGGTAGAACACCTTCTTGATAGCCCCTACTTGCTTGAGCTTTCTCACTTTGTCCCTGATGGCGTCGGCGTGCTTCTTGGATAGGCGCCGAGGTGGTTGTTTTTGGGAGTGGCTAATGGATCTACATTTAAGTGGTGACATATGAAGTTCGGATCAATTCCTGGGGCATTATAAGCGTCCCATGCGAACACATCAACATTTTTTCCAAGGAACCCTATTAATCCCTCATTTTCCCGATGGGGTAGTTGAGATCCAACCTGGAAGAACCTTTCCGGGTCATCGCTAATGATCACTTTTTCTAAATTCTCACATTTTGCATTCTCGACTAGTGTACTAGTAGGCGATGTCAGGGTCTTTGATTGCTATGAGCTTTCCCCAATATGGGCCGAGGACTCTACTTTGGGTCTATGTGAGATGGCAACCACCAGGCACTCTCTTGCCTTAGTTTGGCAACCTCGAATTTCTAAGACCCGGCCCTCGGAAGGGAACTTCACCTTCTGATGCAGGGTGAAGGCAACGGCTCCTAGGGTATGAAGCCAAGGTCTAGCCATGATGGCAGTGTAAGGGGAGTAAGTATACACCACAATGAAGTTAACCTCCACTATCTCTGAGCCGATTTGCACAGGTAGTCTAATCTGGCCCTTTACCATGACAATCTTTCCATCAAAACTCATCAAGGGGGAGCTGTAGGGTGTCAAATCTTCTGGTCTCAGCTTCAGCTCTGTATAGAGATCGGGGTACATGATCTTGGCCCCACTACCATCATCTACCATTACCTTTTTTATGTTGTAACCCCCAATCCAAAGAGTGATTACCAATGCATCGTCGTGGGGTTGGATGGTTCCTATTTTGTCTTCCTTGGAGAAACTCAAGATCAGATAAGGATACACTTTGGGTCTTTTCGGCTTTGGGCTAGAGTCATCAGCGGGTAGCCGAGCTACAGACATCACCCTAGAAGGGTATGAGCCCATCCTCCCTGGAGTAGTAAAGATTATGTTTATCATTCCTATGGGTGGTCTTAAGGAAGTGTTTCCTCGGGGCTCTTGGCTTGCCTGGCCTTGATGACCACTAGAAGGTTGCAAAAGGTGCCTTAGTTTCCCTTCTCGGACCGTTGATTTAAGTGGTTCCAAAGGTTCCTATAGTCTTTTGTGGTATGTTTGTGGTCCTGGTGGTACTGACAATACAAACTCTAATTGCGCTTCATGGAGTCTCCAGCCATCTTATTCGGCCAGTTGAAGAATGGCTCATTCTTGATTTTCTCCAAAACCTGATGTACCGGTTCTCTGAATATGATGTTAACCTTTTGCGTATTGGTTGATCTGTATTGCCCTGCGAAATTTCTCATCGGACTATTACTGTTGTATCGGTCCAACCTGAAATCCCTCCCTTTTTGAGGGATAACCTTCTCCTTTCCTTTCCCTTGCAGTTGGTCATTTTCCACTTTTTTGTATTTGTCAATCCGGTCTATAAGCTGCCATACACTGGTGACAGGCTTGCCAGTCAAGGATTTTCTCAAGTCGTGCTCAGTCGGGAGACCGCTTTTAAAAGTACTGATAGCGATGTCATTAAAGTTGTCGTTCCATTTCATTATACATTTCCCAATATCTGTCCGAGTATGCTTTTAGACTTTCTCCCTCATGCATGGATAATGACAACAATGAACTCAGAGGCCGAGGAACCCTAGTGTTCGTAATAAAGCGAGAGCCAAAGGCTTGGATAAGCTGCTTATAGGAATCTATGGAGTTCGTCTTCAAGCCGTTGAACCACCTCATCGCTACAGGTCCTAGGCTAGACGGAAAGACCTTGCACATCAAAGCTTCGTTCTTGGAGTGGACGACCATTCTTTGATTAAACTGACTCACATGCTCTACGGGGTCCGTTCGACCATTGTAAAGGGTGAACATAATTTGATGGAACCACCGAGGTAGCCTAGCCCTTTCTATCTTATGTGTGAAGGGTGACTTAGAGATTTGATCCAGAACCTTACTCATGACATCATTACCCAGGCCTCTACTAGATGGGCCCTTGTATTTTCGTCTATGATGGCACTCATCTTCATAAGAGAAGGTCTCACTTAGAGGAGTCCTTGATCTCTGCCTGTAATTGCCATCCTCTTCATCATTAGAGGATATGTCAGAACTGGAATGAGACTGCCTCCTCTGTGCATGGCGTAATTTATTTTTCAAGTCATCTATCTCCTGCTGCATGGTTTGGTTACTGTTTTGTCTCTAGGATACGTGACTACCCACTTGGGAGTAGCTTTTGCTTATCTAGGTGGTATTCACACTCCCCTCACGATTCCTTTTATTCTCCTGATTTTGTTCATGTTCAGGGCCAGGAAAATTACCCTGTTGCTGGGATCCTACGGGTTCTGTCCGTTGGGGATCCCCTTAGCGTGGGTTTTCCTGATGTGGACTTGATCTTACCATGTCTAGCTACTGTATTCACTAACACATAAGTTCTTCCCATAGACGATGCCAATTGTAGGGATTGGGTTTGAACACTATTTCTATGAGAAGAGTGAATTCAAGCCCAACAGGCCGATACAATAAATTTGTAGAGAGTGGATAGAAGAATTGGGTTTTAGTGAGTGGGATAACAGTTAGAATGAATTTTAAAAGATAATCAAATAGAAATGGATTGGAGTTATCTAAGTAAATTTGTCCTCGGCACAATCTGATGAGGTATGTTCTCGTATATATTGGTTGAAAATGGTTACAAATATGGCTCAAACTGCTACAGTGCTTTCTCTTACAAATTTCTGATCCCCTCTCCGTGAAGGGTCTCTTATATTATATAGTTCCATTTGGATTATCTTGATCATACACTTGTTGATCATTAAAGCCACTACTTGAGTGTTTGTCCCATCAAACACCCCCTCAGGCCTTCTGTGAGTTGAGGTAACTAAGGCAGGACTATTCAGGGGTCTTCTCCACATTAATATGGCTAGAGTGTTAGTTGTGGAGCATTTAATGAGGAGGCAACAACTTTTCCTGAAATTGCTCTACCGCTATGTTTCGGTGTGCTCACTTACTGTACTTATCTTTTTTCTTTGGGAGGCTATGGAAGATTGCCTTTGCTGGTAAATTACTTTTCCTCTAACTCGGCCTTGGCTAGACGAGGACAGATTTATCCTCAACACGTTTCCGAGGTTTCTATGATCACCATTGTCTTTTTCACATGTGATTATGGGCCTTGGCATGGGCCTCAGGTCCAATACAAAAGATGGATGTATATCACTGACTCTATGACCCCACACTAATCAAATCAATATTAATTTGATACATTAAATACATAATTTGATGAACAATACCAACTAAACTAATGTTAATTTCATATAGAGAATTGAATATCATAGTTGAACCATAAATATTAATATAAAGAAATATACTATTAAAAAAAACTTTATTTTGGATATGTAACCATACATAGTTAAGTAAAGTTAAAATCTAATTTTTAATTTTATATCTTGTTTTTAAGAGGGGGAGATAGATATTATTTGGTGTGTGGTTTTGTAGGATATCAATTTAAAAAAAAATTAAAGTCTCAAACTATTATGGGAGATTAATCTATAATTGATGATTTAACACATTTGCAACATTTTTTGAATCATTTTAGAGTTTCAATTGGGTTAGAGCTCTATTGGTCTCGTACATTAAAAGTCTTAATAGAAATGAAAAGGAAAAATGTGCTAAAATCACTATAAAATGTTCGCAATATGATGTGATATTGACTCTTATTGATGAAATTCATCAATCTAACTAATGAATGTTTAAATCACTTTTTTTGTGATTAGTCAAATGGCAATTTATAAGTCAATAGTAAAATTTGTAGTATCCTTAACATCACTAATAAAAAAAATGCATAACCTTTTAAAAAAAAAAATATATATATATATATATATAATTTTATAAAAATTTAGGTCTTTAACCATTGGAAGTGGGGCCTTTTTTTCTAAGGGGAATGTTTTTTGGGTGGGGCCTTAGGCCTAGGCCTTGGCCACGGTGGTGGTTGGATTGTTGGGTGCTTTTTTTTTTTTGTTTATACTGTAGGGGTTATTATTTTAAGATGTTTTAATGTGTTGTAATCTTAAAATAAAAGATCTGATGTAAACTGTATTGTAAAATGGTGTGTTTAAATATATAAAGTAACTTTTTAATGTGTCAAAAAATAGCATTTCTTTAACATAGTTGATGTTGATGATCTTAGATATTGGTGTGTAGTGAACTAAACAAGCCCCAATTCCCATACCATCCAAAAGGTTTGTTGTAGTTCTATATAAACTAGTAGCTAACCAATGCCATGCATGGGAAAGCTATCATGTATGAAGATGTAAGCAATTTTTTGTCTCTTCCTTGTTGATTGTACATTAGATTCTCAAAATTTCCTATCCTTGATATGAAACATTAAATTACATAATGAAAAATAGAAATCAAACTTAAATTAAAATTAAAATTAAGATTCCAATCCTTAACATTCTCAATTATCCAATAAATGTATGAAACACAAATTTAAAAAACTACTTAATCAATATTTCCAATAAAGTGAAAGACAACTTTAAAATATTGTTTGTATCTTCTTCCTTTGTTGCTTCATAGTAGTCACTAAATAACTCCTTTTGTTTTCCTTTATTACAGATGTTGATTTGAGTTGTACCTAGCTTTCAACATCAACGTTTTGAAGGTGGAGTCTATAATCTCTTTCTATAGAGACATGAAAAATCCCTTTGAGATAAATTTAATGGGAATTGGTTATTCAAGGTGTTTGGCTTGACCACTTTAATAAAGAGTTACTAAAGTTTGTATTTAATGAAATTAGATTTCATAAAATATATGAATAACTAAAAGATTAAACTGAGGAATCAAGGAATAAAATAGTGATTTACAAAGTGACAATTTATTATGACTTTGTTCATCATGGATGTTTCATGGAGATGTCAAATGATATTATATTAGGGTTTTGGGATATAATTTATTAATAAGGCCTAGAGTGCAATTATATTTCCTTACCGGTACTTGTTATATAATTAATGGTAATTTTGGGCTTATTAAGAGTTGATGGAAGCCCGAAGCCCTAGAGCTAGCCTTATTTGTCCCTTTGGTTCGATCTTAAGCCACATACTAAAGCCCAATTAGCCTGGCCCAAAAGACTAACCTAATTAGATAATCAGTTGTTTATTTAATAAGAGCTATTAAATAAAATAACTCTCTTTGGCAGTTAAAATGTATGTACAATTAAAAGAAGATAAAATTGCTTTCTCTTTGATTTCTCTTGAACATAGTTTTCAACAAAGAAAAGTATATATGTAAGAATTGATTGAGAGACCACACATCCTTGGCACAATGTAAAATTGAGATGAAGATTGTAGGTCTTCTCAGGATACAATCTATTTCTTGTTTTTGATTTTCACTAAATCAAGGAAAGCTTTCTATTTTGTGTTCTAGAATTCAAGATTGTATGTTATCTCTCATGAATAAAATAGATCCTTGTGTTGCTTCCCCTACTTGTTATGCATGAGATGGAAAATTATGTTTTCGAACACTTAAAACTTATATTCTTGGTTGGTAGTCTCCATTAATGCAATTGAAACCGATCTTGTAGGGCGCATGTGAAATGCACCTAATTTGTGCATAAACTTGATGCCCTCCGCATCTTGGAACCATTTCATGCCCCTCCTTCCATGTAATAAGGGGCAATGAAAACTGTGCAATGTGGTGGTGTGTTGTCTAGAGCAATGAATTCATAGAGCTTGATAAGTCACCGAAAAAGATCTCCGCCTTTGAAATAAAACTCCATGAAAACTTGATAAGTTGTAATGGATTCAATCATCTCAATATCGATGGCTCTGATACCACTTGTTAGGAACCTAGTGGTTCCAAATGGTGATGGGTAAGAATTGTAGGGGAATGTATGAGAATTGCAGGGAAATTGACTTAATTCGAGGTAATCTCCATCCATAGAGAAATATTAAGAAAGAGATCTAGAGTGGAAATGTACTAAGAAATCAATTGATTTATTCTTCAATATGTGAAAATGTGATTACAAGTAGGTATTTATAAAACCTTAAAACTATTCTATTGGCCCACATGGCTTTATCCTAATGGTTGTATTATACCCCATGTGTATTAATAATTTCAATATATGTTAAATGTGATTAATATGCTTGAAATTGTAACTAACTACCCAACTAACTAACTAAATGCAACATTACAACAATTATTATCTATATACCTATAGGGGTTCACACACAGAAAATGTTCAATATTCAGAAACTAGTGTTCAATCCTTCGTCTCAATTGTTAAATCTTTTGATACTGAACTCTCTATAAAGGCTCGAAATTTTATTATTACTCTTATTATTGCAACCGTAACTACATAATGTATATTTTCAACCATGAAACTTGTCAAAACAAAATTTTGTAGCAAGATGGAAATGAGTTTTTAATGACACAACTTTGATCGATTAAAGTTAATTTGTAAATAAATAATCCTTTTTTTTTTTTTTTTTATTACATAAGATTTTTATTATAGTCATTTTTGCCCCTTTTGGAAAGATTTTTTTGCTTTGCCATTAAGCACCTCCTGATTCTAGTGTTTCTAACAGAGACACGCAGGGCTCAAATATACATTTCTCAATTATCGAGTTAAAAAAAAAAAAAAAAAAACTTCTTCAAATTATTGTGGAGAAATTAATCGAGTAAAATGAATTACTAAAGGAAAAAAGTTTCCAGTCTTATAAGGACATGCATAATTCATAATTGCATTGCCTCATAAGTACATTCCATATATAATTAAGCGTGTTCTGAGCCTTCTCCAATCCTTCTTCTCAGTTTTTCCATATATAATTAAGCGTGTTCAAAGTGTGAGACTACTAAAAATTTAACTTTACTCTGCTTTGCAGAATTCTACCAATTGTTTATTTGTAATGGATTGAATGAATCCGACGAAGAATCCCTTGCTTGATGGGGCTTGAGTAAGGCTGTCCAGTGACTCAGAAAATCTGACCCGCCCAACCATACCCACCGGACCCAAAGGTCCATAGACGAATTTGAATGCATGTCTGGGTCGGTCATGGGTGCTGTTTTAAAGAGAATCAATTATTCGGTTTGAGTTTCGGATTACACAATAAAAAATTTGAATAACCCGAACCGACCGAATACTTGGTAAAATAAGTTAGGCACTCACATCATGTGCTTTAGTTAGTGGGTAACGTATAGTGGAGAGGAAACCATCTGATTAATCATTTTTGGGCACAAGTTCCCAATTTCAAATCCATTCATTTAAATCAATTCAAGATTCAAATTCAATGGTAATGATTAAACTCTATGAAGCCCTAGCACAAACACATCATATCACTTATTCAGAGCAATTACACATCAACGGTTAAAATTAAAATTAATATCACAATCCAACGGTCACAATTAGAGGTAAAATACTTGATTAGATATCTCAATGACTCAATCTCTGAATCTCATATCCCAATCCAATACAATCCAATGGCTTCAAAGTCTCACATGCTCTCTCCTTCTCACTCTTCATCGAATCAAGTTGATCAAACGGCCTTAATCTCTTTTCAGTCTTCACCTAATCACCAAATCCACGTCCTCAGTCCTCGGACCCCAGTCTCTCTATCTCAATCTTATATCGCCCACTCTCAGACTCAGATGTTCTCTCTTTCTCTCTCAATCTCAAATCTCTTGAGCTCACTAGCTTAGACATAGACACTCTCTGTCTCTCTAATCTCTTCACCAATTCCATACGAAATCTTCATCAATCATCACTCTTCATCCGTCTTCAATCTTCTCTCTTTAAAAGCTTTGATCTTCGGTCTTCTCACCAATGAATAGACCACACTCTCAAACTCTCAGTTCTCACTTTGCCTCTCTTACTCCAAGGTCCAAACCTTAGCTTCTCACTACAAGTTCTTGTTCTTCACACCTAGCCGCCACCACCAGCAGCCACTCCTCTCTTTGCCGCCGATCATATGGGTTGAACCTAGGGTATGTGTTCTCCTTTTCTCACCTTTTTTTTTTTTTTTTTAAATTTTTTTTAAAAGTCTCTCGTTGATTATATATGTTATGAAAATCTACTGTTAAAATCAAATAACCCCAAAGTTTTATAATTTGAAACCCTAACTAGAAATAGCTGAAACCTTAACCATTTACTTTTTTTTTTTTTTTTTGTTTTTTGTTCATTTGTTTGATTAATTTTGTTCCTATTTAAATTTTATTCAGGAATTGAAAGTTGTACAAGTTGGGTTTTCAGTCTTCAAACTTGAAATTAACACCCACAGTTTTTCAAGGTATGATTTTTGTGTTCAAAGTTGGGATTTTGTTCTTTTTTTTTAGAGACTTAGAGTTGATGCATGTTACTTTAGCCGATGTGGATGTGTTCAATGTTTCTGATTTTATTATTTAGTAAAATTTATACTGTTAAAAATCAAATAAACTCCCAAGTTTTATAATTTGAAACACTAACTAAACAAAATTGAAACCCTAACCATTTTACTTTTTTTGTTCTTTGTTTATTTGTTTGATTAATTCTGTTCCTATTTTAATTTTACTCAGGAATTGAAAGTTGTCCAAGTGGGGTTTTCAATCTTGAAATTCAAAACTCCAACACCCTTGGTTTCTTTAAGGTATGATTTTTGTTTCCCTTTGTGTTTTGTGTTAAAAGTTGGGATTTTGTTCTTTTTTTGTTAGAGTTGATGAATAACTTATGCGGTTGTGGTGGTGGTAGTTGTTGTTTTGCTGTCTTTGTTTAATAAATTTGAGCACCAAAGTTTCTACTTTTATTATTTATTGAAATTTCAAGCATCATTTTGAGCACCAATCTGGGTTCTATTTAGTTTTATGTAGGATATTGTTTTATGTTTTATGTTGGAGCTTTATGTTTTATGTAGAATACTATTATCTGGATTCAAGCATCAAAGATTTTCCTTTTTGGTTGTGTGATTATTATTATTAATTGTTATTGTTGTTCTAGTTTGCTAATATCTATATTTGATTTTTTTAGGTCATGAATTTCTCCACTAATTCTCCCTCTATTTCTACACAAGCTAATGGTTCTACCGCTACACAATTTGATGGTTCTACTGCCACCCAAGTTGATGGTGCTACTACCACTGCCACCTATGAGGTTGCTGCTGCAACCTAAGCTGAAGCTACTGATGGTGAGTTGCCCTAAGTTCCACCTAGCAAAGTGAGTAAGACTACTACTGGTAATGGTAGGAAAAAGTCTTTAGGTTGGAATCATTTTGAAAAAGTAAAGGTAGATGTGGGTGTCACTATGGTTGTATGTAATTATTGTAAAAAATTATATCATGTTGATAGTAAGAGTTGTGATACTAGTAATTTGTTAGCACATGTGACAAACTGTCCCAATAACCCTAATAGAGAAGATAAAGGGTAGAAAACCTTAGCTTTTGAAACCAAAAATGATGGAGATGAAGGGTACTAACTTGTGTCTACAACCTTTTTTGTTGAGGCTTCTAGAAAGACACCAGCTAAAATGATTATAATTGATGAGTTGCCTTTTAGGTGTGTTGAGGGGTATGGGTTTAAAAAATATGTAACTACCTTACAACCTAAGCTCCATCTAAAGGATATTCCATCTCGTCAAAATGTGGCTAAAGATGTGATTGGAATTTATAATAGTGAGAGAGTGAAGCTAAGGAAATCTTTGAAGGGTTGTAGGGTGTGTCTTACTACGGACACATGGACTTCTATTCAAAATTTGAATTATATGTGTCTCACATGTCACTTTATTGATGATGCTTGGAAGTTGCATAAGAGAATTTTAAATTTTTGTCAAGTTGAAGATCATAAGGGGGAGACTATAAGTAGAAAGATTGAGATGTCTTTACGTGAGTGGGGTATTGATGGCATATTCACTTTGATAGTGGATAATGCTAGCTTCAATTTTACCACAATTAATTTTTTGCAAAGGGTAACAAAAGATTATGAGTTCATGGTGTATTTCCATAGTCAACCCCCTTGAGCCTTATTTTACATGAGCCTTTATTTGTTCTTTTAACTATATAAACCATTCTCGTTCTAAGCCTGAAAAACAATGAATTTACCTTACATTTTGAGAAAATATTTTGGTGGAAATTTGCATTTAAAGAGAAAGTGAAAGGCAAGAATCGGAAAAGGGTTAAAGTGGTTGAAAATTTGAAAAGGTTATAAGTGTCAAATTCTCTTCCAAAAAAAAAAAAAAAAAAAAAAAAAAAAATCACTCCACTTTTGAGTATAGTAGTAATATTGTTATCATATGAGCATATTGTCGAGAAAGAGCTATGGTGTGAATCCTGTGGATATCTCTTTTATTGTTCTTTCTACCAAGTATTTTCCCAGTTTGCTTTGATTTTCCATATCCAATTCTTTCTTAGCCCTCACCCTGTGGCCTGTCATTACAACCTTGACTAAGACCTTTTGATCTCTGATTTTGGTGTTTGATTACATTAGTGGAGAGGATTTCTGAAAATTGGACTTATGGGGTTAAGTTTTGAGAGAATTCTTTTGATTTCAGTTGTTCTACTGTTATCTAAATTTGCTGGTGGTTTGGAGTTAAATTGACTATTTCACACACACACTCAAGGACTTAGCTTTAGGTTGAAGTAAATGCTTAACTCTTGCTTGACAGATTGCTAAATCTTTGATTGATTTTCCTGCCATCTTTGATGTTAAAAGAGTAAGTTACTAGTGATGAAATCTAAATTCAAATCATGGCTTGGAGTGTGATGATATTGCTCTATGGGATCTAGCTGATAGTGTTTATAGTTGTCTTTTATTTTATTTTCTATTTGTTTGAGGACAAACAAAGTTCTAAGTTTGGGGGTGTTTGATGACTTGCATAATTGAGTGTAATTTATCACTTCTCAACCTTAAACTTTAGTCTAATTTTATTTATTTTGTTGATTTTAGACTTGATTTTTGTTATTTAAATTTTATTCTAAATTTGAAGAAATTAAAAATTTATTCAAATAGAAGAGATGTGAAGCAGCTAGAGAGAACATTGGGACTTGGATAAATGGAGCTAAAGAAAAGAAAAAAAAGGAGCGCCGAAACTGAAATGAAAAAAAAAGAGGGCTGAACCAGAAAAGAATAAAGCAGAAAAAAGAAGAAGAGAAGAGTGGCTGAAGTGAAAAAACGTTTGGGCTGAAAAACGTTTGGGCTGAAAAAAGTATTTTGGGCTGAAAAATAAAGGGCAACACACCTAAAGAAAAGAAAAAGGAGGGCTGGAGAAAAGTGAGGGACGCTAAAGCAGAAAAGGGAGCACCGAAACTGAAAAGAAAAAGGGCACTGGAAAACAGAACAAGAAAAGAGGGGTGCTGACCAGAAGAGAAGAAAAGAAGAAAGAGGCATTGAAGCTGAAAGAAAAAGAGGGCTGGAACAGAGAAAGGTGCGGCGCTGAAGCTGAACAGAGAGGGCTGAGCAGATAATTTTTCAGCATTTATTTTCCTTTGAATCTTTTCAAAAAAATGATGGTAAATTCGTTTATGTTGAATTTGACTTTTAGCATGAACTAAATTTTCTTTATTCTAGAAAAATGATGTAATCTAGTTTCGAACTATGCTTGCTTTTCTATGTTAATTTGAATAAATTCTCCTCATGTTTGTCTGATTTATTCTAAACTTATTGCTTCTAATTAACAGGTCATTAATTAGATGATTTTAATCTTGTGATTTGCTGTCGAAAGAGGGAATTATAGGGTAGATCTTGAATATTTCAGCATAGGTAAATATAGAGATCGAAAGACTTGTATGAACCTATGTTCATTGGTCTTAATGCTTTCTTGCTTTATTAAATTGCATACTCTTGTGTAAAATGATGAACAAGAATGTTTCCAATTTGCTGTCGAAAGAGGCTTTTGGAAGAGTTTGGAGATTGCTAACAAACAAAGAGAATTAAATTCAATTAGCTAGATGAGTAAAGCATATTGAGGAATTAGGTGAAATTGATTTCCTAGAAGTTTTCTTCCCATTAAATTAATTTTTGAGCAATATCTCCTTTTTTTTCCTTTGCGTATTTTCTTTAATTTGATTTTATTTTAAATTCCAGTTACAAAAACCTTAGTGACTTCTCTAGATAAAATCGAGATTAGCATAATTTTGGTATTTGTCAAAAGTAAGTTACCAATCCCTGAGGACGATACTCTTCTCATCACTTTACTATAAAACTACGATACTCTGCACTTGCAGTTTTGCACCGTTCAAAAAGCATGCCAAGTTGCCAACTATTAAGTTTCCAACCATTTATTACTTATCCAGAAAACACAATTAGTTGTATGTAGACAAGGAAGAGTTTAATGGAAAACTTATAACCAAAAACAATTGTCACTACCATCGGTAAAGGTTTTTTTTTTTTTTTGGGTATTTATTTATGATATTATATATATGATTTAGGTTTGGGTATTTTGGTTGAATTGGTTTTGATTTAGGTCTTTAGGTTAGATTTGGTTTTGATTAAGGTATTTTAGTTAGAATTCATTTTGTTTTGGGTTATTAACCATATCCAAGTTATTTTATGTTGTAATGAACCTGTATGTGGTATTTCAAAAATAGACTTTTTTATATTAAATGATAACATAACAATTTTTGAAGTGGCCCACATGTCTACTTGCTCATTGTTCTGTACCTTAAGTGACCAAATAAACAATTAGTCACCTCAATATAAATTTTAGGCAAGAAAGAAAAAAAAAATTCTGCATATGCTTAACAAATAATAAAATTAGTTAAGTTTATATGAGGACATAATCTCATTTTAAAATATGTGTGTGTGTGTGTATGTGTTGGAACATTTAATGTTTAATGAGTAGCTTTAGGGATTTTAAAGAATGATAGCATAAGGTTTACGCATTTGGGATCAAATATGATTTGGACACTTGGAGTAGATGATGGCTTAGGTGTTGACTATTTATCCTCCAAAAAAAAATCACTAACATAGGCACTCTAAGTGTAGATATAGTGGAGAGAGTGACTTTAGTGGGCATAAGAACTTAGATTAAAGACTACATCAACTAACTTTTGTTCCAACGTTCCTCAATGCTCATTTTAGCAAGATAGCCAAGCTTACAATGCATTTTGAACTTATTTAATTGCTTTTGGGTTACATATTCGTGACCTCTTTGGTAATACGATTCCTAAAACTATAAGTAATATTATTTTTACTACCATTGGTGTTCAGTTGCACCATTACAGTGAGGTAGTTATAAATTTTACACCATTCCGAATAAATTCCACTTTATATTTCTTTAGGAAAAAAAATAAAAAATTTCAGTTCATCCTTCACCCTCTCTCTCTGTATGGTGAACCTTTGGTTTTTACTAATTGTTTTGGGGGTTTTAATGCCATGTTCCATTTTAGCACTTGCCTCTTTGTAGTAAAAAAAATTTCAGCTGAGGTTTTGGACTTTCTTTCATCAAGCCAGTGAGTTAGGCAGCTTAGATTTGGTGCAAATGTGAGTTGGGTGTTTTGTCATTTGATGAATTGCCTTGAATGTGTTTGATTATTGTTGTCAATCAGAATCACATTAGAGTTTTGAATGAGATTTACACTACTTTGACTCAAAAGAACAAAAAACTAAGCCCTCTCTCAAAAGTCTTTTTAAAGAATAGAGAATGCCAAGAAGAAATCTGCACTTGACCATAAAATAGGATTTAATATTGGATAATTTCAATGAATTATGCAGACTGCTTAATCTATACTTTGGAATTGTTTTCCCAGTTTCAGGCTTTTTTTTTTCTTCTTTCTTGGGTAAACAATATTGAACTTCTTCTTTTCTTCATTTGCAGCTTCATCTTGATGCCAAACTTAGGATTTAATGTCAAAATCAAAGTTTGAGAGGGAATTTGCGGCTTGAAAGTGGATGGATTAATTGCATTTTGTACGTTAATAGCAATTTCCCATTTTGATTTTCAAGGACATTCTCACAAATTTAGAGACTACTATGTCTCTCTTGGCAGATATGTTCTGAGTAACCTACTTACAATGAACATAAAGCATAATATTAAATTTGTATCAACAAAAATGGTGTCCTCACACACTTTATATATAAAAGAAACTAAGGAAACATGAATTTCTTATAGTTATATTTTTTTAAGCTTCTTTCATTCCTGTTGTAACAGAGAGACAGAACTAAGTTAAACATGCAAAATGTTAAATTTTATTTGAATATTCATGTTTTATCAATAATTTTGTTGTGTCTATTGCTATGAAACAAATTGGAGAGCTTGGAAAGGGTACTCTTTTCATCTTTGATCATTATATTTTTAGTTATTTTAATTTTTCGACCAAGTCAATATAGTGTATATAATTGTATTATGGCTGTTTGGATCAGTTATATATCTGCTTGAATGCATAAATTTTTTTCTTATAATGTCTATTGAATTTTGCGTAAGAATTTGTATCATGACTATAATGTAGTGATATCAAATAGGCTATTGTTTTCTTCTCATCATCTATTAAGTTTATTTTTATTTTTATTTTTTTATTTTTTGAAAAAATCTTAATTTGTATCATGACTATAATGTAGTGATATCAAATAGGCTATTGTTTTCTTCTCATCATCTATTAAGTTTATTTTTATTTTTATTTTTATTTTTTTATTTTTTGAAAAAATCTTTTGAGTAGTTGAATGCATACTCAATTGCTTAATGGAACACTATGGAGTTTTACCCAAGAAGTATGATAAGTTAAAACACGTTGTTTTCTGAAATAGTATGACATGGTTTAGATATATAGATCTAACAATCTAAATTTTCCTTTCCAATTCTTCTCCTCTCTTCCCTTTTATTTTTTAAAAGAAACATAATGATATCAAATTCTTATAACTTCTAATGAAACCATTTTTATAGCTATACACAGGTTATCGTTTTCACCTCTTATCTTTTGAAAAATATTCATATCCAAAAACAAACAAAAAAGAAAGAAAATTATTTCAGAAGAACAAATTATAGATGGAACATATACACTTAAATGCATGCAGTGGAAGCATGATGTATTACTATGAATATTTTATGAAGGGGTTGCATGTATAATAAAGTCTTGGGATTTAATTTATTAATAAGGCCTAGAGTGCAATTATATTTATAGAGTGGTATTAAATATAATTAATGGTAATTTTGAACTTGTCAAGAGTTAGCAGAAAAGGCCAAGGCCCATTGGAGCTAGTGTCTTATTTGTTCTCTTTTGGTCCCACTCCAAACCACACACTAAAGCTCAATTGGAAAGGCCCAATAGGCCGGCCCAATTAGATAATCAGTTAGTTATAAAGGGAGAAACATACATAATTTTTTTTTGAGATTAAAAGTGGAATTGGAGTGAAGATTAAAAGTGTTCCCAAGTATGCTATCTTGTTCTTAAATTCTGAAAATTACATAATGCATGTTATCAATCATGACTGAAATAGATCCATGTTTATTGCTTTCGCTATGTGTTTTGTATGAGATACAAAACCAAATTTACCAAGAATTGGTATCAGAGCCAGGTTTTCATCTCATGCTTGTATAACATGTGATTGAGTTTTAGAATCAAAGAAAATCATTTTCTTGGTGTTATGGGATTCTTGAATCTGTAGTGATTGTTCGATATAATCACGTTTAGGATTTTTGATTTCATAATTTGTTTTAAGAGAAGGTGATTGACTTTGCATTGATATTAATAGAAATTCTGTTCGCCATAGACTTCTAGATGATGTTGTTATATAACCGTCAAGATAGAAGTTTAAAACTTAACGGTTTGGACCAAGGCACTGTTACGGGATAACACTTTCATGGCCTTATATCACTTCCAAGGCAATAACTGTCATGTGCGTGAACCAAGTAATTGCACCGCTTGGATTTCTTTTTTGCACTGCTTGGCTATTCAGGCATTCAATTGCTTTGCATGTGTTAGTTATCTTTAGGGAAGTGATATTAGGATTCAAAGCCTAACTTCCTGGATTGGCTTAAGAGCAAATCTTTGATGGCATGCAAATTGTTTATAAAGGATTCTAACAATCCATATATTATATATAATGTAATAATCATATATTACATGTAACAATCCATATATTATATTATATATAATGTAATATGGGTTTATATTACATTATATATATTTATATATATTAATGCTAGGATTAAAGTATTCATTTAATGAAATTTATTCCTAATGAGATTAGGATTATGTTTTCAAGGGTTTCTAGCATTAATATGGTTCTTGATCATAAAAACCTTTAATTTAAAATATCTAGTGGGAGAGAGATACAAGGGTTGTATCTCACGGCCTCCATTGTTGGTTTATAGTAGTGTGATTATGCACCTCGCCTTGGTGTATATGCCTTGCTCCCTTTGGAGGGTGTTTAATTCATAAAACTACAGATTAAACTTCTTAATGATGGACGATATGTGTTTTTACATTAAGAACGACCACGCTACCGTGGAGTTACTTAATTACTCACATAAAATTCAGCCAATGGTGTACACTAGACTAAGTTTAATGTTAACCTCCCTTCAGAGCTATGTCATTATTACTTAGAGGCTAAAGGAAATATGACATGTTATTAGTGTTTGATAAGAGTTATCATGATAGCACTAATAATGAGAAAAGTTCTCAATCAATCATAGTGTTTATAGTTTACTTGCTTACAAGGAATTTTAAACATAGGATTGGGTTGTCATTGCGTATATTATATTATGGTTTTATTAAGGTTCCATACTATATGTTTATATGCTAAATTGATAATGTCCAGTTTACTTATTATATTCATTTTTATTATTTTCAGATTTGATCATGGCATCATTTAGCCCACTTGTTACTATTTTTAATCAAAACAAATTGACTGTCTCCAACTATGTTGACTGGAAAAGAAATTTGGACATTGTTCTTACAATTAAAGAGCACAAATATGTGCTTACTCAACCATGTACTAACTTTCCTTCATTAGATGCTCCTCTTGAGGAAAAACAGCGATATGATCGTTGGTAGAAATCTAATGAGATGGCCAAGTGTTACATCTTAGCATCTATTTCAAATGTTCTACAGCATCAAATGCAGTATGTAGAACTAGCTTTGGACATTATGCTAAGTCTGAAGGAGATGTTTGGTGAGCAAGGTCGTTCTGCAAGGCAAGAAACCATAAAACAAATTTATAATACCAAAATGGCTGAAGGTACTTTAGTGAGGGAGTATTGTCTTAGGATGATCTCTAATCTGAATACATTGGAGGTTTTAGGTGCCAATATTGATGGAGAATCCCAAGTGGATATGATACTCCAATCACTACCAGAATCATTCAAGGAATTTAGACTTAACTATAATATGAACAAAAAGGTTTATACATTTTCTGAGTTGATGAATGAGTTGGTAGTGGTAGAAGGCATTCTTGGTACTTCTAATGTTGATACTAATATGGTTGAAGCTTCTACTTCTCAACCTAAGTCGAAAGGCAAGGGTAAGAAGAAGATGAAGAAGGGCTTCACCAAGCAAGATGGTAAACAAATTGCCTTAGGAGTTTCCAATAAAGGAAAGAAGATCAAAGGAAAGTGTTTCCATTTTGGTGAGAAAGGACATCGGAAGAGGAATTGTCCAAAATTCAAGGCTGCCAATAATAAGGGTACGAAAAGTTCATTCCTTCTTGAAATATGTTTAGTACAAAATCCCACAGATTCCTGGTGTGTGGATTCAGGTTGTACTAATCATATCTACAATTCTTTGCAGGGGTTCCAAGAGACCAGAAAGCTTAATGATGGGGAATTGTTTCTTACTTTGGCTGATGGGAGTAGGATTCCAGTTGTAGCTGTTGGAGTGTTTAATTTATGCTTTGAGTCTAGGATTTTAATATTGTAAGACTGTTTGTATGTACCTAATGTTCATAGGAATTTAATTTCTGCAACTTATTTAGGTAAACATGGATATTGTGTTATCCTTAAAGACAATGTTGTAATAAAGAAGGATAAAGTGTTTATCTGTTCTAGCAATATTGTTGATGGTCTTTATATTTTAACTCCTAATAAGCATGAACTATATAATTCTGAATTAGATAATAACTCTCATGTAAAATCATTAAAAATAAAGTTTCCTTCTACTAATGATGCATATCTTTGGCACTTGCGTTTAGGTCATATTAATCCAAATAGAATTCAAAGACTGATCAAAGATGGACTCTTAGAGCCATTGGACTTTGATGAATTTCCATTTTGTGAATCTTGTTTGGAAGGCAAAATGACCAAACGACCTTTTAATGCAAAAGGTAGAAGAGCCCAAGAGTTGCTTGAATTAGTTCATACGGATGTATGTGGTCCTATGTCAACCCAAGCAAAAGGAGGTTATGAATACTTCATCACTTTTACCGATGATTACTCAAGATATGGTTATGTGTACCTAATGAAACGGAAATCCGAAACCTTTGAAAAGTTCAAAGAGTTTAGAGCTAAAGTTGAGAATCAATTAGGTAAACGCATAAAGGCCATTCAATCTGATCGTGGTGGTGAATACCTTCTTGGCCATTCCAAGGATTACTTAACTCAAAATGGGATTGTATCCCAATTGACTGCACCTGGAACTCCCCAACAGAATGGTGTAACAGAAAGAAGGAATATGACTCTCTTGGAAATGGTTAGATTCATGATGAGTTACTCAACTTTACCGATTTCTTTTTGGGGTTATGCCTTAAATATAGCAATACATCTTTTGAATTTAGTTCCATCAAAATCTGTTTCCAAAACACCCATGGAATTGTGGAGTGGGCGTAAGCCTAGTATGAAATATCTCCACATTTGGGGTTGTCCAGCACATGTGTTAAAAAGGAAGCCTGATAAATTTGAACCAAAAGAAACTAGGGGTTATTTATTCTATATTCATAAGGATAACAAAGTTTTTGTTAGTACAAATGCTAAATTCTTGGAAAATGACTATATGAATAATTTTACTTCTAGAAGTAAAGTTGTATTGGCTGAAATGAATGAATCTGTAATAGAACAACTAATGCATGAAACTAGGGATAATGTGGATGTATTAGATACACCATAAGACATTAGTCATGAGATGACTAGTACACAGGTGCCTTGTCGTAGTGGGAGAATTATTCGACCTCCTATAAGATTTATGGGTTTGGGAGAAACTTATGAAGCTATCCCAGAAGAGGCTGAATCGGATCCCTACACTTATGAAGAGGCAATGAATGATATAGATGCATATCATTGGATCAAAGCTATGAAATCTGAATTAGATTCCATGTATTCCAATTAAGTTTGGGATTTTGTAAAGGTGCCTAACGGCATTAAACCTGTTGGTTGCAAATGGGTTTACAAGAGGAAGATAGGGGTAGATGGAAAGGTTGAAACCTTTAAAGCAAGGCTAGTGGCGAAAGGGTATACACAAAAAGAAGGTATTAACTATGATGAAACTTTTTTGCCCGTAGCCATGCTTAAATCTTTTAGAATTCTCTTATCCATTGCTGCTCATTATGATTGTGAGATTTGGCAAATGGATGTCAAGACTGCTTTTCTAAATGGCAATCTTGAAAAAAAAATCTATATGTTACAACTAGAAGGTTTCATAGCAAAGAACCAAGAGTATATGGTATGCAAGTTGAAAAGGTCCATTTATGGACTTAAGCAAGCATCTAGGTCATGGAACATCATATTTGATCAAGCAATCAAATCATTTGGTATTGAACAAAATCTTGATGAACCATGTGTGTACAGAAGACATCAAGATAATGTAGTAATGTTCCTAGTGCTTATGTTGATGATATTCTACTCATTGGAAATGATATAGGGGTAATGTCATCAGTAAAGGTTTGGTTGTCAAGCCAATTTGATATGGAGGATTAGGCAAGGCTAACCTTATTCTAGGGATTAAGCTTTGGCGAGATCGCAAGAATAAGATGTTAGGCTTGTCACAAGTTGGATATATAGATAAGGTTCTAGAATGGTTTAGCATGCAAAACTCCAAGAAAGGATTACTTCCTTTTAGACATGGAGTTCCTATGTCTGATGACCAAAGGCCTAAGACTCAAGAGGAAGAAAATATGATGAGACAAGTTCCTTATGCTTCAGCAGTAGGAAGTCTCATGTATGCCATGCTTTGTACTAGACTAGATATCTGTTATTCAGTTGGCATGGTCAGCTGATATTAATCAAATCCAGGACCAAAACATTGGCAAGCTGTAAAGCATATTCTCAAGTATTTTCGGATAACAAGAGATTATATACTTGTTTACCAGTGTGAGGATTTGATCTCCATTAGCTATACAGATTCAGACTTTCAATCAGATCTGGATTTCAGAAAATCCACTTCAGCATGTGTTTTCACCTTGGGAGGTGGAGTCATAACTTGGAGGAGTGTTAAGCAATCTTGTATTGCAGACTCCACCATGGAAGCTGAGTACGTTGCTGCTTGTGAAGCAGCAAAGGAAGCTGCTGGCTTAAGAAATTCTTTTCTGATCTTGGTGTAGTGAGAATGGAGCAAGTTCCTATTACATTGTTTTGTGACAATAGTGGAGCAGTTGCACAATCCAAAGATCTAAGGAATCATAAGAAAGGAAAGCACATTGAGAGAAAATACCACATCATTTGAGACATTGTTGCTCATGGAGATGTAGTGATGGCAAAGATTGAAAGTGCAAATAATCTAGCAGATCCTTTTACCAAAGCCTTGCCACAAAGGACTTTCGAGTCACATTTGGAAGGAATGAGAGTTAAATTAGTGCACAATAGTCTTTAGGGCAAGTCGGAGATTGTTAGGATTAGTGCCCTTAAATCCTATTGTATGATGTTATGTATGTTATTATGTATGACATTACGTATGACTTAATGTTGTGATTAATAAATTTTCTTTATTATTATCTAAAACAATGGTAACATGAATATTTGGACATTATCATATAGTCCATGAGATAATATGTGATTTATGTGATTTAGTTACAGAAGATATAGATCATAAGTTCTTTGTAAACTCATAATTTTGGTTTGTAGTCGGTGATGAAATTGGGCATTTCATTTGCGAAGACTATAACATATCAACTAAGATGATTTGTCTTGATCATGGAAGTGGAGACTTCTAGTTGATATGTTGATATGTTTTAAGAGTTAAGGCATATTGAACTGGACCGCTGTGAGATTTATTATTCTCCTAACGACTGTCAAATGAATAATAAATCTCACGACTTCTATTTGCATGAACTCTTAATCCTGAGAGAATAATGGACCTGATTATGAGGTGTAGGTTGCTTTGATATATCAGGAGTGAGATCTAAAATAACGATCAAAATCTCAGTATATTGGGCAATCACATTTAGTGTTGATGAAACATATATTCTCAAGATGGAATTCATAGTCTCTTAACGGAGATATAAAATATTCTTTTGAGATAAGTTTAATGGGTTTAGTTATTCAGAGAGTTAGACCTAACCACTTTAGTAAGAAATTACTGAAGTATATATTTATGAAATTGGATTTCATAAATATATGATGAATAACTTAAAGGATTAAACTAGGTACTCAAGGATTAAGATGTAGTAATTTTCAAAGTGGCAGTCTACATTCATGACTTTGTATTACTACGAATATTTTATGAAGGGGTTGCATGTATAAGAAAGTCTTGGGAAATAATTTATTAATAAGGCTTAGAATGCAATTATATTTATATAGTGGTATTAAATATAATTAATGGTAACTTTGGACTTGTCAAGAATTGATAGAAAAGCCCAAGACCCATTGGAGCTAGTATCTTATTTGTTCTCTTTTGGTCCCACTCCAAGCCGCACATTAAAGCCCAATTGGAAAGACACAATAGGCCGGCCCAATTAGATAATCAGTTAGTTATAAAGGGAGAAACATATAGAATTTTTTTTTAAAGAGAATCATCATTGTGAAGTGGTGTCTATGTGCGAGTGAAGTCACTCGATTATTCTCCTTTAGAAACTGATTGGGAGACCACACTTCTTGGTTGTAAAGTGGAATTGGAGTGAAGATTAAAAGTGTTCCCAAGTATTTCTAATCTTTTGTTTTGAATTTCACCGCACCAAGATACGCTATCCTGTTCTTAAATTCTGAAAATTACATAATGCATGTTATCAATCATGAATGAAATAGATTCATATTTGTTGCTTCTGCTATGTGTTTTGTATGAGATACAAACCAGATTTACCAACATGGCTCCCAGTATGTGACTAACCAATTCAATGTGCGGATCCAAGTACTCGGCATACTCACCAACTTGAGAAAGATGTTGGCTGCAAAGATCTTCAGTTCATCACATGATGAAGACCACAAAGCTCTTTGGTTACAAAACCCTACGGTGTACAAACACAGCAACTTCTTCACGAGAAAGATGAATTAGGGCAAATTCTGTCTCCGGCCACAATTTGCATGAACACAACTTTGCTTCACACTCACACAAGCTTTGACGGCCTTTAAAATAATCCTTATATATGTTTAGGGTTGTGAGAAAAGAAAGCCCAAACATATACTCACGGATTGGATGAAAATCAGAGCTGAAAATCTATTTTTCTTAAACCTCGATAGATAGCATATTTGTCGAGCTAGCTATCGAGCATCGAGCTTCAGTAGCTTTTTAAAACTCGATAGATATTAGCTGTTAAGCTTTAAAATCTAGCACTTCTTCACTTGTTTCTTAGATAAACTTGCATGTCTTTAACATTTAATCTTGAAACCTTGTTCCTTGAAGCATTAAATACATCCTAGATCTACCCAATTACAAGTAAAATGCATTTTGTCAAAGGATTAGCCATTGTGATATTCTGCTGAATAGAATGGGTTGCCATAAAAGCGCCTTGATGGCATGGGACTTTGTCATAAGATGCATTTCGTAGGCTAGGAAGTAATGACAGAGCCTTTGGGATGCATAAATAATTGCTAGGCACACTCTTTCCGCTCGAGGATAGCGTGTATCAGCATCTTTTAAATTAGGGCTAGCATAATACACTGTTTATTCAATGCCACCTCCATCCTCTTAGACTATTAACACCCCGATTGTTGATGGACTTGATTCCAAATAAAGCAACAGTGGCTTCCAATGGATTGGTGCCTACACCATGGGTAAGTTCATCATAATCTGCTGTAGCTTTTGGAAAGCTTTCTGCTGTTCACTTACCCATTCAAAACTATGCCCTCTCTTCAATAACTTTGCAAAGGCCCAGTATGAACCTTCTAATATATGAGACTTTGCCCAAAAAACTCTTCAACTTATTAACAATGAATGGTGGCTTTGTGGTCGCTATTGCTATAGCTTTTGCTTGGTCGACATATTTTCCTCTACTATGGCCCAGGAACCCAATGAATTTCCCAGTAGAAACTCCGAAATCGCACTTTAATGGATTAATTCTTAGCTTGAAGAGCCTACACTGCTTAAATACTTTTCTTAGTACCTTGACATGATCGGTGTGCTTCCTCGACTTTACCACAATGTCATCTATGTAATCCTCCATTTTGCAATGCATCATATTGTGGAAGATTGTAGTCATGGTGCCCTAGTAAGTTGTGCCTACATTCTTTAGCCTAAAGGGCATTGTTGTGTAATAGAAGTTTCCCATGGGTGTTTTGAAAGTAGCCTTCTTTACTTCCCTAGGTGCCATCCACTGAACCCGTCTTTGAAAGAAAACATGGCATGTCCAACTGTTGAATCTATTAACAAGTCCATGTTTGGAAGAGGAAACTCGTCTTTGGGACAAGTTCGATTAAGATTTCTAAAATCTACACAGCATCTGATTTGCTCATTTTTTTTTTCTTGATGTGCACAATATTGGACAACCGCCTTGGATGTTGTATTGGCTTGATGAATCCTAATGCAAGTAACTTTTGCACCTCTTGTACTATCTATGCCTCTATATTTGTGTGGAACACTTTGGCTAGCTGGGCAACCGACTTAGTTTTAGGCTCTATAGTAAGTGTGTGAACTACCAAATTTGAATCTAGTCTAGGCATCTTGCTGTTGTCCCATGCAAATATGTCTCTGAATTCTTTTAACAGCTGAACAAAGTACAGGGGTAAGGGAGTACGCCTTGATCGAGTGGACTGTGGTAGAGAAAATTGGAGTTGCCACCTAAATTAGGTCTAGGAACCATATTTAGCATTTTGGGCCAATCACTTACATGCATGGGTTTGCATACTAGATTATGAGTTTGGAATTTTGGTACGGCTTGGAAAGTTGTTAGGCACCCAAGACCACCCAGCTTGAAGGCCGGCCTAAAATATGCGTTGTTAGGCTATATTTAACTAAACGAACAAAAACAAGAATTTTGCCCTAATTTGGGTTTGGGGTGTGCATGCATACTCAACTATGCGTACACATGGTTGAACCATGTGCATGCATACTCGATGGATGCGTACATATCCTTTAGCATGCATACTTGAATCCAAGTCTGATTTCTTCCTCCGGTTTGCTTATCATTGCCATTGAGTAGATTTGGGCTTTGTTTTGTTTTCAAAAGCAAGGTTAGGGGTTTGGAGTTGTTCATTTTGTCTGTCAAAGGTATGTTTTCTACAATAGCTATTATTTTTGAATCTTTGGCATTGCACTGTTAGAATCTAGTTCTATGTTATAAAATATTTTCCTCCTCTTGCATTGATTTCTATACAATCTTTTCCAACTAATATGTGTAAAAGATGAAAAATAATGGGATTATGTGATTAATCAATGGGTTTTATTGGCTTCTGGAGTTCTGATGGGAGGTGAGTTAAGAAAATGAAAAGCTTAGTTTTTTTTTTTTTTAAGGGGGGGGGGGGGGGTGGGTGGGGGCTAATAATTGGTGTTTGCATAATTCTCACGCCATTTTGTGTATCAATTACTTCCTAGTGAAAGTTGGGAATGTTTTGGGTTTTTTTTTTTTTTGACTGAAAGTTTTTGATTTCGTTACAGATTTTGGAATGTTTGGTTTTCAATATTTTTTTGGTTTTGAGAATTATTTAGATGGGTGATTGTGAATTTTTCTTTTGTAGAACTTGCTTGTATTATAATATTGAGATTTGTTGTTGTAAAATTGTGAACTTGGTAGTTTGTATTATGTTGTGGGGATTTGATTTGGCTTATTATCTTCTATCTTTTGATAAATTGTGTGCTTATTCTGATTAGTTGAAAATAATCAAAAGAGCCGACTCAAATTTGATTGGGATTTAGCCTTTTAGTTAAATTAAAGTATATGACATGTATATGTTTGCTTATCAGAAAAAGAAAAAAAAATCCATAGTGAACAAACAAACGATGAGCAATACCAATACCACTCCTACGGAAAATGGTGATTTAGAGAACACCTTCCTGAGGAACAACCTAAGGAAAAAATCTTATGCAGAAGCTACCTCGGATGCTATTATGTTGGAAACAGTTTATGGTGAGGAAGAACATGAAATGGACGAGGATGGCAATAACGATACTGTGGACATTGAAACAAGGTGTAATAATGTAGACCAACTTAGGGAAGTGGATCAGCTCAATGAGGAATCATGGGAAATCAATGTCTCGGCAAAGTTGAAGTAGAAAATGGCTGGTCCATGGAAAACTAGCATAATCCTCAAGCTTATGGGTAAACAACTGGGATATCATGCTTTGCAAACCAGGTTAGCCAGTATTTGATGTCCATCAGGTAATATGGTTTTAATTGATATCGGATATGGTTATTTTATGGATGGACCTTGGTTTGTGGGAGATCAGTATCTTTATGTACAGGCATGGGAAGTTGATTTCCATCTCGGAACAACCAAGGTCACATCCACTGCGGTTTGGATACGATTGGAACAATTACCCACTGAATATTATCATCAGGAATTCTTGAAACATGTGGGAAATAAAATAGGAAAACTTCTTAGGATAGATGTAGTGACCAATATTTCCATAAGGGGACGGTTTTCTCGGTTATGCATCCAAATAAATCTCCATAAACCTCTCCCTAAGCGCACATAAGGAGTCTAGTTGTTTAGACTCAAGTATTTCAACGACTACACATGCACACATCGAGGCATCTCCATGCTTGGAAGAAGCTTCAATACCCGACTCGAACCACTTTCTATCCCTATGGAAGATTGTCCATACTTGTAGGCCACGTGTATGAGGAGTGGGCCGAGAGCCATTTTTCAAACATAAACCTTCCTCATCTGAACTTTCTCCCCCAAGTCCTTATCAAGTCAACTTCAAATCTTCTAATGCATTCCAACCAGGGACGGACCCAGGCAGAGGGCAAAGGGGGCCCGGGCCCCCCCTGGGTCCAAAATTTTTTTTTTTTTAGTATATAAAATTTTCATAAAAAAAGCTTGGGCCCCTTGGTTTTTAGCTTGGGCCCCCCTCACCTCACCCATCCCTGTCCCAGCTAGCCAGCCCAGGAGTTTTCAAGAGCCCATGAAAACCTTAAAAAATATATATATATGTGTAAAAAAGAAAAAAAAAAAAAAAAAAAAAAAGAAAACCTAGCAGTCAGTAAGACCCCAAAACCAAATAGAAAAGCCAGAAATGAAGGAAAAAAAGAAAAAAATAAAAGAAAAGAAAGGGAGAGGCGAGAGTGAGACAGAGAAAGTGAGAGATCCATCACGCCGTGACGCTGTGACGGAGAAAGTGAGAGAGTAGAGTTTGTAAAGACTAGAAAATATATTAGAAAATTTATAATTAAATGCATCATGCATATTAGCTAGATTCTAGTATTTGTCTTTAGTTAGTAACAACAACTGTTTGTGAGATAATATATATGATTCTTATTTTATTTGTAAATTATGAAAAAATCAACTACAATGTTTGATTTTTTCAAAAGAAAATATTCAAATTCTTTCGAAGTCAACGTGGGATTGCCAACAACTAATGTTGCTATTCCAATTCCAAAAAATGTGGATGTTGCAATTCTAGAAAATATTCATTCCCTAATTCCGGAAAATGTCGATGTTCCAATCCTAAGAAATATTTATTCCCCAATTCCAGAAAATGCCAATATCCCAATTCCGGAAAATAACCATATCTCTCAAACACAATTTCAAAAAGTTGATCTTGATATATTATGAAACAATGATTTTTGGGTATTTGTCTTGGTCGATAGTTTATTAATACTATATGGATGCGTATTTGAAAAAAAAAAAATCGCTTATCTCCGGCCCCCCCCAGCTTGAAATCCTGGGTCCGTCCCTGATTCCAACTTCTCCAATCTGACATGAGTGAAGTGGTGGCCCCCACTGATTTTGCTGACCAATGTATATCTCCAGCTATATCTCCTAAACTGACCAAGGTGGACACCAATGGTAAAACTCAGTTTTTACCTTCACCACGTAGCTTACACATAGACTGCATGCAAGCCTCTCTTGATGCCAACTGTCCACGTACAACCCATGCATGTACATGTCCTTTGCCATTTTTTAACTCTCAAACCGAATTCACCTTATCCCATATTTTAGATATCCCAATATAGAGTTCACACATTCACCCACATGGCCCCCTCATCTAACCAAGATTCCACGACACCTATGCCAACCAACCCGGATCTCTAGCTCTCGCTATCACCAATGGGAAATCCTTATCACCCATCCCTAAATCCCATGCCCATGCAACTCTCAACCCCTCATGACGACCCACTCCCTCTAAACCATCTCAACCAATTAATGAGCTGCTTTTCTATCAAAACTATAAACAACGAGGAAGTGACCTATGTCTAAATTCCTATCCATCCATGGACATTGGTTTCTTGGAATAAGATGACCCAAACTCCCAGTTTACCACTTCAGCTAAACTCATCCTGTATGTTTTTAGACCCCTTAAACACAAATAGATTAACCTAGTTATTTAGCCAAATGATTAACGTAGGTAAATTATTCAAATCTAGGTTAACACAAATAAATCATATCAAGTAAACAATGCCGAAAATAAAGAACACAACGATACGATAACCCAGGAAAACCAAATCGGTAAAAAACCTGGGGAGGATTTAACCTAACTATCCTCAAGGTAAAATAGATCCACTATGAAAGAATTGAAGTTTTATAATAGCAACTTAGATCACTAACATCCTATTGCTACATCGAGTAGAAAACTTACTACCACGACTATGTTGCTCCGAGTCCACAAACTACTTTTTTCTTGGATTCATAGTAACCACAAGTACTCCCACTTGTGTTCTTCTTTAACCTGTTTATGCAGTAACTAAAATGATCACCAAGCTATCAATATCAATCTTAATATTGATAACCCTAAGTGTGTGTGAAGGCAAACACCTCTAGATTTCACAAGAGATTCACACACACAGCGTAAACAACAACCTGAAAACGTGGCTAGGGTTTTTCCTTTTATATTTAAGGAAAAACATAAAATCCTATACGTCATATAGGCTTGGGCTTAAGTTGGAAAAATCTGCAGAAAAACATTCTGCACGAGCTTTGTTCGATTGAGTCTAATTTTCGATCGATTAAGCTTTACAGAAAGTGAATAGTAATTTTTTGCAATCACTCGATTCCAATTTTACAATCAACAAACTTTGAGCAGCCTAAATCTAGACTCTAAGTTTTGATAATGGTTTGCCAACATTACATATTGAAGTTCTAAAACATTTAGATCCTAGATCCTAGATCCTTAGAACCTAACAAACTCCCCCTTTGGCAATTACAAAACACAAAATAAAACAAAATACTCAAAGTTACAAAAACAACCCATTACATTAAAATTGCCCAATAAAAAATAATTCAACCTAACTATTATGTATCAGTTGCAAGTGTAGACAGCAGCATAACTAAATTAACCTGTATATTCCTGAAACACTCAACAAAATAAATTCTTGATTTCACATAACATAAAATAAAAGACATATACCATGAATAACCTTATAAATATAAATCAATAGCCAATGTAGCACAATGTGAAACAAGAAATAGAAATAAAAAATAATGTCTCCCCCTAACATATACAACCCATAAAAAAAAAAAAAAAAAGACAACAAAATAAATGCAGGATGAAGCACCTTGATACAATCTAAAGCTCTAAAGCTCCAAAAATAAAAAAAAATAAAAAACAAATAAAAAACACAAAAAAATAAAAATAAAAATAAAAAATCTCCCCCTATCTCCATCCATATGTACTCCCCCTTTTTATAACGAATTGCCAAAGGGCAATCAAGACTCATCATCAAAAGGAGGTGGTTGGAGGTGACTGTCTAATGCTTGCCAAATCCACACACACAACCTATAGCTCAATGAGTACATCCAGCAAAAGCTGACCATGAGCCGCCTGAACGGTCATGACAGTGTCCAACATACGACGAATGCTAGAATCATTCGCAGTAAAAGGTGGAGGAGCAGTAGTAGCAGTCGGATCAACAAACTCCTCAGCTGTCGAATCACCTGAAGAATGAGGAGAAGAAGGTGAAACACTCGAAGAAGACTCAACTCTAGGGCATTTAGAGCTAGCTCTCATCTAAGCAGCTCTTTGCCTAAGGAATGTGGCACCTATAGGAGCTATAATGTGTATGGGCTCAGAAGCGAGAAACTCATCTAAACCTTGATGTAACAAAATTCAATGTGCAATAGAACTACTCCTATGAACCTCAACCAAGGATTGAATGAAAAGACAAGGAAAACTCATAGGAGCATCTATCACAAGGGCATACAAAAATGCACATCTCTCAATAGGAATGGTGAGCAAATGAGAGATGGGCTAGATGGAATGGTAAGAAATTCAGGAAAATAGATAATGAATCTCAGTCAACTCATGAGAAGTAATCCAAGAATCCGTACCCCATTAAATGAAAATATCGGTGAGATATGACATAATGTCATCAAGTGGAGGGGTCTCATCATAAGGGTGCACATGCTGCTGTACCTTAGCCACCCCAAGAGCAGAGGCCGCTACCGAAGGAGTAATGACATACTTTTCACCCCGTATCCAACTCTTCACAAACTGAGTGTTGGAATCATTGGAGTGGACAAAGAGGTTCAAGTAGAACTTGCTAATCAAGGTAGCTGGAGGAGGATGATCTATATCCATCAAAGGTAACCAGCCCCTATGCTTAAAATTCCTCCTAATTTCCATATCAAGCTCATCTAAAACAACTTTTCTCTCAGCCCATACAGATTTAAAGATGTTCAGCTTCTCAAAGTTCTCTTGGTTTTTCTCAGTATGAAACCTATCACTCTCAAAAGATAGAGTAGAAGAGAAGGTGGATTTCCTATTGGCTCTAGTCTTCTTAGTCATGATCCTAAGAGTTGGAATAGGACAGACAGAAAACAACTAAAGAAAGAAAAACAACGAAAACCCAAGGGTAGACTGCATCAGATAAGGTTAGAGCAAAAAATATAGAAAATAACAATCTATATGATGCATGAACAGTATTAACACATGATGCATGCCCTAATGCATTGAGAATAGTTAAATTACACTTTTAAAACACAGAATTGGCTTGAACATAGAGTTTTAGAACAAAAACCCAAATTTTGAAAAACCCAAATTCAAAAATCCCAACAAATTGACCAATTTATCATTACACAAGTTAGATAACAGTATATAATGACATAATTAATCAATTACACAACCCAATTTCACCAAATTAATCTCAATTGAACAAAATCCCCTATTTTGTTGAGTTTTAAGCCCTAGAATTTCCAATTCTTCCCAATTCACCAAATTGATCAAAATAAACCATGAGAAACATGTTTACGTAATCCAATAACAAAAATCCATTGATTGATTTTGAAAGAAATCATCTCAAACCACAAAAATCATTAGATCCGAAAATTTCCCTAAAATGCATGAAAAAATGGATGAAAAATGAGATTAAAGTAAAAAAGAAATGGTAGAATAGTCTTACTGGTGCTAGACAACAAGAAACTTGAGAAAAAATTGAGGGAAAACGACAAAAATTTGTCTTTGAATCTGGATCGATCGAAGAGAGAGAGAATTGCTTCTTGAAAACTTTGAAATAGTGAAGACCACGTGAAAAGCTCATGTTTTAAAAAACTCTTTGACCAATTTTCAATCAATCGAAAAATAGGTTTGATCGATCGAAAACACATTCGATCGATCCAGCATCAATCAAACAGTGATCGAGCCAGGCAGATTCAAACCAAATTTTTAATCGCAATTTCGATTAGTCGAGCAACAGGTTCAATCGATTGAAAATTTGGAAAAATCAAATTTTTGAAAAACAAGGCATTTTAATGAAGAAACTCCTCAAAGCACAATGTTTTACGAATAAAATGCTTGAGTATGAGATGAAACGTTTTTCAAAAACCCTTGAACTTAACCTAGATCTTCCAAAAACAAGATTTTCAATCAAATTGTCCTCAACTCTCAAAATTTAAACACATTTTGCATTAAGATCAAGGAATTTTTAATCTTGGATGGCCACAACAAGATCATACATAATATCATGTACTAAGCTTAGTAAAGAATAACTTGTGTAGTGTGTGTAACTAGCAAAAGCTTGAGATATATGTGAGGTGATAAGTAAATAGTGATCAATCACAACTTCTATAAAATTCATCAGACTATCACATAAAGAGTTACATCATATAACTCTCACATTCCCTAGAAAACAAGCTTGTAATCATGTAAGTTTCTTGATTTGCCTTATAATGTACACACCAATTTTATTTGATTTGAAACTTATTCTGATAGCCAAGATAATGTACACACCAATTTTATTTCAATTTGAATTTTATTGTAAGCTGAGGATACACCTTATGTTCTTTTTGTGCATGTGCTACACTTTCTCGAGCACAAAATCATATGATATGCACTAAGGTGTTCATGATTGACTAGTAAACAGTGGTGAGATAGTTATTTATGCCTTTCTCTTAGGATTGTTTAGTCCTTACAATCAAAAGCATGTGATTTCAAAATTAAGATCATGTGATCAAAAACTATAAACACTCCCACACAACATGCACGACAAAGCCCAAACTAGTAAAGTGCTATAAAATAAGCTCATCCAAGCTAAAAAAAGTACATAATCATGTTATGTAAAGATAATATGGCCAACCTTGATTTCAAATTCAAGAAAAATAATGCAAAACATATTTTTCTTCCCTTTTCCTCTTTTGTTTTGTTCTTTCTTTTTTCTTTTTTTTTTTCTTTTTTTTTTTGAAAATAATAACAAAAAACAACCTAGTGTGAAATGCATGAATGTTATGCAATGCAAATCCTAAAAAACAAAGAAAACAAAAATAGCAAAGAAGAATGGTCACAAAGAATAGAGCGATGAAGCATAAGAACCATGCCAGAAAGACTCATTTAGATCGAGCCTTTTGCATCCAAAACTTTTTAGATGCAACTTTTGCATTGGAATTATTATTCATATTAGAATGATGAGCAACTCTAGGATTGGAATAAAGGTTTAAAGCCTTTACCAACTCACTAATAAGTACCACGGGATCTTGTGCTTGAGTCACAGGTACTTTTGGCTTATTTGCTCGCTTAGCAGCTTGAAACTTGAAACAGTTTGGACAAATGTGCCCAGACTTTCTACAAAAATGACAAACCCATGCAGGTCTATCATGCAACTTATCCTTAGGAAGGGTGGAATTTTTTGACTTAGACTCTTTAAGATCAACCCTAATCTTCCTAGGAGGTATAACTTCTACAGGCTTGACAATCTCACTCATGGGAGGCTCAAAAGAAGAAACAAAGTTTGTGGAATGAGTCTTAGAAACAATGATGCTATCTTCTAAACCTAGACTAGTTTTGTCTAAGGGAGACTTTTGAATAATCAACATGTGTTCAAGTTTGGAACTAGCAGACCTATTTGTTTGTTCTCTAGCAACATATAATTCAAACTCCAAAATTTCACTTTATCAAGCAATAACATGTTCTCAGTCTTCACCTTATTAAGTAATTCATTAGCATCAAACAATTTCAAGAGCAAAATTTTCTTATCAAGTTCAAGAGAAGCGATTTTTTGTAAGTCTAAATCAACATTCATAGCATCCTTTGCAGCAACCTTGCAAAGTTTATTATAGGTTTCTTGCAAATCAACACTCTCAGAGAGTTCCCCATTAAAAAGGTTCTCATCAACCACAAAACTTTCCTCAACTACAACAGTAGTTGTGAAAGCAATGAAGTTTTCATCCTCATCACTACCAGATTCATTATCAGAAACTTTATCAGCACTAAGGGTTACAGCCATAGTCTTACCTTTTGATCTCAAGAATGTGGGACATTCTAATTTCATATGACCATACCCTTGACATCCAAAACATTGTTGACCCATAGAATTATTAGAGGTTTGACCTATTTTTTCTTTAGGATTTTCAGTATTATTCACCTTAGTGGATTTATTCCTCCTAAAATTTCTAAGTTCAGCATTGTTTTTACCTTTTGCCCTTCTGTTGTTATTCCTAAGAAAGTTTCAAAAGTTCTTGGCAAGATATGCAGTCTCTGTAGTAAAGAGTTCATCATCAAATCTATTCCCATCAAAATGAGGTGGGATCACAAGAGAGTGACTGTGTTCCATGAAAATAGGGGTCAAGGATTAACTCTTAGATCAAAGGATCTAAATACTAGAGCTCGCTTTGATACCACTTGTACGTTTTTAGACCCCTTAAACACAAACTGATTAACCTAGTTATTTAGCCAAGTGATTAACTTAGGTAAATTATTCAAATCTAGGTTAACACAAGTAAATCATATCAAGTAAACAATACGGAAAATAAAGAACACAACGATAAAATAACCCAGGAAAACCAAACCAGTAAAAAAACTGGGGAGGATTTAACCTAGCTATCCTCAAGGTAAAACAAATCCACTATGAAAGAATTGAAATTTTACAATAGGTACTTAGACCACTAACATCCTATTGCTACCTCGAGTAGAAAACTTACTACCACAACCACGTGATAGCTCTGAGTCCACGGATTACTTCTTTCTTGGATTCACAACAACCAAAAGTACTCCCACTTGTGTTCTTCTTTAAGCTCTTTATATAGCAACTGAAACGATCACCAAGCTCTCGACATCAATCTTGATCTTGATAACTCTAAGTGTGTATGAAGGCAAACACCTCTAGATCTCACAAGAGATTCACACACATAGCATAAACAACTTGAAAACGTGGCTAGGGTTTTTCCTTTTATTTTTAAGGCAAATCATAAAACCCTACATGTCATATGGGCTTGGGCTTGAGTTGGAAAAATTTGCAGAAAAACATTCTGCATGAGCTTCGATCGATCAAGTCTAATTTTCGATCGATCGAGCCTTGTAGAAAATGAACAGTAATTTTCTACAATCACTCGATTCCAACTTTACAATCAACATACTTTGAGCAACCTAAATCTAAACTCTAAGTTTTGATCATGGTTTGCCAATATTACATATTGAAGTTTTAAAACATTTAGATCCTAGGTCCTTAGAACCCAACACATCCACTCACCATCGTCACTAGAGGAAATTCAGGAGCCATGCATGAGCCCCAATGAGTAGTACAACCTTTGTGGGCTATAATGGTACAATAAGCCCCATTGCCATCCATGTAGATGAACATGCAGGAAGGCTCCGACAGTGCGATGTCTCTAGAAGCACTGCTAGAAGCCATTTTTTGCTTTTTAGATCTAAACGAAATCAACATCGCTCTGAAGGAGGAGGAGGCAAAACTTTACATCACCATGTTCTCCAACCAAAGTCTTCCACTCATCATGTCCATCTTGTACTGGCCAAGGCTTGCCAAACTCAAACCAATGTACTGGATCAAGACGATGACATCGACTTATCAATGCATCACTCGGTCCACAGCAAGGACTTTAAAGACCTCTGGGTGGGTCCCCAATGACTATCTCAATCCTAACATATCATCCATGAAGATGGTTTCATGGAACTACCGGGGAGCAGGAAATAAGGCTTTTCATACCCATGCACACGAGCTTTATCGTCTGCACCGCCTTTAAATTCTGATAATTGTTGAACCTTATACTGCAGACGACCGTGCCCCATGCAGTTATTGACACTCTTCCATACTCTCATTCCTAAAGGATCGAACCGATAGGCTTTTCGGGTGGTATATGGATGCTATGGAATGAGGATAGTAGGCTCATTGTAGAGATTCTCACCACTAATGAGTATAGTATTCATGTACTCGTCAAGGTACCTACCAACTCTTCTACTTTTCTTCTCATGACTATTTATGCTTCACCTAATTTTAATAAACATAAAATCTTATGGCAATATTTACAAGAATTATCACCATCTGTTAGAATGCCATAGGTCCTTTTAGGCAATTTTAATGACATGCTAGCGAAATAAGAACCTAATTTGCCATCGCAATATTAAGGAACGATAAGATAGAGGATTAACGCCGAATGGAAACTTATGTTTCCTAGGTTAGAAATTCTCCATCTTCCTTATACTAAATCTAACCATTCTCCTATACTGTTAGATACTGATCCTCCTATTCACAGATTGTCTAAACCTTTTAAATTTGAACAAATGTGGCCTATTAATCAATCCTTCTCAACTCTTGTAGAAAATAGTTGGCATTCTTCAACATCACTCCCCTCATCCTCCTCCTCCTCCTCCTCCCTATCTAGGTTCCAACACCATTTAAAATACTTAACTAGTAACATTATAGACTGGAATAACAATCATTTTGGCATTTTGTTTTGGAAAAAGCACTACTTGTTGGCTAGACTCAGAGGTATTCAGCTTGCTTTATCATGCAAACCTTCAACATTTCTTTATTTGCTAGTGTGGTAGACCTTTTTTGCAACTCTAAGTTGGACTGTCTCTTGCCATGTTATGGCCCAATGGTTTTGGGGTTGAAGAGTCGGGATTGGTTTGACTGGAACACACCCCAAGCTAGCTTGTGCACAAGTTAGAACCCTTTTGCTGGGACCTTGGACACTTGCCCATGGTAGAGAATGTTGTTACAAAGAAGTTATGGCGGACAGGTGTAATATGACAAAAATAAGAAAAATATGCTTACTGTCAGCCCCAAAAAAAAAAAAAAATCATTTTCTTAATAAAGGAGGAAATAATACAGTAATATAAATGCGGCAAAAATGAGTTAATAACAACAATGAAAAGAAAAGGAAAAATATTAATGCCTGATCAATAAAAGGAAGAAAGATTAGTCTTTCGTGCTTGATTTCTCGATGGAGTCAAGTCCAGGAAGGGAACCACTCTTTAATGTGGGCAATCTCACAGGGAAGTCCTGCCACGAAAATTGCTCACTTTGAGAGAATGGGCCTAGATGGCTTATCCTCGAATTCCTTGATCCTCACTAGAGAGCAAGCTATTAGAGGGAGAGAACGGAATAGACTATTGGTCCATGCCCACCATCACACTCTTGCTCATTCTCTATTTTTCCTTTCTTAGTTTCTTGTTTTCTCTCTTATCTTTCACTCCTTTTCTTACTTGTTTTTCTCTTGTTTTATCTCTCCTGTTTTCCTTCCCCCTTCGTCCGTTCTCCTCTCATTGTCCCTCTGTGGATCAGCTGACACCTTTTCCATGTTGCACCATTGTTTCTGCAATGTTATCATTTGACTTTTGCTTGCTAGGTCTCTTTTAGGCTTACTGTACACTTTCCTTTGGCTCAGTTCCAATAGCCCAATACTATCACTGGACTTGGACTCACGTAGTTTTGGGCTTCCTTGGCCCATTTCATCCCTTTGGGGTTTCCTTGGTCCATTTTATTCCTTTGGGCATCCTCGGCCTGTTTCATTTCCTCGAGCATCCCTGGTCCATTCTAATCCTTCATTCCCATGGGCTTTTGCTAAATCTTTTGGGCTTCCCCGGCCCAAATTTCCATATCCTTTACTTTTTGGGTTTATTGGCCTTTTTACCAACCCCATTTACTAATTCTTTCCTTTGGGCTCCTTTGGCTCATTTTTACTTGCTTTCCATTTTCCATAATTCTCATAGGTTTACTACTTCTTTCTTTGGGCTCCCTTGGGCCTGCTTTCTTCTCTTAGGGCCTTTTGAATATCTTACAGGCCCATGGACCATCATTCCTACCATTCGTGTTTAATAGTTTTCTTCTCACTTTGCTAATTCTTCTCCCTTATTTTCTATCATATTGTTGGGTCTTTTTTTCTTGTTATTGGGCCTTTTTGCCAAAGTAGGCATCAACATTCCGCCCCCTAAGCATATGAAGTGCTCTTGCGGTTCATATGCGAAAAATAGTATTTTCTCCTTCTTTTCTCCTTTTTTTTTTTTTTTTGCTCACAGGTTTTTTTTCCGAATAATGGGACCTGCTTCGTTTTCTTTCTTGCTGTGAATAGTGTTATCTCTTTGAATTTCCTAGTTTAGCAATTTTTCTGAAACACAGCCTCCGCTTCATTAATACGATGCCTTTTTTAATAGCTGACCCGTTGCATTCTTTTACGTCATTGTTAATGTCATCATTACTTAAGCTCATTCACTTCACATCACTTATACAAAACACCTTTTCATTCCTCTTTTTCTTCATCGTGTCTTCTTCCTCAAACCCCTTTACCCATCTATTCCGATCAAACATCCCACCATGACATCAGCGAAAGGCGAGGGTTCTTCCCGTCGTAAGGGGAAGGAAATCGCCGTCGACTATCCTGCCACCAAAACCATTGGTGTAGACGCCCGTCTCTCCGTATCAGAATGTTTTGAGGAGGAAGTAGGGGACCGTGATCCAAATAGCGAGTGCACTTTTCTCATTGATCATTAGTACAATGCCTATGCCCATTTTTTGACGATGCCTAATGACTACTCACCTCTGTTGCCAGGTTGCGTATGGCTCTCCATTTGCCATCACGACACAGAGGTATCTTAGGCCCCTTTGGCTTCTTCAATCTTTGAACTCGGTATATGCCAAAGCACTTTACTCCTTGTGCCCATTCTCTTTCAATTTGGGTTGGTTACTTCTTTGGGTTAGAAGGAGTGGGTAGACAAAGAGTTGGCCGATACGGGTTTCATGGTGGTGTTACAGCAAGCTGGTGTGTTAAAGGCCATTGTTTCATCGTGTTGCCTATCTAACTACAGGGATTTGTTCAATCTCTACGATCTAGTTCACCCATGATGCATTGCTACCCATACCTTTTTCCTTTCCTGTGTCGAGATCATCGTGACCTTGAAAGACATGGTAAATCAATAGTTGTTGCCCATTCTTAGCTATGTTAACCCAAATGCTATAGAACTCTCTCCTGAGGAAGAGGTCGTGGAGGCCGAATTGAAGAAAGGGATGAGTGGCAATGTGAAGTTGTCACATTGGGTTGTGGCTTTCTCCAAGGCTTCAGATGCAATCCGCTGTGCTGCCTTCGTTGCATTCTGGCTCTGTAAGTTTATCTTTGGTTCTCACCTTCATTATGTTGTAAAGCCTTTATATTTCCGATTGGCCATAAATATTTCTACTGGGGTGAGTTTGCCATTGGCCCCTATGTTCCTTGGTCATTTGTATGTGCAATTAGATATCTTGCAAAGTGATAAGGAGCAGGCGGGTTCTTGCCATATAGTCACCACTTCCCCCCATAGTACCATCTTACAGCATCTGTCATGGGAGCGTTGTGCTTGGCACTTGGCAAAGTGCAAGTCCATCCATTTTACAAATGAGAAGTATCGTTCATGTCCGAAGATTATTACTAAATTTTGTGATTGCTTCATATCTGACTTTTCGTTGGCTTATTGCTGGGTTGGGTTGAAGCCATTTAGGCGTTCAAATATGGAGTTGTTTGATAAAGGAGTTGGTTTTTGTTGGATAGCATATAGGAATCTGGGCACAAGTTACAAGTGTCGATTCAGTCATGGAACCTTTTACTAATACTGCTAGGACCACCACCCCATTGACTGCCTTTGACGAGAGGTGGATCACATACTTGGTAGCCACTAATGCATGGTGGCTGCCTTATCTGGCTAACAAGGGCATTCAATTTATGCATTATTCTACTAATAGAGTGAGGAGACAGATTGAGTTAGATCAGGACATTCTTGATGATTTTTCTGCCATCATGGAGTTTGCTACTTCTGTTCGGCCATTCCTGCGAAATAGTGCCTTTGAGTTTTGAAGCAGGCATTTTACAGCGGTCACCATTCTAGGTTCACAGAGGAAGGGTATTTGCACAGCTGTGATGCATGGGTATTGGCAAGTTGTGATGATTTCAATTGGGCGGGAATTATTGGGCAGCCATAGATTTTCTCTCATTCCTTCTATTGGTCTCCATGCTATCATTTCTGCCAATCCTTGGTTACTTCTTCCTTCCAAATCTGTGGTGGCGTATGCTAGGAAGTAGATTTGGTCTGCTATATTTGAGTGGTAGGCAAAGGAAAAGGGATGGTACTTGTACCTGGTGAGTACCCCACGGGTTGGGAGAAGAAGGTGAAGGTTATGAACCTTTCTATACCTGCGAAGAAAGGCTTTGTGTCTCGGTCTGCCAAGCTTAAGTCTGCCAAGAGAGGTGATGACTCTTTCGAGACTTGTTCCGATATTTTTCCTTATGAAGGTGGCTTTCCTAGTATAGGTAATATAGTCTTTAAGGGTTCTCCCTCCCCCCCCCCCCCTTCTACTTGTACTTGTTCCAACTAGCGCCCTATTATAGACAAGACCAAGCCTACTGCCCCACGGCCATCCACAGATGCTCCTCATTCTTGCAGGACCCGAGGTAGTGAAAGGAAGACATCTCCACCACCTTCGTTTCCCACCACTGAGAGGAGAGTATGTTATCTCTAACCTTGCTTCTTCTTCATTCTTTTCTTATTCACGAGGCCTTCCTAAGGCCAACCCCACATACATACTTATTTATCTCCCCTCTCTTTGTTCCTTCCTTTATTTTTTTATTACTTCTTGGCAGTCTAAGCGTAAGGAGGATACTTCTTCCACCCACCCCATCTTGCTTGATAAGATGGAGTTGGAGGTATATCCCGTCCTATTGCATGCATTCCCAGTGTCACATGTCACCGTGTGCTTTTTTTTTGTTCCTTTCTTCTTATATATATATCACCACTCATCATTCCTTCCTCTCTTCTTTTTTTTTTTTTTTTTTTTAGGCCAACCCTGAGCCCTTTTCTGTTTATCACCCTACGAGTGAGGAGGTCTCCGCTGCCATGGGCACACCCATGGAGGGTTTCTTTGTCGAGGCAGATATTATGGCTGAGGCCATTGCCATTACTCCTGCTACTGCATAGGGAGCTCTTGCCGAGGCTTTGTTTCCTTTACATAGGCCTAGTCCTATTAAGCAGAGTGCCTAGACTGAGAGGGTTGGTTAGTTCACTCCTATCCTTGTTGAGGCTCCTACATCTCAAAAAGGAGTAGCTCATGCGGATGCATCTCAGACTAGGAGCACGTCTCCTACCACTCCTCTTGTCATCTCTGCTAGTAATCCCTTTGCTGCCTTCTCTCAATCCATAAAGGATGGCTCCTCCTTGGTGATTACTCCCTCTTTTATTCCCAACTCTACCACCTGTGGGCCTAATGCAGATTTATCTTCTGATGAGGGATTTGAGGAGGTTCTTAAGGATGATGAGGATGAGCCCATCGTGAAGAAGAAGGTTTCTAATTTTGATGAGGATGATGGTGGTGAGCACGAGACTGAGGCCATGAGTATGTGTCTCTTGCCCTTGTTAGACCTTCTTTTCTCTCTCATCAAATTTTTTTTTACATAACTTCCTGATGCAATTCTTTGATTATCCTATATGTTCATCTCCTTAACCACAGATATTCCCGAGAAGCCCAAGATTGCAGCAGACATTGTGATGCCTACAACCCCTATTTCTGCCAAACCTGTGGCCCCTACTTTTGCCACACCTATAGCCTTCATTTTTGGGAGTCTTGGTATTTTCTTCCTTTCCTTTTCTTTCTCCCATATCTTCCTTAGTCTATACTATGAATTCATTCCTTCATTTTTGTCCATCCCTTATGCTATATTTCATGTTCCTTCCTAGGTTCGATTCCTATTGAGGCGCCTCTGTCTTCTCAGTTTGAGGTTGGCAGTAGTTCTATCATAGTCCCTGATCCAGTGAGTGAGGCTGTTGCTTTCTTCATCCAGTTTGACTAGCCCGAGACCAATGACCTTGATACTGTGGATTTATAGGGTGCTGGGCTACCTTATGTTGATTTCCATGGCTTCTGAGTCCTTAAGGAGTGCATTTCCCTTTTGGAGGCAGTATACACTAGCCGTGGGGATTTCATGCAAGGGTTTCCTTTTAGCCGATCCACGAAGGAGTACTTCCTCAAGCTGCTAGGGAGTGTGATGAATGATATTGAACATAACTTCATTGACACCGTGTCTGCTGAAAGGATTCTATAATAAGGTCCGCAATTTAGGAGTTAATCAGGGTTGGCTTTGCAGTGGAGTTTCTGCTGAATCACCTATAAGAGATTGCTCAGGCCTTCTTTATGAAAAAGGTTCAGTCTACTATGGATGCCATAGATGTTCGTATTGAGGCTTTAAAGAAAGAGGTGGTAGACCTGGAGGCATGTCGTGAGCGCCTCCTTTCTAGTGTTGTTGGCCTTGGCCATTTTGGAGATCAGACCCTTATCTTAAGCCTTTTATGAGATTCGTTACATCGTGTAGTTTCTTGTTTACTTCCCCCATGTCTATTTTCTTTCCCTTTTCATTCTACCCAGTACACTTCCTTATTTTCTCTAGCACTTATTTGATAAGTCTTACATGACTTATATATTTTGGGTTTATAATCTATTATTATACATTTGCTACTACATCTGCTATGGTTATTACTATGATTATGATACAATATTTTTTGCTAATACTCCATGGTTTTCATTACGTTTTACAAGTGAAAACATTTTACAATACTTTCTTGTGGCATCATCCTTTGTAAGGGTGATCACATGGAGGAAAAAAAAACTGAATAGGAAAAAGGAAACAACTACACGATGTTTCTTAGGAAAAATGTTGCTTTAACCATTTTTCATTAATGGGTCCATTAGATCTTTTCCATCCATCTGGGCCAAGTGGTAATACCCATTTGCATGAGCTTCCCTTATCACAAAGGATCCATCCCATTTTGGGGAAATTTTAAATGGTTTAGCCATACCTCGCTTGATGTGATTCACTGTTTTCAATACAAGTTTTCCTTCTATAAACACCCTTTCCTTGGTCGTCCTACCATAAGCTTCAGTCATTCTTTACTTGTATCTGCGGTTGCGCTCTTGGGCTTCTTCTCTTTTTTCATCTAATCCTTCTAGGTCTTGGCATTTTTCTACCGCAAAGAATTCCTTCTCCTTTTCTTTCTTTTGTTCCTACATGATCCTTAAGGACGGTGTCATCACTTCAGTTGGGCTCATCACTTCCATTCCATAGACTAAGGAAAATGGGGAAAACCCCATGGCAGACTTTGGTGAGCTTCAGTAGGCCCAAAGGGTGTCTGGCAGATGCATTGCCCATTCCCCAACATATTCTTGATTCATCTTGCCAATGATCTTGATGAGAGTCTTGTTTGTTGCCTTTGCCTGCCCGTGCCGTTGGGGGTAATAGGGTGACGACCGGTTGGTGTTTGATTTGGTAGAACTCTAGCATCTTTCTTACCTCACTGTTAACAAAAGGCATGCCATTGTCACTGATGATTTTGTGAGCCACTATGAACCTGACAATTATGTTTTCTTTGATAAAATTTGCCACTGCCCCTCCTGTGTCTTTACAAAATGGTATTGCTTTCACCCACTTGGTAAAGTACTCCGTAACCACTAGGATCCATATGTACCCACGCGATGGTGAATTAATTGGTCCTATTAAATCAAGCCCCTAAGTGTGGAAAGGCCACGGGGTGACCATGCTATACAAGTTTTGTGGGTAAGTATGAATCAGGTTGGCTTGTACTTGGCGGTTGTGGCACTTCTTCACAAATTTTATTATCTCTTTTCATAGTGGGCTAGTAATAACCCATCTGCAGCAAGCATCTATACAACTTTTTATTTCTTTGGTGCTTCGTGTATTCTCCTGTGTGTACCTCCTTTATCATTTCCTCTACTTCTTCGGGACCCAAACATCGTAATGGGTCTTCGTCATATCCTTTCTTGAAAATGACTCCTTCATGCAAGAAGTAGTGTATTGCCAACCTTTTAAGCTTATATCTTTCACTATGTTTCTGTGGCAAGATACCCTCTGCCAAGTATTGCATAAATGGGTTCCTCCAATATTTGCTGGTGAAGATAGCATAGCTTTCCTCCTTATCTGCTGCAAGCTGACAGGCCTCACATCAGGTGTGGACATGGTCTGCGTCCTTGCCCATTCTTGGCCAATAGAAGCCTGCCCTCTAAAATCTATGGTATAGGCTGACTTCTCTACAGAACCTGCAGGTTTTTCATGTACTTCCCTCAATTTTCTTTAGGCCTCTTATTGCCCTACACATATTGACAAGATCCCTCCCAGTATCTACCTTGTGGTACAGTTCTCCTTTCACCAAGGCGTAGTCTTTAACGCTTTCAATTCTGCCATATGTGAATCCTCCAATCCTCCTCTCATCTTTCTTCTTGGAATGTCTCCTTTAGCATTTCAATGATGGACTCTTTTCGCTTGCTGACTTCTACCTTAGTGTTGGTTCCTTCAAATGCTATTTGTGATCCTAATATGGCCAATGCGTCCGCGCACCAATTTTCGCTCCTCAGAGGGTGCTCTATCTCAAATGTAGCCCCATTGTCCTGTATGAGGCTAAGTTATGCTCCTTCAAAGTGAAACCTCCTTTGGCTTGGCAAACTACTAGGTTGGAGTCGCATATCAACTTTAAATGTTTAACCCCCATTTCGAGGGCTGTAGCTAACCCGGTGAGAGAAGCCTTGTATTATGCAGTATTGTTTAAGCAAGGAAATTCCAAATTGAATGAGAGTGCCATGGCTTCGTCCCCTTCATGATATAGGACTATTCCCGCACCTCCTGAGTGGGCAGTTGAAGATCCGTCAAACTTCATTACCCATTACTCTTTGATTACTTCTCATGGCTACCTCCCCTGGAACTTCGTCATCCAGCAAGAATTTCTCTTCTCCTGGGAATTGTGCTAATAAGCCTACTATAGCTTGACTTTACTGCTTTGGGCGTTCCCGCCTTTAAATCATACTGTGACAACTATAACAACCACTAGGATATCCTTCCAGAGAGGATTGGCTATCGCAACAGAGCCTTGATTATGTGGGAATTCGTCATCAGCCATACCTCGTAGGCTAAGAAGTAATGGTGTAACCTTTGTGATGCATATAATATTGTTAGGCATGCTTTTTCTGCCCTGGGATAGCAAGTCTTCGCATCTTTTAGAGTGTGGCTTATGTAGTAGACTGGTTGCTTAACATCGCTTCCATCTCCTTGGGCGACTAGCGCGCCTATGGCATACGAGCCGGTTGCTAAGTAGAGTAGTAGCGGTCTTTTGCAGATCGGGGCTTGTACCGTAGGAAGACACATCATAATCTGTTGTAACCTTCTAAAGGTTGTATGCTGTGCCTCTCCTCACTCAAAGCTTTGTCCCTTTTTAAGTAACTTGGCGAAGGCCGAAGTGATTGATGCTAAACCTAGGATGAATCTTTGAATGTATGAGACTTTCCCAAGAAAACTCTTTAATTCCTACACCGGCAGGCAGCTTCATGGTTGCTGTGGCTGTGGCTTTGGCTGGATCCACACTTATTCCTCTATTGTGGACCAGGAACCCCCAAAATTTCCCTAAAGATACTCCAAAGGCACACTTGAGGGGATTCATTCTTAGCTTGAAGGTCTGGCATCTTTCAAACACCTTTCTCAATATTTTAACATGATATTCTCGCTTTTTTGACTTCACAACTATGTCTTCCATAGAGTCTTCCAACTCACGCTACATCATGTCGTGGAATATAGCCATCATGGTATGTTGGTAAGTTGCACATGCATTCTTCAACCCAAAAGGCATCACAGTATGGTAGAAATTGCCTATGGGAGTCCTGAAAGCAGTGTTCTCTGCGTCCTTTAGCGCCATTCGAATCTGATTGTATCCGCTAAATCCATTCATGAAGGAAAACATGGCATTTCCTACCATAGAGTCTATTAATAGGTCCATGTTTGGCAGCGGAAATTTGTCTTTTGGGTAGGCTTGGTTGAGCTTTCTAAAGTTTATATAGCACTTTATCTGCCCATTCTTCTTTTTTACTAGTACAATGTTGGACAACCATCGTGGGTGCTAGATAGGCTTAATGAAACCAATGGCTAGTAGCTTTTGCACCTCCTTTACTATCTGCTCTTCTATTTTGGTGTGGAACACCCTAGCAGGCTAAGCCACTGGCTTAGCCTCGGGATCTACGTTGAGCATATGCACCACCAGTCTAGGATCCAACTCGGGCATCTTGCAATAGTCCCAATCAAAGACATCCTAGAATTCTTTCGGCAACTGTATTAATTCTAACTTTTCTTCCTTTGATAGTTTTGAACTAATTGAGATGGGTCTTGGCTCCTATGGATCAGTTCCCAGGTTAACTTCTTCTAATCCTTCTTCTACTACTACCTATGGATCCTTTTCTATTGTAATTCCCTTATCTTTCTCTGTATTACTTTCTTCTTCCGAACTTTCTTTAGTCACGTAGCACACTAAGCTTTTATGCTACAGTCGTTGTCTGGGGCCCCCTTGTGTATCACATGCAGGCCCCGTGCACCTTCATAACTTGTAGATGATTTTGCCATCAAGGGTTTGGACCCTGACGCATTGTGGCACATTGTCTGATTCTAAAGTGAGCTTTTCTTTCCTTTTCTTTCTCCGCATTAATTGTCTCCTTAGATCGGGCTTTAGGTTATTTTGAATGTCTTCCCACCTAGGAACAAAGGTGCCTTGTGGTTTTGACATTGAGCTTTCCCCAAATGGCACCCACTTATCATAGAACACAGTTTCTACTGAATGAGCCTCCGTTTTTTCGAAGGGTGATGAGTTTTCCACTATTCATATCATCCTGCCGTTCAACCTTCCTTTTACACATAGATGGTAAATGGATGGAACCAACCGGTGCTTATGCAACCACGGTCTTCCCAATAGTATGTGGTATGAGACCTCTGTGTTTACCACGTGGAAAGGGGCCAAAGAGGCTACTGGCCCCACTTTCAACCACAACTGAATGTGGCCCCCGAATCCTATTACTTCCATAGGGCATCTTTGTATCTTTCTCTCTGAAATTCCTACTGCTTGTAATGTACTAAGTAGGATGAGGTTTATGGAAGCGCCCGTATCCACCAAGGCTCTCTTGATGGGGATTTAATTTATGGATGGCACCAAGTAAAAGGCCTTCTATGATTTGAATACCCCACTTCCACATCTTCATCACTGAAAGTGATCTCGTTTATCTCTTGTAAGAGGGCCTTGTCATCTATGGCTACTACTGTCAAGCACTCTATTCCTGCCCTTGAGGCAATGCTCACCAAAGCCTCTGTGGCAATCCTTCACTCATTTACTATGAGCCCCAACTGATCAAACAAGTTCTTGAACCTGGAACTTTTTTGTAAGATGATAATCACTGCGGCAAGAAGGGCTGGCCTTTCCTCCTCATCTTCCCCTGGATATACGCAAAGGACAACTACTACTACTCCCTTCCCCTTGTGGTTCGGGAGTGGGTTCCTTTGGACTTCAGGTTGAGATAACTCTAGAGTTCCTTCTTTGATTCTTCGGTGCACCAGTCTGTGGAGCGCCTAGCATTCTGCGGTAGGATGTTACACATAATTGTGCAAGCGGCAGAAACGCGAGTCTTTTCGCTCTTCTTCAGTGGGTTCTCTAGAAACTTAGTTAGGCTTAAAGACTCCATCTACGATCCATTTATCTAGGAGCATGTCTAGCTCCTTTGGGGTACATGGTAGCAGTGGAGGGGTCTTGTACTCCTTCTCGCCAAACTTCCTCTTTCTTTTGCTGGTGGACGCTGCCATGGCTTGTGGAGTGTTTCTCTGTTCTTTAGGCTTGTTAGAGCTTGTCCTTACTGATTGTGCAGTCTTTCTAGCTTTTTGCAACAACTGTGCGAACTGGGAGATTTATAGATTCTCTAGACTAGCTCTGTATTCCCTGATCATGTTACCTATACACATTTCTACTAATGTCTTTTCTTCACAATAGTGATAGAAGTCAAGTGCTATATCTCTGAACCTTTTGATATATTCCATCAAATCTTCACCGCTTCTTTGCTCAATTGCTTGCAAATTTGCGAGCTTTCTGTCTTTTCTTCGTGAACGTATTTAGTACAAAATACGTCCACCATGTCTTCCCACGCTAGGATTGACCCTGGTTTCAAACCGATGTACCAAGTGTACGCACGGTCACACAGCGATTTGGAAAATTCCCGAAAACACAGGTCCTTGTTTGCCACATAAAGGCCGAAGGTATCAATAAACTTGCTCACATGTTCGATGGCACTTCCATTACTGCCATCATATTGCACAAAAGTTTGTGGGTCATATCTCTCAAGGTATGGCTTGCTAAGTATTCTCAGTGGATAAGGAGGTCTTTGTGTGTAAAGCCTTTCCTTAGGCGCTTTGACCCTTTCTTACTCTAGGAGCACTGTGACTTTGGCCATAGTGATGAAGTACTGCTTCGTATTCTGTGGAGCGCCTCCAACTGGTTCTTCCTCTTTGTTTGCTGTATGCTCTAGGTCATGCTAGCTCCCTTTTTCCTTCGTCTTTCCACCTTCATTTGATAGATTTCTTCCATCATTTGCTGTTGTGAATGTTGCAATGATTGCAACACCTCGATAAAAACGTTGGCATTGTCAGTGGGGACCCTTTGCTGTTGTTGAGGTTCAGCCCTTACTCCATTAACACCTTCTGCCTGGTTGTGCTGGTGTTGGTGGGGCATTATTGGTCTTGACTCTACCTATGAAGGCACGATACTCATGTTTTGCGTCACCTTTAATCTCGAGGGCATAGCTTGTAAGGGATTTTGTCTACTTTCCTTGTCTTTTTCCCAACTCCCTAGGGGAGTAGCTAATTTAAATGTGGTGAGCCTTTTTTGCAACTCTAAGCTAGATTGTCTCCTGTCACGTTACGACCCAATGGTTTTGGGGTAGAAGAGTCGGGACTGGCTTGACTACAACACACCACAAGTTAGAACCCTTTTGCTCGGACCTTGGACAAGTGCCCATAACAGAGGATGCTGTTACAAAAATGTTATGGCAAACAGGTGTAATATGACAAAAATAAGAAAAATATGCTTACTGTCAGCCAAAAAAAAAAAAAAAAAAAACTAAATCATTTTCTTAGTAAAGGAGGAAATAATATAGTGGTATAAATGCGGTAGAAATGAGTTAATAACAACAATAAAAAGAAAAGGAAATAATATTAATACTTAATCAATAAAAGGAAGAAAGATTAGTCTTCTGTGCTTGATCTCTCAACGTAGTCAAGTCCAAGAAAGGAAGCACTTTTTAATGTGGACAATCTCACAGGGAAGTCTTGCCATAGAAATTGCCCACTTTGAGAGAATGGGCCTAGATGGCTTATCCTCGAATTCCTTGATCCTCACTAGAGAGCTGTCTATTAGAGGGAGAGAAGGGAATAACCTATTAGTCTATGCCCATCATCACACTCTTGCTCACTCTCTATTTTTCCTTTCTGATTCCTTTTCGCTTTCTAAGTTTCCTATTTTCTCTCTTATCTTTCACTCCTTTTCTTACTTGTTTTTCTCTTGTTTTATCTCTCTTGATTTCCTTCCCCTTTCTTCCATTCTCCCCCCGTTATCCCTACTGTGCACAGCTAAGGCCCTTTTTATACTACCTACCATGACGGGTTTTTACTATTTTACCCCTTAACTGTCGTTGTCCTGGTATAGGTGTCCTTCCCAAACCACCCACTGGTCTATCAGCTGCCCAACCATCACCACTTACCTGTGCTAGTTGTGCCATATTCCATTCCTTGGCAAAAGAGTTTTATTTTGTTTTCTTGCTTTTCGTGGTATTTCCATCCGAATGAGGGTAGGCATTCTCTCTTACTAACCCTTATGGCATGCACCTAGTGATTCTAGCTCATCTTTCCCTCTTTTGGGTGGTATGTCATGCCAGTAGGATATTTCTCCTAAAAGAGCTTGAGCGAGAACCCAGAATAGGCTTAATGGTTTTCTTCTCACTTTGCTAATTCTTCTCCCTTATTGTCTCCAATATTGTTGGGTTTTTTCTTGTTATTGGGCCTTCTTTCCAAAGTGTGCGCCAACTGCTAGAAAACTAACTTATCCAAGATTACAACTGTACCCTTCACTAAGAATTACTCTTCTGGCAACTTAAATCTAGAATCACATGGTTAAACTATGGGGATGCTAATACCAATTTCTTTCACCTAAAAAAAAAAAACAACATCGTAGTTAGTTTCATATTACGGCCCTTAAAGATTCCTTTAGACTATGGATGTTGGGGGAGAATTTAACCAACCACATTACAACCGCGATCACGAAGCTATTTACCATCAAAACAACCCTTTTCTAGATCTATCTCAATGGCTCTCTATCATCCCCTTGCCCAAAGAAATCTCTAGGAATGTTCTTTGGCTTCCCTCGTTGAAAGCCCTAAGGCTAGATGGTATCATACAATCTTCTTTCAACGAAATTGGCACATTCTTGGTCCTAGCATTATTCATGTTATTCAAGAAATTTTTAAGACTACTACTATTCCTGAAGATTGGGGTGCCTCAAATCTTGTCCTTATTCCAAAAATGAATTACCCAGATATGATCACATAATTTCTTCCAATTAGTTTATGCAACACTCTTTATAAACTAGTATCTAGAATTATCCTATAGAGGTTGAAACCTTATATTGCTAGTATCATTAATCCTTGCTAGGCAGGGTTTGTTCCAGGCTGTCAGACTAGTGATAATATTATTCTGGTTCAGGAAATTATTTGTATAATGGTTAGAAAGTTTGGGCCCAAAGGTCATGTAGGCCTTAAACTTGATCTTGATAAAGCCTATGATCACCTCGAATGGTCATTTATTCAAGAAACTCTTTGAATTCTTCCAAATCCCTCCCACCCTAACTAAACTTATTATGAATATGCTCTCCTCCACACGTTTTCACATTATGTGGAATGGTGCTCCTTTACCGGCTACTTTCCCAAGTAGGGAGGGGGGTGCATCAGGGGGGTCCTTTATCTCCTTATCTATTTATCTTGTGTTTGGAATGCTTATCCGTTCTTCTGGAAGAGGCTGTTTATGACCACATTATCCATCCTGTCACATTTAAGGGTCAAATTAAAATTTCTTATTTATTCTTTTCTAATGATATCTTTCTCTTCTCCAAGGCGAAGATTACAGAGTGCCATAATCTTAAAAACATTTTACATAAATTCTATCAGTGTTCTGGCAAAATCATTAGTACACAAAAATTATGTCTTTGGTTTTCACCAAATATGCCCTAGCGATCTAAAGATCTGATTGCTAGTATTTTTGATATTCCTAATATGACTAAAATTGGAACCTACTTAGGAACTCCTATTTTTACTACCCACAGAAAGGCTATGGCCTATCAATACTTAGTTGATTAAATTTAAAAAGAAGATTGAGGGTTGGCAAGTTAAATATCTTTCTATTGCGGGTTGTGTCACTTTAATTAAATCCACATCGGCCTCCATCCCTATTCATGCCATGCAAACCACCCTCCTCCCACAAAAAAATAGTTTGCAGGTGGATAAATTAAATTATAAATTTTTATGGGGAGACATCGCCCAACATAGACACTGTCATACAATTAGTTGGGAAACTATTGCTACTCCTAGGGAGGTGGGTGGTCTAGGTCTTAAGTCTATGCCCTACCTGAATGTGGCTTTGCTTATGAATTAGGCCTAAAGGCTCCAATAGTAGCCATCCATGCCTTGGGCTCAAGTATTAAAAGCCAAATACTTTCCCGATATGAATGTTTTTGAGAGTGGAAAGCCATTCATGTAGGAAAACAATGGCTGTGACAAGGTATGGAATGAATATTAGGGGATGGTCAAACTATTCGAGTCTGAGTTAATCATTGGATCCCTGGCGGTCCGCTACGAAGTCGCATTGAAGGTCCTCTTATGCCAAATGAGGAGTAGAGACTAGTGAGTTCCCTACGGGACCATCATATTTGGTAGTTAGAGGATCTACAATTTCCCCTCCTGGCGTAACTTGAACAACTTATACAAGGTATTCATGTGTTCTAGTTGACTAGGTGGTTTGATCCTTTTGTTTGGCCCCATAATAACGGAGTTTTTATAGTTAGTTCTGCCTCAATGTTTTTATACCAACATGCTAATATTCCCTTTGCAAAATCTCTTTAGAGTTGGATCTGGAAACTCCAATACCCTAAAAAAATACAAATTTTCATTCGGAAGTCCATGCACAATCGGTCGCCTACTCATAAATATCTGGTTTTTTCTCGCTCAAAAATTAATAACCGTTGTCCTAAGTGCAATACTTTTGAAACCATTATCCATATCTTACAAGATTGCCCTTAGGCTAAAATGGTCTGGTGTCAATCCCGGGTGTCTTGCCCCTATCATTTTTTCAACTACCACTTCAAACTTGGCTTCAAACAAACGCCACATCGGCTACTCTTATCCTTCGTCATTAGCTTCCTTGGAAGATTTACTTCCCCTTCCTTTGTTGGCACTTATGATCTAGGAACGAGTATATTTTTAACAATCAATCTCACTCCCAATCTCGGCTTGTCCTTAAAGCAGTTTACTTCGCTATAGAATTTCTCTATTTAGCTTGCCCCGCTAAGACTATTAAAATTCGGATCCCTAGGATTATGAAATGGATTACTCCACTAGAACCCTTTATAAAATTAAATATGAATGGCAGTTCTATAGGTAATCCTAGATTGGCTAGTGTAGGCGGTCTGTTACACAATAGTTCTAGTGCTTGGATTTCAAGTTTTTCATTAAACATGGATATTACTTCTAATAATATTGCTAAGTTAGGAGCAGTTCGCCAGGTTCTCATTCTGGTATGGGATTTGGGCTTTAAATTTATTCATCTTGAAATTAATTCTATGATAATTCTTTCCTGGTTAACCACTAATAATGATATCTCACCAAATGCTATTCTACTACTATGTGATTGCAGGAACCTTATGGAGCGCGACTGGACCGTCCAGGTGTGCCATATATTCCACAAAGCTAATGGCTCCTCAGATGCTCTAGCAAAGAGGGGAAATCAACAACATTGCCTTTTGGAAATCTATGATACTTGTTCCGCTTTTGTTTATACCCCTTTTGTATGGGATATGGAAAACCTTGAGACTAATAGACTGTGTCCCTTAAGGCTTGAACTATTTGTTGTTGTATGAACTTATATATAAAATTAAATAATATACCCCCCTTTTTATCTCCCCCTCCCCCGGGAAAAAAAAAAAAACTTCCATAGTGGACTTGATGCTCGATTATGATTCAGTTCTCTCTGTGTCTGTCTCTTGCATGGTCTTAGTGTTTTGTATCATTGTTTTGCTCTTAAACTCCAATTAGTTAATGTGGTTGGTTTCTTCCATCCAGGTTCGACCAAAGAAAACATTGATTACATTTTGCCATAAATTTTTATTTTGATTGGTTTTAAGATTTGTTGGTGGGAAGCTTGTGTTATATAAATTATATAATAATGACTACCTGCAGCATTTCTGTCAGGGTGCATTATTCAGTATCTTGATTTGCAATTTCTTTCACTCAAATCTGTGTTTATTATAGTTGAAGACGTACACAAATGCATATCAGACGACTATCTTTACCATTGTCATTTTGATAGGAAATAATTTACTAATTTCTTTCACTCATATTTTTTTTTAGGAAACCAGCAAGCGTAATAACAACTGGTTGCCACCACCATGGGCCATTGCTGCCATGCTAATCTTGGGTTTGAATGAATTTATGACACTTCTAAGGTACATATTTTTCATGAGTGGTGAAATTTGATTTTGTTTGGGTTCATGTTTACACTTCTATGGTACACTTTTCTATTTTTCTTGTTTGTTTATTTATTTATGAGCATTAAACTTTGTGGTGAAATTTCATTTTTGTAGGGTTGAGGGTTGGTTTCCTTGGCTTTCTGTGATTATAGGCTGAGGTAAGGATTTTGGGTTTTTTAAGACTAGTCTCAGATTCTTTTGCTCTAGGGTTTTGTCTTCTAAAACTTAAATTGAAGTTTACACGTTGAGCTGAACTGGAAATCTTATTTTATTTTATTTGAATAAATTGATTTCTTATTTCTTCTTGTGGTTTTCCTGGTTATGTTTTGAATAATATTAGATTGTAAATAGTGCAAACTCTGAGTTTCGGTTTTCTCTATTTTTTATTCTTTTGGATCAAAACTATTTTGGTTGTAAATGGTGCAAAATTGTCATCTTATTCTCTTTATTTGTAAAAATTATTTGTAGGGTACTAGTGCACTAAAGCACGAAGAGAAGGGAAAGTGGATTAAGACAAAATCTTGTGCAACTGGCTTTAGTATAGTAAATACTCTATATTGAATATTTGTAAACTTGTTTATTGAAATTGATGATGCTTGATATTTTGGTGGGTTGTTGAATTGGAGCAAGTGGGTGGCTTGCATGATGTTAATATTGGAAGTGTTGATTGCTTTGTGTATATTTTTTGAGTTTTGAAGTATATCTAGAATTTAATACATAAAGTATTAACCAAATAGACATTGTATTTTATTTTCTATGTCAATCTATAGTTGCAAAAAATGGCCAAAAAGGGAAAAAGTACTCATAATAAAATAACAAAATATGAGATGGAAAGAGCACATAGAATCAAGAAAAACCAAGAGAAAATAAATGCTTTGGGATTGAAGCAACTATCAACTTCTCAGCCTAAATGTGCACATGTGGAAAGAAAGAGAGTAAGTATTTAGGTATATGATAATGACTATGTACCATCTATTGGTGAAGACGACGATGATGATGTGTCATCTAGTTCTTTAAATAATGAGGTACTATATATGCGATTTAGTACGTGTGATATATTGTAATATTGTGCTTGCACTTTGTAGTAAATGTGATTTAGTGCATGTGATACTTTGTACTTTGTAATATTGTGATGAAATAACTTGTCTATATCTTTGTAATGAATTTAAATATCAATATATTTTTTTGTATGATACAGATGGCACTAGGGTATAGTGCTTGTTTACGGCGTGAGGAATCTACCCCAGTAGTCTAGCATACAGCCCATTATTGAGCCTACTTCCCAGTGGAGATTCTGAGTTATTATATATATGTAATTTGGTGCCTGAGATACTTTGTAATGGTTAGAACTTTATTTTTTCAAACCAACAAATTATATATATATATATTGCATCTTCTTTAGTGATTTTGCTAGACTTTTCTCCTTTGCATACAAGGAACAATGACCATTGGATTGGTTCTTGTTGGACAATTAAATTTGACATTTCTTTCCTTGTTCCTTTGTTGCAGTTTATTGTGGCATATAAGATTCTTTTTCTAGTTTAGGTTCACATTTTTTTACAGGCTAAGTGCTCTACATTTGTACCTTTTCTTCTATAATTTGATATCTTTTTATTCCCCATCCAATGTTTTGCTTTGGAGCAACTCAAAGGAAGAATGAACTTTGAAGGCATTGAAGGCATATTTGAAATCTTCCCTATAAATAGATTACTTAGTTATTAGAGTTTCAGTATAAGCTTAGTGTTTGACACACCAGTGATAATGAAGCTTTTAACATGTTGGGCAACATATTCCTTGTATGAAACTTTATTTTTAAATTGGATCTATGATAGTAATATCAAGGTATCTATAAGGACACATGTGAGTCATTTGTTTGGAGCGTATGTCACTATTTTATGTAATTGGCTTATCCTTTGACAAAACGCACTTTACTTGTATTTAGGTAGATCTAGGATGTGTTTAATACTTCAAGAAACTGTGTTTCAAGATCAAGTGTTGAAGACATGCAAGTCTATCCAAGATTCAAGCTGAAGAAGTGTTGTTCATTAAAGCTCGACAGCTAGCTATCCATCGAGCTTAAGAAGCTATTCCAGCCCCGTGGCTCGACAGCTGCTCGATAGCATCTCGATAGACAGGTATCTATTGAGCTTTATGAAAAATAGAATTCCAATTCTGTTTTGACTCTAATCCATGATTATGTGTTTAGGCTTTCTTTTCTCACAATCCTAAACATATAAAAGGATTATTTTAAGGGCCGTCAAAGTGTACACAAGTTGCACAAGTGTTGAGCAAAGTTTGTTCAAGCAATTTATAACCGGAGACAAAGTTTTGCCCTAGTTCATCTCTTCTGAAGAAGTTGCTGTGTATATGCACCTTAGGGTTTTGTGACCAAGCATCTTCTTAATCTTTATCGTGTGGATGAACTGAAGAACTTTGCAGCCAACAACCTTCTCTAGTTGGTGATTGAAGTCGCATATTGGGATCTGCGCAATTAGTTAGTCTGTACTGGGAGTCGTGCATTACAATGAGAGATTGTCACTACAGAATAAGTCTAATTGGGTATTGGGGTAAGGGTTCAACTATAGGTTGGTATAAGATACTGGAATTCTTTTACCTGTAACCATTTGTTATGATAATAGTGGAATTTCGGAAGTGGTGACCTTAAAATCACCCGATGGGGTTTCTGCCATGTTAGTTTTCCCCATTCGTAAACAAATCACCATTTCAATTTATTTTCCGTTGCACTTAGTTTAATTGGTGATTTGTTTATGCTACCATGCATTTGTATGTTAATTTGATTAATTAATAAACTTGACTAATTAATCAATTAATTTATCACAAGGGGTTAATTCGTTTTTACCCTATCAAGTGGTATCATAGCAGGCACACTCTGATTAGGGTTTAATTTTTACTGTGTTGATCCATTGACCCCTGTTTGTCATGGATAGAGGACAGTTATTAATTATACCTCCTTTATTTGATGGCACTAACTATGCATATTGGAAAGTGTGCATAAGAGCTTTCTTGCAGTCTTTAGATGAAAAAGTGTGGCAAGCTGTGGAGATAGGCTAGACTAAGCCTACAAAAATGCCAGCCGATCGGGATGATGCCAAGATCAAGGCGACAAACTTTAACAGCAGAATGTTGAATGCCTTATTTAGTGCGGTCACTAATAAGGAGTTCAAGAAGATATCCTCCACTGAAACTGCTAAGGAAGCATGGACTATCCTCCAAACAACCTATAAGGGAACAGAGGTTGCCAAAGATTCAAAGCTTTAGTGGCTCACTACAAACTTTTAAGAGATTAAGATGGAGGATGATGAGTCGTTCGATGAGTTCTATGCCAAGCTTAAGGACATGGTGAACTTAGCTTTCAATCTTGGAGAAACCATTCCTGAACCCAAGATTGTGAGAAAGGTGATCAAATCTCTACCCAGGAGATTCCATGCCAATATCACATTGATAGAGGAATCAAAGGATATTGACAAGATTCCTTTAACATAATTGGTTAGTAATCTGTAGACTTACGAGCTAGGGTTAATAAGGATTGGTAAGTCAGGCAAGAGCAAGAGCATGGCTTTGAAGGCCAAGAGCAGTGACATAAATGAGTCTTCAGACAATGAAGATTCTAAAATGATGTCCTACATCACAAGGCAATTCAAGAAATTTATGAAGAATGCTAATGGAAAGACTTTTGACAAGGACCTTAAGCAATCCAGTTCTTCTCAGTTCAAGAGCTAAGACAAAGGGAAGAAGGATGCAAGGAATGGCGGTCAATACACTGTTCCCACAGGACCTAAGTGCTTTGGGTGTCAAGGCTTCGGTCACATGAAATAGAAGTGTCCTACATATCTCAAGAGCATTAGGAAGGGCAAGGCACTTTGCTACTTTGAGCGATACCGAGCCTGAAGATGATTCGACAATGAGGATGACGAAATCTTGAATGCCTTCACTACCACTATCAATCCTATTGATGGGATTGTTGAAGATGTGGTTGAAGAAGAGAAATTGGTAGAGTCTAAGTTTGAGAAGATGAATGATTAAGATGATATCCATACAGCCTATGAGAAATTATACAAGTTTTCTGAGAAACATGAGAAACTTTATAGGTTGACCACCAATAAGCCCAGTGATGTGGAATTTGATCGTGAAAAGCTTTCCACAAAATTTGATGAGGCTAATCAGACTATTAGAGCACTGAGGTTCAAGAACAATTTATTGGATGAGAAGACTAAGAAGCTTGAAGCGGAGCTATTTCAAGTTAGAGCTCAAGTGGAGAGGACTTTAAGTGCAAAAATTGATGAGATGCTCAGTCTTCAGAAATCTACTTCTGATCGAACAGGTTTAGGGTATGGTTTCTTCTCATTTAATATTGCTTCAACTAGTACTACTATTTTTGTTCCTCCTGCTAATAATGTTGAAATTGAGAACAATGATGTTAAAATTGATTTAGCTAGTGAGAACTTAGATAACGATAAATCTATCTTAAGAGCACCCCCTAAACAAGATAAGAAGGAAGCTAAGAACCCTAGGGCTAAGAAGGCTAACTCTCAAAAGCCTAAACAAAAGAAGCAGCATCTCTATCATCATTGTGGAGCTGCCAGTCATACTCGACCAAATTGCTATAAGTGGTTCCATTCAACAGAGCAACGGCATGATAGCATCTGGAAGTCAGAATCAGCTTCAACCCTCTCTTGCTCCCCTTGGAGATCTTTTCAAAGCCCTTATGTTTCTTTCGAACTTGAATGGTTTCAATTCTTCCCCCTCACCGCCGGTTTAAGGGTTTAATCAAAGGAAAAGTTCTTCCAGGATGTGGAAGGAAAAGGGCTCCAAATGATTCCATCACTCTCTTTTCTCTCTTTGAGTTTTTGTTTTTGCATAACTTGTGTATTTTGCTTTTATTTTGAGTTAGTCTAGTTTTTATGCTTTGCCTTGTTTAACATGTTTTTGTTTGTTTTCAGTTTTGTTTATTTTGTTTTGATATAAAAAAATAAAATAAAATAAAATTTTTGAAAAATAAAAAAAATACAAAAACAGTGTGTGTTTTGTGTACATTGGTACTTGTGTACCTTGGATGGCCATTGAAACAAAGTTTTCTAAACTTTGTATTTCATGTAGGTAAGATGAGCATCTCTATGCACAACTAAGCAAGTGAGCTTTGTGGCTCTTGTTTGTGATGAGTAAGATTAAGTGATCTTTTGTATTTAATACTCGTATTACTCTTTTTGACGGGAAGGACTAGAAAATCCTAAGAGAAAGGCATAAATAACCATTTCACTACTGTTGCCCACCAATCATGAAATGACACATGTATGCTTCGGCATAGCAAAAGTGCAGTGTCAATGACATTTGTGTGCTTTGACATAGCAAAATTGGCATGTCAAATGCTTACCATCATTGGGTATTTCTTTTCTCTTTCTTATATGCCTATGCACGATTTGCTTAAATAAAAATATGCAAAGAAAATGAAAAGCAAAAAGATAAAAAATGCTTTAAATATGATTGCAAGCATGTATTCTAGGAGATGTGGGAGTTATAGGATGTACCTCGAAGGTGATAGTCCCCATCAAATAGTTATGATTGTATGTGAGTTAAATTGATTTTCTCATATCTCAAATCGTCAAAACATGTCTCACTTATGCAATCTTGCGATGTTTTTCACACACAACATGCAATATTCTTTGCTACTCTTGATACATGTGCAGTACAATGTGATTTGGCCATCACAAGGTTTTACATGTGTTAATGTATACTCACTAAACTGTCTTAACTTATTTTTGAAATATAAAATTGGTTAGACCTATTTAGTGTGTGTGTGTGTGTGTGTGTGTGTGTGTGTTTGGGATCTATGTGCTTAAAATTGTTGTGGAGAGATGATTTTGAGAGTTTAAATTGCTGATTGGATCCTTGGTTGAGTTGCGTACTTGATTGCATTCATGTCTGTGTTTTTCTCTTCTCGAAAAACTGTTTTTGAAAGCTAGCTCGACACCTCCTTGACATCTGGCTATCTGTCGAGCTTCCAAGTTTTTTCTTATCACAATCTCGCTTGATCCTCGATAGCTGGTGGATCGATCGAGAAAGTTCCTAGACCCTCGATAGCTGGTGGATCGATCAAGCTTCTCTTCTAGTGTCTTTGCTTCGTTCCTCGACACCTCCTCGACAGTTGCATCTGTCGACATTGTTTTTCTTAACACCTTCCTCGACAGATGGCTCGACACCTCTTGCCACTTCTATCTGTTGAGAATTATTGAAACTCTATATATTGGTTTGTCGCGATCTGGCTCTCATATCGTCGATCTGTCAGCACTTGTTCACCTCCCAAATCACTGTCTTTCACTCCAAACCTCTTTCCCAAGTGTTTTTCAAGTGTTTTCAAAGTTTTCTCTTCATTGGTATGTCTCTTTTCTCTCATTTACATGCATTTCATGTTTTGAAACCTAGGTTTTGGGGTTTTTCAAAATTGATGAGTTATTGTTAAAATTTTGGGTTGGATTTTGCTTAATTGAGTTTAAAATCTCATGCATTGCATCACATTAGCATAATAACAGTATTATCATGCATTTAGATGTGTGCAAATTGATTGTGTGCTGGTGGGAATGGATTGGGTTGAGCCCATAATGCAATTTCTGTTGCATATCACATGTTCATGTATTCCCCATGCATACGTACTCTCTTTTCAATATACTTGTTATATTTGAATTGCTTTGGGACTTTTTTGATTGTCTCTCTTTCTCTCCCTCTCTTTCTGTTTACGTTAGTCATGTCTATGGCACCAAAACGTAAATCCACTCCATCCCAGAATCCTCTTCATTTTGGGGCATTGTCTTTATCTGATCCTACTCCTCCTCATATCAGTTCCGTGATGAGGATGCCCGAAAGGACTTCTCGAAGAAATTTTCTCGACGAGGTGTTCATTTAGAACGCCGAGTCATATTGGTGGACTTCGCCAACACTGACCTTCCCACTGTCATTCATAGTTGGGGTGGGAGTCATTGTGTGACGTCCTAGTCACTTGTCCATCCGTGTTGATCCAGGAGTTCTACTCCAACATGCATGGATTCGATTTTTTAGTACCTTTCTTTTCTACTCGCGTTCGAGGTACGCACATTGTAGTCATGTTGCAGCTTGTTACAGATGTGCTTCATGTTTTAAGGGTAGAGCATCTTGACTACCCCGGTTGTGAGTGTCTCAAGACTGTGTCCAAAGATGAGATGATTTCCGCCTTCTGTGAACATCTTGTAGATTGGGGTGATTGCTAGTTACCATGTAAGGCCTTTACTAAAGGTCCTAGATTCATGAACATGGTGATGACTTGTTTTGCACCCACTCCCTCACTGTAACTCTATCACAGAGTCTCGTGCTCGATTTTTGCTAGCTTTGTTAGAATACCTCACTATAGATTTTCCTTCACATTTTATTCTTTCTATCTTAGACGTATATAGGGATACGGCTACTCGTGATAAGCTCATTTTCCCTTTGGCTATCACACGGATTCCATGCCATTTTTCTGTTCCCTTTCCCTCTTCTAACCATTTTTTCTGTCATGTGTATCATAGACTATGCTACCGTTAAACGTAGCGAGGCGCAGTTTAGGTCACGGCAATCGGATTCTGCAACTCTTCCTTCTCGTTTAGCTCCATCTCGTTCTGCTCTATCCACATTTGCTCCTTCCTCTTCCATGAGCGATGTGTCCCTAGGAGACGTCATGGCGCAACTTCAGTGCATGGATGTTCTCCTAGATACACTCTCTACAGAGTTGTATCAGGTGAACGTCCATATTAGCCGCATTGCTAGACAGCAGGCGATCATAGGCAGTTTTGCTCCTAAGACTTCTCCTCCACCACCTTTTCCAATGGCTTCTGATTCTGAGGATGAGGATGATGATGATGGTGATGATGATGATGCTTCAGATGATGATGATAGAGATGCTAGCTCTATCGATTAGATGTCTACTTGACACCTTTACCCTTTGTCACTCATGATAAAAAAGAGGAAGTAGTTTTCGATATGAGAGTAGTCATTCTTAGGGGGAGAGTTATATGTAGTGAGGATTACATGCATTTTTGAGGGATGTAGTGAGGATTACATGTATCTTTTTCTTTTCTCTATTTTAGATACATTTATTCTTGTACATGGGTCTTGTGACCACTTTTGATTCTTTATGTGTTGATGTATGTTTCTTTCACCTACCCTTACATGTGTTGTTTCTTTTCTCTCTTTATACACATGCTTCTTATTACGTGTATGCAACCTATTATTTCTATTTCACACAAAGATGCCTTGATGAGTTTTGTTTAAAGTGTTTCAGAAATACAGGTTGTCAAAGTCTACTTGCCATAAACTCTCTTCTTGCAAAGTTTTTCAGGAGTTTGTGTTAGGATAGATTTTATTGTATTCAACATGTGAGTATGAGTTAAGTGATTTATGACTTCTCTCATATTTCATTTGTTTGTTGTGGTTTTGTCACGGATTGCCAAATGGGGAGATTTTTAGGACATATGTGAGTCACTTGTTAGGAACACATGTCACTATTTTATGTAATTGGTTTATCCTTTGACAAAACACACTTTACTTGTATTAGGGTAGATCTAAGATGTGTTTAATACTACAAGAAACTATGTTTCAAGATCAAGTATTGAAGACATGCAAGTCTATCCAAGATTCAAGCTGAAGAAGTGTTGTTCATTAAAGCTCGATGGATAGCTAGCTGTAGAGCTTAAGAAGCTATTCCAACCTTGTGGCTTGACAGCATCTCAACAGACAAGTATTTGTCGAGCTTTATGAAAAACAGAATTCTAGTTCTGTTTTGACTCTAATCCGTGATTATGTGTTTGAGCTTTCTTTTCTCACAACCCTAAACATATAAAAGGATTATTTTAAGGGCAGTCAAAGTGTACACAAGTTGCACAAATGTTGAGCAAAGTTTGTTCAAGCAATTTGTAACCAGAGATAAAGTTTTGCCCTAGTTCATCTCTTCTGAAAAAGTTGTTGTGTATATGCATCGTTCGGTTTTGTGACCAAGCATGTTCTTGATCTTCATCATGTGGATGAACTGAAGAACTTTGCAGCCAACAACCTTCTCTAGTTGGTGATTGAAGTCGCGTACTGGGATCTACGCAATTGGTTAGTCACATACTTGGGAGTCGTGCATCAAAAAGGGAAATTGTCACTACAGAACAAGTCCAATTGGGTATTGGGGTAAGGGTTCAACTGTAGGTTGGTATAAGGTATTGAGATTCTTTTACTTGTAACCGCTTGTTGTGATAATAGTGAAATTTCGGGAGTGGTGACCTGAAAATCATCTTGTGGGGTTTTTTTCGTGTAGGTTTTCCCCATTCATAAACAAATTACTGTGTCATTTATTTTCCGCTGCATATTTAGTTATTTGGTGATTTGTTTGTGCTATCATGCGCTTTGCATGTTAATTTGATTAATTAATAAATTTGGCTAATTAATCAATTAATTTATTACAGGTGATCAATTCGTTTTTGGCCTATCAGTATCAAATTTAGTTGAACTTTGGGCAATCTTGTGATCAGTTGTACAAGTAGTTGCTTCTTCCAATAGATACGACATTTTTGTATTTTTCTTTATACTTGTGCAGATATGAGATTGATGGCAAAGAGATAGTTTTTGTGGCATTATTTGAACTCAAATCACTTTTTGTAAAGTATGGGAAGACATCATTTATATATAAATGGTTGTAATTACTTTGTGAACAACTCGGTTCAATGGTTTTAAAAGTATAATGGTTCTTTATTTCCTTTGTAGATTGTATGGATGATTTTTTTTATGGGTGTGGTTGGAAATTAATGATTCATTTATAGATTTGGTTGGATGGATGATTTGTTTATGGAAGTGGTTGGAAATGAACAAGTTAATGTAATAGGTTAATGTAATGGTAAGTAACTATAAAGAATATTAATAAATTAAAATAAATTGGTGACGAAAATTTTCATCACCAATATCTAACTATAAGCAGAAATTGGTGACGCCAAACTTCGTCACCTAATCTATTGAAATTGGGAAAAATACATTTGGAGATGAAATATTTCATCACCTAATCTATTGAAATTGAAATAAATAAATACAATTGGTAACAAAATATTTTGTCACCTTATATAGTCGAAGAAAAAAAATTACAAATGAAAAATCATTGGTGACAAATTTATTTCGTCACTAAAAGTAAGGTTTAGTGACGAAAAAATTCCGTCACCTATTATTTTTTATTGGTGATGAAAATATTTCGTCACCTATCATATCTTTATTGGTGACAAAGAATTTTCGTCACCAAGACATTTGGTGACGGGGCTTAGGTGACGAAAGCAATTTCGTTATCATATGCCTTTGGTGTCAAAATAAGGACATATGGTGATGAAACGTTTCGTCACCATAGCACACTTTTGCTGTAATGATATTTTTCTGCTATCATGTGCTTTAAGCTTGACACAACGTGACAAACTGTCTAATTCTGCGATTGGTGCTTCCTTCCTTTTCCTTTTGCGCTCTAGCAATTTCCTTAAATCTGGCTCTGGGTTATCCTCAATATCCTCCCACCAGGGTACAAAAGTACCTAAGGGCTTAGACACCAAACTTTCTCCTGATGGTGCCCATTCATCATAGAACACGGTTTCTACTAGATGGGCTTCTACTTGCTCAAAGGGAGACGGGTTTGCTACAATTTGGATTTCCCTACCATTGAGCCTCCTTTCACACACTGATTGTATGTTGATGGGATAAGGTGATGTTTGTGCAACCATAGCCATCCCTACAATATGTGGTATGAGACTTCCATTCTTAACATGTGTTGATGCCCACTTTTGACAAAGGGCCCCAACAATATAAAGGAAGTGAGAAGGGGAAAATAGTAAGGAAAAAGGGAAAAAGGCCCAGTAGGCTGAAATGGCAAGATTGATAGCCAATAGGCACACAAGAATAAAAAGAGGTAAATAATGAGTAAATGGGCCGAGGAAGCCCAAGGAATGAAGTAGTAAGCCAATGAGAATAATAAGAGGTAAAGAGGAAGTAAATGGGCCGGGGAAGCCTGAGAAATGAATTAGTAAACTCATTAGATTAGCTTAAAGGCCAATAAGCCCAAAAAGTAATAAGAGGTAAGGATGTAGTAATTGGGCTAAGGAAGCCCAAAGGATCTAGCAAAAATCCCATAAGAGTAAAAGAGGTAAAAGGAAGGAAACAAGCCGAGGAAGCCCGAGGAATGAAATAATGAAATTCGATTGGCACGGTAGGAATGTTGGCCTACAAAGCCCAAAAGAAGTATAGATGTGAGAAGTGGGCCTAGGAAGCGTTGAGTAAAAGATTGACAAAGAAATGGGCTGGCACAACAGGAATGTGAGCCCACAAGTTCACGGGGTAACACGAAGTAAGAGGGAGGATAAAACTATAGCAAGCACGATAAAGTGATATGATATGATCAATAGCCAAAGAAGCCCACTAACACAGAAAAGGAAAGCATGGGCTCAGCGAGAAGATAAGCTAACCTCATCGCCGCCCTCCAAGCGGCCAATAATCCACTGGAGAATAAAGTTGGGATACATGAATAGCAGAAGACCCTTTAAGCCTAATTTACCCAGTGCACTTAAGCCCTCCAAGCTTCTTGCTCTAACAGGGTTACGCCAAACCTTGTCTTCTCTAGCTTACCGGATCTTGCAATCACCCATTGCATCAACCAAAATGAATTGGTCCCTTCTGAACTGCTTTCCAAGCACCAAATAATATCCTCATAGATATGGGTATGGTGAGATAAGGATTTGGTTAATGTACCTCTCAAGGATGTATCAATGGAAAGGGTGAGAGTAGAGGAATTTGGAAAATCAAAGGATGAAGATTGTGGATGAGTCAATCTTGTCTTTTTTTATGGTTTCTCTCTCAAAATTCTCTCTGGATGCTCTCTACATTTCGTAGGAATAAGGGTATTTATAGTAGGGTGTGTATGGAATGCGAAGAGTTAGTTTTGTAACAAATAGAGTGGTCAGGCGAATCGAGCTTGCGAATGGAACGAGTCGCGAGCTAACGGCTTGGTCAGACTAGAAGTTTTGTCCTGTAGTGCAACAACTAACATGACTCTTCAGTTCCCATGCATGCTTCACACGTGTGCCAACTTTGGCGACTTGCCAATCGCGAGGCCCTTCTTGAGTGCACACACTTGAGCTTTTCTAAACACTCTCTCACACACTACCCTTACATGATTTCCACCTAAATACAGGGTTTCTAAATGTTGAATTACAAGCAAATTTGATACGAAATAAAGCCAACTAATGATTGAATAAATTCAACCTTATAGATTTCCTTGTTGAAGCACAATTCATCAAAACCTTTGATATATTTAAGAACTCGAACTAGAACCTCTTAAATGACAATAAAGTTTAAATGAAGAAATAAGATCCGAAATCAAAATAAAGAACTAGTTAGCAAATGGTAAAAGACGAAATAGGTCTAAAACATTTTAATATAAGGTAATTTTCAAATTAACTCCACCAAACGATTTATATAATCCATGCTATAAATGTTAAAAAGTTGACAACCCCCATTTAGGGTTGTGTAGACATAGTCATAGTTAACAGCAACAACAAATGTTAGGATTTCCTTGATCAATTTGATTCTCACTGTGCTTCACTGCTGCCTGGTATGAGGGAAACCAAGAAGAACATATTAATAAACCATTAATAGCTTTGTGTGAGAACTTTGAAAAATATGCAATTACACAAATAAGAAGGTATGTCAGAATTACCAGTCTCGCGTCTTGCCACAAACATGCGTAAATGAGGGTCCACATGCAAACCCATTGTTTCGTACATTGGATCGTAAACCGAATTCTTAAGAGACCTAGGTCTGTATGTAGATTTTTTGTCAAAATTTTGTGATAATGATAGTAGTAATGATTCTAGAAAAAAAGTTCATCTCCAAATTGTTTTAAAAGAAAATTCCTCCGATTTATTACGTAACAATTGATAAAATAATTCAGGTGAACGTATAGTTACATAGCCTATAGCCTATTTAACTCGTTAATAATTTTATAAATCGCCAGTTAATGGATTGGAGTAGGTTCTTCTAAATCATTTGGAAAAAAAAAAAAAAAAAAAATGTCATTGTAAAAGTTTTGAACTGGTCTACAATGGTGTGAACTATACCTTGAGCTTGAGCCTGAGGCATTAGGAATTCCAAAGTTCTGGCCTTGAGGGCCTTGTCCTGGTGAAATCCAATTAGGTAGCTGAAGACTAGTCATTAGTGGATTGTTCTCTTGCCAAGCCATTTTCATCTACACTCATTAAAGTTGACCAAGTTAAAATATGTAGAAAAATTTTGTGAAAATAATCATTTAGAATAGGACACTTGGTAACAATAATGGAAACGGTGCCACCACAATATTGCAATACCCTAACATTCCTCTTCCATGGCTCTTCCACTCCATTTTGGCTAGTAGTCATAGCACTTCCCCGCATTCTTTTCTGAAAAGGATTTCCAAAACAAACTCAGTTTGGTTTGAAGAAATAAAAGTGATGGAAAAGAAGCTTTGGGTTTACATAGAAACATTCAAAGATACACAAATGTTCGTGCAGTTTGTTTATACGAGTTTTATATATATATATATATATGGTTGAATTTCATATATAAATTTCATCGACTAAAAAAACAAAAATAGCTTCTTAGTACGAACAAAACTACAAACAATCTGTTTTCCATGAAAAGGAAAAAATATGTTCGCCACATAAAAATAATAATATTTCATTTTTAAGAATTTTTTATTAATATTATTCTATTTCTCTCCTTTTCTTTATAAAAATAGATCATACCCTGTTGTAATCAGCAGAAGAGCTTTCTATATGAGAAGGATGTGACAATCCAATACTATAAGACCCGTTCCCTTTAAATAAATAAATAAAAATACCCAAAAACAAAACTTTAGAACAGTAGGAAGTAAATGAAACTTAAAACTTAAAAAAATACTAGAAGATAATACAGATATATACTTGCTGAATTGGAATGTTTGGGATTTGAATTTGACTGGAAGTGCCTCCAGTTGGAAAAAAACTGCTTGATCCTGTAGCCTGATCACTCAATAATCCTTGGAATTGAATTTCTCGTGACCTATAAATTTGATAATTAAATAGAAATATGTAATCAGCAATAATATTTATATATAGGAATTATGTATGGTAATTGAAAAGATCAATAATAAACTGACGTATTAAATTTCCTATACCCTATTGCAGTTGATGTCTCAGGCATAGTGATTTGGTTTTGGGGATGCCAATTAGCCCATTGTGTCGTCCTGAATTGTGATCTGACACTTCCACTTCCTAGTAGTAGTGGTGTCTATAAGTAAACAAGGATTAATGTATCTTTTACATTTTTGTGCAAATGTAGCAATAAATTAAAAAAAAAAAAAAACACTTAATGTAAAAAGGGATTCATTAAATTTTATATCATAAAGTTCCAAAAACACAGATTTTGTCACAATTGGATTTTTTTTCCTAACAACTTGTTAAAGTAATTAATTGTGAATAGTAAAAAAAAAAAAAAAAAAAAAAAAAAAAAAAAAAAAAAAAACGTGATGATACATATAAAAGTGATTATCCAGTGGATTACTTCATTAAGTTGTTGAAAAAAGTTATAAGTTTTGTTCGTAAACTTATTAATTAAACAAAACAATGCTCACCGATACTTGAGATTGTGGCTGTTGGATCTGGGGTAACTGCATTCCAGAGGAAGATTCCAAGCGAAACTTGGGCGGTAAGCTCGATGTAGGAAGTTGGTAGGTGTTAATACTTCCAAAATTTTGTGTTTGCTGGTTTATCGGAAATATTAAACCATGGTGCACTATTCCACTTGTCCGAGACCTACAAATTTTCAATCAATTTTCAATGTCAAATCTAATATGCTTCTCAAAAAAAAAAAAAAAAAAAAAAAAAAAAAAAACTGGACATGAAATAAATTCAAACATACGGAACAAAATTCTCAACATGAAAGGCACTTTGGGAAGCAAGACCAAGTTGATTTCTAGGGATCAAACTCATGCCTCGCCCATGATTGAATGGTTGAAGGACTCCATCTTCTTGTGATGACTCTATCTGATAATAATTTACATAGGTTAGTTGTGAGAGAAAAAATCAAATGTACATCCCATATCCTTATCTTTCACATTTAATTTGTAGAACTATATATTTATATGAATTTTGAAGTTTATAATCTAGGATTCAAGCTGTGTGAATTATACTGTGGTGGGGTGGAAGGACTGTGTTGTTATGGCTGATGTAGAATTGGAGAGTACTGATCCTCCTGCTTCTTGCACGTGTGCTGTATTTGCAACGCCAAGTACTTCAAATGTTCCTTGTGGTCTAGTACAATCACAAAATTCAAGCCTTAAATAACATGGAGCGTTTCAAGGAAGAAAAATTCTGAATATATTATATAGTTTGTTGTCAATGATAGATATATATTATAAGCTGTACGTGTTGCATAAGTGGAAGTTTCGATATATATATATATATACACACCTAATTCTTGTGTGAGAGACTAAAAATAGCTACAATTACTTCAATGCATGCATACACATCTAGTCCTTGTATCAGTGTTAGAACACATGTTTCTGTAATTAGCTTCATAAACAACAGAGGTAGAATCTCTTGTGAGAAACACATACCTTTGGAGCAATGTTGTAGATTGAGCAATATTTTGTTCAGAATTCTCCTGGCTTTGTTGAGCTTCATTGCTTCCATCTGAGGAAGAAGAGGATGAATCTCTTGTTTTTTCATGCTCCGTAAGCTCCTGCTTAACAAATTAAAGTTATCATTATGATTTTTTTCCAACTTAATAAGGAATTAACGTGTCCCTTATGATTTTATAAATGATCTTACCAAGTCATTTGGTTGCTGAGCTGGATCAATATTCTCTCCACGCATTTCCTTCCGAAAAATAAAAACAAGATAAAAATTTATGGAACTGTATAAGATGGTTACAGTATTTAATTTTTGAGTGAGAACTCATATATATAATTGGAGAGATGAAAAATAATTAAGTAATATTCAAGTTAAAGCATGTGGGTTTATAGTTTAGGTCGGCAAACAGTGAACAAAAATGTGTCTTGTGGTTGTCTTTGCTGAAGTGTGTTTCAGAGTCAATACAGATGCCTAGAGTTCTGCATATTAGATTCAAGTTTAAATCTGTTCGACAGCTATTGGATAGATCGAGATTTAATATTTTTGATCAATCAAGCCATTAATTCAGTCAATTGAAATGTGTCAGTAGGAATTGCAAATGCAGCTTGTTCAACCCATTAAGTTTTTTGTATTAAAAAAAAAAAAAAAACCATTAAGTTTTTAGGGTTTCGTACAACCAAGGCTAAACTTTAAAGCAAAAACCTACAGAATGTTAAAAGGACCTTTGGAGAGTTACTTATTCTACATTTAGGGTTCCTGTGTCTCCTCTAAAAAAGCCTATACCAGTGATTAATCTTGAAAAAAATTTAGATCCGGTGTTATAGTAGTGGATTGAAATTAGAACTTCTAGGTTTAAGGCACACCCCAAGTTTATATCATTTTATAAACTCGTAATTGTCATCTAGGAACAGTTCAAAAAAAAAAAAATTTGTCATCTCGGAATATATCTTTTTCCTATTTTAAATTTTACAGTACAGTGGTTGGTCATGTCGTTAAAATAATACAAAAAAATATGAAAATATTTCACTTTATGAGGGTTGGAGGGAAAGCAGGGCCAGTCACTTAAGGCTCGAAAAAAAAGGCCTCCAAGTAAAATAAGGCCCTAAGTTTTAACCATTCATTCATTCTAATAGTATTAATTAAGCCCAAATATTAGATAATAAATAAAATAATATTTTTTTATTAAATGGAAACAAAACCTAAGTGGCAATTGTTACTGCTTGTTATTGGTGGGTAAAAAAGTAATTTCAGTGGTAGGTTCAAATTAAAACTAGTAACATCACTTTTTACTTAAAATTTGTTGTAAAAATATTATAGATGTAGCACTTCTGAAAAAACAAAAAAGTAACACACAAAAAGTTTGCGATAGTTGAGTTGACAAACTTCTACTAATTCTCATCTAGGTCCACTACTAACATCACTTTTTTAATAGATGTGAAAGATTTTGTCAAATTTTCTATCTATAGATTTTCTCAACAACAAAAAAAAATTCTACATGGTTCATATGTTAGTAATTTTGCATTTAAAACAAGAGAATAAGTTTAAGTAATAATTAAATTTTCTTTAAATAAAAAATTCACAATTAAATATATAAATGACATCAATTCAGTTTTTGCCTCAGGCTCTCAAATGCATCAAAATACCTTGTGGGAAGGGTTATGAATAGGGCTATGATATATCTAAACCTAAACAAATGGAATATTGAATTAAATCATCTAGCCTCTATTATTGCCTTTAAAAAAAATTAGTCTCAATTAGGAGATTACTAAATATTCCTGTACTTATTTTGTTTTCATTTTTTTTTTTTAATTGAGGGAAGAGAGGAAATTAGTAAGTTTTTAGGTAGGAAAATGGTAATTAATAAAATAGTAAAAATGTTAGGAATTCTCTACTTTGAAAAAAATAAAAATAGAAACGAAATTTTCTCTTTAAAAAAATCCTACAAACAAAATAAAGTGTTAAAGAATAACAATTAAGCATTACCCCTCCATCGGCCGCATGTAACTTGTCCCCAAGGGCCCTCTCCCGAGCTTCAGCGTCTTCAATTGACATGATGAAATCTAAAATTGACTCAAAGTTAATTGCAACAAAATTGTTAAAAATTCAATCGAAACATAAATGTGTAGGATAAAAGAGCCAAGCTCTGGCAATTAGACATTCAAATAAAAAGGGAGAATTATGATGACATAAATATGGCTAATATGTAAACCTCCCATATATTCATTCATTAATTCCCACTTCTTTGACAAATAATCTTTCACACCTTCCCCTTATTACCATCTTGTAATGCAGTAACTTTATTTGTAAATCAAAAATATTTTGTGTAAACTGCTTCCCCCCACCTCCCGAAACTATTAATAGAAAAACCTTATCAAAATCAAATAATTTCTCATGATAGGAAGCATGGTGCATTTATATTCGGTTTTGCAGGGGAGCAACAACAATTAGAACTTTATTCAAAGTTGTCATCATAATAAATTAAAACTTTGGAGAAGTTAAATTAATTCTATTCCGTGCAAAATGGCGTTGATAATCTTATAAACATGGGAAACAAACATCAATAATCTTCACTTAATTAAGTATGATTATTATAAAGATGATATTTACAGATGTGGATCGATTCATCAACAGAATGGGGACTAACAGACTGATAGCGAATCAAAAAAGTAAAGTTACACGATCAGCGTTTACCTTTGAAGAGGACATTGTTACTTCTGAATTCTCAAGTTTGGTGTTTTATTATCAACTTTTTGGGCAAATTATAACTTACCCACTTGTAATTTAAATGAAATTTAAGTTGTTTACTTTTGGTTTAAAATTTAACACTTTACCCATTTAAGATTAGCTTAGTTAAGATTCCGTAACTCACTTCCGTTAAAGACAATGCTAAATATGTAATTCTTGTTTTCAATAAGATCAAAAGGATGTTGGTAAAGATTTTTTTTGTTTCAAATGGTTTTCTTTTCTTGATTTTGCTCCACTGGAATTTCAAACGAGGAAAAAAAGAAGATGGAGAAGAATAAGAGTAACTATTTAAGTGGACAAGGATAAGAAGAGATATATATCCAGGCAATTCAAAAGTATGTGAAAATTTTACTATTATAATTTTTTCATTGCTGTAATATTTTCTTTTTGGTAGTTTCCCAACACAATCTGATTAATAGTTTTTCATTCATTGTCATTTGTTAATGGGGGATTGGTTGGGGTTGTGACATTGTGCTATCCATGTACAGTTGCGTGAACTTGCTCCAGTTTTTCAAGAAATAATTATTCAACTATCTCAGCAATTGGTCTTTTTTTAGAGCAAGATGGTGTAATAGAATAGAGATGAGAAGATGAAACATGAATAGAGTGATTAAGATTCATGTATGGTTGTGGGTTCCAGTTAGCTCAACTAGTATAAAGTTTCTAATGGTTGAATAAGAGATCCAGGGTTCAATCCCTTCGCTTACACCAAAAGCCGATTGATGTCTTAATTTGATAATAAAAAGTTATCATTAAAAACAAACGTCATAGGTTGAAAATCTCAAAAAAAAAAAAAAAAAAAAAAAGACCATGCATGGTTAAAGGTAATGAACAGAATTTTAGACCTTTGACATGAACTTTGTAAGCTTTATAAATTTGACCAAATATGATTGGAATTTGGCAGTTATAGTTGATTCAGTAAGAATTGAAATAGTGTGTATCTCCTCTTGGTATCATTTTCTGCGGCTGTGTTTTATTTTAATTTCTCTCTCTTCATCTTACAACTTCTTTGTTCGCAAAATACAGATGTGAGCCGAATTTTAGCTTCCACTTCTTGGTTTTAGTTTTAAACATGGGATACTCCTATATATGATGACTGAAAAATATAACTACAATCTGTATAGGGAACAGGTCGAATGAACCTTTTCTTCTTTATTACCAATTTTCTTTTCTTCTAAATCGTGTAAAATAGAAGAAGAAAAAACCCACTAATGTGGGAGACGCAAGAAGATTTTTATTTAGTATTATTTATATTTGCAAGTCAGTTGTATTTTTTATGTTTTAGGTCCTAATAGTTTATTAGGCTATTAATATTTTAATTTGGAAGTAAGGTTATTTTCGTAATAAGTCAAATAGGGTTTTCTAACCAATTAGAACTAGGGTTTAGTAATCCTTTATATATAAGCAACCTATTGTACTTCTTAAGGAGATAGTTGATATTTTGATGAATGAAAAAAATGGCTATTTGGTTTTTTTTTGGTATGGTGCTGACTCCAGGTTTACCCTAAGTGCTGACTCCTAGTAATTTCCCCGCTTGGTGCTGACTCTAAGCAAGGCATAGGTGCTGATTCCTAGGTCATATCCCTTTATTTTTCTGTTGTTTAGTTTTGTTTTGATTGTCCTACGTTAGTTTTGGTATTAGAGCACAGGAAAGAACTAGAAAATATCACCCAAAAAAAATTTAAAACTTTCATTGCCGTGTTTCTCATCCGATCAAACTACAATACCCACACAAAAGCCAACCACCATAAAGGAAACCAGATCAAGAAAACCCATAACCCACTCCACCAGAACAGTACCGCAAGAATTCGTTAATACCGATCTCACCCCGTCATTCCAAAGCCACTGGCCACAGCCATCATAAGCTGCCAGAGGGGCAAGCCACCACAACCACAACACCGTCAGAAGTTTCAGCCTTGCACGCCGCTGGTTCTACTGCAACGCCAAACCTGCATCTATCCAATCTCATGAGGTAACCCACTGGCCTGTCTAAATTCCCCTATTCCCCTTCTTTAGCTATTTACGTGGCCTACCTAATTTGATTAACCTTAAACTCATTTGACCAAGCTTTTTGTTTTGTTTTTTAGTTTTTAGTTTTTTTATATATAAATAAATAAATAAAAAACCAGTGCATTTGCCTCTCAAAATTCTACTTGACCCATTAGCCACTCACACACAATTTACCAAGCCCAAATAAAGAACCCAACACAGCCCATTAAAAATTTAGCTCAATCCAATAGACCAGCACCCAATTAAAAAAAAAAAAAAAAATTAGAACATCAGTTTCAACTTTCAATCTTTGTGTTTTGTGCCCCTAAGTCTGAGCTTAAAAATAAATAAATAAATAAAAATGACTTCCTTTCATAGTGAACTTTAGAAGCAACTTAAGGAGGCTAGGAATAGACTCCTTAACCCTCCTTCCTCCGTTGATGACCTCCTTACTCTTCTTGATGAAGTTGAAAATTTGTTAGCATATGTGGAGCAAATACCATCCAAATCAGTGCAAGGTGCACTTTTTCCCTCAGTAAAGGCTCTTATCAATAATAAACTTTTGAGACATGCTGAAATGGAAGTGAAGGTTTCAGTTGTATCTTGCATTATCGAGATTACAAGAATAACAGAACCAGGATTCCCATATAAGGATGAGCAAATGAAGGAAATATTTTAGTTGATTTTGGCAGCATTTGAAAATATGTCTCATGTGTCTACTCGCTCTTATAAGAAGGTGACTTCAATTCTTGATACCATTGCGAAGGTCAAGTTATGCTTGGTGATGTTGGATCTTGAGTGTGATGCATTGGCTGTTGAGATGTTTCAAAATTTCTTGAAGATAATTAGGTCCAACCATCCACCCGCTGTACTTACAGCCATAGAAACAATTATGAATCTAGTCATAGATGAAGACATTTCTTTGGATCTTCTTAGTTCACTTTTTGCTATTGTAAGAAAGGAAAATTAGAATGTTTCACCTGTTTCGTGGACATTAGGGGAGCAAATATTCACTAGGATTAATGCCCAGCTAGAAAAGATAATGGCACCCACTCAAAAACTACCTAGCAAGCTTGAGAGTGCACATGATGTGAAAGTTGAAGTTGTTGAACGTGCTTCTGATCAACCCTCCACAATCCTTGAAGATCTACATCTTGGTGAAGTTGAAGAGGTTAAAACCATAGTGCTTCCTATGGTTCATAAGGTTCAAGACGAGATTATACTGATTCCACATATTGATTTTGTTATTCCAAATGAGTTTGATGTGGTGGAATTCAAGGTTTTTCTTTTCCCTGTGCTCCCTAAGGTGATTCTAGACTTGAAGCAAGTGTTACTTGTTAGCATCCTAATCTTTCAATGCTTTAAAACTCAAGGTCGAGTTTTCTCCAACCACAGGAGAATGATGCGGGAGACGTAAGAAGATTTTTATTTAGTATTATTTATGTTTGCAAGTCAATTGTATTTTTTATGTTTTAGGTCCTAGTAGTTTATTAGGTTATTAATATTTTAATTTGGAAGTAAGGTTATTTTCGTAATAAGGCAATTAGGATTTCCTAGCCAATTAGAACTGGGGTTTAGTAATCCTTTATAAGCAACCTATTGTTCTCCTTGAGGAGATAGTTGATATTTTGATGAATGAAAAAAATGACCATTTGGTCTTTCTTTGGTCTGATGCTGACTCCAAGTCTATCCTAAGTGTTGACTCCTAGTGGTTTCCTCGCTTGGTGCTGACTCCAAGCAAGGCCTAGGTGCTGACTCCTAAGTCATATCCCTTTATTTTTCCGTTGTTTAGTTTTGTTCTGGTTGTCCTGCGTCACCCACAATATTAAGAAAAGAAAATCACTTGAAACCAAAAAGAAAAAAATAAAATAAAAATAATCTTTACCAACATATTTTTGTTCTTATGTTTTTATGTTTTTTATGTTTTTGGAGGAGGGAAATATAAAAGTGAAGCAAAATTACACATTTAGTCATGTTTTCCATAGATGTAGGTTACATAATATTAACTAAGCTAACATCAAGTGGGTAAATTGTAATTTACCCTAATTTTTTTGATAATTTAATAGTTGGGTATAAAGGATTTGAATCCTGAATTGGAAGCACCAGGAGGCAGTCTCCTAGTGTTTTATCATTAATAATTTAATACAAGGAGGAAAAAGAAAAAAAAATACTGTATTGTGTTCTTGAACATTTGACAATGTGACCGAAAAAAGAAAAGAAAATAAATAAATTATAGAAGAAAGCAAACGGAGGAATTTACACTAACTTGGCCTTGCCAAAAAGGGGAAAGGCAAAAATCAACTTATATGTAGATCTAGCCTACCACTAGCTAATCATTGATTATGGAACACCTTACTTCTTCCATAAATTATACAATTAGGATTTGCGACTTTTTTTTTTTTTTTTTTTTTTTTTAAGCAGATGCATAATAAGGAGGGAAAAAAACTAGATCTCTTTAAATTTGTTCAAATCTCTATCTAAATTCTATATGCCACCAACCATATGTGTATATATATATATATATTAAATCAATAATTACAATAAGGGATGAGAAATTTAAACCCTAGACCTATTGAAATATGAAGATGTGCCAATTGAGTTATGAGACTCTTAGTGCAACTATAATTATAATAAAAAAATAATAATAATGTCCTTAGGTGTTTTATAACACAACTATGGCGCATGGCTTGGTAACCTCACTTTAAGATGAGGTCTAAAAGCCCGTTTGGATTGGGTTTTTTGATAACTCAATTATCTGTTTTCCATAACTCATAACTCAAAAATGGTGGGACCCATAGCAAAAAGTTTGTTTGGCAAACAATAACTCTGTTTCCATCACTCAATTCTCTGATTTTTGAGTTATGAGTTATGGAAATTGAAAACAACTTTTGACTGTTTTCAGTTTCCATAACTCATAATTCAATGACAATATTGTAATTAAACACACATAGGGGACCCACAGCCACAACTTTTGACCACCTTTTGACTTTTTTTTTTTTTTTTTTTTTTAATATTAGCTTCGGTGAGTTGGGTACTGAAAAAAAAAAAAAAAAAAAAAAAAACTGTATCGGCTGACAAGTGTGGGATCCATGAATAGTGTGAAAAAATTGAGTGATGAAAATAAAAGTGATGTTGCCAAATGAGTGTGAAAAAATGAGTGATGAGTGATGAGTGATGGAAATTGAGTGATGAAAAAACCTTACCCAAACAGGCTCTAAACCATTAATTATATATTTGCATTTAGTAGCCAACGACAAACTTTTGGTTTTTTTTTGAAAAGGACAAACATTTGGTCTTTAAAGATACAGAGCTATTTCAATGCAATTTTATTTAGAAAAAGAAAAAGATAAAGAAGACAGTATGATTTACCTATTGTCAATTTTGATCTTTTTGACGTTGTCCTTTTGCCCAACTTGCCTTGATGCCTATACCAAAGAGAGAGAGAGAGAGAGAGAGAGAGAGAGAGAGAGAGAGAGAGAGAGAGAGAGAGAGAGAGAGAGAGAGAGAGAGAGAGAGAGAGAGAGAGAGAGAGAGAGAGAGAGAGAGAGAGTAATTAAACAAATAAATTTGCAAATTACATACATAATACAACACATAATTTTAGCATAGATGGTTTTTAAAAGTGTTTTATATTAATCTCTAAAGGATAAAAAATGAGAGGAATATAATTATCACAAGCTAGTCAATCCGAGGGACTAGTCAAACACTCTAAGAGAACAAGATACTCTCATTTTTCAAAAGGGAAAGGAAAAAAAAAAAAAAACATAATGTAGCTTACCTCCAGAAAAATTATATATATAAGAAGGTTTATGATACTTTCATGGTTAGAACTTAGAAGCAACTTCTAAGTTGTTAGTAATATGATTTATGTAAATTGAAGAAAGATAAATATTGTGTTTAACAAATGATCCCAGCATAATATAATTTTCTCCTTTACACTTTAGTCCTATATATATATATATATATACTGTTCTTACATCCTATCCTGATGTCTGGAGTACTAGAGATGTTGGATGACTCTCTAGAGGATGAGGATTGGTTTATCTGAAAGATTTCATTGTCACTATTGGAGGATTCACTGTCTGTGTGGTTGAGTTCTAGGAGTTCGAAAATTTCATCTTTGCTGGTTTGCTCACCTTGGAGGGTGTTGATTAAAGTTTTAGCTTTGGATCTACACTCATTCTTGAAATAGTCTTTCTTGCCACATTTATAGCATTCGGTATTCTTCCTATTGAATGTTTATTGGGTTGGATTTTTCTTCTTACTATTGGCTTTATGGTAATCTCTGGATTTTTTACTTTTCTTTTAGAAGTCATTTCTATTGAAGTTGCTGGGCTTCTTATGACTTCTATACTATATATATATATAGGAGAAAATGGGCAAATGCCCCTTTCAAAAACAACAATCCAGCATTTTACCCCACTTCCCAAACTAATTAGGGAAATGCCTCTCTTTTGAAACTCGATTTTCTCAAAATCGAGTTATAAAAAAAAAAAAAAAATTATGGAGCCCTATAGTGGTGTTTTTAGGAGCCTATAGTGACGTTTTAAGGACCTATAGTGATGTTTTTTAACTCGATTTCCTTAAAGTCGAGTTACATGCAATTTTTTTTTCTTTTTTTTGCCTATAACTCGACTTTATGGAAATTGAGTTAAAAAACGCCACTATAGGTCCTTAAAATGTCACTATAGGCTCTTTAAAACGGCACTATAAGGCTTAACTTGATTTTGAGAAAATTGAATTTTAAAAGAGGGGCATTTTCCTAATTAGTTTGGGAAGTGGGGCAAAATGCTGAATTGTTTTTTTGAAAGGGGCAAAAAGCCAATTTTTTCCTGTATATATATATATATATATATATATATATATATATATATATATATATTAGAAACAATATATGACCAAAATTGTTTAAAAAATAAAAGAGAAAAGAATGCTATTTATAAGCCGTGAATATTTCCTACATTTAATATAACTAACTATAAGATAATTTTATAACTTGACCCACCCTTCCTTAAAAGTTACCATGGCTTTTGAGTGGAATTGTGGTGTATTTTTGTGTTAGAACCTCTTTCCCTCTCCCTTGTGTGTGTGTGTGTGTGTGTTTGTTTCTAAAAAAATTAAAAAAGAAAAAAGAAAAAGTATTTGTCTCACATTGCTTAAGAGAGTGTGTTGTGTATAGTATAACTTGCCTCACCCTCACTTAAAATTTACCATGACCTTTATGTGGAGTTGTGGTGTACTTTTGTATTAAAACATCTTTCCCTCTCCTTTTGAGTGTGTGTGTGTGTTTGTTTCTAAAAAAAAAATTAAAATTAAAATTAAAAAAAAAAATCTATAAGATAATTTTATGAAATTTAATTGGCATGAAACAATTATAATCTTACTCAACTTTTGTTAAAAGTCACAAATTACCCTCTTTCTTTTGCTAATAATAATAAAATAAAATAAAAACCCTATTCATAGTATTCTTTTTTTTATATATATATATTTATTGGGGGGGGGGGGATTCATAGTATTCAAATGTATCATGTAGAATACAATGATATCTTGTGTTCATGAAATGTCCAACAGAAAATCAATCACAGAAATCATCACACCCTTAAAAGTTACCATAGCTTTTAAGTGGAGTTGTGGTGTACTTTTCTGTTAGAACCTCTTTCCCTCTCCCTTTTGTGTGTGTGTGTGTGTTTCTTAAAAAAAAAAAAAAAGAATGAGTAATTGTCCCACATTACTTAAAAGAGTGTGTTGTGTGCAGTATAATTTGTCCTACCTTCACTTAAAAGTTACCATGACTTTTAAGTAGAGTTGTGATGTGTCTTTGTATTAAAACATCTTTCCCTCTCCTTGTGTGTGTTTGTTCCTCAAAAAAAAAAAAAAAAAAAAAAAAAAGCTATAAGATAATTTTATGAAATTTAATTGGCATGAAACAATTATAATCTTACTCAACTTTTGTTAAAAGTCACAAATTATCCTCTTCAGTATTCTTTTGCTAAAAAAAAACCTATTCATATTATTCTTTTTATTTTATTTTTTAAGTGAAAGGGGGGGGGGGGGGGGGGGGAGAATTCATAGTATTCAAAAGTATCGTGTACAATACAATGATATCTTGTGTTCATGAAATGTCCAACAGAAAATCAGTCACATAAATCATCACAATTTGATTAAAATAGGTTGCTGTGAAACTTTCTAAAAGGAAGTTATAATATCCTAATCATTAGTCAAGCTATTCCACGCTCTATCCAGGAGATACCACTAAAATATAATGTGATGGATCGAACCTAAAACCCCTAGGTTTACATCATGTCTTATACCAATAAACCCATGACTCAAATACCTTGGGAAGTTATTACATGAAATGCTATTATCACCTAATTATGTACATAGATCACATTTAAAAAAGTAAAATAAATAAAAAGAAGAGAAAGAAAGGTATTCATATATATATATATATATATATATATGGGGCAACATCTAACAAGAATTATTTTTTTTCCCAAGGGGATAAAATGCAACAAGAATTTAGACAAAGAAATAAGCTCAGTACCTCTGGGTTTGGCGTAAGGCTGGCAGTATCCAAAATCTCAAAAAGTAATTATTGTTTTTTATTTTTATATTTTTTGTTGCTAGAAAGAAAACCTTGTCTTGTTTCTTCTAGTAATTCTAGAAATTGAGCTAAAATATCTTCAACCCTACATGTAAGAAATAGAAAAAAGAAGAAGGAATTAAAGATGGAACCACAAAAATCATAAGATAATAAATTGGGAACGAGAAATACTTACAATTATTTCTCCTGTGAATTGAGACAAACTTTATTTTGTACCTTAAAAAATGGCAGAGAGAGAGAGAGAGAGAGAGAGAGAGAGAGCATTAACATCAAATATCATAGACATCACATAAACTTCAGCTTTATATTCCTAAACCATCCTATATGGAATGACAAAGATATCAAGTACATTGAGTAAATAAAAGCAAAGTCGTTGTAATTAATAGAAGGGAAAAAAAAAAAAAAAAAAAAATTTACCCACGTAATTGCGACTCGATTAAAAAAAAAGTTGTTTTCAAAAACGTGTACAAGAAGCCACGTGGTGTTAAAACAAATGTTTCTTTTCAAATAAAGAAAAGTTATTTATAAAAAATTAGATTGTACAAACATTGTATCATTAGAGTCAATTGTGGTAAATGGTTAAAGACAATGTTGTACTTGCCTTAAGTATCTGAATGAATGAATCTAACAGATTTTGCTGTTTTTTAATATATCTAAGGCGATTTAGTCAACTCTCATGATTGGAGGAAGGTTTATTACTATGAAATATGGTGGGTGTGAGAGAGAGATGCAAATTGACCAACATTGACCAATAGAGGAAGAGGAAATAAATCATGATATCAAGATGTGTTTGGTAATGTTGTTCTAATAACATTATTTGTATTTTTTGAAAATATTTGTTGATGAAAAAGTATGTAGAAATATATGCATTATTATTTAAACACTAAAAACTGTTGTTTAAAATACCTTACCGAACACTCTCCCGATAATCTAGAACAGAATGGTCTGGTTAGTATAGCATGACTTATGAACGAAACCCAATAGAAGTTTTAGTGCTCACTTTTCACCCAAGTCACGAGGAAATTTCCTCATTTCCATTTATAAATTTCCTATGTTATAAGTCCTTCTCAGCCTTACCATGATATATTGATAAATTTTGATTTCGTTTAAAGGTTTTTTTTTTTTTAAAAAAATAATAAATGAGTGATATTAACCTTAATATCTTTCTTAGAAACCTATGAGGTGTTAATCAATTGAGTTATAAGGCTCTTGAGTCTTGACGATTTCATTAAAAGTTATATATAAATATAATTATATAAGGTCAAAATCTTGAAAGGGAAAACCATTTGTATTGGTCTATAAATATTTAAAGATCAATTTTAAAAGTTGGCTATAAAGTAATGTTTTTATTTTTTTATTTTTGATAAATTCGATAAGTACAATATAAGGATGGAGAATTTGAACCTTTGGCACATCTTTACTAGAAACACCAAGAAGTGTTAATTGAGATACAATACTCTAAGAAGTTATTATTGTAAACAAAATTCTTTTGTTGTCACTAGAAGAAAAAAGTCTATTTCTGAGAGTGAAACTAAGGTTGTGAAAGCCTAAAGAAAGCAAACACAATACTTTCTTTGATGGAATATAAATTAAACTATTGATTTCTGGTAGCAAACCTCTAATCCATGAAGGATCCATTAATGAATCAACAATGTGATAGGTGTGGATACAACGGAAGAGTCGCCACCTAGTTTTTGCAATGGTCTAAGAACCATATATATAGCGCCCTCTTGAGGAAGAACCTTTGATATTATTACTAGGGATATGGGTTCAGAGTTTAGGTACGTTCTTTGGAAGGTGTTAAGCACCCAAGATTGCCCAACCCTAAGGTTGGCCTCACATCATTGTGCCTTATGTCTTAACCTTATTAAAAACATGTTCAACACTTGTATCTATACTCACACACACACACTAGCATACATCTAAGCATACAATCATGGCATCATTCATCCCAAAACATATACATATCTACCCTTAGACAAAAGAGAGCCAAACCCATACGCACATAGAAACCCTAGCATGTGAAACCCTATCATACATCTAAAGCGAGGTAGCTACTTAATCATGGCAATCATAAGATCATATAAACATCCATACTCAAGACCAAACATCATACAAACATATTCATCACAAAAGATGCATGTTCATATCAATGCATGACCTACGTTTATTTATCTTGCAGCAACTCATCGCCTATGGCATCAATGCATGGACGTGTGAATGAATGGCATGACATTAAAACTAAGAAACGAAAGGATAAACCCTAATCTACACATGTTAAGGACAAACAAGCATGTGAACAAAGCAAATAAAAACTTTTAAAGTATAAAACATGTTGAAAGAGACCCGAAACAAAAACATGTTATATGAAGTAAAGAATGAAACAGAAGAATTAGGGTTTCTAGGCAACGGCCTGCATACACAGATAGAGGCCTACATACACAGGCCAAATACCATGTACGCAAGATTTGATTTGCGTACGCATGCTAATGACACACTCACCCAGGGTCGTTCAAAACCCTAACCTATAAACAAACTAAGCAGAAAACAGAGCATGAACTAAAACCTTAATTCTAACAACCAAACATGTTCACAAACATAAAGAGAGCATAAAACTAAACTACACAAACATATATAAGCACAAACAAAGCAATGAAACAAGATTAAAATAGTGAAAGAAAGGCTAAAAAGAAAGAGAAAGGTTGAAGCTTGATACCTCAAAAAGGAGTTCCCAAAATTTGATTTTGACCATTCCCTCAATCAAATCTATCTCAAGTCAATAAAAATGTTATTAGCAACTTTAAACTAAAAGGATTGGGGTTAGAAAAGTTCCCAATCAGATAAATATAACTTAAGGGTGTTTTGTGAAAAACTCCCTTTTGATTCACTATTTTCTAGCGAATCTTAAGTTTTCCCTTAGAATTTTCTGTATTTTGAAAATGTACCATGTAAGGCTTTATATAGTGGAAAAAAATGGGATTTGGAACAGCTCTTAGACGATGTAAGATTCATTCCAAACCTCAACCATTATTGCAGAAAAATTTTCTTAAAAAATACTAGAGAACATTTAAAAGGAACCAAAAGAAGTACCCAAAAAAGTAAATAATAGAATCAATACAAGCAGATCTTATTGCTAATAAGCAATAAATTTTATTGGAAAAGTACTATCCTAGCACATGGAGTGTATGCAAAGGAATAACTACAAAGAAAGAATTAATACAAGCAGATCTGCCACAAGTTTTTTTCATCTTGGAAAACATAAAAGTACATAATAAATTTGGCTTGCTAAATTATTGCCAATGAAGTGACAATGTGTCCATTGAAAATTAGGGGCTGGATTCGATTTTGTATTCCTAAGGTATGATTCTCTTATCATTATTAATGTAATCCTAAAGGATTCTTTCCTAGTACTCATTGTCTGTGGCAAGGTGATCCTCTTTCACCTTTGCTGTTTGTTTTGGTAATAGAGGCATTTAGTAGATTCATGTTAAGAGTAAAGGAGGGTGGTCATACAGATAGTTTTTTGGTTTCATCAACTAGTTTGGATGCTATGGCTATTTCAAATTTGCTGTTTGCAAATGAAACATTGGTATTTTGTGATGCAGATTTAGATCTGCTACATCACCCTCAATGCATTTTGTTATGTTTTGAGAGTGTTTTTGGACTTCGTAGATTTAGAGTGTCTACAAATGCCCTTTTTTTTATTTGTGAGCTTTGCTAATGAAATCAAAGAATAAGAGACAAAACATTTTGTTTCGACGTACAGCTCAAGCCCAACCACGACTTACATCACACATACATGGGGCGGGGTGCAACTCAAGAGAGCTGCGTGGAATTTTTATGTCTAAAGTCCCACCTTTGTTGCTTGGGAAACAAGCAACAACATGTTCGCTATCCTAGAACTTGTTTTGCGACTTACAAGAAAATTGCGAGTGACTCACTATCTCAGAGTCACTTAAAAAGAAAAAGAAAACAAACAAGGGAGCTCTTTGAGCTAACCCAACAAACAATAAAAGGATATAGTCTTTGTGGTGTCCATTCGTGGCTTTTGCCCTAAACTTCTTTTGGTGACTCGCTCCTCTTTCCTTCTTTGCTTATTTCTCTACCTTTTCTGGTGAGGCTCTTGCTTTGGATTGACCTTGGTCTCTTTCTCTATCATTATCTCTACATTTTTCTATCGTGCATGCATGTTCAATTTCTGGAGGATATGTGCTCAAGTAGTCTTGATTGTTGGATCCACTAGGGGTGGTGAAAACTTGCTGAGGAGTAGGTATGTACGGTGAGGAATCTTTTGCCTATTTCATGACTTACATGGGGATGGGAAACTCGCTGAGGAGTAGGTATGCATAGGGAGGAATATTCTACCTCTTTCTTGGGGATGAGAAAGTTGCTAATCAGTAGTAGAAATGGACTCGTTGAAGAGTATGTAACTTTGTAGATGTGTGGTCCACTGGGGAAGAATCTTTTGCTTCCTTCATGGTATGCTAAGGCTTTGAGGAAGAATCTTCTGCTTCCTCACTGGGGATACTTTAGGTGTTCTTGATCCATTGAGGAAGAATCTTCTGCTTCTTTATTGGGGATAGTTTAAATGTGCTTTGATCCATCGGGGAAGAATCTTTTGCCTCTTCCATGGGGATGATGTTCTAGATATGCTTGATTTACTGGGGAAGAATCTTATGCTTCCTTACTGGGGAGTGTTCTTGATTTTATGTGATCTGCTGGAAATGATTTTGGGATATACATGTTTCATTGGTGGAAGAGTCTTCTGTTTCCTTTACTGCTCGTTAGGGAGGTCCTTAGTGACTTTATCCCTAATTGGGGCAACCTTGAGATGTTTTTCTTCTTTTTTTTTATTTTTATTTTTATTTTATTTTTTAATATTCATGACTAAACTACATGTAGTTTAGTGGTGAGGCCTAAACAACACGTAGTTTAGCCATCAGGTGTGTTCCCACCTTTTCATTTTTCCTAACGGTTATCAGCCGTTTCTTTTTCTTCTTCATTCTCTTCATCTCCCTTATCTCTTCACATTCTTCATAACTCTTTTTTTTTTTTTTTCTCCCTAAGAACTTCCCTCTTCTCTCTTTTCCTCACACCATCTGATCCTCTCGTTCTCTTAAACTCACTCATTTTCTCATTTTCTCTCTAAACTCTCTCCATCTCCTCCAGTGGTACCCAAGGCCAAGAAGTCTTCTTATTGTTAGGGTTTATGCCCTAAAATCCAATTTATTAGCATGTCATAAATAATTAAATTGTTTAATTATATGAGACTATTTATAAATGAACTAATGGGACATTATCATAGTCCATGAGATGCATTGTATGTGATTTATGTGATTTAGTCATAGAAGATATAAATCACAAGTTCCTTGTAAACTTAAAAACGTAGTTTGTAGTCGGTGATGAAATTGGGCGCTTCATGGAAGTGGAGACTTCTAGTTGGTATGTTGATATGTTTTAAGAGTTAAGACATATTGAACTGGACTGCTGTGAGATTTATTATTCTCCTAACGACTATCAATAAATAATAAATCTCACGACTTCTATTTACATGAACTCTTAATCCTAAGAGAATAATGGACTTGATCATGAGGTGAAGGCTGCTTTAATATATCAAGAGTGAGATCTAAAGTCACGATCAAAACCTCAGTATGTTGGGTAACCACATTTAGTGTTGATGGAACATATATTCTCAAGATGGAATTCTTAGTCTCTTAACGGAGATACAAAATATTTCCTTGAGATAAGTTTAATGAGTTTGGTTATTCAGAGAGTTGGGCCCAACCACTTTAGTAAGGAGTTACTAAATTATATATTTATGGAATTAGATTTCATAAATATATGATGAATAACTTAAAGGATTAAACTAGGTACTCAAGGATTAAGATATAGTAATCTTCAAAGTGGCAATCTACATTCATAACTTTGTATTACTACGAATATTTTATGAAGGGATTGCATGTACAATAAAGTCTTGGGATATAATTTATAGATAAGGCCTAGAGTACAACTATATTTATATAGTGGTATTAAATATAGTTAATGGAAACTTTAGACTTGTCAAGAGTTAACAGAAAAGCCCAAGGCCCATAGGAGCTAGTGTCTTATTGGTCCCTTTTGGTCCTACTCCAAACCACACACTAAAGCCCAATTGGAAAGGCGGAATAGGTCTGCCCAATTAGATAATCAGTTAGTTATAAAGGGAGAAACATACAGAATTTTATTTTAAGATGATACATCATTGTGAAATGGTGTGTATGTGTGAGTGAAGCCATTCAATTATTCTCCATTGGAAATTGATTGAGAGACCACACTTCTTGGGTGTAAAGTGGAATTGGAATGAAAATTAAAAGTGTTCTCAAGTACTTATAATATTTTGTTTTGAATTTCACCGCACCAAGGTACACTATCTTGTTCTTAAATTCTGAAATTTACATAGTGCATATTATCAATCATGAATGAAATAGATTCAAGTTTGTTGCTTCCGTTGTGTGTTTTGTATGAGATACAAAACCAGATTTTCCAACACTTACATCTTTTCCTCTAATGCATTCCACCTCATGCATTGGAGTGGGGGTAGTGAGATTGATGGGGCCTCCTCCATTGACATATTGGCCAGAGAATCACATTCCCCTAGCTGAATCTGTAAGTTTTTCAAACTTTTCTCATTTTCAAGTTCCTCTTTGATCTTCTATTTTGATGTGTTTTTGGCTAGGTAAATTCTCGGGTTTTGTTGTGAGATGGGTTTAGATGAAAACCTGACACATTAGGAGGGGTCGGAACATGTTTAGGAATGATTTTGGGTGATATATGCTGGAAAATGTCGAAGGACTCTTCCTGTCTGTGCTTTTGCGTGCATGAGCTCAAGCTTGCATACGCAGCTCGGTTCTTGTGTACGTAGGTTTGTTCTTGAGGCTCTGTGTATGTGGGGATGGACTTGTGTATGCCGGGTCCTGTTTACATACGTGGGTTTTGACTTGAGTACATGACACACTTGGCAGAGGCTTTACTCTACCCATTTCCACTTCTTTTTCAACTATTTCACTTCTATATGCAATCTTAAAACCTCTTTTTGTCATTTTTGCATCTGAACATCACTGCATCCTTCTTTTTATCTTTTTTCTTTCATCGAAAACATCATTTCTCATCATTTTTGCTTGAATCAAGAATCTAATGTTATCTTCTTCTTTTGCAGTCCTTATCCCCTTATGCTGGTAGGGGAAGTACTAACAAGGTGGTGGAGTGGTACAACCTCCTCGTTCCCGAGACTAGGGCTTATATCTAGGAAACGGGCTTTAAGTCTATCATTGGCCTTCCTCCAAAAAGGTCCGCAAGTGCTACCATGGTGCAATGTCTCATTGAGAGGTGGTGGGATACTACTCACACCTTTCATATTGCAGAATGGGAGATAACTGACTTCCTATGACTTCTACTGCATGACCGGTCTTAGCTTCAAAGGGACCATCATCAACTTGGATGGCGTGTCAGGCATCTATCTAGGTCTTGACATGTTGGGGAGGAAGTACTCCTTTGAGACAATCTGCTACTTTGACTTGGTGTCGTATTACATGCTTCTCCCACAAAGGACTACGGAGGAGTGCATTCGTATGGCCAGGGCCTTCCTTTTACACTTGTTGGGAGCTTATCTGTCACGCCCTAAACCCTAAAGGGGTCCAAAGCATGAGAACAACATCTCAAAAGTACTTGTAGATTTTTTCTTTTTGACAATTCAATCAAAATAAATCATATCAAGTACTAACATCAAGAATTATCATAATAATTCCATTAAATATAATCCCAAAGTAAGTCAGAGCTCTATACAATAATTACAAGGACCATTGGCCACAAAAGAATGGAGGTCTGAATAAATAATTACATATCATCAACTTGTCCCATCAATGGGAATAAAGTCACAACCACTATAATATACAAAAGAATGAGTCATGCCTACTCTAAGATGCACATCATCTAAATATCTCCATCACAAAAGTTCACCTTCCATCAGTAGTTAGTCTAACTACTGTTAGCCACCAAAAAGCTGTTTTAAAATGATTGTTGCCTACTCTAAAATTTTTTGTAAAATAATGGGATAAGACAGAGCCCAGTAAGTAGCATAATTAATGAGGGTGAGGGAAATGCAAGTTTCATTTTCAATAATAATAATAATAATGTGGCGAGAATGATTGAATAATGAAACACAAAGTTTCTCAAAGTAAATACCTTGAAACTATATATTATAATCTATGAGCACCAACACTATAATTTCCAAAGCCATAAAATCTAACATATGGTAATCTATCACAAATATACCACACTACCACATAGACCAGTCAGGGGAACCACCCATTCACAACTGGCATGATATTGTCTTCTCTAGTATGCAATCTCTTGGCCCTATGGGTAGCAGCCTCACCCATACCTTCAAGGTTTTTCTCTCCCCCCATGGATAGCAGGGAAAGCGTGTCAAATAGGACCTCTTTTGCATGTGGTCTTTTGGCCCCATGGGCAGCAGCTTCATCCACACACAATCAAGGAACCTCTTCCCCCCATGGGCAGCAAGGAAGAACACGTCATCCAAAGTGAGAGGGCACTGACCTGGATCTGATTCCATGGTCACAAAGACTACGGAAACTAAATCGGGTGATCACATGGAAACCACACATGGCATAAGGTTAAAACAACATAAAGCTCACAGGTATATATGTACTTTCAAATACATAGTTTATATCCAGGTAATTTCAGAAAAACCTTAAACAATCAAAACTTCTATAAAGTTTGTAAGGTTTTCAACTTCATTCTTTGTCCAAAAAGATTTTCTATCAATTTCCCAAATAATAAAACAAGATAAGCATCTTTAAATTTTCCAATATACCATAAAATCTATGATTTTCTTATCAAAGATTAAATAAAAAGATTCTCATTTTTCCATGTCAACAATTCATGCATTTCCCCAAATGCAATACCAAATATGATACACGTTTCATATATAATATTATATAATTGGGTCACAACACAACACTTTGAAGAAAACATATATCCATATATAATTTTCCAAAATATGTTTAACCCAAAAACAACGTTTATGCAATATGTTTATTTTCCAAAAAATTCCCATTAAAAAGCTACTTACCTTGCAACCTGCTAAAAGCCTAATTCTCCAAGCTCTAAGGAGATTAACTAAAACCTAAACAATATCAAACAAACCTATCACAATAATCATAGAGCTTCAATTGTATCAAGCTACAATTTAGGAATTGCCAAATAAGCACTTAATTAGGCAAGCCTAGTATTTAACCTCATCAACAATATACTCCACTTCCAAAGTTTCTCAACAAAGTAATTCACAAGGCATAGACTCCAATTTATAAAGTTACCTATTCAATATCATCTCCAACATTATGACTAGCTTCCATAAGATTTACACAACATCATCAAGAGACCCATGAAAGCAAAATCAAGATATCCTTCAAGACAAGAAATTTAGAACTTCAACTAACTCCAAATAAACCCAATAGTAATGGAAAAATTAGATTTACCAACCATCACATGTTATAACTCAAAATCCCTAAATTTCCACCATAAATAAACCTTAGATAGCCACCATTAGCATAAACCATAAACCCACTTATCAAATTATTCCACCAATGCAAAAACCATACATATAAACACATAAATATCACTTCCAATGCTCACAAGTCACATGGGTATCATTATTAAAGCTTAGATAAAAATAACCTCAAGCAAAAGTGTAAAACCCACCAAAAAGATTAGAAATTTTTACCTCAAATAAAAGATGTGAAGGTGCTTAAAGATTCTTAAAGATTTTTCGGTGATCTTGCCGGAAACATGATGGCGGAAATAGTGGTATGGAAGTACCAGACGAGAGGATGAGAGTGATAGAGCTAAGTGTATGAGAGAAAAAGAAAAAAAAAAGAAAAAGAAAAAAAAAGAAAAAAAGAAAAAGAAATGAGTAAGCCGGCCAAGGAGAGGAGATAAGATTGTGTGAAATGTGTGGTGGGAATGGGTGGGGTAGGTGGGAGGCATGTGTGTCTCAAAAAAATCAGATCTTTACCTTTTTCTTTTTCTTTTTCCTAACTGGGACATTACATTATCTCTTCGCTAATGGTGGGAAAATGATGTCCTTAAGGTGGCTGACCCTCATTTAGGACTTTGCAGAGACATAGAGGGCCAATTGGGGGCAGGCATGTCTTGCCTATCTTTTCTATACCCTCGACACTCTTAGCCGGGGCACCCTGAGCTTGTAGGGCCTTGGAAGTTCCTTTAGGTTATTTCTTGTATTTCCATTAGTAGCTTGTAGTCTTGCAAACTATCATCTTGCAAACTGTCATCTTGCATCTAACCTGTGGTTTGTGCTTCCTTTTGCAGTGGTGGATTGTTAGGTATGGCCTTATAACTCAGGGCAATGATCTAAGTTTGAGGGAATTCCCTAGAGTGAGGGCCTACCTTACTAGGTTAACTTCGGATAAGGTAAGTTTAAGAGTCCCAATTTTCATGCTTCTTCATGTGTTCTTCCTAGGATAATTTTTCTTCTAACCTTGTATCATTATAGGTCAACAGGACTCTATGGGCAGGCCAACCCTTTCTTGCCTCTCCAGACTTGGAAGCTGCACCAGCATTGCTTCGGAGATTACTCGGCCCTTTGAAGGAGTAGGCTTGAGGGCACTCTACTTGGCAGAGAGGGTGTAGTGTCAACTAGTGGGTAGGGATGACCCACAAATTCTGATGGATCCACCCAAGTTCATGCTTGCCCTAAACTCCATGATCAATGCCGAGTACAACTCATGGGGGAGTGGCATTCCCTATGCCGGGTATCTCTTTGAGGGATTGGACTATGAGGAATTCAACATCACCCTTCTCATGCCTTCCCTTACTACTCAGGTATATACTCAATCCTTTCTTCTTCTTCTTTCCCTTTTCCTTTGCCTTGTTTGTCATGGCTTCTAATGGTGAAAAACTATAGCAGGAAGAGCCTACTGCCGATGAGCTGATTGACCCTCCACATCTCCCTTGGATAGTCTACGCTTATGGCCCTAATGGCCTTGCTCGGGAGCGTGTCAAGCCTCATAATCTCAATGTTATAGGCTACCCTTTTCATTCAAGCAGTCAGGTGGTGAGTCTTTCTTCTCCTTTTTTCATTTTGCTATCTCTCTTTTTTTCGATCACTAACCTTTCTTTCTTTGAATTGTAGCCCACCATCCAAGAGCATGAGGAGTTGGTATAGTTGGCTAGGAATCTTAAGCTGGAGGTGACCAACTATTCAAGAAGCTTGTATGGTCCTAGAGGGGCTGCCTACTCGAGCGGCGGTGATGATGATGATGATGATGATGGTGGTGGTGGTGGTGGTGATGAAGAGGACTCAAAGGCGACTCTTAGCTACCAACCAAGGAAGAGGTGACACCATTGTTTACCTGTAATCAAGACATATAGGCATACAACACACATCTTTCTATTTGTTGCTTTTTTTTATTTATTTTTTCCTTTAGCAAACGTTTGAATTTAATTTGAGACAAAGGGTTGTATTTAAGAATATCTTTTTACACTTATGCTTTTAATAGAGATTAGTACTTAATTTACAAGATTTATGGTTAATTATATGTTTCTATACAACATTGCTTCTTTGATGCTTGAAGTCTTGTGATTGAGATATGTCTTGAGTGATCCTTTAGGTTGTAGGAACCCTAGGGATGCCTTAGAGTGGAATAATGATGCTTAAAACAGGGGAGAATGAGATTCTGCCAAGCACTGTATATACGTGGGGATGGGCCTGCGTACGCAGCTTTGACTTTGCATACGTAGGGTTGACCTTGTGTACATGGGATGCAAATTAGAGGAAACCCTAAACTCCCTAATTAAGTATAAAAGTAGCCGTTTGGGTCCCAAAACCCTCATAAACATATTTTCAACTCAAAGAGCATTCTTCTAAGGTCCCCTAATGGTAGAAAACTCTCCACTTGATGTCTCGACTTGGATTAGGAGGCTTGGTCCTGATTTTAAGGACTCCATTGCCCCTTATGGTCTTTCTTGTGTCTTTCCATTCCATCAAATAAGGGTGGATGAGCATCTTTTTCGTGCTACTGCCAACTATTGGATTCCTACTTGGCATGTTTTCTATTTCAATGGAGTAGAGCTATACCCCACTATCGAAGAATTTGGTGCCATTATGGGTGGAGATCTCCCTTCCTTGCTACAAGTTGTGTTTGGTGTCCCTCTTGCTATGGCAAATAGGTGGTGCATCTTTGGCAAACTCAACCTTAGTTTGGTTTTTGCACATTTTTCTAGCTCGGCCTTTCTTGTAGGTGAGAGGCCACATTCATACTTTCTTTGTGCCTTTTGCTTATGTGCTCTTGCAAGGTACTTCTTGGTCCAAAGGTCAAATTGTGTGGACCTCCGGATATGCATGGTGGTCTATGAGTCAAAGAGAGGTAACCCAGTGGGCTTGATCTTGGTGGAAACCCTTAATGGTTTGGATGCCTTTCGTAGGAAGGAAGCAAGCTTCTTTGCAAGAAGTCCTCTTCTTTTCTAGGTATAATCCTTAACTTTTGCCTAGGTTCTCAACCTAGCGGGATTCCTTTAGTTTTGCATGGATTGCCTTTTGGTTTTCAATCCATCGAGGCACCATATATTGCCTTTCATTATTATTTTCATTTTTTTTTTCACTTATGCTCTCTTTTCCTTTTTTTTGATTTTTTTTCCAGATATATATATATATATATATATTTTCCTAGATATGGTTACAAGAGAGGCTTTGGTTGCTTCAACCTCCTACTGTACCCCTTAACACGTACCTCTCTAAGAATTTTAGGGACCACCGGCTTCATCAAAATGACATGAGCTTTGAGGCGTACATGGAATTTATGGGTCACATCAAGGAGATCGACATTCAATGGGTCGTGGAGTGGTGGCACATCGCAAGAATGGTTCACAGTTGCTGCAAGGACTATTGTGTACCTTTAGTTGGACTTTATTGCTACTCATACTACTCCACTTGTCGCATCTCAAGGCAATTTAGAGAATGTTAAGGAGCTCCTAATGATGAAGGTGCCTTCCACACCGAGGTGTTTATTGATATGATCTTGGGTAGGCTTCGTGAGGCTTGGCCACGACATAGGGTGACTAGAGGCATTGCTCCTCTTCGATACATCTATCCCACTACTAGTTACAAGCAATGGTTGGAGATTACATGAAGTGGATTCTGAGGGATGAGAAGACTTACATGAAGACTAGTAAGAAAGAAAGAATGGCTAAGTGACCACCTTGATATGCCCCATATTTTACTTTTCTGTGCTTTATGATTCTCATGTTTTTGTTTCTGAATTTAATAAAGGATTGGAAGGTTCCAAATCCCTATAAAAACAATCTTGTTATCTTTTTAATTTGAGCAATAAGAGAATCACATTTTTATTATCTTTGCTTATGGTCATCTTATTCCTTTTTTTTCTTTTTCTTTTCTTTTTCCCTTGCAATGTAATTTTTTCCCATGACATCCATTTGGAAATTTTTGCCATGCCCATGGTCTTTTCCCCTAAATTTTGCCTAGATTGCCCTTTGGGTTTTCAATCTAGCGGGGTTCTTTTGTCTTAATTTATACCAAGGCCACCCTTTTGGGTTTTCAACCTAGTAGGCTCTTTTTTTTTCCCTTTTAAATGTTGTATTTTCGGATTCTATCCATGTTAATTGGGTGAAACATCTCTTCCCCATCCAAATCTGTGATTCTTGTGTCACCTCTAGACATGATCTTCTTAATGATAAAAGGCCCAGACCATCTTGGCTTCATCATTCCTCTTGGATCAAAAGTCTCATCTCTAAGCACCTTTAGGACCAAGTCCCCTTCTTTAAGGTTTCTCGGTTTCACTTTTTTGTTGAATGCTCTAGCAATCTTTTTTTGGTACCTTTGTGCATGATATTATGTCCTAACCCTCTTTTCATCTATCAAGGCCAATTGTTCATATCTTGGCTTAGCACAATCCTCTTCTAGGACTTTGGTTTCCACCAATACCCTTAAAGATTTTATCTCCACCTTAATAGGAAGCATCGCCTCACTACGATAAACTAAAGAGTAAGGTGTTGCCCTAGTCGGCGCACGGATAGAAGTTTTATAACCCTATAAGGCAAACAGAAGCTTCTCGGCCTAATCCTTGTATGTCATTACCGTCTTGGCTAGGATGTTATTCACATTCTTATTAGCTACTTCAACAGCCTCATTAGCTTGTGGTTGATATGGTGAAGACTTGTGATACTCAATACTATATTCTTCCATGACTCTCCCTTAAAGTGGGAACCATTATTAGAGATGATATCTTGGGGCACCCCAAATTGACATATGGTGTTGTTTTCTAAGAATTGAGCCACATGTTTAGCCTTTAATACGGAGTAGGAGGCTGCTTCCACCCACTTGGTAAAATAGTCAATTGCCACAAGGATGTATTCATTCCTATTTGAAGCCTTAGGAGCTATCCTTCCGATCACATCTATACCCCAAACCAAGAATGGCCATGGAGAAGTCATTCTATACAACTCACTAGGCAGTACATGGTTCAAGTTGGTGTGTTTGACAATCATGGCAACTCTTCACATAGTCCACACAATTGGCCTCCATCGTATTCCAATAGTATCCTATCCTTAGGATTTTCTTGGCTAATATTCTCCCATTCATATGAGGACCACGAATCCCCTGATGAACTTCTTCCATTACCCTCTCGGCTTCTTTCTTCTTCAAGCAATGAAGGTTTATACCATCGTAGGACCTTCTATAGAGTTGTCCACCACATAGGATGTATTGTATTACCATCAACATAATGGAACGACGTTTTCTCTTGTCGGCACCGTTTGGATATGCCCCTAGTTCCAAGAACTTCATGATGTCATAGTACCACGAAACTTCTTCTTCTTCTATGGTCATGACTAAAGCTTTAGTCTTCCTTTTATGCACTTCCTCATAACTTTGCTCAATTTCCAAAGGTCGTGTCCGTACTCCCTCAGGTATTTCAACCATGGAGGTTAGGGTAGCCAAGGCATCCTCAAATTGATTTTGAACTCTAGGGATGATTGTGTACTCAATCTTCTCGAAGGTCTTGGTGAAGTCCTCCAAGTATTATTGATAAGGCTTCAAATGTTCCCCCTTCACCTTCCACAACTTTTGTGCTTGGGCTATAACCAAAGTTGAATCCCTAAAGATTTCGGCCTCATTTACCCTCAATTCTCGAAGAGCTTCCATTCTTGCAATACAAGCCTCATATTCAGCCATGTTATTAGTTGCTTCAAAGTTCAACTTGATTGTCAAAGGTATATAAGATCCCTCGGGAGTGATTAAGAGTATTCATATCCCATTCCCATATTGGTTTACGGCTTCATCAAAGTACATCTTCCATGTCCCTAACTTAACATCCAAAATGACCTAATTTGGAAAGTTGTCTTTACGATCTTCCCCTTCTATAGGATTTTCGGCACAAAAATCTAACACGACGCTCCCTTTGATAGTTTTTCTAGCCACATACTTCAAATAAAATTCTGCCAATAAGATCAACTATCTTGACAATCTTCCACTCAAAGCATGCTTCTCAAATAGATACTTCAATGGGTCTATTCTTGCTACCACCCATATTTGGAAAGGTAAGATGATATGTCTCAATTTCTATATGGCCCAAACAAGTGCAAAGCATGACTTTTCTATGGGAGTGTACCTAGTCTCGTAATCATGGAACCTCTTGTTGAAGTAGTATATGACCCTCTCATTCTTGTCATTGTCTTCTTGTGCAAGCATACATCCAACTGCATCCCCTATGATAGAGAGGTATAGGAATAAGGGTTTTCTGTGTTGTGGAGGCACTAGGATAGGTGGGTGGAGGAGATATTTTTTGATAAGTTAAAAGGCTTTTTGGCATTCATCATTCCATGTATATGGTTCGTTCTTCCTTAGGAGTTTGAAGATGGGTTCACAAGTGGTGATGAGCTTGGCGATGAATCGACTAATGTATTGTAATTGACCTAAGAAACTCCTTATCCCTTTCTCACTTCTGGGTGGAGGTATCTCCAATATGGCTTTGATCTTGGATGGGTCAACTTCTATCCCTCTATCACTCACTAGAAAGCCTAGAAATTTTTCGGCGGTTACTCCAAAGGTACACTTTTGTGGGTTCAATCTTAGTCTATACTCTCTAATCCTCTCGGAGAACTTCCTTAAGTTCATGGTGTGGCTCTCTCTATCCTTAGATTTCACTATCATATTATTGACATACACCTCTACCTCATTATGCATCATATCATGTAACAAGGCTGTGGCCATCCTTTGGTAGGTTGCCCAGGCATTCTTGAGGCCAAACGGCATCACCATGTAACAAAAGATTCCTCATTTAGTAATGAAAGTAGTTTTGGTCATATCTTTAGGAGCCATCTTGATTTGGTAGTACCATGAGAAACAATTCATGAAAGACATCGAGGCACTTCCCACCGTGTTATCCACCAAGAAATCAATGTGATGGAGAGGAAAGTCATCCTTAGGGCATGCCTTGTTCAAGTCCCTAAAATCCACACACATCCTCACCTTCCCATCATTCTTAGGTACGAGCACGACATTGGCTATCGATTTAGCTTGGTGTATGGGTTTGATGAACCCTACCTTTAATTGCTTAGTAACTCCCTCCTTGATTTTTAAAATTCATTTAGTCCTCTTTCTTCACAACTTTTGTTTGATGGGTACCATGTGACCGTGAGTATCAATGTGATGTTAAGCTATTTTGAGGTCAATTCCAGGCATATCTTTATAGGACCATGCAAACACCTCTTAAAATTCCATGAGGAGTTCTTGAAGATCTTTTCTTTCTTTTTCATTTAGAGTTGAGCCAATTTTAATTAAGCGTGGATTCTCATTATTGCCCAAATTAATAGTTTCAAGAGTTGGTTCCATAGGTTCAATTTTCTTTTCCAATTGCTTATTAATTTCATTTTCAAATTCATTTGAATCATTTAAGTGCAAAATTTCAATGTTATGGGACATATCAAAGTAAGCCAAATCAGAATTCATCTTATTGAAAATATTGAAAAGTATATTGAAACTTGCATTAAAAAACTTTTTCCCTACGTTTTTAGAAAACCCAACCCAAATCCAGTTATTAATGGGCCCCGCAATAGGCATGATGAATTTGGAAGTATCACTGGACTCTTCATTAGTGATGGCGAACATGTCCCCACTTGTCTTCATCACTGTCTTCATTGCTTTAGCATCCATGTAGTTTACCCAATTGACCTTTTCTTGTATCTCTTTGATCACCACGGTAGGCTTCTCCTTAAAGGTGAGCTTTTTATTGAAGAACATTTCCCAACCCGGGTACACCTTGCCATCATTGCCTACCCAAAGTTCGGGGAAGCCACAATAAGGGAAGTTTCCCCCTTCCTTCACGAAGTTCCCATTGAGAGTGCCAAGATTTTTCTTGATTTCTTCCAGCCTTCAAAGAATCCTAAACCTTCGATGTCACTTGAGTCTTCACATTAGGGAACTCAACTACCCCTTTTCCTTATTTTTCAAGGCCCATACCAGGCATGTATCCCATGTTCTTCATCATTGCAATCACCTCATGGCTATAATAAGGGAACAAGTTGGTAGCATACCTTTCATCCTTTAACCCATAGTCAACTATGTTTACGAACTTAAAGCCACTCATTTGAAGCTCATTCCCTCCTTCTTCGAGTTCATAAAACGGTGCTAGAATTTCACTATCTCCAAGCACTATGGCAATCCTTCCTTTCCATGGGATCTTCATTTTTTGGTGTAGTGAGGAGGTGATTGCCCCATTGGGGTGAAGCTAAGCTCTTCCCAAGAGAAGTTTGTAAATTTGGGATGATGTCCACGACATGAAATTCTACAATGGTTTCTATTGGCCTAATCTTGCAAGGAGCCTTGAAAGTACCCATGACCTTCCTTAAAGTGTTGTCATATGCCCTTACGGTCAAGGGAGAAGGATGATGGTCTCTATATCTAGGCCAATAGTGAGGGTGGTCTTAAAAGGACAAACATTCAAGGCAGACCCATTGTCAATAAGTACCATCAGAACCTTGGTTCCTATGCACTCACTGGTAATTTGTAAAGGTCTAGTGTGAGTAGCTCCTTTAGGAGGGAGATCTTTATCAAAAAAGGCAAGTAGAGGATGTGAGGAACCCTCGACTCCCATGAGAGAAAAAACTTCTTATGGTTTAGTTTCTATAGGTACTTCTTCCCCATTCAAGGCATCCGAGAGATCTTTATGATGCTTATGAGAGGCCATGAGTAAGTCCCATACGAAGACATGAGCTTAGGTCTTCTTCGATTGCATTAAGACCCTATCTTCTTCCTCTTTGTCTTGTTTAAGTTCCATGGTCTTGGACCTTTCCCCTAAATCTCTACTAGGATGATCATTTTCCAAAAAGGATGGTTTGTAGTGCTTCCCACTCCTAGTGATATTTGCTCCATTGTTCTCCAAGACCCTTTTCTTTAATTCTGTCACTCCTTTGGGAAGTATTCCCTTTACCGCTATTGCTTCCTTTAAGGCTTCATCTTCTTCATCCCAAATTCCTTGGACTTAACGTCATTGATATTGACATTTGTAGCTTCTATCAACTTTAAGCAATCCCATTCAATCTCATCTATTTGCACCTAATTTTGATATGGAGGAGGAGCCCTATGATAATTAGGCAAAGGATTCTTTCTAATGTTGGGTTTGGTGATAATGTTGGGATTTAGAAGGGTTTCATTTTCTATGAGGTCTTGTATTTCGTGTTTGAAACAGAAGTAATTGTCAGTCTTGTGGTTGGATTTTTAGTGGTAGTGGCAATAATCATTGAGGTTCCAAGTGGAAGTTATGGGATTAGGCATGGGTGTAGGGTCTAAAGGTTTAATGAATCCTTTGGAGGATAGGTTTTCATATACTTGGGTGAAGGTCATTCCTAGGTCAGAGAATTCTTGGTGAGCTTTCTTTGGTTAGGCTAGTGTTTGTTGGGGTATGATGGTGCTCACATTTACAGGATTGGGTGCTTTAGTGGTGGTTGCTCCCCCTCCATATGTTTTCTTGATTGGAGACTTACTTTCACCTTTCTCCAGTTATCCATTGTTGATGGCGTCTTCGATTCTTGTCCCACATTCACATAGTTCTCCAAATGAGCTAATAGGCGATGACAAAAGCCAACTATTATAAGCTAGAAGCAAGTTCTTAATGATCATGTTGATTTGGTCCTTCTCATTTGGACTATTGACCATTCTAGGTGCCTTGGTCTTCCATCTAGTCAGGTATGCGGAAAATGTCTCCCATACTCCTTGTTTGGTAGTCTCCAAATCCCTTAAAGTCATATCAATCATAGTGTTGAAGATGAATTAGTCCACCAACAACTCCACTAGTTCGTTCCATACCTTAGTTTTGCTTGGATTAAGGCTATAGTACCACCTTGATACACCTCTTGTGAGCGAGAAGGGGAATGCATGCAAAGTTTGCTTCACATCTTGTCCCTTCATTTTATTAATGCTTAGGTATATTCTTATGTGTTGCTTCGGATCTCCAATCCCATCAAACTTTTTTGCATCAAAAATATTAAATTTGGGAGGCAAAGCAATAGGAGCCTTTGAACTCATTCCCCCCATGTTATAGAGGTAATCATCCATCCCTTGTTCCCTGTAGAAGGCAAGTAGCATTTTCTCCATCTTTTCCCTTATGGCCATGGTTTGTGCAGTGAGCTTCTCAAATTGCTTGTTCCTTTCATATTGGGCTTTGTCCTTTTCATCCCATTCTTCCACTTCCTCCTCATTGTCATTGATTTCCACATGTGAAGACTTCTTAAGCCTAGATTCCTCAAACCTAGTGAGATGCCCTCCCATTTTCTTAAGGGTCTCTCCATTTTCATCCAAAGTCTTAAGGATCTTCTATGCGATTGCGTCTTCCACAGAGGTAGTCATTGTTTGACGCTCTCCCATTTTCTTAAGGGCCTCTCCATGTTCATCCAAAACTTTAAGGATCTTTTATGCCATTGGGTCTTCCACAGAGGTAGTCATTGTTTTCTTCTTGGTGTGTGTCCTTAATCTTGATCAAATGCTTTCCTTTCTCTTGAATCCAAATGGGAGTGGGGACGTGCTTTCTTGACTTTGATGGTGAAATGATACCTGAAAAGAAGCCCCATTTCATTAAGTTCATGTCCCAATTAAAGATTTTTAACTTTTTAGATGTCCTTAGAAAATTTTTAAGTTCATTTTGCTAAAGACCCAATTACACTGTCACTCTCTTCACTCTCATGGTTTTTTACCCTTGTTTTATTGGGCTTTGGTCTATTTATAATAAAGCTGTCATCTTACTCTCATGGGCTTTCATTAGAATGCACTTAGAAATTTTCAACCCATTGTCTCTAACATGGGCTTACAATGTATTCATCACCTTTGGGCTTTTCATTTTTATTCATTTTTTTCATCATCATTTTTTTGAAATATCCCTTTAGCTAGAATATGTTGTAGCCTTCCTCTGAAAGTCCATGAAGTTCTCATCATTTTGGGCTTAGGCATACAACAAGGAGGCCTAAGATTAGGGAAGCTCATGTTGGCTTTGTAGGATTTTGGATGCTAAGTCCGTACATACTTGTTACCTTAGGCCCAAAGTCCTCTTTAGGGCAATCTCTTCCATTTTTACATATTTTTATTTTTTCTTTAGAGTTAAGTGATAAGGTCTAGGACCTCTTTAGTGTGGGTAGTCTCCCTAAGGCTAAAGGGATAGATAAGTAGGTCACTCACAACTAGGTGCGCTATGATTCCAACTGAAGGCCTAAGTGGACCCCATAGTGGATTGGTAGCAAACCTTTAACGTACTTAAAGCCTATTAGAGGCGATGACACTGATTGTGAGTTAAAGGGATGAACTTTGGAAGATTTGGGCCCAAATGGAGCCTTCCATCTTCCCACTCATCACCAACCAAGGTTGAAGGACAAAAGAAACCAAGTGATGTGTGTGTAAACAAGTAGTGAAATAGTTTTTAACAATGTTAAGAAATAAGACAAGGCTAAAGGGATAGATAAGTAGGTCACTCACAACTAGGTGGGCTATGATTCCAACTGAGGGCCTAAGTGGACCCCATAGTGGATTGGTAGCAAACCTTTAACGTACTCAAAGCCTATCATAGGCAATGGCACCAATTGTGAGTTAGTGGGATAGACTTTGGAAGATTTGGGCTCGAATGGAGCCTTACATCTTCCCACTCATCACCAACCAAGGTGAAGGACAAAAGAAACCAAGTGATGAGTGTGCAAACAAATATTGAAATAGTTTTTAACAACATTAAGAAATAAGACACATAGGAATTAAACTCACAATCCATAGTGGAGTTGCCACCATGGACACAACGGAGGAGTCGCCACCTAGTGTTTGCAATGTTCTAGGAACCATATATATAGCATCCTCTCGAGGAATGACATTTGATCTTACTACTAGAGATGATATGAGTTTGGAGTTTAGGTACATTCTTGGGAAGGTGTTAGGCACCTAAGATCGCCTAACCCTAAAGTTGGCCTCCCATCATTGTGCCTTATGTCTTAACCTTATTAAAAACATGTTCAACACTTGTATCTATACTCACATACAAACTAGCATACATCTAAGCATACAATCATGACATCATTCATCCCAAAACACATACAAATCTACCCTCAGATGAAAGAGAGTCAAACCTATAAGCACATAGAAACCCTAGCATGCGAAACCCTACCATACATCTAAAGTGACGAAGCTAATTAATCATGGCAACCATAAGATCATATAAACATCCATACTCAAGACCAAACATCATACAAACATATTCATCACAAAAGATGCATGTTTATATCAATGCATGACCTACCTTTACTTACCTTGCAGCAACTCAGCACTTATGGCATCAATGCATGGACGTACGAATGAATGGCATGGCATTAAAACTAAGAAATGAAAAGACAAACTCTAGTCTACACATGTTAAGGACAAACAAGCACGTGAGCAAAGCAAACAGAAACTTTTAAAGTATAAAACATATGTAGCAAAGAATGAAACAGAAGAATTAGGGTTTCTGGGCAACGACTTGTAAATGTAAACAGAGGCCTATGTACGTAGGCCAAATCCCACGTACACAGGATTTGATCTACCTACGCATGCTTATGGCACAGACATGTAGAGTTGTTCAAAACCCAAACCCAGAAACAAACTAAGCAGAAAACAGAGTATGAACTAAAACCCTAATTCTAACAACCAAACATGCTCACAAACATAAAGAGAGCATAAAACTAAACTACACAAAAAAATATAAGCACAAACAAAGCAAGGAAACAAGATTAAAATAGTGAAAGAAAGGCTAAAAAGAAAAAGAAAGGTTGAAGCTTGATATCTCAAAGAGAAGTTCCCAAGCTTTGATTTTGACTGTTCTCCTCAGTCAAATCTATCACAAGTCAATAAAAATGTGATTAGCAACTTTAAACTAAAAGGATTGGGGCCAAAAAAGGTCACAATCAGATAAAAATGACTTGAAGGTGTTTTGTAAAAAACTTCATTTTGATTCACTGTTTTCTATCAAATCTTAGGTTTTCCCTTAGGATTTTTTTTGTGTTTTGAAAATGTACCATGTAAGGCTTTATATAGTGGAAAAAATGGATTTTGGAACGGCTCCTAGACGATATGGGATTTATTCTAATTCTCAGCCATTATTGTAGAAAACTTGCCATTTTTATATTTGTAAAAACCTAGCTATGTATGTAGGAGAATGCCTACGTACACATGCTTTGGCCCATGTACGTAGGCCACTGCCCACATACATGTGCTAAGGGCTACTTTGGTCATTTTATTTTCAAAAATAGGTTTTTTCTGATTTCAAAAGTTATATTTTCCATTTTAACACTCCTCAAGTCAATTTGATATCTAATTAGGCTTTAAACTGGTCTTGGGTCTTAGAGTTTGGGTATCATTGGAGAACAGAGGCTCAAGTCATAAGGGGTACAAAATGCGATGTCTACAATAAGTCTGGAATCCACCATAGAAAAAAATAGATAAAAGTCTGAAAGTTTATTAATAATAATTTGTTCTAACTTTGAAGGCTACATAACATATAGATACTAAAAACACAAAACACTAGTATGACTAGGAAAACGTATGTAGACACTCAATTTCGCACCAATAAATTTAACCTTGGAAGATGACCAAAATAATCATTCTATGTACCCAAAATCAAAATTTCATTACATATATTAAATCATTCATCACATAACATAATAAATGATCTTGAGATTCTAATAATCGTGACGATATGCTGGTTCCCAAATCAAACCGTCAGATTGAAAGATATCACAAGATCAAGTTTCACAATCTACATGCATTCATTTGGGTGGAACTGATCACATGTGATTAATTGAAATTAATTTTGATTGGTCAATAATTAAAATTAATTAAATGAATTTTTGTGATTCGTTAAGTATTTTTTTTAAAGTGAGATTTGTTGCGTGAGATTAAAACAATTAAGTTGATAATATTAAAAAATGCAGATAATTAGGTTAAGTTTGGTAAAAGTTTTTGTTTTCTATTTTGAAAAACTTGTTTTGGGGAATATAAAAAACAAATTTCTTTTATTTTTAAAATAAAAAATATGTTTGGTTACTTGAAAATAAAAAAAATAAAAAAATTTTGAAGAAAAAATAGAAAATACTAAAATATGTTGTTACTAGGATTTGAATTCTAATGCTAACTCAGTTTCCTTCGCAAATAAAGTTTTGAGAACAGTTTTTGTTTTCTGCCTATTTTGAGTTTCCAAACAAGTTTTTTAGTCTCAAAGATAGAAAATTATTTTTGAAAATAGAAAATAAGGGGAAAAAACAATTACAAAACATACCCTTAGGCATTTGGGATAATTATATTCAAAATAATTATTTTAAAAATCATGATTACCACTTTGGGATGAATTTTACCATGAAAATAACTCTGAAATTCGTCCAAATACAGTTTTAGACTTGGAAAACACTTTAAAAACATGTTAATCAAGTAGCAATTTTTAGATTCATGTTCCACGACACTTTTGGCATAGTAAACTTTGAAATTCAGACTAGGCTGGTTCTGGAAAAGTTGTAGAGAATCAAAATTCCCTTTAGCTTTCAAAAATTTAGCTTAATCTAAATTTTGAGTAAAGAGATATGATCAAAATACTGAGATGTGTTCAGATCTGAAAAATCTGCCTATTCTTACCCAAATCTCTTCTTTTTTTTTTTTAGGATTTTCCCCATACGTTTTTTGCTTATTTTTTAAGCTGATTTAACTTAATTGTTAAGCAACCCTAGCTTATTTTCAAGGTAAGTAACACCTCTATAAATAGAGGAGGCCTCTTGTAGGCACCACATTTTATACCCCTTATAACTCGAGCCCCCTTTCCTTGATGATGCCAAAATTCTAAGACCCAATGTTGGTTTGGGGCCCAATCAGATTACAAATTGACTTGAAATGTGTTAAAATGGAAAATATAAATTTTTAATGAACAAAAACAAAAATCTACTTTTGGAAAATAAAGCCTGCTCATGTAGGTAGGGTTTCACAAACCTATGAAAGGCAAGTTTTCTACTTTAAAGACTAAGGTTTGGAATGAATCTCACATCATCCAAGAGCTATCCCAGACCCCCATTTTCACAATATAAATAGCCATACATGTTACCTTTTCAAAACACACAAAAAATCATAAGGGAAAACCTAAGATTCACTTGAAATAGTGAATAAAAAAGGGAGGTTTTCACAAAATATCCTTAAGTCAATTTTATTTGTTTGGGGCCTTTTCTAGCCCTGAACTTCCAATTTAAGATTACTAAGCACATTTTTATTAATTTGTGAATAGATTTGATTGAAGGGAACGATTAAAATCAAGCTTACAAAGCTTCTTGTTTGAGGTATTGAGTTCTAAACTTTTATTTTTTATTTCATTTTAATCTATGTTTCAACTCTATTTATGCTTTAACATGTTTGTTTAGATTAGGTTTATGCTTCCTTATTTTTTTAACCATGTTAGGTTGTTAGATTTACTGTTTTAAGTATTTTTCTACAATTCTGTTTCTGAGTTAGGGTTTAGGGTGTGTCTGTGTGCGCATGCTTCTTGCATGTGTACACAGGCTCGACGTATGTGTACGTATACAACTAGCTTGCGTATGCAGGCCTATGTATGTGCATGCATACTCGTGCCCAGAAACCCTGATTTTGAGTTTTCTGTTTCATTTGCTTTGTTTATTTCACATAATATGCCTCTATTTTAACCTTCTTGTATGCTTTTTGTGTTTATTTTTTTCTATTCACATGTTTGTTTTTCTTTAATATTCTAGATTAGGATTTCTTTTATTTTCTTGTTTTAATACCACGAACATGCATTCACATGTCTATGCGTGAATGTCATAGGTGCTGAGTTGCTGCAGGGTAAGTGAGGTAAGTCATGTGTTCATATGTACATGCGTGTGTTTGTTTTATAAGCTTTACCTTTCATTGATGAATATGTGTATGTAAGTCTACATGCAATTCTTTAAATGATGACATGATGTACTTGCTGCCTATATCCCTTTGCCTTGATTTGATGATACATGCCTTTGCCTTGGATGAGATGTAATGACATGATGATAGTAACATGCTAGGGTTTATGTTATGCCATGTTAGATGAATGCTAGGTTGGTTTGACGTGTATGTTAGATGAATGTTAGGGTAAGCCATGATAGATGAATTTTAGGCTTTGGTTGGTTGTCATCATAGATGTATGGTTAGGGATGATTGATGCCATGTTGATTGTTAGGTGAATGCTAATGTGTGCGTGAGTTAGAATAACAATATTGAGTGCGCCCTTAATAGGGTTAAGATATAAGACACAATGAGAGGAAGCCAACCTTAGGGTTGGGCGATTTTGGATGCTTTACACCTTCCCAAGACCATACCTTAACTTCGAACCTATATCTCTAGTAGTAAGATCAAAAAAGATCCTTCCTTGAGAGGATGCTATATATATGGTTCCTAGAACATTGCAAAACTATGTGGCGACTCCACATTTCGTTGTGTCCACAGTGGCGACTTCACTAGGGACTGTGAGTTTAATCCCTATATGTCTTGTTTCTTAATCTTAATAAAGGCTTGTTCAATACTTGTTTGCACACACATCACATGGTTTTTTGGTCCCTTGCCTCAATTGGTGATGAGTGGGAAGATGGAAGGCTCCATTCAGGCCCAAGTCTTTCAAAGTTCATCCCACCAACTCACAATCGGTGCCATTGCCTACAATGGGCTTTGAATACGTTAAAGGTTTGCCACCAATCTACAAAGGTCCACTTAGGCCCTCGGTTGGAATCATGTCCCACCTAGTTGTGAGTGATCTACTTATCTATCCCTTTATCCTTAAGGAGCCTACCCACACTTAGAGAAATTCTGGATCCAATCAAAAAGAGAATACCCTTCATATATCTCTTGTTTGTTCAACCATGTATCTTATGCTCACCCAATTCTAAATGACAAATAAAGGGTATAAAATTGGGGGATAACCTAAGAGTTATGGCATACCCTAAGATGTCTGGGATGAAAAAAAGAAGAAGTTCTCACATATAAGAGGCTTATCCCTAAAAATCCGAAGGTAAATCTTAACTTGAAAGGTTTATAAGACCATAGCCTAATTGCTATCATAAGCCCAAATCAAAAGGCCTTTTGAAAAAAAGGACCTTGGGCCTAAGGTAACAAGTATGCTATGGGCCTCTTTGTTGTATGCCTAGACCCAAAATGATGAAAATTTCAAGGACTATAAGAGGAAGGCTACAATGTATTCTAGCTAGATAACTACTTCAAAAAAATAAAAAATGATGATGATGAATAAAAATGAAAAAGGAAGAGCCCAAAGGCAATGAATACATTGTAAGCACATATTTGAGACAAAGAGTTGAAAATCTCTAAATACATTCTAATGAAAGCCCATGAGAGTAATATGAGAGTTTATTGTAAATGATTTAAAGCCCAAATGAAACATGGGGCAAGGTTCCTAAGAGGAAAATGAGTGATTTTGTAATTGGGCCTTCATTAAAATGGACTTAAAGATTTTCTAAGAACATCTAAAGTTAAAAAAGAACCTTTTAATTGGGGCATGAACTTAATAAAAATGAGAATCCCCATTCAGGCATCACTTACCACCAAGGTCAAGTCCCCACTCAAAGAAGAATGGAAAGCAAGACATTCCAAGAAGGAACCCTGCAAGAGGAAAGGATGACTGCTTCAAATAAAGAGGCCCTCATGTAAGAGCTATTCAAAGAGGTAAAAGCACAAGGTGAAATCATTGAGAAGATAATAAGTCGTCCCTCCAAGATGAAGGAAGAGGAACTAATGGAGCCTGCACATGACAAGGAGGAAGGAGAAGAATGGGATGAAGAGGACAAGGCTGACTATGAAAGAAACAAGCTAACTTAAGAAGATGTTGATCGAATGATGACGAAAGGAAAGGTCTGTCTCCTTTTACTTGAATTCAAGTTGCAACTAAGGAACACTCCAGGATCTTGGACCCTTAAAAGAACCCACATCAGCGACTTCTCTGAATCAGGGAACGCAAGATCTTAGGAAGATCATGACTGGCCAGAATGGACCTCTACGGTTGGGGCAACTTTAGTCACCCCAGCCCGTTTCATGCCAGAGTGTGACATAGATCCCTCCCTTGATGATGACCCATACATTGTACTAGCCTAAGAAGTAGAAGAAGAAGAAGAAAAGGGCAATGAAGTGATTAGCTGTTAGACTGAAATGATGACAATTGGTTCCTTGATGAAGCCTGAGGGGATTTTTCCAATGAAGATGAACTTCTTCATGACATGACCGAAGCTATACGCACGTGGGGGCTTCCAAAGAATGAAGACTAGCCCACCAAGATGAAGGCTCTATTCGAAGAGGAAGATGAGAAAAGAGGTGACAAGCCTTAAAGGAGAAGAAGGATTGAATTCATCATGCCTGCTGTGGGGCAGCTTAATAATTGGACTTGGGTTGGGTTTTCTAAGAGTGGGGAAAAGAAATTTTGTAATATAAATCCCAATGTACTTTTCAAAATTTTCAATAAAATGAATTCTAATTTGGCTTATTTTGATGTGTCCCATAATATTGAAATTCTGCACTTAAATGATTCAAATGAATTTGAAAATGATCAAGGAGTATAGATTAAGGTTGAACCACCAAAAGTGTAACTTTGGAGTAACAGCAAGGAAATTGCTAGGCTTCCTAGTAAGTGATAGAGGGATAGAAGTAGATCCATCCAAGATTAAAGGCATGTTGGAGATGCCTCCACCCATGAATGAGATGGAAATAAGAGGATTCCTAGGTCGACTACAATATATCAATCAATTCATTGCCAAGCTCACCTCCACTTGTGAGCCTATCTTTAAGCTCCTAAGAAAGAATGAACCCCACCCATGGAATGATGAATGTCAGAAAGCCTTTGAAGTTATCAAGGATTACCTCCTTCATCCACCTATCTTGGTACCTCCATAACAAGGAAGGCCTTTGCTACTATACCTAAGTATCATAGGAAATGCGATTGAGAGCATGCTAGCACAAGAAGACGACAATAAGAATGAGAGGGTAGTGTACTATTTGAGCAAAAGATTTCATGATTATGAGACTAGGTACACCCCTATAGAGAAGTCATGCTTTGCACTCGTGTGGGTTGTACTGAAGTTGAGACACATCATCCTACCATTCCAAATATTGGTAGTGGCCAAGATGGATCCCTTAAAATACCTATTTGAGAAACTAGCTTTGAGTGGAAGACTGTTAAGATGGTTGATCCTATTAGCAGAATTCGATTTGAAGTATATGGCAAGGAAAACTATCGAAGGGAGTGTCGTGTCTGATTTTTGTGCCAAGAATCCTATAGAAGGAAAGGATGGAATAGAAGAATTCCTAGATGAGGACATCTTGGATATCAAGCTAGGGGCATGGAAAATGTATTTCGATGGAGTTGTAAACCAATATGGGAATGGGATAGGAGTACTTTTGATCACCCCTGTTGGATCCCATGTGCCTTTAGCTGTCAAATTAAACTTTGAGGCGACTAATAACATGACAGAATATTAAGCCCGTATCACTGGAATGGAAGCTTTCTGAAAGTTAGGTGTAAAGGAAGAACTTTTGAAACCTTATTAGCAATATCTAGAGGACTTGACCAAAATTTTTGACAAAATTGAATACACGATCATCCATAAAGCTCTGAATTAGTTTGTAGATGCCTTAGCTACTTTGGCATCCATGGTTGAAATACCTGAGGGAGTATGGACACGACCTTTAGAGATTGAATAGAGCTATGAGTTAGTACACAAGGAAAAGAGTGAGTCATCGGTTTTTGCTATAGAAGAAGGGGTTCCTTGGTATTATGACATTATGAGGTTTTTAGAACTAGGGATATATCCTGATGGTGCCAACAAGAGAGAATGCCATTCGGTTAGGGTGATAGCAATGCAGTGCATCCTATATCGAGGACAGCTCTATAGGAGGTCCTATAATGTTGTACATATTCGTTGCTTAAAGAAAGAAGAAGCAGAAAGAGTTATGGAGGAAGTTCATCAAGGGATTTGTGGTCCTCATATGAATGGGAGAATGTTTACCAAGAAGATTCTAAGGATAGGGTACTATTGGAGAACAATGGAAACTGATTGTGTAGACTTTGTGAAGAGTTGCCATGACTGCCAAATGCATGCAAACTTGAACTACGTACCGCCTAGTGAATTGTACAGCATGATTTCTTCTTAGCCTTTCTCAGTATAGGGCATAGATGTGATCGGAAGAATAACGCCTAAAGCCTAAAATGGATACGAGTACATCCCAGTGATAATCAACTACTTCACCAAGTGGGTGGAAGTGGCCTCCTACTCTGTGTCGAAAGCCAAGCATGTGGCTCGATTCATAGAGAATAACATCATCTGTCGATGAAGGGAACCTCAAGAGATCATTTTGGATAATGGCTCCCACTTGAGAGGCAAGTTTTTTGCATTAAAGACTGAGGTTTAGAATGAATCCCACATTGTTTAGGAGCCGTTCCAAACCTCCATTTTCATAATATAAATAGCCATACATGGTCGCTTTTCAAAACACACAAAAAATCCTAAGGGAAAACCTAAGATTCACTAGAAATAGTGAATCAAAGAGAGAATTTTTCACAACATTCTCAAGTCAATTTTATTTGGTTGGGGCCTTTTCTAGCCTTGATCTTCAAGTTTAAGATTACTAATCACATTTTTATGGATTTGTGAATAGATTTGCCTAAGGGAAACAGTCAAAATCAAGCTTGCAAAACTTCTTGTTTGAGGTATTAAGTTCTAAAGTTTTCTTTTTCATTTCTCTCTTTTTATTTCATTTCAATCTATATGTCTCTACTTTGTTTATGGTTTAAAATATTTGTTAAGATTAGGTTTATGCTTTTCCTAATGTTTTTAAGCATGTTAGGTTTTTAGATTTACTCTTTTAAGTGTTTTTCCGCGTTTCTATTTTTGAGTTAGGGTTTAGAGTGTGTCTGCGTGTGAATGCTTCTTGCACGCATACGTAGGCTCGAAGTATGTGTAAGCATACAACTAGCTTGCGCATGTAGGCCTATGTATGCGCACGTATACTCATGCCTAGAAACCCTAATTTTGAGTTTTTTGTTTCTTTTGCTTTGTCTGTTTCACATAATACACCTTTGTTTTAACCTTCTTATATGCTTTTTGAGTTTATGTTTCTCTATTCACATGTTTGTTTGTCTTTAATATGCTAGATTAGGGTTTCTTTTATTTTATTTTTTTAATACCATGAACATGCATTCAAATGTCCATGCATGAATGCCATAGGTGCTGATTTGCTGCAAGGTAAGTAAGGTAAGTCATGCATTCATATGTACATGCATGTGTTTGTTCTACAAAGTTTACCTTTCTTTGTTGAATATTTGTATGTAAGTCTATATGCAATGCTTTAAATGATGACATGTTGTACTTGCTGCCTATATCCATGACTTGATTTGATGATACATATGATGACATGATGATAGTAAAATGCTAGGGCTTATCTTATGCCATGTTAGATGAATGCTAGGTTGGTTTGACGTGTATGTTAGATGAATGTCAGGGTATGCCATGATAGATGAATGTTAGGCTTTGGTTGATTGTCATGACAGATGTATGGTTAAGGATGAGGGATGCCATGTTGATTGTTAGGTGAATGCTAGTTTATGTGTGTGTGTGAGTTAGAATAACAATATTGAGTGTGCCTTGAATAGGGTTAAGACATAAGACACAATGAGAGGAAGCTAACCTTAGGGTTGGGTGATTTTGGGTGCCTAACAGCTTCCCTAGTCTGTATTTTAACTCCGAACCCATATCTATGGTAGTAAGATAAAAAAAGGTCATTCCTCAAGAGGATGCTATATATATGGTTTCTAGACCATTACAAAATTAGGTGGCGACTCAACATTCCGTTGTGTCTACACCTCCTAACATTTAGCACCTCTGAGCCCTCTCTTTCCCTTACGTTAAAGAAATTTTGTAAGCTTTGGTTTAGGAATTTCTTTTCTGTTAAGTGATCTTACTTTAGATCTTAGAGAGATTCATTCTCTCTGATCTCGAAAGTAATCCCTTCTTATAGATTTAATTCATGCATTCCCTTCTCATTGAGTGAATTCATGCAAGTAAATTCTTGGTCTGTAAGTCCTTTTCTCTCTATGTTTTCATAATTCATATGTTTGTTTGCATATATGTCCATGTCTTTCTTTTATGTTTAATATATTCATATGTTCAAATGTTTCATGCATAATAGATCTAAGATAATTTATGAAGTTCCCTTTATGAATCTCTAGATTTTTCTATCGAATTTCATGTTTTCTACAATAATAACATAAAAAAAATAAAAAAAAGATTTGAAATTTTCTTAACAGTAAAAATTGGTTCTGAAATTTTCCATTAAATCACATGTTTGTCTTAACAACAATAAAAAGCAGATCTAGATTTTATTTATTTATCAAATCTCTTATTTTCTACAATAATAAAAATAGATCTGGAATTTTTCTATCAAATCTCAACTTTTCTTTCAAAATAAAATCGGATCTAGATTTTCCTATCAAATCTCATGTTTTCTTCAATAATAAAAACAGATCTAGAATTTTCTCTCAAATCTCATATTTTTCTTTCATAATAAAAACTTATCTGAATTTTTCTCTCAAATCTCCTTTTTTTTTTTTCATAATAAAACACATATCTGGATTTTTCCATTCAATCTACTATTTTTCTTTTCAAACAAAAACAGATTTGGATTTTTCTCTACAAGTCTCTATGTTCTAATAAAAAAACACATATACGGATTTTTTTTTTCTCTAAAGAGAGTAGATTCATAGAGCTCACTTCATGACTTAATTTTAGATCTATCATTCATAGACCATATTTTTTCCTGGCAAGATGGGTGCCTAACACCTTTCCTTCTTGTAACCTAACCCCTGAACCATAGATCTCAGGTTCATAGAGTGGTCTTTATTATTGGTGGATTGTAACTAGAAAACAAGGCCATGCAATTCTTTTACTAGATTTTAACTAGGAAACAAAGCCATGTATAGTTTCTTTCTGTCAACTATAATTTTTCAAATAAATAAGAAGTCAATGTTATTCATGTATTTTGTATTTTTTGTAGTTTTTTATTATTTTTTTTTTGTAATATAAAAAAATATTAAGTGGTGACTCCATAATAATCAAAATCCCAAAGAGAGGTGCTGATACCTATCTCTTTTGTTGAGGGCACGGTCTTTCACAATGTAGAAAACCTTAATTTGGACTAATCACGAGATTAGGTAACAAAATACTAAACTTTACCAAAAATTTAAAAATTGAGTTAAGTGCACAATCATAAAGTATTGACCTTAAAATTCGTCCTAAAACAAACAAGACCTAATTCTGACTTTTGATCAAAAAGTTATTAATGAAGCAAAAATGACTAAAATCGGCAAAATCACCGTTTTTGTGGTCTTAATAGAGAAATTCACCAAAATTAAGGTGCACCTTGTAGCAAAGCTATAGGTTTTGATTAGAAGACCGTTTTCCTTCAGGATGCCAAATTCATGCAATTCCAACTCCAACCCCAGTAATTTCTACTAGTGATTTCATGCGCCCTTGCTAATTCAGAATGCCAATGTTGTCTGTTGTACATCAGAAGCACTTTGCAAAATATCAAACATAGTCGCAAAAGGTTATTAACAAGGGCATATAACACTCGAAGGTCGTTGTATTTGCTCCTATTGCTATAAGGGATTTTGTGACTACCTTCACTAATAGTGAATTTAAGAAGGCAATTCACTGTTATTACTAAACAAATCTACACTCACAAATATATTAGCAAACAGTGAGAAATGTCTACAACTTAGTTTTAACTAGGAGATGCCCTCGTCGTTAACAACTATTTGTGAGGTCCTTTATACCATTGCAATTAGATTTGCAAATTTTAAAATTGAAGAATTAATTTTTAGCGACAAATAATAATGTTCTTGAAATTATTTGTGAGGTCCTTTATGCCCTCTCAAATAATTATTGGCAACTTATTAGGAACAATAGTGACAACATTAATCTGTTACTTAAACTTTTTTCTGAGGGATTAAGCGACATCATTCTTTTTTAGATTGTAGGGGACGTTGTCATCACTATGAAGTTATTTATGACCAAATTTTATTTCATCGGGATGATATTTTATATAATTTATGTAATATTTTATTATTTATTTATTTTATATTATTTATTTGTTTTATATTATTTTTGTTATACTTTTATATAAAAAATTAACCTATTGCAATAGTACAATAATTATTAAATATTGATCCATTAAAAGATAAAATCTCGTATAAGTCCATAATTTCTTCAAATATAGAGTATAAAAAATAAAAAAAGTGTGAGAGACCGCGCCCCAGCCCATTTTGGAATTGATTGTTTTGGGCCAAATCCCATGAATGGGTAGAGTCGTGTTATTATCTCTCAAAATGAAGGTTCAACTGATTATATTTTTCCCATTATATTAAGGGGTTTACAATGGAGTCATCACTTATTTAATTGTTAGAATAAATAAGAAAACCATAATTGAAAATTTCGTCATTTTATTGGTTTGAGAATGAATGTACATTGCTCATAAGAAATTACATTGCTTTGATCCTAGATACAAGCAAATAAATGAACATGGATTGATCATATGTTGGATGATATGATATGAATATTGGCCACCATAGTCTAGAGGACCGGTTTCACCAAGCAAGGTACTATAAGAGACCGCGCCCCTGACCCACTTTGGAATTGATTGGTTTGGGCCAAACCCATAGGAATGGGTGGAGTCGTGTTATTGTCTCTCAAAATGGAGGTTCAATTGATTATATTTTCCCCTTTAGATTAAGGATTTTATAATGGAATTAACATATATTTAATTGTTTGAATAAATAAGAAAACCATAATTGAAAATTTCATCATTTTATTGATTTGAGAATGAATGTACATTGATCATAGGAAATTACATGGCTTTGATCCTAAATACAATCTAAGATAAAGTACATGGCTTTGTTTCCTTGTTACAATCTAGAGATTGTAAATTACGTGAATAAGTACATGATTTACTAATCATTGATCTAAGTTTGGAGGCTACGTTACAAAATGAGGTATTAGGTGATAGGCCAAGAATGTATTGACCCCTTTGGTATCTTAATCGATTAATTTAGCCAAATGAAATTAATTAGATTCAATTACATGAAATAAGCATGGTAACACAAAAAAATCACCAACTAAGTTAAATGCAGCAGAAAATAAATTTGACACAGGTGATTTGTTTATGAATGGCGAAAACCACCGAGGCAAAACCCCACTGAGTGAATTTAAGGTCACCACTCCCGAGAATCCACTAATATCAAAGCAACCGATTACAAATAAAAGGAATCCTAATATCCAATACCAACCTATAGTTGAACCCTTACCCCAATACCTAATTGGACTTGTATTGTAGTGGCAATCTCTCTGTTCAATGCATGATTCCCACTCCATGGCTAACCAATGATGCATAGATTCCAGTACGTGACTAGCACACCAACCGGAGGAAGATGTTGGCTGCAAAGTTCTTCAGTGAAGGAAATATGCATATACGCAGCGGAAAGTTAAACGAATCTACTTCATTCACAATCTATAACATGCACTATGTAAATTTCAGAATTCAAGTATAAGAGAGCATACCTTGAAGCGGTGAATTTCAAAAACAAAGATCGAAGTACTTAGGAATACTCTTAATCTTCACTCCAATTCCACTAACGCCCAAGAAGTGTGGACTCTCAATTGGTTACAAAGGAAGAATTTGAGAGTGACATACACTCATCTACACCGTTTGTCAATGATGTTTCTCACTTAAAAAATTCTGTACGTTTTTTCCCTTTGTATCTAACCAATTATCTAATTGGACTAGCCTTTTGGTCTTTCCAATTGGGCTTAAGTGTGTGGCTTGGAGTGGGACCAAAAGGGACCAATAAGACACTAGCTCCAATGGGCCTCGGGCTTTTCTGTTAACTCTTGACAAGTCCAAAGTTATTCTCTCAGGATTAAGAGTTCATGCAAATATAAGTCGTGAGATTTATTATTCAATTAACAGTCTTTACAAGAATAATAAATCTCACAGCGGTCCAGTTCTATATGTTTTAACTCTTAAAACATATCAACATATCAACTAGAAGTCATCACTTCCATGATCAAGACAAATCATCTTAGTTGATACGTTATAGTCTTCACAGATGAAACGCCCAATTTCATCACCGACTACGAACTAAATTCTAAATTTACAAAGAACTTGTAATTTATATCTTCTGTGACTTTTCACATAAATCACATACTATGCATCATATGGACTATATGATAATGTCTAAATATTCATGTTACCATTATTTCAGATAATAACAAAACAAATTTATTAATTACAATATTAAGTCATACATCATGTCATACATAATGTCACACATAATATCATACATAGCATCATACAATAGGATTTAAGGGTACTAATCCTAACAATCTCCCACTTGTCCTAAAGACTATTGTGCACTAATCTAACTCCCATTCCCTCCAAATGCGACTCGAAGGTCCTTTTAGGCAATGCTTTGGTAAAGGGATCTGCTAGATTATTTGCACTTTCAATCTTTGCTACCACCACATCTCCACGAGCAATAATATCTCTAATGATGTGGTACTTTCTCTCAATGTGCTTTCCTTTCTTGTGATTCCTTGGATCTTTAGATTGTGCAACTGCTCCACTATTGTCGCAAAACAAAGTAATGGGAACTTGCTAAATTCTTACTACACCAAGGTCAGAAAGGAATTTCTTAAGCCATACAGCTTCTTTTGCTGCTTCATAAGCAACAACATATTTTGCTTCCATGGTGGAGTCCGCAATGCAAGATTGCTTGACACTCCTCCATGTTATGGCTCCACCTCCCAAGGTGAAAACACATCTTGATGTGGACTTTTTGAAATCTAGATCCGATTGAAAATCTGAGTTTGTATAGCCAATGGGATTCAAATCCTCACAACGGTAAACAAGCATATAATCTCTCGTTCTCCGAAGATACTTGAGAATGTGCTTTACAGCTTGCCAATGTTTTGGTCCTGGATTTGATTGATATCAGCTGACCATGCCTACTGAATAAAAAATATCTGGTCTAGTACAAAGCATGGCATACATGAGACTTCCCACTGCAGAAGCATAAGGAACTTGTCTCATCATATCTACATCCTCTTGAGTCTTAGGCCTTTGGTCATTAGACAGAAGAACTCCATGTCTGAAAGGAAGTAAACCTTTCTTGGAGTTTTGCATGCTAAATCGTTCTAGAACCTTATATATATATCTAGCTTGTGATAAGCCTAACATCTTATTCTTGCGATCTCGACAAAGCTTGATCCTAGAATAAAATTAGCCTCACCCAAGTCCTTCATATCAAATTGGCTTGACAACCAAACCTTTATTGATGACATTACCCCTACATCATTTCCAATGAATAAAATATCATCAACATAAAGCACTAGGAACATTACTACTTTATCTTGATGTCTTTTGTACACACATGGTTCATCAAGATTTTGTTCAAAACCAAATGATTTGATTGCTTGATCAAATCTGATGTTCCATGACCTAGATGCTTGCTTAACTCCATAAATGGACCTTTTCAATTTGCATACCATATGCTCTTGGTTCTTTGCTATGAAACCTTCCGGTTGCATCATATAGATTTCCTCATCAAGATTGCCATTAAGAAAAGCAGTCTTGACATCCATTTGCCAAATCTCATAATCATAATGAGCAGCAATGGACAAGAGAATTCTGATAGATTTAAGCATTGCTACTGGTGAAAAGGTTTCTTCATAATCGATGCCTTCTTTTTGTGTATACCCTTTCGCCACTAGCATTGCTTTAAAGGTTTCAACCTTTCCATCTATCCCTCTCTTTCTCTTGTAAACCCATTTGCAACCAACAGGTTTAATGCCCTTAGGCGCCTTTACAAGATCCCAAACTTGATTGGAATACATGGAATCTAATTCAGATTTCATAGCTTGAACCCAATGATGTGCATCTATATCATTAATAGCCTCTTTATAAGTGTAGGGATCTGATTCAGCCTCTTTTGAGATAGCTTCATAAGTTTCTCCTAAACCTATGAATCTTATAGGAGGTCGAACAATTCTCCCACTACGACGAGGCACCTGTGTACTAGACATCTCTTGAGTAGTATCTTGTGGTGTATCTAATACATTCACATCATCCCTAGTTTCATATATTGGTTGTACATTTACAGGTTCATTCATTTCAGCCAATACAACTCTACTTCTAGGAGTATAATCATTCATATAGTCATTTTCCAAGAATTTGGCATTTGTGCTAACAAGCACGTTATTATCTTTATTACTATAGAATAAACCTCCAATAGTTCCTTTTGGATACCCTACAAAGAAAAGCACTTTTGTTTTAGATTGTAACTTGTCAGACTTTCCTTTCAACACATGTGCTGGACAACCCCAAATATAGAGATGTCTCATACTAGGCTTACACCTATTCCACAACTCTACAGGTGTTTTAGGAACAGACTTCGAAGGTACTAAATTTAGAAGATACATTGCAGTATTTAAGGCATATCCCCAAAAAGAAATTGGTAAAGTTGAATAACTCATCATGGACCTAACCATATCTAAAAGAGTCCTATTCCTTCTTTCCGCTACACCATTTTGTTGTAGAGTTCCAGGTGCAGTCAATTGGGATACAATCTCATTCTTAGTTAAGTAATCCTTAAAATCCCCAAGAAGGTATTCGCCACCACGATCAGATCGAATGGCCTTTATACGTTTACCTAATTGATTCTCAACTTCAGCCCTAAACTCTTTGAACTTTCAAAAGCTTCGGACTTCCGTTTCATTAGGTACACATAACCAAATCTAGAGTAATCATCGGTAAAAGTGATGAAGTACTCATAACCACCTCTTGCTTGGATTGACATAGGACCACATACATCTGAATGTATTAGTTCTAGCAAATCTTGGACTCTTCTACCTTTTGCATTAAAAGGTCGTTTGGTCATTTTACCTTCCAAACAAGATTCACAAACTGGAAATTCATCAAAGTCCATGGGCTCTAAGAGACCATCTTTGATCAGTCTTTGAATCCTATTTGAGTTAATATGACCAAAACGCAAGTGCCAAAGATATGCTTCACTAGTTGAAGGAAACTTTCTCTTTAATGATTTTACATGAGAATCATTATCTAATTCAGAATTATATAATTCATGTTTATCAGGAGTTAAAATATAAAGACCATCCACAATATTGCCAGAACTGATAAACATTTTACCCTTCTTTATTACAACATTGTCTTTAAGGATAACACAATATCCATGTTTACCTAAGTAAGTAGCAGAAATTAAATTCCTACGAACATTAGGTACATACAAACAGTCTTCCAATATTATAACTCTAGACTCAAAACATAAATTATAAACACCAACAGCTACAACCGGAATCTTGCTCCCATCAGCCAAAGTAAGAAACAATTCCCCTTCTTTAAGCTTTCTGGTCTCCTGGAACCCCTGCAAGGAATTGCAGATATGATTAGTACAACCTGAATCTACACACCAAGAATCTGTTGGATTCTGTACCAAACATATTTCTAGAAGGAATGTATTATTCATACCCTTATTCTTGGCAGCCTTGAATATTGGACAATTCCTCTTCCAATGTCCTTTCTCACCACAATGGAAACATTTTCCTTTGATCTTCTTTCCTTTATCAGCAACCCCTAAGGCAATTTGTTTACCCTCTTGCCTAGTGAAGTCCTTCTTCTTCTTATTTTTACCCTTACCTTTCGACTTAGGTTGAGAAGTAGAAGCTTCACCCACATAGGCTTTAACATTAGAAGTACCAAGGATGCCTTCCGTCGCTACCAACTCATTCATTAATTCAGACAATGAGTAAATCTTTTTGTTCATATTGTAATTAAGTCTGAATTCCTTGAATGATTCCAGTAGTGACTGGAGTATCATATCCACTTAGGATTCTCCATCAATATTGGCACCTAAAACTTCCAATGTATTCAGATTAGAGATCATTGTAAGACAATGCTCCCTTACTGAACTTCCTTCAGCCATTTTGGTATTATAAATTTGCCTCATGGTCTCTTGCCTTGCAGAACGGCCTTGCTCACCAAACATCTCCTTCAAACTTAGCATGATGTCTGAAGCTAATTCTACATCCTGCATTTAATGATGTAGAACATTTGAGATAGATGCTAGGATGTAGCACTTGGCCATCTCATTAGATTTCTGCCAACGATCATATCGTTGTTTTTCCTCAAGAGGAGCATCTAATTAAGGAAAGCTGGGACATGGTTTAGTAAGCAAATATTTGTGCTCTTCAGTTGTGAGAACTATGTCCAAATTTCTTTTCTAGTCAACATAGTTGGATCCAATCAGTTTGTTTTGATTAAGAATAGTTACAAGTGGGCTAAATGATGCCATATTCAAATCTGAAAATAATAAACATGAATATAATAAATAAACCGGACATTATCATTTTAGCATATAAACATATAATATGAAACCTTAACAAAACCATAATATAATATATGCAACGACAACCCAATCCTATATTCAATATCCCTCAGCATAGAGTGAACATTAAATACTATGATTGAATGAGAACTCTTCTCATTATTAATGCTATCATGATAACTCTTATCAAACACTAATAATATTCCGTTTTACATTTGGCCTCTAAATGATAATAGTAAGAACTCAGCATAGAGGATACTATAATATTTAGTCTAGTGTATACCATTGTCTAGAATCATGTGTAGCCACATTTCATCCCCTTAACAAGTTTATTTTGTAGTACCATGATACAAAACACCCTCCGCATGGAATGCAAAGCTCGAGGCTAAGACAAGGTGTTTGATCAAACTACTATAAACCAAATAATTCATTCTTGTAGGACCATGAAACAAATACTCTCCGCATGGAATGCAAAGCTCGAGGCTAAGACAAAGTATATATTTCACACTACTATGAACCAACAATAGAGGCTTTGAGATTCAACCCTTGTATCTCTCTCCCACTAGATGTTTTAAAATAAAGGTTTTTAAATTTAAAACATGCATAATCTAATTACACATAGTCTTATTCTTTTTACATGTGAAAATACTTAGAAAAAATTTTGATTTTCTTTCTTTCAATCGATCCAATGTGCCCCTCGATCGATCGAAAAAATTAAAAAATTCAAACTCAACCTTCTGACTTGTTCGATCGATCGAAAATCGTGAAACTTGAATTTCCAGAATTTTTTAAGGCAGTTTTCTTCGTTTTTCATGAACAAACATTCAACATATGTACATTACAAACAAAGATTGATGTCAAAACTAAATTCTATTGATGCTATAGCCTTAAGATTCAATTTAACGTACTTAAATTTAAATTTAAACAACATCATAATATCAATTTCAGTTTTCATCAAATCATAGTTTCAACAACATGAAGAAAATTAAAAAACATAATCTTCTAACAATATGAAACTATCATCTCTAATAATAAAATTCACAAAACATGTTAAACAGATTGAAAATTGAAGACTGCTCTGATACCAATTGAAGGAAATATGCATATACGCAGCGGAAAGTTAAACGGATCTACTTCATTCACAGTCTATAACATGCACTATGTAAATTTCAAAATTCAAGTATAAGAGAGCATACCTTGAAGCAGTGAATTTCAAAAACAAAGATCGAAGCACTTGGGAATACTCTTAATCTTCACTCCAATTCGACTAACGCCCAAGAAGTGTGGACTCTCAATTGGTTACAAAGGAAGAATTTGAGAGTGACATACACTCATCTACACCATTTGTCAATGATGTTTCTCACTTAAAAAATTCTGTACATTTTTTCCCTTTGTATCTAACCAATTATCTAATTGGACTAGCCTTTTGGGCCTTTCCAATTGGGCTTAAGTGTGTGGCTTGGAGTGGGACCAAAAGGGACCAATAAGACACTAGCTCCAATGGGCCTTGGGCTTTTCTGTCAACTCTTGACAAGTCCAAAGTTACTATTAATTATATTTAATACCATTATATAAATATAGTTGCACTCTAGGCCTTATCTATAAATTATATCCCAAGACTTTATTGTACATGCAACCCCTTCATAAAATATTCGTAGTAATACAAAGTAATTAATGTAGACTGCCACTTTGTAAATTACTACATTTTAATCCTTGAGTACCCGGTTTAATCCTTTTATGTTAATCACCATATATTTATGAAATCCAATTTCATAAATATATACTTTAGTAATTTCTTACTAAAGTGGTTAGGCCTAACTCTTTGAATAACTAAACCCATTAAACTTATCTCAAGGGAATATTTTATATCTCCATTAAGAGACCATGAATTCCATCTTGAGAATATATGTTCCATCAACACTAAATGTGGCTGCCCAATATACTGAGGTTTTGACCGTTACTTTAGATCTCACTCCTGATATATCAAAGCAACCTACACTTCATGATCAAGTCCATTATTCTCTCAGGATTAAGAGTTCATGCAAATATAAGTCGTGAGATTTATTATTCAATTGACAGTCTTTACAAGAATAATAAATCTCACAGCGGTCCAGTTCTATATGTTTTAACTCTTAAAACATATCAACTAGAAATAACCACTTCCATGATCAAGACAAATCATCTTAGTTGATACGTTATAGTCTTCGCAGATGAAACGCCCAATTTCATCACCGACTACGAACTAAATTCTGAGTTTACAAAGAACTTGTAATTTATATCTTCTATGACTTTTCACATAAATCACATACTATGCATCATATGGACTATATGATAATGTTTAAATATTCATGTTACCATTATTTCAGATAATAACAAAACAAATTTATTAATTACAATATTAAGTCATACATCATGTCATACATAATGTCACACATAATATCATACATAGCATCATACAATAGGATTTAAGGGCACTAATCCTAACATTCTCCCACTTGTCCTAAAGACTATTGTGCACTAATCTAACTCCCATTCCCTCCAAATGCGACTTGAAGGTCCTTTGAGGCAATGCTTTGGTAAAGGGATCTACTAGATTATTTGCACTTTCAATCTTTGCTAGTTAAACCCAATTCATAAGTTTGCAAGTTGCCAACCAGCTTTGTCAAAGGAATTTTGTCAATGTCCTTTGATTCTTCAATGGTAGTGATCTTGGCATGGAATCTCTCCGATAGAGATCTGAGCACCTTTCTTACAACCTTGGGTTTGGGAATCGTTTCCCCAAGATTAAGGGTAGAGTTAACTATGTCTTTTAGCTTGGCATAGAACTTATCAAATGACTCATCCTCCTCCATCTTAATATCTTCAAAGTTCATGGTAAGCCTTTGAAACTTTGAATCCTTAACAACCTTAGTCCCTTCATTAGTTGTCTGGAGGATAGTCTATGCTTCCTTAGTAGTTTCGGTAGAGAATATCTTCTTGAACTTGTCATGGTGACCACACTAAATAAATTATTCAATGCTCTGCTGTTTAAGTTTTTCGCTTTGATTTTGGCATCATCCCAATTAGTCGTCGCTTCCTTTGGCTTAGTCCAGCGAATCTCCACAGCTAGCCACACATTCTCATCTAAAGACTAAAAGAAAGCTCTCATGCGTACTTTCCAATATACATAGTTAATGCCATCAAATAAAAGAGGTATAATTTGAGACTGTTCTCTATCCATGACAAACAGGGGTCAATGGATCACACAGCAAAGATTAACCATAATCTATAGATTAACCCTAATCATAGTGTGCCTGCTCTGATACTACTTGATAGGCCAAGAATCTATTTACCCCTTTGGTAACTTAATCAATTAATTTAGCCAAATGAAATTAATTAGACTCAATTACATGCAATAAGCGTGGTAGCACAAACAAATCACCAACTAAGTTAAATGCAATGAAAAATAAATTTGACAAAGGTGATTTGTTTATGAATGGGGAAAATCAACGAGGCAAAACCCTACCAGGTGAATTTAAGGTCATCACTCCCGAGAATGCACTATTATCAAAACAAGCGATTACAAGTAAAAGGAATCCTAATAATTAATAACAATCTACAGTTGAACCCTTACCCCAATACCCAGCTGGACTTGTAATGTAGTGACAATCTCTCCTTTCAATGGACGGTTCCCAATATGTGACTAACCAATTGATGCACAGATCCAAGTACGTGACTAACATACCAACTTGAGGAAGATGTTGGCTGTAAAGTTCTTCAGTTCATCCAACGATGAAGATCAAGAAGCTCCTTGGTTACAAAACCTTTGGCGTAAAGACGTAGCAGCTTCTACAAGGAATATGATGAACTAGGATAAATTCTGTCTTCGGTCACAATTTGCATGCACAATGAATTTGCATCACTTTGCATCACTTTGCATCCCTTTGATGGCCCTTAAAATAATCTTTATATAGGTCTAGGATTAGGAGAAAAGAAACCCTACACAAATACACATGGATTATAGCAACATAAAAAAAATTAAAAAAAAAAAAGGTTAAAGAAAAGGATTATACCTGCATGCAAGATCGACATAATGGAGGAGGAGGCATTTGGTGGAGGTCCTAAGGGTGGAGTAAAGAAGAAGAACTAGGAGAGGAAGAGTGAGTCTCACTCAATACCTTAAGTTTCAAGAAGACCAACATATGACAAGTCTAACTCTACTTCACTAGAACTCAAGAGGGGAGAAGCAATGATGTTTTTGTGTCCATTGGAATGGAGGAGATGGAGGAATTATGTAGTAGTGGTGGAGAAGATATGAATGGAAGAGCATTTACTGAGGGTTAACAAAGGATCAAAGAGAATCATGAACCTAGACCCTATTTCAGTATTTAGAGAAAGCTAATGCTAGGGGTGTCCATGTAACCCGTTTACCCGACCAAACTGAGGAACCCGCCCAAACCAACCCACTCGCCGCCCGATCCGATGACTCTAGCGGTCGACGGCAGATCTCAACCTTCCAAACCCGATCCTTGCGAGTCGAGTGGCGGGTTTTCTCCTCTAAAACCACAGCCACCCGACCCGCCCGAACACCACTTCAGATGAAAGCCTCGTCTGTTCAAATCCGGCGACGATTAGAAATATTTCACTTAGACCGGTGATGATTTTGCTCAGATCTCCTTAGATCAGATGATTTTGGCTCAGATCTGGCAATATTTTTCAAAAAATCGCTTAGATCGGCGACGTTTAAGCTTGGATGAATGACATGTAAGCTCAAATCGGTAACTTTGGCTTAGATCCGACGAAGTTTTTGCTCAGATCGGCGATGTTTCACTCTCCTCCAGCCAGATCCGATGATGTTTCGTCCTCCTCCGCTCGTCGCTGCCGTTTGTCAATTTCCACTGAACCGACCGATCATTTTTTAGAACCCGATCTGACTTGACCCATGGTGATCGACGGTCGGTTGCGGGTCTGATTCTCTCCCACCCGACCTGAGCGGGTCGAGTCCGAGTTGAGCACAAACCCGACCCGGCCCGACCCGTGGACAGCCCTAGCTGATGCACTAAATTTGGTGGTTGGTGGGAGTGATGAGCAAGCAAAATGAATAAAACCGTAGTTTTTCCCGTAGCTCCTATAACATTTCTCAAAGCTAACCACAAAAAATCATATCTTTCTCAATTATGATTGGAATTGCCTCATTCTTGTGCTCAAATTGAAGCCCCAGATGTCTAGCTTCTAGAAATATTAACTTCACTCATAAATGCAAATTTTCGGGGAGATATCAACAAAATGATTAGCAGAGGTCATTTGTTGGAAAATAGTTTCAGCATTATTAACATTAGTAAGCCCCAAATTAGTTTTCACTTAACATTAATATGCCTCAATTACTTCCATTTCAAAATTAATCAATCCCAACTTTACCCCAATTAAAAAGATAATTACACAAATTATTCATTGAATAATTAATGTTTGACTATCTAATTAGTCAAGTGTGTGCAACCATACCATAAGTTGTAGTCCTAGCCAATCAAATATGACACATCATTAATTTCAAATTGATTATAATTATAACCAATCTGAATTGATTGTTCATAATCACATATAGTTGGACTTAATTTGTGACAGTGCACTTTGGCCATTGAATCTTGAATTTGATGATAACTTTCAATTTGATGGTTCAATTAAGGCTTATGACTAGTCAATTTGATTGCTAAAACATTAAGATCATTTTGATGAAAGGAAATTAAGTATCTAATGGCCACAATTAAGATGGTTATCTCCAAGGTGAAATTACTCTTTTACCCTCCATATGACGTTAAATGTGGGTTGCAAAATGGGGTGTCAACATAAAGAAATCCTAAAATTAAACAACCATGATATTAAAATATGATTTTAAAAGTAAACAATTACAATCATGACAAAGTCTCTATTAGTCTTCCTTTCAGTCACCCTCCAAGCTATTGTCGACCTCCATGTTACCATTTGGGTTGCACTCTCCATCTCCAACTTGCTAGTATCGTCATAAAATAAAAACATTAAACTTGAGAGGAAATGAAAAAATTACTCTAAAAATAAAATCTTTAATCCTTTTATTTTTAACAGGTTTCCATACATTTGCACAACCACCAAAAAACATTAATATATCTTTTGCTCTTTATCGTTAAATTAAGACACCAATCAGTTTTTGGTGTAGGCGGAGATTGAATTCCAGATCTCTTATTTAGCCATCAGAGATTTTATTAGTTGAACTAACTGGAACCTATAATAATATATCTAACCTTGCATAACAGCATCAATAAAAAAAATCACTATAGTTGTAATGCCACCTACAACAACAAAAAATGTAAGTAACAATAACAACTTAGTCACTCTCTACCATTAAAAGGAACCCACATGATTACAACCTTAATACCACCAAATGATATTTAAAATTTTACAAATAATATCAAGTCAACAGCGACCACTTTTAGCATTCATAACATATTTCCACCTATTTGTTATGTCTCTTAAGTTTATAATTGTACCGTGGTAGCTGGTTCTATGTTAGATTGGTTTGGTGTGCCCATCGAATGAAATAACATAACTAACTTGATTACCATATTCTTATATCACTCCTACTCCAATCTATATCACCATTCTCATCTTCTTGTTGTGGCAAATTTGCATTGCGGTGTAAATTCTCTTCTTCTTGGTATGACTCTTATTCATTTGAAAGCATTTCATATAGGTTTTGTGGCTTGGTTTCTATCACAATATTCCATGTGAGATCTTTTATTCCATGTTCGACATGCTAATACAATTGGCTCTTTGGTTTTCAACTTTCGCAATATTTAACAATAGTTATTCCATAGTGATCTCTCTTATAACCAATTCCTTCAGGAGATACATCATACAAATCACATTTAAATAACATAACTTTGTTCCCTTCAATACATTTAAGTTCAAAAATATCAGTTAGTTGTCCATATATAAGGCACATTGTAACTTTGATCCTTTTCTTTCACCATAACTCAATTATTTAATGTTATTTTACATTTATCTCATTGATTTGTATGAAATTTGAACCTATTGATGTTGTAACCTCGATAAAATAATAGCCCTTTTCTCAAAACCCCAACCTAATGAAAGCATATATCTATTGTTAATACCGTATTTTGTCCGCTCTCGATTTGCGTGCCAAACCTTGAATAATCCCAAAATATTATTTTCTCTCCATGGGGCCACAAGAACATACAAAATGACGTGGGGCAAACCGTTCGGGCATCAAAGCACTTGAAGTGCCTCTTTCAGCTAAAATGACCAAAATGCTCCTGATCAAACATAGGTTTGACCAAAGGTTAAATGAGGTCAAAACCCTTACAAAACAACATTTTTCATAGTTTTACATCAAACCCGAGCTTCTTAGAGATTTTTAATAAATTCGACCGTGTTTGACCAAGTTTGACCCAAAGTCGATCCTAGGTGCACCCAAAACCCCTAATTTTGATCAGGCTATTAGAACAGGTTGAAACCAACTCCATTGGGAAGATTGTCAAATTCTCATTCCAATGACTGTTCATGGGTCGAAATCAGAGTTAGAATGGTCAAAATGTCACGAAAACCGAGATAAGGCATTGATCGATGCACCACTAACTTTCGAGAGCCATAACTTTTGATTCGATTGTTGGATTTTCAAGATCCATACCTTTTCAGAAACAGGAAGTCAAGACCTTTCCAAACATGTCAAGATCAAACCCATCCAAGGAATTTTGAAGGTGGCAGCCCTTGAAGGGCCGTCGCCTTGAAATTCGTGCCGAGGCTATAAAAAGCCCCAAGCACCCTTCAGACCCGGAGAAGGATCATTTTTTTTTTTTTGGCTTAGTTTTGCTCTCTACCTGGTTTTTCTACACGTTTTTCCCCTCTCTCAAACACAAAAAACACATTAAAACTTCTTGATTCTTCTCTCTTCACCAAAAACACAGGGTATTGTTCTTATACCTAATCTTCTTTTCATTGTTAATACCGTATTTTGTTCGCTCTCGATTTGCGTGCCGAACCTTGAATAATCCCAAAATATTATTTTCTCTCCATGGGGCCACAAGAACATACAAAATGACGTGGGGCAAACCGTTCGGGCATCAAAGCACTTGAAGTGCCTCTTTCAGCTAAAATGACCAAAATGCTCCTGATCAAACATAGGTTTGACCAAAGGTTAAATGAGGTCAAAACCCTTACAAAACAAAATTTTTCATAGTTTTACATCAAACCCGAGCTTCTTAGAGATTTTTAATAAATTCGACCGTGTTTGACCAAGTTTGACCCAAAGTCGATCCTAGGTGCACCCAAAACCCCTAATTTTGATCAGGCTATTAGAACAGGTTGAAACCAACTCCATTGGGAAGATTGTCAAATTATCATTCCAATGACTATTCATGGGTCGAAATCAGAGTTAGAATGGTCAAAATGTCACGAAAACCGAGATAAGGCATTGATCGATGCACCACTAACTTTCGAGAGCCATAACTTTTGATTCGATTGTTGGATTTTTAAGATCCATACCTTTTCAGAAACAGGAAGTCAAGACCTTTCCAAACATGTCAAGATCAAACCCATCCAAGGAATTTTGAAGGTGGCAGCCCTTGAAGGGCCGTCGCCTTGAAATTCGTGCCGAGGCTATAAAAAGCCCCAAGCACCCTTCAGACCCGGAGAAGGATCATTTTTTTTTTTTTGGCTTAGTTTTGCTCTCTACCTGGTTTTTCTACACGTTTTTCCCCTTTCTCAAACACAAAAAACACATTAAAACTTCTTGATTCTTCTCTCTTCACCAAAAACACAGGGTATTGTTCTTATACCTAATCTTCTTTTCATTGTTAATACCGTATTTTGTTCGCTCTCGATTTGCGTGCCGAACCTTGAATAATCCCAAAATATTATTTTCTCTCCATGGGGCCACAAGAACATACAAAATGACGTGGGGCAAAGCGTTCGGGCATCAAAGCACTTGAAGTGCCTCTTTCAGCTAAAATGACCAAAATGCTCCTGATCAAACATAGGTTTGACCAAAGGTTAAATGAGGTCAAAACCCTTACAAAACAACATTTTTCATAGTTTTACATCAAACCCAAGCTTCTTAGAGATTTTTAATAAATTCGACCATGTTTGACCAAGTTTGACCCAAAGTCGATCCTAGGTGCACCCAAAACACCTAATTTTGATCAGGCTATTAGAACAGGTTGAAACCAACTCCATTGGGAAGATTGTCAAATTCTCATTCCAATGACTGTTCATGGGTCGAAATCAGAGTTAGAATGGTCAAAATGTCACCAAAACTGGGATAAGGCATTGATCGATGCACCACTAACTTTCGAGAGCCATAACTTTTGATTCGATTGTTGGATTTTCAAGATCCATACCTTTTCAGAAACAAGAAGTCAAGACCTTTCCAAACATGTCAAGATCAAACCCATCCAAGGAATTTTGAAGGTGGCAGCCCTTGAAGGGCCGCCGCCTTGAAATTCGTGCTGAGGCTATAAAATGCCCCAAGCACCCTTCAGACCCGGAGAAGGATCATTTTTTTTTTTTTGGCTTAGTTTTGCTCTCTACCTGGTTTTTCTACACGTTTTTCCCCTCTCTCAAACACAAAAAACACATTAAAACTTCTTGATTCTTCTCTCTTCACCAAAAACACAGGGTATTGTTCTTATACCTAATCTTCTTTTCATTGTTAATACCGTATTTTGTTCGCTCTCGATTTGCGTGCCGAACCTTGAATAATCCCAAAATATTATTTTCTCTCCATGGGGCCACAAGAACATACAAAATGACGTGGGGCAAACCGTTCGGGCATCAAAGCACTTGAAGTGCCTCTTTCAGCTAAAATGACCAAAATGCTCCTGATCAAACATAGGTTTGACCAAAGGTTAAATGAGGTCAAAACCCTTACAAAACAACATTTTTCATAGTTTTACATCAAACCCAAGCTTCTTAGAGATTTTTAATAAATTCGACCATGTTTGACCAAGTTTGACCCAAAGTCGATCCTAGGTGCACCCAAAACACCTAATTTTGATCAGGCTATTAGAACAGGTTGAAACCAACTCCATTGGGAAGATTGTCAAATTCTCATTCCAATGACTGTTCATGGGTCGAAATCAGAGTTAGAATGGTCAAAATGTCACGAAAACTGGGATAAGGCATTGATCGATGCACCACTAACTTTCGAGAGCCATAACTTTTGATTCGATTGTTGGATTTTCAAGATCCATACCTTTTCAGAAACAGGAAGTCAAGACCTTTCCAAACATGTCAAGATCAAACCCATCCAAGGAATTTTGAAGGTGGCAGCCCTTGAAGGGCCGCCGCCTTGAAATTCGTGCTGAGGCTATAAAAAGCCCCAAGCACCCTTCAGACCCGGAGAAGGATCATTTTTTTTTTGGCTTAGTTTTGCTCTCTACCTGGTTTTTCTACACGTTTTTCCCCTCTCTCAAACACAAAAAACACATTAAAACTTCTTGATTCTTCTCTCTTCACCAAAAACACAGGGTATTGTTCTTATACCTAATCTTCTTTTCCTTGGTTCTACATCTTGGATTTGGGGTTTATGGGTGTGGATATAGCTTTCTATCTACTACCCATACCCCCAACCTTCTAAATCTTTTCCTAAAATTTATTTTGCTCTTTTGCCTAAATAACATGATTTATTACTCTCTCTAGCATGTTTCTTGCTTTATTTGTGTTCCTAGCTTAAATCTCTTTGTTTTTATGCTTTTTTCCATGTTTCATGCTTAGATCTACATCCTTACATGCTTATGTATTTAGATCTTCATGCTTTACGTTTTATGCCATGTTTTCCTATGTCTTGTGCCTCGTTTTGTTCTAGGTTGATGTTAGAGTTACATGTTCACATGTTTGTATGATGTTGTTGGCTATGCCTTGCTTGGATCTATGTGTTTTGTGTAATTTTTCCATGATATATGGTTAGATCCTTGTCTTCACATGCTTATATGCTTGGATTCATGTTCTTCCATGTCTATGTGCTAAGTTTCTACATGTCTATGTGTATGTTTCTATGCCTATATGTCTAGATCTATGTTTTCACATGCCTATATGCTTGGATCTACATTCTCTACATGCTTTATGCTATCTTCCATGTGCTTGTGCGCTCCATGCCATGTTTGTGTGCCTAGACCTAGGCTATGTTTGTCATGTCATGTGCTATTGTAGCCCTTTTGTCACTTTGTCTTTCTTTCTTGTGTTTTGGCCTATCAGTTCGGACCCAATCTAGACCCTATGGTCCTTGTCATTGTCCATACACCTTTGTCCATATCAAAAGGCCTGGATCATTCTTATTTGCATGTCTATACTTGCTTGCTTCTATGCTTTATGCTCATCTTAGCCTCTCTTGTTCTAGACTTTACCAAACTTGACGCCCTTAACGGGTTTATGGTTTTGTGGTTACACCTGACGCCTATGAGGCCTTGTTCGGATGTGACCATTTGGGAAGTGTCTTCAGATGCCGGGTTACTTCATGCGTACCTTCCCTTTTTCGCTTCGCGCAATGATTAGCTTACCATGCTTGTTTGTGCCACCTATTGGCTTTCTATGCATCTTTTCACACTTGCTTACATGTCCATGCATAAGTCTTGCTTGCTAGTATGTTGTCCATGCTTCAACATAATGAAGTTGTAGACATCCGATCCAAACCTACATTTGTCCATTGCAGACACCACCCATTGTTTGCTTTCTTACTTGTTTGCCTTTTTGCTCGTTTGCTTGCTTTCTTGCTTCTTTGCTTACCATGCCTATCATACTTATCCATTTCATGCCTTTTCGTATGCTCTTTGAATCATTTCCTTCTGTTGCTTGTCTGCTGGTTTCTTGTCATTGCCTTTGCATGTACATATATGGAGTGAGGACGCTTGGAGCTAAGGCATAGTCTCCCAAGCACAAGCAAAAGGGGCGTGGGTGCAAGCTTGTGGATATAAGCTAAGTGCCAATGTTCAATAGATTTAGGAGTTTAGCCTTTTCCTTTTGGTTTTGTACTCTTTAAAACCTCTTCCTTCCCCCTCCCTTTCTCTCTTAGATGGATTGTATTCAGTATATCATGTCATGTACCATTCGTCCTCGTCTTTAGAGTATGGCAATCCCTGTTTATTTTCCTACACTTATATTTTGGACCATGTTCTACGGATGTAGGCATTTACTTTCTTGCTCTGTGTGCTTACCTTTGCCGGTTTGATTATCACAATCCGTGTCACCTAAGGTAAGCGATGCCTAATTTTCGCCGCAAAAGTAAGGTGACATGTCGCCGGATTTTCGTCGTGGAAATCTAGTACTGTGCTCGAAGGCCTAAGGAAAGCATAGATTGGGACCATGCCCATTCAAAAGCCAAAACCTTAAAGCCCCCATGCCTACAAAGCCCCAAAAGCCAGTGCCAAAATCATGTTTTTACTGCCAATCTCTAAATATTAAGGTTTTATCAAAACAAAGGACTGTCCTTAGACAAGCATTGTGGGTGCCTAATACCTTCCCCACACGAACCAAACTTCTAGACCTAAGAATCAAGAATTTTTGCCATCAACATTAGATTAGGAAAATTGCCCTTTTTCTTGACCTAGGATTGGTAATAAAATCAAGGCGAAAAACACATTTTAGTCCCTACATTTTCAGGCGATTCTCATTTTAGTCCCTACATTTTATTTTTAGCACTTTTATTCCTTATCTTGAAAAACGCTTTCTGTTTTGGTCCTTGTCGTTACATCAGAAACAGAGAAAGCTGACGTGGCAAACGGCAGGAATAAATAATACTAAATTAATGTCCACGTGGCTAAATTAATAACGAAAAATGTTTTTTGGCATTAAAAAATGCCACATCAGCATCTAAATTTTAAAAAAAAATTATTAATTTTAACTAAATAAAAAAATTAAAAATAGAATTAAAAACTAAAAATCATATGAATTGAGATCTAAGTATGTCTTGAACAAGAACAACAAGAACACAAACCTAAATCTATGAACACAAACCCAGAAATTTTATTTAAAAAAAAAAAAACACAGATTGGCCACATATTCTCAACAAACCCCAAAAAAAACCCGAATCCTCTATGCTTCTCTCTTTTAGATCTGAATTGATAGACCACCCAATCACTACCGATTGGCTATGGGTTAAAGAGAGAGACAAAGATGATGAGTTAGAGAGAGAACGAACTAGAAATCAAGAGATTGAACTAAGAAGATGAAAGATTTGGGTTTTAATCACAGAGCGAGATCTTGGTGCAAAGCTCTTTGGGACTAAGATTGTAAGAGCAATCCACGTTAGCAAACTCTCATCCTAAAGTTCTCTCTATTTCTCTAGAAATTTTCTTGCTTCTGGATATTTTCTTGTTTCTAACACTCTCATTCGTCCCTCATTTCTTTATTTTATTGTCTTTGTGGGACATTTACACTTTGGTACACAATGCACACACCATCACAGGGTTACAGTACACATTCTAATTCTAATTTATATGCATGCTCCGATTTTTGTTCACTTGAACACAAAGCACATAAGCACCAAAACCCAGCATTTAAGCAGGTGTTCTTCACGCACTTCCACCGCCACTGTGGTTCGCGGTTGGCTCGTGAGGCCTTTGTTCTTCACACCTTCATTATGTGGCTCACGTGCCGAGTACGGATCTCCAAGGCAGTAGATCAAAGCTTGGAAGTTTGAGATTGTGGGTTTAAGATAGTAGCTTTTAGTTCGGGTAGAGAGAAAGAAAATGAGATGAGAGAGCTTTGGAAGCCATCCATGGGTGGTGGTGCTTCATGTTTATCGTGGAGGAGCTAGAAGCTCCATTCCATTTAGATCTGAGTATTTTGAAAAAGTAAGAGAATTGGTTTGAGAGCATTGAAGTTTCTATGTTCGGACTTTAGAGAGAGAAGGCGAGAACCACCTTTGTGGTGGTGCCTGCCATTTGGATTAGAGTGAGATTTGGATTTTTTTTTTTTTTTTTTTTTTTAAATTTCTGGGTTTGTGTTCATGGATTTGGGTTTGTGTTCTTGTTCTTGTTCAAGACACACTTAGATCTTAATTCATATGATTTTTAGTTTTTAATTTTTATTTATCTATTTAAAATTAATAAATTAATTTTTTTTTTTAATTTAGATGCTGATGTGGCATTTTATAATGCCAAAAAACATTTTTTATTATTAATTTAGCCACGTGGACATTAATTTAGTATTATTTATTCTTGCCGTTTGCCACGTCAGCTTTCTCTGTTTCTGATATAACGGTAGGGACCAAAATGGAAAGCGTTTTTTAGGATAGGGACTAAAAGCGGTAAAAATAAAATGTAGGTACTAAAATGGGAATAGCTTGAAAATGTAGGGACTAAAATGTGTTTTTCGCCTAAAATCAACTAGAAACAGGTGACCAATCACACCTTAGAAAAACCCAATGATTGGTGGTGACTCCACTTACCTTTGGTAATCCTTTAAAATTTGGCCCAGATTCCTGCCATAACACCAAAGGTAGACCTACCTTCCTCCACCGAGAGAGAGAGCACCCGAAGTCCCATGCAAACCACGCCACACACTACACACGCACACACCACGCAATACAATTTCCAAGAGAAAGGGGCCTCCAACAGCCCCCCACGTGCGTGGGAGCATCACCACGGCGGGTGGTCGAAAGAAGGCCCAGCGATGGTTCTCTGTTTTCGAGGCCGGGTGTCAACATCCATCAACTTTCCTTGTATTATATAAATTAGTGATCTAAAATAAAACTTAAATAAAGTTAAGCTCGAGTTGTAGTAGTTAAAATATAAAACAATATACATTTCCAAAAGATATTATTATCTTTTTTTTTCAAACCATGCGATAAATTCTTGTTCTTGTACCATGTCAATGTTAAGAACACTTGCATTTGTAAGGATGTTCTTATATTCTCTACATGAAGTTAAATATCCAAATTAGTTTTAATATCATATCATGAGTATATCAAAGAAGGTATTTTTGTGAAGATCATCTTATTGAATAAATTGGTCGCCATTAACACAATTTTGAAGTACATAAAATGTTTTGTTATTGTGAAAATCATCATTCAAACTCACGCCTTAATCATAAACAACAATGATGATGTTTACCAACACATATAGCATTAAATAATCTAAAAAATAACTAGCATAGTTAGAGCATTCTCATCAACACTCTAAAATGCTAAATTTTAGCATCAAAAGATCAAAAAGCATACTCCATCAAAGCTCTTAAATCCTATTCATTTTGCAATCTAGCTACAGTGGGCTGCTAGAGATAGTAGCCCACCGTAGCAAGATTGGAAAAGAAAAATTATTTGTTTAATAAATAGAGAGACAGAGGAGAGAAAGAGAGAGACAGAGGAGATAAAGAGAGAGATAAAGGAGAGAGAGAGAGAGAGGAAAAATAAAAAATGAATAAAAAATTATAAAGAAATAATATTTAAATGGAATGTTAAAAAAAAATAAAAGTTTTGATGGAAGGGATATTGTAAAATGATGTGTTAAATATTATAAAATTAGTTTTTGAGATGGTAAATGCTAAATTTTTTAGAAGTGTTGATGGGAATGCTCTTAATATTGGGTCCTATAAACATAGACATCTTTTAATTTTTTCCTTTTCTCCAGGTTCATTTTTCAACTAATCATGCATTGGCTAAAAAATAATAATTTAATAATAGAAAACAATTTTTAATGTAAGAATATATTCAAGAATTGCACCGATATTGCAAAGGTATAATCATCTGTGATTTGCATTAAGAAACAATAGTACTATTTTAATGACCATGCGAGCAATGCATAGGAGCAATTGATCTTTTTTTATTTTTTATAAATCTTATTAAATTTCATTCCTTATAAACCTAAAGGTTTAGGTAGATAATAATAATAATAATAATAATAATAATAATACTTAGATAAAATACCTTAGTTGCTGCTCTTTAGGTTCCTCTCTTCAGATTCAGCCATGTGGCTATTTAACTAAAAAATACACTTCTAACTTATGAGTAAAAATCCACATGGCAGAATCTTTAGAAGGAAATCTAAGAAACAACACCTAAGTACTGTACCTAAGTCTTGCTTTAATAATAATGTGGTATAGACCATACATCTACATAAACCATTATAAACAGACATGTGCCAAGTTTCATACTAGATTGGAACAAAAACTACATTTTGCTTCTTCAATAGAGCTTCTGCAAACAACATTAAGACTTGCAAAGTCCAAAGCGAATTACTGTCTATGTTTCAACCATCATGTAAGAAGCAACACCAAGCTTTTTACACTGTAATTACTATTGATTCAATATTAGATACTGGAAGAAACCATCAAATTTGTACTAATCCTCACAAATCAGTATTAAAGATACACGATATAAGTCACATTGTGACAACTCTGAAATAGAGACCAGAAATATACAATGCACCTATTATCCCCATGCTCTTTAAAAACAGTGATTAAACAAATTCAAATAGAATTTTACTCTTTAAAAGGTAAGCAAACTACAGCTACTCAAGAAAAACAATCGAATTTAAGACCCTCCAAGACTCACCCAATGCCCCCAAGATTGGGCAAGTGTCTTGGTTTTTTTTTTTTTTTTTTTTTGCACACATTTTTTAGGAAAAGTTATAATTAGGTCCTGACTATGGTTGTAACACCCCAAACTTTTAAAAGCAATTTTACAGTGTGAATAATATCTCAATTGAATTTTATGTTTTTCAATAAGGTTGTTAATTATTTTCGTAGAGGTCTTTTTAATATTAAAAGCTTGAGGTGGCATTTAAGTGATTTGTGATGATGGGCTGAGTGAGGATTAAGGAAGAGAAGAAATTTAAGGGTGAAATGGTAAATTTATTCCCAAGATATTTTTGTGATGAGTGGTCTATAATAACCCATACATCACTATACAATAAGCCACCTTCCCCCCTACTTTTCTTCAGCCGCTTCTCCCTCTCTCCCTCCCCTTCTCTTCTCATATATACTCTTTTTCTTAGTTCTTCCCCAATGATGAAATAACCTCCAAGCTCCTATATCTCTTTCCTCATTTCTTTCTCTCTCTCTTGTCGAGACCTCCTTGTTAGGGAGGATTATGTCTTTATTGGTTTTCCTAGTAGCTAAAACTCCATGAGATTTTAAAGTGGATTAAATGCAAGGTAAAAATCTAAGCTTTTATCTCAATTTCTTCTATGATTATTATGGTGAATACTTGATGGGTTTTGTTGAATAATGGAAAATTAGAGGGTTAAGATAATTTGGGTAGCAATGATTTTGTTAAAATCATTTCATATCATTTGAGAGTTTTTGCTTTGATAAAAGGTTTTGGTTGATTAGTTTTCTAAAGGGTATTTGAGGGTTGGTTTGATAGATCAACTATATGGGTCTTGTTGTTGCATATATTGATGTGAGTTGATTTTAAAGTGTGTTTCCTCTGCATTTGAGTGACTTTGACATATGTGAATGTGAGCATTTGCTTGTTGTGTGCCAAGTGTTTGATAAATTGCCAATATGAGTTATGGGATTGAATTTCTTGACTTGTGTTGTGATGATTATTATATGAGGTTATGGGTTGTAATCCTAGTTGTTTATATAACACATGTAGCTCTTAGGTTTAATGAAGTCTTGAAACATTTGGCATAGTTTTAAAATTATAGTATTTTTCTTTTGGGACTCTAAATCTGTCCCTGACAGATTTGAGTAAGCTGCACTACGTGATTTTTTTTTATAAATTATAGAAATATTATTTTTAACCGAATTTTTGGTGGTACATACTACACATATAAGAGCTTATCCCTATTTAATTTCAAGTTGATCGGATAAATTCTCATGGACCAAACAGTTTTTACAAAAGGGCTGACCTGCTGTGTAGTGAATCTGAAAGTATGACGAATATGTTGGGATTTTGTGAAATTTACTTGAAACCTTTGTTGAGTGGGTTGGCTTGTAAATTCTTACATTTTATTCGACATATGTTTTACTTAGTTGGCTTTAATAATGGTTTGGTTTAATCTCTTGCAATAGTGTATTAAAATGCTTTGGTTGTGTTATGGTCCTTTGGATCATTTGTATGCTCGTTTGATGCCCCTTGGGATAGTCAAGTTAGGCTTTAGGCCCTCGATTTGATTTTAGGGGACCATTTTCGATTTATGAAGACAAGTTTGAAGGTACTTTGTGATAGGCCTTGTTATTGATAGGTTTGATCATTGTGTTTCTAGGTTTCGAGATTCTTGGTGATGGACTTAGTAATTGGATTGCTTGCTTAGGTGGTGGTGCCTGGTTAAGTTAAAATTGGTTGGCGTCCTGAGCTAAGTAGCTTCTTAATGGGATCTTTAAAAAGGAATCATTATTTCTTATTGCATATGGAGCAATGCATGATTTAGCATAGAAAAGAAAAACATCTTTGATGAAATTCTTGAGAACGGATTTTATTGATTTACTGCATTATTTGCAAAGTTTAAAGGTGCTTTGATAATTGGGGAAGATGATACAAAATATTTTGGACAAGAAAAGAGTTTGAAGGTTTTGAGAACCCTGTGACTATCTTCAGTTATTATAGGTTTTGTGAAACTACTTGGAAATGAACTGTGTTTTAAATTCCTGTAAACTGTGAGGCCTTTATGTTTTACCCTTGGGCTTTAACATGTGATTTCCCAGTGATTACCCAAGTAGATACTATAGTCTCTATGACACTAGTATCTTAGCACTTGTCTTTGTGATGGTTATGAGTTCCGGCTTTTTGTCGGCGATTGAATTCTAGGTTTGTGTCGGCAAATGAGTTCCAACTTTATGTTGGCGATTGAGTTCCAACTTTGTGTCGGCGATTGTCATATGGCCTTGAGTTGGATTTTCTAGTTTGGTATAGTGTTGTTATTGCTCACAGTGTATAGTATGTAGTTTCATGTTGAAATATTTTAAGAAAACTGTGTGCTGCATAGTTGTAATTATTCTTGTCATTTTACCAATGAAAATGAATTTGTTGGATTTTCATTGAAATTCCCAAAGTATAACATGTTTTGTAAAATGCCCATTATCATGAGACTTGCATTTCCCCCACCCCCATTAATTATGCTACTTACTGGGCTTTAGCTCATCCCAATCTCCAACAGTTTTATAGATAAATTAGCTACACGTCGAGCATGTAGCTTAATTTATTGGTGGTGATTGGAGTGCTATATTAAATTGGGAGACTTAGGCAATGGTTGATGACTCAATCTTGGAAAGTTTAACGAGATCATAATTAATTCTATTAGAGGTTGGATACTTGAGGTTTGTTAGCCTTAGGCATTGTAGGCCTAACTTCAATGTTGAGGTTGTGTATTCTAGAAGGGATTGTGTTTTGTGTTATCCATTTGGAACTTTGAAATATATTCATGTATTATTTGGAGGCACATGATTTGAGTTATTGTTTGTAAATGTATTATAGAGCTCTAACTTGTAATATGGAGATTTTAGTATGGTTATTTATTTTTATCATACATCAAGGAGAAGAATTGAAAAGAAAAGAAAAAAAAAATCTCCTATGTTCTCGCTCTTAATGGTTCTTCTCTCATAAAAGAGTTGTTTACTACAGCTAAAAGCAAGAAATCCATAAACCTATCTATCATCGTCAAAGGAATTGTTTAGTTGCCCCAAACAACGGGCCCAAAGGAATTGTTTAGTTGCCCAAAACAACAAGCCCAAAGAGAAATATTGTTCTCGCCTTGCAAAGAAATTAAAAAAAAAAAAAAAAAAAAAAAAACTGAAAAAGAAAAAACAAAAGATTACTGCTCATTAGGGACAGGGTCTGCAGGGGTTATAACAATAGCCTCTTTCATTCCTATAACAACCTCTATGGCTTCCTCCACCACATTCTCCATTGTAGCCTTAGAAGACATGAGCTCTTTCTCGACATTGTCCACAGCCAAGCCAGAAAGGTCCAAGCTAGGGTGGTGCTTTGCCATCCACTTCATGAGAAGATCAAAGCCCTCTACATAGTACTTGCACAATTCATCAGAGTACTCATCAGAGTCTTTGAAATCCTATACTACTGTGGCCCCAACATTCTCTTGCTTCGGCTCTAGGTCACCAATCTGCTTGTCCTTCAGCTTGCAGAAGTCCTCCACTTGTAGACTTTTCTCCAAAGTTGCCACACTCTCCTTGTCATTCTCATCTTCGACAGTGAGAATAGTAACTTTGTTTTTAAGCATCTCATTCTCAGCAGATAAAAACTTGACCAAAGGCTAGATGTGGCCACCTTATTCTCTAAATCCAAGAGCTTCCCAGAAACGAATAGGGACTCCCCCAAAGCCTACAAGGAAATTTTCTCTCAGTAGAAGTAAAGCAAAGGAAAAAGAAGAAGCAGAGATGACCAATAGCACATACCTGCACAAGCTTTTGGATGTGAGACAACATCACCTCACTGGATGGCTTCACTATCAGAGGGCTCAGATCATCCACTAAAAGTGCCTCGTGGTCCTTCAAAGTTGCTGCGTTAGTATCATCCCAGAAGGTAGGAAGGAAAGATTTACCACCAGCCTTTTTCTTCTTCCTAATCTCCTCTCCACTAAAGGCAATCATCTCCAGTGATGAAGTAGGAAAGGAAAGATGCTTAACAGGTGAGTGAGCAATAGGAATTGTCGTTGCAAGGTCTTTCTTAGAAACGTCACCAGTCTTCTTCTTGGACAAGAGACCACTAACGGTGCCACCCTTCTTGGTCCTCAGCTAACTTCTGCTTGCTAAACCTAGTTGCCATTCCTAAAAGGACGAGGCAAAAGTTAAGATAAAATATTAAAAAATAAAAAATAAAAAAAGAGAAGAAGAAAAGAATGAAGAAGGTAGAAACACGTACTCTTTTTCACAACTTCCAAATTCTTTCAAAATTTAGTAGACGGTTCTGGACCTAAAAAGTGTAAAAACAAAGACTGAGGAGAAATGAGTTCGTCAAAATCCTTGACAGACTCGAGATACTCATTTACTTTCTCAACATGATACTAGTACCTCTTCTTCAGATGAGGACGCTGGGCAACTGCAAAACAAGAATATAAGTACACCACCTATCATCGTCACTCATAAAGGAAGGGAAAAGCAATTGAAAAGACAAGAAAGATGCACCAGACACAAGAACTCCCCATCTATGAAAAAACTTTGGGGCTTCGTCCAAGTTCTCACCAGGGATGAACTCCCAACCACTTCCAGAGATAAAAAAGAAATTTGGCTTCCAGTTTTAGAGAGACGAAGGGTAATTAAGGATTAATCTAGAAGCCCTATCCCACGGCTTAAACTCGTAATAGCCGGGGTCTTTAGATTTTCTCAAACGATAAAAATGGAGGAATTTGTCCCTCCTAATGACATCCCTATCATTGGTGAACATCCATACCACCATGAAAGAGACAAGGATTCGACAGGCACTAACTATGCTGGAGCAAGATGCAGATAAGAAAAAAGATCCCTAACAAAGGCATGAACAAGGAAATGAAGGCCACTGTTAAAATCGGCCCCGTAAAAACAAACCTCATTGGCGTAAGAATGACAAGCCCTTTCCTTGTCACTCAAGATTCTAATTTTTACAAAATTAGGGAACTGCAATCTATCCCTGATCCATTACTCGTCCTTTTCTGTGAGGGAACACGAGATAGTCCAAGCTTTATAAAAGGAGGAAACAGAAGTGGCTTTCGAGATCACGCGATCATCAAACGAGGATAACCCCATCTCTAGATCACTGGACCTCACTCCAGACATCTTTAATAGCCTAGCTACCCCAGTAGAACGAAAAACTAGAGGGAATAATGAAGAAAGAACGAAAGTATAAGGATAGTTCTCCCCTACGAGGAAACTAACTCTCTTAAGACACTCCCCTTCTATAGACTCGAGTAAACAACCTAAATGAGCAAAAAAGAAAGCCACCGAAGGACAATCTACTCTAACAGCAGAATAATCTACCATGGAAGAACCAAAAAAAAAAAAAGGAGCACGGAGGACTTACTAGGAAACGCAGGACAGAGAAAGGGAGCTCAGAGAAGAAACAAACCCTAGAACAAAAATTGAATAAGGAAAAAATACAAAGGAAAGGAAAGAGGAGGGAAAATGCAAAACAAGTGGCCAAAACACGCGCGAGAAAACTGAGACATGTTCGCACAATGAACGCATCCTAGCCGTACACGTGGCACTCAACAGCTCAAACATCAAAACTGTCATAAATGTGCAGTACATGATATATGAAGCGTCGGACGAATTTATGGTTGTCATTATACGCAGATCATCATTCACCCAGAGAAGACGTTATGCATTTATTACACACATTGATGACGAAATGTAACGGACGGAGAAACGGTCACAAAATGAGCTGTGATCTCCAAACAAAGATTCTGTAATGCCCTAGCCGTTGGGCATAAATGCAGCACATCATTGCCCATTAATGAGGCATGTAACTATAAAAGAGAAGACAACAGAAGTTAAAGGTACACACAAATACTCTGCGAAATCACTCTTAACTCATTTTCTCTCTAGAATCTTTCTCCCTTACTGAATTAAGCATCGGAGGTGGTTTGACTGACGCCACACCGGCGTGTTACTCTTCCCCTCAGTTCATTTTGCAGGATTCTCACCTACAAAGACGACCCCATTCATAGCTTCGACCATCCGCTACGATGAAGAGCTTAACTGTTGATTTTTTACATCATCAATACTTATCATGATAAGTTTGCTTGACATTGTTTAGGTTCTAGCTAACCTCACTTGGAGCTTTGGAACTAGGCCTTTTGTGGGTTGCAAGGTAAGTAGCTTTTTAATGGGATTTTTGGAAAATAACCATGTTGCATTAACATTGTTTTTCGGTCAAACACATTTTGGAAAATTATTTGTGGGATTATGTTTTCTTAAAAGGTATTGTGTTGTGACCCTATTATATATGACTATTTATGAAAAGTGCATCATATTTGATAATGCATATGGGGAAATGCATGATTTGTTAGCATGGAAAGGATAAGCATCTTTTATAAAATTCTTGGGAATGGATTTTATGGATTTATTGCATTATTTTCAAATTCTAAAGATGTTTTATCTTGAATTGTCATATTTGGGAAATTGATAGAAAATGTTAGTAACAAGAAATGATTTTGGAAAATTTGTGAACTTATTAAAATGCTTGGATATTAACGAGTTTCAATTTCATTTAATTGTGAGCTATATGTTGTTTTTACCCTTGTGCCATGACAGGTGTGATTACCTAACCAGATGCCACAGTCTTTGTGACATAGGTATCTTGGCACCCCATCTTTATGAAGGATTGATGTCAATGTGGCATAATTGTTGTCTTCGTGGCATAACTTGATGTCCTTGTGGCATACGTAACGTCTTTATGATGACTTGTTGTAGACACTGCATTTTTGTATCACTTATGACTTGGGCCCTCGTTCCCCAGTGATGTTGAAATTCTAAGACCCAAGGTTGGTTTAGGGCCCAATCATATTACAAATTGTCTTGGGAGATGTTAAAATGAAAAATATAACTTTTTAATGAGCTAAAAATCTATTTTTAGAAAATATAGACCAAAAGAAACCCTAAGCTTGCGTACACAAGCATAAACTTGCATAGGCGGCTAGAAGCCTACGTACGTAGGCACGAAGCCTACGCATGCAGGTATGGTTTTAGAAGATCTAGAAAGGGAATTTTTCTGCATTAAAGACTAAGGTTTGGAATGAATCCCACATTTTTTGGGAGCTATTCCAAACCCTCATTTTCACAATATAAATATCCATACATGGTACCTTTCAGAAAAACACATAAATCCCATAGGAAAACACTAAGATTCACTAGAAATAGTGAATCAAAGAGGCAATTTTTCACAAAACATCCTCAAGTCAATTTTATTTGATAAGGGCCTTTTCTGGCCTTAATCTTTGAGTTTTAATATTACTAATCACTTTCTTATTGGTTTTTGATAGATTTGACTAAGGGGAATGTCCAAAATCAAGCCTAGGAGCTTTTGCTTTGAGGTATTCTTTTTCTTAACTTTTCTTTTATTCTTTCCTTTTAATTCAGTCTATGATATGTTTCTTTTTTTGTTTTATGCTTATGACGTGTTTGCTTAGACTAGGTTTATGTTTTCTTTATGTTTTAAAGCATGTTAGGTTGTTAGAATCTGCATTTTGAATCTTGCTCTGTTTTCTACGTTTTTAGGGTTTCTGGGCAAGAACCCATGTGCACATGATCAAGGCTGCATATGCAGGCTTGATTATACACACGCAGGGTTGTTCATGCATACGCATGAACCAGTCTAGAAACCGTAATTTAATTTTCTTTCATTTTTGTTTCTGCTTTCACATGTTTACCGCTGTTTAGACTCCTTTATATGTTTTTATTTTTTTAACGCTTTTGTTTCACATGATTAATTAGACGTTTGCCTTCAAATGTTTAGATTAGGGTTTGTTTTTATTTCTTTCACTGCATTTTATACCTCTTACAACTCAGGCCCCCGTCCCCCAATGATGCCCAAACTCTAAGGCCTAAGGCCAGTTTAAAGCCTAATCAGATATCAAATTGATTTGAGGAGTGTTAGAATGGAAAATATAACCTTTTAGATATGCAAAAATCTATTTTTGGAAATAAATGGCCAAAGTGGCCCTTGGCCCATGTACGTGGATAGCAGCCTGCATACGTGGGCCAAAGCATACGTATGTAGGCATAATCCATTCATGATGTCATAGGTGCTATGTTGCTAAAAGGTAAGTTAAGGTAAGTCATGCATTGGTATGAACATGCATTTGATGATGTATATTGTTTGAATGTTTGTTTTATGTCTTTTGATCCCAATTGAAGGCTTTATATAATGTTGTGATTGCCATGATTAAGCTGTTGCCTTGTTTTAGATGTATCATAGGGTTTTCACATGCTAGATAAATGCTAGGGTTTGTATATGTGCGCATAGGTTTGATTCTCCTTTGTTTAAGGGTAGATATGTATGTGTTTTGGGATGAATGATGCCATGCTGTATGCTTAGATGTATACTAGTGTGTGTGTGAGTATAGATACAAGTGTTAAACATGTTTCTAATGAGGTTAAGATGTAAGACACAATGATGGGAGGCCAACCTCAAGGTTGGGTGATCTTGGGTGCCTAACACCTTCCCAAGAATGTACCTAAACTTCAAACCCATATCTCTAGTAGTAAGATCAAAAGATCCTTCCTCGAGAGGATGCTATATATATGGTTCCTAGACCATTGCAAAAACTAGCTGGCGACCCCCCCTTGTGTCTACACATGTCATTCATTCACATGCTCATGCATAATGCCATAGGTGCTGAGTTGCCGCAAGGTAAGTAAAGGTAAATTATGCATTCACAATGTACATGCATGGTTGGGTTTGATGATATAATTGTAATCTTAATGCCTTTGATGATGACATATTTTGTTGGCTTTGTTTCTACCTTTAATCTTAATGCCCACATATTTTGACCTTGGATGGATATGATGATATGATGATAAGGTTTGTGATAAAGCATGATTAGATGTGTGATTAAGGTTCGTGTTGTGATGAATGCCTTAGTGCCATGACATGTATGCTAGATGAATGATAGGTTGTTTGCTAGATGAATGCTAGGGTATGCCATGATAAATGTATGGTTAGGGATGATTGATGTCACGTTGATTGTTTAGATGCATGTTAGTGTGTGTGTGAGTTAGATAAAAATGTTAAGTATGCCTTTAATAGGGTTAAGACATAAAACATAATGATAGGAAGCCAACCTTAGGGTTTGGCGGTTTTGTGTGCTTAACACCTTCCTAAGACTGTACCTTAACTCTGAACCCATATCTCTGGTAGTAAGATCAAAAGGTCCTTCCTCAAGAGGATGCTATATATATGGTTCCTAGGCCATTGCAAAAACTAGGTGGCAACTCTAAAAAGTCTCCTCGTTGTGTCCACAGTGGTGACTCTGCTAAGGATTGTGAGTTTAATTCCTATGTGTCTTATGTCTTAACCTTAATAAAGGCTTATTCAATACTTGTTTGCACACACATCACTTGGTTCTATTGTCCCTTCTACCTCGGTTGGTGATGAGTGGGAAGATGGAGGGCTCCATTCGGGCCTAAGTTTTTTAAAGTTCATCCCACCAACTCACAATGTATGCCATTGCCTATGATGGGCTTTGAGTACATTAACGGTTTACCACCAATCCATAAAAGTCCACTCAGGCCCTCAGTTGGAATCATGGCGCACGTAGTTGTGAGTGATCTACTTATCTATCCCTTTAGCTTTAGGAAGACCTACCCAGACTTAGAGAGATCCTAGACCCAATCAAAAGAGGATACCCTTTATATATCTCTTGTTTGTTCAACTATATATCTTGTGCTCACCTTATTCTAAAAGAACAAATAAAAGATGTAAAATTGGAAGGATGACCTTAAAGTTATGGCATACCCTAAGACAAATGGGACAAAAGTAAAAAAAGATCTCACATGTAAGAGACTTGTCCCTAAATCCAAAGAGTATATCTTAACTTAAAATGTTCATAAGACCATAGCCTAATTGCTATCATAAGCCCAAATCAAACAGTCATTTTGAAAAAGAGGAGTTTGGACCTAAGATAACAAGTATGCTATGGACTTGGCATCCAAAATTCTACAAAGTCAAAAATGAATTGACTTAATCTTGGGCCTCATTGTTGCTTGCCTAGGCCCAAAATGATGAGAACTTCATGGACCTTGAGAGGAAGGCTACAATATATTCTAGCTTAAGGGTTACTTCAAGGTGATGAATATATTGTAAGGCCATGTTTGAGACCATGTTTGAGACTAAGGGTTAAAAATCTCTAAGCACATTCTAATGAAAGCCCATGAGAGTAAGATGAGAGCATCATTGTAAATGGACCAAAGCCCAATGAAACAAGGGGCAAGGTCCATGAGAGGAAATGGAGTGACTTTGTAATTGGGCTTTCATTAAAATGGACTTAAAGATTTTCTAAGAACATCTAAGAATTAAAGAAAGAACCTTTTTTAAATGGGACATGGAATTATTGATAAAGGGACTTCTTTTCAGGCACCATTGCACCACAAAAATCAAGAAAACACGTCCTCACTCCAATTTGGATTCGAGAAAAGAACGGAAGGCGTTTCGTCAATATTGAGGACACATATCAAGAAGAAGAGTTCCAAGTAGGGGAATCCTCTCAAGTAACAATGGATGCTCCAATTAGTGATGAAATTGCACAAAAGATATTCAAGGCAATGGAAGAACAAAGTGAAGTTCTCAAAAAGATGAAGAGTCACCTCACTAAGCTAGAAGAGGCCAAACCCACAAGTAAAGTTTCCCAATGAAGAAGAAGTGGAAGATTGGGATGAAAGGGACAAAGTTGATTATGAAAGGAATAAGCAATTCAAGAAACTCATGACAAAAACCATAGCCATGAGAGATAATATGGAGAAGATGCAACTCGCCTCTCGTAAGGCCCAAGGGATGGATGATTATCTCTATAACATGGGGGGCATTAGCTCCAAAACTCCCATTGCACTACCTCCAAAGTTCAAGATTTATGATGCGGAAAATTTTGATGGAATTGGAGACCGAAAGCAACATGTTAGGAGGTACCTAAGCATCGCTGAAATGAAGGGGTTGGATGAGAAGCAAACTTTACATGCATTCCCTCTCTCACTCATAAGAGGTGCATCAAGGTGGTATTATAGCTTGGATCCTAGCAAAACTAAGGTGTGGAATGAACTAGTGGAGTTGTTTGTGGATCAATTCATCTTCAATACTATGATTGATGTGACTTTAAGAGATTTGGAGACTACTAAGCAAAGAGTTGGGGAGACATTCTCCGAGTACATGACAAGGTGGAAAGGAAAAGTATCAAGGATGGTTAGTAGGCTCTTGTCATCGCCTATTAGCTCTTTTGGAGAGTTATGTGATTATGGAACTAGGATAGAGGATGCCATCAATAATGGACAATTGGAGAAGGGTGAGAGCAAACCTCCAATTAAGAAGACGTATGGAGGCTGAGCAACTACCTCTTAAGCTCCCAATCCCGTGAATGTAAGTGCCATCATACCTCAATAAACCTTAGCCTACCCAAGCTTCACAAAGAAAGCTCGCCGAGAATTTTCCAACCTAGGGACGACCCTTTCCCAAGCATAAGAGAATTTTTCTTCCAAATGATTCATCAAGCCTTTAGATCCCACACCCATGTCTAACGTTGTACCTCCTACTTGGAACCTCAATAAATATTGTCACTTCCACTAGAAACCTGGCCATAACATTGACAATTGCTTCTACCTCAAACACGAGATACAAGACCTTATAGACAATGGAATTCTCCCAAATACCAACATCATCACTAAGCCTAGTATTAGGAAGAACCCTTTGACGGATTATCGCTAGGCTCCTCCTCCATATCAAAATTAGGTGCAAATTGATGAGATTGAATGGGATTATTAAAAGTTGATAGAGACTGTAGAGGTTAATGTCGTGGAGGTCCAAGGAATATGGGATGAAGAAGAGGAGGTTTTGAAGAATGCAGTAGCTATTTAGGGGATACTCCCCAAAGGAATAACCAAAATGAAGAGAATAGTCATAGAGGACAATGTGGCAAACATCATAGGGAGAGGGAAGCATTATAAACCATCATTCATAGAAAATGGCAATCTTGGTAGGGACATAGGAGAAGGGTCTAAGCCTATGGAACCTAAAGGAGAAGAAGAAAAGGAAGGAAAAGATAGGATTTTGACTCGATTGAAGAAGACTCAAGCTCATGTATTAGTATGGGGTTTACTTATGGCTTCTCATAAGCATTGTAGTGCTCTCTTGGAGGCTTTGAATGGGAAAGATGTGCCTATAGAAACTACACCACAAGAAGTGCTATCTCTCATGGGAGTCGAGGCTCTATCTTACCTTTTACTTGCCTTTTCCAACGAGGACCTTCCTTTAGAAGGAGCCGCTCACACTAGGCTCTATCTTCTTGAATGCCCTCTTAGGTAGTAGGGTGGTGATCTTCACCTACTCAAGAATGAACTGAGTGTCCACTTGGGTGGCAGTGTGGTGATCTTCTCATGCTCAAGTGGACAATTTATTTTGATACCCCCTTAGGTAGCAGGGCAACATACTGTTCCCATGCTCAAGGATGAAAACTATCTTCTTGAATGCCTCCTTGGGTAGCAGGGTGGTGATCTTCCCATGCTCAAGGATGAAATGAATGTTTGCTTGAGTGGTGGGGTGGTGATCTTCTCATGCTCAAGTGGACAATTTATTTTTATGCCCCCTTGGTTTGCAGGGTGGTGATCTTCCCATACTCAAGGATGAAATCCATCTTCTTGAATGTCCCCTTGGGTAGCAGGGTGGTGATCTTCCCATGCTTAAGGATAAAAACTATCTTCTTGAATGCCCCCTTGCTCAACCATGCATAAATGTGTATTTCTATTTCTTTTTCTTTCAACATGCTTTAATTGCTTTCGATAATTTTTATTTTTATATCTTTGTTGGTCTTTCTTTTTAGTGTCTCCCAATGTCATTCTTTGAGGATTCACGTATCGGTAAAGAGCTAGCTTTGTTCATTAGCGACGATAAAGATGATAGAAAAGGCTACAACTCTAATTGTTCGTTTACTCGTGATCGGAAGATTTTCAAAGAAGTGGGATTACGACGAATATCTTCCTAATTTGCCGAACTGGTCACAGGTAGTTTCCTCTAATAACAATTCAGAGATGACTTTTCTTCTTAATTCACATCATACAAATATTGCTTGCTCACGACCCTAAAAATCTTTAGGGCGAGACATACTTGCTAAGCGAGCCAATTGGGACTCTTCTTTTCACATAAATGGAGAGATATCTTACATTTCATTCTAGTAGGAATGGCTAGAAAATGTGCTCTGTCAATGCAAAGAACTTAAGGCTTCTCAACTCTATGATGCTGTTTTTGCCTCTTTGTTTACCTATGACTTTGACGAGAATCTCTTGAAAGCATTTTGTGAATGTTGGAGCCCCATGACCAACACTTTTCATACCTCAGTTGGGGAGATCTCCATTACACCATGGGATTTACATACTCTTGGCGGACTTCCTTGTGCGGGGTCTTTTTATGATGAAGTGGTGTCTTGTGCTAGGGAACTAGAGGGAGCTAATGAACAAGGACAACCTTTCTTGCCTGCTAGTTGCCACTACCTTTTTAAGGTATATTGCCATATTCAACATTTGATGAAGGGCCAAGGGCGAGTTAGTGTGAATGCTTGGATGAGAAAAGAATATGGGCCATCTCCAACTAGAGATACCGATATCCGAAGAAGCAAAAGGAAAAGGCTGTCATCCCAAAGAGGATCCAAAATCTATGTGTTATGATAAGAAAAGAACATGGGCCATGTTCTGATAAGGAGTAGAAGGTTTTCAAGGATCTCAAAATGCCAGATGTTTTGAGGGTAGAGACTTACTTGGCGGCACTACTTTCTTGTTGGTTGTGCATATTTGTTTTCCCTATCAAGGATCTAAACAGTATTCACCCTGGAACATTAAAAGTTGCTAGCGTAATGGTAAATAGTCATTCATTTGGTCTTGTTGTTCTTCATTTGGCGAGCATTTATCGTGGGTTGAATACGATTTGTTCTTCCCCCACTCCGAGCAAGACTAATGGTAGTGGGTTTGCTGGCCATCATGTTTATGTGTGGATAGCACACTTCTTTAGAAGCCATCGAGTTACTACTACCAACATGCCGATCCTTTGATGATAAAGTATTCTGAAGTTAGCTATGTCACTAAGTTTGATGCATTGTCTACACGCCAGCATATACGGTATGCGGCGAATTTCTTTTGACATGGGACTGCATTGAGAAGCGATTTGGACCAAACCTTTATTGATGACGGGACATTGTCCCCTTAGAGATACGATTACTTTATGAGCCTATGCTCGGAATTGTGGACGACTAAATTCCTCGGTTCGAAATAAGTCAAACAAGTAAAATAGTTTCACAAATGCGAATTTGTATTGATGATTGTGTGGTACAATTCTCTGTAATTACAAAAGAGTTATCCTCTGATTCGATCTCCTTAAAAGACTTGTTGATTGGATTTGTAGTAATGTGATTTTGATATGAACACAAGATATCCTTCAATTTGGCTGAAGAATGGATCGAAGGTTGCTGAAACGGAATTACAATGAATCTCTGGCTATGAGCTTGTTAGAAATCCTTTGTTCTTCACGTTCTTCGTGTTCTTCGTGTGTTCTTCATCTTTGAAGGTTTGTGGTGGAAGTTCTTCGGTGCTTTAAAGGCTTGAATCCGTAGAGCTTCACTGATTTATGATTTGTGAGGTTTCTGGAGGCTTTTGAGCTTGATTCCAGTGAACTTTGAGATCTAGGCAGGTAGTGTGGATGATTCTGCTTCGAATGTTCTTCGTATTTGAAGGTTTGTGGTGGAAGTTCTTTGGGGCTTTGGAGGCTTGAATCCGTAGAGCTTTCACCAATTTGTGGTTTGTTGAGGTTTCTGGAGGCTTTTGAGCTTGATTCCAGTGAACTTTGAGATTTAGGAATATGATTTGGATGATTCCTCTTCCAATGTTCTTCGTATTCGAAGTTGAAGTTCTTGGAGGCTTCAAAGCTTGGTTCCAACAGAGCTTCTGGAATTCTGAATCTTCTTCTCTATAAATGCTTTAGGAAGGCTTCTATTTATAGGAGTTTGGGGGTGGGTGAGCGACACGTGGCGAAGTCTAATTGGTGACACATGTCACCACCTGATTAGTCCGCCTGTGTCATCGCTTACACGTGCGAGGATTGCTTGTGTCATTGCTTACACGTGCGAGCTTGCTTGTGTCATCGCTTACACGTGTGAGGTTGTTTGTGTCATCGCTTACACGTGCTGAGGTGTGATTGGTTCTTGCATGACACTTGGCAAATTTCTGTTGGTTTCTGAGTAGTGATAGTAAAACCTAGTAGCAATACGTGGTGCTTTGTAATTGGTTGTATTTTGTGAACTCAGTAGTATGATGTGTCAGCTTGTGATAGGTCGGAAATTTTTCCCTCTCTACAGGAATATTTGTCTCTTCGATGTGAGGATCTTCGTATTGTAGAGCCGTATAGTCCTCACAGGTTTAGTAGGCACTTTGGATTTCACTAGGATATTCCAGGTGATTTAAAGAGAAACAATTGCGAGAACTCATTGAAGGATCTATATCAGTTTTATCGGTCTTTCATTAGTCACAATACTGACTCCCAGGTATTCATAGCTGCTCCTTTTATAGATTTTGGCAATCGAGTCAGGTATAATTACGAACGATACTTAGAGAAAGTATGTAGGGATGATTTTGTGAAAGATACCGAGCTTCCACAATCCTAAGCTTCTATAATGAATGATTGCTCAACATGCAAAGAAGTGGAATGCAGAGCAAGAAGTAGAAGTGTGAGAATGAATTTCTGCATATATAATTAGTCAACTCTGTTCTTTATATACTAGATACAGAGGGGTAAAGCTGTAACAGAAAACTAACCATACAATACTAACCACACAATCTACCAGCTTCTATACATGTGGTAGCTGACTAAAATATAAAACCTACTAAGCTACAGGACGATCTTTACAACTGCTACATGTAGTTTATGTACACAATTACAAAATTAATTACAAACTAAAACAATCTTCAACACTCCCCCTCAAGATGAACTATATATGTTTATTAGATTCATCTTGGACAACAAAAAATGAAACTATTTGTACCCAAGTGCTTTAGTAAAGAAGTTAGCAACTTGATGTCTGGAGGGAATATGAAATGTTTTTATTGTACCAGCTTGTATCTTCTCTCGAATAGAATGGCAATCGACTTCTATATGCTTTGTGCGTTCATGATACACTGGATTAGCTACTATGTATAGAGCTGCCCTGCTGTCACAGTAGAGGGAAGCTGTCTGGTTATGCTCTAATCCAAAAGTCTTGAGCAAGGAGATGAGCCAAACTATCTCACTTGTTACTGTGGCCATGGCCCTATATTTGGATTCTGTAGAAGATCTAGATACTACCTGCTGTTTTTTACATTTCCAAGAAATTAAAGAATCACCAAGGAAAATGCATAAACCAGAAACAGATCTCCTAGTGTTAGGGCATGCTGCCCAGTCAGCATCATAGTATGATTTAAGCTTCAATTCTGATTTTGCAGACAGAAATAAACGTTGTCCTGGACTCCTTTTCAAATACTTAAGAATTCTGTAAGCAGCTTGCAAATGAGGCACTTTAGGGGCAGCCATGAATTGACTTAATTTGTGTATTGCATAGCAAATATCAGGCTGTGTGAGAGTCAAGTACAGTAGCTTTCCTATTAATCTTCTATAAAGAGCTGGATCAGGAACATCTTCACCAATAGAATTGCTGAACTTGGTAGATTGCTCCATTGGAATGTTGGCAGACTTGCTTGCCAATAAACCAGTCTCAGATAGAAGCTTTAAAGTATACTTTCTCTGACATAATGACAGTCCTTTGGTGGTTCTGGCAACCTCAAGACCTAGAAAATACTTCAAAGTACCTAAGTCCTTGAGTTTGAACTTATTGTCTAGGAATTGCTTGAAGATATTGATTGCATCTACATCATTACTAGCAATTAATATATCATCCACATAGATCAAAAGAATGATGATTGAACCTTTATTGACCCTAGTAAGCACAGAGTAATCTGATTTAGATTGAAGAAAACCAAGATCAATGATAGTGGATGACAATTTGGCAAACCGTTGCCTACTGGCTTGCTTAAGTCCATATAAGGACTTTGTTAACCTACACACCTCCCCTTTGCTGCCAAAACCTGGGGGAGGAAGCATGTATACCTCTTCAGCCAAATCCCATGGAGAAAGGCATTGTTGACATCCAATTGAGTGAGATGCCAACCATAGACAGCAGCTAAGGCCAACAAAGTTCTGATTGTCACAAACTTCACAACAGGTGAGAAGGTTTCAGAAAAATCAACCCCTTCAGTTTGTGTGAAGCCTTTAGCAACCAACCTTGCCTTGTACCTCTCAAGAGAACCATCTGCTTTGAGTTTCACCTTATATACCCACTTACATCCTATAGGAACTTTACCATGAGGTAATGGAGTCATCACCCAGGTATGATTAGCTACAAGTGCATCAATTTCAGCTTGCATTACAGCTCTCCACAAAGGATCTTTCAAGGCTTGAGCATAGGTATCGGGTTCCTTAGTAATAGACAAGGTAACAGAAAATATTCTATGTGGAGTTGACAGTTTACAATATGAAAGAGTGGAAGAGAGTGGATAAGGTATACCTGAGGTGCAAGCAGTAGTGGATTCATGTGATTGAGGTAGTGAAGCGGAAGCCAATACATGTTTAGAAACAAGATTGTAATGGTAGTCATGGAGGTAAGAAGGTGGATTATGAGGTCTATGGGACCTTCTAATAGGAGTAGGAGCAGTAGTATTGAGGGCAGGAAGGTCAGATGTAAGAGTAGGAACATCAGGAAGAAGATTAGGAGAAGAAACAAGATGATCAGGGGAATGATTAAGGGCAGAATCAACCTGATCATGACTAACCAAATCTGGAAATTCATCAGGTGGAACAGCAACATCAACCGAAGACAAAGGAGGGGAGAATTCTGCTGAAACTAAAGGAGCTTGAACTTGGAAACTGTCAGGAACAAAAGGTTGGGAAGGAAACATACAATGATTGATAGGAAGATAGGAAGACCCAGATTTTGCTATCCAATGCTTAAAAGGAAAAACAGATTCTCTAAAAACCACATCTCTAGAAATGAAACAAGATTTAGTGGATAAATCATATAATTTGTAACCTTTAGAACCAAAGGGATAGCCAAGAAAAATGCAAGCTTTGGCTCTAGGGTCAAATTTTGTTCTATTCCTATGCAAGGTAGAAGCAAAGCATAAACACCCAAAGACTTTAAGATGATCATAAGTAGGAGGATGACCTAGCAACTTCTCATAAGTGTTAAACCAGAAAGAAATGGACTAGGCATTCTATTGATAAGGTAAGTGGCAGTCAAAACATAATCCCCCCAAAATTTCAATGGTAAGTTTGCTTGAAACCTTAATGCTCTAGCTACATTTAACAAATGTTGGTGTTTTCTTTCAACCACTGCATTTTGCTGTGGTGTCTCAACACAAGATAATTGGTGTACAACACCTTTAGAAGCATAAAAAGAGTCAGTGGCAAACTCGGGACCATTGTCAGTTCTCAAAACCTTAATAGAAGTTTTAAATTGAGTCAAGATCATGTTAAAAAAGGACTGAATCAGCAAGGATGCATCAGACTTATGTTTCATTAAGTAAACCCAAGTGCACCTACTGCAATCATCTACCAAGGTAAGGAAATACTTAGAACCAGACAAAGTGGGAGTAGAGTAAGGTCCCTAAATGTCAGCATGAACTAAATCAAAACAAGACAGAGATGCAGTTATAGAATGAGGAAAAGGAAGTCTCTTTTGTTTAGCCAAAAGACACACATTGCATTCAAAAGCTTTATTATCATTGCAAGAATTGTAGTTAGGTATAATGGATTTCATCAAAGCTAATCTTTGTGAAGAAGGATGGTCTAACCTGCAATGCCATAGCCTAAAAACATCATTTGAAGAAACAGAAGTACAAGAATGGACATTGTTTACAGAAACATGGGAGGACAGTTTGGACAAAACATCAAAAACAGACTTTGGCAAAGCAATCTGTGTAGAAGTCTACAAAATGTAAAGTCCACCTTGCTTCTTACCCAACCCAATCATCCTCCAAAGCTGTAAGTCCTGTATAAAACAGTAATGGGAAAGAAAGATGCAACAACAGGAAGGATTTTGAGTCAATTTACTGATAGAAACAAGGTTAAAAGAAAAGGATGGAATGCAAAGGACATTTTCAAGAATCAAAGAAGCTGAAACTTGCACAGTTCCTATGTGAGTAACCCTAGCCAGGTCTCCATTAGGCAACCTAACTGAAATTTGAACAGTAGAAGTAATGGTTTTAAAGAAAGAGATAAAATGGACCATGTGATCTGTGGCCCCACTATCAAGAATCCAATCAGTAGAATCAAGGTGAGAAATATCAATAGTAGAAGAAAACACTGAATACTCTAAAGAAGGGGAAGACCAAATACTTGATAGCTCATGACCTTGAAGTCCAATGGAAGACTGTGCAATGATGTTAACAACCTGAGGAGTCTCTACAACAGTTTCAAGCGGAGCTTGAGTACCAAAATGACACTGTGAATTCAACAATCCTATCAACTGTTGGTATTCTGCTTTGGTCAAAGACACTCCTTCATCTGAACCTTGGTCAACAACAATGACATTGTTGGCAAAAGTGGTTGAACCGGCCTTATTCTTGAACTTATATCCAGGTGGGTAGCCATGGAGTTTGTAACATTTATCCACCACATGTCCTATGGCACCACAGTGAGTACACTGAGGTCTCCCAGCCATGTTTTTGTTAAAATTCCTGGCATTGTTCTTGTTTCCTAAAGCTGCCAAGACTGTAGCTGTGTCAACTTGAAATTTCTTTCCTGCTCCAACCTTTCTTTGCCATTCATCTTGAAGCAATAGAGAGAAAACCTTGCTCAAAGGACTGATAGGATCCATGAGTAGAATTTGTCCCCTTACGGCAGAGTAGGTATCATTCAACCCCATTAGAAAAGACATTGTACAATCTTCCACTTGATGACCACAAGTACAATTTCTGTAGGCAGTGAATTCATCCCAAATGCCCTTGGATTTGGTGTAATAGGCACTGATAGACATATCTTCTTGAGCCAAAGAACTAACCTCTTTCTCAACTGAAAGATCCTAGGTCCATTACCTTGAGAAAACCTAAATTCCAAATCAACCCAGACCTCCCTTGCTTTCTTGAAATAAACTACACTAGGCTGTAAATCCTTGGAGATTGAATTGAATAGCCAAGCTAAAACTGTGCTATTACATTTACACCACGCTGTATAGCATGGATGATCAGGTGATTGAGGTTTTGGTATTGAACCATCTACAAAACCAATTTTAGTTTTGGCATCCAATGAAATCAGTATAGCCCTACTCCAGGTATTATAGTTTTCTTCTGTAAGACGTTCCACAACAAGGGATACACCAGGGTTATCACTGCTAGTCAAGAAATACGGACTAGAGGGATTTTCCCACGGTTGAACATGATGGTGAGTAACAAGTACAAAAGTACTAGAAGCAGTATCACCCATTTTCAACACAAAGAAAGTCAAAACAATGAAATCCAAACACAATAACCTCAACCACGTCAATCAAGAACCTTCTCGATAAAAAAAAAAATCAATCTTGGAACAATACCGGTCAAACAACCTAAGAAATCAGAGAAGGCAATTAAACAATTGAAGAACCCTAAATCTCAAAGACCAATTATGGAATTTTCAATTAAGCAATCGAAAACCCTAGATCAAGATTTAGAAGAGAAATAAAGTGCAAGAATCAAGAAAGAACACAGATGAAATTTTGCTTGATTCGCGAGAAAGCACTAAAGAAAAATGAACGAGAAAATTCAAAGAATACCAGAGAAAATTGATTCTCTGAGTTCTGATACCATGTTGAAATTCTTCCACAATCCTAAGCTTCTATAATGAATGATTGCTCAACATGCAGAGAAGTGAAATGCAGAGCAAGAAGTAGGAAGTGTGAGAATGAATTTCTGTATATATAATTAGTCAACTCTGTTCTTTATATACTAGATACAGAGGGGTAAAGTTGTAACAGAAAACTAACCATACAATACTAACCACACAATCTACCAGCTTCTATACACGTGGCAGCTGACTAAAATATAAAACCTACTAAGCTACACGACGATCTTTACAACTACTACATGTAGTTTATGTACACAATTACAGAATTAATTACAAACTAAAACAATCTTCAACAAAGCCACCAGTATTAAGCAAACCTCAAAGAGGAAAGAAAGAACAATCAGCTCGCCACCCTCCACGGTCTTTACTACCATCTGTCGTTGCGGTACCTCCTTCCAAAGACAATTCTAAGCCTAGAGATTCACCCCACAATAGCATAGTTGTTCCAAGTCAAAGTGTTAAGTGCTTGGTCAACACACAAGTGCAAAGTACCCCTAAGGCCGTTGGTGAAGGCTTGTATAGTGATTCTAACCATAATTGGAGATATTTGAAAATTCCCACTAATGGTGTCAGTGCTCTTGCCCCTACGAATAGTGAGTCTTCCATTACTAAGCCAACTTCTGAGGACTCAAAGGTGAAAAGACGTGAGTTCAATGATATCGTGGCATCATTTAAGCCCATACATCGCAAAGTAGAAGGATTTGTGCAACCTATACAACCGGCTGAGATGCTAGAAGTTTAAATGTTTTAGGCCAAAAAACATATTTCCCATGTGTTTTTTAATAGGGGCTTCAATGCTAGGAGATATCCTTTTATCCAAGCTTTCAGATCTTCTCTTAAACAAGCTTCCTACCAAGGCTGAAATAGATGACATGTATGTTGAGATTGAAAACTTTGGGGTTAGTGCTTAGTATTTGTGAGAGCGTGTTGATAAATATCGTGAAGACGTCGCGAAATTCTTAAAATTGGAGGAGTCAATAAGCAAGAAATTAAGCTCCAATGGGCAGGCTCCTTGTGTGGCAGATACTAAACTTCTTTCTACAATGTCTGGTAAGAAAGCATCCTTAGGGATTGAACTTCATACTGTTGGATCGAACTATCCCAATTAGAGCAATCCATGTCTCAAATTAAGGTAAAACAAGTTGAGCAAGATGACAATGTGCAAGCCTTAGAAGAGCAACTCGAAGCTATCGAATCTGCTCCCGTGTAAGAAGACGACGACATGGAGGCTTTGAAAAGGATTCAATCCATCATAGAGAATAATCGTTCTGGATTGAAGGACTTAAAGTGGATGTCTTGACTGTGTTATTCATTCTCGTTATGGAGGCCATCGTCTTTTGTAGTCTTTTTCTCTTGTGCACCTTTTCATTCCTTTAAGCAATAAAGAGTCATACTTATTTCTTTCTTCCTCGCCCCTTTTATTTTAATGTACTGCAAGAAAAGCTTGACCATATACATTTGACATGTCATCACGTAGTTTAAGAAGCTTGATTGATTTTTTTTTTTTTTTTTTAAATGTGACTAAACTTAGTAAAAAAAATACCAAGTTGCCTACATACCCCCAAAAGGGATCAAGTTATCATGTAGTTCAAATTTTTTTTATTTTTTTTTTTGCTCTATCTTTTGCCTAGGCCACCTCATGAAGAGGTTTTCAACCTAGCGAGCCCTTTATTTATTTTAGCTCTAACTTTTGCCTAGGCCGTCTTATGAAAATGTTTTCAACCTAGCAAGCCTTATATATATATATATATATATATATATTATACATAAACAACATTAAAATAAGGACAGTTTAAGCTCTTCCCAAGGAGCAATATTGGCTTTTACACATAGAAGTGTTTTAGAAACTTCCCATTAATAGGGCCGATCCTAACACCATTGTTATCAATTAAATTGTAAGCTCCATTGGTGTAGACAACTTGCACAACATAAGGTCTGTCCCACTTTGAGGTGAATTTATTGCCTGTTCGATGAGTAATGATGATGGGTCTTCGAATAGCGAGCACTAAGTGACCGACTTGGAAGGATCATGGTCGAACCTTATTATTGAATGCACTTAAGGGGTGAGCTATTGAGATTTGAGCCTCTTCTCATCGAGTGCTTCCATCTCTTGCAACCTTAGTCTGACATTTTCTTCTTCAGTCAACCCTTCTTGAATGGCAATTTGTAGGGATTGATAGGCCACAAACTGAATGACCCTTTGTGATATAACTTAATTAATTAATTAGATAAGTTATTAATTAATCAATTTATCATGCAAACGCATGGTAGCACAAACAAATCACCAATAAACTAATAATGCTGCGGAAAATAAATAACACGGTGATTTGTTTACGAATGGGGAAAACCTAACGGCAAAAACCCCACCAGGTGATTTTCAGGTCACCACTCCCGAAACTCCACTATTATCACAATAAGCGGTTACAAGCAAGGAATCCCAAGTACCTTACCAACCTACAGTTGAACCCTTACCCCAATACCCAATTGGACTTGTTCTGTAGTGACAGTTCCCCTTTTTAATGCACGGCTCCCAAGTACGTGACTAACCAATCTGATGCGCAGATCCTAGTACGTGGCTTACTCCTTTGCACGAATCCCAGTACGTGACTAACTCCATAGCAACCCTTTGATTGTTGTAGTTGATTTGTAGCAACTTCACATAGAAACACCAATAAGATCTTCAATGTTGGTTCAAGAGACTTTGCTTGGTTACAAAACCCAAAGGCATACAAGAAATGCAGCAAGAACTCTTTATTCTGTAGGAAGAGGCTAGGGTTTCAAAAAGAAAACCTTCAAGCTCTCTAGGGTTAGGTTTTTCTTTTTCCACCTCCTTTAAATAGGAGCTTAATGGTCTCTCCTATTCCAAATAGGTTTACACAAACCTTGGGTTTTCCTAGTCCAATAAGGATTATACAAACCCATAAACAAATAGCATTTTAGAATAAAAACATTGCTGGCTATAATCTGAAAATGCGTAAGCTCGATAGATCGAGACATCTATCGAGCTTTAATAAATCTCGACAGATCGAGCTTCTATTGAAGAGGTATTGAGGGTTGCAGATTTGCACTTTTCTTGAGCAATTCTTAAGTAGTCTTTATGTCTTCAATCTAACCACTTGTAATGATAATCTTGAACCGACTTAGATTTACCCAAATACAAATAAAGTGCGTTTTGTCAAAGGATATACCAATTACATAAAAATATGTCCCCAACAATCTCCACCTTTGACAATCCGTGACAAAACCACAAGAGTACATTGAATGTCCTAGAATACATTCTACTCAAGATTACAGAATAAATAAGCCTAGTCTAAAAGATCTGAATATTGGAAGTTGCTGCAAGAAGAAGGTTCGGAATCTTGACTTGGCTTTAACTTGTCTTTCCTGAAAGGCACTAAACAAAATACATCAAGGTACCATGTGGAAAATAATGACAAGTTAAATAAACAAGAAACATGTGTATAAAGAGAGAAAAGAAACAACACATGTGAGATAAAGAGTGAAACACATACGTCATCGTCTAATATAGGAACAACACATGATGTATGTAAATGGTTACAAAACCAAAAGATACACAACACAAAAAATATATCAATATCAATCTGTATCAAACTAACTCTCCCCTAAGTTAGTTTCATCAAAAACATTCTTTCCTTTAACATGAAGTTCTCCACCCTAAATCTATTACTCCCCATGAGGAATGACATTCAATTCTCAAATTTCTCCCCCTTTTTGACATGATTGTCAAAGGGCATAAAAAGCCAAAAGACATGACGGAGACAATCAGAAAATAGACATAGAGGGAACAAGGAGAACAAGGAGCCATAGACCTACAAGAAAAAGAAAAACAAGATGTTATGGACACAAAGATAATAAAAAAACGCAAAACATGTGAAAAATAATGCATTCAAGAGGATCTCGATCGATTGAGAGATGGCAAGACAGGTGTCGAGCATAATAGATGTCGACAAATGCAGGTGTCGAGGATCTGTCGAGGGACAAATCAACAAAAGACTAAAACGATCTCGATCGATCCACCAGGTGTCGAGAAGCTATCGAAGAGACAGGAGCTTTCTCGATCGATCCACCAGGTATCGAGAAGCTGGCGAGATTGCGATAAGAAAAAGCTTAGGAAGCTCGATAGATAGCTAGCTATCGAGGAGGTGTCAAGCAAGCTTTTCAAAACAATTTTTCGAGAGGAAAAACACAGACATGAATGCAATCCAACATGCAACTCGACCAATGATCCAATCAACATATTAAGCTTTCAAAATCATCTCTCAATAAAAATTTTAAGCACATGGATCTCAAAAACATACACACACACTAAATAAGTCTAACCAATTTTTATATTTCAAAAAACAAGTCAAAACAGTTTAGTGAGCATACATTAACACATGTAAAATCTTGTGATGGCCAACACAGACATTGTACCTATACATGTATCAAGAATAGTAAAGAATATTGCGTGTTGTGTGTGAAAAACATCGCAAGATTGCATAAGTGTATACATGTTATGATGATTTGAGATATGAGAAAAACACTTTAACTCACACACAATCATAACTGCTTGATGGGGACTATCACCTTCAAGGTACATCCTATAACTCCCACATCTCCTAGAATACACGCTTGCAATCATTTTTAAAGCATTTTTGATCTTTTTGCTTTTGATTTTTCTTTGCATATTTTTCTTTTAAACATATCATACTTGGGCATATTAGAGAGAGAAAAGAAATAACCAATGATATTTGACATTCCAATTTTGCTATGCCTAAGCACACAAATGTCATTGACATCACACTTTTGCTATGCCGAAACATACAGATGTCCTACATGATTGGCGGACAACAGTGGTGAGATGGTTATTAATGCCTTTCTCTCAGGATTTTTTAGTCATTCCCGTCAAAAAGAGTGATACAAGTGTTAAGAATAAGAGGCAAATCAATCTTACTCATCACAAACAAGAGTCACAAAGTTTAGAAAACTTTGTTTCAATGGCCATCCAAGGTACAACAGTGCCGAAACATACAGATGTCCTACATGATTGGCGGACAACAGTGGTGAGATGGTTATTAATGCCTTTCTCTCAGGATTTTTTAGTCATTCCCGTCAAAAAGAGTGATACAAGTGTTAAGTATAAGAGACAAATCAATCTTACTCATCACAAACAAGAGTCACAAAGTTTAGAAAACTTTGTTTCAATGGCCATCCAAGGTACACAAGTACCAATGTACACAAAACACACACTATTTTTGTATTTTTCTGATTTTTCAATTTTTTTTATTTTTTAATTTATTTTTTATATGAAAAACGAAACAAAGAAAAACTGAAAAATGACCAAACAAAAACATAAAACCACATGAAAGTAGAAAGAAAGATGCATGTGCATGAAGGCATGATAGAAAAATGCAGATGCATGAAAGCATGATTTGAAAAGTAGATAAGAAACCAAGTAAAGAGAGTCATACTTTAGATAGAAAGAATTAAAGTAGAGGACAAACAGAAAAGACAATTAAGTCTTAGGATCGTTTATCACCCACACAGCACGAGTCTTTGGCTGTGAAGATGAAAAGGCACATGTCCTAGTATGACTACTAAAGGACAATAGAATTCTCCTGAAATTGAGTTAAAAAGCTCAAAGCTTTTAGCAACTCACCAAGAATAGGTACAGAACCTTTAGACAAAGGATGAGACCTATTGGACACTTGCTTATGAGGAAACAATTTGAAACAATTAGGACGAGTGTGACCTGAAGCACCACAATGGTGACAAACATGAGTAGTTTTAGAACTACTCGGTTTCCTAGATGGAGGTCTAACCTTAGAGGTTGACAGAGACCTCAACTTAGGAAAATTTGGCCTAATATGACCAACAATATGACAATGATGACAAGTGGGGACAAATTCAGAATTTTTATTCAACCTAGGAGGAGTTTTAGACATAAGTTTAGAAACTTCAGCGTTAACATCAGATTGTTTACTTTTGTCTATCCTAGCAATATTAGCCTTCAACTCTTCATTATTCCTTTTAAATGGGGGAATATAAAAATCTTTTTCTTTTGAGTTAGGCTCAATAACAAGTTTTACACTAGTTAATTTTTCAACTTCAGTTTTAAATTCAACTAGTTGCTCTTCCAAACTCTTAATTTTGTCCACTTGAGATGAAATTTGATTTTTAAAACTCTCATTCAAAATATTGGCTTCATCCAATTTTGCAATCAAAACATCTTTTTCAAGTTTGACCTTTTTAAATTTAGCTTTTAATTTTGTAGAACATTCAAGATATTTCATACAAAAATTATAAAGCTTGCAATAGGCATCTTGAATATCATCATCATCATTCAACATAGGATCATGCAAATCAAAACAATCAAGAGTTTCGATGACAACAGGGGTCAATGGATCACACAACAAAGATTAAAACCTAATCAGAGTGTGCCTACTCTGATACCACTTGATAGGCCACATACTGAATGACCCCTTGTGATATAACTTAATTAATTAATTAGCGAAGTTATTAATTAATCAATTTATCATGCAAACACATGGTAGCACAAACAAATCACCAATAAACTCATGGTAGCGGAAAATAAATAACACGGTGATTTGTTTACGAACGGGGAAAACCTAACGGCAAAAAACCCATCGGGTGATTTTCAGGTCACCACTCCCGAAACTCCACTATTATCACAACAAGCGATTATAAGCAAGGAATCCCAAGTACCTTACCAACCTACAGTTGAACCCTTACCCTAATACCCAATTGGACTTGTTCTGTAGTGACAGTTCCCCTTTCTGATGCACGGCTCCCAAGTACGTGACTAACCAATCTGATGCGCAGATCCCAGTACACGGCTTACTCCTTTGCACGAATCCCAGTACGTGACTAACTCCACAGCAACCCTTTGATTGTTGTAGTTGATTTGCAGCAGCTTCACATAGAAAGACCAATAAGATTTTCAATGTTGGTGCAAGAGATTTTGCTTGGTTATAGAACCCAAAGGCGTACAAGAAACGCAGCAAGAACTCTTTCTTCTGTAAGAGGAGGCTAGGGTTTCAAAAAGAAAACTTTATGAAACTCTCTAGGGTTAGGTTTTTCTTTTTCCACCTCCTTTAAATAGGGTCTTAATGGGCTCTCCTATTCCAAATAGGTTTACACAATCCTTGGGTTTTCCTAGTCCAATAAGGATTATACAAACTCATAAACAAATAGCATTTTAGAATAAAAACATTGCTGGCTATAATCTGAAAACTCGTAAGCTCGATAGATTGAGACATCTGTCGAGCTTTAATAAATCTCGACAAATCGAGCTTCTGTCGAGGAGGTATTGAGGCCTACAGATTTGCACTTTTCTTGAGCAGTTCTTGAGTAGTCTTCATGTCTTCAATTTAACCACTTGTAATGATCATCTTGAACCTACTTAGATTTACCCAAATACAAATAAAAATGTATTTTGTCAATGGATATGCCAATTACATAAAAATATGTCCCCAACAGTGATAAAATCTAGCACTCTAGAGGAAGAACAGCTTCCACTCCAAAAACAAAGGAATATGGCGTCGCTTGAGTTGGAGTTTGAAGTGTTGTTCAATATGCCCATAGTGCATCTCCAATTTTTTCGTGCTAGTCTCACCTCATCTTAGATACTACTTTCTTTAGCAAATCACCAAGTGTTGTATTAAACTCTTCAACCAACCCATTTGCTGGAGCATTTTACATGGAGGATTTGTATTGCTTAAAGCCAAACTTCTCATAGAGATCCGTCATCAATTTGTTATAGAAAGGTTTACCATTATTAGTTATGATGTTACATGGGATGCCATACCGATAGATCAAGTGAGTCCGAATGAAATTCACTACTATCTTTTCCTTCACTTCTTTAAGGGGTACAACCTTCACCCACTTTGAGAAGTAGTTGGTTGCAGCAAGTATGTATAGATGACCACCAGACGACTTTGGCAAGGGCCCTATAGCATCAAGTCCACATGCATCAAAGGGTCAAGAAGCTATAGTTAGTTGTAGCGGCTTTGGTGGTTGGTGGATGAAGTTTGCGAGATACTGACAAGCTTTACATTTCTTAGCAAACTCCATGGAATCTTGTACCATTGTAGGCCAATAGTAACCAATTTGTTTGATCCTATAGTGCAACTTAGGACTTGATTTGTGTGTATCACAAATTCCAAAATGAGCCTCCTTTAAGGCTATTTTAACATCTTCTTCTCCTAAGCACTGAAGGAATAATCCATTAAAGGAACGTCAGTAAAGAAAATATTTATAATGAATGAATCGAGTGGCTCTTTGCAAAACCTCGGTCTTGTGACGTGGATCATCTAGGAGTGTTCCATGTTCGAGGCACTTAATGATTACTTGTCACCAATCGTCCTTTTCAATGACGAATACGGAAATAGTATTGGCTTGCTTTTCTTCATCCTCTACCATTAGAGGCATCACCCATCTTTGGGAAATAGAAACTATGGTTGTTTCTTCTTGGGATAATGCTAAGGATGTAGCCAAGTTTGCTAAGGCATCCGCTTGCTTGTTTTCATTTCTTGGCACATGTTCCAGTGTAATGGCATTGAACCTTGCTCATAACCTTTTTGCATATTTAAGATATGGGATGAGGTCTTCTTTCTTGATATCATATTCCTCCAAAATCTGGTTGATAATCAACTTGGAGTCCCCAAAGACCTCAATTTGTTCTATGCCCATTTCAATAGCCATTTATAAATCGATAATCAATGCTTAATACTCGGTCACATTGTTAGAGAAAAGTTTGCTTAGTGAGAATGAGTACAAAAGTATTTGTCGGCATGGAGAAATGAATACTACACCTGTCCCAGCTTCTTCTTGACATGTAGCCCCGTCAAAGAACATCATCCATGGAGGCATTATCTTAATGGGAAACACTTCTTCATCTAGAAAATCATCAAAGAATTCCTAATCGGATGGGATTGGATGGTCAGCTAGGAAGTTTGATAATGCTTGCCCTTTAAGATATCGTTGGGACTAGTAAGAAATATCATATCGTTGTAGTAAGACCGCCTATCGAGCTATACGACCCGAAATCACTAGCCTGGAGAGGACATACTTGATGGGGTCTGCTTTAGCCACTAAACGAACTAGGATAGGAGCACACAAGAATGGAGGATTGAGCAAGTACCTTTTGATGCTAGCAAAAGCTTTATTACATGCCTCATCCCATTCGAAGCGCACATCCTTTTTCATCAACTTACTAAAGGGTTGGCATCAACCAACTAGGTTTGAGATGAATTGCCATATATACGCAAGTTTTCCTTGCAAGCTTCTAAGCTCCCGTAGGTTCTTAGGCTCTGGCATCTTTTGGATAGCATTAATTTTGGATTGGTCAATCTCGGTACCACAATGCCTTACAACAAATCTAAGGAATTTTCCAAATGTTACGCCGAAGGCGCATTTAAGGGGGTTCATCTTAAGCTGATATTTCCTCAAGTGATCAAACATTAAGTGTAGATCTTTCAGATGGTCTTTCCTTCTTTTTATTTTAATTACCAGATTATCAACATAGCATTCAACATTTTTATGGAGCATATCATCAAATATCTTTTGCATGGCTTGTTGATAGGTAGCTCCATCATTCTTCAACCCAAAAGGCATGACTTTGTAATAATAAATGCCTTTGGGAGTGCGAAAGGTTGTGAACTTTTCATCCTTAAGGTTCATTTGAATCTGGTTATAGCCTGAGAAACCATCCATGAAAGACAACTTCATGACCAGTAGTGGCATCCACCATGAGCTTAGTGATAGGCAACAAAAAACCATCTTTGGGGCATGCATTGTTCAAGTCGCAAAAGTCTACGCATACTTGAATTTGTCCATTCTTCTTTTTGACTAGGATGATGTTAGAAATCCATTCTGAGTATTGTACTTCACGTATGAAACCTGCATCAATCATCTTATTAACCTCAACTTCTATTTGAGGGATAAGCTTTGGTCGAAAACACTGTTGGGCTTGCTTAATGGCATGTGCACCTTTCTTTACTACTAGATGGTGTAAAGCGATGCTTAGATTAAGACTGGGCATTTCTTTGTAATTCCAAGCAAGTACATCCTTGTATTCCACAATAGTTTGATGTACTCTTCCTGTTCTTCAGAAGTGAGGAGCACACTAATGAATGTTGGGTGAGGTTCCTTAGTAGTCCATAGGTTGACTTCCTTGAGCTCATCAACTGTAGCTTGTACTCCATCTTCTAAGGTTGGGGGAGCCTCATCAACTTCTTCACATGAAGTGTCAGAATCTACGAGTGTATCTTCTTCCATTGTAATATGGAAAGAGGAAAATATCTCTTCATCTTAATCATTGTAAACACTTGATTGGCCTATGTATATTATAGTTTTCCTTTTGGCTTTAAGCAAACGGTGATGTCAAAGGTAGACTTACACTTCATGCGTGCAACTATGGATCTAGCCATCAAACGTCCTCTCCTTTTGAACCCTTTGATTTATCAAGTCTTGAGAACAACCACCAGAAGTGTAGGAGCTTCTTGCTTTTGTGTCGAGCGAGCAACACTTGACCTCTCACTAGTAAATGGTTTTGTCAACCTTAATTGCTCAAAAGCTGACCTATGTGTAGGAGCTTCTTGGTTTTTTGTTGGGCGAGTGATACTCAACCTTTTTAATGCTGAGATCCACAATGCTAGGGGACTAGAAACCTCTATACGATCGAACACTGACATTCGTGATGGAGTTTGAAAATTTTCCTGATTAGAGTTGTCATTAACTTCCACTGTGATATGTTGCGAGCTTGCAACCTTGTTTCTTTTCTTAACTGATATTCGATCCGGTCTTTCTGGCATATAGCCCAATCCTATTTTCGGCAGTGAAATTTTATGCCCTTTAAGCCTCATCTTCTTTTGTGTTTCAGTAAGGCCATGCATCTTTTCTCCAGTGACTTCTAGATTTAATACACCTAGGGATTTTTATTTCAAGAAGTCATAGCCTGCTTTGGCTAATAGTTTATATCCCTTTGGGTCGAAACCATCTGTAGTATGCCCATTAGGGAGGGTACTGTGCTCCACCAAACCTTCTAAAGGTTGAACGAATCCATTCAATGGTTTCGTGGATAGAAAATTCGCTAATGAAGTCAAAGGCATGAAGTGACTTTCTTTCAGCATGGTTACTTCTTCCATCATAAGCTTTGTAAAATGACTTTCCACTATGCTCTCAAAGCACTCTGTGAATGGTGATTGTCCTTTGCATTGTGAGAGTGGCACATAATGGAGGAGTGTAGGGCTATCAAATATTATTCAGTCTTTCTCTTTTGATGAGTTATCCGTAGACCCACTAGAACAATTACCCCTTTGTATCGAACACACTTCTAAGGAAGTAATGTCGCATGCCATGGTGGATCTAATGCTTTTTTTTTTTCTTTTTTCTTTTTTTGGTTTCTCGAGGAGGGAATCTCAATTGGAAGGACTTCACCAGAAATGTCATTGTCACACCCCAGATTCCAAAGGGTCTGAAGCATGAGAAAGACATCTCAAAGTACCTGTAGATTTTTTTTTTCTTTCCTTTTTGACAATGCAATCCACAAAATTATATCAAGTTTTAATATCAAGAATTATCATAATAATTTCATTGAATATACTCTTAGAGTAAGTCAGAGCTCTAAGCAATAATTACAAGGACCAATGGCCACAAAAGAATAGAGGTTTGAATAATTAATTACATAACAACAGCTTGTCCTATTAGTGGGAATAAAGTCACCACCACTATAGCACACAAAAGAATGAGTCAAGCCTACTCTAAGATGTACACCATCTAATATACCCATTACAAAAGTTCACCCTTCATCAGTAGTTAGTCTAACTACTATTAGCCACCAAAAAACTATCTCAAAAGGCTGTTGCCTACTCTGAAAAGGTTATAAAATAATGGGATGAGACAAAATCCAGTAAGTAGCATAATTAATGGGGATGGGAGAAATGCAAGTTTCATCCTTAAAAATAATAATATGACAAGAATGATTGAATAATGAAATACAAAGTTTATCAAAGTAAATACTTTGAAACTATATACAATAATCTGTGAGTACTAACAATATAATTTCCAAAGCCATAGAATCTAACATACGGTAATTTATCACAAATATACTATACTACCAAATAGACCGGTCAGGGGATCCACCCATTCACAACTGGCATGATATGGTCATCTCTGGTATGCAGACTCTTGGCCCCATGGACAGCAGCCTCACCCGTACCCTCAAGGTTTTTCTCTCCCCCTATGGGCAGTAGAGAGAGCGCGTCAAATAGGACCTCTCTCGCATGTGGTCTCTTGGCCCTATGGGCAGCAGCCTCACCCACACATAATCAAGGAACCTCTTCCCCCCATGGACAGCAGGGAAGAACGCGTCATCCAAAGTGAAAGGGCACTGACCTTGATTTGATTCCGTTGTCACAAAGACTACTGAAATCAAATCGGGTGATCACCGGGAAATCACACATGGCATGATGTTAAAACCACATAAACTCACAGGTTACATTACTTTGAAACACATAGTTCATATCTAGGTAGTTTCGAAAAAACCTTAAATAATCTAACTTCAACAAAGTTGTAAGGTTTTCTACTTCATTCTTGTCAAAAGATTTTCAAATAATTTCCCACATAACAAAAAAAAATAAGCATCTTTAAATTTTCTAATATACCATAACATCCAAGATTTCCTTATCAAAGATTAAATAAAAGATGCTCATTTTTCCATATCAACAATTCATGCATTTCCCCAAATGCAATATCAAATATGATGCATTTTCATATATATATATATATATATATATATTAAGGTTACGACACAATAGTTTTTAGGAAAATATAGTTTCCATAAGTAGTTTCCAAAAGTGTGTCTAACACAAAAACAACATGATTATTTTTCAAAATCCCATTAAAAAGCTACTTACCTCGCAACCGCAAAATCATAATTCTCCAAACTCCAAGGAGATTAGCTAGAACCTAAACAATATCAAGTAAACTTATCACAATAAGTATAGAGCTTGAAATTGCATCTAGCCACAATTTAGGAATTGCCAAAAAATCACTTAATTAGGCAAACCTAGTATTTAACCTCATCGATAATAATATATCACACTTCCAAAGTTTCTCAACAAATTGATTCACAAGGTATAAACTCCAATTTATAAAATTAACCCATTTAATATCATCTCCAACATTATGACTAGCTTCCATAAAATTTACACTACATCATTAAGAGACCCATGAAAGCAAAATCAATATATCCTCCAAGATAAGATATTTAGAACTTCAACTAACTCCAAATAAACCCAATAGCAATGAAAAAATTAAATTTACCAACCATCACATGTTATAACTTAAAACCCCTAAATTTTCCACCATACATAAACCTTAAGTAGTCATCAATAGCACAAAGTATATACCACTCATCAAATAATTCCACCAATACAAAACCCATACATAAAAACACATAAATATCACTTCCAATGCTCATAAATCACATGGGTATCATTATTAAAGCTTAGATACAAATAACCTCAAGCAAAAGTGCAAAACCCACCAAAAAGATGGGAAATTTTTACCTCAAAAAAGGATGTGAAGGTGTTTATAGGTTCCCAAAAATTTTCCAGTGATCTTGCCGGAAAATGATGGTGGAAATGATGGTGGTGGTGTGAAAGTGCCAGTGGAGAAGATGAGAGTAGAGAGGAGTGTACGAGAGAATGAAAAAAAAGAGAAAGAAAAGAAGTGAAGTGAATGAGCCAGCCAAAGAGAAAATGGATAGTGTGAAAATGAGTGGTTGAGAATGATGGGTAGTGGGGTTAGGTGGAGCACGTGGGAACTTAAAATCTGACCTTACATCTTTTTTTTTTTTTTCTTAACTGACGGGATGTTACAGTCATCCTCTAAATAAAACTTCGCATCAACAAAGTGAGACTCAACTTCTATAAAAGGCTTTAAGTTAGCATTGATCCTCTTCACCCCATCTTGAAGATATTTGAAACATTGATGCAAAGTTGACGGAACTATCCCATTCCCATGGATCCATGGACGTCCTATTGTGCATTGTCCTCCTTGGTTAAGACCTTGGATTACCAAGTGATTATGTGACAATTCTGCCATAGTAACACCGAGTTGTTTCGTCATCATCTTTGACATTATGTTAATAGCTAAGCCTCCATTGATAAAGATGCAATCAATCTTTTGCTTAAAAGCATAACTAAAAACATAGAGTGGATGCTATGAGGCTTAAAACCTAATAACAAATCTTCATTAGTGAACACTAACATTGCAAAGTAGGCATAGCAAAGATTACTACACCCATTGGCTTCTTGAAGCACATTGATGTGAGGAATATATGCTCTAGGGTCTTTGAGAGCTCTGATGAGTATGTCTCTTGTTGAGGCAAGGAGCTGCAAAAGCTCGACTAGATCATGGTGTGGTTAAAGCTCCTTTAGAGATGTCAAAATCTCATCTTGGTCATTATGGTCAGTACTCTTCTTTTCATCATGAACTTCATAGAAGGAAACCATCTGAGCAACTTCTCCTTACACCAAAGTTGGAGATGTTTCACACACAACTATTGTTTGGTTCAACTTAACATCGTAAAGATCTATGTCGATCTTCCCTTCTTTAGCTAACTTCATGATTAGCTCTTTAAGAACGAAGCACTTCTGAACTAGGTGGCTTATGATGTGATGATACTTGCAGTAGCTAGGGTTGTCAACTTTCCCTATCTATTCCAGTCTTTTGCATTCTGGCAATTCTATTAATTTCATCTTGAGCATTCTGGCAGTTGTTCTAACATTTTTGGTACATCAGCATCTGCGGGTATGCCTTCTATTCCCATTCCTTAAGAGACGAACGGCGCACCTCTTTCCCTTGCCATCCTTCACATTTCTTTTCACTTGTCTTCACATTTTTCCCTAAAATCTTGACTGGGGTTGTGCTAATAGCCATCAAGTCTTTAGTTCTCCCTTTCATAGTTTTGTCATTCTTCCTCACTTCCCTTCTTTCTTTCTTTTCTTTAGATATAGGAGGTTACGTGTTTCCATGACTTGCGATACTTAAGTCCATGTCATGGGCATGAGTTGCTAACTCTTCAAATGTCTAAGGCTTTATCCCTTGAAGGATGTAAAGAAGTCCCCAATGCATGCCTTGAATTCACATTGACACAGCCGATACTTTAGAAATCCTATCTGTGCAATCCAAACTTAAGGAGCCCCATCGATTAAAGTAATCAACAACAGGCTCATTTGTCCATTACTTTGTACTAGTGAGCTCCAACATACTCACCATACAGGGGGTGCTATAAAACCGATTAAGGAATTCTTTTTCAAGTTAGTCCCAACTATTAATCGATTTAGACTCCAAGTCAGTATACCAATCGAAGGCATTTCCTTTAAGTGATCGAACAAACTGCCTTACAAGGAGATCTCCTCAAGTTCCCTCATTCTTGCAAGTCTCTACGAAGTGGACAACATGTTGTTTTGGACTTCCTTTCCCATCAAATTGATGGAATTTTGGAGGCTGGTATCCATTAGGCATCCTCATGTTGTCAATGCGCTTTGTATAAGGCTTTGAATACATAAGGGAACTAGTACAAGCACCTCCATATTGTGCACGAACCGTATTTATTATCATGTCTTGCAGTTGTTGAACGAATAGTGAGCCAATAGAAGTAGACTGTTCCAATCGGGAAGAATCTTTTGTCTCCCTCTCTTCATTGCTCTTAACATCCTCTTTTGAAGGAATGAAGCTAAATAAAAGCTTAGGACCTTGGCTTGATTCACCATAACCTTGTACTTCTAGCTTGTTCATTAGAGTCATAATCTGGAGGTCCCTATCTTCAAGTAATCTTGTGAGAAGCGTGATCTTCTACTCCATTTCGGTCATCTTCTCTTCAATGGTAGCAGTATTGGACATCATGACTAGTGCTAGTTCAAGAAGTGAGGGAGAAGAATGGAGCGTGTGAGTCCATGTCATAAAGGAAGAGGATTCACCTTCAACCTTGACACCTTCTAAGGTGGTTGGCTCCTTGGTGACAACCTTGTTGTTTGCAAGAAATTCAAGAGTGATAACCACATAAGCCTTTCTTTTCTCAACCAATGGAGATTGAAGTTGATTGAGAGCTTTGGAACAACTACGATTGATTGGGCTAGTATAATTGTTGATGGCTGCAGCATCAAGTCTCGCAGAAGTAATAGTTGTTGAATCTTGAGTGTTCTTACTAGAGGCCATTGAAGCTAATAGCAAGTTGATGAAGTTCTTCAATTTTTTTTTTTTTTTTTTTGAAGGAGAAAGAGATGAGAGGCAGAGATAGTCCCACCGGGCACGCCAAATTTGTAAACACAAAATCTCAAGTTTGGAAATCAAACAATTGACAATGTTTCACAAGCGTAAATTTGTATTTATGAATTCGTAGGTACAATTCTCTAAAATTGAATCTTTTTACAAAAGAATACTCCTCTAATTCGATCTCCTTGAAAAATCTTTGATTCAAGTATAAACTTGATTCGAACACCAGATGCCTCTCAATTTGATTGAGAAAGGGATAAAAAGATCTTTGAAGTAGAATTACGATGAATCTCTAACTTTGTGTTTGTTAGGAATCCTTTGTTTTTCATGTTCTTCATGCATTCTTTTCATTCTTCATGTGTTCTTTGAATGTTCTTCATGTTCTTGTGTGTTCTTCGTCTTCGAAGATTGTAGTGGAAGTTCTTCGAGTCTTTGAAGGCTTGAATCTGTGGATCTTCACTAACTTGCAATCTTTTGAAGTTTTTGAACACTTTTGGACTTGATTCCAATGCACTTTGAGATCTAGGAAGATGACTTGAATGATTTTTCTTTGAATGTTGTTAAGATTCAAAGGTTAAAGTTCTTAGAGCTTAATTTTAGTAGAGCTTTCTGTTTTAGGCCATATAGAGATTTCTTCAACTTCAGAACTTTATCTTCCTGCCCTTTTACAACATAGCATATAGGCTACTTAACATAAAGTTCTTCCTCAAGATAGCCATTCAAAAATGTGAATTTTACATCCATTTGGAAAATTCTCCATTTATTATGAGCTACTAAAGAAATTAGCAATTTTATAGTTTCCAAACGAGCAACTGGGGCAAATACCTCATCATAATCTGTACCTTGCTATTGACTATACCCTTTCACCACCAATCTTGCTTTATATCTCTCTATCTCTCCTTTTGTATTCTTCTTGAACTTGTACACCCAATTTAAACCAATTGTCTTCTTCCCAGTCGGAAGAGTTGCAAGCTCCCGTGTGTTATTCTTCTTTATTGCCTTGATCTCTTCGTCTATAGTATTTCTCCACTTTTTGGCTACACTGCTTCTTGAAATCTTGTAGGTTCACAATCAGAAAATAGGCAAAAAAAGTGTTATATCATCTGTAATCTCTATTGGATCATGAAGATCCTAGAGACTTCTCATTTTTCTTAGTCTTTCATGAGAACTTCCTTCTTCTAATGATGATGGTGATGGACTTTCATGAATGGGAGATGATGCTACTGGTGATGGAGGTGGAGTGACATGCTCTTTTTGAACTTCATTCCTTTGCTCTTCCTCTTTAGATAGAGGAAAAAAATCATACTTCTCTTCTTCTTGGGTGTTTCAATCCATGTGCCTTCTTTATCGAATTCCACACCTCGACTAACAATGGCTTTTCCAATGCTTGTATTAGACAACTTATAGCTGTTAATGCTTTGATCATAGCCAATGAACACATACTTCTTGCTTTTATCATCTAGCTTGGACCTCTTTTGATCTGGTACATGTGCATATGCAATGCTTCCAAACACATGAAGATGAAAAACTGTAGGCTTCTTCCTACTCCAAGCTTGTTGTGGGGTTTTGCCTTGTACAATTCTTGTTGGGCAACGATTGGACAAATAGAATGTGTAAGGTTGAATTTAATCAACCATATTGTTGGCTTTATTCCATGCCAAATTTGCTTGTAATTTAGCAATTAGTAACCCTATATTTAGGAGGGAATCATGTAAGGGTAGTGTGTGAAAGAGTGTGAAGAAATGCTCAAGTTTGTGCAAAGTAGCTGGGACTCGCGACTGGAACTCGTGGCTGGCAAGCCGCCAAATGATGCACAGTGAAGTATGCAGAGAAGATGAACAGTCACACCAGCTAGAGCACTACAGGACAAAAAGTCCAGTCTGGAAATTTTGTTTGCTCGCGGCTTGAACTCGCGACTCAGTCAAGTCGCGAGGCCAAGTCGCCAACCAACTCTATTTTGAAAAACCTGACTCTTTGTATTCTATTCTCACTCCAGTATAAATACCCCGTATACCCACGAAATGTAGAGAGCTTCCAGAGAGAATATTGAGAGAGAAACCCTAGAGAAAAACAAGATTGACTCATTCATAATCTTTACATAGAGACTCTTCAAATTCCTCTACTCTCATCCTCTCCATTGTTACATCCTTGAGAGGTTCCTTACCAAAACATTTTCTCACCATACCCACATCTATGAGAAGGCCATTTAGTGTTTGGGAAGTAGTTAGGAAGGGACCAATTTCATATTGGTTGATGCTATGGGCTATAGCAGAATCCAGTAAGCTAAAGAAGAAATAGGTTCGGCGCAACCTCGTTAGAGTAGGACCTTGGAGGGCTTAGGTACGCTGGGTAGATTAGGTTTAGAGGGTGTTCTGCTGTTCATGTATCCCAACTATATTCTTTAGTAGATTATTTACTGCTTGGAGGGCGACGGAGAGGTTTTACGCCAAGGGCTTCGGTTTCCTCTTCGATAACACATTGTGTGTTGTCCTTGTATTTGCACCTCTCTTCACTTAATCTTTGTCATTTAATTTCTGCTGTGAATGTGATTTTATTTGGTATAAGATTGTTTATCAATTCTGTTATATGCTTATGTTCATATTTCGCACATTAATTGTTTGATAATAAGCTTGAATTGATAATTTGTAATTTGGGGGTCTAAACATTCAAGGTGTTTTATATACAATTTGAACTTTCAGATTGCACAATCTATAGCTTCAGCCCAAAATTCTTTAGGCATTTTCTTACTCTTCAACATGCTTCTGGCCATATTAAGAATTGAACGCTTCTTTATTTCTGCTACACCATTCTGTTGTGGCGACCTTGGAACATTTAGAGGGCGGCAAAATCCCATTTGCTTCACAAAATTCTTTGAATTCATTTGATGTGAATTTGCCACTTTTGTAAGATCTTAAGGCTTTAATTTAATGGCCACTCTACTTTTCTACAAATGCCTTAAATTTCTTAAATGCACCATGTTAGGACATATGTGATTTAATGTAAGGAACATATGTCAAATTAGAATTGGCTAATCCTTTGACAAAACGCACTTTACTTGTAATTAGGTAGATCTAAGATGTGTTTAATGCTTCAAGAAACAAGGTTTCAAGATCAAGTGTTAAAGGCATGCAAGTCTGTCTAAGAAACAAGTGAAGAAGTGTTGGCTTTTAAAACTCGACAGCTAGCTCAACAGCTAGTATCTATCGAGGTTTAAAAGTTGCTGAAGCCCAATGCTCGATAGATAAGCTATCTATTGAGGTTTATGAAAAACAGATTTTCAGCTCTGATTTTCATCCAATTAGTGTGTATATGTTTGGGCTTTCTTTTCTCACAACCCTAAACATATATAAGGATTATTTTAAGGGCCGTCAAAGGTTGCGCAAGTGTACAGTAAAGTTGTCTTCATGCAAATTGTGACCGGAGACAGAATTTGCCCTAGTTCATCTTTCTCTTAAAGAAGCTTCTGTGTTTGTACACCGTAGGGTTTTGTGACCAAGGAGTTTCATAATCTTGATTGTGTGATGAACTAAAGAACTTTGCAGCCAACATCTTTCTCAAGTTGGTGAGTAAGCCGCATACTGGGATCTGCACATCAAATTGGTTAGTCACGTACTGGGAGCCATGCATTGAAAAGGAGAGATTGTCACTACAAAACAAGTCCAATTGCGTATTGGGGTAAGGATTCAACTCTAGGTTGGTATAAGGTACTGGGATTCCTTTTCTTGTAACCACTTGTTGTGATAATAGTGAATTCTCAAGAGTGATGACCTTAAAATCACCTGGTGGGATTTTTGCCATGTAGGTTTTTCCCATTTGTAAACAAATCACCATGTCAATTTAATTTCCACTACATTTAATTAATTGGTGATTTGTTTGTACTACCATGTGTATTGCATGCTAATTGAACAAATTAATTAACTTGGCTAATTAATTTGTTAATTCATCACAAGGGGTCAATACATTCTTGACCCCTCTTTGTCATGGATAGAGGACAGTCTCTTATTATACCTCCTTTATTAGATGACACTAACTATGCATATTGGAAAGTACGCATGAGAGCTTTCTTGCAGTCATTAGATGAAAAGGTGTGGCAAGGTGTGGAGATAGGTTGGACCAAGCCTACGGAAGCGCCGGCTGACTAGGATGTTGCTAAGATCAAGGCAGCAAACTTCAACAGCAGGGAATTGAATGCGATATTCAGTGTAGTCACAAATGAGGAATTCAAGAAGATTTCCTCTACTGAAACTGTTAAGAAAGCATGGACCATTCTCCAGACAACCTATGAAGGAACCAAGGCTGTTAAGGATTCAAAGCTTCAGAGGTTTACTACGAGCTTTGAAGAGATTAATGTGGAGGGAGATGAGTCATTTGATGAGTTCTATGCCAAACTCAAAGACATAGTGAACTTAGCTTTTAATCTTGGGGAAACCATTCACGAACCCAAGATTGTTAGAAAGTTGCTTAGATCTTTACCCGAAAGATTTCATGCCAAGATCACTGCAATTGGCAATTGAGGAATCAAAGGATGTTGACAAAATTCCTTTGACAAAGTTGGGTGGCAATTTGCAAACCTATGAGTTGGGTTTGACAAGGATAGGGAAATCAAGCAAAAGCAAGAGCATGGCATTGAAGGCCAAGAGCAGTGACACTGATGAGTCTTCAGACGATGAAGATTCTAAGATAAAATCCTATATCAACCGGCAATTCAAAAAAATTATGAAGAATGCCAATGCTAAAGGATTTAACAAGGACCGCAAGTAGTCCAGCTCATCTCAATTCAAGAACAAGGACAAAGGAAAGAAGGATGCTAGGGATGGTGGTTAATACACTATTCCCTCAGGACCAAAATGCTTTGGACGTCAAGGCTTCAGACACATGAAACAAGAATGCCCTACATATCTTAAGACCATTGAGAAAAGCAAGGCACTTGCTACTACCTTGAGCGAAACCAAGCTTGAAGATGACACCAACAATGAGGATGATGGAATCCTAAATGCCTTCATTGCCACTGTAAGTCCTACTGAAGGGATTGTTGAAGATGTGGACGAAGAAAAGGAATTGGTGGAGACTAAATTTGAAAAGATGGATGAACAAGATGACATCCACACAGCCATGTAAAATTATACAAGGTCTTGGAAAAGCATGAGAAGTTGTATAGGTTGGCCACCAAGAAGCTTAGTGAAATGGAACTTGAACGAGAAGAAATTTCCAAAAAGTTTGATAAAGCTAATCAGACCATTGGAGCACTGAGATTTGAGAATAATTTCTTTGATGATAAGACCAAGAAGCTTGAGACAAAACTGTTCCAAGTTAGAGCTCAGTTGAAAAGGACTTCAACTACAAAGCTCGATGAGATGCTCAGTCTTCAGAAATCTGCTTTCGATCGAACTAGTTTAGGATATAATTTCTTTTCTCCTAGTATTGCTACTTCTAATACTACTGTTTTTGTTCATCCTGCTAATAATGTTGAAATTGAGAACAGTGATGTTAAAAATGAATTAGCTAGTGAGAACATAGACAAGGGTAAATCTATCTTAGGAGCACCCCCTAAACTTGATAAGAAAGAGATTAAGAACCCTGGGGCTAAGAAGGGAAATACTCAAAAGCCCAAATAGAAAAGGCAGCATTTTTGTTATCACAGTGGGGCAGTTGGACATACTCGACCTAATTGTTATAAGTGGTTAACCACTCAACAAAGCAACAACATGATCTCGTCGGGAAACCAGAATCAGTTTCCATCCTCCTTTACTCCTCTTAGAGATCTTCTCAGAGCCCTCATGTTCCTTTTGAACTTGAACGGTTTCAATTCTTCCCCCTCACTGTCAGATCAAGGGTTTGCTAAATAGAAAGATTCTTCCAAGGTGTGGAATGAAAAAGGCTCCAAGTGATTTTGTCACTTTTTCTTTCTCCCCCCTTCTTTTTTTGTTTTTGCATTACTTGTGTGTTTTTCTTTCCTGTTTTGAGTCAGTCTAGTTTTATGCATTGCTTTTTTTTAAATGTTTTGTTTGCTTATTTTTTAGTTTTGCTTTATTTTGTTTTTCATAAAAAAATAAAAATAAATATTGAAAAATCAGAAAAATACAAAAACAGTGTGTGTTTGTGTACATTGGTACTTGTGTACCTTGGATGTCCATTGAAACAAAGTTATCTAAACTTTGTATCATTTATAGCTTAGATGAGCTTCTTTATGCACAACTAAGCAATTGAGTTTTGTGGCTCATGCTTGTGATGAGTAAAGTAAAGTAATCTCTTGTACTTAACGCTTGTATCACTCTTTTTGACAAGAATGACTAGAAAATCCTAAGAGAAAGGCATAAATAACCATCTCACCATTGTTGCCCACCAATCATGAAGTGACATTTGTATGTTTCGGCATAGCAAAAGTGGAATGTCAAATGCTTAACATCATTGGGTATTTATTTTCTATCTCTTTTATTCCTATGCATGGTTTTTTTTAAATTAAAATATGCAAAGAAAATTAAAAAGCAAAAAGAATCAAAATGCTTTATATATGATTGCAAGCGTGTATTCTAGGAGATGTGGGAGATATAGGATGTACCTCGAAGGTGATAGTCCCCATCAAACAGTTATGATTGTGTCAGAGTTAAAGTGATTTTCTCATATCTCAAATCGTCATAACATGTAGACACTTAAACAATCTTGTGATGTTTTTCACACACAACACGCAATATTCTTTGCTACCTTTGATACATGAGTAGGTACAATGCGATTTGACCATTACAAGGAATACATTTTTTATTGTATGCTCACTAAACTGTATTAACTTGTTTTTGAACTATAAAATTGGTTAGACTTGTTTAATGTGTGTGTGTGTGTTTTGGATCTATGAGCATGAAATTTTTCTTGTTAAGAGATGTTTTGAGAGCTTAAAATGTTGTTTAGATCTTTGGTTGTATAGCATGCTTGATTGCATTTATATCCGTGTTTTTATTTTCTTGAAAAACTGTTTTAAGCAATCTCGACAGCTACTAGACACCTCTCGACATCTAGGCTATCTATCAAGCCCTTTCAGCTGCCTTTTATCACAGTCTCGATAGCTACTTGATCCATCGAGAAACTTTCTGGATGCTTGATAGTTTCTCGATAGATTCTCGAACCATCGAGATCCTAGCTATGGACACCTCTCGACAGATCCTAGACAGCTCTTCAACAGCTTTTTCACACGTTTTAAATCTCGACACCTCTAGATCTATCGAGCTTTATAACTTTTCTATATAAAGGATCTACGCGATTTTTCTTCATTTCTCCTCGATCTCTCTCGATTGTTTTCAATCTTTTCACCTCCCAAACACTTTCTTCTCTCTCAAATCCTTCAACCCATGTCATTTTCGGCCTTTTCTTATCTCAAATCACTTGGTATGATCTCTTTATCTCTCATTTTTCATGCATTTCATGCATTTAGATCTAGGTTTTGGGTTTTTCAAAATTGATGAAGTTTTTGTGAAATTTTTTGGATGGGTTTTGTATAAATGATCCTAAATGTTCGTGCATTGTATCACATTTGCATTATAACAATGTTTCATGCATTTTAGATGTGTGTTTACTTTGTTGCAATGTTGTGTGTTGGTAGGTTTGGATTAGGCTAAGCCCATAATGTATTTAAGTTTGCATGTCACATATTCATGCATACGTACCTTCAAGTTTTTATATTCTTATATATTGTCTTGTTGGAGCTTTTTTGATTGTCTCTCTCTCTCTCTCTCTCTCTCTCTCTCTTTCTTGCGTTAGTGTGCTCTATGGCACCTAAACGCAAATCCACTTCATTGCAGAACCCTTTTTGTTCTGGGGCATCCACTTCTTCTTCTGACCCTACAGCTTCTTATGTATGGTTCCGTGATGATAAAGTGCGAAAGGACCTTTCAGAGAACTTTTCTCAATGAGGCATTCATTTGAAACACCAAGTCATCTTATCAGATTTCTCTGATACTGACCTACCCACTGTCATCCATAGTCAAGGTTAGGGGTCACTATGTGACATCCCGGTCACTTGTCCCTCTATGATCATACAGGAGTTTTACTCCAATATGCACGGATTCGATACTTCTGTTCCTCATTTCTTCTCTCGCGTTCGAGGTAAGCGTATAGTAGTTACTCTGAATATTGTATCTGAGGTACTACATGTTCCTAGGGTAACGCATCCTGACTACCCTAGCTATGATCGTCTAAGGACTATGTCCAAAGAGGAACTCTCGTCTCTCTTTTGTGAGACACCTTCTTCTTAGGGTGACCATCAAAACAGCCCTTGCTCGGGCTTTGTAAAAGGTCCGAGGTTCCTGAATATGGTGATGACATTCATTCTTCATCCTTTGTCTCATTGTAACTTCATTATAGAGCCTCGTGCTTGATTTTTGTTATCCCTCTTAGAGGATATCTCTATCAACTTCCCTTCTCACTTCATTCTATCCCTTATAGATGTCTATAGGGATACAGCAACCCATGATAAACTCATTTTTCCTTCGGCTATCACGCGGATGCCATTTTTTTGTCTCCTTTCCTGAGTCTCCTCACTTCATGGTTATGAGTGCTATAGATGCAGCTACCATTCGACGAAGCAAGGCACAACTTAAACCGAGGCAACCCTAGACAGAGATAGTGACTCCTCCAGCTTCTACCGCTCCTTCCACCTCCGCTCCTTCATCTTTTGTAGGTGGAGTGACACTTGAGGCCATCATGGCATAGCTTGTGTGCATGGATGCTCACCTTGACACAGTCAGTGATGAGTTGTATCAGGTAAACACCCACATTGGTCGTATCGCATGACGACAGGCTGTCATGGGTGGTTTCATTGTTGCTTCTTCTCCATCTCCACCGACTTCTAAGGATGAGAGTGACAATGGCTCTAGCAGTGATGATGCTGATAAGGACGTTGGTGCTAGCTCGCCCAGTGATGATGAGATGTCTACTTGATGTACTTACCTTTTGTGACTCGTGACAAAAAGAAAGAGTAGTTTTAATATGAAAGTAGTCATACATAGGGGGGTTAGCATAGGAGATTTTTGTGATAAGGGGAGTGTTTATGAGGGATGTAGTGAGGACTTTTTATATCTTTTCTTTTCTTTCTATTTTAGATATATTACTTTTGTACATCGGTCTTGTGACCACTTAGTGATAGCAAACCTTGTACTTATGTTTATATATATTGAGGTTGTTATTACTTTCTTTCACCTATCTTTACATGAGTTGTTTCTTTTCTCTCTTTATGCACATGATTCTTATACTACTATATGCAATCTAATATTTCTATTTCACACTAAGATGCTATGATGAGTTTTGTTTATAGTGTTTTAAAAATACAGGTTGTCAAAGTCTTCTTGCCATAAACTCTCTTCTCGCGAATTTTTTCAAGAGTTTGTCTTAGGATAGATTTTATTGTTTTCAACAAGTGAGTATAAGTTGAGTGATTTATGACTTTTCTCATATGTTCATTTGTTTGTTGTGGTTTTGTCATGGATTTTCAAAGGGGGAGATTGTTAGGACATATGTGATTTAATCTTAGGAACATATGTCAAATTAGAATTGGCTAATCCTTTGACAAAACACACTTTACTTGTAATTGGGTATATCTAGGATGTGTTTGATACGTCAAGAAACATGGTTTCAAGATCAAGTATTAAAGCCATGTAAGTTTGTACAAGAAACAAGTGAAGAAGTGCTAGATTTTAAAGCTCGACAGCTAGTATCTATCGAGGTTTAAAAGCTGCTGAAACACGATGCTCGACACTTAGCTCGACAGATAAGCTATCTATCGAGGTTTATGAAAAGCAGATCTTCAGATCTGATTTTCATCCAATCCGTGTGTATATGTTTGGGCTTTCTTTTCTCACAACCCTAAACATATATAAGGATTATTTTAAGGGCCGTCAAAAGTTGCGTGAGTTTGAAGTAAAGTTGTGTTCATGCAAATTATGACCAGAGACAGAATTTGCCCTAGTTCATCTTTCTCTTGAAGAAGCTTCTGTGTTTGTACACCATAGGGTTTTGTGACCAAGGAGCTTCGTGATCTTCATTGTGTGATGAATTGAAGAACTTTGTAGCCAACATCTTTCTCAAGTTGGTGACTAAGCCAAATATTGGGATCTACACATTAAATTGGTTAGTCACGTACTAGGAGCCGTGCATTGAAAATGAGAGATTGTCACTACAGAACAATTTCAATTGGGTATTGGGATAAGGGTTCAGCTGTAGGCTAGTATAAGGCACTGAGATTCCTTTACTTGTATCTGCTTGTTGTGATAATAGTGAATTCACGAGAGTGGTGACCTTAAAATCACCTGGTGGGGTTTTTGCCATGTAAGTTTTCCCCATTCGTAAACAAATCAACGTGTCCATTTAATTTCTGCTGCATTTAGTTAATTGATGATTTGTTTGTGCTACCACACTTATTCATGCTAATTGAATTAATTAATTAACTTGGCTAACTAATTTGTTAATTCATCATAAGGGGTCAATACATTCTTGGCCTATCACACCAAACGCTTTAGATTTTTGGTCCAAAAAATAAACCCACGTTTTTCTATTAAAATTATCAATAAAGAGAAGAAATTAGTTACTTTTACCGAGTGATGATGACTTGATCGGTCCACACACATCAATATGAACAAGTTGCAATGGCTTGGTTGCTTTTGTACTAGCTTCTTTTGGAAAGCTCTTCCTTGATTGCTTGCCAAAGAGACATCCTTCACAAAGTTGGTCAGGATGCTCAATGGAAGGCAATCCTCTCACCATCTTTGTCTTTGCCAACAACTATAGTCCTCCAAAGTTTAAGTGCCTAAATCTTAGATGCCAAAGCCAAGAAGAATCTTTAAAATAAACCTTCAAACATCTAATAACATCATGTTGAATATTTAACAAGAACATTTTATTTCTTGTCATAGGCACATTAGCTTTCACGTTATTTCCATGATCCCTTATTAAGCAACTACTATTTTTCAACTGAATATCATAGTCTTTCTTAAGAAGTTGTCCCAAACTAAAAAAATTAGTTTTTATGCTTGACACATAATATACATAGTTTTAAAAACCGAATCGGACCGGCCGGTTCGACTGGTTCAACCAGGAACCGGATAGTAATCCAGTCCGGTTAAGCTTAAAAACCAAAAATGTAAGAAAAATCGGATTTAACCGTTAACCGTCGATTCAACTGGAAAAATCGGAAAAACCAAAAATAGGGATGGCTGAACCAGTTTTGCAAAATTGATGAAAGATATCCGAAATGGAGCTTTATTTTGCAGAAAAATCTTCTTTTTTTCTCAGATCTGCTAGTCTAAATGGGTAAGGACAAATTTTTTGCTATAAAAATCTTCTTTTTTCTCAAATCTGCTAGGCTTAAGAGAGTGAGAAAATTACTGAATGCTCATGCTTGGTGTTGAAACCAGCCTTTTGGACTAGTATGATGCATCCACAGCTCTTCGGTGAGACAAGAAATGAGAGGAGCTGATGGAGATCAACTTCCAGAGAGAGAGAGAGAGATGGAGGTACTGGAGCCTGGAGGACAAAACAATGAGAATGAAAAAATAAAAGTTCCTGATAGTAAATCGTGTGGGCCTGTGGGGTGCTAGATTTATGAGGGGAAATTAAAAAAAAAAAAATTAAAGAGGAGTGTACGTGTGTGGCTGGGAATGGGATGGTGAATTGGTCCTAATAATTAACAAGTCAGTGTGTTGTCTAATCACTTGAATTTGGGGGTTTTTAAATTTTTTTTTAATAGATAAATAGTTAAATTTGACTATTATTTATGAAAATAAAACTTTGAAACTTTAATAGTAAATTATTCTTTTTTTGTCAATAATTACTTACTAGAAAAAAATAAGTAGTACGCAAAAAAAGAAAAAGAAATCTATATTTTATATTTTCTTAAAATAAGTTATTAAAATTCAAAATTCATATAAAAATTATTTAAATATTTAAATAATATTAATTATGACATCATCGGTTCGACCATCGGTCCGATTCTGGTCAGACCATAAAACTAGTAATTAGTCTCTTTTTCGGTTCTTTATCCATTCCATTTTTTAAAACAATGATAATATACATCAGAAATAAATTGATGATCTACATTCTTTAAATGGATAAGAATTTTACCGATCCCCTTCACCAAAACTTTGGATGAGTCACTAAAGATAACATTCCCGACCACTAATTCATCAATCTCCATAAACATCCTTTTATTCCCATACATATGGTTGCTAGCAGTAGTGTCAAGATACCATGCATCATTTTCTTCTCTGTCTTCTCCTTTGCATGCCAACAACAAAGTCGACTCCACTTTTTCATTATTATCTTCAACATAGTTAACTTTCTCCTAAACAGTGTCAGCGGCACTTTTACATTCAGAAGCATAATGCCCATATTTTTGACAATAATAACATTAATATTAGACTTATCGTACCTTCTTCTATATGGTCTTGAGAAACTTCCCCTTCCACGATCTTTTGTGGATTACGAATTTTGACCCCTCTCTTCATTATTTTGAGAGTTTTGACCATTCCTTCCTCCAAATCCTCTCCCTCTACCACCTCTGCATCCTCGTCCTCTTTGTTTAGTTTCACACCACCCTTTCTCATTTAAGGTGAGCTTAGCTTGTAGGGCTTGCTCCAAAGGCTCTTGCTTCTTCTTATTGAGCCTTTCTTCATGGGCTTTTAATGATCCCATGAGTTGGTAAATGGTCACTAACTCCAAGTCTTTTGATTCCTTAATCGTCATAATGATCTAGTCAAACTTAGAAGTTAATGACTGTAGGATTTTTTCTACCACCCAGACTTCATCTAAATTCTCACCATATCTCTTCAATTGATTTATAATTGCCACCACCCTTAAAAATAATCTGAAATAGATTCAAATTCTTTCATATGCAATCCTTCAAACTCGCCTCTCAATATTTGAAGGCGAACTTTCTTCACTTTATCAACTCCTATTAGAGAGTTTTTAAGAATCTCCCATGCTTGCTTGGATAAAGTTGCATTTGCAACTTTCTCAAACATGGTTTCATCCAAACCTTGATAGATCAACATAAGAGTTTGTTGATCTCTCTTCCGAGCCTTTTGCAAGGCTTCCTTTTGGTTTGGAGTCAAAGATTCTTCATCTTGTGACTCCACATAACCTTTCTCCACAATCTCCCACGCATCTTGGGATCTAAGCAAGCCTTCATTTGAATACTCAAATTTTCAAAATTTTGTTTAGTAAGTCAAGGAAATTGGAACGACACCATCCCATTGGCAATAGCCATTCTCACCATGAACCAATTGGCTCTGATACCACTTTGTTGGAAAATAAAACAAAATAATGATGGGTCTTTCCTCACTTACTCTCACAAACACTCACACACTACTTAGTGTATAAAATAGACTCACACTCACAAATTGAACAAAGGGAGAGAGAGTGGAGAGGGAAGAGTTAGAACACTAATGCTTTGTATTCCTCTTCAACTCTTGCATAGAACTTGATGGATGAATGTGTTTAAATAATACACCATCCAACCTCTTAACTCCCACTACATTTATTTTTATAACTCTTACATTCATAAATCTCACACATAACTTCAATAACATCCCACTACATTAACTTATGAAACACACTCTTATTTCTAAAAGGTTAATTACAAACAAATTTAACTTCTAACAAATGATGCTATAAACTCATTGAACCAAATCATTGAAATCTAGCGATGGAGTTATGGTGGTAGGTGGCTATTGCTTTGCATCGCTTCGGGATTGGAGTGCTCAGCTGGGTTCTTTAGTTTTCCTTTCACAGACTCTCAAACTGAGCCATCTTGCTGCAGATATGATGTATATGCTGCTATTTAGTGGCTAGGAGAGCAATTTTTGTAGTTCACGTTTTAAGTATGGTTGCTGCTAAGTTCACTCATCTCTGTAATTAGTTTCTACAGACTAGGGTGCATGGCTTATGTACACACTGAGCTATGTTTAATAGTATATTTCTATTTTACATCAATAAAGTTCTGCAATTTTAATTTCTTTTTTAAATCCACATATATAACAGAATTGTAAAGATCAAACTCCCTTGAGTAATACATGGTTTATTCAGATTTTCTGCATTCTAGTAGCAAGAACCTCAGCCCCATTTTCCACATCAACATCATTATTGTAATACCCCAATTTTTTTATTTTATGATCATCACCGTCATCGTCATTATTATTATAGAGTTAAGGTACTATATTTAGTGCATACAATTTAGTGCAGCAGTTAAAATAATAAATAAATAAAAGAGGAAGATGTAACGTGGAGTGTTACTTTGTGGGATTGTTCATATAAAACTTTTGGTCTCCTTATCAGTTAAGGAAAAGGATTAGAGAATTAAAACCTATTTGGATTAGAACTTTTCGAGTTTTTAGGATCCTTTGGAATTCTAGCTTATCTAAACAAATAAACCTTAATTTAAGGTTATTACTTTTTTCTTTTATATATAATTGATGTGCCATAAGTAATTTTTGGTGGTAACTCCAACCCACTACCCCACCAAGCCCACATTTCTGATGCGTTAAATACAGGGTAGAGGAAGATATAAATTAGGGTTTTCATAGGAAGGGTGTCATCACTAAGGAGTCTGATAATAGCTTAATTTTGCATATTTGTATAATTATTAGAAAGAATTATCATACTTATTTTGAGTTAATTCATGCATTTTATAGTTGGTTTTGGAATAATGTTGAGTAATCAATTTTGTGTTTAATTGAATTTTAATGCGTGAATTTGTCTTTTGTAGGATAATGAAATTAAATAAGTGGATTTGAGCAAAGAAGAAAGCTAACGGATTTTACTTTTACAAGGGCCATGATGAAGTCAAAGAAGGCCAACCCAATTAAATTCAAGTTCAATTGGAGCAAGGAATCAAAGGAATTTTGCACCAAATCCAAGTCCAATTCGTATTAGGACTCTAGCCTACGCACCAGTTAGTTTTTGGAGCATAACTTTTGGCTCAGATGTCCAATCGAGATGATTTTGATGGAAAGATAACTTACAGGGCTACAACTATTTAGTTTATTACAATTCCGAATTCTGAAGTTAAATGGGACGAAAACGTCGGTTAAGTGAAGCCTAAAAACTTGGGATTTTCTCCAAATGGGAATTCAACTTGTAATGGGATTCCTTCACATATTTAAAGGCTCTTTACGGAAAAATTCAGTGGAGAGCTGCTGTAGAACACAATTTAGGTTTTCATAAAGTTTCTTTATAGTTTTTCAGAATTTTATTTGTGTTATGGCTTGCTAGAAGCATTGCTAAGGCAAGGGGTGAAACCTAACCATTTATTGGTATGTTCTTAACAATTATTTTCTTGGTTTTAATGCTTATGTTATTATTATTATTTTTTTTTTTTATTGATTTACTCATCTAGAAAAGTATTTAGTTCTGTATAATTATCGTAGACTCCGGGCAAGTTAAATGCTTAGTATTCCCAGCGATAAAATCAATTAATTTCATGAAACTACCTTTTAGACAATTAATTCTTGAGTTTTTATTGTTAAGTCATCCGACTAAGATCATCCTTCTTATGAATTTTACTTGAGTTATAAAATAAATATTGTTAAGACTACCAATAGATGTGTTGTGTGTGGATCCCTAAACCTTGGCACCTTAATATATTGTTATTTTCTCTCAATTTAAATTACCTTTACTAAACCATCAAAAATCTCTTCAATTAAACTTTATTATTTTAGTTTTATTCTCTTGTGGTTTGATAATCAATTCCTTTTCCACGTGGATTTGTCGGACTTACCGAATTATTACTTTGCAACAATCCTGCACGTGGGAGCATTATTTAAGTCGTAGCAAGTTTTTGGCTCCGCTGTCGGGGATTAGGCAATTAGAGAAGCATTCCACTTCGTTTGGAGAGGTTTTTGGCATGAAATTTCTTCACATATTTGGTAATATCTCTCCAACTCTTTTCTTTTTATGTATTTTAGTTTTCTTTTAGAGTTTTTCTTTTATTTTTTACTTCTTTTTATTGTTAAAGGTATTTGTTTTCTTTTGTTTTCTTTTTCTTTTTCTTTCTTGCCTTACTATTGCATGTGTGTTTGGTGTTGTGATAGTGATAATCGCTTGGTTATAATTGAGTCTAATAATTTGTTTGGCAATTTATCTAATTCTTTCACACATTCTCGCACACTTGATATCAAGGTGGACTTAGAGAGTAATCATGGTGATGAGAATAATTTAAATAATGAAAATGTCCATGCTTACCAACCCATTAGAACTCTCAGGGATTATTTGCAACCTACTGAGTAGTGCACCATCATGAATCATTTTTCCAACTAATGCAAATAATTTTAATTTTAATCCCGGTATGATTTCATTACTTCCTAAATTTCATGGCTTAGATTCTGAAAATCCTTACCAACACCTTAAGGAATTTGAGGAGGTATGTTCTACCTTCCATGACCAATTATGCAATGAAGAGACCATTAGGTTGAAGTTGTTCCCTTTCTCTCTTAAAGACAAGGGGAAAACTTGGCTTAATTCTTTGAGACCTAGGTCAATTGGTACTTGGCAAGAGATGCAAACTGAGTTTTCAAAGAAATTTTTTCCAATTCATAAGACTAATGCACCTAAAAGAGAATAATGATTTTTTCACAAAAAGATAATGAGACATTTTATCAATGCTGGGAAAGATTTAAAGATTTGTTTAATGCTTGTCCATATCATGGCTATGAAACTTGGCGTATAATTAGTTTTTTCTATGAAAGTTTAACTACAAAGATGTGCCAATTTGTAGAGATGATGTGCAATGGAGAGTTTTTGAATAAAGATCCTGATGAGGCTATTGATTATTTTGATCTCTTAGCTGAGAATGCCCAATCTTGGGATACCACTGATACCTCAGATAGGTCTATAGCATCCACCAACCCCTTTGGGGGTGGTAAGTACCAACTTAGGGAAGATGATGACCTTAGTGCTAGGGTGGCTAGTCTAACTAGGAAGCTTGAAGCCATGGAATTAAAGTAGGTCAATGGAATCAATATTGTGCCTAAAATTGATGAAGTTTGTAGAATTTTTTAGACCATAGAACACCCTACCAATGAATGCCCTACAATTCCAGCTTTTAAAGAGGTGTTTCATAATCAAGAAAATGCTATGAGTATGGTGAAAAAATCATACCCTTCCCCCTATTCAGAGACATGCAATTCAAGATGGAGGAATCACCCAAATTTTAATTGGAGGAATGATAATGTGGTTGCACCTCCTACACATGGTTCTTCAAATTTTGTTCCCTATAATCCCCCTCCAAAGAAAAGCCTTGAGGACACTTTACAACAATTCATGCAGACTCAATCCACCATTAATAATCAGAACTCACAAGCCATAAATGACATTAGGAGCACTCTCACTAATTGACCACATCCATGAGCACAATAGAAAAGGGGAAGTTTCCATCTCAACCACAACCAAACCCCTAAGGTCAATTTTGTGTTGACGATTGTAGTTACTATGAAAATAAAGTGAGTCAATTTAAATCTGTAACTACTCTTCGTAATGGAAAAATAATTGAAAAAGATATTCCTAAAAGCAACAAACAAGATGAATCTTCCAAAATAAAGAGCAATGATGAGGTCCTTGAGCCTAAATCAAATGAAGTTGAACGGTGTCCTATCCCTACTCCTTTTCCCCAAAGGTTGATTTCCCCTAAAAAAGTGAATCAAAATTTTGAAATCCTTGAAGTGCTTAAGCAAGTTAAAGTGAACATTCCTCTTTTGGATGCCATAAAGCAAATTCCATCATATGCTAAATTTTGAAAGATTTGTGTACTATTAAGAGTAAGCTTAATGTACATAAGAAGGCATTTTTGACTGAACAAGTTAGTGCAATCATTCAAAACAATAGACATCCAAAGTTTAAAGATCCAAGTTGTCCCACTATTTCATGTGTGATTGGTAATTCAAAAATAGAGAAAGCTTTACTTGATCTTGGGGCAAGTGTGAATCTTTTGCCGTATTTAGTGTATGAGCAATTAGGTCTAGGTGAGTTAAAACCCACTTCCTTAATTTTACAACTTGCCGATCGGTCTATGATTGTTCCAAAGGGTGTTGTTGATGATGTTTTGGTTCAAGTGGAAAAATTTTATTTTCCTATGACTTTATTATTTTGGACATGCATCCTGTTTCTAATGCTAGTTCTCAAATATTTGTGATTTTTGGATGCCTATTTCTTACAACTTCTAATGCATTGATAAATTGTAGAAGTGGGGTCTTAAAATTATCTTTTGGCAATATGACCCTTGAGTTCAATATTTTTAATACTTGTAAGCAAACTAGGGATGAAGAGGATGTGCATGAAGTTAACTTGATTGAAACAATTGTTCAAGACCAAACATTAGAAATTTGTTTAGTCAATTCATGTGATTTTAATTTTGATGAGAATTCCATAATTGCATACATTCATTGTCTCTTGGAATCAGAATAGGAATTGGAAGTGAGCAATTGGAAATTGAAATACGAGGAGTTGCAACCTTGTGAGATAAAGTCGTTGCCATCTAGTAAGCAAGTACCTGAATGGGAGTTGAAGCCCTAGCCAAATGATTATAAGTATGCTTTCTAGGAACCGATGAGACTTTTCCTATGATAATATCTTCTGAGCTTGACTCCTTGGAAGAATGTAAGTTACTAAATGTTTTGAGTAAATATAAGGGTGTCATAGGAAGGAACATGGCTAACATAAAAGGACTTAGTCCATTGGTTTGTACTCATAGGATATATTTAAAGGACAATGACAAACCATCTAGGGAGACTAAATAAATTTTGGAAAAGACGGTTAACCTAAATCGTAAAGATTGGTCTTTGAGGTTTAACGATGCACTTTGGGCGTACTGCACTACCTATAAAAAATATTCTTGGTATGTCTCCCTATAGGCTTGTTTATGGTAAAGTTTGTCACTTGCCTGTGGAATTGGAACACAAATCATGTTGGGCAATAAAGATATTTAACTTTAACTTAGGCAAGGATAGTTCATTGAGAAAACTGCAGTTGAATGAGTTGGAAGAAATTTGGCGTGATGCGTCTGAGAATTCTAAGATTTCTAAAGAAAGATTGAAGGTTTTTCATGACAAAGGAATTTTAAGGAAATCTTTTGAACCATTTCAAAAAGTTCTTTTGTATAATTCTAGGTAACATTTGTTCCTTAGAAAATTGAGATCTAGATGGACTGGACCTTTCATAGTTAAAAATGTTTTCCCCTATGGTACCATAGAAATTGAAAATCTTAAGAATTGTAACATATTTAAGGTGAATGGACAACGACTTATGCCATTTCTTAAGAATTTTTCACAAGAGGCGGAATCCATTAATTTGGAGGATCCCATTTAGCAAGACTTGCAAAGCAATTAGCATTAGTGTTTGTGTCATAGGTTTTTTTTTTTTTTTTTTTTTCATTTTTTTGTTGGTGTTTTGTTTTCTACCCCCTTTTGCAAGTGTTAAAGTTTTTTTTTTTTTTTTTTCATCTCTTCAAGGTACTCTCCATAATCTGTACTCTTTATTGTTTTTCCTTGTTATCATTGAGGACAATGTAAATTTTAGTTTGGGGGGAGGAACTTGAGATGATTTTCATTTGATTTTATTTTATGTTAAATTTTTTTTGGGGTTATTTTTGGTATTTTTTTTTGGTCCAATTCTCCACAAAAAAAAAAAAAAAAGGTGTCGCTTTAGCAAGAGTTTTAAGTTGAAGTTCTTGATGTAACTTCTATCTAAACTAGTATGCACATGCACTTTAGCCACATGAACATGTTAGAGATGACTTTGAGGAAGCACATAACTTTGTTGTTGCTTAGTCTCATTATTCTTTGATTTGGTCGAATGCTAAGAATTCATCAAATTTATGCCACACTTGAATAATGTTAAAGTCATGGATTTTGAAGAACTATCCCAATCCTTAAGAGATTTTTTTAGGCCATCTCTGTTAATTTTGAGCCTTTATTATTTTCATTCTTGATACATTACCACTAGTCACCCATTTGAGCCTACTATTTTTGTTAGGTTCTAAGACTTTAGGAACTAATGTATTAGAACTTCAATTTGTATTATGTTGGCAAACCATGATCAAAACATAGAGTCTAGGTTTAGGCTTGCTCAAAGTATGTTTATTTGTAAAATTGGAATCGAGTGATTGCAGAACTTATTGGACTAAATCTGCAAGGCTCGATCGATCGAAAATTAGACTCTATCGATTGAACCACATACAAATTTATTTTTCTGCAGAATTCTAGGTCAACCCAAACTCTACTTAAATGTATTAGGGTTCAAGTAAAACACTCCTATATATAAGGAAAATCCTAAAACTTTTTTATAAGTTTTTTTGAGAGATTAGAGTGCATCTTGTGCCTTCTTTTGTATTTTGGGTTTTGTACCCAAAAGCACTCTAAGGACTAGGTTGCTCATATTGCTGTTTGTGTGAATCTCTTGTGAGATCCTTGAGGAGCTTTCCTTCACACAAGCTTAGGATTTTTAAGGAGGAGATTTCTTCAAGAACTTGATGATCATTCAGTTGCTGCAATAAAAGCTTAAAGAAACACAAGTGGGTGTGCTTGTACTTGTTGGAGAATCCAAGAAAGAAGGAGTCCGTGGTCTCGGAGCTTGCACGTGGTCGTGTCAGTAAGTTTCTACTGGTGGGTAGCGATAGGATGTTAGTGGTCTAAGTCTTGTTGAACAACTTCGATTCTTTCATAGTGGATTCAGGTTTACCTTGAGGATAGCTAGGTTAAATCCTCCTCAGATTTTTACCGGTTTGGTTTCTTGGATGATCATATCTTTGTGTTATTTATCTTTCCGCTGCTTTGCATGATATGATTGTTTGATTGTGATAACCTAGAATTGGAATTTGGACTAAGTAACAACTTGGCTAATTACCTAGGTTAATCCAATTGTGGTTTTAAGGTGTCTAAAAACTATCAATTTTAGCCATTCTTTCTCAAACCCTTTCCTAAAATGTTCCAAGAATGAATGCAATCAAATTGTCTTATTGCAGTAAATTTGTGGTGAAATAGTTGGATGAAAAGGAGGACTCACTCAAGAAAAAAGAAAGAAAAAAAAAATAGTCATAAACAGAAAAGGAAAATGTTGAAAAAAAAAAAAAAGGAATGTGAAAGATGAAGAAATAGAGAACGAATTTGTTGATGAAATTTTGAAGAAAAAGAGAGAAAGTGAAAGTGCAATATTCAAGAAACTTGAGAGGATAAATCAATTGTCATATACTTAAAAGAAGTTGTCTCTCTAATTATTCTTGGGAACACTTTTTATTTTTACTTATACCCTTTGTTCTAAATTCCTCCTCTTTACCTTACATTACGTCCCAATGAAAGTCCTATTTGATGTTAAGGAAGGTATGGTTTGGATCTCGACATGACTGATCAATGTATGTGGTGTAACATTCTAAGTGTTTTGCATCCTTTTATGAGACTATAAATGTCCTTTATTTTGCTTCAGCGTTCTTCATCTTATTTATATGTTAGATATTTGTCTTTATTCTACATTATTCTGGTCACATATGTTTGGGAGTGTTTCACCCTTTTTAGAGTGATTTTATTTGTTGAGTCTTAACAACTGTGAGATTTGAGTTGAAGCATAACTTTGGATAGAAATTCAAGTCATGTTTTATCTAAGACTAAGGTTGTGTTTGTGTTGGCTAAACTATTCAGACATTGAGTATTGATGGCATGTGAAATATCTTTGGTGGTTGTTAGTGTTTTCACCTTTGATTAACAATTTCTACTAAAGTAATAATTTTTTGTTATTTTGCGTCTTTGTCTCAATTCGCTTAAATTGCTAAGGACTAGCAATGAGCTGGTTGGGGAGTGTGATAAGAGCTTAATTTTGTATATTTATATCATTTTTAGAAAGTATTATCATACTTATTTTGAGTTAATTCATTTTATTGTTGGTTTTGGAATAATGCTAAATAATCAATTTTGTGCATAATTGAATTTTAATTCGTGAATTTGTCTTTTGTAGGATAATGAAATTAAATAAGTGGATTTATGCAAAGAAGAAAGCTAATGGAATTTACTTTTACAAGGGCCATGATGAAGTCAAAGAAGGCCAACCCAATTAAATTCGAGTCCAATTGGAGTAAGGAATCAAAGGAAATTTGCACCAAATACAAGTCCAATTATGATTATGGCCTGCTAGAAGCCTTGCTAAGGTAAGGGGTGAAACCCAACCATTTATTGGTATGTTCTTAACAATTATTTTATGGTTTTAATGCTTACGTTATTTATTTTTTATTTTTGATTGATTTACTCATCTAGAAAAGTGTTTAGTTCTGTATAATTCTTTGATTTATCATAGACTCTGGACATGTTAAATGCTTAGTATTCCTTGTTCACTGGGTTTGTTTTGCCCAAAATCAATCAATTTCATGAAACTACATTAGACAATTAATTCTTGAGTTTTTATTGTTAAATCATCCAACTAAGATCATCCTTCATATGAATTTTAGTTGAGTAACAAAATAAATATTGTTAAGACTACCAGTAGATGTGTTGTGTGTGGATCCCTAAACCTTAGTGCCTTAATATATTGTTATTTTCTCTCAATTTAAATTACCTTTACTAAAGCATCAAAAATATCTTCAATTAAACTTTATTATTTTACTTTTATTTTCTTGTGGTTTGCTAATCAATTCCCTTTTCCTTGTAGATTCGACCTCAGACTTATCGAGTTATTACTTCGCAACAATCCTGCACTTGGAAGCATTATTTAAGTTGCAGCAAAGGCTAAGAGGTGTATTTTTCCTTGGAGTTTAGAAGAAATACAATTGAAGAGGCAACCAAATTGTTCAAGGTATGATTTATCACTATTAGAGACAAAGAATTAAAAAGGTTTGCATGATTATTCCATATGAATGCATGAATAGGTGCTAAGCCTTTGGAAGTTTTGTTCCTAGAGTTAACGCAACTTTGGAGTAGTGCTGAATTCTTGACCCTTCTTGCAATCTCTAATATTGTTTCAAGTTTCAAAAATTTTAGTCAATACCTGCTATAGGTTGCAAAGTCCTACGGGTAGATATTTTCTATGGATGCTATATATATATATATTTGGATCTTATAGAGTATTTCATGGTTGTCTAGGATATCAATTGTGGTTATAGAAATTTGTTTGAACTCTAGTGGTACAGATTAGTTTTGGGGAAATATTGTTGTGGTGGGACTTTGATAAGGAATATTAAATTACTTAATTCAATGGTATATACGAAAGTAGTTTCCATACCTGATTTTTTTAGGATAGTAGGAAAGAAAAGGTTTCTAACGATTAGATTTCATGCTTACTGATTAAAACATTCTTTTTTTTAGAGTTTTCAGAAGATTAAAGTGTTCAGCTGTGTTCAAATATATTGGCAAGAGAGGTGAGTAATTATGCATAATATGTACAAAGTTTTTTTCATTAGGTTTCTAGATGTCAAAGGTTTTCAAAGCTTATTTTTTTAAGCATAATTTTTTTAAAGTTTATCAAAAGCATTTTTTTTTTTTTACATCATTGAAAGAGAAATTTAGACTTTTAAATATTGTTTTAAAGAGAAACTTCGAATTCTAAATCATGTTTTGAACATTTGAATCTCATTTAAAAGATGATTTCTAAACTAAACTATTTTTAGAAATAATTGAGTTTCAATGTAAGTTTTCTAAAAAGATTCTTGTTCTTTAAATTTGTTTAAAATGAAGTAATTTCAAAGTCATATTCCTATTTTTTCCAAATGGTATTTAAAACGCTTCTTTCAACAAATTAAATTTTCAAATTTACTCAAGAATTTTAAAATACTTATATAAACCCCTCAGTTCCTATTTATTCCTTAAGAGAGTCAAGCATCCTTTGATTTACGTTTCAATTCGATATTGTGATATTTGACATGCCTCTATATTTGGAGTAATTGTTAATATTAAGAATATTATTATATTTTGTATAAACTTTACTTTTGTGATATGTGACTCAAAATAAGTGTTTTTAGAATTGATCAGATATATGTGTAAGCCTACTCACAGGGTTATATGTGAGAATAAGTGTTGATCCCTCACCAGCAAGGGTTAGATGTTGGTATCTGCTCACAGGATTGTATGTGAGAAAATGTGATATGTGTATTTGTGACACTGTGTTCTGATCAATTATTCGTATATGTTTATGAATTATTTTAAGATTTGATTACATATGTATTAAGTGGTTTATTATATGTTTTGGAAAAATTATATTTGATGTCAATAAGTTTGGGAAATCAAAATACTCATGCTCTGCTTGACTCTATTTTGTTGTGTATTGTGTATAATTGGTTACTACATGTGTGGCTCACCCCATCAATTACAATATTTAGATTAAAGTTTAGTTGGGAAACAAAACCTTTGGATCACTTTGTAAGGTGCAAGATAGAGCGTGAGAGTTTTTAGACGACGTCAATAATACTTGAAGCCTTAAAAGGATTTTTAGTTATTTTTATTTCGCTTAAGATTTTACAGTACTAGAGATCATTTCTAAATTGTGGTTTAGATATTGTAAGAGGTTTATTAAGAGCATTGTTTATTTGGAGTTTAAATTAATTTTGGAATTAATTATGTTTATTGAGTTATGCAAGATCAGTAAGTTAGTCATGCATCTAAATCCATATTCCATGAATTTGGGTCATGACAATTATCATCATCATCATCATTCTCTTTTTCTACCATGCGATCTCCCTTTCGCCCTCTCAATCTCTCTTCCTCTCTCTTTCCCCCTCTTGATCTCTCTCTCCCCATCCCTCTTGGTTACTCAGTTATCAGGTGGGGTTGGGGTCTCAATTTTTTTCTTCAAGGGTGGGGAGAGAGCACACCGTTTAGTTTATTTTGTTCTTCAGTTTAGTTTATGTTCTATTTTTATTTTTTTAATTAATGTTTTCTAAAATTCAGAAAAAAATTAAATATTAACTAAAGTGTAAAACGCTCCTCAAAAAAAAAAAAAAAAAACTAAAATGTAAAACGATTTTGTTTGAGTAAGATAATGGTGCAATTTGATGGATAGTAAACAGAGGACTGAATTGAGTCTAATTGAAATTTTGAGAATTAAAATTACAAAAGGAAAATTTAGAGGATTGAAATGACAAAATGTGAAATTTAGAGGGTGAATTTTATATTTTGACCTAAAAAATAAGTAAAAAGAAAAAAGAAAAAAGAAAAAAGAAAAGAGATAGTTCCTCCCAATAAGCTTGTACCCTGATAAAAGTCAGATAGCGGGCAGATACTGCATATTTGATATGAAAAGCATGCATGGATTTATTAAAGATAATGGCCTGTGAAGCTTTGTGCACGAGCAATATAAAAAGCCATTCGACTTCTATATTACTTAGGACTCCAATTTAGATTCAGAGATAAATTGGACTTGTTGGAAGAGAAGGTAAAAGGACTTTAGGTGGGTCAAGAATCGAAACAGCTTGTAGATTGGTGGTCACGTGATTTAAAAAAAAAAAAAAAATGAAGATGCTGAAATTAATAGCATCAAACCTTGAAGTTGTCGAGACTTAGATAACTTTTTCTCCACTCAAAATTGTGGACATGCCCAAGTCTCATGGTGACATTTGTAGGAGGTCGAGATTTGTCAAGACAATTACTAAAATGCCACATCAAAATAAAGATAATTATCTACAAATAAATCATAGTAAAATTCTCTCATTTTGGGTCAATCATAAATCAGTACTTATCCTCAAGGAAATCAATTTGAAGTGAAACTCATTTTTAGAAATCACTGTATATAGAGGGGCTCTCTCATTCTACACCCATTTTTCTAGACGTCAAAACTCTTGAGAAATTTTGCCTCAAGAACACTTGAGGATTATTTGATTAAATTATTTTGAATCTTTCTTCTAAAATTCAAATTTCTCACGGAATCAAGCTTGAAAGCCTCCATAACCATCAAAACCCCCCACAAATCATTGAAACCCTATGGATCATGACTCTTAAACTCCAAGAAATTCCACCCCGAAGTCTTCGCATTTGAAGAACTCAAAGAATACTAGAAGACCTTAAAGCACAACAAATCTCTAACAAGCTTAAAACTGAAGATTTATTATGAAGACTATTCGATCTATCTTCCAACCAAAGTAAAGAAGATTTTGTGTTCGAATCAAGAATTCATCTACACAAATAGTGGATTGAAGAGCTTTTCAAGAAGACTGAATTATAGGAATTTTCTTTTATAAAATATTCAAATCAAAGAATTGTATTCATTCATTCAATAAAAAAAATATCAAAAGATTAGAGACTAAACTGACACATTTGAAATGTTAAAGAAAATTTATGAAACAAAAAACAAAAATGTTAGGGACCAAAATAGTCCAAATTTTAATTAATGGCCCATGTGTAAGATAGTAGAAAATTAAGGATTGTAAAATTTTTGTAAATTTTTTTGTGACCATAACTTTATTGCTTTAAGGAATATTGTTGATATTGTACCATGTCCACCCTCAATTTGCATGCTGAACTCTGGAAATTCCAAAAATATGATTTTCTCACTAGAGGACTATGAGAACATTTAGATCATCATTGTTCAACCCATTTAGGTTTGATTTTGGAAATGAATGTGGCCTTTATTAATACTTTTCTAGCAAATTGGAATTGTTGCCAAATTTCTATGACAAAAATCCTACAACATTTCACTTTATTTTCGTGGTGGAAATCTGGTAGCACTTCGGATTAGGTGCGTCATAGCACACAAAACTCCATTCTCAACAAGCTTTCACTATGAGAATACGGCAAAAAGATGCCCCATTTTCACGATGAAAATCTAGTAGAGTTTCACATTTGATTTGCTATGGTGCATTGGCAGCGTTTCATACCTGTGTATACAACATGCGTCAGTATGGTCATATTAAGGCAAGCTAAGGCTCACCAAGCATTAAACACATTGACACATGTCACATACATGGGGAAACCAATGTCACTAGCAGATATGGATCGGGCAATCATTCTGCAATGATCATGTACATAATGTAGCATTAATATACTTCTACAACAACTGCCTTAAATGTATACGCACACTCTAAGTTCAAGAGCACCCATGATCACAATGGGGGGTACCCTCCTTGTAAGGTTGAATTTAATCAACCATCTTATTGGCTTTATTCCGTGCCAAATTTGCTTGTATTTTAGCAATTAGTAACCCTGTATTTAGGTGGGAATCATGTAAGGGTAGTGTGTGAGAGAGTGTGAAGAATTGCTCAAGTTTATGCAAAGAAGCAAGGACTCGTGGCTGGATCTCGCGGGTGGCTTGCAGCTAGAAGCTGAAGTATCGCACCAGCTGTTGCACTACAGGACAAAAGTCCCAGGCTGGCCAAGCCGTTTACTCACGGCTTGAACTCGCAACTCAACTCAGTCGCGAGGTCAAGTCACTAGAACACCCTGTTTGGGAAAATCTGACTTTTCACATTCCTTCTCACCCTACTATATATATACCATTATACCCACGATTTAGAAAGTGCTTCTAGAGAGAATTTTGAGAGAGAAACCCTAGAGAAAACAAGATTGACTCATCCACAATCTTTACGTAAGAGACTCTTCAAATTCCTCTACTCTCTTCCTCTCCATTGTCAAATCCTTGAGAGGCTCATTACCAAAACCTTTTCTCACCATATCCATTTCTATGAGATGGCTGTTTGGCGCTTTGGGAAGCAGTTAGGAATGAACCAATTTCACATTGGTTGATGCTATGGTCAAGTAGTGGAATCCGGGAAGCTAGAAAAGAAATAGGTTCGGCGCAACCTTGTTGAAGCAAGAAGCTTTGAGGGCTTAGGTACATTGGGTAGATTAAGCTTAGAGGGTCTATTGCTGTTCATGTATCCCAACTACATTTTCTAGTAGATTACTTACCGCTTGGAGGGCGGCGGAGAGGTTTTACGTTGAGGGCTTCGGTTTCCTCTTCAATAACACATCGTTGTGTTATCCTTGTGTTTGCATCTCTCTTCCCTTATCTTTGCCTTTTATTTTCTGTTGTGGATGTGATTTTAATTGGCTTAGATTTTTTATCAATTCTGTTTATAGCATTTGTTCATTTTCCGCACACTTTGTGTTTGTCATAAAACTTGAATTGGTAATTTTGTTTTTGGGGGTCTAAACATTCATAGTGTGTTTTACACTATTTGAAATTTCAATTGGTATCAAAGCTGGTGCACTTGCTGTGGTTTAAATAGCTAAGTGTGATCCTTGACCCCTTGTGTTTATTTGCCATGGATAGTGCTTTATATGCCTCTATGCATGTTTTGGATGTTGATGAATGTAACATGTCACGTGTTTGTGATAATGTCTCTATGAGTGATGATCCTCATGATTGTGATGCTGTGTTACATGAATCTTTGGGTGTAGTTGATATTCATAACATCAAACTCTTTAAGAAAAATGCTAAGAAGTTTCAAAAGAATTTGAGTAAGTTATTTTGTGAAAATGATGATTTGATTGCTAAGCTCAATAAATCCAATAAATTGGTTGAGAAATATAAGAATCTTGCTGAAAATTCTCTTGAAAAGTTGAAAGAGTTTGAATGTTTGAATATGGACTTGGATGCTAAACTTGTTTTGTCTAACAAACTTGTTGATGATCTCAAATGTGAAAATGGATCTCTTAAGATGCATGTCAAGTGTTTGATTGCTGAAACTATTGCTAAAATTGATGAAAATATTTGTTGCAATCATGTTATGGTACCCGATTTTGTGTCTATTGTGTGTTCTACCTCAAAGGGCAAATCGGTGTACATTCCTCCACATAAAAGAAATCAAAAGGTGGAAAGAAAGGCTGTTAAGTCAAAGCCTCCGTTTAGGTCTCAACTTAAGGCTTTGGATGGATTTAAGTTTATTCCAACTTGCGACCATTATGGTGCGATTGGTCATATAAGACCTCCATGTCATAAGTTGAAAGAGTGAGACTGAAAGAGTGAGACTGAGACCTATAGCATAGAAGTAAGGTGGAGTAGCAGTAGCATAGCATCACCCTAGCCCCTGGATTTGGTATATCTCTTACTCATATTTGATATATAAGTTGCATTTGGCATTGACTTAAAAAGATAGCTTTTTTATTATTTAGCTTATTTTTGCTAATATTCATTGGTCCCATTGCATTTTTTGGTACTATTTATAAGTCTCACTATACTATTTTAACTACATTTTAGTTTTATCTATAGTACTTTTAGCAAAAAAATTTTAGTTTCAGTTAAATAAGTTATTCCCAAACGGACTCATAGTATAAAATATTGTTGAAGTTTTGTTAGTTGATTTTATAACCTAAGTTGTAATTTCTCTTTGGAACTAAACACAAATATCAAAGATTCAAAAAATAAATAAAAAGAGGCAGAGAACACTATAGTGTATTTATTGAAAATAGGATAGAGGGAGGTAGTGAGAGAGAGCGTCTAATGACTAAGGCCTCCATCCTTGTCGCTTTAATAAATTTAAACGGTTAAAGCAATAGATTTTTTTTTTTTTTTTTTAAGTTGCGACTAGCCCATTCCAAGTGTTGTGCATTTGATATATTGTTTGTATTGTGCTTGCATGTTTGGTAGTGTTTAAAAAAAAAAAAATATATATATATATATATATATATAGTTAGAGATTATTTTCAACTTTAAAATTACTACAAATTCAATAATAGATGATTTCAAAGTTTTTTATTTATTTATTTTTTATATAGTCGAGTTATATTTTTTATAAATAATTGTATTGTAATGTATTAAAAAAAATAATTTTATGTCTTTGTTTTTGTTGACAATTTATTAATACTAAATGAATGATTTTGGAGTTTTATAATGATTTTTTTTTTTTTGTTTGTTTGTTTATAATTCTACCCCCTAAAGGAACAAATTTATGCAATTACAACACTTTTTGTCATAGAATAAAGCCAACATAAAATATAGTTGTAAATCACAACTTTACAGAGTAAAAGCAATCTAGCTGTAATTTTAATTAGGGGTCTAAACAAGCTCATGTGTTTTCACACACATTCGAGCTTTCAATTGGTATCAAAGCGGGTACACTTGTTTTGATTTCATTAGCTAAGTGTGATCCTTGACCCCCTATGTTAATTGTCATGGATAGTGCTTTGTATGCTTCTATGCATGTTTTGGTTGATGATGAATGTAGCTTGCCACATGTTTGTGAAAATGCCTCTATGATTGTTAATCCTTTTGATTGTGATGACATGTTACATGAATCATTGGGTGTTGTTGATATTCCAAATGTCAAACTCTTGAAGAAAAAGGCTAAGAAATTTCATGAGAATTTGAGCAAGTTCTTTTGGGAAAATGATGATTTGATTGCCAAGCTCAATGAATCCAACAAATTGGTTGAAAAGTATAAGAAACTTGCTGAAATTCTCTTGAAAAACTAAAGGATTTTGAGTGTTTGATTGTGGACTTGGATGCTAAACTTGTTTTGTCTAAATAACTTGTTGATGAGCTAAAATGTGAAAATGAATCTCTTAAGATGCATGCCAAGTGTTTGATTGCTAAACCTATTGCTGAAAATGATGAAAATATTTGTTGCAATCATGTTGTGGTACCCAATTTTGTGCCTATTGTGTGTTCTATTTTAAAAGAAAAATCGGTGTACATTCCAACACACAAAAGAAATCAAAAGGTGGAGAGAAAGGCTCTTAAGCCAAAGCCTTCGTGAGCAACAAAGGTGCATCTAGTATGCATGTGAGATACATGACCATTACATGAGCAAGCACTCAAGGGGCAAAGTGTATAAAACACACAAACAATGATCAAAACATGATAAACATGAATAATTATGGTAATCTCCAAATTTTGGTACTCATCGGAGTCCAAAACAACAACAAAATGCCATTTGGGCATTTTATCAAACACATAGAGTGCACACACTACATATGTATGTTAAACAATGCATGAACATATGAAAATCTTGCCTAAATACATGTTATTTTTGCTACAAGGGGCCAACATCCAAAGAAAATCAACATTTAAAACAAAACCTAGTCAAAAAGATTGAAAAAAAATAAGTTTTCCAACTATGAGTATAAAACCCCAACTATGAGTATAAAACCCCCTGAAACATAATTTAATGATCAAAATCAATGAAAAGAGTTAAAAATTACCTTAGAGATGTTTATGGAGTGTAAAACACTTGAAATTAGTTGGGTTTTGATAATGAAGCATTAAAATAGGGATTTGGGAGAAGATGGGAGAAGTTTAAAACAAATGTCTCACGAAATGCCCCTTAAAAAGCTGATCTGGTAATTTTTGCAAGAAGTTGGGAATTTTCGCGGGTAAGCATTACTCGCGAAATAGTCACAAAACAGTCGTGAAACTTTCTGTCCAAAGTTGAAAAATTTGAGAATTGGACCATTTAACTCCCAGTTGAGCTTACACATGAAATATATCACGAAAACACTCAAAAAACATGTTTTTCACACAAAAAACAACTTGAAAAATTTTGAAAAACATGGGTGATACAAATCACTTCCAAAAGCAAACAAAAAGAACAAAAATCTATTTGGTTTGGTCCACACATGGTTGAGCACACATGCATCACATTTGAATATGTAAAATCACATAAATAAAATAAGCATTCATTGAACAAAAGACTTGTGTGTTGTGTGTGAGTATCAAATGTGGAATAGTCCTTAATCTAGAGTAAAGCTTCAATAATCAATTCAATCAAGTCATACACGACTGGTACTAGGTCAAGAGGTCTATCTTAATTATAGAAATGAACATATATAATCTTCCACAAAAATGATTATATATTTTTGAAGCCTTTTCATTTGGCTTCTTTACAATTCATAATATTTGATCATTTTTTGAACAATACATCTTATTTTAAGATCGGTGCCTGAAATTTTTGGTATTTCAATTTTGTGAATAAGCCTTTGGCTTTTTGGGCACCATATATTTCAATACAAGTCATTTTCTCTTTTTCCTAGTCAAATACTAGTATGTGCGACGGCCTTTGCAGCTCATTATCTTTTTTCGAGATTTGACATTTATTGAGCTATAATGCAAAAACATAAAAAGTGTGGGAGGATATATAGGCACAAGTTTATGCATGTATGAAAACCATCAAGACTATTGACTAATCATTTATAACAAGCTTGAAGATCAATTTACAACAATCACACATAGATTTCAAGATTTTTCCCACAAAGATATATGTGCATACATAACAAGCTAAGCTCGTAAATGCACTACGCCATAAGTACGAAGGTACTAGGCCAAACTCACATGAGATATATGCTCAAACATATACGATCAAACTTTTTGAATTTTCCACTTCTTATGTGTTTTTTGGATTTTTTACACAAACAAAAAAAAAAGTATAAAAGTAAGATCAAATACAAAAACAACAAAAGCAATGCATATAAAGAGATGCATGACACACAAATGCATAACAATAAAGCATCTAATGCATGAAGAGTCATACAAAGATCAAAAGAATTAGATCAAGGACCAAAAAAGCAAAAGCTTAACCATAGGAACCCTTCCTCATCCAAATGGAACGATTGTTTGGAATGAGTGTCTCATGAGAAGTGAGATGAGGGTTGGAAGAATGAGAACTAGAGGTGCACATAGACAAGGAGGTAAGAACATCAAAAACTTTCTTCAACAACTTACCATTTTCCTCCAAATTCGGTTTAGCTTGCAAAGCATAACTTCCAAGAAGCCCAAATTTCTCTTTTCTTTTGATTCTTTTAAGAGCTTGAAACTTAGAGCAATTAGATCTAAGATGACCAAAGGCACCACAATGGTGACAAACAATGTATTTAAGTCCACTAGGATTTTTGAGAAGGGATCTAGCAACATGGTTTTGTTCTCTCTTCAACTTGGAACATTGAGGTCTTATGTGACCGATCACACCGCAATGGTGGCAAGTTGGGACAAACTTAGATCCATCAAAAACCTTAGATTGAGACCTAAATGGAGGCTTTGACTTAAGAGTCTTTCTTTCCACCTTTTGGTTTCTTTTGTGTAGAGGTATGTACACCGATTTGTCCTTTAAGGTAGAACAGACAATAGGCATACAATCGGGTACCACAACATGATTGCAAAAAATATTTTCATCCTTTTTAGCAGTAGATTTAGCAATCAAACACTTGGCATGCATTTTAAGAGATTCATTTTCACATTTTAGCTCATCAACTAGTTTGTTAGACAAAACAAGTTTAGCATCCAAGTTCATATTCAAACATTCAAACTCTTTCAACTTTTCAAGAGAATTTTCAGTAAGCTTTTATACTTTTCAACTAATTTGTCGGATTCATTGAGCTTAGCAATCAAATCATCATTTTCAGATCGAAACTTGCTCAAATTCTTATGAAACTTCTTAGCCTCTTTCTTCAAGAGTTTGATGTTAGTAATATCAACAAGACCCAAAGATTCATGTAACATGGCATCATAATCATGAGGATAAACACTTATAGAGCCATTTTCACAAACATGTGGCACACTACAATCATCAACAACCAAAGAATCATACAAATCACTATCCATGGCAATAAACACAAGGGGTTATGGATCAGACTTAGGTAATGAAACCAATACAAGTGTACCCATTTTGATACCAATTGAAAACTTGGATTTGGGTGAAAACACAAGAGCTGTTTAGACCCCTAAATTAAAATAGTATGGCTCGGTTGATTTTACTCTAACTTAAACTAAGTGCGGAATAGAGTAAATGCGAGCGAATAAACAATATAACTACTCTAAGCCATATTCATCAAATCATAGCAGTAAAATGAAAGATAAAAGAGTAGGGAAGAAGAATGCAAACACAAGATAACACGCCAATGTGTTATCGAAGAGGAAACCGAAGAACTCGGCGAAAACCTCTCTGTCGCCCTCAAAGTGGAAAATTGATCCACTAGACAATAAGTTGGGATACACAAATAGAAAGAGACTCCAAGCTTAATCTACCTAATGCACCTAAGCCCTCCAACCTCCTACTCCAACAAGGCTTCTCAAAGCCGTGTCTTGTCTACCTTTTCGGATCCCGCAATATGCCTGATTGCCTCCGCCAAGCCTCACTGGCTTCTTTTGGCAAATCCCCAAACCTTCCCAAACTCCAAAGCACTCTCTACACTCTGAAAATGTATGAGTTGTGTTTGGGTACAAATCTCCTCTCAAGGTATGACAATAGGATAGGGAAGGAGAAGATGCTAGAATGATTTCTTACTAAGGATGAGTAGCTCTCTCTCTAAAAGATGGGTGTATGTGTTGTAGAAAACCTATTTAGGGGTTTTCACTCTGAATGGTCTCCTTAAAATTTTAATGGGTAATGAGGGTATATATAGTATGGATGAAGGGTAAGAAAGTCACACTTAAAAATCTTCCAAGCAGAATGTTTCACGAGTAATTCGCGGGAAGACCTTACCCACGAGACACTCCCAAAACTGATAGCCTGGCACGACTCTTCAACTTCCAGTTATGTGCTTCTCACGTGGCTACTTTACAGGTTAGCTTCTCGCGAGTTTCTCGTGAAATCCACTTGATCTTCAATTAAGCTTGAGTCTTTACCAACTTAATACTAAACCCAATACAATAAAATCCCATAAAATACAAGGAACAAATTTATGCAATTACAACACTTTTTTCATGGAATAAAGCCAACATAAAACATAATTGTAAATCACAACTTTACAAAGTAAAAGCAATCTAGCTGTAATTTTAAATGGGGTTTAAACAAGTTTATGTGTTTTCACACACATTCGAGCTTTCAATTAGTATCAGAGTGGGTACACTTGTTTTGGTTTTATTACCTAAGTGTGATCCTTGACCCCCTGTGTTAATTGTCATGGATAGTGTTTTGTATGCTTCTATGCATGTTTTGGTTTATAATGAATGTAGCATGCCACTTGTTTGTGAAAATGCCTATATGACTGTTAATCATCTTGATTGTGATAACATGTTACATGAATCATTGGATGTTGTTGGTATTCCAAATGTCAAACTCTTGAAGAAAAAGGCTAAGAAGGTTCATGAGAATTTGAGCAAGTTCTTTTGTGAAAAGGATGATTTGATTGCCAAGCTCAATGGATCCAACAAATTGGTTGAAAAGTATAAGAAACTTGCTAAAATTCTCTTGAAAAACTAAAGGAGTTTGAGTGTTTGAATGTGGACTTGGATGCTAAACTTGTTTTGTCTAACAAACTTGTTGATGAGCTAAAATGTGAAAATGAATCTCTTAAGATGCAAGCCAAGTGTTTGGTTGCTGAACTTATTGCAAAAAAGGATGAAAATATTTGTTGTAATCATGTTGTGGTACCCGATTTTGTGCCTATTGTGTGTTCTACTTCAAAAGAAAAATCGGTGTACATTCCACTACGCAAAAGAAATCAAAAGGTGGAGAGAAAGGCTCTTAAGCCAAAGCCTTCGTTTAGGTTTCAATCTAAGATTTTGGATAGATCTAAGTTTGTTCTAACTTGTCACCATTGTGGTGTGATTGGCTATATAAGACCTCAATGTCCAAAGTTGAGAGAACAAAACCATGTTGTTAGATCCTTTCCCAAAAAGCCTAGTAGACCTAAACACATTGTTTGTCACCATTTTGGTGCATTTGGTCATCTAAGACCTCATTGCTCTAAGTTTCAAGTTCCTAAAAGAATAAAAAGTCAAGAGAGACTTAAGCTTCTTGGAAGTTGTGCTTTGCAAGCTAAACCGGTTTTAAGGGAAAATGGTAAGTTATTGAAGAAATTTTTTGATGTTCTTACCTCCTTGTCTATGTGCATCTCCGATTCTAATTCTTCCAACCTTTGTCTCACTTCTCATGAGACACTCATTCCAAACAATCGTTCCGTTTGGATAAGAAAGGGTTCCTGTGGTTGAGCTTTTGCCCTTTTGGTCCTTGATCTATTTTTTCGATCTTTGTAGGACTCTTCATGCATTAGATGCTTCATTATCATGTAGTTGTGCATCATGCATCTCTTTATATGCAGTGTTTTATTTTTATTTTTTATCTTACTTTTATGTCTTTGTTTTGTGTGTAAAAATCCAAAACCACATAAAAAGGGAAAAATTCAAAAAGTTTGATTGTATATGTTTGAGCACATTTCACATGTGAGTTTGGCTTAGTACCTTCGTACTAAAGGCGTAGTACATTTACAAGCCTAGTTTGTCTTATATGCACATCTATCTTTATGGGAAAAATCTTGACATCTATGTGTGATTGTTGTAAATTGATCTTCAAGCTTATTATGAATGATTTGTTAGTCTTGATGGTTTTAATACATGCATAGACTTGTGCTTATATATCTTCCCACACCTTTATGTTTTTGCTTTATAGCTTAGCCAATGTCAAATCTCAAAAAATAATAATGAGCTGCAAAAGCCATCGCACATACTAGTATTTGACTAGGAAAAAGGGAAAGCGATTTGTATTGAAATGTATGGTGCCCAAAAAGTCAAAGGCTTATTCACAAAATTAAAATATCCAAAAATTTCAAACATCAATCTCAAAATGAGATGTATATAAATGATCAAAAGTTATGAGGTGAAAGAAGCCAAAAGTAAAGCTTCCAAGATATGTAATCATTTTCTTGTGGGATGTCATATATATTCATTTCTATAATTGAGATAGACAACTTGACTTAGTACTAGTTGCGTATAACTTAACTGAATTGATCATTGAAGCTTCACTCTAGACCAAAGACTATTCCACATTTGATACACACACACAACACTCAAGTCTATTGTTTAATGAATGTTTATTTCATTTGTGTGATTGTACTTGTTCAAATGTGATGTGTATACTCAATTGCTTGTCGATCAAATCCAAAAAGATTTTTGAGTATTTTATATATTTTTGGAAGTGTTTTTATGCTTTCGTGTTTTGAGTTTTTGTTTATATTGCATTTTTCATGTTTTCAACAAAAACTCCTTCAGAGGCATTTTCATGAGAAGCTGGCAAGTAAGCTCTTCCTGCGAAAATGAGATAACCAAAAATAAAAACAAAAAATTTTCAGACAGAAACTTTCGCGATTGTCTCGCGAGTAACGCTTACCCACGAAAAATTTTGTGCTTCAGAGGCATTTTTCGTGAGTAACTTCGCGAGAAGCTAATTAACCTGCGAAAAATGCGTGTTTTCAAATTATAAAGGCTGATCATGATAGTTTTTCAAACATAAACACTTTGCCTCCCTTGAGCCTCTCTCAACCCTAAACCTATTTTCTCTCAAAAACCTAACCAAAACTCAAGTAAAAGCTTCTCAAAATCATCTCTAAGGTATGTTTGATCACTCTTTCCTCTTTATTTATTAGATTAATCATTAAATTTTGAGTTTTGTATAAGTTGGGTTTATTTTTGAAAAAGGGTTTGAAAACTTTAAGCTTTGTCAAATTTTTTTCAATTTCTTGATTGGGCTCTGTCCCATTTGCTTTGTCTATGTTTGTGTTGGGCCCTTGTGGCATTTTAACTTGTATTTAGGCAAGATTCATACATGTTCATGCATTGTTTATATGTTAGTTGTGTTGGTGCACACCAATTGTTTGATAAAATGCCAAATGACATTTTCTCATTGTTTTGGACTTCGACGAGTACCAATTTTTGGGAATCACCATAATTATTCATGTTTATCATGTTTTGATTATTGGTTATGTGTTTTACACACTTTTCCCCATGAGTGCTTGCTCATGCATTGGTTATGCATCTCACATGTACACTAGATGCACCTTTGCTGCACACACTCTAACACTTGACATGTTTTGTACTCACTCATGCTAGTTAAGTCTTTTTAGACCCTTTTAGCACATATAACATGTTCTTCTGTCTATGTCATGCCTAGATCTATATCATGTTCCATCATCCTTAGCATGTCAGGTTTACTTTATGCTTTGTAGTATTTTTTTTTTTTGTCTTTCATTTGAGCTTCATTTTCTCATTCGTCTTGCACCCCTCATGCATCATATTTTACCTTTGTTCATATCTTCTTTTCTTTTCCTCCTTCCTCTTGATTCATTTGTCTATTCATGATAAAAAGGGGGAAAGTATATCAGAGAATATACCGGTGTGTATCATCATTTCTATTGACTCGTGTGCACATTCTTAGGGGGAGAAAGCTATAGGGGAGATGTATATACCAAGGAGGAAAAAAAATTTCTTTATAAGAAAACCTTGTTTTGTCTTGTTTTACCTTATGCTTGTTTTCTCATTGTTTTATGGTGCTTTAAGTTACATTATTATCTATACTTTTTTGCTCTCATTGCATCGTGGTTATGTGTTGGACATGCATACTGAAAGTTCAAATAGTGTGTGAAACACCTATGAATGTTTAGACCCCTAAATACAAAAATACCAACACAAGCTTATAATCGAATAATATATGTGTGAAATATGAAATATAAGCTATATCCAAATTGGTAACACACTCTAAACCATAATTAAATACAATCACAACAGTAATTAAAAGGTAAAGAGTAAAGGAAGAGAGATGTAAACACAAAGATAACATGGCGATGTGTTATCGAAGAGGAAACCAAAGTACTCATTGAAAAACCTCTCCATTGCCCTCAAAGCGGTCAATAATCCACTAGAGAATAAAGTTGGGATACATGAATAGTAGAAGACCCTCCAAGCCTAATCTACCCAGTGCACCTAAACCCTCCAAGCTTCTTGCTCCAATAGGGTTGCACTGAACCTTATCTTCTCTAGCTTACCGAATCCCACAATCGCCTATTGCATCAACCAAATGAATTGATCCCTTTTGAACTGTTTCCCAAGCACCAAAATACCTTTTCACTAATATGGGTATGGTGAGATAGGATTTGGCTAAATGTACTTCTCAAGGATATGTCAATGGAGAGGGTGAGAGTAGAGGAATTTGGAAAATCAAAGGATGAAGATTGTGGATGAGTCAATCTTATTTTTCTCTAGGGTTTCTCTCTCAAAATTCTATCTAGAAGCTTTCTACATTTCGTGGCTATAAGGGTATTTAAAGTAGTGTGTATGAGGAATGCGAAAAGTCAGTTTCAACCAAACAGGACATTCTAGCGACTTGAGCTCGCGACTGGAACGAGTCGTGAGCTAACTACCTGGCCAGACTGGAAGTTTTGTCCTGTAGTGCTCCAGCTATCATGACCCTTCAGCTCCCCCTACATGCTTCACACGTGTGCTATTCTGGCAACTTACCAGTCGTAAGCTAGTCACAAGATCCAGTCGCGAAACTCTTTTGAATTGCGCATAACTTGAGTTTTCTTCACACTCTCTCACACACTACCCTTACATAATTCCCACCTAAATATAGGGTATCCAATTGCTAAATTACAAGTAAATTTGACACGAAATAAAGCCAACACATGATTGAATAAATTCAACCTTACACATACATCCTTATGCCATTGTGATTTATTGATTGCATGTTCGGATGATCATTTAGTTTACTATGTGATCATTGTAGTCATTTCTATATGATTGTTTTGGTGTATGATTAAGTTGCTCACATGTTTCACATCATATTTACTTGATTGCATTTTACTTGTTACATTATACTTGTCCTTTTATTACTTGCTTTACCTTAAGGGTCTAATGTGTTTTGAGCAAATGTTTCAGGTTACAGGTATATATGTTCCAAGTTCATCACAGCTTCTAGGTTTAGGTGTGAGTGAGTTTTTCCATTATTCCCAAACTCATGTTTAAGTTTAGAGTCTGTTATAGGGTGTTTTGTCACATAATAGGCAAATGGGGAGATGGTAAAGTTTTGATTTACAACTATGTTTTATGTTGTCTTTATTCCATGACAAAAAGTGTTGTAATTGCTTTAATTTTGTTCATTGTATTTTGTGGGATTTTATTGTATTGGGTTTAGTATTAAGTTGGTGAAGAATTGAGCATGAAATGAAGAATCAGTGCAGTTTCATGATTGGCTCGTGAGAAGGGTTCTCGCGAAAAGGGCACGTAAGAAGCACGTGTTGAAAGCTAAAGAGTCATGCTAGCCTTGAGGATTTTGCGAGTGTTTTGCGAGTAAGGCCTTCTCGCGAGATACTTGCGAAATTCTTTGCTTGGAGGATTTTTAAGTGTGACTTTCTTACCCTTCACCCATACTATATATACCCTTATTACCCACAAAAGTATGAAAAGCCATTCAGAGAGAAAAACCCTAGATAGGTTTTCTACAACACACACACCCATCTTTGAGAGATAAAGCTACTCATCCTTAGTGAGAAATCATTATAGCTTCTTCTTCTTCCCTCTCCCAGTGTTATACCTTGAGAGAATATTTGTACCCAAACACAACTCACACCTTATTAGAGTGTAGAAAGTGTTTTGGAGCTTGGGAAGCTTTGGGGATTTGCCAAAAGAAGCTGGTGAGGCTTCGTGGATGCAATTGGGCGTATTGTGGGATCTAAAAAGCTAGAGAAGATATGACTCTGAGAAGTTCATTGGTAGCAGGAGCTTGAAGGGTTCAAGTACATTGGGTAGACTAGGCTTGAAGGGTCTTTTGTTATTCATGTACTCCAACTTTATTTTCTAGTGAATCGATTTATCGCTTCAAGGGCGGCGAAGAGATTTTTCGCTGAGTTCTTCGGTTTCCTTTTCGATAACATGTCTTGGTGTTATCTTGCGGTTGCATCCTTCTTCCCATACTCTTGTGCTTTACTTTTATTGGTTGTTGATTATGCACTAGAGTAGTTATCGGTTTATTGCACTTCATTTACTCTTGTTCCGCACTTTTTTTAAGTTAGAGTAAAAGCAATCTAGCCGTAATTTTAATTGGGAGTCTAAACAAGCTCATTTATTTTCACACAAATCCGAGCTTTCAGAAGTCATTCAAATTTGACTAAGAAAAAAATGAAGAATGTGTTGTTCATTAAAACTCGACAGAAGTCTCGACAGAATCCTTTCTATCGAAAATTACTGCTGAAGCTCGACACAAGCTCGACACAAGGTGTATCTGTCGAGAATTACGAAATCAGATTTTCCAAATCTGATTTACGTGCATATCCTTAAGTATTTGTGTAGGGTTTCTTTTCTCACAACCCTAGACATATATAAGGATTATTTTAAGAGTTGTCACAAGGTGATGTAAGGTGTTGAAAACAAAATACACGCATATTGTGACCGAAAACAGAATTTGCTCAAGTTCATCACATTCTCTGTAGAAGCTATTGCGTCTTTATGCCAAGGGTTTTGTGACTAAGGAGTTTTCTGATTTTCATTGTTGATGAAATGAAGAACTTTGCTACCAACATCTTCCTCAAGTTGGTGTGTTAGTCACGTATTGGGATTCATGCATCATTAGTTAGTCACGTACTAGGATTCTTGCATTGAATGAAGAGATTACCACTACAATACAAGTCCAATTGGGTATTGGGGTAAAGGTTCAACTGTAAGTTGGTATTAGGTACTGGGATTCCTCATACTTGTAACCACTTGTGATTGATAATAGTGAATTCTTGGGAGTGGTGACCTTAAATTCATCAAATGGGGTTTTGTCTTGATGGTTTTCCCCATTCGTAAACAAATCACCCGTGTCAAATTTATTTTTCACTACATTTAGTTTAGTTGGTGATTTATTTGTGCTAATATGTCATTGCACGTTAAATTGACTTAATTAATTAACCTGGATAATTAATTAATTAATTTGCTAAAGGAGTCAATCTATTTTTGCCCTGTCAATTTATTTATTTGGAAAGAGGCAGGAATAAGAAATTCAGGCACTCAATTTCGTCAATTATTGGTACATCTATGGTCCATTAATGGGTCTTCATTATACTTAACTATGTGAGTTGTATATATATTTACATGCACCCACATGGATACACAGATCAGGTATGGACAGTTAGAAGAAACTCTAGTAGATGACTAAAGGCTTTATTAACACTTGAAACAGAAATAATTCGTTTTACATCTGGGACGTGAAAGAGCACAGCTGCTCAATTTCATGGCATGAAAACAAATCAAAAGTAAATCCTTGGATTGAAATACAAAAGACCAAACTAATACATCTTATTTGTAGAACTGAAAACTAATTATCTTGGAATAAACTAAGGAATCAATTCTTGGTATTCATGCTGTTTTTCACAGCCTCTGCACTTTCTTTGATGCTTTCCTTTGATTCTTCAGTCTTGCCCAGCACATTGTCCTTGGCCTTTTGGGCTGTGTCTTTGGCTGAACCCCATGCTTCCTGTGCTGTTTGCTTCACCTTCTCAGTGGCATCTTGGGCCGTTGCTGACATCTTGCCTGCCATATCTTTTGTATTCTGGCTCACCTATTGTTGCATCAATCACTTGGTAAGAAATGGCAACAAGTTTAGGAAAAGAGTAAAGCAACAAATATAGATTTATGGAAGAATTTGTTGTTACATGTTCTGCAGTAGAGTAAGCCTTATCTTTGACAGTTTCACCGGTCTTCTTCGCATCATTTGCCCCTTGTTTTAGTGCATCAGTGGCTGGTGATGAAGCCTCTGGATTTGAACTCGCCTATGATATTGTAACACATCTTCAAATCCGTCAAATGCAAGCATAATATATGATAAAGTATGTTGATAAAATATATTCTCAAGGAAAAATTACAACCTTAACTTCTAGGGCAAGTATGGATAGATTATAGTTAGGCATCTCATAGTGATATTTCAATTCAAGAATTGAGTATGAAATCATGCCAAAACCAGCCAATAACGGGCTAAGAAACCTAAATTAGAATATGGGCATTGTGACTCAAAATTACATAAAAGCTCGTACTCAATGCAGAAAACTTATTTTTGCAATATCTGAGAGAGGAGTGTGGAGAGATCAAAATGATGGTCCCAACAAATTTGGACACTGATATTCACTATGAAACATGACTCACTTGAATACGTCTTGGAGTACAGGCCGCAAACAGCCTAGGGTTCCAAGTGCTTCTCCTAACAATTGCTGATCCAGCATGACCAAATTTTGGGAAGGAGATGATTAAAGTCAAGCTTGCCATTTTTCTCAGTTTCTTTTCGATGTGCTTTTACTATATGGATTTTCCCAAAACCTGAGTATATAAAGAAGGATGAGCATCCAGTTGGAGCTTTGTGTTGTGCAAGGAGAGTACTTTCCGCATATGATTGGTTAGGAAACTATCCTAATGGTCAATAGGACCCAGTATTCTAGGACAATATATAGTTCACAGTTAATAAAAGTCATCAAGTGGGCACCCTACAATTTACTCTGTGTTCTACGAATTCTTACTTAAATTTATACGATAATAGTTTAAAGCAAAGGTTCATGCTTCACGTGTCAAATTAACCATGTTGTCAGGATTTACATATATATCGCTTAACTAAGGTTCATGCCATCCGTCTTCCTAAAATAAATAAGAGAGAAATTTATGAACCAAAAAAAAAAAAAAAAAACCACACAGTGGCTTTCCTACACACCTCTTAAATTAAAATACCATTTTGGTATAGTGCTCCCCTAAATTTAGAGAACGCCGTTCATTTCTTAACCAAGTTGGTGTGGGTGTATTAAAAAGTGGAGGAAAAATGGATGTTTTGCAAAGTAGAGGAAATAATAATGAAAAATAATGAATGAAGAAAAAATATTTAAATGAAATAGTTTTTAGAATAGAATATCAAATGTGAGTGTTTTTAGAATATGATTAGTTTAAACAAAAGAAATAGACTTAGAGAGGAAATTTTGCACAATAGCACAAATCAATGTGAATGATCTTATACCCTATAATGAAATCATTAAGCTCGATCAAGAACACGAAGGTAAAATTTTAATATATTTACCTATGTTTCTTATTTTTAAAGTTTGTAACAATCCGTCACTCAAAACTTTTGTAACTATAGCAATCAAATCCTACTACATCTTGATATGAACAAAATGATAAGGGTTTGATGGTACCATTTTTTTTTTTTTTTTCTAACTTTTCAAACGGTGTCTAATCTATGTTTATTGACTAATGGAGTGACAGATTTTACTCTAAATAATAAAACTGTATCAATTAATTTGTTAAATAACCCGTCACATACTATTAAACTGAAATATACCCCAAATCTATTTCTATATGGAATGTGGCACCGTTGATTGAAAACATCGTTTTGACGATCCATATGTAGAAAACTAGAAATTTCCCACATCTAACAATAGGGTAATATTCTTGCTCAATATGAATGTTGATCACACTACAAGAAATTTGATCATTTACAATGTTTGAAACCATTGAAAAAGTACTAAAAACTGTCAAAAAAAAGTATTTTTCTTGGTTAAAACGACCATCAAGAATTGTCACTAAAAACTATGTCGAGAATAATTTTCGATAGTCTATGTCACTGTTGAAAAAAAAAAATTCACACCGTTATCAATGGGTAATAAACATCGAACTATTATTAAAAACCATTGAAATATATATACATAAATATTGATTAAAGTATGCTTATTATTTTAATCCACATGCACTCATTTCCTAGTAAAGGGTATGCTGAGAAAAGTTTCAACAGTCTGTATATGTTTAAATAAGTATTTTATTTTTAATACCATCTGATATATTTTCCTAAATGCTTTTCACAACATGTTCAGCTAACTTTTTAAGTTGCAAATCCAGCCCAAAGATTATACTCTCAAACAAAAGTTAAATTAACACAATAAGATCCAAAAGGACGAAGGAGAAATCTCAAAAGAGATTGCTTTGTATATGGGTGGGGCCATTGATACCAAGCCGAACACCTAAGTAAGCAGTTACTTGTCTTAACAAAGTGGCAGAACAACAATTCCCCAATTTTCAAGGCACTGAGCTTCTCTTCAAAGTAGATCTCCCTCTTATCTGCGGGATTCTACAGGTAAGAAGCACATAAATATTTTATCATAACATTGATTAAAATTCAAATCAACAAAAGATGAAGGTATCAAGGTCTACCTTGTCACAACAGAGGTAAATAAAGCAATAACAACTACATTAAGTATTATCAAAGAAATGGAGTTTTATATATGCATGTGATTCCTTCTATTTATTTGAATATACATGTGCGTTTATCAGGGTGAAGCCTATGTTACATGGGAACAGAGTGAAGGAGAGGTCTAACATCCTTATAATTAATCTAACGCTTCTCTTATTTGCATATGGGTTGACAAACTATGATTTGATTTATGAATTAGAACACAATGCAAACAAATAGATATTCAAAAAGGAATTAATTACGATTCTAGTATCATTATCAAATTCAATAGCAGTTATGAATAAATTTATGAATGTTAAATAATTAACAAACTAACCTAGTTGGTAAAGTTAGGTGGAACTATTAGATTGTACTAACTTGAATGGGGCCATGTTTTTTGAGTACTTGTGCCAGGAAACTCTCATCTCGATTAACTTGTGCCATCAAAAATTTTATATTAGCATCACTATCCTTGAGGTGTTTCTTAGATTCTTTCAATTTCTTCAAAAGGTTAGCATCATTCTCCTTGCATTTTTCCTCAAATTCTTTCAATTGCCTTAGAAGTTTAGCATCATTCCTTGCATCTTTCCTCAAAATTCTTTTAATTGCCTTTAGAGGTTACGAAAAGTAGATAAAGAGGAACCCCATAATTTCGTATGACAAACACCATCTCCATAACCACAAACAAAACCATGATGTTCAAGTTCAAATATCTCCACAAACATTTTATCTTCACAAATTTTGAAATACCCTTCAACCACTTCAGTAATAAGCCTCTTAAATGTCATCTGCATTAAAAGAGCACTCATACCCCTCATACCACATTGGCTAAAAGCACATAAAAATAAATCTTAACAAAAAGTTATGTAAGTATTTTTAGGAAATTTCATATCAATGCTCTTTGTGTAGTTTCATTTACAACTTGTCCATTAGATCTCACATGTGTGATCTCAAATAATTGAACTCGAGTAGGATCTTCTCTAGTTTTCTCCCTCTATCGTTTAAACAACACAAAGCATAGAAATTTCATAAAATTTCAGGCACCATAAATGACTATGCAACGGTATTTTATCTTGAAAAAAATTAAGTTTCAAAGATTGAGAAAATGATATATAAAACCTCTTCTTCACTTCATTGTTGAAAACTTTTTGATCTAGTAATGTGAACGATAATGTTTTTGGAATGACTATACTTGTTTTTATCACACATTTTCTACATTCAAGAACATACAATTACAATAATACACATTTTCTACATTCAAGAACTTACAATTACAATGCTAATTACAAAGTTTTTGTAGGATCAAAGAGGAGATCAAATGAAAATTCATTGGAAAATTTGAATCTTTATGATTACCAAAATAGATTGGAGGTTTGGCTTTTAGAGACCTTAGCAAGTTTAATGAAGTTATGTTGGCAAAACAAGTATGGCGCCCTGTTCCACAGTGTCTTTCGCTTGGAAGAACATTTTACACTTTAGAAAGGTTATTTCAATGGGGTTTAGACAGAGATTTGGGATGGCAAGACTATTTGGATTTTTGTTGAATCTTGGTTGCCTAAGGAGGGTGATGGTAGAGTGATTTCTCCTCAATTCTCTGGGGAAATTACATTTTACCACCCTAAACTATGCATTAGATTACACTTTGTACCATAAACTATCCAATTGCACACTTTGCACCCTAAACTATCACACTCTGCATTGTAGACATTGCATTTTGTACCCCTTATGACTCAGGCCCCAATTCCCCAATGATGTAAAGATAAAAAGAAAGTGTTCCATATGTGCCCTAGAGCTATGAGAAACAACTAGTCCTAATCCAAGATTTTGAAGGTGAGTTAACCCCAAAGGAGATAGAGCTTAAATGGGTGCCATTTTAGGTCCAGATTTATAATCTACCCTTGAATAGTAGAACAAGGGAAACGGGGTGGGCTATTGGCTCAAGCCTAGGGTCGATGTTAGACGTGGATGTGCCAGAATCCGAAGTACAATGGGCTAAGTGTCTTCGTGTGAGGGTGTGTATTGATGTAACGAAGCGCCTAGTACGTGGAAAGAAAATCACCATTAAAGGTGGGTTAGTCTAAATGGGTCATCTTTAAATACGAGTGGCTCCCCAATTTTCGCTACAGATGTGGCCTCTTCAACCATGCTTTAAAGGAGTGCACTGAGGAGCAAGAAAATAGCAAGTTAGACAGAGTGAACCATCTTCAATATGTAGCATGGCTTAGGGGCAAACTGATACGGCAAGGTGGAAAGGAGTTGAACAAATTGGAAATGCAAGGAAACAAGATGGACAACCCCTGGATAGCTAAGGCCAGAACGACAAAGTTGTAGGTGATGGTGCATAGGTCGAGGGAGGAATTGGGGGTAGATGGGAATCACGTGAATGAAGCGACAAACTTGGTGGACAGCAACCTTACACGGGAGGGGGTTGGAATAGACCCCTTTACACCTATGACAAAATTGTTACTCAAGAATGGAAAGGTCCAAAAGCTGGTGGTAAAGGTGGGCGAGACGGAAGCTACCTTGGGGGTGTTTGGTGGGGAACAGACCGTAGCCCAGGGTGACTCAATTGAGGGTATGCAATGGGAGATAGCTACCTATCAAGGCTCAGAGGAAGTTCCCGAATCAAGTTTGGCGCCAAACCAGGAGTTTAAAATAAAAGAGGGAGGCCCACCTATTTCAAACTCGGTTTAGGGCCCATTACCAATGAGTTTTGATGAAAAGAAAGGATGGACATATGAGCCCCTCGGCCCAACAAGCAGATACTAGAAAAGGATGGCTAGGGAAGTGAAATCAAAGGCAGCCCATGAAGGAATGAGCCCACTTAACACTAAGCATGAAGGCCCAATTCCATTCTAGGAATTAGATCCAAGTATTTGCGATCTAAAATGTAGGAAAGGAAGTAAGAAACACAACCAAAACCCAGATAGTGAGAAGCAGATGGAGGGCGGTGGCTGCGGAGTAGCACCACCGAGCCAAATGAGTGTAATAGCCTAGAGCAGCTGGGGATTGGGGTCATCCCTAATGGTTCGGACACTCATCGAGGAGGTAAGAGCAAAAGACCCTCTTTTGGTCTTCCTATTGGAGACGAAGGCCGGAGTGAGTAGAATCAAAGGTATTTAGAACAAAATTAAATTCACACAAGGAATAATGGTTCCAAGTGATGGTCGAAATGGTGGTTTAGCATTGCTGTGAGGGAAGGTACTAATGTGAGGTTCAAGAGCTACTCCAACTTTCACATCAACTTGGAGATTCACGAGAATTCTTCATTGACACCTTGGCATGCAACTGGTTTTTACGGACAACCCGATGCAACAAGAGGTTTTACTTCATGGCAACTATTGGAGGTTCTGAAACGGCATAGCCATCTGTCATGGGTGGTTTTTAGTGACTTTAACGAAATTACCCACTCCTCGAAAAATTAGGGGGGCCGGAAGGAGATGTAGGACAAATGAGGGAGTTTATAGAATGTCTAAGCAGATGTAGTCTAAATGATCTGGGTTTCGTAGGGCAAAGATACACCTAGTGCATTGAAAGGTGTGGGAAACACCGAACTAAGCTTAAACTTGATAGAATGGTGGCAAGTGAAAGTTGGATTGAAAAATTTCCTGAAGCAGGTGTTCATAATTTTGCAATGTCTATATCTAATCATTGTCTACTAATGCTATTCCTCAACCGACGACAACACCGCAAACTGGTAAGAAAAAGATTTTTCTTTGAGGCCATGTGGACAAGGGAGGAAGGTTGTAGGGAGGTGATTGAGGAGGTGTGGGATCCATTAAGGAGAGACCCAGACCTTTTGATCAAGGATTGCTTGAAAAGCTATCAAGAGCATCTCCAACAACGGAATTGGAGAGTGTTCGGGAATGTAAACAAAACTCTAAGATAGAAATAGAATTGGCTTCAACAACTTGAATCCATTGATGGTTTTCTTGATAAGGCTGAGGAAATTCAGAGCACAAAGAAGGAAATCAATGAGATCCTAATCAGAGAGGAAATTATGTGGAAATAGAGGTCCAAGGCCTTGTGGTTAAAGTGGGGAGACCGAAACACGAAGTTTTTTTGCGCCATAGCCAGTCAAAGGAAAAGGAAAAAAGAATTATGGGACTGCAGAATAAGCATGAGAGTGGAAAGATGACCAGGAGAGTATAGAAAAGACAATTCTAGAGTACTTTGGTGATATATTCAAGTCTGATAATCCTTCCAACTTTGATGTGAGTTTGAATGCAATCTCTAGCCAGGTCACACCAAACATGAATGATGAGCTGCTGATAGAGTTCAAGGAAGAGGAGGTCTGGAAAGCTTTACAACAGATGCACCCTACAAAAGCACCGGGCCTGAACGGTATGTCTCCCATTTTTTATAAAAAATATTGGGATATAGTAGGTCCTGATGTAGTATAGTATGTCTTAGATGCTTTAAATTCTGGTGTGTTACCTTGTGGGCTCAATGAAACATATATATGTCTTATACCGAAGGTCAAGTCACCCCAAAAAATTATTGAATTTAGGCATATTAGTTTATGCAACGTGCTATATAAGATTATCTCTAAAGTTCTTGCCAACAGGCTAAAAAGAATCTTAAAGGAGGTGGTTCATGAATCTCAGAGTGCATTTGTGCCAAGCAGATCGATAATAGACAATGTACTAATAGCTTTCGAGACGATGCATTGTATTGATTGAAGAAGGAAGGGTAAGGAAGCCCTATGGCTATGAAGCTCAACATGAGCAAAGCCTATGATAGGGTAGAATGGTTGTACCTTAAAGCCATGATGAAGAGAATGGGTTTTCACGAGAAGTGGATTTCTCTAATGATGATGTGTGTGATCACATTATCTTATTCAATATTGATAAATGGGGAACCAAAAGGGAAGATCATCCCGTCAAGGGGATTGCGACAAGGAGATCTAATCTCACCATACCTATTCCTTTTATGTGCAGAGGGGTTGTCAGCTATGTTGAGAAAGGAGGAAAGGGGTGGTTGTATGTAGAAGGGCACCGAGATTCTCCCACTTGCTATTTGCTGATGATAGCATTATATTCTGCAAGGTTTCGGTCTCAAAATGTGATGGGTGATAATCGAGGTGTTGGAGGGCTATGAAAGAGACTCAGGTTAGAAAATTAATAAGGAGAAAACCTCCTTATTTTTTAGCAAGAACATAAGGAGGGATGTATAGGATTAGATTATGTAGAAGTTTGGGACTGAAATTATCCAACATAATGAAAAGTGCCTGGGGTTACCCTTGCTAGTTGGAAGGGGTAAAAAGGAAGCACTTAATAGAATAAAAGACCAAGTGGGGAGGAAGATTGTGGGGTGGAAAGACAAACTCCTATCAAATGTAGGTAGGGAGATCCTTATCAAAGCCGTAGCACAAGCCATGCCCACCTACACAATGAGTGTGTTTAAATTCTTGGATTCACTGTGTAAGGATTTGAACTCCATGATGGGGAATTTCTGGTGGGGTCAAAAGAAAAAGGAGAGGAAATTAGCTTGGGTTTCTTAGGAGAAGCTATGTACACCAAAGTCTGAGGGGGGGGGGGGATGGGTTTTAGGGATCTTAGGGTGTTTAACTTAGCCCTCCTCGCAAAGCAAGGATGGAGAATATTGGAAAACCCAAGATCATTGGTCCATAGGGTCTACAAAGCAAAATATTTCTCGAAGGATCCGTTCTTGCAGGCTAAGTTGGGTAAACGACCCTCCTATGCGTGGCATAGTATTTTGGCAGTGAAAGAAATAATTGTGAAGGACTCTCGGTGGTGTGTTGGTAACAGGCAGAAGGTGCATATCTGGGAAGATAGGTGGATTCCAAGACCTGACTCCTTTAGTGCAATCATCCCACGTATTCCCCAAGCTGAGGCAAAACTAGTGGCGAATCTCATTGATGTTGATAAAAAAATTTGGGATGTGGCTAAGGTGAGAAATATCTTTCCTCCCTAGGAAGCAGAGGTGGTGTTGGGCATTCCAATTAGCAATAGATTGCCAGAAGACTTATTCATATGGGGTTGGACCACAAATGGAAAATTCACAGTTAAGAGTGCTTATAGAGTGGCGCAAAAGTGCTGAAAGAAGGTAGTAACCGATCTGAAATAGGCAGTAGCTCTAATAATTCAAAGATGAAAGCCATCTGGAAAATGATTTGGAAGCTAAATTGTTCAAATAAAATCAAACATTTTATGCGGTGAGCCTGCATGAACATCCTCCCAACTAAGAATTGCCTAAAAGCCAAGGGAGTGGGACTAGTAGATTGTTGTGCTTTATATGGCCTTAGTGAGACATCGGGGCATATCTTATGGGGCTAAAAAATTGCTAAGGCAGTTTGGAGCGCAACAAAAATTAAATTGCCTTGGTTGCCTGATTAATTGAGGGACTTTATAGATCTGGTATGGGTGGTTATGGAATCTCACTCAAACATTGATTGGGTCACATTTATAGTTACAACATAGAGCCTTTGGAACAATAGAAATACCATAGCACATGGTGGATGATGAAGAGGATAGGAAGCATTTACCAAGTTTGTGACTGAATATATAGATGAGATCAAGTAGGATCATCATACTCCAATGAGAGTTTCATCCTTAGCCTCACAATCATGGTCACCACCACAGTAAGGATGGTACAAGGTTAACACTGATGGGGCTATATTCAAGGAGGTGGGGGGTTGTGGTATAGGTGTAGTTATAAGGAATGACAAGGGACAAATGATGGGATCAATGAGTACAAGAGTGGAGCTACCTTTGGGTGCATTACAAATAGAAGACAAATCTATGGAAGAGGGTGTGCAACTAACTTGAGAACTCGGCCTTAAGCAGATCATTCTTGAGAGTGATTCTCTAATAGTGGTCAACTCTTTGAGAGAGCAAAGTTTGGTACTGAGCAGCATTCATAAAGTTGTAGAAGGAACAATAAGGAATCTAAGTTTCCCATATGCATAGGGGCAGCAACTTTGCAGCTCATGTTTTGGTAAGACATGCCAAGTCTGTTACTGAATTTATTATATGGGTGGAGGACACCCCACCTATAATAGCTGATCAATTTCATCATGATTTAATTTTTATGAACTTTATTTAGTTTTAATGAAATCCTTTGTTAAGAATAAAAAAAAAGAAAAAGAAAAAAAAGATATGTGTGCGCATGCTTCATGCATGCGTGCACATGCTAGGGTTCCAAAAACTATAAAAGGTAAGTTTTTTGCATTTAACGTAGATTTGGAATGAATCCCACATCATATAGGAGTCACCCCAAACTCCTATTTTTCAACTATATAAAGATTTAAAAGGTACATTTTCAAAGAGGACGAGAGGTAAAACACATAAAATTCACTAGAAAATAATGAATCAAAGAGGGAGTTTTTTACAAAACCTTCTCAAGTCAAATTTTGTTTGATTGGGGATGATCAAAATCAAGCTCTATAGAGTTCTAGTGTTTAGGTAAAATTTCTTTGGCTCTTCACTTTTCTTTATTTTTCCTATGTTCTTATGTTTATGTATATGTTTTAATTTCTTTAATATGTTTGTTTAGCTTAGGTTTATTCTGTGTTTGTGTTTAAAGCATGATAGGTTGTTAGATCTCTTATTTCTGTTGTGTTTTCTTTGCTCTTTGTTTTGGTTTTCTGGGTTTAGGGCTTCAAGTGTGTATGTGTGCGCATGCAACTTGCATGTGTACGCATACAGTTGAGATGCATACGCATGCCCTATGTATGCACACGCATACTCTTTCCCAGAAACCGTAATTTTGTTTTCTATTTATTTTTACTTTGTTTTATTTACATTTTAGACTTTATTTAACTCATTTTTCACATTTATATACATCTATTTACCGTGTTTTGTCCTGCTTTGTTTGTTTTAACTCTTTTGTGCTTATTAGGGTTTTATTTTTTGTTTAGATATCTTGACATGTTTGTTTGAATCTGTCTTATGATGTTTCTGCCTTTGGGAATGTAGATATCATATTTTGTTCACCCAAGATTTGCATGCCGGACCCGAAAATTCCAAAAATATTATCTTTGCTCCATTGGGTCATAGAAACATTTAGATCAACATGGTGCAACCCATTCGAGCATCAAAGCACTCGAAGTGTCTTTTCCGGTCAAATTGACCAAAATGCCCCTAGTCAACCTTGGGTTGACCGAAAGTCAAACGAGGTCAAAGTCCTCCAAAACAACATTTTTCATGCTTTTACATCAAATTTGAGCCACTCAAAGATTTTTGTCAACTTTGACCAAGTTTGACCGACATTGACTCCTAGGGTGACCAAAAACTCTAATTTTTTATCCATCCATTAGAATGAGTTGGGTCTAGCGTCATTGTAAAGATTATTGAATTCCCTGTTCAATGACTATTCATGGGTCAAAATCGGAGTTAAAACGATTGAGATATCTAGAAAACTATGTAAAGTCTGTCAACATGCTTCCCAAGGCCATAACTTTTGATCCAACCATGGGATTTTCAATTTCTTTAGTGTTCTAGAAACTAGACAACTAGATATTTTCAAGGACACCATGATCGGCTCAATCGAAGTCCAGAAAGGCATTCAAATATGCAGTTAAAGACAGAACCGATAAGAAAGAAAAAGACAAAATTGCTGACATTAGTCGAGTTGACCTGGTGCACCTTGTATGGCCGCCGGCTCGACTCAGCGCATACAAGGTGTGTTGAGCCTCAGGAAGTGTGTCAAAGTCCATACATGCCCCCAGGCCACTCATTTTGCAACAAAAAAAAAAAAAAAAAAAAAAGATTTTGGGTAGTTTCCTGGGAAAATTCTCTCTCTCCTCTCTCTAATTTCTCTCCCAAACACATCTAAACACCACCAAAAACCTTTGATTCTTCTCTTTACTCCACAATCATAAGGTAGTGTTCTTGCACCCAATCTTCCTCTCCTTGGATTTGAGGTTTAGGGGTGTGCATGTAGCTTTTTAGCTACAATCCACACCCTTTTCTTTTTATAGCTTTTTCTAGTTCAATAATATGCTTTATTGCTTTTTCCTAGCATGTTTTTATGGTTTTTCTAGCATGTTTCCTTGCTTATGCCATGATTTATCGCTTTGATGTTGTTGGCCTAGCCTTCTTGGGCTAGGATATACATGCCTATGTGTTCTTTGCCATTAATGCTTAGATCTATAGTCCTATGTGTTTGCCATGTTTATGCTTAGATCTACATGCCTATGTTTAGTTCAATGTCTCTTCGGGCCTCGTGTCGTGCCTTTGCTTGGATCTACATGTTTATGTGCTCCGTGCCATGTTTGTGTGTTTAGATTTATATGTTGATTGCTATGCCATATGCTTCTATAGCCCTTTTGTTCTTTGATGTCTCTTCTTCTTGTGTTTTGGCCCTTTTTGGTGGGGTGTAGATCTAGATCCTGTGGTCTTGGCCTACATCCACACACCTAGGCCTATATCAAAGGGTTTGTATCATTTGAGGGGTTCTCTCATAAAGAGATTTGGGTGCTTAGGGCACCTTTCTTTTGGGGTAACTATGTGGAGTCAGCACTTTTTTTTTTAATAAAAAAAAAATGCAATTCACATGTCCAAAAATACCTCAAATTCGTTAATTGATTACAAATACAACTTGGAAGAATAACTTTACAAGGCTTTGGTCCTAATACAATCTATGTAAAAATTACAAAGCTTTGATCCTAGTTACAATCTACCAAAACAAAGGATAAAACACTAGTCTACTATCCAAAAACCTAAGCTTAGGGGTTAGGTAACGGAATGGGAAGGTGTTAGGCACCCATTCCGCCTAGATAGAGTCTGGTCTTCTAGACTCTACATGACCATTATATACCCTTTTGTATGATATTAAATGATATGCTATAATACATGTAAAAAACACTTTCTTGACAAAACTAATTTAAACAAATTCATCATATGAATATGCCCTCTTCTCATAAAAAAAAAAGGAAAAAAAAAAGGATCTGTTTTGAAGGTTAAGAAAAATAAAATTTGATTAATAAAAATCAAATCTGTTTGGTAGGGATAAAAAAAAAGGGATTAGGTTAAAAAAATTTTGATTTGTTTAATAAGAGGAAAAAAAATTGGGATTTGATTAATTAAAAATTAAATTTGTTTTATAAGAGATTAAAAAAAATGGGATTGATTAATTAAAAATCAAATTTGTTTTACAAGAGAGGAAAAAAAAAAGAAAAAGAGATTTGATTGATTAACAATAAGATCTTTTTTATAAAAGAAAAAGAAAAAAAAAGAAAAAAAAGAGAAGAGATTTGATTGATTAAAAATCAGATCTGTTTTGTAAAAGAAAAAAAATACGAGATTTGGTAAATAAAAATCAGATCTATTTTATAAGAGAAAAAAAATGAGATATTTAAAAGTGGATCCATATTCATAATTTGAATCTATTATGCATGCATCACATATTTATGGAATGATATAAAAAAAAAGCTTAACCTAACTATTCATTTTTTGAAAATTCAAAATCTGCAGTTTTTTTTTCTTTTTTGTTTAAATTATTTAAGAAGAAAACTATTTCAAAAAAAATTTCAGATCTGTATTTAATGAAAATACATATATATTTTTTATTGTTTTCTTTTAGAAAATGCTTTGGTGATTAATTGCAAATCTTGAATTTACAGAAAAACTAAATCACGAACATGTTAATCAATTAGAGAAAATCCTAACCAAACATGTGAACATGGCATATATGAATTGGGAACAAGATCATAATGAAATCAAACACACATTAATAAAAACCATGCAATGAACAAAACAACATATCAATTGAGAGAAAAGAAAAAAGTAAATACAAGAACGAAATTAAATACCTACTTGCATGAATATGACCTTCAATGGAAGAATATTTTAGAAATCAAATAAATTTTCACCTCTTTGAGATATAAAATATTTCACTTACAAAAAAGAAGTTCTTAAAACCAAAACTTCTAGAACGTCTTTAACGTAAGGAGAGCAAAGAAGTCAGAAAAAGAGAAGCCTTGAATTTTGATCTTTTTCCTCTATTTATAGAGGTTGAAATGCTTAAAAAATAAGCTGAATGAGATCAAATACGAATTGGAAAGCGTCCTTATCTCTAAAAATTCAAAAAAGATAGGTTTTATCTTAATTAGAAGGTTCCTGGGCTAAGCCACGAATTTGGGCCAATTGGCACTTGCCATGTGCCAATCGACACTCCAAGAGTGCTGGCTAACCCTCTTGGCAAGCCCCCTTTTCTATTTTGGTTCAATTTGGACTCTTTTTTTGAGGATTTTTTAGTCAGGAATTGCATCTAGACACGTTTTTAATTCATATTCTAAAAATTAATCCCTTTTTCTTGATAATCAGGTCTTTAAAGTAATAATTACCTGATAGATAAATATTCTAAAGACTTAATTATCAACAATTTCTTATTATCTTATTATCCATTTTATTTCCATGAAAGCAGGCTTATTTTTAACAAAAACCAACAAACAACAGCCAATCACAGAATTATTTACTTAATTTAATTATTTAACAAATCAGAATTAATTTAAATTAATCACATGTGATCGGTTCCACCCAAACAAAATGCATGTAGACCGTGAAAAGTTGATCATCTGATATCTTTCAATCTGACGGTTAGATTTGGGAATCAGACATATCGTCGCGACTATTAGAATCACAAGATCATTTTTATGATATGCAGTGATTGAATTAATGCATGTAATGCAACTATGATTTTTTCAGGTATATGAATGGTCATTCTAGCCATCTTCCAAGATTAAATTATGGGTGCAAAATCGAGTGTCTACAATGTCTGTGTTTGATTTCTTGTTTCTATACTTTATCCTATGGTTGCTTGTCTAGATCTAGTCTTTGCCATGCTTTAGCCCTCACTGGGCTTGTGCTTGTCAGTCCTTAGGGCCACTTGCTTGTGTGGTTATTCGTCCCTCCTAGGGATTATTTGGATGTAACCACATGTGAGATACACCTTCGTGGTGTTGGTGTGCTTGATACACACATTTCTCTACTCCGTGTGATGTTGATATGCTTGCCTTGCTTACTTTGTGCCACCCGTTTGGCTTTCTTCACTTCTATGCATCTTTGCACGCTTGCCTACATGTTCGTGCATGAGTCTGTGTGTCGTCCATATTCCAATCCAATGGAACTATGGACACTCGATCCAAACCTACATTTGTCCTCCTAAGACACCCTCTTTGTTTGATAACATGTTTATTTGCCCTTTCATATGCCTAGCATGCTTTGTTTGCCCCCGTTTGGCTCTCTTTGTTAGTGTGTTCTTTGCATGCTCTTACTTTTTCCCTTGTTTCTTTCTTTACTTGTTTACTGGCTTATTTCTTTTTTCTTTGCATGTACACATATGGAGTGAGGACACATGGAGCGAAGGCACAACCTCCTAGGTACGAGCAAAAAGGGCAAAGACGCAAGCTAGAAGACGCAAGCCCCAAAGAGGGCAATGTTCAATAGATTAAAGGCTTAGCCTTCCTAATTGGTTGTGTCCTTCTATCTCCCTCTCTAAGCCTCTTTTCTGGAGCATGTATTAGGGTTCCCCCTCTCCTTGTACCCTTTATCTTTTCCTACTCCTTGCTTGGGCCGTGTTTCCTAGGTATGGCATATGTTTGTTTTACATTTCCTGTACCTTGCTGGGCCATACCCTTGGAACATTGGCAATGTTTGATTTACTTTCCTGCTCTGTGTGGTTGCATTATGCATTGTGCATTGTTCATAATGTATGGCATATGCTTGTTTTGTATGAAGATGGCACCCTATGGAGACAATCATCCTTTGCTTTGCTAGATTTTCCCTGATAGTTTGACTAGCCTCATGACCGCATGGTATGTGAGATTGGAAAAGATCTCCAGTTGGAGAGAAATGGCCAATGCATTCTTGGAGTATTACCAGTTCAACACTGAGATAGCTCCCGACTACATAATTCTTCAAAGGACAGAAAAGAAGAGTGGTAAATCTTTCCATAAGTATGCCCAAAGCTGGTGTGAGCTAGGCCAACAAGTGCTTCCTCCCATGATGGAAGAGGAAATGATTAAGTGGTTCATCAATAACCTAAAGCCTTCTTACTATGAGAAGATGATCAATGCCCAAGTCACTCACTTCACAAGCCTAATTCCTATTGGGAAGCACATTGATAAGGGTATTAGGAGCAAGAAAATAGTCAATCCTGAGGCTCTGAATTCTATGATAGAACAATAGGTGAAGAAGGCAACCAGTCGCAAAGGGAAGAAACTCGATGTTCATGTGATTGACAAAGCGCCTAAAAGAGCCCGAGGTATTACCTCTGCTTAAACAACTCTAACCGCTCGACCCTATCAATAACAGGTTCAACTAGCCTAGGCGTTTCCTCAAGCATTTAACCAAAGGGGAAGGCCATATCAACCCCGCTATCCTAGAGGAGAACCCTAGAAATTCTCTCCGCTACCAATGCCTATGGTAGAGCTCTATGCTTATCTGTTGCAGAAAAAGCTAGTGACTCCAATATGTGTGAAACCCAAAGATGGTCCTCCTCTGCCCGATTTTGACCTACCCGAACATCATTTTGGAGCAAAAGGGCATACTTTAGAAGAGTGTACACAGTTGAGGTATCGGATCTAAGACCTCATTGACAATAAGCTAATATAGTTCAATAACGTGGCTGGGCTGAATGTTATCAATAATCCCTTGCCTCATCACAGGAAGGGAATGTGAATGCTATCTCCACAATGGAAGAAAGGATTCTAGATTTCTCATCCCTTTTTGTTCTCTTGGAAAGCCATGTTACGGGCCCTAGCCTAGGAAAGTCACATTGTTCTCGAGAACATAGGAGCTCTAGGTTTTGATTGGGAAGTCTACTCATTCTGTGACAGTGGTGATAGGCATGCCCTATTCGATTGTAGAGTGCTCTGAGCACAAGTTCAGAGTCTAGCCAACCGTGGTATCATTTAGATTGAAAGAGAGGTTGTACAGAGAAATGATTGCAGCCAGCCTTTACCCTCCAAGTACCCAAGCAGGAACTAGCCACAACTCTATGACAATAGGATCAAGGAAAGAATGGGATGAATACTTGTGAGAGTGCTTTTGTAAGATTCCTCCAGCTCCTCTGACTTCGGTCTTTATCAAAGAGATTGTAGAATCACCTGTGGATTTAGGGGCGTCAACTCCAAAGAAAGGACAAACCACGCCAGCTATCGAAGGTTTTGCTCCTCTAGTCTTAACATTACCTGCAATTGCAAAATCCTCTAGTTCTGCCAAGTTCTACTAAGGAATCTCTAGGGCTCCTAGCCTAAAAGCTTTAGAAGTTTCTTTGCCTAGCCTAGTCATCATCAGTCTAAAGTTGTTCTTCGTGGCGCAAAATCTACAAATGCAAAAAAAGGTGTGGTCATTCATATGCCGAAGCCCTTCCTTTACAAAGATAGTCATCGTGTCCCTTGGAAGTACAATGTGACTTTGATCTCCAACCGAACTGGAAAGGAAGAGGTTTGCTCTAATATCTGTTTAGGCCAAGCCAAACTTACTAAGAGTGGTCGATTTTACATTCTTGAGGAATTAGAAAAAATGAGTAAAGAGATTGGTAAGAGCATAGCCGAGCCAGTCAGGAATAGGATCACCATTGAAGAGCATAGCATAGCTGAGGAATTATTGAAAACCATCCGAAAGGACGATTATAGTGTGATTCAGCAGTTGAACAAATCTCTAGCTTAGGTTTCTATTTTAGCCGCGTTGCTATCTTTCGTGGTCCAATGTGAAGCTCTATTGAAGGTGTTGAAGGAAACACATGTTCCTACTAGTATTATAGACTACTCCTTCGAGGGTATGGTATCATTGGTGTTGGCCACCAACCAAGTCTCTTTTTCAGATAATGAGTTGCATTTAGAAGGTAAAGATCATACCTTGGCTATGTACATTGTGGTCAAATGTGAAGACATGATTGTCGTAAGGGTGTTAATTGACAATAGATCAGCCCTAAATGTCTGCTTGATGGCCACTCTTGAGCGCCTGAAAATGGATGTGTATTTTATTAAGCCTAGCACTATGATCATCAAAGCCTTTGATGGTACGTGTTGAGAAGGCAGGGTGAAATTAAGCTAATGATTGAGATTGGTTCGAGATCCTTCATGGTTAACTTCCAAGTGATTAAGGTTGACTCTCCTTACAATATGTTTTTAGGGAGGCCCTGGTTGCATACAATAGGTTCAGTCACGTCTACCTTTCATCAGAGCCTTAAGTTCATTTCCCAAAATCAGTTGATCACTATTATGGCTGAAGATCCCATGACTATCTTCCAGAAGACATCCATCCCATACATCGATGCTAATGCTTTTCTAGAGGCGTCCTTCCACAGTATTAAGCTATTTTCCATGATTCACAATGCTTTAGAGCCTGAGTCTGGCTAGCCCACAGTAGTTTTGATGGCTGTTAAGGAGATGCTCAAGTTTGGGTACCAACTAGGCCTTGGCCTCGGAGTCGTACGATGTGGGAGCCCTACTCTCATTGAACTCTCAAATAACAAAGGAAGATTCAGTTTAGGGTACAAACCCACTCATGAAGAACTCTTTCAAGCTTCCAAAGGCAAGAAGAGGAAGTGTGGCACTTCAAGGATGTCTATTCCCCATATTAGAACCACTTGTTGACTTCGGCCGAGGTCATTATGCCATAACCTTTCAAGGATTTGGAAGATAAAGTTGGATCGCATTATTCAACTTTGTCCTGAAGAGTTCTCTGTGAACACCATCACATCATCCAAAGATGATTTGACTTCTACTATCCTACCAAGGATGCTAGGCAAGATGGCAGGCCTTTGGACCATCGAGCCTTGTTTTGTGGTTGCACCGGCTAAGGAGTATTCCATCATCAAGTGATTAGGCCTCCCGATCACCTAAGAGGGTTGGAATAGCATATCTATTTTATTTTGCATGCTTTTGTCATTTACTACTTTATTTGTATTCCCTATTCCCCCAGTTTGTTTTCCTAGAAACAATTTCCTTTTATCATTATCAGGCATGAGCTTTGTTTTCCACCTACCCATAATCTATTAATGAAATATTCAGCGTATTATTTAGGAAATTCTTACTTCTCTCTTTACTTGCTTTCTTATGAATATGTGTGTGCAAATTATCTTATATTTTTCTGTATATGTTCCGCTCTATAGGATCTGTTTTGATTCCTAAGTAGGTACATCATCCCTTTGCCATAATGAGGGCGTGGATGATATGAATGAGACAATAAAGTTGGATCATGATGTTAAAGAGATGGAAGAGGTCCTGAACATACCTCGAGACATCCTAGAAGCTCTGAACAGAGAGAACAAAGGGTCCAAGCCCAATATAGAAGAGACAGAGGTGATAAACCTAGCCGATGAAGGTGAGACAAAAAAAAACCATTAAGATTGAGGTAAACTTTCCCAAGGACATGATAGACGAGCTCATAACTCTATTGAAGGAATTCAAGGAGATCTTTGTTTGGTCTTATCAAGATATGCTTGGCCTGGATATAGAGATTGTCATCCATAGGATTCCAGTTAAATTTGAATGCTCCTTAGTCCGATAGGCTCTCTGAAGGATGAAGTTAGAGATTATCCTGAAAATCAAATAAGTGGAAAAGAAGTTTAAAGTCGATTTTCTTACCACCATAGCCTACTTTGATTAGGTTGCCAATAGTGTTCCCGTGCCAATGCATGTGCCAACATTGTTCTCGAAGGATAATTTTTCCCTGCTACATATCGACACCGTGATTGATAACATCGTGAACACATATCATTTGATAGATTTGAGGAAGCTATTCAAGCGCCTTGTCAAATACAGGTTAAGGCTTAACCCTAACAAGTGCGTCTTTAGAGCCAGTTCAAAGAAATTGCTTGGCTTCATAATCAACTAGAGAGGAATTGAAGTGGACCCCATGAAAGTCTAGGCCATAAGGGACATGCTTGCATCGAAAACTGAGAAACAAGTTTAAAGCTTCTTAGGAAGGGTCAATTACATATCTTCCTTCATAGCGTAGTTGATAGCCATATGTGATCCCTTGTTTAAGCTCTTGAAGAAGGATACAATGATAGAATGGATAAATGAATGTCAAGCCGCCTTTGACATGATTAAGTGGTATCTTTTAAACCCTCTATTCTGGTTCCCCCAATGTTGGGACATCCATTGATTCTCTATGTAGTGGTGTAAGAAGCATCCATAGGTTGCATATTAGGCCAACTAAATGAACTCAATCAAAAAGAGAAGGCTATTTACTACTTGAGTAAGAAATTCACCAATTCTAAGATCAATTACATCGAATTGAGAAGACATGTTGCGCCCTATTGACCCTTCACTTTTTATACTTAGTAGTGGACCACGTATAATTGTCCCCAGGACAAGTAGGATAGTCGATAATCGACCTGCATTCCAGCGAAAAGCCAAAAGCGCAATGATGACTGTGTAGATATCTAGGAGCCCATAATCACAAATGATTACAGAAAGATCACTAAGTCAAGAGACATGCTAATTACCCCTGAACTGCCTTAAGGCCATACTTGGAAAATACCCTGTACAACCCCAGATGCGCACCAAAGGAATGCCAAGCAAATCAACACAATAGGTCCAACCTTGTCACCTAGTAACTCTCCACTTGACTCTCCACATCCAGTCAGTGGGACCCAAGCCGAACATATACTGCAACCAATTAGTGGTGTCCCTAATAAAAGGAAGATCAAGGGCAACAATGATCTTAAATCTATTTTTTCCTCAAGAACCTAGTAGGTTGTACCCTAGATATCACACTCAGATGACTACAGAACCATGACTGCAACAGTTGCACACAACAACCAAGTCTACATCTGCCTATCTTACGGCTCAGAGAAAGAAACCGAATAGTCTCAACACAGAGAAAGAGACCAAATAGTCTTAGAGAGATGAAAGGGAATAAAAGAAGTGCTATGAGGCAGAGTACTCACTAGCAGTAGAACTACAAAGCTAATAGAACCCGACTGAGAAGGGAATAGCACTAAGCCAAAGAAAGCCATCATGAAGGCCTAATGGTTTATAAAAGGTCCAATGCTCCTCCAAATCCACAAAGTCTACTTGGTAAGTAGCAAGGCACTCAGCTTTGCCAAACCGATGAAGCAGAAAATCCTAGGGGATGCTACCTCACAAACCACTCCCATATTAGGACAGAACATCCACAACTTCGCCAACCGCTTGCAAAAGCAAGATTGAGTTAGTGGTCAATAAACCCAAATCATAGGGGTAGGAAGAGAAAGAAAGCGATCATATTCCTTCAAAGTATGGACCAAGTCCACATCCCCAATGGTGATGCACCTTAAAGTGGGATCCCAGCAAGTAACGATGGCCTTTAGTAAATGCCAATCTAGAGAAGTACAAAAGAGTGAAATGGCATCTCCAAGGAACTATTAAATGTAAGCCCGACCCTTGGAAGAGAATGAAATCCACCATCTCTTGAGTTCCCTCTCATGAAAAGTCTCCCGCTCAAGCTCCACCAAAGTATTATAAGTCTTGAGCCCAAGAACGTCCATGCTTAAATCTAAAAGAATCCAGCGTTCTAATCCAAATCTGTGTAGAAAAGCATAGAAAAATGGTGTTTCTAATAGTTTTTAGTGAAGAAAAAGGGTAGGAGAAGACCCCAGAAATTGCAAACCAGAATATGGAAGGTTTGTGGAGGTGCCAGCCTTTATGCATGCTTCTCGAGGCCGATGCACCTTGTATGGCCACCAACCCCAGGTGACACACCTCGGGACACATGCCAAGGTTTTTCAACCCCCTGGCACAAACCCACACATATTCTGAGCTTAAATCCAAAGGATGGAGGGTTTTGGGCAACTCTGGAGTGAAGATCCCTCAGTTTTTGCACTAACAGTGGTGTACAGCGGGTTCAGCAATAAATTGGTCCTTCAAGTGAAATTTTCACACAATCGAGACCACAGAAAGCCTACATTAAGGCAGTTTATCTTTGTGCATCTCTTCTGGCATCCCAAAGTATCTTGAACCTTATATTTGATACCCGATTCAAGGATCGATTCAGCCTTAGTCGTCAAGACACATAGTGGGATAATACTAAAGCCATTCCTAATTGCTAATAGCAATCCAACCAGAATGGTATAAATTCAAATTTGCCGTGGTGGTCTAATCCTATCTATCATTTCGAGGTTCAAATTCGGTAGTGGTCATCTAATCTCAACAGGATTTAAAATTGGCAGTGGTCGTCTAACCTCAACAGGATTCAAATTTGGCAGTGATCGTCAAATCCTATCGATCATTTCGAGGTTTAAATTTGGCAATGTTTGTCTAATCTCAGCAGGATTAAAATTTGACATGTCTAATCCTGTCTATCATATCGAGGTTTAAATTCGGTAGTGGTCGTCTAATCTCTGTAGGATTCAAATTCGGCAATTGTCATCTAATCTCAAGAGGATTTAAATTCAGTAGTGGCCATCTAATCCTATCTATCATTTTGAGGTTTAAGTTTGGTAGTGGTCTTCTAATCTCAATAGGATCCAAATTCAACAGTGGTCAAATAATCTCAATAGGATTCAAATTCGGTAGTGGTCGTCTAATCCTATCCATCATTTCAAGGTTCAAATTTGGCAGTGGAAGTCTAATATTAGTAGAATTCAAATTTGGCAATGGTCGTCAAATCTCAACAGGTTTCAAATTCAGCAGTGGTCGTCTAATCACAGTGTTAGGACATATGTGGTTCACATGTTAAGAACATATGTCATTCTTTATTGTAATTAGCTAATCCTTTGACAAAACGCACTTTACTTGTAATTGGATAGTTCTAGGTGTTTTTAATACTTCAAGAAACAAGGTTTCAAGATCAAGTGTTGAAGTCATCAAGTCTATCCAAGAAACAAGCTGAAGAAGTGCACATTCATTAAAGCTCGACAGCTAGCATGTGTCGGGGTTTAGAAGCTGTCTCATGCCCGTGTGCTCGACACCTGCTCGACACCTTCTATCTGTCGAGGTTTCTGAATTTCAGAATTTTGATATGATTTTCTTGGGATCCGTGATTATGAGCCTGTTTGGTTTGAGTTTTTTGATAACTCAATTCTCTGTTTCCATAACTCATAACTCAAAAATGGTGGGACCCATAGCAAAAAGTTTGTTTGGCAAACAATAACTCTGTTTCCATAACTCTGTTTCCATCACTCAATTCTCTGATTTTTGAGTTATGAGTTATGGAAACTGAAAACAACTTTTGGCTGTTTTCAGTTTCCATAACTCATAACTCAATGGCAATATTGTAATTAAACACACATAGGGGACCCACAGCCGCAACTTTTGACCAACTTTTGACTTTTTTTTTTTTTTTCTTTTCTTTTCTTTTCTTTTCTTTTCCTGGGTTGGCGTTGGCTGTTTGTTTGTTTGTTTGTTTTTTTTTTTTTTTTTTCTTTTCTTTTCCTGGGTTGGCGTTGGCTGTTTGTTTGTTTGTTTTTTTTTTTTTTTTTTCTTTTCTTTTCTTTTCCTGGGTTGGCGTTGGCTGTTTGTTTTTTTTTTTTTTTTTTTTTCTTTTTTCTTTTCTTTTCTTTTCCTGGGTTGGCGTTGGCTGCTTGTTTGTTTGTTTTTTTTTTTTTTTTTTTTTTTTTTTTTTTTTTAAATATTAGCTTCGGTGAGTTGGGTAATGAAAAAAAAAAAAAAAAAAAAAACCAACACTGTACCGGCTGACAGGTGTGGGACCCATGAATAGTGTGAAAAAATTGAGTGATGAAAATAAAGTGATGTTGCCAAATGAGTGTGAAAAAATGAGTGATGAGTAATGAGTGATGAGTAATGAGTTATGAGTGATGAGTGATGAGTGATGGAAATTGAGTGACGGAAATTGAGTGATGAAAAATGCTAAACCAAACAGGCCCTATGTGTTTGGGCTTTCTTTTCTCCTAACCTTAAACATATAAAATGATTCTTTTAAGGGCCGTTAAAGAGTTCACAAATTGCACAAGCATTGAGAAAACTTTGTTCATGCAAATTGTGACAGGAGACGAAGTTCTTACCCTAGTTCATCTCTTTCTTTTGAAGAAGTTGCTGTGTATTTGCACCGTAGGGTTTTGTGACCAAGCATCTTCTCGATCTTCATCATGTGGATGAACTGAAGAACTTTGCAGCCAACAACCTTTTTAGTTGGTGTTTGAAGTCGCGTACTGGGATCCGCGCAATTGGTTTGTCATGTACTTGGGATTCGTGCATCAAAAAGGGGAATTGTCACTACAGAATAAGTCCAATTGGGTATTGGGGTAAGGGTTCAACTGTAGGTTGATAAGGTACTTGGGATTCCTTTACTTGTAACCGCTTGTTGTGATAATAGTTGAGTTTTGGGAGTGGTGACCTGAAAATCACCCGATGGGGTTTTTGCTGTTAGGTTTTCCCCATTCGTAAACAAATCATCATGTTATTTATTTTCCATTGCATAATTAGTTTATTGGTAATTTGTTTGTGCTACCACACGTTTGCATGATAATTTGATTAATTAATAACTTGGCTAATTAATTAATTAATTTCTATCACAAGGGGTCTTTCAGCTTGTGGCCTATCAAGTGGTATCAGAGCAGGCACACTCTGATTAGGGTTAATCTTTGCTGTGTTGATCCATTGACCCCTATTGTCATGGCTGTAACCGGCTTGAAGAGATCATTGCTTTCCAATACATTTTGTTTTTCTAATCTTTATTTGTTTGAGAGTCTCAGAAAATACAAGTTTAAAAGTTGATAGAATAGCGAAAAATTAGTACATCTCCTGTTCGTCCATAGGGATCGTCCACGTCCAAGGGACCAAATTAAACCAGAAATCACCCAAAGAGACTACGAAATATCACTAACAATGAGAATGTAAGCTATGACTAACGGTCTCCCTTGGACGATAATAAGGTCGTCCAAGGATGTTGTCCATGGATGGACGATACTGAAATCGTCCATAGACGTTTCCATGGATGATGTTCAAGGAACTTCACATGATTCAACCCTTGGCACAGTGGATGGACGAATGTCCAACACTTAGGAAAATCCGACATATTGAGCGGTTAATAAACCCTTGATTGTCGCCCTAACTTCCTCGAGCAGTTAGCCTCCCTTAGCGGTTCCTAACCGTTGAGGAAGTTATATTCGAACTCTCTAGCTTCCGTGAGTCTTGCGGAAGTTACTGAGGAAATAACTACTCCAAGCTCCCTATATAAAGGATCGGTCTGAACAACACGACGGTAAGAAATCTCTTGAACACTGAACTCCAAAAACAAGTTAGAATTTCATCCCTGTGAGACTAACTCAACCATCGGAGGGTGTTTGGTCGGTTCACTCCGACCCTTTTTCTGATTTGGTATTCATTTTGTAGGCCTTCCGCCACCACTTGTAGTCCACCGAAGCCGGAGCATTCAATCCACTGATCCTGTGCAGCATCAAAAGTTATTCGAATTCTTGTATGATGATTATTGGAAAAGATCTCAATTTGGCCAAGAAGAAACTAAATTGTCTCAGAATGAAAATGTGTAAAGGAGTTCGTCTGAAAAGAGTGAAAGTTAAAGGCTTAGCTCGTATAAGGCAGTTGAGAGAAAGTACCATTCCCACTGATTTGTCATCTAAGCACAAAGTGTGTTTTATGATGAAGTCTGCATTTAAAGTAATGGACACATGTTTGTGGTACCTTGACAATGGTTGCTCAAGACACATGACTGGAGACCGATCTCTCTTCAAGGTTTTCGAGTCCAAGAAAGGTGGCAATGTCACTTTTGGTCATCGGAGCAAATCACAGATTAAAGGAAAGGGGATCATCTCTCTACCTGGATTACCAGACATTGCAAATGTTTTATATATAGAAGATCTGAGGGTGAACCTACTGAGTATAAGTCAGATATGTGATCAAGACTTCATGGTGCTATTTTCCAAGGCAAAGTGTCTTTTCATGAATGAGTCTTGAAAGAAACTCATAAGTGGTGTTCGAATTCTTGACAACTGTTATGGATTGGTTCCTGATGCTGATATTGTGTGTAATAGCATTCGTTTGCCAAATGAAGATCTATTGCATCAATGGATGGGACATGCGAGCTACAAACATCTTTCTATTATATCTAAGCATGACTCAGTTTTAGGAATACCAAAGCTTAGTAGGATGAGCAATCTGGTATGTGGACCGTGCCAGCTTGGAAAACAGACAAAAGCTAAGCATCCTGGCACTCAAACATCAGCTACATCTAGACCATTGGAGCTTCTACATCTGGATCTATGGGTCCAACTAGAACCGAGTCTCACGGTGGTAAGAGATACATCATGGTATTGGTAGATGACTTCACTAGGTACACTTCGGTCATTCTCCTACGATTCAAGTTTGGTGCTCCTGAGCACATTGAAGCTTTGTGCACAAGACTGCAGAATGAAAAGAATTTGAAATGATAGAATTCGAAGTGACCATGGTAAAGAATTTGAGAACTCATATATGGAGTCATTTTGCACAAGATCAGGTATTTCTCAAGAATTCTCTACGCCTATTACTCCTCAGTAGAATGGTGTAGTAGAAAGAAAAAACAAGGTTATTCAGGAGATGGCCAGAACCATGCTACACAATAAGGATGTGGCTAGAAACTTGTGGGGAGAAGCCGTTAACATTGCGTGTCATACGGTTAATAGGGTGTATTTTAGACCCAGTACGAAGAAGACTCCATATGAGTTATGGAAAGGAAGGAAGCCTAATGTGAAGTATTTCAGGATCTTTGGAAGTACTTGTTTCATCCTAAAGGATAGGGAGAATGTGGGAAAGTTTGATTTCCGAAGTGATGAAGGAATATTTCTGGGTTATTCCTCCACAAGCAAGGCTTATCGGGTATACAACAAAAAAAACCATGAAGGTAATGGAGACAGTGAATGTTGTTATTGGTGAGTCTTCAGATTCCAGTTCTGAAAAAGGTATTGAGGAACTCACTAAAGTCATTCTTCCACTTGAGCCTAAGGAAGTTCAAGAAATTGTTGAACAAGAACCTGCATCCCCTACTACTCTAGGTACTCCCAGTGTTATGGAAGATTTTGTAGATATAACCACTTCACCAAATTTTGAATCCCATGAGGAAAAAGGACCTTCCTCCAGGATTAAGCTAAATCATCCTTTAGAAGATATTGTGGGAAACTTGAATGAACTCACATTAAGGAAACGTACAGTTGATAAATGTGTTGCTAACTTTGTGTCTTATTCTTATTATTTGTCATAGGTTGAACCCACTAAAGTTGAAGAAGCTCTTCAGGATGAAAGTTGGGTTGAAGCAATGCATGACGAACTGCTTCAGTTTCAGAGGAATGACGTCTGGACCTTGGTACCTAGACCAGAGGGTGAACACATCATTGATACAAAGTGGATATTCCGCAATGAGACTGATGAGGAGGGCAATGTAATCCGCAACAAGGCTCGACTTGTAGCTCAAGGATACTTATAAATGGAAGGAGTAGACTATGATGAAACATTTGCTCCAGTTGCCTGCATGGAGTCCATCAGAATTCTCCTTGCTTTGGCTTGCCAATTGAGGTTTAAGCTTTATCAGATGGTTGTAAAGATTGCTTTCTTAAATGGGCTGCTTAAAGAAGATGTCTATGTGGCTCAACCAAAACGATTCATTGATCCACACTTTCTGGATCATGTATTGTATCTCAAGAAGGCACTTTATGGGTTAAAGTAAGCCCCCAGAGCTTGGTATGATCGGCTTACACTATGCTTGGTGTCACATGGGTTCATAAGAGGAAAGGCTGATCAGACTCTGTTCATCAAAAGTGAAGATGGCGAAATAATAGTTAACCAAGTCTATGTTGACGGCATCATCTTCGGATCGACTAAGAATGAACTTTGAAAGTTCAAATAGTGTAAAATACACTATGAATGTTTAGACCCCCAAAAATAAAATTACCAATTCAAGCTTTATGACAAACACAAAATGTGCAGAAAATGAACACAAGCTATAAACAGAATTGATAAACAATCTAAGCCAATTAAAATCACATCCACAGCAGAAAATAAAAGGCAAAGATAAGGGAAGAGAGATGCAAATACAAGGACAACACAACGATGTGTTATCGAAGAGGAAACCGAAGCTCTCGACATAAAACCTCTTCGTCACCCTCCAAGCGGTAAGTAATCCACTAGAAAATGTAGTTGGGATACATGAACAGCAATAGACCCTCCAAGCCTAATCTACCCAATGTACCTAAGCCCTCCAAGTTTCTTGCTCCAACGAGGTTACGCCGAACCTATTTCTTTTCAAGCTTCCCGGATTCCGCTACTTGACTGTAGCATCAACCAATGTGAAATTGGTTCCTTCCTAATTGCTTCTCAAAGCACCAAACAGCCCTATCATAGAAATGAATATGGTGAGAAAAGATTTTGGTAATGAGCTTCTCAAGGATTTGACAATGGAGAGGAAGAGAGTAGAGGAATTTGAAGAGTCTCTTAGGTAAAGATTGTGGATGAGTCAATCTTGTTTTCTCTAGGATTTCTCTCTTAAAATTCTCTCTAGAAGCTCTCTCTAAATCGTGGGTATAAGGGTATATATATAGTAGGGTGAGAAGGAATGTGAAAAGTCAGTTTTTCCCAAACAAGGTGTTTTGGCGACTTGACCTCGTGACTGGGTTGAGTCTCGAGTTCAAGCCGCGAGCAAACGGCCTGGCCAACCTAGGACTTTTGTCTTGTAGTGCAACAGCTGGCACAACGCTTCAACTTCTGGCATGCCTGACACGTGTGCATCATTCTAGCGGCTTGCAGCCGCAAGCCACCTGCAAGATCCAACTGCGAGTCCCTGTTTCTTTGCATAATCTTGAGCAATTCTTCACACTCTCTCACACATTACCTTTACATGATTCCCACCTAAATATAGGGTTACCAATTGCTAAAATACAAGCAAATTTGGCATGGAATAAAGCCAACAAGATGGTTGATAAAATTCAAACTTACAATCTCCCCCTTTTGCTATTCTGTGACAAAACCCTAAAACAGACTCTAGACTTAACATGTAAGTTGGGAACAGTTGAACATAACTCACTCACACCCAATTCTAGAAACTGTGAAGCTCTTGAATCATATGAACATGAATCTCCTAAAACACAACAATACACCATGATCATTGTATGCAGAAAATCATGAAATGCATATGAAGCAGGCATTATGTGATCAAGCAAAGATGGAGTTAAGAAACAAAGCAGGGCTTGATCAAACAAGCAATCACTACAAGGTAGTGACCACAATGCTCATTCACACTTGGAATGAACACTTGGACATACAAGCTAATAAGCTCAATGCAAATCACTTGCATGCCCAACACTTAACCAATGCATAATACACTAAGTATATGCATCTAGGAACAATCCTACAAGGGCACAAGAGTGACAATAATTAAAAGGAAAATTCATGACATTTAGTTAGAAGTACTGAATACACAATGCATAAAGGCTGTTTAAAAGCATGGTACACACCATAAAGCCTACAAAGTATGCATAAAACACAACCCTAAAAGCTTACAAAAGCAACATGGGTACAAAACCACATTATACACTGAAAAACATCATCAATATATAAAATATACCAAAGTTTTAAAACCATCCATGAGCTTATAAGTTTAGAGCAAACATAAACCATAACCACAGTGTATCAAGCCCAACCCATAATGACAACAATTACCCAAAACATAAAACTATAACTATAAATAAAAAGACAATAAAGACAGGTATAAATATATGTGAGCACACAACTCCTCCTTTCAATATACACACTCCTTCTCATTCTTGTGCTACTCTCCCCCTTTTTAGCACGAATAGCTAAAGGCTTTCTTTCAGCTTCTGTTGAATAGCATCCAATTGTGTCTCAATAGTTGTGAGACGCATTTGAGTTTGATTGTAAACGGAGTGCAGAAGCCGTTCTAACTCGGATATTTGATGGAACACATTTGCAATCAAGTGGCTTTGCTTGGTTGTTTGAAACCCAGGGGGAATAGATGAAGTGCTAGTTGATTGGGCTGGTGTAACTGGAGCATGAACATGTGGAGTTTCATAGGTGGATGGCTCACTCTTAGGAGTACTAGAAGAATGACTCTTGCTTGCTTGGAGAGTGATCATGGAAATTGGACGTGGACGGGTCATCATTTTTCATCTGAGGGAGGAATAATACCTTCACAAAGAATAAACTTCATAATGAGACTACAAAATGGAATACATCCTCGTGCTGCTGATCAAGCCGCGGTCTTCCTTATGGTTTGAAAGATGTGAGCACAGATATCAATGGACGCTTCTATAATAAGATCACATAGGAATTGAGCTCTTTCGAGATTGATGAAAGTCGTGTTGGACAACGGGTAAAGATTGGAGAACATGATCAGCTTTAAAGTGGTCAGCTCAAGTGCAAACTTGGCAGTACTTATGGGTGTGCCTTTACTAGAGACTTTATGGTCAGGTCCAAGAACTTGTAGAATGTCTTGAATCTCTGGAGTTCTATCATCATAAGGAGTTAGATTCACATTATGAGGTCTTGTGATATGGAGAATTTTAGCTATGGAGTTCGGGTTGATGATAAATTCCTTTCCTTTCACCTAGCAAATCAGTTCAACTCCAAGGTCACTTATATTGAAGTAGCATTCTTTGAACAGTTCATCCATTGGGTCTTCAAAATTCCCGAATAAGGCTGCCCAATCTCTTGATTCAAAGATCTAAGGGACAAAAGTGGTCTTCAAAGTGTTAAACTCAACCACAAGTTCCACAATAGGAGATGCCACATCAAAGATGCTTGAGTAGATGTGTGAGTTAAGAGGAGTTCTAAACCTCTCACAATTGGAGTTTTTAGATGATTAAGATGATAGTCAAGTTCATTTAGCAACCGGAATTGATTGATCACTATTTACAATGTTTTTGCCTTTAGGAGAACGACGAGTCATTTGCAAGAGAACAGTCACACAATAAAGAGCCAAATGCAATACCACAAGGTACACACATTAGTTTGATTAGAGTCAGGTATAAGAGTGTGAAACAGGGAGATTTCACTCAATCACAGAAACAAGAACTAGGTTAAAGACAAGTAATCATAAGCAATACAGACATTAATATGATGATGAACATTAATAGCTCAGAATCAAGTGGGCACTGAGCATTACAAGGATTCAAATGACAAATAATGTGACAGAATACCACAAACTGATATGAATGAAACAACACTATCATGAAACAGAGCATAGACCACAGACTTCATATAAACACCAGTAATAAAGTCAAAAACACTAACTCTCAAACAATGAACGCTCACCAAGATAAAGTAAACCCTTGAATGAGCATGATACTTTCAAAACATAATGGCAACAACACACTCATAGAATTAAGAAAAGCAAACTCAAAACATGGAAAATGAAGTGAGATAGAGAAAACCCATACCTTTTTCTAGAAGATTGGAGAAGAAATGATGCAGAAATGGAGTTTGAAGAGTGTTTGGGTTAGTTTCAGTTGAGAGAGAAATGGGGAAGACAGTGAATAGTCACAAAAAGTCGAGAGAAAAATTGAAAAAGTTTTAAAAACTGTCTTTGAAATTCAAAACACGCATTTTTCGCGACTGAAACAAGTCGCCAACAAGTCACCGGGTCAAGCCCCCAAAACACTCAAAGTCACAATTGTGGAAAAATTTTCTAAGTGTTTTTCACAACTGGAAGGTCTACCCACGAGGGAGTCGCGAGCTGAGCCGCGAAAATCTCTGTGTACCCCTTGCGACTGGACCTTTCACTCGCGAACAAGTCGCCAAAATCAACCCACAAGCTCGCGTCTGTAGCATGCGACTTGGATGACCCGCGACTAAGTTGCCAAAACAGGGCAACACTGTTTTTGAAATTTTTCAATTTTTGTAAAAATAAAGTACTTTCCAAAAACACCTAAAACACTCAAAAATATTTTTGTGTTTGAATCAACAAAGATTGAGCATGTGAAAACCATTTTATCAAGTACAATCACATAAATGAATATGGCATTCATTGAACATAAACTTGTGTGTTGTGTGTGGATATCAACAATGAGATAGTCCTTAGTCTAATGTGAAGCTTCAATGATCAATCCAACCAAGGCATACACAATTAGGACTAGATCATATGACCCATCTCAATTATAGAAGTATGCATATATGACCTCCCACATGACTTGATAACATAACTTGGAGCTTTACATTTGGCTCCATTTTTTTTTCTTTTCAGTCATACCATTAGATCTTTTTGGAACAATTACATCTCATTGTGAGAATGACTCTTGATATTTCACCTTGATGGGATAGCCTTTGGCTTTTTGAAGAATCATACACTTTATTTTTGGTTGCTTTCCCTTTTTCCTAGTAAAATACTAGTATGTGCGACAGGCTTTTGCAGCTCAATATCTCATTACATTTGGAGATTTACATTTGGAGAGCTCTTTTTAGAAAATAAATAAATAAATAAATAAATAGTGGGAAGATATATAGGCACAAGTCTATGCATGTCTCAAGATCAACAAAACCATTCACTAATCATTCATGACAAGTTTGAAGATCTATTTACAACAGTCACATAAATTTCAAGATTTCTCCACAGTGATAAGAGTGCAAAGGAACAAGCTACGCTCGTAAATGCACAAAGCCATTAGCACAAAGATACAAGGCAAAACAAGTTTTGAGACAAAACTCAACAATGTCAATCAAACTTTTGATTTTCTACTTTTTATGTGGTTTTGGATTTTTGACACATAAGAATGAAAAGATTGATCAAAAGCAACAGTAAAAACAATTTGTATGAAAGAATGCAAAAACAAACACACATATTTCAGCTCACATAATCAATAAGCAAACAACTAAACAAAGTCACAAAGCATAGGAAGTATTGTTGCATGGACATGTTGTAATGCATATGCATGAGTACCAACTTTCACCCACACGTCACTTGCGTTTAGGGTGATATCCTTATAGGATTGGGTATGGGAGTTGGGGCTTTCAAACCTTTGTGTGAAGCTTACCAAGCAGTTGGTGAATGCACTAATCATCTTCATCACGTCCATCATTCTGGGATCACCATTTCGACCTCTTGACGGTTCACCGGTCCAATTTCTCTTATCATTTCTAGGTCCTCGAGACCTTGGAGCACTTGCATTATTCATTGCTCTCAGCTTTTGACAATTTGGTCGAGTATGCCCTTGAAGTCCGCAGTGGTGAGACATAGTTCGATTTAGGAATTCTTTGTGATTGAGGACAAGACTTGGCTCGAGATTCAGACCTGCCCACAGATTGCTTACGGGAGTTGTTCAACATCCTTTGGTCATCCACATTCCTCTTTTCCTCCATCTTGGGCTTCTCAGTAGTAGGACTAACTTCAATTTGCTCTTTGGCCTTTATAAACTTCACTTCTTTGGTGACACTGCCAGATGAGCTACTTCCTCCGGTATATCCCAACCCGGACTTGTCTGAGAATTGTTTTTGAGATGAAATGACATCATTTAACTTCTTGGCGGAGACCCTCTCTATCTTGGCATTGGCTTGCACAACCTCTTGCTCAAGAAATCTCATTTTTGTGTAAGCTTCTGATAGCTCACCATTCAGCTTCTCTATCTCACACTTAGCTTCCTTATGACGCATTAGAAGACTCCTATAGTCCTCCTCAGCTTTCTTCATCTTCTTCATAGCCGCCTTGGCCACACGTGCATACTCTCCTGATTTTTCAAGAAGAGAATTATAATTCTCTTGAAGATAGGCTGCATTCTCGTCTTCTTCAACATCCGACTCTTCCATAATTTCTACAGATTCTTCATCACTATGTTCCCCAAGTTCTTGCACAAGCAAATTCAAGTCCTCCGAAGACTTGACATGAGCAATAGTCATAAATGGAGAGTAATTTCCTTCTTCGTCACAGCTCTCATCAGAATCATAATTTGAAGAGTCTGAGTCACTAAGTGTTGTGGCATACACCTTGCCTTTCGATTTCAAATAATTCAGACAATCTTTCTTAAAGTGTCCATGCTCGTTGCATTCAAAACAAGTGACACCTTGTGTAGATTGGGATTCTTTTCCATCTTTCTTTTTGAATTCCCTTTTCTCCCTTCCTGAACTGTGGAACTTTCTTTATCATAAAATTTACCACTGTTCTTGAATTTCAAAAATTTTCGGAAATTCTTTGCAAGATAGGCAACGTCCTTCTCGACTGCATCATCATCCGAAGAGTCATGAACATCCACCCTTTCATTTATAGCCTTGAGAGCAAAGGATTTGCTCTTTCTCTGATTGGGCAATGACAATTTGTAGGTCTGAAAAAAACCAATCAGCTCTTGGACTTTGATATCATCAAGGTCCTTGCTCTCTTCAATTGCTGTCACTTTGGCACGAAAGCTTTTCGGCAATGACCGAAGGATCTTCCTTACTATTTTAGAATCCTCCGTTTTCTCCACCAAATTGAATTTGTTGACAACCACCTTATTTAGCTTGCTATAGAAAGAGTCAAAAGACTCATCCTCACTCATTTTGAGCTCTTCGAACTGAGTGGTCAGTATTTACAACTTGGTGTCTTTCACTTTCATCGTTCCTTCGTAGGTGGCTTCCAATATCTCCCATGCTTCTTTGGCAATGGTAATTTGTGAAATCCTATGAAACTCATCTGGAGAAACACCGCAGAAAATTGCATTCAAAGCTTTACTGTTAGCATTAGCTACGACAAGGGCTGCTTTATCCCAAGTGGATTTAGCAGCCTTCGACCTTGTCCAACTTGCCTCTACGGCATCCCAAATAGTATCATCAGTTGAACATAAGAATGCCCTCATCCGGACTTTCCAAAAAGCATAATTGTTTCCATTAAAAAATGGTGGAACATTCAAAGATTGAGATCGGTCCATCTCAATACGGGGTCAAGGATCGCACTAAGGTGTTTAAACCATAAAGAGTGCACTCGCTCTGATACCAATTGAAAGTTCAAATAGTATAAAATACACTATGAACGTTTAGACTCCCAAAAATAAAATTACCAATTCAACCTTTATGACAAACACAAAGTGTGCAGAAAATGAACACAAGCTATAAACAGAATTGATAAACAATCTAAGCCAATTAAAATCACATCCACAGCAAAAAATAAAAAGCAAAGATAAGGGAAGAGAGATGCAAATACAAGGACAACACAACGATGTGTTATCGAAGAGGAAACCGAAGCTCTCGATATAAAACCTCTTCGCCACCCTCCAAGCGGTAAGTAATCCACTAGAAAATGTAGTTGGGATACATGAACAACAATAGACCCTCCAAGCCTAATCTACCCAATGTACCTAAGCCCTCCAAGTTTCTTGCTCCAACGAGGTTACGCCGAACCTATTTCTTTTCAAGCTTCCTGGATTTCGCTACTTGACCGTAGCATCAACCAATGTGAAATTAGTTCCTTCCTAATTGCTTCCCAAATCACCAAACAACCCTATCACAGAAATGAATATGGTGAGAAAAGGTTTTGGTAATGAGCCTCTCAAGGATTTGACAATGGAGAGGAAGAGAGTAGAGGAATTTGAAGAGTCTCTTAGGTAAAGATTATGGATGAGTCAATCTTGTTTTCTCTAGGATTTCTCTCTCAAAATTCTCTCTGGAAGCTCTCTCTAAATCGTGGGTATAAGGATATATATATAGTAGGGTGAGAAGGAATGTGAAAAGTCAGTTTTTCCCAAACAGGGTGTTCTAGCGACTTGACCTCGCGACTATGTTGAATCACAAGTTCAAGTTGCGAGCAAATGGCCTGGCCAGCCTGGGACTTTTGTCCTGTAGTGCAACAGCTAGTGCGACGCTTCAACTTCTAGCATGCTTGGCACGTGTGCATCATTCTGGCAGCTTACAACCGTGAGCCATCTGCGAGATCCAGCCGCGAGTCCCTGTTTCTTTGCACAATCTTGAGCAATTCTTCACACTCTCTCACACACTACCCTTACATGATTCCTACCTAAATACAGGGTTACTAATTGCTAAAATATAAGCAAATTTGGCACAGAATAAAGCCAACAAGATGGTTGATAAAATTCAACCTTACAAACTTGCTCATGGTTTCTCAAAACTCATGCAGGCCGAGTTTGAGATGAGCATGATTGGAGAGCTGACTCACTTCCTTGGGTTGCAGATTCGTCGACAAGATTTAGATATATTCCTATCTTAGTCTAAATATACTAAGAATCTTGTGAAAAAAGTTTGGTTTAGAATCTGCTAGTTCTGTCAAAACCCTTATGAGCCCAAATGTTAAACTCACTGTTGACCTGTTAGGTAATAGTATTGATCCTTTTCTATACATAAGCATGATAGGTAGTCTTCTTTATCTCACTACTAGCAGACCTGACATTAGTTATAGTGTTGGAGTGTGTGCTAGATATCAGGCTAATCCTAAAGAGTCCCACATGACTGTTTTAAAAAGAATCATAAAGTATGTCAAAACCATTATTGAGATTGGTGTGTAGTATAGCAAGGACACGAGTGATGTCTTAGCTGGGTACTCCGACGCTGATTAGGCTGGGAATGCTGATGATAGAAAGAGTACTTTAGGGGGTTGTTTCTATGTGGGTAATAATCTTGTCTCTTGGATAAGTAAAAAGCAGAACTTCATCTCATTATCCACTGTAGAAGCTAAGTACATTGCTGCCGGTAGCTGCTGCACCCAACTCTTATGGATGCTGAAAGTTCAAATAGTGTAAAATATACTATGAATGTTTAGACCCCCCAAAACAAAATTACCAATTCAAGCCTTTATGACAAACACAAAGTGTGCAAAAAATGAACACAAGCTATAAACATAATTGATAAACAATCTAAGCCAATTAAAATCACATTCACAGCAGAAAATAAAATGCAAAGATAAGGAAAGCGAGATGCAAACATAAGGACAACACAACGATGTGTTATCGAAGAGGAAATCGAAGACCTTGGCCTAAAACCTCTCCGCCGCCTTCCAAGTGGTATCTAATCCACTAGAAAATGTAGTTGGGATACATAAACAACAATAGACCCTCCAAACTAATCTACCCAGTGTACCTATGCCCTCCGAGCTTCTTGCTCTAACGAGATTACACCGAACCTATTTCTTTTCTAACTTCCCGGATTCTGCTACTTAACCATAGCATCAACCAATATAAAATTGGTTCCTTCCTAACTACTTCCCAAACACCAAAAAGCTCTCTCACAGAAATGGAAATGTTGAGATAAGGTTTTGGTAATAAGCCTCTCAAGGATTTGACAATAGAGAGGAAAAGAGTAGAGGAATTTGAAGAGTCTCTTAGGTAAAGATTATGGATGAGTCAATCTTGTTTTCTCTAGGGTTTCTCTCTCAAAATTCTCTCTGGAAGCTCTCTCAAAATCGTGGGTATAAGGGTATACATATAGTAGGGTGAGAAGGAATGTGAAAAGTCAGTTTTTCCCAAACAGGGTGTTCTGGCGACTTGACCTCGCGACTGGGTTGAGTCGCGAGTTCAAGCTGCGAGCAAACGGCCGGCCAGCCTGGGACTTTTGTCCTATAATGCAACAGCTGGCGTGACTCTTTAGTTTCTGGCAAGCTTGGCACGTGTGCATCATTCTAGCAGCTTGTAGCCGCGAGCCACCCGCGAGATCCAGCCGTGAGTCCCTACTTCTTTGCACAATCTTGAGCAATTCTTCACACTCTCTCACACACTACCCTTACATGATTCCCACCTGAATACAGGTTTACTAAATGCTAAAATACAAGCAAATTTGGCACAGAATAAAGCCAACAAGATGGTTGATTAAATTCAACCTTACAATCTCCCCTTTTGGCTATTCCATGACAAAACCCTAAAACAGACTCTAGACTTAACATGTGAGTTGGGAACAGTTGAACATAACTCACTCACACCTAATTCTAGAAACTATGAAGCTCTTGAATCATATGAACATGAATCTCCTGTAACACAATAATACACCATAATCATAGTATGCAAAAAAGCATGAAATGTATATGAAGCAGGCATGATGTGATCAAGCGAAGATGGAGTTAAGAAACAAACCATGGCTTGATCAAACACTTGGACATACAAGCTAATAAGCTCAATGCAAATCACTGGCATGCCCAACACTCAACCATTGCATAATACACTAAGTATATGCATCTAGGAACAATCCTACAAGGGCACAAGAGTGACAGTACTTAAAAGGAAAATGCATGACATTTAGTTAGAAGTACTAAATAAACAATGCATAAAGGCTGCTTAAAGCATGGTACACACCATAAAGCCTACAAACTATGCATAAAACATAACCCTAAAAGCTTACAAAAGCAACATGGGTACAAAATACAAAATACTGAATATAAACTTAGACAAAATAAACTAATAGTGCTTAAAGTTTCTCCCCTTCAAAATGATGAGAAGCTGTGATGCACTTAGAACATATATACTTGTAACCTGAAACACTTGCACAAAACACATTAGGTTCTCAAGATAAAGCAAGTAATAAAAGGACAAGTATAATATAACAATTAAATTGCGATCAAGTAAACAAGATGTGAAACATGTCAGCAACTTGATCATACACCAAAACAGTCATATAGAAATGACTATAATGATCACATAGCAAAGCAAATGATCATTCGAACATGCATTCAATGAAGCACAATAGGAAAGGGATATATGCATTTCCAAAACACAAACACGATGTAATACAAGAAAACAAACATCAAGAGAAACAAACAAAACAAAGTTTTCTTATTAAGTCAATGTCTTCTCCCCTTTGGTATATGCATCTCCCTTATGGAATATCTCTCCCCCTACAAATGTGCATGAGAAATAGAATTTCTCCCCCTAAGGATGTGCACAAGAGTTATATAGAAATGACAAAAACACTCTGGTATACTCTCCCCCTTTTTGTTAGGAATAGACAAAGGGTTAAGGAGAAAAAAAGGGCAAGAGATGATAGAACGAACAATGCTAATGATGCATGAGGGGTGCAAGATGAATGAGAAAATGAAGCTCAATCCTAAGACAAAACAAAATGCTACAAAGCATAAGGTAAACATGACATGCTAGGATAAAGAAACAAGGTATAGACCAATGCATGACAAGGGTAGCAAAGGTGTGTACAAGAGGGTGGCTATGCGCAATGCATGACCAATGCATGAAAAATACACATGTGGGGTAAGGTGTGTTAAATACACAACCAATGAACCAAACATGTTTTTAATGAGGAAACATGAGAAAACCTAAAGTTTGGTACTCATCGGAGTCCAAACAAGGGAGAAAATGTCTGAAAGGCATTTTATCAAACACCTAGCATGCACACTATGAACAATAATGTGAAACAATGCATGAACATCATGAAATCCACTCTTAATACATGTTCTTTCTGCCACAAGGGGCCAACATCCAACGCAAATCAACAAAAGAAACCAATCCCATGAATAAAATTTGACAAAAATTAAGTTTTCCTAACCCCTATGATAAAAATCCCAACCAAGAGCACAAAACTCTCCAAAGCATAATCTAAGGATCAAAATCAATGAAAAGAGTTTAAAATTACCTTAGAGATGTTAATGGAATTAAAAAAAATTCAAATTGGTTGGGTTTTGATGTAAAAATATTGAAAAAAGGGTTTTAGAGAGGATGAGAGAGGTTTAAAACAAGTTTCCCACGAAAAAAGCTCTTTAAAAAGCTGATTCTGGGCGTTTTGTGACTGGTGAGTTACGAGTGAGTCGCGAAACCCCTCTGTATGAACTCGCGGCTTGGACTCACGGCTTGCAAGTCGCCAAAATGAGTAGACAAAACTGGCGGCTCATGCAAGTAGCCAAAATGAGTAGCCAAAAATTCTGACACTTGTTTTTTAAAAACAGAACATGTTTAAACAATGAAAAACAAAGTAAGCACTAAACATGAACACAAAGAGTGATAAAAATCACTTCCAAAAACATATAAAATGATCAAAAATATTTTTGGATTAATCCATATATGATTAAGCACACACACATCACATGTAGACAAGTACAATCTAACAAATGAATAAGACATTCATTGAACATTAGTCATGTGTGTTGTGTGTGTGTATCAAATGTGGAATAGTCCTTAGTTTAGAGTGAAGCTTCAATGATCAATTCAATTAAGTCATACACAATTAGTACTAAGTCAAGTGGTCTATCTCAATTATAGAAATGAACATATATGACCTCCCACAAGAAAATTATTACATACGATGAAGCTTTTCATTTGGCTTCTTTACAATTCATAACATTTGATCATTTTGAATCAATACATCTCATTTTGTGATTGATGCCTGAAATTTTTGATATTTCAATCTGATGAACAAGCCTTTGGCTTTTTGGGCATCGTACATTTTCATATAAGTCGTTTTCCCTTTTTCCTAGTCGAATACTAGTATGTGCGATGGCTTTTGCAGCTTGTTATCTCTTTTCATTTTAAGATTTACATTTATTGAGCTCTTTAAGCAATAAAAATAAAAGAGTGGGAAGATATAAAGACACAAGTCTATGCATGTATGAAAACCAACATGACTATTGACTAATCATTCATGAGAAGCTTGAAGATCGATTTACAAAAATCACACAAAGATGTCAAGATTTTTCCCACAAAGATATAAGTGCAAAAAGAACAAGCTAAGCTCTCAAATGCACAAAGCCATTTGCACAAAGGTATAAGGCCAAACTCACATGAGACATGTGCTCAAACATATACGATCAAACTTTTGGAATTTTTCACTTTTTATGTGGTTTTGGATTTTTTACTCACACAAAACTGAAACATAAATGTAAGATCAAAAACAAAACAATGCGTAAAAATAAATGCAAGATGCACAAAATGCATGAAGATATGACATTTAATGCATGAAGGGTCCTACAAAGATCGAAAGAATTAGATCAAGGATCAAAAGATCAAAAGCTCAACCATAGGAACCCTTCCTCATCTAGACGAAACGATTATTTGGAATGAGTGTCTCAAGAGAAGTGAGACGAGGGTTGGAAGAATGAGAACCGAAGATGCACATAGTCAAGGAGTTAAGAGCATTAAACATTTTCTTTAACAACATGCTATTTTCACTCAAAACCGGTTTACTCTTTTTAGCACAACTTCCAAGAAGCTCAAGTTTCTCTTTTCCTTTGATTCTTTTAAGAGCATGAAACTTAGAGCAATGAGTTCTTAGATGACAAAAAGCACCACAATGGTGACAAACAATGTGTTTAGGTCAACTAGGCTTTTTGGGAAGGGATCTAGCAACATGGTTTTGTTCTCTCATCAACTTATGACATTGAGGTCTTATATGACCAATCACACCACAATGGTGGCAAGTTGGAACAAACTTAGATCCATCCAAAACCTTAGGTTGAGACCAAAACGGAGGCTTTGACTTAACTGCCTTTCTCTCCACCTTTTGATTTTTTTTATGTGGAGGAATGTACACCGATTTGTCCTTTGAGATAGAACACATAATAGGCACAAAATCAGGTACCACAACTTGATTGCAACAAATATTATCACCCCTTTTATCAATAGGTTCAGCAATCAAACACTTGGCATGCATCTTAAGAGATTCATTTTCACATTTTAACTCATCAACAAGTTTATTAGACAAAATAAGTTTAGCATCCAAGTCCATATTCAAACATTTAACCTCTTTCAGCTTTTCAATAGAATTTTCAACAAGTTTCTTAAATTTTTCAACCAATTTGTTGGATTCATTGAGCTTAGCAATCAAATCATCATTTTCACAAAATAACTTTCTCAAATCCTTATTAAACTTTTTAGCCTTTTTCTTCAAGAGTTTAATATTAGGAATATCAACAACATCCAAAGATTCATGTAACATAGCATCACAATCATGAGGATCATCACTCATAGAGAGATTATCACAAACACATGGCATATTACATTCATCAACATCCAAAACATGCATAGAGGCATATAAAGCACTATCCATGACAAATAAACACAACGGGTCAAGAATCACACTTAGGTATTTAAACCACAGCAAGTGCACCCGCTCTGATACCAATTGAAAGTTCAAATAGTGTAAAATACACTATGAATGTTTAGACCCCTAAAAAAAAAAATACCAATTCAAGCTTTATGACAAACACAAAGTGTGCAGAAAATGAACACAAGCTATAAACAAAATTGATAAACAATCTAAGCCAATTAAAATCACATCCACAACAGAAAATAAAAGGCAAAGATAAAGAAAGAGAGATGCAAACACAAGGACAACACAACGATGTGTTATCGAACAAGAAACCAAAGCCCTTGGCATAAAACCTCTTCGCTGCCCTCCAAGCGGTAAGTAATCCACTAGAAAATGTAGTTGGGATACAGGAACAGCAATAGACCCTCCAAGCTTAATCTACCCAGTTTACCTAAGCCCTCCAAGCTTCTTGCTCCAAGGAGATTGCGCTAAACCTATTTCTTTTCTAGCTTCCCGGATTCCGCTACTTGACCATAGCATCAGCCAATGTAAAATTGGTTCCTTCCTAACTGCTTCCCAAACACCAAAAATCTCTCTCACAGAAATGGAAATGGTGAGATAAGGTTTTGGTAATAAGCCTGTCAAGGATTTGACAATGGAGAGGAAGAGAGTAGAGGAATTTGAAGAGTCTCTTAGGTAAAGATTGTGGATGAGTCAATTTTGTTTTCTCTAGGGTTTTTCTCTCAAAATTCTCTCTGGAAGCTCTCTCAAAATTATGGGTATAAGGGTATGCATATATTAGGGTGAGAAGGAATGTGAAAAGTCAGTTTTTCCCAAATAGGGTGTTCTAGCGACTTAACCTCGCAACTGGGTTGAGTCGTAAGTTCAAGCCGCAAGTAAATGGCCTGGCCAGCCTAGGACTTTTGTCCTGTAGTGCAATAGCTGGCGTGACTCTTCAGCTTCTAGCATGCTTGGCACGTGTGCATCATTCTGGCGGCTTGCAGTCGCGAGCCACCCGTAAGGTCCAACCACGAGTCCTTGCTTCTTTGCACAATCTTGAGCAATTCTTCACACTCTCTCACACACTACCTTTACATGATCCCCACCTAAATACAGGGTTACTAAATGCTAAAATACTAGCAAATTTGGCACAGAATGAAGCCAACAAGATGGTTAATTAAATTCAACCTTTCATATGCAAAAACTCCTTCACTTGGTAAGCTTCTAATCTCCTTCATTTACATGCATTTCATGTTTTGAAACCTAGGTTTTGGGGTTTTTCAAAATTGATGAGTGTTTGTTGAAATTTTGAGATGGGTTTTTACTTAAATGAGTTTAAAACTTCATGCATTGCATTACATATGCACTCTAACAGTATTTTCATGCATTTTGGTGTGTGTAAACTATTTGTGTGCTGATAGGTTTGGATTGGGCTGAGCCCATGATGCAATTTCTTTTGCATGTCACATGTTCATGAATTCTCCATGCATATGTATTTTTTTTCACATATTCTTACTAATTGTGAACTATTTTTGGACTTTTTTTATTGTCTCTTTCTCTCTCCCTCTCTTTCTGTTTATGTTAGTCGTGTTTATGGCATCTAAGCATAAATCTACTCCGGCTTGGAACCCTCTTCATTCCAGAGCCTTTTCATCTTCTAATTCTGCTCCAATCTCTCTTTGGTTCCGTGATGATAATGCTCATAAGGCATTCTAGGAGAACTTTTCTAGATGAGGTGTTCATTCGGTACGCCAAGTCATTTTGGCAGACTTCGCCGACACTGACCTTCCCACAGTCGGGAATGGGAGTCACTGTGTGATGTTCCGATCACTTGTCCTCTCGTGCTTATCTAGGAGTTTTACTCCAACATGCACGGGATTGATCGTTCAGTACCTTTTTTCTTCACTTGTGTTCGAGGTACGCGCATTCCTGTCACGCCGCAACTTGTTGCGGATGTGCTTCAGGTCCCTAGGATAGAGCGTCCTGACTATCCTAGTCGTGAGCGTCAGCAGACTATGTCCAAGGATGAGCTCATGACTACTTTCTGTGAGCACCCTTCTAACTGGGGAAAGCATCAGTTTACACCATGTAGGCCTTTTGCTAAAGGTCCTAGATTCATGAACATGGTGATAACCTTTGTTTTGCATCCACTCTCTCACTACAACTCCATCACAGAGCCTCGTGCTCGGTTTTTGTTGTCTCTTCTTGAGCATCATACTATAGACTTCCCTTCTCATTTCATTCTTTCTATTGTATATGTTCATTTAGATTCGACGTCCCGTGATAAGCTCATCTTTCCTTCCGTTATCACGAGGATCTTACACCACTTTTCTGTTCCTTTTCCCTTGTCTGACCATAGACATTGCTACCGCAGAACGTAGTAAGGCGCAGTTTTGGTTGAGGCAGTTGGATTCAATAGCTCCTCCCTCCCGTTCAGCTCCACCTCGTTCAGCTCCATCCACATCCGCTCCCTCCTCTGCTATGGGCGATGTGACGCTTGGTGACGTCATGGCCCAGCTACAGCGCATGGATGTTCGCCTTGATACACTCTCCACAGAGTTGTATCAGGTGAACGTTCGTGTTGGCCATATTGCTAGGCGGTAGGTGAACATGGGAGGTTTTGCTCCTGAGGCTACTCCTTCACCACCTCCTCCAATGGCTTTTGATTTTGAGGACGAGGATGCTGATGATGGTGATGACAATGATGCTTCGGATGACGATGATGGAGATGCTAGCTCTATCGATGAGATGTCTACTTGACACTCTTACCTTTTGTCATTCGTGACAAAAAGGGGAGGTAGTTTTGGATATGAGAGTAGTCATTCTTAGGGGGAGAGTTAGTATAAGACCATTTTGTTAGAGGGAGTGTTGTTGATATGAGGGATGTAGTGAGGATATTATGTATCTTTTCTTTTCTTCTTTTATAGATACATTGTTCTTGTACATTAGGTCTTGTGATCATTTTTACACATACATTGTACTTATTTTTCTCTATATATGGATGTATGTTTCTTTCCAAGAAACAAGCTGAAGAAGTGCACATTCATTAAAGCTCAACAGCTTGCATGTGTCGAGGTTTAGAAGTTGTCTCATGCCCGTGTGCTAAACACCTGCTCGATACCTTCTATCTGTCGAGGTTTATGAATTTTAGAATTTTGATATGATTTTCTTGGGATCCGTGATTATATGTTTGGACTTTCTTTTCTCCTAACCCTAAACATATAAAAGGATTGTTTTAAGGGCTGTCAAAGAGTTCACAAGTTGCACAAGCATTGAGCAAACTCTGTTCAAGCAAATTGTGACCGAAGACGAAGTTCTTGTCCTAGTTCATCTCTTTCTCTTGAAGAAGTTACTGTGTATTTGCACCGTAGGATTTTGTGACCAAGCATCTTCTTGATCTTCATCGTGTGGATGAATTGAAGAACTTTGCAGCCAACAACCTTCTTAGTTGGTGTTTGAAGTCGCGTACTGGGATCCACGCAATTGGTTAGTCACATACTTGGGAGTCGTGCATCAAAAAGGGGAACTGTCACTACAGAACAAGTCCAATTGGGTATTGGGGTAAAGGTTCAACTGTAGGTTGGTAAGGTACTTGGGATTCCTTTACTTGTAACCGCTTGTTGTGATAATAGTGGAGTTTCGGGAGTGGTGACCTGAAAATCACCCAATGGGGCTTTTACCGTTAGGTTTTCCCCATTCGTAAACAAATCACCATGTTATTTATTTTTCGTTGCATAATTAGTTTATTAGTGATTTGTTTGTACTACCACGCGTTTGCATGATAAATTGATTAATTAATAACTTGGCTTATTAATTAATTAATTTCTATCACAAGGGGTCTTTCAGTTTGTGGCCTATCACACAGCAGGATTCAAATTCGGCAGTGGTCGTCTAATCCAATCTATCATTTCAAGGTTCAATTTCATCAATGGTCATCTAATATTAGGAGGATTCAAATTCGGTAGTGGTCTTCTAATCCTATCTATCATTTTGAGGTTCAAATTCGGTACTGGATGTCTAATCTCAGCAATATTAAAATTCGACAATGGTTGTCAATTCCTATCTATCATTTCGAGGTAAAATCGGAAATGGTCATCTAATCTCACTAGGATTCAAATTCAGCAGTGGTCGTCTAATCCGATGTATCATTTCGAGGTTAAAATTCAGCAGTGGTCATCTAAACTCAGTAGGATTCAAATTTGGTAGTGGTCGTCTAATCCCATCAATCACTTCGAGGTTTAAATTTGATTGTGGTCATCTAATCTCAGTAGGATTCATATTTGGTGGTGGTCGTCTAATCCTACCTATCATTTTGAGGTTCAAATCTAGTAGTGATCGTCTAATCATAGTTGGCTTCAAATTCGGCTGTGGTCGTCTAATCCTATATATCATTTCGAGGTTGAAATTTGGCAATAGTCATCTAATCTCAGCAGGATTCAAATTTAGCAGTGGTCGTCTAATCTCAATAGGATTCAAATTTGGAAGTGCTCATCTAATCTTTTCTATCACTTCAAGGTTCAAATTTAGCAATGGTCGTCTAATCTTAACAAGATTCAAATTCGGCAACGCTTGTTTAATCTCAGCAAGACTCAAATTTAGCAATGATCGTCTAATCTTGTCTATCATTTTGAGGTTCAAATTTAGCAGTGGTCATCTAATCTCAACAGGATTTAAAATCAACATTGGTCTTCTAACCTCAACAAGATTCAAATTCGGTAGTGGTCCTCTAATCCTATCTATCATTTTAAGGTTCAAATTCGGTAGTGGTCGTCTAATCCTATCTATCATTTTAAGGTTCAAATTTGGTAGTGGTCGTATAATCTAAGCAGGATACGAATTCGGTAGTGGTCGTATAATCCTAACAAGATTCAAATTTGGTAGTGATGGTCTAATCCTCTCTATCATTTCGAGGTTCAAATTTGGTGGAGGTCGTCTAATCCTATCTATCATTTCGAGTTTCAAATTCGATAGTGGTCATCTAATCATAGAAGGATTCAAATTCGGTAGTGGTTGTCTAATCTCAACAAGATTCAAATTCAACTGTGGTCATCTAATCCTATCTATCATTTCGATGTTCAAATTCAGCAATAGTCAGCTAAACTCAGTTGGCTTCAAATTCAACAATGGTCATCAAATCTCCACAAGATTCAAATTTGGTAGTGGTCATCTAATCCTATCGATCATTTTGAGGTTTAAATTCGGCAATGTTCTTCTAATCTCAACAGGATTCAAATTCAACAGTGGTCATCTAATCCTGTCTATCATATCGAGGTTTAAATTCGGCAGTGGTTGTCTAATCTCAGTAGGATTCAAATTCGACATTGGTCGTCTAATCTAAACAGAATTTAAATTCGGTAGCGGTCATCCAATTCTATCTATCATTTCGAGGTTCTAGTTCGACAGTGGTCATCTAATCTCAGCAGGATCCAAATTCTGTAGACGTCGTCTAATCTTAAAAAGATTCAAATTTGGTAGTGGTGGTCTAATCCTATCTATCATTTTGAGGTTCAAAGTCAATGGTGGCCGTCTAATCCTATCAATCATTTTGAGGTTCAAGTTCAGCAGTGGTCATCTAATTTTAGTAGGATTCAAATTTGGTTGTGGTCATCAAATCTCAACAGGATTCGAATTGAACAGTGAATGTCTAATCATATCTATCATTTCGAGGTTCAAATTTGGCAATAGTCGTCTAACCTCAGTAGGATTCAAATTCAACAATGGTCATCTAATTTTAACAAGATTCAAATTTGGCGGTGGTCATCTAATCCTATCGATCATTTCAAGGTTTAAATTCAGCAATGTTTGTCCAATCTTAGCAGGATTCAAATTCCACAGTGGTCGTCTAATCTTGTCTATAACATCGAGGTTGAAATTCGACAGTGGTCATCTAATCTAAGTAGTATTCAAATTCGGCAGTTGTCATCTAATCTAAACAGGATCTGAATTCGGTAGCAGTCATCTATTCCTTTCTATCATTTTGAGGTTCAAGTTCGACAGTGGTCATCTAATATCTGCAGGATCCAAATTCGAAAGTGGTCATCTAATCTCAACTGGATTCAAATTCAGTAGTGGTCGTCTAATCTCAGCAAGATTCAAATTCGCCAATGGTCGTGTAATCCAATCTATCATTTCATGGTTCAAATTCATCAGTGGTCATCTAATCTTAGGAGGATTCAAATTCAGCAGTGGTCATCTAATCCTATCTATCATTTCGTGGTTCAAATTCGGTTGTGGTTGTCTAATCTCAGTAGGATTCAAATTTGGCAGTCCTTGTCTAGTCCTATCTATCATTTCAAGGTTCAAATTCAACAGTGGTCGTCTAATCCTATTTATCATTTCGAGGTTCAAATTCAACAGTGGTCGTCTAATCCTATTTATCATTTCGAGGTTCAAATTCGATAGTGGTCATCTAATCATAGTGGGATTCAAATTCGGTAGTGGTCGTCTAATCTCAATAGGATTCAAATTCAACTGTGGCCACCCAATTCTATCTATCATTTTGATGTTCAAATTCAGCAATAGTCATCTAATCTTTGTTGGATTCAAATTCAACAATGGTCATCAAATCTCCACAGGATACAAATTTGGCGATCGTCAACTAATCCAATAGATCATTTCGAGGTTTAAATTCGGCAGTGTTCTTCTAATCTTAATAGGATTCAAATTTGATAGTGGTCATCTAGTCCTGTCTATCATATCAGGTTTAAATTCGACAGTGGTCGTCTAATCTCAACAGTATTCAAATTCGGCAGTGGTCATCTAATCTAAACTGGATTTAAATTCGGTAGCGGTCATCTATTCCTATTTATCATTTCGAGGTTCAAGTTCGACAGTGGTCAATGAATATCATAAGTATCCGAATTCGACAGTGGTCGTCAAATCTCAACTAGATTCAAATTCAGTAGTGGTCATCTAATCTTAGCAGGATTCAAATTTGGCAATGGTCATCAAATCTCAATAGGTTTCACATTTAGTAGTTGTCGTCTAATCTCAGTAAGATTCAAATCCGCCAATGGTCGTGTAATCCAATCTATCATTTCATGGTTCAAATACATCAGTGGTCATCTAATCTTAGGAGGATTCAAATTTGGCAGTGGTCATCTAATCCTATCTATCATTTCGTGGTTCAAATTCGGTTTTGGTTGTTTAATCTCAGTAGGATTCAAATTTGGCAGTGTTCATCTAGTCCTATCTATCATTTCAAGGTTCAAATTCGACAGTGGTCGTCTAATCCTACCTATCATTTCGAGGTTCAAATTCGATAGCGGTCATTTAATCATAGTAGGATTCAAATTAGGTAGTGGTCGTCTATTCCCAACAAGATTCAAATTCAACTGTGGTCATCCAATCCTATCTATCATTTTGATGTTCAAATTCAGCAATAGTCATCTAATCTCAGTTGGATTCAAATTCAACAATGGTCATGAAATCTCCATAGGATTCAAATTTGGCAGTGGTCATCTAATCCTATCAACCATTTTGAGGTTTAAATACGGCAATGTTCTTCTAATCTCAATAGGATTCAAATTCGACAGTGGTCATCTAATCCTGTCTATCATATCGAGGTTTAAATTTGGCAGTGGCCGTCTAATCTCAACATGATTCAAATTCGGCATTTACTGTGTAATCTAAACAAAATTTAAATTCGGTAGCGGTCATCCAATCCTGTCTATCATTTCAAGGTTCAAGTTCGATAGTGGTCATCGAATCTCAGCAAGATCCAAATTCTGTAGTTGTCGTCTAATCTTAACTAGATTCAAATTTGGTTGTGGTGGTCTAATCCTATCTATCATCTTGAGGTTCAAATTCGGCGGTGCTCATCTAATCATATCCATCATTTTGAGGTTCCAGTTCAATAGTGGTCATCTAATTTTAGTAGGATTCAAATTCAGTAGTGGTCGTCTAATCTCAACTGGACTGAAATTTGGTAGCGGTCATCTAATCTCAACAGGATTCGAATTGACCAGTGATTGTCTAATCCTCTCTATCATTTCAAGGTTCAAATTCGACAATAGTTGTCTAGTCTTAGTAGGATTCAAATACAACAGTGGTCATCTAATTTTAACAAGATTCAAATTTGGCGGTGGTTGTCTAATCCTATCGATCATTTCAAGGTTTAAATTCGGCAATGTTTTTCTAATCTCCACAAGATTCAAATTCTACAATGGTCGTCTAATTTTGACTATCATATCGAGGTTGAAATTCAACAGTGGTCATCTAATCTCAGCAGTATTCAAATTCGGCAATGGTCATCTAATCTAAACTGGATTTAAATTCGGTAGTGGTCATCTATTCCTATTTATCATTTCGAGGTTCAAGTTCGACGGTGGTCATCGAATATTAGCAGTATCCAAATTCGACATTGGTCGTCAAATCTCAACTAGATTCAAATTTAGTAGTGGTCATCTAATCTTAGCAGGATTCAAATTCGGCAATGGTCGTCAAATCTCAATAGGTTTCATATTTAGTACTGGTCGTCTAATCTCAGCAAGATTCAAATTCGCCAATGGTCGTGCAATCGAATCTATCATTTCATGGTCGAAATTCATCAGTGGTCATCTAATCTTTGGAGGATTCAAATTTGGCAGTGGTCATCTAATCCTATCTAACATTTCGTGGTTCAAATTCGGTTTTGGTTGTCTAATCTCAGTAGGATTCAAATTTGGCAGTGGTCGTCTAGTCCTATCTATCATTTCAATGTTCAAATTCGACAGTGGTCGTCTAATCCTACCTATCATTTCGAGGTTCAAATTCAATAGTGGTCATGTAATCATAGTAGGATTCAAATTCGGTAGTGGTCGTCTATTCTCAACAAGATTAAAATTCAACTGTGGTCATCCAATCCTATCTGTCATTTTGATGTTCAAATTTAGCAATAGTCATCTAATCTCAGTTGGATTCAAATTCAACAATGGTCATGAAATCTCCATAGGATTCAAATTTGGCAGTGGTCATCTAATCCTATCGACCATTTCGAGGTTTAAATTTGGCAATGTTCTTCTAATCTTAATAGGATTCAAATTCGATAGTGGTCATCTAATCCTGTCTATCATATCGAGGTTTAAATTCGACAATGGCTGTCTAATCTCAACATGATTCAAATTCGGCATTTGATGTGTAATCTAAACAAAATTTAAATTCGTTAGCAGTCATCCAATCCTATCTATCATTTCAAGGTTCAAGTTCGACAGTGGTCATCGAATCTCAGCAGGATCCAAATTCTATAGTCATCGTCTAATCTTAACAAGATTGAAATTTGGTAGTAGTGGTCTAATCCTATCTATCATTTCGAGGTTCAAATTCGGCAGTGCTCATCTAATCCTATCCATCATTTTGATGTTCCAGTTCAGTAGTGGTCATCTAATCATATATGTCATTCTGAGGATCGAATTCAGCATTGGTTTTCTATTCTCAGTAGGATTCAAATGCGGTAGAGGTTGCCAAATCCTACATTTCCAAGACTACTTTTATTTCAAATTTTTATGGTCGTCATGTTTCAATCTCTCAAAATTTCCTTTAGTACTCATAGTTTTTAATGTATACTTGGTTTTCATAGATTTTCGTGTGTTTTCATGGCATCCAACATATGCAAGTTTGCCTCTGCTACTTAAACATGGGAACATATATATTTTTCAATATCAACAAGGCATAAACCAAAAAAAAAACAAAAACAAAAACAAAAAAAAATATATGCAAAAATACCAAAAAATGAAATAAATTTTAGCGTGCTTTCCTAGTTGCTTTGTTACTAACATATTTGCAGAAAATAAAGAGAAAGAAAAGATAGACACTGACCTTATGAGCAAAGCAAAAGTCTGAATAACACGGTTTTCGCATGCAATTTTGGGGTTACAAAATGCGGAATTACGCTTTTCATCCGACACCTCTCATTGCACTCAAGATATCAGATAAAGAAGGGGCAGATATAGATACATTATTTTTTTTGCCATCATTACACTCAAGATATCAGATAAAGAAGGGGCAACTATAGATAAAATATTTTTTTTGTCCTCAATTTTTGTGCGGGACCCCGAAAATTCCAAAAATATTATCTTTTCTCCATGGGGCTGCGGAAACATCTGGATTGACGTGACACAACCTGTTCAGGCAGCAGAGCACTCGAAGTGCCTTTTCTAGTCAAATTAACCAAAATGCCCCTTGTCAACCCTGGGTTGACCGAAAGTCAAACGAGTTAAAAGTCCACCCGAAACAACATTTTTCACTCAGAAAGTTTTGTCAAGTTTAACCAACATTGTCCCAACGTTGACTCTTAAGGGCAACAGAGACCCTAATTTTTTATCCATTTGTCAAAACGATTTTGTGCTAGCTCCATCGTAAAGATTATCAAATTCCCTTTCCAACGACTATTCGTGGGGCAAAATCGGAGTTAAAACGGTAAAGTTATCCAAAAGACCATGAAAAGTGCATCAGCACGCTTCCCAAGGCCATAACTTTTGATCCATCCAAAGCTTTCTAGGAAGACCAAGATTGGCTCAATCAAAGTCCATAAAGGCCTTCAAATACGCAATCAAATTTGAAACCAAAAGGCAGGAAAAAGACAAAATTGCTGGCGTCAGCCGAGTTGCCCTAGCACACATACAAGGTGCGCCGAGCCTTGGGCAGTGTGCCAAAGTCCATAAATGTCCCCAGACCCCTCATTTTGTAAAAAAAAAAAAAAAAAAAGATTTTGGGTAGTTTCCTAGGCAAATTCTCTCTCTCCTCTCTCTAATTTCTCTCCCAAACACATCCAAACACCTTTTGTTAGGACATATGTGAATCATGTTAGGAACATATGTCAACATTTTAGGTAATTGGCTAATCCTGTGGCAAAACCCACTTTACTTGTAATTGGGTAAATCTAGGATGTGTTTAATGCTTCAAAAAATAAGGTTTCAAGTTCAAGTGTTAAAGCCATGCAAGTCTGTCCAAGAATCAAGTAAGAAGTGCTAGATTTTAAAGCTCAACAACTAGCATATATCGACGTTTAAAAGCTGTTTTAGCCTGTGGCTCGATAGATAGCTCGATAGATAGCTATCTATCGAGGTTTATGAAACTCAATTTTTCAGAGCTGTTTTTCATGCAATCCATAGGTATATGTTTGGGCTTTCTTTTCTCACAACCCTAAACATATACAAGGATTATTTTGAGGGCTATAAAAGGTTATACAAGTTTCACTAGAGCACAATTCCAAAAGTGTGAAGAAAAGTGTGACCGGAAGCCTAGTTTGCCCTAGTTCTTCTTTCTCTTGAAAAAGCTGCTATGTTTGTACACCGTAAGATTTTAAGCCCAGGGAGCTTCTTGAACTTCATCGTGTGATGAATTGAAGAACTTTACAGCCAACATCTTTCTCAAGTTGGTGATTAAGTCGCGTACTGGGATCCGCCAATTGGTTAGTCACGTACCGGGAGCCGTGCATTTAAAATGAGAGATTGTCACTATAGAACAAGTCCAATTGGGTATTGGGATAAAGGTTTAACTGTAGGTTAGTATAAGGTACTAGGATTCCTTTACTTATAACTACTTGTTTTGATAATAGTGGATTCTCGGGAGTGGTGACCTTAAAATCACCCGATGGAGTTTTTGCCGTGTAGGTTTTCCCCATTCATAAACAAGTCACCCTGTTAATTTTGTAAGGTTGAATTTAATCAATCATCTTGTTGGCTTTATTCCATGCCAAATTTTCTTGTATTTCAGCAATTAATAACCCTATATTTAGGTGGGATTCTTGTAAGGGTAGTGAATGAGATAGTGTGAAGATTAGCTTAAGAGTGTGCAAGAAAAATAAGAACTCGTGACTGGATCTTGCGGGTGACTCGCAGCTGCAAGCCGCCAAAGGGAACACACGTGCCAAGCATGTCAGAAGTTGAAGCGTCATGCCAGCTGGAGCACTACAGGACAAAATAGGACAACTGGCCATTCAGTTACCTCGTGGCTGGAACTTCCGACTCAATTAAGCCGCGAGGCCAAGCCGCAAGCCAGCCTTGTTTTGTAAAACCTGACTCTTCACATTCCATTCTCACCCCAGTATAAATACCCTTCATACCCACGAAATGTAGAAAGCTTCCAGAGACAATTTTGAGAGAGAAACACAAGAGAAAAACAAGATTGACTCATTCACAATCTTTACATAGAGACTCTTCAAATTCCTCTACTATCATCCTCTCCATTGTTAAATCCTTAAGAGGCTTATTACCAAAACCTTTTTTCACCATATCCATTTCTGTGAGATGGCTGTTTGGTGCTTTGGGAAGCAATTAGGAAGGAACCAATTTCACATTGGTTGATGCTATGGTCAAGTAGCGGAATACAGGAAGCTAGAAAGGAAATAGGTTCGGTGCAATCTCGTTGGAGCAAGAAGCTTAGAGGGCTTAGGTACATTAGGTAGATTAGGCTTGGAGGGTCTATTGCTGTTCATGTATCCCAACTACATTTTCTAGTGGATTACTTACCACTTGGAGGGCGGCAGAGAGGTTTTACACCGAGGGCTTCGGTTTCCTCTTCAATAACACATTGTGTGTTGTCCTTGTGTTTGCATCTCTCTTCCCTTAATCTTTGCCATTTAATTTCTGCCGTGGATGTGATTTTATTTGGTTTAGATTGTTTATCAATTCTGTGTTAAGCTTGTCTTCATATTCCACACATTAATTGTTTGACATTAAGCTTGAATTGTTTGACATTAAGCTTGAATTGGTAATTTGTAAATTGGGGGTCTAAACGTTCAAGGTTGTGTTATACACATATTGAACTTTCAATTGGTATCAGAGCGGGTACACTTGTGGTTTAAATACCTAAGTGTGATCCTTGACCCCTTATGTTATTTGTCATGGATAGTGCTTTATATGCCTTTATGCATGTTTTGGATATTGATGAATGTAACATGTCATGTGTTTGTGATAATGTCTCTATGAGTGATGATCCTCTTGATTGTGATGCTATGTTACATGAATCTTTTGGTGTTGTTGATATTCCTAACATCAAACTCTTTAAGAAAAATGCTAAGAAGTTTCAAAAGAATTTGAGCAAGTTATTTTGTGAAAATGATGATTTGATTGCTAAGCTCAATGAATCTAATAAATTGGTCGAGAAATATAAGAATCTTGCTGAAAATTCTCTTGAAAAGCTGAAAGAGTTTGAATGTTTGAATATGGATTTGGATGCTAAACTTGTTTTGTCTAATAAACTTGTTGATGATCTTAAATGTGAAAATGAATCTCTTAAGATGCATGCCAAGTGTTTGATTGCTGAACCTATTGCTAAAATTGATGAAAATATTTGTTGCAATCATGTTGTGGTACCCGATTTTGTGCCTATTGTGTGTTCTACCTCAAAGGACAAATCGGTGTACATTCCTCCACATAAAAGAAATCAAAAGGTGGAGAGAAAGGTTGTTAAGTCAAAGCCTCCATTTAGGTCTCAACCTAAGGCTTTGAATGGATCTAAGTTTGTTCCAAGTTGCCACCATTGTGGTGTAATTGGTAATATAAGACCTCAATGTCATAAGTTGAATAGGGAACAAAACCATGTTGCTAGATCCCTTCCCAAAAAGCCTAGCGGACCTAAATACATTGTTTGTCACCATTGTGGTGCCTTTGGTCATCTAAGACCTCAATGCTCTAAGTTTCATGCTTTTATAATAATCAAAAGAAAAGAAAAACTTGAGCTTTTTGGAAGTTGTGCTAAAAAGAGTAAACCGGTTTTGAGTGAAAATAGCATGTTGTTAAAGAAAGTGTTTAATGCTCTTTACTCTTTGTCTATCTGCATCTCTGGTTCTCATTCTTCCAACCCTCATCTCTCTTCTCATGAGACACTCATTCCAAACAATTGTTCCGTTTGGACGAGGAAGGGTTCCTATGGTTGAGCTTTTGCTTTTTTGGTCCTTGATCTAATTCTTTTGATCTTTGTAGGACCCTTCATGCATTAAATGTCATATCTTCATGCATTTTGTGCATCTTGCATTTATTTGTATGCATTGTTTTGTTTTTTTATCTTACTTTTATATTTCAATTTTGTGTGAGTAAAAAATCCAAAACCACATAAAAAGTAAAAAATTCAAAAAGTTTGATCGTATATGTTTGAACAAATATCACATGTGAGTTTGGCCTTGTACATTTGTACAAATGGCTTTGTGCATTTACAAGCTTAGCCTGTTCTTTATGCACCTATATCTTTGGGGGAAAAATCTTGACATCTTTGTGTGATTGTTGTAAATCAATCTTCAAACTTGTCATGAATGATTAGTCAATAGTCATGTTGGTTTTGATACATGCCTAGACTTGTGCCTATATCTCTTCCCACACTTTTTATTGCTTTTTGCTTAAAGAGCTCAACCAATGTAAATCTCAAAATGAAAAGAGATAATGAGCTGCAAAAGCCGTTACACATATTAGTATTCGATTAGGAAAAAGGGAAAGCGACTTTTATGAAAATGTATGATGCCCCAAAAAGCCAAAGATTTGCTCATCAAATTGAAATATCAAAAATTTCAAGCATCAATCTCAAAATGAGATGTGTTGATTCAAAATGATCAAATGTTATGAATTGTAAAGAAGCCAAATGAAAAGCTTCAAAGATATGTAATCATTTTCTTGTGGGAGGTCATATATGTTCATTTCTATAATTAAGATAGACCCCTTGACTTAGTACTAGTTGTGTATGACTTGATTGAATTGTTCATTGAAGCTTCACTCTTGACTAAGGACTATTCCACATTTGATATACACACACAACACACATGCCTAATGTTCAATTAATGCCTTACTCATTTGTTCGATTGTACTTGTTTAAACGTGATGTGTGTGTGCCCAATCATATACGGATTTATCCAAAAAGATTTTTGATCATTTTATATGTTTTTGGAAGTGATTTTTATCACTCGTTGTGTTCATGTTTAGTGCTTACTTTGTTTTTCATTGTTTAAACATGTTTTGTTTTGAAAAACAAGTGTCAGAATTTTTTGCTACTCATTTTGGCTACTTGTGTGAGTTGGCAGCAAGCTGCCAGTTTTGGCTACTCGTTTTGGTGACTTGCAAGCCACGAGTCCAAGCCGCGAGTTCACACAGAAGGGTTTCGCGACTCAGCCAGCTGCGAAATGCCCAGAATCAACTTTTTAAAGAGCTTTTTTGTGAGAAACTTGTTTTAAACCTCTCCTATCCTCTTTTAAACCCCTCTTTCAATATTTTTACATCAAAACCCAATAAATTTGAATGTTTTTTCATTCCTTTAACATCTCTAAGGTAATTATAAACTCTTTTCATTAATTTTGATCCTTAGATTATGTTTTGGAGAGTTCTGTGCTCTTGATTGGGATTTTCATCATAGGGGTTGGGAAAACTTAATTTTTGTCAAACTTTTTCATGGGATTGGTTTCTTTTGTTGATTTGCATTGGATGTTGGCCCCTTGTGGCAAAAAGAACATGTATTAAAGGTGGATTTCATGATGTTCATGCATTATTTCACATTATTGTTCATAGTGTGCATGTTAGGTGTTTGATAAAATGCCTCTTAGTCATTTTCTTGCTTGTTTGGACTCCGATGAGTACCAAACTTTGGGGTTTCTCATGTTTCATAATTAGGAACATGTTTGGTTCATTGATTGTGTATTTAACACACCTTGCTCCACATGTGCATTTTTCATGCATTGGTCATGCATTGCACATAGCCACCTCTTGCACACACCTTTGCTACCCTTGTCATGCATTGGTCTATACCTTGTTTCTTCATCCTAGCATGTCATGTTTACCTTTTGCTTTGTAGCACTTTGTTTTTTCTTAGGATTGAGCTTCTTTCACATTCGTTTGTCTAGTCAAACTTTGCATTTTTCCAAGTTAATCAAGTCAAAGGAGTTGCAATATTAGAAAATCTTTCCACAAATCTTCCATAATAACTTGCAAGGCTAAAAAAACTTCTATCCTCGCTTACATTAGTAGGATTAGCCCAAATGACTACTACTTCAATCTTACTAGGGTCCACTATAATTCCATCTCTAAGAACAACACCTGATTCAACCAGAACTCACACTTCTTCAATTTAGCATACAACTTCTTGTCTCTTAAAACTTGCAAAACAATTATCAAGTATTCCTCATGCTCTTCTTGTCTTTTAGAGTAAACTAACATGTCACCAATAAAAACAATAACAAACTGATCCAAGTACTCATGAAATACCCTTTTCATGAAATCCATAAAAACAGCTAGAGCATTAGTCAGACCAAAGGGCATCATTAAGAACTCATAACGACCATACCTAGTTTGAAAAGCTGTCTTTGGTATGCTAGGCTCCTTAACTCTCAACTAATGATAACCCAATTTCAAGTCAATTTTAGATAAGACTTGACCGCCTTGAAGCTGATCAACGAAATCATCAATTCATGGTAAAGGGTATTTGTTTCTTATGGTTACCTTATTCAACTCTCTATAGTCAGTGCACAACCGCATACTGCCATCCTTCTTCTTAACAAACAACACCAGAGCACCCCAAGGGGAAGCACTAGGCTGAATAAAGCCTATATCGAGCCAGTCTTGCAATTGCCCCTTCAATTCTTTGAACTCTGTAGGGGCCATTCTATAAGGTGCTTTGAAAATTAGGCCAGTACCAGGAACTAGGTCAACTCAATCTCTTTGTCAGGGCGTAATCCTGGTAAGTCCTTTGAGAACACGTCTGGAAACTCTTTCACTACTGGGATGTCTTCAAATTTTAATTCTATTTTATCATCGTTCAAAGCACAAACAAGGAACCCTTCACAACCCTTCCTAAGCAATCGTCTTGCCTGCATAGCTAAAACCAATAAAGGTGGTTTCACGACCCGATCTCCCTCAAAGAAGAATTTTGGCTCCCCAGAAATTCTAAATACCATCTTCTTCCCAAAACACTCTATGGAAGCATAAAAAAGTAGATAACCAATCTATTACTAAAATCACATCAAACTCAAACATATCCAATAACATAGGATTTGCTTCTAATGCCCTCCTAGAGACTAAAACATTTCAAGACTTATACACTTTATTGGTATTCATATGTAGTCCAGAAGTAGTAGTAACACATAATTCATAATTGACCACAATGTACATGGCCAAAGTATGATCTCTTCCTTTTGGAGGTAACTCATCATCTGAAAAGGAGACTTAGCTAGTGGCCAACACCAACGATACCATACCCTCGAAAATGAACATATGTTTCCTTCAATAGAGTCTCAAAATGAACCTCAAAAGATAACAACAGGGATAAGATAGAAATTTGAGTGGAAGATTTGTTTAACTACTATATCATACTATAATTGGCCTTCCGGATGGTTTTCAAGAATTCCTCGGCTTATTCAGTGGTGACCCTATTCCTGACTAGCTCGGCATGCCCTTGCTAATCTCTTTCCTCCTCTTTTCTAGTTCCTCAAGAGTATAACATTGACCACTCCTAGTTAGCCTAGATAGACCTGAAGAGACATAAGAGCAAACCTCTTCCTTTCCAATTTGGGTGGAGATCAAAGTCACATCATACTTCCATGGTACACGATGGCTATCTTCGTAAGGGAACAGCTTCGGCATACAAATGACCAAGCCTTCTTGAGTCTTCAAATTTGGCACTAGGGAGAAAATCCTTGGATCGATGATGACTGGACTAGGCAGAGTAGCTTCTAAAGCCTTTGGGCCAAGAGCCCCAGAGATTCCTTAGATAGGCTTGGCAAAACTAAAGGATCGAAACCTTGAATGGTGGGGACTACAAGGGTTCCCTTCTGGACAAATCCTAGAGATGGCTCAATGATCTTAAGCAAAGATAAGATCAAAGGAGCAAAACCCTCAATGGCTGGTATGGCTTGTCCCTTCTTTGGAGCTAGTAGTCCTAAATCCGTAGACGATTCTACAATCTCTTCGATAATGACTGTAGTCGGAGGTGCAAGTGTCCTCATCCTTGGAGGAAACTTACAAAGGCACTCTCATAAGTAAAGATAGTGTTCACATTCGTTTCCTTATGAGGAGGCAAGGGATTGTTGCTGACATTCAGCCCGGCCATGTTGTCAAACTGTATTAGCTTGTTATTGATGAGATCTTGGATTTGATGTCTCAAATGCACACATTCTTCCAAGGTGTGCCCTTTGACCCCAAAATGGTGATCACATTTCTTGGATGGGTCAAAACTGGGCAAAGGAGGACTGTCTCTAGGTTTTGCAAATAGTGGAGTCACTAGCTTCTTCTCCAACAAATTGGCATAAAGCTCTACCATGGGCAAGGGTAACAGAGAGGATTTTCGTGGTTCCCCCTTGGGATATCAAGGTTGATCAGGCCTCCCCCTCTAATTGAATGCTCATTAAGGTGCTTGGGATGGCTAAACCTATTGTTGATAGGGTCGACCATTTGAAGCTATATAAGTAGAAGTGACACCCCTTAGTCCTTTAGGCGTTTTGTCAATCATGTGAACAACAACTTCCTTTCCTTTTCGACTAATTACCTTTTTTTCACCAGTTTTTCTACCATAGAATTCAAAACCTTAGGATCAACTATTTTCTTTCTCCTAATACCCTTATCAATATGCTCCCCAATAGGAAACAGGCTTGCAAAGTTCACAAATCATTTCTGAAAATATTGGCTTAAACCCTTGAGTGGGTTTTTATCATGGTGAGTTAGTGATGCAAAATTAATGCACAAACTTCCCAAGTAACCAGAACTTGCATATCATGCTTGAAATTACGGGATAGGCCCTTTTCTTTTGATTACAAAGAAAGCAATGCTTTTACAAAAATTTGGCTTTTTACAATGCCCCCCAAAACATGGGCTACATACAATGGCTCCAATAGTGGGCCTTTTACAATGCAAGGAATTAAAATTTACAATGAAAAGGCTTCATTTTGGATGGCTTTGCCTTCTTAAAGAAGATCTCAAACTCTTGGAAATGTATTCCTTGGTGCGGAGTTCCAGCTACTTGACATAAATTTTATCTATACACATTTACATGACGGAGCCATTAGTGTATGCATGCATTCCCTTATAGGGTTGGAAACCCCTAGGGTCTAGGTATGATCTAATGTGCAAGCATTGGGGTTGCTTTTCCCTAGGGGTTTAATCACAGATGTTGTGTAAACAGGATGGATAGAATGTGGAGTAGAGAACAACTCTTTAATGCAAGCAAAAAGGGCAAACTTGCAAACAAAAACTGGACACTTTCCCCTTGACTCGTTTTGAAAGTAATCCTAAAAAGGATATCCTACCCTAAGTTTGGATGTTCACTCAACTTTGGCTCTTCCAAGTCCTCATGGGTTTTGACTTAGTCTAGGCCAACTCTATGAGACATGGCTTAACTGGTAAGTTGGTCCTATTCTTAAGGGGGCCCTCGATCATCTAATCCTTCCCTTCATAGAAGTTGTGGGATAGAGTGGATCAAGGGAGGCCTTTTTAACTATTATTGTCCCCCCTTGGACCCAGAAGTGCCTACAAGTTCGCGCCCAATAACTATCTAGGGTATGTATCCAGCATTTCCCTTCAACACTGAGTCTACATTCGACCCAATATGAGGGGTTATGTCATGCATTTTGAAATGAAAAAGGGAAAGACCTTTCAAGCACAACAAATATATGAATAGATAAAGGTGTAGCAGAAATTAAATCTTACTACCCTATGTTTGCACATGTGAAGGAAAGTTGTAAAGCATGCTTAGGAAAGCAAGAAAGCTTCACACATACGAAAATGCCCCAAAGCTAATTTTGGAAAACCATTTAAAAAAAAAATTTGCAAAATATTTTTGAGATTTTGAAAATAGTTTACTAAGGATATAGTAAATGCATTTTTCAAAAAGGAAAGCCCTAGAGGCTAATGCCAATTTCAATGTTTTTGAAGGCCAATGTCCAAAGATTAAGATCTTATCAAAAGCTCTAAAGGCTAAACTCTCAAAGTTTCCCAAGTGAAGTCGGCAGTCTGCCAATGCCTCAAGGCGGTTCAATCACCCATCACGACGTCGCTCAATGCGCGCCCGTAGGAGTTGCCAGCCCAGGAGCTCGGGTGCTATGGAGAAGGGTTGTACCTCTGGTGTGACTAGAAGATAAGTCATTTTTATGGATTTACCGAAGGTAAGTGATGTCGCCACTAATCATTGGGTTTTTTCTAAAGTGTGATTAGTCACCTAACTCTAATTGATTTTATTACCAATCCTAGACTAAGAAAAAGGTCGTTTTTCCTAATCGAATTTGGACGGATAAAAAATCTTGATTCTTTAGTTTGGAAGTCTAGTTATGTATGGAGAAGATGTTAGGCACCCCAAAACACCTGTCCGTAGACAATCCCTTGTGTTGGTAAAATCTTAATTTAAGGACATTGGCAATTAAAAATCAAGCTATTGGCATTTGTTTCCAGGGCTTTAATTGAATTTGGCTTTGAGGTTTAGTTTCGGAAAGGGTGTGGTCTCAATCGATGCTTCCTTAGTGTGTTTGGAATCGTTGCTAATTTTCCACGGCGAAAATCCGGCAACGCTTTGCCTCAGGTGCGTCATAGCATGCAAAACACTATTCTCACCAAGCTTTCACTATAAGAATACAGCAACGAAAATGCCCCACTTTCATAGCAAAAATCCGGTAGAGTTTTACATTTGGTGCACTATGGTGTACTAACAGGGTTTCATGCCTATGTATACCGCACGTGCTAACATGCTCATGGTAGGACAAGCCAGAGCCCTTCAAAGCATCAAACATATTGATGCGTGCTGCATTCATGGGGAAACCAATGTCACTTGGTGACATCAATCCAAGTGACATTGATCGGGATGATCATATCGCGACAATTGTGCACAGAATATAATGAGAGTATGCACCTACAGAAATTACCTTGGCCACATACTCGCACTACAAGGTCAAAAGCATTCATGGCTAGAGAGGGTCGCTCACGTAGCCATGAGGGTCCATCATGCAAAGTGCCTAATCACCCATATACAAGCATATATAGATATACATACGTCATGCACAATGCTATCACACAGAGCAGGAAAGTAAAACAGACATTGCCATACCCAAGGAACGCGGCCCAAGCAAGGTGCAGGAAAGATAGAGGATACATGGCATGGATGCAATGAAAACATTAGGAGTCACCACCTAGTTTTTAAAATGGTCAAGGAACCACCTATATAGCATCCTCTCGAGGAAGGACCTTTTCGATCTTAAGACTAGAGATATAGGTTTGGAGTTAAGGTATGGTCTTGGAAAGGTGTTAGGCACCCAAAACCGCCTAACCCTAACATTGGCTTCCTCTCATTATGTGTTATGTCTTAACCCTATTAAGGGCATATTCAATATTGTATCTATTCTCACACACATACTAGCATTCATCTAATAATCAACATGGCATCAAACATCCCTAACCATACTTCTATCATGCTTATCCCTAGCATACATCATGCATATCGAGTCAACCTAGCATTCATCTAGCATACTTCTCATCACACCATATTACATCATTCAAGGCAGCAACATGTGAACATTAAATCAAGGTAGAAACACAAGCATAAAAGGATCCAAGCAATCATGTGATTAAGCATAACTCATCCAAACAAGCATGTTCTAGTCTATCATTACACATACATCATGTGTGTTCATATGAATGCATGACTTACCTCACTTACCTTGCTACACCTCAACACCTATGGCATTCATGCATGGACGTGTGAATGTATGTTCATGGCATTAAAGTAAAGAAAACACAAGATAAAACCTAATTCCAACATGCAAAAGGCAAATAAAAATTAAACATGTGAAACAGAAGCTTAAAACCATAAATATGTGAAAAATGATCTAAAATAGAAGCATTACATGTGAAAACAGAAAAAAAAAAAAAAAAAATTAGGGTTAGGGTTTCTGGAAAAGATCATGCACAAGCATGAAGAAGCCTGCATACGCATAATCAAGCCTACACATGTAGTCAAGATTATGTGCACATGAGTTTTAGGCTAGAAACCTAGCAACACAGCAAACAAAGCAAAACTTCAAAACACTAAATCTAACATCCTAACATGCTTTAAAACAAAACGACTACATAAACCTAAGCTATAAAAACGTATTAAAACATATAACAACAAAGAAACTAAAACAAACAAAAAGATTCAAGTAAAAAAAGAAAAGAAAATAGAAAGAAAGTTTAGACTAATACCTCAAACAAAAAGCTCTTCAAGCTTGATTTTTGATCGTTCCCCTCAGTCAAATCTATTCACAATTAAAAAAAAAAAGTGATTAGCAATCTTAAACTTGAAGATCAAGGCCAAAAAATGCTTCAATCAAAAGAAAATTGACTTGAGGATGTTTTGTGAAAAACTCGCTCTTTGACTCATTATTTCTAATGAATCTTAGTGTTTTCCCATGAGACTTTTGTGTATTTTGAAAATATACCATATAAGGCTATTTATATTATGAAAATAGGGGTTTCGAATGACTCTCAGACGATGTGGGATTCATTTCAAACCATAGCATTAATGCAGAAAACTTGCCTTTTTATGTTTCTAGAACCCTTTATGCATGTGCAGGTTGATTCCTACGTGTCCATGACAAGGGTTTCCTAGGTTTACTTTTCCAAAAATAGATTTATTTGCCCATTAAATGTTATATTTTTCAATTAAACATTTTCAAGTCAATTTAACATCTAATTGGGCCCTAAACCAACCTTGGGTCTTAGAATTTCAACATCATTGGGGAACGGGGGCCTGAGTCGTAAGGGGTACAAAATGCGGTTTCTATAGATGCCTCTCTTTTGATTTGTGAGCTTTGCTGAAGAAATCAAAAGAATTAGGGACAAAACATTTTGTTTTGACGTACAGCTTGGGCCCAACCCACGCACACAACACACATCATGCATACATAGTGCGGGGTGCAACTCCAAACAGTTGCGTGGGATTCATATGTCCGAATTCCCACCTTTGTTGCTTGGGAATGAGAAACGACAGACTCTTTATCCCAGAACTTGTTTTGCCAATTGCAAGCAAAAGGTGAGTGGCCCACTATCCTAGAGTCACTAAAATAGAAAAACAAATAAATCCAACAACCACAACCATCAACCAAGCAAACAAGGGTGCTCTTATGAGCTTAAATGGATATATATTTATGATGTCCATTTGGGGCTCTTGCCTCAAACTTTTTAGGGTGGAATTACACCTCTGGGTAATACTTGTCTTCCCCATCTCTATTTCTACATGTTCTGGTGAGGCTCTTACCGTAGGGTGAACTTGGTCTTTATCTCTATCTCTACCTCTTCAATTATGCCAGCATATTCAATTCCCTCGGGATATGTGCATAATTTCTACATTAAATGCATGCATATTCAATTCCCTTAGGATATGTGCACAATTTTTTTCATTGTTCCTTTTTGATTTGTATGGGGTTTCATGCCCGCATGTTCAATTCCCATAGGATATGTGCACGAATTCTGTATTTTGACTTGCTTGATTATTTCTTGGATGAAAGATCCACTAGGGATGCTAAAGAACTCACTAGGAAGTATACTTCTATTGAGAAGTGTTTTGGTGATGATTCTGACCTACCATGAAGTATTAATGGTGTACAACCCACTTGGGGAGTAGCTTACTAGGGATTCCTTAATGGTGTGTTGCTCACTAGGGAACTTTCCTCCACTAAGGAATAATTATCTTCTTCTTTCTTTTGACTCACTAGGGATTGATGTTGACTCCACCCTCGAGGGGTTTTTACCAAACTCCATTAGGGAAATTTTGTTTTGCAACTCTCAAGAAGGCTACTTCTATGTCTTAGACCTATGAGGAAGTCCTTCTATGATACGAAAATCTGCTTAGGGACTTGGTTGATGATCTTGACTCACAAAGGAGTTTTCATGATGATTTTTGATCCTCTAAGGGATATTTTCAATGCTTTCAATCTGTTGGGGATGCTTTTGATGCTTTCGATCCACTGAGGATGCTTTTGATGCTTCCGATCCTTTGGGGACACTTTGGAGGGTTTTGATCCACTAGGGATGCTTTTTAGGGTCTTTATGTTCCTTGCCTACTGAGGGCATTTCTGTCATTTTCGGATGCATTTTTTAATTTCTCTTTGCATTTCCGACCTCTTGGGAACTTTCTGGGGATATTTGAATTTTTTTTTTTTAAACTACATGTAGTTTAGTGGGGAGGCCTAAACTACATGTAGTTTAGCCATTAGGTGTGTTACCACCTCTTCATCTTCTGTGTTTCTCCAATGGTTACCAATCGTTTTCTTTTTTCTATTTCTTTTTCATTCTCTTCATCTCCCTCACCTCTTCACATTCTCTAACTCCCTTTATGAAAACCTCTTGCCTCTCTCTCATTCCCTCACAATTTGACCCTCATCTTTTTCTTCAATCTCAACTTCTCTTTCAAAATCTCTCATCTCCTTTAATGGCACCCAAGTCAAAGAAGAGTTTCTACATCTTCTCACTGATGCCTTCCATCTCACCTGCTGGAATGGAGCGATAGGGCTGATGACGACTCCTCCCTTAACCTATAGATCACAACAACATCTTTTAAAGGGTGCAAGGGCCGGATCGGTGAGTTTTCTAGTTTTTTTTTTTTCATTTTTCTAGTTCTTCCTTTGATTTCCTATTTTGATATATTTTTAGGCTTGTAAATGCTTGGGTTTTTATGTGGGATGGGTTTAGATGAAACATGACACTTTAAGAGGGGTAGGAACATGTTTAGGTTGAGTTTTGATTGAGAGAACTTTGAAAATGTCAAAGAATACCCTTTTATGTTTGTTTCTGCATGCGCAAGTTCGGGCTTACGTGCATAGACATGTTCTTACACGCACAGCTTGTACTCATGTGTACGCAGGCTTGCTCTTGCATGTGTGTATTTGTTCTTCAGTTTATGCGTGCACAGGTTCCATCCTATGTACGCGTGCAGAATTTTGCATACACAGGATCCTTCCTGCGCACGCACGACACTAAGCAGAAACCCTAATTTGAGCATTTTAGCTCATTTTACATATCTCATCCTATTGTGAATCTAATATCACTTTCCCACCATTCTTTTCACCTAATCATGACTTTAATTATGTTTTCTTTTCGTAGGTTTTAGCCCCATATTCCGGTAGGGGAAGTACTAGCTGGGTATTGTTGTGGTACAACATCCTTATCGAGAGGACTCAAAGCCATATCCATGCTATAGGTTTTAAGCCCATCATCTGTCTGATGCCTGAGAGGTATGCCAATGCTATCTTGGCACAGACCTTAGCCAAGAGGTGGTGGGACACTACCCACACCTTCCATATTGCTGACCTAGAGATGACTATCACTCCCTACAACTTCCACCACATGACTAGGTTGCAGTTCACTAGAGACCTGATAAGTCTGGAGGATAAGTTGGGCATTTAGCTGGGTGCAAAGCTGCTCGAGAAGACGTATGCTATTGAGACGATCTGCTATACTGAACTTGGGGCGGACTTCATGCATCGTCCATAGGAGACAACTGAGGATTGTACCCAGATGGCTAGGGTCTTTCTACTATACCTATTAGGGGCGTAATTGTTTGCCAATAGCGGGCAGACGGTTTCCTTAAGGTGGCTAGCCCTTTTTCGGGACATTGAAAGGGCTCAAACTGCCAACTGGGGGCAAGTATGCTTGGCCTATTTTTACTCCTCATTGGACACAATTAGCCAAGGGACTCTACACCAACTAGTGGGGCCTTGGAAGCTCCTTGAGGTTAATTTCTTTCCCTTTTCTCTTGTAGCTCATGCATTCTCATCATTATGGTCATATATCCACTTGCCATCTAGGTTAAGACTATGTACCATATTCTTGCTGACTACATTCATACCCATATCTTGTAAACTATTACATTGTAAACCTGCCATATCTGTGTCTTGCAAGCTATACCATAATATCTTGCAAACTGTCATCTTGTAAACTATCATATCTAAATCTTGCAAAAAGTTCCATAACAACTTGCAAACTATCGTCTTTTCAATGCTGGGCTGTGGAGTACAATCTCATTGTTCGGGGGACTTTGGTCGACTTGAAGAGCGTCACCTCGATAGGCTCTCTCATGATGATGTAAGTTAGGAATATATTGTTTTTGAAAACGTTTGCATGCTTCTTAGGATTCTCTTCTTAACCCCATGTGCTGTCATAGATTATGTGGTGTCCTTGGGCTGCTGCTGATCCTGTGGTAGACCCAAACTTGGAGGCAACTGCTATTGTTACTTCTAGGCTCTCTCAACTTCTTAAGGGTGGTAGGTTGAGGGTGATCTATTTGGCAAAAGGGGTGTGCTACCAACTAGCCGGTGAGGACACACCTTAGGTTCCCATGAATCTTCTAGTGTTCATGCTTACCCCTCACTCTATGATGAATGTAGAGTAAGACCAGTGGGGGCTAAGCATCCCCTTCACAAATCGGGTCACAGATGAGCTAGACTATGACAAGTTTAGTGGGACTCGCCTTATGCCCCCCCCCCCTCATTGCTGCAGTATGTGTTCTTGCTTTTCTCATTTTTCTTTAACTAGTCGCTAACCCGTGTGATGCACAGGAAAATTTTGAATGTATTGTTTTACTAATTTCTTCCCAATGCAATTATTGAAGTAAAGTTGCTGCATTTTCATAGTGGTTAAACATCTTCTTTTCTATTTCAGCACTTTTGCTGTATCCAAATAGAGAATAACACTAAAAAAATAATTAAACCATCCCAAAGCCTATAATTCTCAAAGTTAAAAGAGAGTCCTAAATTTTGTTTAATTCCATTAAATGCTTAAGTCAATAAGCACATTGGTATGAATAAAGAAATGAATGGCGTCCATGTCTATTTAATTATCAACCATATATCTATTATAGCAATTAAGGTGATTTATAAATTTCAACCAGTTTGTTTTGTAACACTTTTTTTTTTCTTTTTTCTTTTGGAGATACCAAATAGAATGACTTTTTTTCAGAAGTAAAAAACCTTGTACAAAGGTAAAGACTTGGGCACACAACCCAAGCTAGTTCGTTAGCCATACAAATTATGAAGAAAAAATATACAAGGCTTCTTTCTGAACCAACAAAACAATGAAGACCCTTCTGCACCATAATCATGTTTTCTTGAGTGGCCGAGAGCATCTGATATGTCACTAGCAATGCTAGAGCTACATCCAAAATGACTTTAGGTTGTGTCTGAACTTTCTCAAAGTATGCTTTGTTTCTTGCATTTCAAATTGCCCAAGTCGTTGTGGCCCATAGTTCCAACTCCTTCTTTAATAGTTCAGCTCCTTCTTTGTTTTGTAACACCTAATTTACTGTAATTAGTAAAAATATTAACTCAAGAAGATCCAATAGAAAGTAGGAACACGTTGATATCAATTTAGTTATTAAAAAAAAGTCTCAAATGATGGCAATTAGAAAACAACATTCTTCTCAATGAGTTTATAATCAAACATATCTATCGTAGAAGCAAGCACATATGATGTCTTGGAAATAAAATTGATAGCCTTCTTCATGGACATACAAGGCCCCAGATTTTTGGGTTTAACATGTTGCCAAAAAAATAAACATTCTTAAGGTATATTACAGAGACAAATCATTATGATCTTTTGCAATTCAGAATCACTTCAAAATTTGTTTTTTCTTTTTTACATTAAATTTAAAAATCATAAAATTAAACATAGATAGATTGGATATTGTACTTCCATGTAGATATCTAACAATTTAACAAAAAAACAAAAAATAAAATAAAAAAACTTGCAAGGCAAAGTGTTATAATACAACCACAATTGAATTGAAGGATAGCATGTTGTGTCTCAAGAGTCAAGATATCACATAATCATTTGGTATCTAAGAATTGTATAAATATTGGACTAATAGATGCATTCGTATCAATCTTTGTCAAAAAAATATAAAGTATTTGGAATATGCAGTAGAAAAATGTAGCTATAATACATTTGAAATCACCAACAATTATCATTTGAATAAGAGTACTGACTTTACAGTTTTTATTTATTTATATCATGTAACATATGCATAGATATCTAAAAATATGGTAGGAGAGTAAATCAAAAACTAAAATATGATGATGAAGCTCATTTGACAACCCCAACTCTTTTTTACAAAATCAAATAGAAGCAACAAAATAAAAGGAAGCAAATTGCACGATGCTGATCTTGCCTTCTTTATCCATCTTTGGGTGTTTACAACTTTTCTCTACACCCACACATCAATCATTATGATCAACCTATCATTGATTGTAATTGGTCAAAAATCTAACAGCCTAAGAGGATTTAACCATATGCCAAAAGAGTAACTTCAGTTCCACCTACAGGCAGCTTTACCTTGTTTAACCCAATTGTAGTGTTTTTTTTTTAATATCCTAGAACATTTTAAGAACACCTGTTAATCTAATAAGTTTTTCATATAATTTTTACCCAGCATGAGATTAAAACTCTAACAATGCTTGCAAACCAAGAGGCATAAAACCAAAGTCTTTTGAGTTTAATTTATAGAACCAAAATTAGAAAAATTAAATCTCAGTACAAACCATGATAGAGATAACAATAACAAAAGTAAATCTCAACACACAGTCCATTACATCACCAAAAAACTTAAATTTAACATGCATAATGACCACCCCTTTCAAAGTGCAATTTACATTTCACAGTTACAATTTTAAAATTTTAAGAAATTCTCACCCTAAAGTTAGGTACCATGTAATCAGAGATGATCATTAAAAAATAAAGCTTCATATGTTACACAACTATAAGCTACTACAAATGTATGTGATTGCAACTAATGAATTTTGACAATCGCCTCAAGTAAAAGTGAAATCATAAAAAGACGCTAATACTAAATGCAATAAGAGAGCAATTAACTAACAACACAAATATACATCAAAATTGGATCTCACATCAAGCATTCATTTTTAAATTGCTACACTTGCCATTTACACAGTATTTATTAAAAAATACTTAAACCTTGGATTAATACCCAGTCTGAACCGGATAGAAAATTCCTTTTAGAATAGCCTCTGATTGAATCCCTTTTTAATGTTTGCATCTCATGAATTCCCTCCCAAAGACTGGAGTTGATCAACGGATACTACTCCACCCTTAGCCACTAGACCTATTCCTATCTATTTTAGCCATACAAATATTTTAGTTGACTGAAAACAAAGAATTGAATTTGCAAAGAACTTGTGATTGGCTGCGAGTATCTTCGGATGGAGATTTCTACGTAGTAGAAGATGATTAGTTTACTGAAAGGCGACACCATTTCAATCTCTTCTGCCAAAAAACAATAATCCTAAACAAAATAAAATCCAACCCAAATACCCAAAACAAAATCAATTCTAACACAAAGACCTTAGTTCAAACAAAATCTAACCCATATTCAGTTTTTATTACCAAATTAAAAAAATAAATAAATAAAATAAAATAAAAAATAAATCGACTGGCTTGCCAGTGGATGATGGTCTAACACTCCTAGGATTCCTCTCTTAATCTCTTTTGTCTGTTTCTTTATAGTTACCTACACTCATTTGCCTATTTTGTGACTAAATGATTCGGTTTCTTTTTATTTCTATACTGTGAAACAATGCCTTTCATTGAGTCATAAAGTTTAGCATTGGGCAAACAAAAAATCCTTGAGCAAATATTCAAAATCCCACAATTTCACTTCATCTCTACAGAGAAATTGAATGATTTAAATCTATTAACGAAAATATTTAATAAAAATAGATCATAAGTATTTGCATTAAGTGAATAAAAATTATATTATAACATAAAAAATAAAATTCACAAAATGGAAACATAAGAATAGAGTATTTTGGAGGACTACCTTTTGTGATCAACTCTCCACATCTTTGCAAAATTGAACCACCAAGTCAAAGTCCTGCAGCGGGACAAAAATAAAATATAAAACCTTCCAGATTTGAAAATCTATGAACTGCTTATTCAGATATACATAAGACATTTGGACTTTATAGATCATTAACTTTATATAAGGACATTACCTTCCTTTCATATATACATTCAAAATACATGAACACACCAAGAAATAAGTTTTAATGGGTCTAAACTTTAAACAATGAAAAGCCATAAACAAACCTTTTTTTTTTTTTTTTCTCATTCATCTCCCAAAGCTGCCAAACGATACAAACTTCCCCTTTTAAGGTTTGTAAGCCACTAAAAGCTTATTTACAGATTCAAATCCTGCTTTGCCAATTGGATTTAAGAATGCTAACTGTGGCATCTAAGAGTGTGTAGGAAATAGAATCCCTAAAGCCGAAGGATGAATTTTGTTGCCTTGTGAGTGATTTTTGAGAAACCTGAAAGCATATAACTCATCATAACAAAATAAATAAATAAAGAACTAAATATCATAGATAAAAAAAGAAAAAAAAAAGTTGAAGTCATATGGACTTACCCCTCCATGTGCAAGAGTAATGACCATGGAGACATATAACTTTTCATTAAGCAATACCTATCAAGGTTTGCAGCAAATTCAAGAAATTTCATTCAAAATGAAGCAAGAACCATCCAAAATTACAATGAAAGAAGTCCATAACTTAGAGACAAACAGCGGTACAAAAATGAGAAACCCCAGTGAATGGGCAGAGATGAACAAAATAAAAATAAAACGGTAGAGGAAAGTACCAAACCTTCGTGGTGGCATTGATAAACATCAACGATTGAAGGAGTAGACGACGGCACGGCAACAAAGAAAAAATGAGCAGCGAGCAATTTGACAATTTTTATGAATTTCAAATAATATAATTTATTCAACAATCTAACAACTCTGATTAGCTAAGTTTGATTATACTTTTAGCAATATATAAAAGTATATCTTATCATTCAGCGATTTTGTAAATTATCAAATAAATTTAAATTGATTGAGAGTGGTTTAGAATAATATTATATTGTGATGTTATAGTTCATAATATAATATATTAAAATCGATAAGATGTTTATGGTTATTGTAAATCAAATAGAAGAATCCCAGGAAGAATTGAAATCAAATAGAAAAATCCCCTGGAAATCAAAAATCCAATAAAAATTGCATAACCAAAAAAAGGGAAAAAGAAAATCCAAACCAATGTAAAATGAAGATGAGAAAAACACTATATATCAACTATAACAAACCCAAAATTAACACCAAATAGAAGAATCCCAAGAAACCAAAAATCCAATAAAAATTGCATAAAAAAAAAAAGGAAAAGAAAAATCTAATAACAAAAATTTCATGATTCTTCTTTGCCACAAATTTGACAACAAAGGAAGAAGAAGAAAAAGTTGAAATCTTCAAAGGAAAAAAAAAACAAAAAAACTTAAATCCAAAGTAACCCACAACCACAAACCAACAAAACTCCATGAAAACAAAGACAAAAAAACTTAAATCCAAAGCAACCCATAGCCGCAAACTAACAACATTCCATAAACAATTGAAGCGGATAGAGAGAGAGAGAGCAATATATAGAAATTAAGGAAAGTAAAAAACATGTTTCAATCACCTCAAAATAATTTGCCGACATAGAATATGATGGGCTGGATTGAGCGACGATGTAGAGGCAAAGAGAAATTGATGCAATGGCGGTGATCCACGGTGGTGGCAGCGGGAGGATCTAGGTTTTGGGGTGCCAACGTATGTTAGAAAACGAAGGGGTTTGGGGTTAGCCCTTTGACTTTGACGTGAAGGTTGAAGAGGGAGTTGTATAGTTGTATTGGGGTTCTAAATTGATAAGTTCTAATATAATAATAAAACATTAAAAATAATTTTACGAAAAAAAAAGAAAAAAAAAAAGAAAGGTGACATGAAGGCTGGGGGAGTTGTATGCTTTGGGTTCTAAATTGATAAATTTTAATATAATAAAACATTAAAAAGTATTTAAAAAAAAAAAGATGACGTGGAAAATTATGGAGTTAGCAGAGGCTTCGATTATATATATATATATATATTAGTCATCATTTGCATTCTTGTACATTAGTAACATTCAAGCAAAACACTTGTGTCAGGCTGGCCCTACTGCTGGTGTTCTCATTAACCCTCCTTGTTTGCCTTGCTCGGTCTATGCTTATGGCCCTGATGGCTTTGCTAGGGAGTGTCCCACTGGCCACAATACAAATGTCACAGGCTAGCCTTTTCCTGATGGCACATGGGCAGTAAGTTCTCTTTCATTCTTGTTCTTTTTCCTTTCATGCACCTCTCAACCTTTTCCTTCAAAATTCAGCTCACTGTTCAGGAGCACGAGGAGCTCATTTGGCTTACGGGAAACCTCAAGCTGAAGTTGATTGAGTATTCCTGGCAGCTATACAGTGGCGAGGATGTCGGTGATGATGATGATGATGGTGGTGGTGATGATGATGGCTGTTAGGTTCTAAAGACTTAGGTTTTTATGTATTTAGAACTCTAATTTGTATTGTTGGCAAACCATGATCAAAACAATGTGTTTAGTCGTGTTTAGACTTGCTCAAAGTTGATTTGTTTATGTAAAGTTGGAATAAGTTGTTACAGGATTTAGAAAAGCAATTCAGCCTATTTCGATCGATCGAAGCTTAGGCTCGATCAATCGAAAATCGGGTCTGAATGTTTTTTTTGCAAAATTCCAACTAAACCCTATTTTAATTAAAACGTATAGGGTTTTCTAATTTGCTCTAGGTATAAAAGGCAAACCCTAGCCACGTTTTAGTGTTGCTCATATTGCGGTTTATGTGAATCTCTTGTGAGATCCTTGAGGAGCTTTCCTTCACACAAGCTTAGGGTTTTCAAGGAGAAGAATTTTTCTACACCTTAATGATAAATTCAATTGTTGCCATTGAAGCCTAAAGAAACACAAGCGTGGGTGCTTGTATCTGGTGGTGAATCCAAGAAAGAAGGAGTCTGTGGATTCGGAGCTTGCACGTGGCTGTGTCAGTAAGTTTTACTGGTGGGTAGCAATAAGAAGTCGAGCGTGGGTGCTTGTAAGTCTTATTTTACGAACTTCGATTCTTTCAAGATAGTGGATTCAAGTTTACCTTGAGGATAGATAGGTTAAATCCTCCCCAGGGTTTTACCGGTTTGGTTTCCTAGGTGATCATATCTTTGTGTTATTTATATTTCCATTGCTTTACATGATATGATTGTTTGATTGTGATAACCTAGTTTTGGAATTTGGACTAAGTAACAACTTGGCTAATTAGCTAGGTTAATCCAATTATGGTTTTAAGGGGTCTAAAAACTATCAAGTGGTATCAGAGCAGGTAGCTTTTTTGGTTTAGATCTTTTGATCTAAAAGCTGATCTGTGACCCCTGTTTTCATGGAACACGGATACTCTCTAGTTATTCCACCTCACTTTGATGGGAATAATTATGCTTATCGGAAAGCAAGGATGAAAGCATTCCTGAAATCTATTGATGAGAAAGTTTGGAACTCCGTTGAATACAGATGGGAGAAGCCCACTACTCCTGTTAGTGAGTGGCAAACTTCTCAAAAAGAAGCAGCCGCGTTCAATAGCAAAGCTGTGAATGCTATCTTTAAAGCTGTTTCTATGGAGGAATTTAAGAGAATCTCTAATGTTGAGGTTGCTCATACTGCCTGGAATATCCTCCAGACTGTGCATGAAGGCACAAAGGCTGTCAAAATCAACAAATTGCAGCAATTAACATCTAAATTTGTAAGCATTAGGATGTCTGATGATGAATCTTTTGATGAATTCTATTCTAAACTTAATGATATTGTTAATTCTACTTATAAATTAGGTGAAATCTATGATCAACCTCAAATTGTTAGGAAGATTCTTAGATCTTTAACTGAGAACTTTAGACCCAAGGTGATTGCCATCACTGAGAGTAAGGATGTGGACTCCATCCCTGTTGATGAACTTTAACTGAGAATTTTATACCCAAGGTGACTACCATCACTGAGAGTAAGGAATCCCTATTGATGAACTTGTAGGATCACTTCAATCTTATGAGTTGGACCTACCCAAAACTAGCAAATCCAAATCAATGGCTCTTAAGTCAGTTGATGATGTTGAGGTTGGTGGATTTGATGATGAGCTCTCTGCTACAGAGATTGCTTACCTTGTCAAGAACATTAGAAACTTTCTCAAGAATAATAATAGAAAGGCAAGGGGTACGAACACTACTGAACTTAGAAATTTTAGGAAGAATGATCCCACTAAGGTTAACAATAATGATAAACCTAGAGAAAAAGTAGGTCAATTTTCAAATAATTCTATGGGTCCTTAGTGTTTTGGATGTCAAGGGTATGGTCACATGAAATCTGAGTGTCCTACTTACTTGAAGTCTAAGGGTAAGGCTATGGCTGTAACCTTTAATGATGGTGAAGTTTCTGATGATGAGTCAGAATGTGACGAGAATGGAAACTTCATTGCTGTCACTGCTACTGCTGTAGTAAATGAAAGCATATCTGCTGAAGAGAACCGTTCTGATGGGGAACTCTCTGAGGATGCAAATCTTCAAGAGACCTACAATAAACTTTGCAAAGTTGCTGCAAAGGATGCTATGAATGTTGAACTTGGCCTGAAGAAAATTGAATCTCTTAAACTTGATAAGAAGAATTTGCTTGTTAAACTGTTTGATGCTAATGAACTTTTGAACAATGTGAAAACTGAGAATATGCTATTGCTTTATAAAGTTAAATTGTTGGAACTTGATTTATCTATTGCTAGATCTACTAGTTCTAAACTTGATCAAATGCTGAGTGTTCCAAAAATCTCCTTCTGACAAATCTGGATTAGATTTTCTTGAAAGCATCTCTGTGTCTACTCCCCATTCCACAAACTTTGTTCCTTCATCTTCTTCTGAACCTTTTGTGAGTGAGGTTATGAGTGAAACTGTCAAACCCCCTATGAGTGAGGTTGTCAAACTCATAGAAGTTTCACCATCTAGGAAGATTATGGTTAATCTGAAAGAGTCTAAACCTAAGGAGTCTACCCTTTCTAAGGACAAGATGCATGGTAAGCCTGCTTGGGTTTGTCATTTTTATGGGAAGTCTGGATACATACGTCCAAACTGTTACAAGCTGCAAGCTGCTAAGAGAGCAAACAAGTCAAAAGTGCATATGCCACAAGCACAAGATCTTATAGCACTTATTGGTGAATTGGTAGAGGCTCTCAACTTTTATTCCAATCCTGGAGTTGGAAATGACTCTAATGTGAATAGAAACTCCAATGCTCATGGTGCATCTAAAAGGTTTTGGATGCAAAAGACTCGATCTAATTGATTCTTTCTGATATAGTCCTTGTGCTTCATTGTTTTTCCCTTTGTGACCATTGTTCTCTTTTTTTTTTTTTTTTTTTTTTTTTTTTTTTTTTTTTTTTTTTTTTTTGTCTCTAGGAATTGCATTGCATAACATTCATGCATTTCATTCTAGGTGTTTTTATTCTAAATAAATAAATAAATAAAAAAGGGAAGGAGAAGGAAGCAAATTGTGTTTTTGTACTATTCTCTTTGTTTTTTTAAAACAAGGTTGGTCAATTTATTTTCACATGACATGCCTTTTGTACTTTGTTTAGCTTTGAAGAGCTTATTTATTTCACTTGACTAGTTGAAGCTTTGTAGTGCATGTTGTGTGAGAAAGATGTTTATGGTGTTTATCACTTTGTCTTAATCTTGAAGTCACATGTTATTTGATTGTCGGACTTGAACCATTTGAGAAAGGCATAAATAACCATCTCACCGCTGTTCACTAGCCAATCATGAACACCTTAGTGCATATCATAAGATTTTGCGTTCGAAAAAGTGTAGCACATGTACAAAAAGAACATAAGGTGTAGCCTCGGTTTAATTGCTTAATGCTTAAAATTGGTGTGTACTATTAGGCTTGATGCTAAATCACATAATTAAAATTGGTGTGTACATTATCTCGGCTATTTTAATAAGTTTCTGAATAATTGAAATTTCTCTGAACAATATTGAGAAAAAATCAAGAAACTTACATGATTGCAAGCTTATGATCTAGGAGATGTGGGAGTTATATGATGTAACTCTTTAGGTGAATTGTCTCTTTCAAATTCTATATGATGGATTGTGTAGACTTTGTGTTCATTTACTATACACATATCACCTCACATGTAACTCAAGTTTTTGCTAGTTGCACACACTACACAAGTTACTCTTTGCTAAACATTGTACATGTTATTGTGCATGTCTTTTGGTCTGACCAACCAAGTTTGAAATTACTTTGAGTTTTTTTTGTGCAAAACATATTTTGTGTTTGAGAATTTTAAGGGAGGTTGTTATGAAAATCTTAAGTTTTGGAAAACTGGCTTTAAAACTTGTGTTTTGGAAAAGTATTTCATCTCAAATTCATGCATTTGATTTCTTATTTTCAATGCTTTGTGGAGTGTTTTCAAAAATCAGGTTGTTTTCTCTAAAATTATGTTTTTTCAGATTTTCGATTGATCCAATCTGTTTTAGATCAATCGAAATTTCTTTTAAAATTTTCTGTGAGCTTCTGTCTGTTTTGATCAATCAAAACTGATTTTTGATCAATCGAAAATCGTAAATGAGCTTTTTTAAAAATCAAATCTTGTCCTATTCAAAGCATCTTTTTCACAAAGTTTTCAAACTTTCCTCTCTCTCTCCGACTCGGCAAAGCTCCACAGCAATTTTTTGTCGTTTTCCTTCTAAATTTTTGCAAGTTTTTTCTCTCCATAAGCCGGTATGTCCATTATACCCTTTCTTTCTCATTTATTTTCAGTTTTACATGCATTTTTTCATGCATTGGTGGGTTATTTTCGGACTATGCATAAATTGGGATTTTTGATGTTTCAAGCCAAATTTTGTGAAATTGATCGTTGGGTTTTGATGATATAGTGTTATATTCATGATCTATGTTGGTAAATTTGATCAATTTGGGGTTTTGGGATGAATTCAAAATTCTAGGGCTTGTGTTGAACCCGAATTGGGGATTTTGTTCAATTTGGTTTAATTTGATGAAATTGGCTTGTCGTCTTGATGTAATTGATAATTATTTTGAGTAATCTGCCTTATGTGATGATCAATTGGTAAATTTGTTACAAAATTTTCAAATGGTTTTTCAAATTTTTGGGGTTTTTGTTAGAAACTCTATGCTCAAGCCATTTTTTTCAAATTGAACTTAATTTGAACTTAATTGCACTGCATTAGGACATGCATCATGACTTTAATTCTGTTCATGCATCATATAGTCTTTGATTAATATCTTTTTTGTGCTGACTTGCAGTCTGCCCTTGGTTTTTTTGTTTTTTCTTCTTGCTTTGTGTCTTGGTCCTTATACTAGCACCATGCCTAGGAAAACTAGAGCTAATAGGATTCCTTCTACTCCATCTGTGTCTCCCTCTAGGAATTAGCTTTTTAATTACGACCGTTGTCGAAAGGCTTTTGAGAAACTGAACAGTAAGTGTAAGATATGGGCTGAGCGTTCTGTGATCCTAGATGAGGTTGATCCAACCATTAGGGCTAACCTAGAGTCTAGAGGTTGGTTGTCCTTGTTAGGGATAGATCATCCACCTCCGACCGCCTTGATTAGAGAGTTCTTCTCGAACCTCTCTTGCCACATCTATGATTCCAACACCATTGTTAGGAGTTGGATACGAGGTGTTGAGTTCACCATTACCCCTAGGGTAGTGGCTGAGGCTCTCGGGGTTCAGGTCATTAGGGAACCTGTCTATGCCTATGCTGAGACTCCTCCATTGGATGTTGTCATGTCATACATCACTGGGTCATCTATCCAGTGGGGTTCTGATCCTCGGATCACGTCTTTTGTACTTTCTGAGATTGCCTATCTTTTTCTTAGGGTAGCATGTCATTCCTTGTGGCCTATTTCTCATCTCCACACCATCCCTCTAGAGCAATGTGTATTTTTGTATGCTTTTATGTCTGGTGCATCTATCAGCTTTCGTCATTTGTTTCTTCATTCTTTGAATGAAGTTCATAGGAGTTCTACCGTAGGGCATGCGCTTATCCATCCTATTTTCATTCAAAGTATTTTGTTATTTCTTGGTCTAGCTGATTTCCCTTCTGGTGAGCCTGTTCATGTTGTCACTCCCTTAAGTGCTACCTTCCTTACATAGAGGGCTGCTCACTTGAGAGTTGATCCTTCGTGTCCTAGAGGTGCATCTTCGGATGTTGTTCCCCCTACTCCCTCTTCTACAGGTGTTGATGCTGCTGAGACGTTTGATGCTACTGCTGCTGATGCTGATGTTCCTCCACCGACTACTTCGGATGATTCAGACATTCGACGTACGTTGGATCATGTCTTGACCATTCAGGCGGCTCAAGGACAGATTTTGGTGGACGTTCTTGAAGAGATTCGTGGCTTGCGCGCGGATTTGGCACGGTTTCGACGTTCTTCACCACCACCTCCTTTTAATGATGGGTTTTGATTTCCCTTTGGCATTCAGTCACAAAAAGGGGGAGTACATATTTGATTTGGGAGAGCATTTCATTTTTGTTTGTTAGAGCTTGTGGAGTTGTTTAGATTGTATCTAGGTGCTTCACTTTGTATTTTATTTTTTTTAGCTCATGCCATTTTTGCTTTGCTCTGTTGGGATATTCATGTTAAAGGGAGTATATATATATATTTTTTTTATGTTTCATGTTTCAACTGCTTATTGATTTATGTTTATGAGTTCTTCATTGATATATGTCTTTATTGTGTGTTGTTTGAAATCAAGAGTTTATTTTATTTGCTTGTATTTTCCACACATGCGGTTATGCATTTTGTTTAAGCGTTTCAGGAAATATACAAGTTGATTTAATTGAGCTACTGTCTACACTTGCAACTGATGGATAGTAGTTAGAATTGAATTTGTGTTTATAAGCATTATTTTGTAAAGGGCTTTTATTTGTAAACTTTGTGCTTCTAATTGTGTTTTGTCACGAATTACCAAAGGGGGAGTTTGTTAGGTTCTAAAGACTTAGGTTTTTATGTATTTAGAACTCTAATTTGTATTGTTGGCAAACCATGATCAAAACAATGTGTTTAGTCGTGTTTAGACTTGCTCAAAGTTGATTTGTTTTTGTAAAGTTGGAATAAGTTGTTGAAAGATTTAAAAAAGCAATTTAGCCTATTTCGATCGATCGAAGCTTAAGCTCGATCAATCGAAAATCGGGTCTAAATGTTTTTTTGCAGAATTCCAACTCAGCCCTATTTTAATTAAAATGTTTAGGGTTTCCTAATTTGCCCTAGGTATAAAAGGCAAACCCTAGCCATGTTTTAGTGTTGCTCATATTGCGGTTTATGTGAATCTCTTGTGTGATCCTTAACGAGCTTTCCTTCACACAAGCTTAGGGTTTTCAAGAAGAAGAAGTTTTCTACACCTTGATGATCAATTTAGTTGCTGCCATTGAAGCCTAAAGAAACACAAGTATGGGTGCTTGTATCTGGTGGTGAATCCAAGAAAGAAGGAGTCTGTGGATTCAGAGCTTGCACGTGGTCGTGTCAGTAAGTTCTACTGGGGGGTAGCAATAAGAAGTCGAGCGTGGGGGCTTATAAGTCTTATTATATGAATTTCGATTCTTTCAAGATAGTCGATTCAAGTTTACCTTAAGGATAGCTAGGTTAAATCCTCCCCAGGTTTTTACCGGTTTGGTTTCCTGGGTGATCATATCTTTGTGTTATTTATATTTCCGTTGCTTTACATGATATGATTTTCTGATTACGATAACCTAGTTTTGGAATTTGGACTAAGTAACAACTTGGCTAATTACCTAGGTTAATTCAATTATAGTTTTGAGGGGTCTAAAAATTATCAATGGCAGTAATGATGGTGGAGGTTTAGAGTCGACTCTAAGCTATCAGCCGAGGAAGAGACGCTTCTGGTGACCTTACAGATAGACAGACACAACATAGCATAGCATACTTTCTTTTTTTGTTGCTTTTATTATTTTTCTCTTTTTTAGCATACATGCCTACACTTTGGATTTAATATGACACATTGGGTTGTATTTTAAGAACAAGTTTTACATTTATGCTTTATTTGGGATGTGTACTTAAATTACAAACTTGTCGAAACTTTATGCAATTCTGCTATTCTTGGTCTTTGTTATTCAGAAATTTTGTGCTTGAACTATGCCTTAAGTAGTCTTTTAGGCTGTAAAACTTACAAGAGTAGCTTTTGAGAGAAAACATACTTAAAACAGGAGAAAACTTGATACTGCTTGCCTTCCTTCATCCCTTCCAGTTCCAAAGAGGCTCTCACTCCTTTTGGTTTCCCTTGCATCTTTCCTATACCATCAAGTCAAAGTGGGTGAATATTTTTTCTCAATCCCTAATTTTTGCCTAGATCTTCGACCTAGCAGGATTCCTCTAACTTTTTCATGGATCGCCTTTCAGTTTTCAACCCATCGAGGCTCCTTGTATCATCTTATTTTTATTCTTTTATTTTCTCTCTCTCTTTCTTTTCCTTTCACTCACGTCCTCTCTCCTTCTCTCTTTCCTTTTCTAGATATGGCCATACGAGAGCTTCCAAATGCTTCATCCAACATTAGGATATAAGAAATGACTTGGTGGCTACCATGAAGTGGGTTCACATAGATAAGGAAGCTTACAAAAAGTCCAATCAAAAGAAAGAAAGACTGATCGGCCATCTTGATATGCCCCAAATTTTACTTTTCTGCACTTTATGATTCTCGTGTCTCTTCCTATGAATATAATAAAGGATTGGAATGTCCTAAATCCCCTACAGAAACAGTTTATTATCTTTTAATTTGAGCAATGAGAGAACCACCCATTTATTATATTTGTTTATTGTCATCATTTTACATTTTTCTTTTTTCTTTTTTCTTTTTCTTTTTCTTTTCTTTTTTCCATGCCATGTAATATTTTCCCATAACATCCTTTGAGGAATTTTTGCCATGCCCATGGTCTTTGCCCCTATCTTTAGACTAGATCGCCCTTTCAAGTTTTCAACCTAGCGGGGGTCCTATTGCCTTAATTTTTGCCTAGGCTGCCCTTTTAGGTTTTCAACCTAGCAAGCTTTTTTCTTTTCTTTTCTTTTTTAAATGTTGTATCTCCAGAGTCTATTAATGTTGATTGGGTGAAGCATCTCTTCCCCATCCAAATCTGTAATTCTTGTAGCACCTCCTAGCATAATCTTCTTGATAATAAAAGGCCCAGACCATCTTGGCTTCATCTTTCCTCTAGGATAAAAAACTTTCATCTCTAAGCACTTTTAGGACCAAGTCCCCTTCTTTAAGGTTTCTAGGTCTTACCTCTTTGTTAAATGCTCTGGCAATCCTCTTTTGGTATCCTTTTGCATGGTATTGTGCCCTAGCTCTTTTCTCATCTATCAAAGCCAATTGCTCATATCTTTGTTTCACCCAATCTTCTTCTAGGATCTTGGTTTCCACTAGTACTTTCAAAGATTGTACCTCTCCACTTGAATGGGAAGCACTGTTTCACTACCATAGACCAAAGAGTAAGGGGTTGCCCAGTTGATGCATTGATAGAAATTTCGTAACCCCCTAAGACAAATGGGAGCTTCTCGGCCCAATCCTTGTATGTCACTACCATCTTGGGTAGGATGTTCTTGATGTTATTATTGGCTACTTCTACAACCCCATTGGTTTGTGGTCGATATGGTGAAGACATATAATGCTCAATGTTGTACAATTCCATGATTGTTCTAACCTCTCCCTCAAAGTGGGAACCATTATCAAAGATAATCTCTTGTGGTACTCCATACCAACAAATGATGTTATTCTCTATGAATCAAGCCACATGCTTGGCATTTAAGACAAAGTAAGAGGTTGTTCCCACCTACTTGGTGAAGTACTCAATTGCCACTAGGATGTATTTATGTCCGTTCGTGACATTAAGGGCTAATGAGTCAAAATTTTATGGTTGTCACTACATGAAGATCATCATTTACTTAGAGATGATGTTACACATTTATTACAATCATTGATGATGAAACGTAACAGATAGGATAATAGTCACAAAATGAGCTGTGAACTTCAGACAAAGATTCTGTAATGCACTAGCTGTTGAGCATAAATACAGTGATTCGTTGCCCATTGATTAGGCATTTAACTATAAAAGAGAAAGCACTAGAAACCCAAGGTACAATGAATTACACACAAATACTCTACAAAATCACTATCTACTCATTTTCTCTCTAGAATCTTTCTCACTTACTAACTTAAGCATCAGAGGCATTTTGGTTGACGCCATACTGGCATTTTACTCTTCCACCTAGTTCATTTTACAAGTTTCTCATCTATAGAGACGACTCCATTCACAGCATCGTCCATCTGCTACGACAAAGAGCTCAATTGTTGACTTTTTGCATCATCAGTTTGGCACCATCTGTGGGAACGCTAATCATTTAAGCCATCTTTCCTAGTGACAAAAGAGTTCCTCAGAGTACAAGATGGAAGCACAAGCCACACCTCAGCTAGATGTTGTGCAACAACAACAAATCTAAGCCCTCTTGGCTAATGTGGAAGAGCTGACTTACCAGAATGAAGAACTACAAAAGACAATGGAACCCAAAATGCAAAACATCGACAAACAGGTGAAAACCAAAATGAAGAAGAATCAAACTCTCAAGCCAACAGGTGAGATAGAACTTCAGGAGAAGATTCCACCAGGGTGGAGAATGAGCTTCACAACATGAAGAAAGAGATGGATTAACTAAAAAGTGCTATGAAGGACAAAGATGGAGAGAATTTGGATAGGATGATTCGAAGGACGGACTCACCATTCATTAATGAAGTGTTGAATCACCCTCTCTCACCAAAATTTCATCTCCCATAGTTGGAGTCATATGATGATTCCAAGGATCCCTTGGATCACATCGAATCATTCAAGACGCTGATGCTATTACAGATGACCCTAGACAAGGTGATGTGTAGGGCATTACCAACATCATTGAAAGGAGCAGCCAGGGTATGGTTCAATAAGATACCCCTAGGAACTATTGTAGATTTTGAAGAACTCAGCAAGGGTTTTGTTCTTCATTTTATTGGGGGGCAAAGACACAAAAAGCCAATTGGCCATCTTTTCAACATTTAACAGGCAGAAGGAGAATCACTAAGACAGTACGTCACCCGATTCAATAAGGAGCTGCTACAGGTAGATGAAGCTGAAGATCAAGTCATCTTAACAACCTTTCAAGCAAGGTTGCTGCTAGGAGATTTCTTCTTCTCAATCACTTAAATTCCACCAAAAATGGTCACGGAGTTGCTCCGTAAAGCTCAAAAGTACATGAATACAGAAGGCGCAGTGCTCACAAAAAAAAATGAAAGGAAAAAGGAAGAGAGATGAAGGAACAAGCGACAATCGCGATAAAAAAAAGGAGACACAAAATGTTGGGTAGACTACAGGAAAAAAGAAGGAACTTCTAGACAGGAAACCTAGATTCACTAACTTCACTCCTCTAATAATGCCGATGGAGCAAGTCCTTATGCACATAAGAGACAATCCCTCCTTACAATGGCTGAAGCCAATTAGCACTCTAATAGAAAGGAGAGACAAGAACAAATACTATAGGTTCCACCAGGATCACGGGCATTGCACTGATGAGTGTAGGCATTTGAAAGACCAGGTGGAAACTTTAATACAACAAGGGAAGTTATATAGAAGTACGTCAGAAAGATGAAGCCCCATAAATTCCAACGGAAGGACGACCAAGACAGAACTCCAAAGGTAGCAAACCCCTTGTAGGAGAAATAAAGATGATCTCGAGAGGACTAACAACAGGCGGAATGCTGAAGTCCCTGAAAAAAGCACAGGGGAGAGAAATAAACAACGTCCATTCATGGCTCCCTTCAATAAAGATGCCGAATAATGACGAGCCCGATATTGTCTTCTCAGAGAGAGATAGTCGTGATATCAGGTAACCCCATGACGATCTGCTGGTAATCATGCTCAGAGTAGAAGAATTCAAAATCCACCGAGTGCTCATTGATAATGGAAGCTTAGCAAATATCATCTACTTGCCCGCGTTCCAGCATATAAAGCTAGATAAGAAAAGGATCAGGCCTTTCACCTCACCTCTAGTAAGCTTCGCAGGAGATAGAATCGTCCCTAGAGGCATTGTTACTCTATCTGTGATTGCAGGAACTTACCTAGCACAGGTTACCAAGGAAATTGATTTCCTCATAGTTGATTGCCCTTCAACATACAACATCATCTTATGAAGACCTACACTCAATAGACTAAGAGTAGTGTCGTCAACATATCACGTGAAGGTGAAATTTCCAACAGCCCATGGAGTAGGAGAAATCAAATGAGACCAAGTTTTGGCAAGAAAGTGCTATCAAGCTACCCTAGCATCGGGAGAGAACCACACATAGGTGATCAATGAACTAGAACCTATTCCCGAACTATTAGAAACACCATAAGAAGTTGAGATCATCCTAAGAGATTTGACGAAGGTATTGAAGATCAGAACAACACTCCTAACTTCAGAGAAAGAGAAAATGATCTCCTTCTTAAGGGAAAACCAAGATGTTTTCGCATAGAAACATGAAGATATGCCCTGGATTGATAGGAAGATCATACAGCATCATCTCAACGTCAACCCTAAATGCAAACCTGTATAGCAGGAGTGGAGAATATTCGTACTGGAGCGCAATAAAGTTGTAACTGAAGAAATAGAGAAGCTGTGAGAAGCCAACTTCATCAGGGAGGTCTTCTATCCAAATTGGTTAGCAAATGTGGTCATGGCAAAGAAGAGTAATGGCAAGTGAAGAATGTGAGTCAATTTCACAGACTTGAACAAAGCCTGCCTAAAAGATAGCTTCCCCTTACCGAGGATTGATTAGTTGGTAGACTTAACTGTTGGACACAAGCTCTTCAGTTTCATGAACACATTTTTTGGATACAACCAACTTCATATGGACAAAGACAATCAAGAGAAGACCTCATTTGTTATCAGCCAAGGGTTGTACTATTACAAAGTTATGCCCTTTGGACTAAAGAATGCAGGAGCCACCTACCAAAGATTGGTGAACTACATGCTCTCTCACCAGATTGGAAGGAATATGGAGGTGTACGTAGACGATATGCTAGTGAAAAGCAAGGAGGAAGCCAACCACTTATACAGTCTCAAAGAAACCTTCAGCACACTACGTAAGTACAACATGAAATTAAACCTTGCAAAGTGTGTTTTTGCTATTACTTCAGGAAAATTCTTGGGATTCATGGTGTCCCAACGAGGAATAGAGTCAAATCCAGAAAAAGTTAAAGCAATAATTGAGGTCAAATCACCAAAAACCGTGAAAGAGGTCCAGAGCTTAATAGGAAAAGTTGTAGCCTTAAACAGATTCGTCTCTAGGGCAACAGAAAAGTGCATGCCATTCTTCAAGGTATTGAAAAAAGCCTTTCAATGGAACGACGAATGCGAGGAAGTCCTTGCAAAGTTAAAGGAGTACTTGATGAAGCCACCTCTATTAAGCCCCTTAATGATGGGAAAGAAGCTATTCCTCTACTTAGCAGTATCCAATACTACAGTAAGTTCGCCACTAATCAAAGAAGAAGGGAACATCCAAAAGCCAGTTTATCATACCAGTCAAGCATTCCAAGGAGCAGAGGCAAGTTATCCAAGGATCAAAAAAATAGTTTTCGCATTATTGGTCTCTTCCAGAAAGCTCCGTCCTTATTTCCAAGCACACCATATTATCGTCATGACAAGCCAACCCATAAGAAAGACGATGAACAAGATAGATGTAGCAGAACAACTCATTCAATAGGTGATTGAATTGGGCCAATTTGACATTGAATATTAGCCCCAAGCAGCAATCAAAGCCCAAATGCCAGAAGATTTTATTGTAGAATTCACTTACCCCTATAAGGAAGAAGGCCTTCCTATGGAAACATGGACGGTTCAAACAAATGGGTTTGCCATGAAGAAAGTAGGAGGTGTAGGAGTAGTGCTCATATCTCCAGAAAAAAGAAACATTGAAGTATGTAATCAAATTGCAATTCCCAGCAACAACTAACAAGGCAGAATACAAAGCAATGCTAACAGGGCTAAGTCTAACAAAGGCTTTAGGAGCAAAGAACCTTATTGTCTAAACTGACTCTCAGCAAATAATTGGACAAGTGAGGGAGATTATGAAGCCAAAGAAGAAAGGATGCAGAAATACTTGAAGATCGTCCAACGACTCTCACAGCACATTAACAGCCTAGACTTTATGCAAATCCCTCGAGCCAAAAATGCAGAAGCTAACTTTCTAGCAAGCTTGGCCTTGTCAGACGATTACAATGCGACCTCCGAACTATGTGTAGAGATAAGTGGGTAGCCAAGCACAAAAGGTGAGAGAGTTCTGAACATAAAAGAGAAAGACAAGTGGATGACTCCTATCATCCGTTACTTGAAAGAAGGACGGCTCCTCGAAGATAAGACAAAAGCAAGGAAGATACAAACCAGAGTAGCTCGCTTTGTCATTATTGACGACGTGCTGTACAGATGAGGATATTCACTCCCATATCTAAGATACGCTAGTTTAGAAGAAGCAAATTATGTGCTCTACGAGATACACAAGGGAATTTGTGGAAACCACACTAGGGCAAGATCCTTAGCAGGAAAGGCGCTTAGAGCAGGATATTACTAGCCAACCCTACAGAAAGATGCGTACAGACGAGACTAGGAGAGACGATGACACCTATATCCTCACCATGGCCCTTCGCCCAATGGGGAATTGATATTATGGGTCCATTCCCTCTATGGAAGAAGAAACTCGGATTTCTAATTGTCGCAATCGATTACTTCACAAAATTGGTAGAAGCAGAGCCAGTGACAAAGATAACAAAGGCTAAAGTCACAAGCTTTGTTTGGAAAACAGTTTGACAACCCCAAATTTTGAAAATTTTACCAAGACTTAGGAGTAACAAACCACTACTTTTCTCCAAGACACCCTCAGGCCAACGGCCAAACAGAATTGACGAATAGAAGCTTGCTCTAAATTATCAAAACTAAGCTTGAGGAGATAAAGGGGGCATGGCCTGAAGAACTACAAAATGTCCTTTGGGAATATAGGACAACCACAAGAGTTCCAACAGGAGAAACACCATTCAGGCTAACATTTGGCACTAAGGCCGTCATACCAGTGGAAGTGGGATTGACGTGCTTCCAAGTCAAAACTTATGTAGACCAGAAGAACCAGTAGGAGCTTAATAGTAGCTTGGACCTAATTGATGAAGTCAGAGAAGAAGCAATGAAGTGAATGGCCAAACATAAGGAAGCAAATGGCCAGATGCAAGGAAGCAATGGCCAAATACTATAACAAAAAGGTCAAGGTAAGAAGGTTCAACACAGGAGACATCGTCCTTAGAAAGGTATCACAGGCAACAAAGGACCTATCCCAAGGAAAACTGAGACCAGCCTGGGAAGGCCCCTACGAAGTAATCCGTCATTCCAGAGAAGGCTCCAACTACCTGAAGTCTCTAAAAAACCAAGAATTACCTCAACCATGGAACATAAAACACCTGAAGAAATACTACCAGTAAGGAATGTTGGGGTTTATGCCCTAAAATCCAATTTATTGGCATGTCATAAATAATTAAATTGTTTAATTGTATGAGACAATTTATAAATGAACTAATGGGACATTATCATAGTCCATGAGATGCATTGTATGTGATTTATGTGATTTACTCATAGAAGATATAATTCACAAGTTCCTTGTAAACTCAAAATTTAGTTCGTAGTCAGAGACGAAATTGGGCATTTCGTCTGCAAAGACACTAACACATCAATTAAGATGATTTCTCTTGATCGTGGAAGTGGAGACTTCTAGTTGATGTGTTAATGTGTCTTAAGAGTTAAGACATAATGAACCAAACCGCTGTGAGATTAATAATTCAATCAACAACTGTCACCTGAATAATTAATCTCACAACTTCTAATTTCATAGACTCTCAATACTAAGAGGATAGTAAACCTGATCATGAAATATAGGTTACTTTGATATATTAGAAGTGAGATCTAATATTCATGGTCAAAACCTTAGTATGTTGGGTAACCACACGTAGTGTTGTGGGAACACATATTCTCAAGATGGAATCCATAATCTCTTTTTATAAAGACATGAAATATCCTCTTGAGATAAGTTTAATAGGAACTGGTTATTCGGGGCGCCACTTTAGTAAGGAGTTACTAAAGCTTATATTTATTGAAATCGGATTTCAATGAATGCGAATAACTAAAAGATCAATCCACGTACTCAAGGATAAAATAGTTGTTTACAAAGTGACAGTTCCTTATGACTTTGTTCACTACAGATATTTCATGGAGGGGTTAAATGATATCATTAGAGTCTTGGGATATAATTTATTAATAAGGCCTAGAGTGTAATTATATTTATTTAGTGGTATTAAATATAATTAATGGTAACTTTGGACTTGTTAAGAGTTGACAGAAAAGCCCAATGCCCATTGGAGCTAGAGTCTTATTTGTTCCCTTTGGTCCCATCTCAAGCCACAAACTAAAACCCAATTGGGTAGGTCCAAAAGGCTAAACCCAATTAGATAATTAGTTTTTATTTAATAGAAGTTATTAAATAAAGTAACAACCAAGGTAGTTAGAATGTACGTATGATGAAAAGAAAAGAAAACATTTTTTCTCTATGAGGGATAAGAAGAAGGATTTTCTTTGAGAATCAACGTACATAAAATCTGATTGAGAGACCACTCTTCTTGGGCACCATGTGGAATTGAGATGAAGATTAAAGGTATTCTCAAGTCTTGGTTTTGAATTTCACTGCATCAAGGTACGCTTTCTATTCTTTGTTCTAAAATTCAAGGTTACATGTTATCTTTCATGAATGAAGTAGATCTGTGATTGTTGCTTCCGCTATGTGTTGTGTATGAGATGCAAAACCAGTTTTTTCAACAATTGGTATTAGAACCAGTTTTCAATATCATGTGATAGGCCAAAAACGAATTGACCCCTTGTGATAAATTAACCAATTAATTTAGCCAAGTGAATTAATTAAGTTAATTAACATGAAAACACATGGTAGCACAAACAAATCACCAATAAACTAAGTATGCAGTGGAAAATAAATTAACATGGTGATTTGTTTACGAATGGGAAAAACCAACACGGCAAAAACCCCACCAGGTGATTTTAAGGTCACCATTCCTGAAATTCCACTATTATCACAACAAGCGGTTACAAGTAAAGGAATCCAAGTACCTTATACCAACCTACAGTTGAACCCTTACCCCAATACCCAATTGAACTTGTTCTGTAATGACAATTTCTCTTTTTGATACATGGCTTCCAGTACGTAATTAACCAATTGCGCGGATCCCAGTACGCGACTTCAATCACCAACTAGAGAAGGTTGCAAAGTTGTTCAGTTCATCCCAACGATGAAGATCAAGAAGATGCTTGGTTACAAAACCCTACAGTGCACAAACACAGCAACTTCTTCACATGAACGATGAACTAGGGCAAAACTGTGTCTCCGGTCACAATTTGCTTGAACAAACTTTGCTCAACATTTATGCAACTTGTGAACACTTTGACGACCCTTAAAATAATCCTTTTATATGTCTAAGGTTGTGAGAAAAGAAGGCTCAAACACATAAACACAGATTGGAGTCAAAATAGAACTGAACATATGAGAGAAGTCATAAATCACTCAACTCACACTCACTTGTTGAATACAATAAAATCTATCCTAACACAAACTCTTGAAAAACTTTGCAAGAAAAGAGTTTATGGCAAGTAGACTTTGACAACCTGTATTTCTGAAACACTTTAAACAAAACTCATCAAGGCATCTTTGAGTGAAACAGAAATAATAGATTGCATACAAGCAGTAAGAACCATGTGTATAAAGAAAGAAAAGAAACAACACATGCAAGGATAGGTGAAAGAAACATACATCAACATATAAAGAAAATAAGTACAATGTATGTCAATAATGGTCACAAGACCCAAGGTACAAGACTAAATGTATCTAAAGCAAAGAAAGGAAAAAGATACAAGTAATCCTTAATATGCACTCTCCCCTTAACAAAAATCTCCTATGCTAACCCTCCTCCTAAGTATGACTACTCTCATAACCAAAACTACTCCCCCTTTTTATCACGAGTGACAAAGGGTAAGAGTGTCAATTAGACATCTCGTCATCACTGGGTGAGCTAGCATCGCCATCATCCTCATCATCAGAATCAGCAGCATCATCATCAGCAGCATCATCAACATCACTCTCATCCGCAGGGACCACAGGAGTGGAAGGCATGGTATAACCACCCATCTCAGCCTGGCGTCGAGCAATGCGTCCAACATGGGTGTTCACCTAACACAACTCATCACTGAGAGTGTCGAGGTGAGCATCCATGCACTGAAGCTGTGCCATGATGTCCTCTTGAGTCACTCCATTCAAAGAAGAGGAGGGAACGGATGTGGATGGAACAGAAGGAGTGGGAGGAGCTGCCGTACCGGACTGCCTCGATCGAAACTGCACCTCGATCCATTTAACGGTAGCATAGTCAATGGCACACATAACGGGAAAATGGTCGAAAGAGGGAAAAGGAACAGAAAAATGGCATAAAATCCGCATGATAGCCGAAGGGAAAATGAGCTTATCATGGGTAGCCGTATCCCTATACACATCTATAATAGAAAGAATGAAATGTGTAGGAAAATCTATAGTGAGGTGCTTTAACAAAGAAAGCAAAATCAAGCACAAGGCTCTTTAGCAAAGTATGAGAAAGTAGGTACTCACAGAAAGCAAAAATCATCTCATCTTTGGACACAGTCCTCAGACACTCATATCCAAGGTAGTCAAGATGCTCTACCCTCGAGACCTGAAGCACATCTGATACCAACTCCGGTGTGACAACAATACACGTACCTCGAACGCAAATATGAAAGAGAGGTACTGAAGAATCAATTCCATGCATGTTGGAGTAAAACTCATGGATCAGCACGGAAGGACATGTGACCGAGACGTCACACAATGACTCCTAACCCCGACTGTGAATGACATTGGGTAGGTCAATGTCGACAAAGTCCGCCAAAATGACTTGGCGTTCCGAATGAACACCTCATCAAGAAAAGTTCTCCTAGAAATCCTTTCGAGCATCCTCATCACGGAACCGAATAGAAGAAGGGGTAGGATCAGAAGATGAAGTGGATGCCCTAGAATGCAAAGGGTTTTGGGACGGAGCGGACTTACGTTTTGGTGCCATTGATGCACTAATGTAAACAAGAGAGAGAGGGGCAAGAAAGAGACAATCAGAAAAGCTCCTAACAGTTCAAATATATAGAAATATACAGAATGTAAGGTACATATGCATGAAAATGCATAAGCATGTGACGTGCAAAGTAAAAAGCATCATGGGCTCAGCTCAATCCAAACCTACCAGCACACAAGCAATTCAACATGTATAACACACAACTAAATGCATGAAAATACAACTATAATGCACATGGAATGCAATACATTAAGTTTTTAAGATTAAATCTTCAAAATTCATCCCAAAAATTGCACAAAAACCTCTTTGATTTTGAAAAACCCCAAATTTTGCAAAAATCCCAAAAACTTAGGTTTCAAAGAATGAAATGCATGAAAATGAGGGATCAGAGACTTACTAAGTGAAGAAAAACTTGATTAATCTCAAAAAATGCTTGAGGAAGAGGTTTAAGGGAGAGAGGAGAGTGTTTGGGAGGTGAACAGCCACTGACAGATCGAGAAAATGAAGTTTGGATTGCACAGAACCTATATATATATCCTCAATAATTCTTGACAAATAGAGGTGTCGCGATAGGTGTTGAGGAAAAAAGGTGTCGACAGATGAAGCTATCGAGGAGCTGTCGAGGGACAATTCAACAAAAGCTAAAAAGAAGCTTATCGATCCACCAACTGTCGAGAAGCTATCTAGGGTCCAGGAACTTTCCTGATCGATCCACCTGTTGTCGAGACAACTATCGAGATTACGATAAGAAATAGCTTAAGATCTCGACAGATAGGCCAAGTGTCGAGAGGTGTCGAGATTGCTTAAAAACAATTTTTGAAAGAAGGGAAAACATAGATATGAATGCAATCAAGCATGCAACACAACCAAAGATCCAAACAACATTTTGAATTCTCAAAAAACATCTCTCAACAACAATTTTTAAGCACATGGATCCCAAACACACACACACTAAACAAGTCTAACCAATTTTATATTTTAAAAACAAGTTAAGACAGTTTAGTGAGTATACATTAACACATGTAAACCTTGTGATGGCCAAATCACATTGTACCTACACATATATCAAGAGTAGCAAAGAATATTGTGTGTTGTGTGTAAAAAACATCGCAAGATTGCATAAGTGTATACATGTTATGACGATTTAAGATATGAGAAAACCACTTTAACTCACACACAATCATAACTATTTGATAGGTACTATCACTTTCAAGGTACATCCTATAACTCCCACATCTCCTAGAATACACACTTGCAATCATATTTAAAGCATTTTGATCTTTTTGCTTTTTATTTTTTTTTGCATATTTTTCTTTTTAAGCAAATCATGCATGGGCAAATAAGAGAGAGAAAAGAAATACCCAATGATGTTATGCATTTGACATTCCAATTTTGCTATACTGAAGCACATAAATGTCATTTCATGATTGGTGGGCAACAGTGGTGAGATGATTATTTATGCCTTTCTCTTAGGATTTTCTAGTTTTTCCCGTCAAAAAGAGTGATACGAGTGTTAAGTACAAGAAATCACTTAACCTTACTCATCACAAACAAGCCACAAAGTTCACTTACTTAGTTGTGCATAGAGATGCTCATCTAAGCTACAAGAGATACAAAGTTTAGAAAACTTTGTTTCAATGGCCATCCAACGTACACAGGTACCAATGTACACAAAACACACACTGTTTTTATATTTTTTTGATTTTTCTTTTTTTTTTTTTTTTTTTTTTGAAAAACAAAATAAACAAAACAAAAAACAAACAAAAACATGTTAAATAAAGCAAAGCATAAAAACTAGACTGACTCAAAAAGAAAGCAAAAACACACAAGTTATGCAAACACAAACAAGAAGGGAGAGAGAGAGAGAAAAAGTGATAGAATCATTTGGAGCCCTTTTCCTTCCACGCCTTGGAAGAACCTTTCCTTTGAGTGTACCCTTGAATCGACAATGAGGGGAAAGAATTGAAACCGTTCAAGTTCGAAAGGAACATGAGGGCTTTGAAAAGATCTCCAAATGGAGCAAGAGAGGATTGAAGCTGATTCTGGCTTCCAGATGCTATCATGTTGTTGCTTTGTTAAGTGGCTAGCCACTTATAGCAATTTGGTCGAGTATGACTAGTAACTCCACAATGATGACAAAGATGCTGCTTCTTTTGTTTAGGCTTTTGAGAGTTAGCCTTCTTAGCCCTAGGATTTTTAGCTTCCTTCTTATCTTGCTTAGAGGGTGCTCCTAAGATAGATTTACCTTTGTCTACGTTCCCACTAGCTAAATCAGTTTTAACATCATTGTTCCCAATTTCAACATTATTGCTAGGAGGAGCAAAAATAGTAGTAAAAGTAAAAGCAATATTAGAAAAAGAGAGACCATACCTAAGCCTGTTCGATCAGAAGCAGATTTCTGAAGACTGGGCATCTCATCAAGCTTTGCACTTGAAGTCCTCTCCAATTGAGCTCTGACTTGAAATAGCTCCGCTTCAAGCTTTTAGGTCTTCTCAGCCAAGAAATTATTCTCGAACCATAGTACTCCAATAGTCTGATTTGCTTCATCAAACTTTATGGAAAGCTCTTCACGATCAAGTTCTACATCATTGAGCTTCTTGGTGGTCAGCCTATAAAGTTTCTCATGTTTCTCAAAAAGCTTGTATAATTTCTCATAGGCTGTATGTATATCATCTTGATCATCCATCTTCTCAAACTTGGACTCCACCAATTCCTCTTCTTCATCCACATCTTCAAAAATCCCCTCAATAGGATTGACAGTGGCAGTGAAGGCATTCAAGATTTCGTCATCCTCATTATCGAAATCATCCTCAAGCTCGGTGTTGCTCAAAGTAGCAGCAAGTGCCTTGCTCTTCCCAATGCTCTTGAGATATGTAGGACACTCCTGTTTCATGTGACTGAAACCTTGACACCCAAAGCACTTAGGTCCTACGAGAACAATGTACTAACCACCATCTCTAGCATCCTTCTTCCCTTTGTCTTGGCTCTTGAACTGAGAAGAACTAGATTGCCTACGGTCCTTATCGAAGCCCTTCCCATTGGCATTCTTTATGAACTTCTTGAATTGCCTAGTGATGTAGGACTTCATCTTAGAATCTTCATCATCTAAAGACTCATCCATGTCACTGCTCTTAGCCTTCAAGGTCATGCTCTTGCTCTTGCCCGACTTACCAATCCTTGTTAACCCTAGCTCGTAAGTCTGCAGATTACCAACCAGTTCTATCAAGGGAATCTTGTCAATGTCCTTTGATTCCTCGATCGCCATAATCTTGGCATGGAATCTCTCAAGCAAAGATTTGAGCACATTTCTCATAATCTTGGGTTCAAGAATGGTTTCCCCAAGATTGAAAGCTGAGTTCACTATGTCCTTGAACTTGGCATAGAACTTATCAAACGACTTATCCTCCTCTATCTTAATCTCTTCAAAGCTTGTAGTGAGCCTCTGTAACTTCGAATCCTTGACAGCCATGATTCCCTCATAGGTTGTCTAGAGGATGGTCCATGCCTCCTTAGCAGTTTCAGTAGAGGATATCTTCTTGAACTCCTCATTGGTGACTGCACTGAATAAAGCATTCAATGCGCTACTGTTGAAGTTTGCCGCCTTGACCTTGGCATAATCCTAATCTGCTGGTGCTTCCTTCGGCTTGGTCCAGCCTATCTCAACAGCTTGCCATACTTTCTCATCTAATGACTACAAGAAAGCTCTCATGCATACTTTCTAGTATGCATAATTAGTGCCATCAAATAAAGGAGGTATGATTAAAGACTGTCCTCTATCCATGACAAATAGGGGTCAATGAATCAACACAACAAAGATTATAACCTAATCAGAGTGTGCCTGCTCTGATACCACTTGATAGGCCAAAAATGAATTGACCCCTTGTGATAAATTAACCAATTAATTTAGCCAAGTAAATTAATTAAGTTAATTAACTTGCAAACACGTGGTAGCACAAAAAAATCATCAATAAACTAAGTATGTAGCGGAAAATAAATTGACATGGTGATTTGTTTATGAATGGGGAAAACAAACACGGCAAAAACCCTACCGGGTGATTTTAAGGTCACCATTCCCGAAATTCCACTATTATCACAATAAGCGGTTACAAGTAAATAAATCTCAGTATCTTACACTAACCTACAGTTGAACCCTTACCCATATACAAAATTGGACTTGTTCTGTAGTGACAATTTCTCCTTTTGATGCATGGCTCCCAATACGTGACTAACTATTTGCGCGGATCCCAGTACACGACTTCAATCACCAACTAGAGAAGGTTGTTGGCTGCAAAGTTCTTCAGTTCATCCAAGCAATGAAGATCAAGAAGATGCTTGGTTACAAAACCCTACGGTGCATAAACACAGCAACTTCTTCACATGAATGATGAACTAGGGCAAAACTGTGTCTCTGGTCACAATTTGCTTGAACAAATTTTGCTCAACATTTGTGCAACTTGTGAACACTTTGACGGCCCTTAAAATAATCCTTTTATATGTCTAGGGTTGTGAGAAAAGAAGGCCTAAACACATAAACACAGATTGGAGTCAAAACAAAACTAAAAATTTATTTTTCATAAACCTCGACAGATACCCTATCTATCGAGCTGCTGTTGAGCCACGGGGCTGAACAGCTCTTTAAGCTCGATAGATGGCTAGCTGTCGAGCTAGCTGTTGAGCTTTAATGACAGGCACTTTTCAGCTTCAACACTTGATCTTGAAATAAAGTTTCTTGAAGTATTAAACACATCCTAAATCTACCCAAATACAAGTAAAGTGTGTTTTGTCAAAGGATTAGCCAATTACATAAAGTAGTGACATATGTTCCTAACAAGTGAATCACATATGTCCTAACATCATGCTTGTATAACATGTGATTAAGTTTTAGAATTAAAGAAAAACCGTTTCCTTGTTTTTTTATTTTCTACAGTAGTTTTTTCTCTATAAAGTTTTTGTTCAATAAACCTTGTGTGAATTGATCAATATATGCGATATATTGTTTTGTATGGTTCCAAGAGGACATGACTGTAACTTTTGTTTTGTGCCGTATGTTTTTGGTGTTTGTATTCGAGTAGGAGACCATCTACATATCTTGCAAACGGGTTTACTGAAGTAGTTTATAAACATGATCGGATAGGAATGATGTATGTTGATTCTCATGTAATCATTTAATACTTTCCTTTGGCATCAGTTTTAAAGTTTCTTAAATAAAACTGATATATATATATCAAGTGTGAGCATTATGTTTTGCACCGCTTGGATATAGTAGGCAATTGGGTATAGTTGTTGCATTTTATTCAATAACTATTGTTGATGCTATTGTCGTGTTAACATCTGTTTCTATAATACCCGGCTCCAAAATAAACAAATAAATAAAAAGGAGATTTATTTTAGGGGTAGCTTAGTAATTTCTGATATTGAAGTTAGCAATATTTATACCCTAATTGTATCATGTAAACCCTAGCCACCCTAAGGATTTTGCTTTTCACGTCTAAGATTTCTAAGTGGAGTTGACGTCTCCCCCCCCCCCCCCCCCCTTTCCTCTTGCCCTTTCTCCTTTCTAAAAAGCCAACCCGTATGCATCTAGTTAGCAACAATTTCATCACTAAAAGCACAACACTTTATCCCATGATTCTTATTGAGGACAACGTAACTAGATGCTTGTGGGCCATTATGGGCATTACTGATTTGTCCTATAAGGTTCCTTATTGATGGATAAAAGATGAAGCCAATACCAATTATTTGAAGATTTCCAAGGACTTAGTCCTTTCACGTGTAAAGCATCTTTGCCTTGTTGTCTCTGTGGTGTTGGATGGCACTGAGATTTGAGGTCCAGGGATCTAAGTGGCAAACTTGTTTGGAGTAAATTCTTTATTTAGTTTGCTAAAAGGTTTGCATCGGATTGGTCTTGGAAAACTGCAAGGATTTTGAATTAACTTGGAATTGAGGTGGGATCTAAGGATTTTAAAAGAAGTGTTAGGGAGAAATTCTTTTTGGCATGACTTTTGGAGGTAAGTAACCTTATCCTAATTGATTTTATCTTTGCGTATTTTAACTACTGAAAATTGTTTACAGTTGTTACAATTTATTTCTATTGTATTACTGATTTCAAGTAAAGAATTATCACAAATATATCTGATTACTGAATATATGATGTATTTTATTTAATTATTTTAGCTATACTGATTCAAGTAAAGAATAAAGAATTTCCACCAATAAATATGAGCATTGAATATAAGATTTATTTTATTTAATTGTTTTTTAGCTATATTGATTTAAAGTAAGAATACAGAAATATCACAAATATATTTTGAATATTGAATTTATGATTATATATATATATATATATATTTGAACAAGATATATTTTGTTAGAGACTATGATTTCATATGTATGATTATGGACAATTTGACTATGAATTGATTCTGATACCCAAACCAATGGGGGTTATTCATTGGTACTCTGATACCCAAACCAATGGGGGTTATTCATTGGTACTCTGATACCCAGACCAATGGGGATTATTCATTGGTAATCTGATACCCAAACCAATGGGAGTTGTTCATTGGTATTTTGATACCCAAACCAATGGGGGTTATTCATTGGTACTCTGATACCTAGCCAATGGGGATTATTCATTGGTACTCTGATGCCCAGTCACGGGGATATAACGTGACCATAGTCATAAGATTGTTAAGAATATGAATTACATTTGAATATTTGACTATTTTGAGTCCTTAAAACTACATTTGTGATTTTGGAAATGTTTGAGTATTTGAACTATTTTGAGTCACTAAATCTGCTTATGTGTTTTTGAAACTATTGTAAGTTATAGGTTTTGATATATGGAAAAATGACTATTGTCTAAACCATCTATAATATATGTGTAAGATTAAAGTATGTGACCTATGTGCAACTTATTATTTTAAGATTATGAAACTTCTTCAATTATTTTGAAAACACATAGTATATTATAACTTTTGAAAACATATATTACATCTTATACTTTACAGATCTATTGCTTGATAGAATTTATTAGGACTTAGGTTACTTATTGAGTTGTCAACTCACCCCCCTTTTTTTTTCCATCTAGTTTCAGATTGTGAAGAATATCAAGTTTTGGGAGTTTTGCTGTTGTGTTGTGAGCATGAAAGAAGCTTAGTAAGTTTGGGATTAGATGGTCTTGTAATGGTCTTATATCTTTTGGTTAATTAACATTATGTACATGAGGTTTGGAATTGTTCCTTTAAATTATTGGAGATTTATTCATAAAGAATGTTTGAGGTATTTTGAAATTATTGATGAAAATTTTATGGATAATTTTTTTTGTGCAAAGAAGGCCTTGCATACTTGAAGGGTGACTACTTTATAAGCATGCGGCCGTTGTCACGTGCCTATCTTTACGGTTCGGTTCGGGGCATGACAATTTCCATGGCCATCTTTGTTTTCGTTATTTAGGATAATAATAATAAGACAATTTGGCGTTAATGCTTGTTGGCCATCTTATAAGCATGTGTTAATAATTGCCTTGGATGTATTGAATCCGTATATTATATACATACATACATATATATATATATATATGGGTTTATATGCAAAATTGTTTATAAAGGATTCATCATATTGTTGCTTGCCTTGCAATATATATATATATATATATATATATATTTTAATGATCAAACAGTATGTTAATGCTAGGATTATGAAATTTATTCCTAATGAGATTAGGATTATGTTTTCAAGGGTTTCTAGCATTATTAGGGTTCTTAATCATGATCTTGAAAACCTTAATGTTTAATCTGTGAATCTTCATTCATAGAATCAAAAGGTGTTTTTGAAGTAAGAAAACAATGAAGATGTCAAAAACGGTTGCTGGAAAATTCTAAAAAAATTCAGTTATGCGAGTTTCGATCAATCGAGAATTCCTTTTGATCAATCAAATGTACTTTTCGATTGATCGAAGAGGAATCAGGAACCGATCAAGTCAGGCAGAAACTCCATGATGAAATTCTTCAATGTCTAGATCGATCGAGAATTCCTTTTGACCAATCAAATGTTAATTACGGTCGATCAAATAGGAATTGAGAATCAATCGAACGAGGCGGAACCTTTGTGATGAATTTCTTCATTTTTTGATTGATCAAGTAAAAGGTTCGACCGATCGAAGGCACTAATTTTTGAATTTTCACTTGTTTTTGATAAGTGTTAAAACTTTGATAAAAAGTAAAACTATGTGATTAATTTTATAGTCCTTAAAAGTTAAGGACATTTATTAATCATTATCTAACTAAAAGACCTAATGAGATCAAAGATGTTAGTTAAATAGAACTCTTAGTCCTAAATTGTTGTATGATTAAAAGTCCTTAATTTATTTTAAATAGAGGTTTTTAATGAGATTAAAATTCTAATTAAAGTTATATAGTTTCTAACGATATTAGAATACTTTATCTAGTAAATTAAGGATAGAGTTCTATATAACTAATTTTTGATTCATTAGTGTTTAAAGAATCCTAAATAGTTTAGGACTTCCGCTTTAGTTAGTGATTCTAATGAGATTAGAGTCTTTATCAAGTGCAAGGTTATTAGTTGTGATGGGATCACAATTATTTAAGAAAAACCCAAATGACAAGTGGGAATCCTGATATAATCCTTTTGTTTAAGTTTATTGTAATGTGAATAGATACCTTGTCTTGACTTTGAGTCTTGCATTCAAACCAGAGGGTATTTACTTCACAGATTACATGATTAAACTTCTTTGTGATTGCGCGAATGTTCGTTACGCTATTATGATGTGACTTAGTAACATCACATCGAATTTAAACAATTAAACACATTTGATGTGTAAGGTTCAAATTGTGATGAGATCACAATAATTTCAGGACAATCCACTTGTTTTAAAATTTCTAGTGGGAGAGAAATACAAGGGTTGGATCTCACGGCCTCCATTATCAATTTATAGTAGCATGGGTAAGCACCTCGCCTTTGCGTATATGCCTCGCAATCCCAAAGGAGGGTGTTTTGTTTCATGGTACTACAAGTTTAAACATAATAAGGGAGATGAAATGTGGCTACACTTGATTCTAGATAATGGTGTACACTAGACTAAGTGTAATGTTAACCTCCCAAAAGAGATATGTCATTATTACTTAGAGGCTAAAGTTAATACAGCATATTATTAGTGTTTGATAAGAGTTATCATGATAGCACTAATAATGAGAATAGTTCTCAATCAATCATGGTGTTTATAATATACTTGCTACCAAGGAATTATAGACATGGATTGGGTTGTCATTGCACCTAATATAATATGTTTTTATGGGTTCCATACTATATGGTAGTGGTTGCAAAATATAATGTCTTGGTATTTATGTTCATGGTCTCAAAATAAAGTTGTCATAAATTTTTGTTCTCTAACTACTATTTTAATAGAATCACATTAATTAAGAAATAATTTTGGACATGGTGCTTAAAGGAGCTGAAGTACATATTTATGTTCCGATTCAGCATTGTCATAATTTCCTATACATTATGCATTTATGGAAGATAGCTTATGATGTGATCATAGTGTCCATTGTGATAGGCCAAAAACGAATTGACCCCTTGTGACAAATTAATTAATTAATTAACCAAGTTTATTAATGAATCAAATTAACATGCAAAGCGCATGGTAGCACAAACAAATCACCAAATAACTAAATATGCAGCGGAAAATAAATAATACGGTGATTTGTTTACGAATAGGGAAAACCTAATGGCAAAAACCCCACTGGGTGATTTTCAGGTCACCACTCTCGAAACTTCACTATTATCACAACAAGCGGTTACAAGTAAAGGAATCCCAATACCCTATACCAACCTACAGTTGAACCCTTACCCTAATACCCAATTGGACTTGTTCTGTAGTGACAGTTCCTCCTTTTGATGCACGGCTCCCAAGTACGTGACTAACCAATTGTGCAGATCCCAATACGTGACTTCAATCACCAACTAGAGAAGGTTGTTAGCTGTAAAGTTCTTCAGTTCATCCCAACGATGAAGATCAAGAAGATGCTTGGTCACAAAACCCAATGGTGCACATACACAACAACTTCTTCACAAGAATAATGAACTAGGGAAAAACTTTGTCTCTGGTCACAATTTGCTTGAACAAACTATGCTCAATGCTTATGCAACTTGTGAACTCTTTGACGGCCCTTAAAAAAATCCTTTTATATGTCTAGGGTTAGGAGAAAAGAAGGCTCAAAGACACATTCACAGATTCCAGGAAAACATAACAGAATTTCTATTTCTTTAAACCTCAATAGATAGAAGCTGTCGAACAGCTGTTGAGTAGGTGTCGAGCACACTAGGCTGAAACAGCTTTCTTAAGCCCAATAGATGCAGCTGTCGAGTTTTAATGAATTTGCACTTCTCAGCTTGTTTCTTGGACAAACTTGATGATTTCAACACTTGATCTTGAAACCTTATTTCTTGAAGTATTAAAAACATCCTAGATCTACCCAATTACAAGTAAAGTGCGTTTTGTCAAAGGATTAGCCAATTACATAAAATATTGACATATGTTCCTAACAAGTGAATCACATATGTCCTAACACATTGAAATGCTAAAATGTTACATTGGCTTCTATCTCAATTGTGCTACAGCATGAGATGCAAGAGTTAGTACTAGACTTAGACTTTATATTAAGTCTAAATGAGATGTTTGGTATGAATCATATTGAGTTCTACGAAAGGCTTAACGAATTCCAATTCTATATCATTTTATGAAAATGTTTTAATTTTAAAATGAATTGGAATTCTTGGATGTAGAGATTAAATGTTAATCTCATTTGGATATGATCCACAAGTCCTTGTTAGAATCATTTGATCAATTCAGATTGTTTTGAAAATAAATTATTTTTATATTATCTAAATTGATGAGTGAGTTCTACGCAACGGAGGACATCCTAAAAGCTAAGGCCAGGATCAATATGATTTAATTCAAATTCTTAGCCTGAACTAAAAGGTAAAGGTGGTTAAAAGAGGAATTATAATACCAAACAGTTGAACAAGCAAGTTGCCCTAGTAGTCGCCAAAAGAAAATTGGACTCAAAAGTATGACCAAAAAGAAAGTGTTTTTGTTTTGGTAAAGCTAAGCATTGTCCATGATTGTTTTCTAGATGGAAATTTACATGTTTTACTTTTTAAAGAGAAAGTTTTCATCCTTTGTAATTGTATGTTTTGGCACTTATGTCTAGATCTTATTAATCTAAATGATATTCAAGATTGGTGAAAGATGGGTTTTTAGAACCATTATTTTATTATATTCCCAGTCTATGAATTCTATTTAGAGGATAATAAGATCTAGGGCTCCTTTTCATAACAGAATGAAATTCCAATGACTTCTTTAAGCCAGTGCATACATAAAGGAGGAATAGGACTCTTTTAAAAATAGATTGTTCTAGAAGAAAAATGGCAGAATTTGTTGTAGGACAACTATAAAATACATTTAGAAATGAGATGGTTGTATTAGATACACCATAAGACATTATTCTGTAGACAACTATTACAATGGTACAATATCGTAGTGAGAGGTTTATCAATTGCCAAATAAATTCATACTTTTGGAATAAACTTTTGAAGTCATTCCATAAGGATATGAATTTGATCCTTGGTCATACGTAAAGGCAACATATGATATGAATATGGATTATTGGATCAAGGTTATGTGAATAGAATTGGATTCTATTTAAAGTCTAGAACATGTAGAGGCGTCTAGTGGCATTAAGCCTATTTGTTTCAAATAGGTCTACAAGAAAGTGAGATTGATAGATTAGAAGGTGAAAACCTTCAAAATCAAGACTAGTAGTGAAAAGATTTATTCAAAAAGAAATGGTTCGACTATAAAAAGATTTTTTCACCAATAGTCAACTTTGATTCTATCAAGATTATTTTATTCATTATATTTCATTTGGATGAAATATGGCAATGGATATCAAGAAAGCTTCTTTTAGTAGCAATCTTGAGGAAAACATCTATATGATGTAACTAGACTAGCTCATAGCAAGAATCTGTATCATAAAATATCATCTTTGATCAAGCAATCAAGTTGTTTCATTTTGATCAAGTATTAGAAGGCCTTATGTGTGTAAAAGTTATATAGAATAATAAATTTCTTAAAGTATGTTGATGACATTCTAATCATTTAGAATGATGTAGAGTTATTGTCATCAATGGAGTTTTTTGTTGTCTAGTCCAGTTTGATATAAAGTACTTGAGAAAGACTGGTCACATCCTAAGAATTAAACTTTGTGAAAATTCAGAAATTAGGATGTAAGGTCTATCTCAAACTGCTTAAATAGATTAGATTCTAGCCAAGTATAGCATGTAATACTTCAAGAAATGATTCTTTCCTTTTAAGTTTGAAGTTCCTTTATATAGGACTATAGTCCTAAGACATATAAAAGGAAGAGCATATTAAGACGGTTCCTTATTCTATATCAATATGAAGACTTTATGCTATGCTATATACTAGGCTAAATATCTATTTTGCGGTGGGCATGGTAAGCAAATATCAATTAAATCTAAGATCACTTAATTTAGTGGGAGTAAAGCATATACTCAAATATCTTAGGAGAATGAGTAATTATATGCTTGTCGACTAAAGTAAGGATTTGATGGTTACTAGTTGTACAAATACTGACTTGTAGTTTGATTGTGATTCATGAAGTTGGACTTCAAGATATGTGTTCATCCTAGGTGGTGAAGATACACATTAAGCATACGTATTATCTCATTATAGAGATATGAGTACATGAGATGTAGCAGTAGAAAAGATAATTTATGCAATAAATCTGACTGAAACTTGTTTCCAAACCTTGACTTAGAGTGACTATGAATTACTCTAAAGGGAAATATTTGTTGGATATATGGTAAATTGTCTTTGAGGGCAAGTGGGAGATTGTTGGGGTTTATGCCCTAAAATCCAATTTATTGGCATGTCATAAATATGAGACTATTTATAAATGAACTACTGTGACATTATCATAGTCCATGAGATGCATTGTATGTGATTTAGTCACAGAAGATATAAATCACAAGTTCCTTGTAAACTCAAAATTTAGTTCATAGTTGGTGATGAAATTAGGCATTTCATCTGCAAAGACTATAACACATCAATTAAGATGACTTGTCTTGATCATGGGATTAGAGACTTCTAGTTGATGTACATATTGAACGAGACCGCTGTGAGATTAATTATTCAATCAACAACTATCACCTAAATAATTAATCTCACATATTCTAATTTCATAGACTCTCAATCCTAAGATGGTAGTGAACTCGATCATGAAATATAGGTTACTTTGATATATCAGGAGTGAGATCTAATATTCATGGTCAAAACCTCAGTATGTTAAGTAACCACACGTAGTGTTAAGGGAACACATATTCTCAAGATGAAATCCATAATCTCTTTTTATAGAGACACGAAATATCCTCTTGAGATAAGTTTAATGGGAACTGGTTATTCAAGGCGCCCACTTTGTAAGGAGTTACTAAAGCTTATATTTATTGAAATTGGATTTCAATGAATGTGAATAACTAAAAGATTAAACTGGGTACTCAAGGACAAAATAGTTGTTTACAAAGTGACAGTTCCTTATGGCTTTGTTCACTATGGATATTTCATGGAGGGGTCAAATGATATCATTAGAGTCTTGGGATATAATTTATTAATAAGGCCTAGAGTGCAATTATATTTATATAGTGGTATTAAATATAATTAATGGTAACTCTAGACTTGTCAAGAGTTGACAGAAAAGCCCAAGGCCTATTGGAGCTAGAGTCTTATTTGTTCCTTTTGGTCCCATCTCAAGCCACAAACTAAAGCCCAATTGGGTAGGCCCAAAACGCTAACCCAATTAGATAATCAGTTTTTATTTAATAAGAGTTATTAAATAAAGCAACTACCAAGGTAGTTAGAATGTACATATGATGAAAAGAAAAAGAAAACAGTTTTTCTTTACAAGGGAGAAGAAGAAGGATTTTCTTTGAAAATCAATGTACATAAAAACTTATTGAGAGAGCACTTTTCTTGGGAACCATGTGGAATTGAGATGAAGATTAAAGGTATTCTCAAGTCTTGGTTTTGAATTTCACTACATCAAGGTACGTTTTCTATTCTTTGTTCTAGAATTCAAGGTTACATGTTATCTTTCATGAATGAAGTATATCTGTGATTGTTGCTTCCGCTGTGTGTTTTGTATGAGATGCAAAACCAATTTTTGCAACAAGGAATGCTTTACATTTCAAGTTGCCTAATCTTCATATCAGTATGTACGACAATTATTACTTTTGTCATTCATAGATCAATAATACATGAAAGCATTATCCATGCATATTTATCAACGATTATTCATGAGTTATTTGTCAAAGAAAATATGTGCAAAACTCAGGAGTCATCCTTGGGAGACGTTTCAAGGATCTATATCATTAAAATTCTAAATCAAAGGCTATTCACACACAGCCACCAAAGTCAACTAAATCGAAGTTGTTTAAACACAACCAATATGTCGTCATTCACAAATAGACAAAACATAAAAAATGGTTAACCTAAAAACGTTCCAATACCACGGCTTTAAGTCACGAGTACAGCGCAACATCATCATTCAAACATGACTCAATAAAAAGCTGTTCAAACACAACTAAAAAACACTAAGTTGTTCAAACACAACTAAGATCGTCATTTAAACATGACTCAGCAAAAAGCTGTTCAAACAGAGCTAAAAAATGCTAAGTTGTTCAAACACAACTAACATTATCCTTCAAACATGACTCAATAAAAAGCTGTTCAAACATAGCTAATAATACTAAGTTGTTAAAGCACAACTAAGTTCGTCATTCAAACATGACTCAACAAAAAGCTGTTCAAACACAACTAAAAAATGCTAAGTTGTTTAAACACAACTAAGATCGTCATTCAAACATGACTCAATAAAAAGCTATTCAAACACAGCTAAAAATACTAAGTTATTCAAACACAACTAAGATCGTCATTCAAACATGACTCAGCAAAAAGTTGTTCAAACACAGCTAAAAAATGTTAAGTTGTTCGAACACATCTAAGATCGTCATTCAAACATGACTCAATAAAAAGTTGTTCAAACACAACTAAAAATAGTAAGTTGTTCAAACACAACTAAGATCGTCATTCAAACATGACTCAGCAAAAAGCTATTCAAACACAACTAAAAATACTAAGTTGTTCAAACACAACTAAGATCTTCATTCAAACATGACTCGGCAAAAATCTATTCAAACACAGCTAAAAAATGCTAAGTTGTTCAAACACAACTAAGATCATCATTCAAACATGACTCAACAAAAAGTTGTTCAAACATAGCTAAAAAATGCTAAGTTGTTCAAACACAACTAAGATCGTCAGTCAAACATGACTCAGCAAAAAGATGTTCAAACTCAACTAAAAAATGCTAAGTTGTTCAAACACAGCTAAGATCATTATTCAAACATGATTCAATAAAAAACTGTTCAAACACGGCTAAAAAACATTTTAAGTTGTTCGAACACAAATAAAATCGTCATTCAAACATGACTCAATAAAAAGCTATTCAAACACAGCTAAAAATACTAAGTTGTTCAAACATAACTAAGATCGTCATTCAAATATGACTCAGCCAAAAGCTGTTCAAACATAGCTAAAAATACTAAGTTGTTCAAACACAATTAAGATCGTCATTCAAACATGACTCAACAAAAGTCTGTTCAAACATAGCTAAAAAATGCTAAGTTATTCAAACACAACTAAGATCATCATTCAAACATGACTCAGCAAAAAGTTGTTCAAACACAGCTAAAAAATGCTAAGTTGTTCAAAGACAACTAAGATCATCATTCAAACATGACTCAATAAAAAACTGCTCAAATACGACTAAAAGAAATTTTAAGTTGTTCAAACACAACTAAAATTGTCATTTAAATATGACTCAATAAAAAGCTGTTCAAATATAACTAAAAAATACTAAGTTGTTCAAACACAACTAAACTTGTCATATAAACATGACTCAATGCTAAGTTGTTCAAATATAGCTAGGGATCATCAGCCAAGTATGACTCAATGAAAACTCATTCCAACACAGCTAAAGGTAAAAAGCTGTTCGAATACAAGCTAAGTACGAAAAAACTATTCAAATGCAAGCTAAACATAAAAGTTGCCTCAACACAACTAACATCATCATAAAAGATTGTCCAAGCATAAAAAAGTTGTTTACTATAGCTAAAAGCAGGAAATCCATGAACCTATCTATCATCATCAAAGGAATTGTTTAGTTGCCCAAAACAACGGGCCCAAAGAGAAATAAAAAATAAAAGATTACTGCTCATCATGGATAGGGTTAACAGGGGCCTCCTTCATCACTTCAACAGCGTCTGTGGCTTCCTCCGCTATAGCCTCAAAGGGACGATTAGACATAAGTTCCTTCTCAATGTCGTCACAGCCAAGCTAGAAAGGTCCAAGCCAGGATGATGCTTCACCATCCACTTCATGAGGAGATTGAAGCCCTCCATGTAGTATTTGCACAAGTCATCAGAATACTCATCAAAGTCTTTGAAGTCTTGTACCGTCGTGGCCCCAATGTTCTGCAATTTCAACTCCAGGACACCGATCTGCTTGTCCTTCAACTTGCAGAAGTCCTCCACTTGTAGGCTTTTCTCCAAGGTTGCCACACGCTCCTTGTCATTTTCAACCTCAACAGTAAGAATAGCAACCCTGTTCTTTAGCGTCTCATTCTTAGCAAATACAGACTTGACCAAGGGCTCAGACATGGCCACCTTCTTTTCTAAGTCCAAAAGCTTCCCAGAGATGAAAAAAGACTCCCCCAGAGCCTACAAAGAAATTCTCCCTTAGCATAAGCAAAACAAAGAAAAAGAAGCAGCTAAAAACAGCCTACCAGCACAAGACTGTGGATATGGGATGACATCACCTTGCTAGATGACTTCACCATCAAAGGATCCAGATCATCCACAGAAAGTGCTTCATGGCCTTCAAAGCTACTGTGCTAGCATCATCCTAGAAGGTAGGAAGGAAAGATTTACCACCAGCCTTTTTCTTCTTCCTAATCTCCTCTCCACCAGAGACAATCATCTCCAATGACGGAGTGGGAGAAGCAAGGTGCTTGGCAAGCGAGTGGGTAGGAGAAGGTGTTATCATAGGATCTTTCTTAACAACATCACCAGCCTTTTTCTTAGATAAAACACCACTGACGGTGCCACCCTTGGCCTTCTTCTCTTAGGCCTCAGCTAATTTTTGCTTGCTAAACCTAGAAAAAGGCAAAAACACATACTCTTTCTCACAACTTCCAAATTCTTCAGAACCTTAGTAGACGGTTCCGGACCCAAAAAGTGTAAAATCAAAGACTGAGGAGAAACGAGTTCATCAAAATCCTTGATAGAGTCAAGATACTCCTTTACTTTCTCAGCGTGACGTTGGTGCCTCTTCTTTCGATGAGGACACTGGGCAACTGCAAAACAAGAATACAAATAAGTCATCTATCATCGTCACTCATAAAAGAATGGAAAAACAACTAAAAAGACGAGAAAGACGCATCAGACACAGGAACTCCCCAACTACGAAAAAACTTGGGGGCTTCATCCAAGTCCTTAACAAGGACGAACTCCCAACCACTTCCAGAGATAAAACAAAAAATTTGGCTTCCAGTTTTGGAGAGACGAGGGTAATCAAGGATTAGCCTAGAAGCCCTATCCCATGGCTTAAACTCATAATAAACGGGGTCCCTAGATTTCCTCAGATGATAAAAATGGAGGAATTCGTCCCTCCTGATGACATCACCATCATTGGCAAGCATCCATACCACCATGCAAGAAACAAGAATATGCCAAAGTTAGGCACTAATTGTGATAGAGCAAGATGCAAATAGGAAAAGAGTTCCCTAACAAAGGGATGAACAAGGAAATGAAGGCCGCTGACAAAATCGGCCTTGTAAAAACAAACCTCATCAGCGTAAGAGTGACAAGCCCTCTCTTCGGCACTCGAGATCCTGATTTTCACAGAATTAGGGAACTGAAACCTATCCCTGATTCACTGCTCATCCTTTCCCTTAAGGGAATAAGAGATGTTTTAGGCTTTATAAGGGATGGACACAGAAGTGGAATACGAGACCACGCGATCATTAGACAAGGATAGCCTCATCTCTAGATCACCATACCTCACCTTAGACATTTTCAACGACCTAGCTACCTTAGCAAAATGGGAAACCAGAGGAAATAACGAAGAAAGGATAGTGGTATATGGGTAGTCCTCTCCTACAAAGAAACTACTCCTCTCAAGGCTCTCCCCCTCTACGGACTCAAGTAAACTACCTAAATGAGCGAAGAAGAAAGATATCGAAGGACAAATTACTCTAACAGCAAAATAATCTACCATGGAAGAATCAGAAAAGAAGAAATAGCACGAAGAACTTACCAAGAAACACAGGATAGAGAAAGGAAGCTCTTAGAAGAAACAAACCCTAGAACAGAAACTAAATAAGGAGAAAATAAAAAAGAAAGGAAAGAAGAGGGAAAAATGCAAAACAAGTGGCCAAAACATGCGTAGGAAAACCGAGACATGTTCGCACAATGAACGCATCCTGGCAGTACACGTGGCATTCAACAGCTCAAACATCAAAACCATCATAAATGCGCAATACACGGATTACGAAGTGTCAAACAAATTTGTTCTCATCTCGTCTAACAGACGACAATTCGAATAAGGGGGCAGCTGATGAGTCAGAAATTTATGGTCGTCACTGCACAAAGATCGTCATTTACTTAGAGAAGACGTTATGCATTTATATTGCGTCCTCTCAAGGAAGGACCTTTTTCGATCTTACTACCACAGATATGGGTTCGGAGTTAAGGTATGGTCTTGGGAAGGTGTTAGGCACCCAAAACGCCCAACCCTAAGGTTGGCTTCCACTCGTTATGTCTTATGTCTTAACCCTATTAAAGGCATATTAAGCATTGTATCTTTACTCACACACACACAATAGCACTCATCTAACAATCAACATGGCATCACCACATCCCTAACTATACATCTATCATGCTTATCACCACATCACAAACCCTAGCATACATCTAATAAAGCAAACCAAGTCAACCTAGCATTCATCTAGCATACTTCTCATCACACCACATTACATCATTCAAGGCAGCAACATGTGAACATTAAATCAAGGAAAAAACACAAGTGTAAAATGATCCAAGTAAACATGTGATTAAGCATAACTCATCCAAACAATCATGTTCAAGTATATCATTAAACATACATCATGCATGTTCATATGAATGCATGACTTACCTCACTTACCTTGTTGCACCTAAGCACTTATGGCATTCATGCATGGACATGTGAATGCATGTTAATGGTATTAAAGCAAAGAAAACACAAAATAAACCCTAATTCCAACATGTGAAAGGCAAACAAACAATTAAACATGTGAAATAGAAGCTTAAAAACATAAATATATGAAAAATGATCTAAAACAAAAACATTATATGTGAAAACAGAAACAAAATCAGAAATATTAGGGTTAGGGTTTCTAGGCAGGATCATGGTGCGCATAATCAAGCCTATGCATGCAATAAAGATTATGGCACGTGGGTTTCAGCCCAAAAACCCTAGCAACACAACAAACAGAGCAAAACTTCAAAACACTAAATCTAACAACCTAACATGCTTTAAAACAAAACAACTACATAAACCTAAGAAATATAAACATATTAAAACATATAAAAAAGAAACTAAAACAAATAGAAAGATTCAAGTCAAAAAAGAAAGAAAAGAGAAAGAAAGTTTAGACTAATATCTCATACAAAAAGTTCTTCAAGCTTGATTTTTAACCGTTTTCCTTCAAATCTATTCACAATTAAAAACAAAAGTGATTAGTAATCTTAAACTCAAAGATCAAGGCCAAAAAAGGCCCCAATCAAAAGAAAATTGACTTGAGGTTGTTTTGTGTAAAACTCCCTCTTTGATTCACTATTTATAGTGAATCTTAGTGTTTACCCCTGGGATTTCTATGTGTTTTGAAAATATACCAAGTGAGGCTATTTATATTGTGAAAATAGGGTTTGGAACGACTCCCAAACAATATGGGATTCATTCCAAACCTCAGCATTAATGCAAAAAACTTGACTTTTTTATGTTTTTGGAACCCTTCATGCACGCATAAGATCAGACCTGTGTGCGCAGTTTGATTCCTACGTGCACATGCTAAGGGTTTTCTTGGTTTTCTTTTCCAAAAATAGATTTATTTGTTCATTAAAAGTTATATTTTTCATTTTAACATTTTTCAAGTCAATTTAACATCTGGTTGGGTCCTAAACCAACCTTAGATTTTAGAATTTCAACATCATTAGGGAATGAGGGCATTCATAAGGGTTACAAAATGAGGTGTCTACACATGGAGATGGGAACCCTAATACAATGCTCTAGAGAAGAGGCTAAGAGAGAGGGAGAAAAATGTAACCACTCGAGGAGGCTAGGCCTCCTAATCTAATGAACATTGCCCTATTTAGGCTTGCGTCTTCTTGCTTACATCCTTCCCCTTGTTGCTTGACTCCAAGCATACTCACTCCATGCATGTACATGCAAAAAATGAAGAAAGCAGCCAGAAAACGAGCAAAGGAGGTAATAAAGAGGCATAGAGAACATGAAAAGAGACACACTAGCAAAGAGAGCCAAATAAGGACAAACAAACATGCTATCAAACAAAAGGGTTGTCCTAGGAGAACAAATGTAGGTTTGGATCGGATGTCCATAGTTCCATGAGATTGGAGTATGGACGACACACGTGCCATCAAGCAAACTTCCTATATGGGATTCGGGGTCTCGTGTATCAAAGATGGGTGTGAACCCACACAAGATAGTAGGGATTAGTCTTGATGACACTAACAAGCAAGGACTCATGCATGAATATGTAAGCAAACATGCAAAAATGCAAAGAAGCAAAGAAAGCCAAACAAGCGGCACAAAGCAAGCATAACATTGCACGGAGTAGAGAAAGGTAAGTACCAAGCACACCAACATCATGAAGATGTGACTCATAAGCGGTCATATCCAAACAAGCCACAAGAGGGATGGATGCAACCACACAAGCAAGTGGCCCTAAAGACCGACAAGCACAAGCCCACGGAGGGCACAAAGCATGACAAAACCTAGGTCTAGAAAGGCAAACATGGACATAGATCATAGAAGCAAGCAATCATACACATGCATAAAGGAACTGATCCAAACCCTTTGATATAGACCTAGGTGTATGGATGTAGGCCTAGACCACAAGATCTAGATCTACACCCTACCTAAAGGGCCAAAACACAAGAAAAAGGTACATCAAGAGACCAAAGGTTATAAAAGCATATGGCAAAGCAACCAACGTGTAGATCTAGACACATTAACATGTCACAGAGCACACAAAGATATAGATCTAAGAATAAGCATGGCAAAGAGCACATAAACATGTAGATCTGAGCATAAACATGGCAAAAAGCACCTAGGCACATGGATCTAAGCACAAACACTATATTTAAACATATCCTAGCCCAAGAAGGCTAGGCTAATATCATCAAAGCGACAAAATATGATAGAAAGTAAGGAGATATGCTAGGAAAGCTATAAAACATACTAGGAAGCAAGATAAAGCGAGGATATATTATTGCAAGCAATAAAGCAAAGGGTGCATATTGTAGCTAAAAAGCTACTTCTACACCCTTAGAACCTCAAATCCAAGGTCCTAAGACTAAGGACAGAAAAAAGAGTGCAAGAACATTACCTCTAGACTGTTAAGAAAAGAGAGGAATCAAAGGTTTTTGGATGTGTTTGGGAGATAATTTAGAGAGGAAAAGAGAGAGAATCTACCTAGAAAAGTGCTCCAAAATGCCCAAAATGACCCTTTTTTTTTTTTTTAATTTGGGCATCTAGGCATATTAATAGGCCTTTTGTGATCCTTCAGCTTCTAAGTGGCCATCGGTTGGGGCCTACAGCCCTTTAGTGGCCGCCAAGTCCAATGCTAACATCAACAATCCCAGCTCCTTCTTTGGTTCGGCTTCAGATGCATATTTGAAGGCCTTCCCAAACTTTAATTGAGCTAATCTTAGTGTCCCTAGAAGGATATTGATGTCTAGTTTCCAGAACACTAAATAAAATGAAATGTTGATGGTCGAATCAAAAGTTATGGCCTTGGGAAGGGAGTTGACGCACTTTGCATAGTTTTCAGATATCTCAACTGTTTTAACTCCAATTTCAACCTATGAATAGTCATTGGAAAATGAATTCAATGATCATTGCAATGACGCTAGTCTCAACCCGTTCTGACTACCAGATCAAAATTAGAGTTTTTGGGGCTTCTAGGGGTCAATCTTGGGTCCAACTTGGTCAAAGTTGACGAAAATCACCGAGTAGCTCGAGTTTGATGTAAAAACATGAAAAATGTTTTTTTGGGATGATTTTGACCATCTTTAACTTTTGGTCAACCTAAGAATGTTTTGGGATGATTTTGGTCAGTTTGACCTAAAATGGCACTATGAGTGCTCTAATGCCTGAACGGGTTGCACCACGTTAATCTAGACGCCTGAACGGGTTGCCCCATGGAAGAAAAATAATATTTTTGGAATTTTAGAGGTCTGGCACGCAAATCGAGGGTGAACAAAATACAATATCTACATCGAGTTTTACACATTACTCAATTTTGTTCAAAATGAGTTTAAAAAACATGGGCATTTTACTAAATAGTCTCAAAACATAGGCATTTTGCTGCATAATTTGTAAATTAAGGGCAAATGCTCATTTCCTCCATTATTGATGTGTTTTCATGTTTCTCAAATTTCTAGTTTTTTTTTTTTTTTTTTAATCGTAACGGCTTCTCATCTTGTAGTTCCAAGAAGCTAGGCAGTTATCGAAGAGCGTAGGAGAAAGAGCAAATAATGTTGCAGTAAAAGTAATTCTCTTGTAGGGTAGGCACATATTCAATCATGAATCTTTTATATACAAGATTTTATTAGCTGAATATCCTGAATTAGATTACACCCACAATAATTCTTCACTTTGTGATCCTTTATTTCTATTCCAAAAATTTATTTATATTAATAAATCATTTATTGGCGCATTCATTGGAAAAGAAATTTTCTAGAATGTAGCTTGGAAAATCAAATTCGATTTTTTTTTTTTTAATACAAGATAGAAATTGTATTCTAGCATAATCTAATCGAATTTGGTTATTAAATGTTGGGCAGAATAAATGCCTTAAGAAGCTATTCCTCTTTAAAATGGATGTAATAGCTATTCCTTAGTGTATATAATAGGTTTTAAAATTAATATATTTCCAAAAATATAAAGTTTCCTTATACATCATCATTTACAAGCTTTCCATATGTAACAACCAAACTTATGAATAGTAATAGTTATTCCATTACAATGTTTTCTATTCCTAATAATAAAGATTATTATTCCTAATGTAATCTACATTCAGTGAACCAAACGTACCCTAACTAATATGATCTCATTTCCCCCATCTTTCAAATTAACGACAAAAACTTTAAAAATACTTAAACCATTTCCCAATTTGTATGTCTATCCTTGCAGATTGACCACGCTGATCTCCATATGGCTCCAATTTTATGTATAATCATTCAACTAAAAGAGTATGTTTGGTACTGTATAATAGCTCCTATAATAGAGTAGTTATTCATATGTAATAGTAATTTGATCATTTGGTTGTATATTTATTACATGTATTAGTTATTACAAATGAATAAGTATTCTTTAAATTGAGGAATAGTTATTCCTCTTTAAAATGGATGTAAAAGCTATTTCTTAGTGCATATAATAGGTCTTAAAAATTATTATATTTCCTAAAATATAAAATTTTCTTATTCATCATTTTTTTTTACAAACTTTCTATATCTAACAACCAAACTTATGGATAATAATAATTATTCTATTACAATATCTACTATTTCCAGTAATAAATATTACTATTCTTAATGTAGTATTCATTTAGTGTACCAAATGTATTCTAAAAATTTGGATCATATCTTAATGTGCTATCTACTATGTGCTTACACAAATAGTGCTAAACTTCTCTCTATTGATCCAATTTTAAGTGTTTACATGTCCCTTAGGAACGTTCCAAAAAATTAAACATAAAAAAATATATATAAATAAAAATTATATATATAAATGAAAAAAGAAAAAAAAAATTTGAGAGAGAGAGAGAGAGAGACCTTGTCAAGCCAAAACATTTATTTTAGCCAAGATGCATTCCATTACAATTACTACTATTAAAGCATTCATATCAGCCTCCTCAATTTTTTTGCTAAATTAATCCAAAAAACTCTACTTTTTTTAATTTAGCTAACTTTTTTTTTTCTTTTTTTTTTCACATAGATGCATCAACCTCAATAATTTTTTGTCTTTTTTCTTTTCTTTTATTTTTCTCTTTATTCACTGCCAAGTGCCAACTGTCACTCTCATCTCAATTAATTTTTAAAAAATATATATAATTATTTACCCAATATTTCAATTTCCAAAGTTTAATCTACACCACAAGATCATTAAAAGATCTCCACTCCATAATAATATAATATACTTCTCCTATTTTTCTTTCTTCTTCTTCAATTATTTATTTCCTTCTTCCCAGTCGCACCTTTCTTCTTTTCTCTTTCCTTCACTTTACCAGTTTATGCAACAATACTTCTAGAGAGTAGAGACAAGTGAGTCTATTGTCTTGATTTTGTAAAATTGCTTTCTTTTTTCTTTCATATCGCTATCTCTCTTTTCCATCATTGAAGGAAAAAAAAAAAAAAAACCCTAAGCTGCTCGACCATCTGCAATTCTAGTGCTCTTTCTAAGTTCATGTCCCCCCTTGACAAGATCATATGGATCATGGAATTTGGTCCAAAAAGGGGAATCTAATTGTCAATGGCTAGCTCCAAGAACACCCATAGCCTTCACCATCACACCCACATCCCAAATTTCAAATGCTCCTAAAGTATAAACCCAAACTTCAAAATTTCCCAAGTAGAGTTGTCTTTGTTAATCACCACCAATGGTACCATCACAGGCAGCGGACGATGGCAAAGTAACGAAAGCGAACAGCCAAACACAACCTAATCACCTGACTCATAAGCCAAAAAATCCAAACCTATAAACCAAGCAGAAGTCAACATTATCGATCACCAAATCAAGCCAAACAATCCATACCTAATCACATATCAAACTTATAAACCATTGTTAGTACCCATTTTTGCGACACATTATTTTACGAGCCCATTTTTGAGGAAGCGTGGTTTGGAGGTTATGGGTTGGTTTTTTTTTTTGAACCTGTTGCATGAGCCTATCCTATGCATGCTACCAAGTGGGCAAGGGACACTGGTAGTACCTCAAGCTCATGGAGGAGGTCTTGTGCTCGAAATTTTCACCCCAAATGAGCTTTTATGATCTAGTTGACTGTAGCCCAACTTTTTTGCTCTACACTTTTTTTTGCCTAAAGCACATAGCTGACCCTAAGTGGCTGGCCTTGTCTGCTAGAACAACTAAATGTAACCTCCAAGGACCTGCCATGCCCAAGAAACATTAGCCCATGAAATTAGGCCACTTCATTTCCTAAATTATGCAAAAAGCAAACCAACCTTTTTACCCAAGCAAAGCAAATTTGACCACAGCCTCTTTGATTGATACCTTGGGGTTTAAAGCCTCTTTTATTGACAAAAGCCAGTCACTAGAAGCACCACCAAACTCAATACAAAATGCCTCCATCAGATTCTAAAGGAGGCAACCACGTTTTACCAATAACAGCTGAAACTTTAGAGTAAAAGCTCATTCAGCCAACAATGATTCTCACAACCCCGAAGCTTGGCGGTGGAAATATGGGTATAGAGGAACTTTCCTCTCTTCCTTATGACCTCTCTCAATTTCCTTTTCTCACTAATTGTGGGTCAAAATTTCAAACCTGTTGTGTTTTTATGCATTTTTCAGCATTTTCGTTATTGGCATTTTGTTTTCTCTCTTAGTAAAGCATCATTAGCCTTTATTTACTAAGTATTATAATTTTGGGTTTGATACTCTCCACAAATAATTACTTCTAAAAATCCCAAGGGGAGATTTGGGCTGTTCTCACATTTTTGGCCATTGTCGCAAAAACGTTCCCCAACAACCATATCAAAGCATAAAAGCAACACAAACCAAGATCAAACACAACCTAGCCACTTGACCCGGATCTGAAAATAGAGTCGCTGCACAGAGTTGTTGTAGATTATCACAACCAAACCACTAGTTATGGTGTCTTCCACTCCGACTCGATTTGTTCAAGGAGGAGCTTGGCCATTTAGGTTTGATTTGAAGTACGAACAAGAGAGACAGAAAGAGCTGAAAGCAGAAAAATAAATTTTTGGCTTTGGCGAGGAAAGTGTCTCGCCACATCTAGCATGGCATTAGTCCTCGCTAAGTTTTTTGTACTATTTCAGTGAGACTAATGCGTAAGTGTTTTGAGTCTTTAGCTATGTATTCGCTCAAATATTAAAATAGCAACACTAATGTGAATGCTATTAATAGTAGTAATAGTAATAACTCTGCATTTTGCTTTTCCAACAAGGCAGTAAAAAAAGTGCATGACAAAGAACTAAAATAAATATACTGTTTAATAACGCAAAACAGACAAAAGATCAAATGTTTAACAGTCAAATAGCATCAATTCCTCCCCCCACATATTATAAGACATTCTATCATCTGTGATTAAGTAAAAAGGGAGACATGAAAATGTTAACTACAAACCAATGAGAAACAAATTTGTGCGATAATCATCAATTAATTATTACTAGTTCCTAAATTGCAGGGGACAGTCAGCCCGATCGAACTGCTTTCCAGACCTTGATCCACTCTACCATAGCTTCAGCAGCACGAACAAACATTGGATACGACTGTCCCAGCTGCTCCTTCACAATTTTTGCCAATTCAACCACACAATCCTCAGCTGTAACTGCAGATCGTGGCAACCTGACTGCCTGAAAGAAAGGCACCACTTCCTCCATCAGCTTTACTCCTTCCCATTCCTTTTTCAAACTTTCTATGGCATTACCTCTTTCATTCCTCCAGACATAAGGCAGTCCACTCTTCACACCAAGCCCCATGTGGTCAGATATAACCTTAACACACATTCCAGACCATATATCTTCCATTGTTTCCCACCTAAACTTTCCTTCCCCAGCCAACTTCAAAGCAGGAATCAAAGCAGGCCCCACCAGCTCACGATCAAAAGCAATGTTGATTCCACTTAAAGGCAGCATAGCCCTTACAGGCACAGTCAGAACAGCATCCACATATCGAGAATTCCTCAGTTCTGGCTTGAGGGCTTGTGTTGGTGCATCATAGTCTGCTAGATTGAGCCACAGCCCACATGACAATGCACATGTCACTCCTTCCCTCAGGCTAAATGGATAACCACGAACAAAATCTGCTCCTTTCCGGTAAGGATCATAGAGTGTATTGAAAAAGAAGGGGGTGGCTGGAGTTGTGAGGTTGGTAATATGCTGGGCCACAATATCTACTAAAGAGCCTTCATTGTCCTTAGCTGGAATGCAATCATCATCAATTGAAATGACGTATTTCTTCCGGGACATAAGATAACCAAAATACCTGCACGAGTAACCTGAAAAGAGAACGGAAGTAGACGAACCCACAACTTGATCTATGTCAGACCTAGTGTAAACATCAACGTTAAAGCCTTCTGCTATTTGGATCTCTCCTGAGAGATCAGGGTCTTTGACAATTATCAGGTGGAACCGGGAGAAAACAGGTCTCCACTCATTCATGAATGTCGTCAGGTCAGAGTGAAGTGCTCCAATCACAATGTCAACCTCATTGTCCATGATATTTGCTTGAGACATCCTTCAAGGGTTATAACCAAACAATAATCCAAAACTATAATCTTTTTGGCCTCCTCAGTCCTCAGAGCAGCTGATGTTTTAGGCTAACAAACTTTTAAGTGTGTGCACACAATTCAAAAACTAACTTAAAATTTTTCAGAACATCCTGCCAAGAGATAATTATAGGTCAGAATAGTTCAGCTCAAAATTTAGTAAAGGACAGTATGGAATAATATGCTGACTTACTTGTAGGAAGTACAGGGGTGTGGATATGTTGGATTTTTAGACCATCAATGAATGAAAGGACTTCATCATTGCCAGTTGCCAAGAAAAGCTTCAAGAGTTTTTCATTCAGTTTTCCAGCTTGCAACGTTCTCTGCCCATCATAAAAGTACTATAAGGATTTTGACAAATTACCCAACAAAATATCAGAGACGAAGGTGAGGTCCACATATGATACTGCATATGAGCTAAACAATCAAGACATAGACACAATGTGCAAAAGAAGTTCATATACTCATATCTCAGCCTAGAAACCAGGACCATAACTACACTATAGATCATCATGTGTCAAATTTAATAGCCTGACAGGTTCCATTATGTGGAAAAATAAACTCTATATTGTGCAATAACATGGAAATATATAAGAGAATAACTAACACATCTGTATCAAACGCCATAACAGATAGAAGGGTGGCAAATCTGGCTTATCAGAAAACTTAAACAGGAAAGCAGTACAGCAGGTGAAATTAACCAGGAGACAGAAAAGTCCTGCAGGTGCTGATGTATTGAAAATATTTTACAGCAAGGACAGCAGTGAGTAGTCACAAGAAATTCCTCTTCTTTCTGGACATAAAAATACATCACAATACCAGATTTATCACCTAATGACAAAAACAGTTAACAGAAAGGAAGAAACATGCAAAGAAGTTTGGAGGCCCTACAAAAGAAGTAGAAAGCTTGTGTTTTGAGAAAGGAAAAACAAAACAAAAAAATAATAATTTAAAAACTAAACCAAAACTATAACAAAACTCTAACTGCAGGGACAGGAGTTAGTAGCAGCAAAAAAATTAATTGAAAAACTTTGTTTTTAATTAATTGGGGTTGTCAACAAGTGTCTCTTTTTTTCTTCTTTTTTTCAAACCAAATATTTGCTCCAAACAAATGAGCCATTTCAATAGCTTTGATAACATAAATAAAAATGGTCATCCACACTAGTTTTGCATTGTACATAGCTTTCATATAAGATATTGCTGAAATCTCATTGGTTAAATACTTCCACAAGTCCTGCCACAAACCATTTCCTAATCTCTAGAAAAAAAAAAAAAAATTGGTTTCTTGCAATACAATTAGGTTAGAAAAACTTCAACTTGCTCGAATAAGTTTTAAGGTTTTGAATTTCCCCCTTTTTTTTTTCTCTTTCCTTTTAGCAGTTGAACCTAAACCTACCCAAATACCTTACCCTATTACAGCCTGAGTCTGAGCCCTATGTTTTTAGCATTAATATTCCTCCAAATGCATTGTTTTCCATTACGTTACAAAAGTGTTTAAAATAACGTTTTATCTTTTATCTGACTAAAAACAAATAAATGAGATAGCACACCATCCAAATTGGGCCAAGGGAAACTGATACAAACATCAAGTCAGTTCTTGAGTAAACCAAAATGAATAGGTAACCACCAATATATCCACACAAACACACAACAAAAAAAAGGGGAGATCGGCAAACGAGGTGACTGAGTATGGCCCAAGGGATACAAAATATATATATATATATATTAGGTTTTAAAAATTGATTAAAGAAAGATTACAATCAAGTGCATAGGTTGTGTACTCAAAGGCAAATAAACAACTAGAAAATACAATAATATAGGAACATGAGTAAATAAGAGAAAGAATGACTGCCAAACGTAGCCATCAAATCATACAATGCACGTAAAATAAAAATCATCTTAAAATCCATCATGGTTCATTCGACTCCTTCAAACATCAAACAATTTCCTTCTTTCTAGATGGTCCACACTAAGCACAAAGGGATCTCATTCCAAACATCACTTGATAAATTAACGATCGTCCCAAAAGCTTAAACTATTAGGAAATGGTGAATTTTATCATTTAACCATAATTCTAACATCACTATTCCCATGTCTAGCAAACCACCCCTTCCAATGAGACAAAATATCAACTATCCTCGTAAACATTACCCACTGCACCCCAAATAAACATAACACCAGAGACCAGAACTCTATGAATATCGCATTGTAAAAGCAAATGATCAATTGATTCTCCATCTTTCTTCCACATACAACACCATTCCACAACAATTATATTACTGGGAGTTTGGACACTCCAAATACCTCTCCATGGAAGAGATTTCACCTTTCCTGTACACAGCTCTCTATAGATGGATTTTAGTCATTTTACCTCAAATGATCTGCTTCTTGTTAACCTCCAATTTGTTTGATCTTCAGCATTTCTATTAACCTTTATGGAGTAAATGAGATTAAGGAAATCTGTTAAAACATCCATCTGCCAATCCTATAGCTCTAATAAACGTGGCATCCCAGAGATGATTAGCATTCCAACACATAGTCTGCCAAACCAGCCATCTCATTTAAAGCAATTTTGTACAAATCTAGGAACGTATCTTTTATAGGATCCCATCCCAACACAACCAGTCATGTCAAAAGCAAGCATTAGTACCATTAAAAACCTCAAAGTTGATGAAATTAAATATTTTACCCCCAACCCATTCTAATATTATTCTAGAGACAAATGCCATAAGGACCACTACCAACTATCGGGGCACCAGCCACACCACATTTTTAAGCCACTACGTTCCTCCAAAGAGCATCTTCTCTGAAGCTGATTCCCTAATAGAGCTTAGCTAAGAGATACCAAACTCCTTATGCCCAAACCTCCCGGTTTGCAAATCTTCTTCCCAATTGAAAAGATGGTACTTAATTCATCTCCTAAACACCCCCCCCCCCCCCAATAGAAAATCTCCTTGCATCTTTTCAATCCACATAGCCACAGAAGTAGGAATAGGAAAATGAGAGAAAATATGAAGCATGCTCTTTATTTAAGTAAGCCTACCTCCTTTTGAAAGATAAAGCTTCCTCCACCCCACTAATTAGTGTTCCATCTTTTCCAACAATAGGGTTCAAAATCTCTCTAGTTTTTTAAAACTAGAACCTAGAGGCAACCCTAAGTATTTCAACGATAGATTGGAAATTTTTCATCAAAGGATCTAAGCCAAAGCTTCCACATCTACTACATTACCAAACGACACAAATTCAAATTTTCCCAAATTTATTTATGATCCAAAAATTGCCTCAAAACACAATAGCACACATTTTAAATATGAAGTTGCTCTAGGTATATGTCACCAAAGATCAACGTATCATCTGTAAATAGGAGGCGAAACACACCAATTTTATCACAAGTGCTGCACGCCTGTGTACCTTTTTATTTATTTATTTAATAAATCAATAATTCTTTAATGGTTCATTTGGATAGGTGGATTTGGATAATCCATACTCAAGCCAATGTCTCAATTTCAAATCCTAAGCTTAAATGTTGGAAAGGGTATTGATTTGGATTTGGGTAAAGTCCACCATGGATTTTGAGTGCCCAAATCAATCAATTTCAAATTGTGTCTAAACTCATATTACCAACAAAAATGGACTGCATGGCCATTATGAAAAAAAAGTCAAACATGAAGGGCAACGGGCCAAAATGAAAATCTCATAAGGTAAAGGGCCAAAATGAAAACCACCCCAAACTTTAAGGGGTCAAAAATGTACTTTAGTCTAAAAAGAATATGTTCTTGTACTTTTACATTTAAAGAAGGTGCCCACAATTGGATCTACAGGAGGTTTTCAAGACCTAATAGCAAGTTCAAAAGATCACAAAATTATTTGAAACTAAAAGAAATTGAATTTATAATGAGTTCATTTATTAAAAAGAACAGAATTTGATATGAGTTAAACCATCAATAAAACCTTTTGATTTAAAGTAATAAATTTGGGCATGCAAAACAAAGTTGGAAGGGTTACACTTGATCTTAGCCAGAAAGCAAAAGAGTTGCAAATAACTACCAAATAAATTTTCTTATTTAAAATTACACATGCACCCAGTAGGTCTTGAACCCACAACCTCAATCTCCACCTTGCTCTGACATGGGGAAGCGGTGCCATTTGAGCTAGAGCTCATTGACAAGTAACAAATGATTACAATTGGTCTTTCAAATAACAAGTTTATTTTTCAGCTCCATCCTCCATTTCCAACTAATGTTGAAAATAAAAATAGTTAATATTTCACAGTGAAAAAGGACCAGTAATTAGTATGGCACGAAAGATATAGGGAAAGCACTATTTAATAATGGGATAAACCAACACACTGTTACTCCCTCACTTCTTTTTGCAACTTTATATCCCATAATTCTCATAAAACCAGAGCCAAATAGTTTCACAAAAGGAAAGCAAATATTTGAGAAAAAAAAAAAAAATTTAATAATGACTCTGCATTATATTCAATTAAAAAAATATACAATTCAAAAACAACTTGAAATACTATACTGTCCTAAGCAGTTTCTTCAACAAGAGGTAATCCATAAGTATAGCACATGGATTAAAACATAAGAGAATGGTGGATACAGGATCAGAAATCACAAGTCACAACCGTACAGTCCTCAGTGCAATTATGATAGTAATTGTATAAAAGAAACTTTTTATTCAGATATCAAATAGGGAAGGTAAAGGCTATTGTGATGATCCTGGTGTCTGCCAGGAAGAAAAAGGGGGAGGGGGGATTCAACAATTCAAAAAGCATCACAAAGCAATTATACATCAGAAAATCTTTTAACAGTTTATTGAAGGGAATTCTAGGTTAAACTTATAAGCCAAAGTACCAGACACATATCATTAGAAAAGCCCACAAAGATGAAAGCAATTTTGATTCAAGCATTTAAATCATAAAATAATTTAGATATGATAATGTATGTGGTTTAACACAAGTCTGCCTGTATTAATGCTGTCCATAAATGATAAAACCAACTCCCAGTTTCCACTACCTGGATAAGACTACAAAACAGGTATGATAACCTGTAATGATAAATTTGATGTCGAATATGTTTATGTCATTAGACAGTTTAATGATGTGTAGGTGGTGCACTAAAATTGTAGGAAACACAATTTCTTACATGAGTAATTCCAATACCACATAAAAAGCCACAACTCTTACCTAAACTATCTGCATGGCAGATTCTAATTGGCTATCTGTCACTTTTACATGAACCCACCACTCAAAGTCCGTCACATGTGGACAGTTGTGGCAAAAGTAGTTGTTTTTATCAAATGAAATTCTGCCATAGTAAATCACAATACAAAACCTTTTCCATAGATTAACAAAACGAGAGAGAGAGAGAGAAAGAAACCCAGGAAGAAGAAGTTGATGGTAAAATAAAAGGTTAAAAAAAAATTGAAAACACTTGCAATTAATTTTGGGAATGAAAATTTATATTACTTGGACGATCTGTATGAAACTCATTTGACTATCTACCTCAATCTAGATTTAAAAATGAAAGCATACCCATAAATCTCAAAGCACCCATTGATCCTAGGCTTAATTGTCTCAACAGAACGACAGTGATTTCTATCAGCAGCTAGCAATATGAAGAGATCTAACCAGGGCATCAAGAACCCCAAATCCATAAACAACCAATTTAACTCATTCGACTCTATAAAAAATAAAAATAAAATGCACATAGACCATGTGGAGAAGGAGTACCTTGAAGAGATCGCAAAGGATGTGATCAGGGAGAGGAGAGAGATCGGAGAAGTGGGAGAGGTTGTGAAGGGCTGAGTCAATGGTGAGAGAGAGTAGCGATGGCGGGGTTATCCTCATTCATCCACACATTTATTTATTTATTTATATGATAAATAAATATAGGTTACTCTGAATGAAAATATCTGTTTCTAACTTTCCTGAAAACGCGTAAAGAAACAATTAAATTTGGAGCGATCTTTTTGTGCGGAGATTGCGGGGAATGAACAATTCACATCCTTTCAACACAGTATTTTCTGTGTCATATATATAGCTGAGAGTGCGAGGGAGAGGACCATGACCATGTCTAATATGTTTCCCCTGCAATTGCCAGATATGCAATTCCTGCAATGCTCCAGTAACATAATGCCACCGATGAAAAATAACACTATTATTAGCCCACTATAGGAGAATAAAAATGCCACCTTTAAGGAGAAATGATATCTCATCAACATTTTCATAATATTTTTATAACAAATTCTAAGTGCTAAGTAGTTACTGGTTGTTATTGTTGGGGTAAAAAAGTAATCTTAGTATTAGATTCGAATTTTAATCAATAACAACTAACCACCTATGATTTATTGTAAAAATATTGTGAAAATGTTGTGGACATATCACATTTCTTAAAACAATCTTACCTCCTCCTACCCAAACGCTAGAGATTGTAATGAGTGTCACATTATTTGACCACCCTAAACGGCAACACACTTGCTTGTGCACCCTGCTCTCTAGTGCGTTGCATGGACACTGTGAACCTTTGTGACAAACTAGAGATTGTGAAGTCACCACCAATTATTTGGTTTTTCTAAATGTAATTGGTCACCTAACTCTATTTGATTTTATTACCGATCATAAATTAAGAAAATGTCATTTTTCCTAATCTAAACAGATAGTAAAAAATCTTGATTCTTGGATTTGGAAGTCTGGTTACGTATAGGGAATGTGTTAGGCACTCCACAACGCTTATCGTGAGACAGTCATTTGTTTTAGTAAATTCTTGATCTTTGCTCATTGGCAAATAAAACAAGCTATTGGCATTAGCTTTTGAGGCTTTAAATAAATTGGGCTTTGATGTTTGATTTGGGAATGATGTGTGGCCTTTATCAATGCTTTGCTAGCACATTGGAATTGTTACCAAATTTCCATGATGAAAATCTAGCAGCATTTTCGATCAAGTGTGTGTAGCACACAAACACTATTCTCACTAAAGTTTCGCGATGAGAATATGGCAAGAAGATGCCACATTTTCATGGAAAAAATCCAGCAGAGTTTCGTGTTTGGTGCGCTACGGCACACTAGTTAGGTTTTATTTTTGTGTCTACAACATGCATCAATATGCTTAAACTAAGGCATGCCAAAAGTATCGAACACATGATGCATGTCGCATACACGAGTGTAGACAACTCATTTTATACCCCTTACGACTCAGGCCTCTATTCCCCAATGACGACATCACTCTGAGGCCCAAGATTGATTTAGGGCCCAATTTTGTGAAATCTTGACTTAAGGAATTATTTATGGAAGGATAAACTTACTTTTGGAAAAGAAAGGCTATAGGAAACCTTAAGTTTGTGTACACATACACAAGTATGTGCACGCAGACATAAACCACGCATACACACACTTAGGGTATGCGCACGCATATCCCGAGTATGCATCTAAGGTTCTAGAAACTATGAAAGGAGAGCTTTTTGGTCATAAATTTGTATAGAGCGAATCAAACATCATTTGAGAGCCACCCTAAACCTTTATTTTATCACAATAAAAAGCCATAAAATGCACTTTTTCAAGGAGGACGAAAAAGACACAAATTTCATAAAAAAATAGTAAATCAAAGACAGAGTTTTTCACACAAAACATCCTCAAGTCAAGTTTTGCTTGGTTAGGACCTATTTTGATCTTGGCCTTTGAGTTCTAAAGCTTACTAACCTTATGGTTTTGTTGTTGATTAGATTGACTAAAGGGAACGGTTAAATTAAACTCTAGAGAGTTCTTGTGTTAAGGTAAAGGTTCAAACTTTGGCTCTTCACTTTCTTTGAATTTTTATTTTATTTATATGCTTTATTGCCTTGTTCTGTTTGTGTTAGCTTAGGTTTGTGTTGTGTTCGTATTAGAAGCATGATAGGTGGTTAGATTTCTTGTTTTGCTTTGTTTTCTGTTCTAATTGTTGGGCTTGAGTTTCTAGGCGTGTACGTGTGCACATGCTTTATGCATGCGTACACATACAACTATGATGCATACACATAACCTATGTATGCACACACACACACACACACTCTGTTAGGAAAACATATACAAAAATATAGTTTTGTATCTCATACAAAAACATGCATCGGAGTATAAACGGATCTACTTCATTCATGAGAGATACCATGCAACATCTGAATTTAGAAACAAAGAATAAGAAGGCGTACCTTGGGGCGGCGAAATTCAAAACAAATGAAGATCGAACTTGAGAAGACTTTCAATCTTCACTCCAATCCCGCAATGTGCCCAAGATGTATGGTTTCTTAATCAGTTCTATACATATTTGTTCAAGAGAATAACCAAGTGTCTCTTAAGAAAAGACTCTAAATCTCTCTCTTTTAATCATACGTTTCATTCTGCATTTAGCAGTTACTTTATTTAATAACTCTTATTAAATAAATAATTGATTAGCCTTTTGAGCCAACCCAATAGGTTTAATTGTGTGGCTTGGAGTGGGACCAAAAGGGAAAAATAAAGCTCTAACTCCAATGGGCTTTGGACTTATCTGTCAACTTTTGACAAGCCTAAAGTTACCATTAATTATATTTAATACCACTATATAAATATAATTGCACTCTAGGCCTTATCAATAAATTATATTTCAAGACTTTATTAAACATTTAACCTCTTCATGAAAATATTTGTAGTAATACAAAGTCATAATGTGTATCTGTCACTTTGAAAATTACTTCCTCTTGATCCTTGAATACCCGATCTAATCCTTTAAGTTATTCATATATATTTTATGAAATCTAATTTCATAAAATATAAACTTTAGTAACTCTTTACTAAAGTGTTTAGGCCTAACATTCTGAATAACAAAACTCATTAAACTTATTTCAAGGGAATATTTTATATCTCTATAAAGAGACTATAAATTCCATATTGAGAATATGTGTTCCTTCAACATTACGTGTGGTTGCCCAACATACTGAGATTTTGACCGTTTGTTTAGATCTCACTCCTGATATCTTAAAACAACCTACATTTCATGATCGAGTTCGCTATTCCCTCAGGATTAAGAGTTTATGTAAATGAGAAGTCGTGAGATTTACAATTCATTTGACAATTGTTGATAGAATAATAAATCTCATAGTGATCCAATTCAATATGTTTTATATTCTTAAAAAATGTTAACATATCAATTAGAAGTCTCCACTTCCATGTTCAAGACAAAGCATCTTAATTGACATGTTATAGTCTTTGCAAATGAAGTGCTCAATTTCAACACCGACTACGAACTAAGATTTTGAGTTTATAAAGAACTTATGATTTATATCTTATGTGACTAAATTACATAAATCACATATTATGCATCTTAAGGAGTATATGATAATGTCCAAACATTCATGCTACCATTATTTTAGATAATAATAAAACAAGTTTATAGCATAGAATATAATGTCATACATGACATACAATAGTGATAGGCCACAAACTGAATGACTCCTTGTGATAGAAATTAATTAATTAATTAGCCAAGTTATTAATTAATCAATTTATCATGCAAACGCGTTGTAGCACAAAAAAATCACCAATAAACTAATTATGCAGCGGAAAATAAATGACACAGTGATTTGTTTACGAATGGGGAAAAACCTAACGACAAAAACCCCACCGAGTGATTTTCAGGTTACCACTCCCAAAACTCCACTATTTTCACAACAAGCGGTTACAAGCAAGGAATCCTAAGTACCTTACCAACCTACAGTTGAACCCTTATCCCAATACCCAATTGGACTTGTTCTATAGTGACAATTTCCCTTTCTGATGCACGGCTCCCAAGTACGTGACTAACGGTTGCGTGGATCCCAGTACACGACTTCAAAACACCAATCTAAAAAGATTGTTGGCTGCAAAGTTCTTCAGCTCATCCATTCAATAAAGATTAGGAAGATGCTTGATCACAAAACCCTACGGTGCAAATACACAGCAACTTCTTCAAGAGAAAGAGATGAACTAAGTCTAGAACCTTGTCTCTGGTCACAATTTTCTTGATCAGAGTTTGCTCAATGCTTGTGCAACTTGTGTACCGTTTGACGGCTCTTAAAACAATCCTTTTATATGTCTAAGGTTAGGAGAAAAGAAGGCCCATAGACAGATTCACGGATCCCAAGAAAATCATAGTTGAAATATGAAATTCTTAATCCTCAACAGATAGGAGGTATCGAGAAGGTATCGACCAGCTGTCAAGCTTTAATGAATTTGCACTCTTGCTTGATTTCTTGAACAGACTTGAAGGCTTCAACACTTAATCTTGAAACGTGGTTTCTTGAAGTAGTTAAACACATCCTAAGTCTATCCAAATACAAGTAAAGTGCGTTTTGTCAAAGAATAAGCCGATTACACAAAATCATGACATATGTTCTATAATATGAGAAACACATATGTCCTAACAATCTCCTCCTTTGGCAATCCGTGACAAAACCACAACTAACAAATGAACATATGAGAGAAGTCATAAATCACTCAACTCATATTCACTTGTTGAATACAATAAAATCTATCATAACACAAACTCTTGAAAAACTTTGCAAGAAGAGAGTTTATGGCAAGTAGACTTTGACAACCTGTATTTCTGAAACACTTTAAACAAAACTCATCAAGGCATCTTTATGTGAAACAGAAATAATAGATTGCAGACAAATAATAAGAAGCATATGTATAAAGAGAGAAAAGAAACAACACATGAAAGGGGTAAGTGAAAGAAAAACATACATCAACAATATAGAAGAGAAAATAAGTACAATGTATGTCTATAAATGGTCACAAGACCTCATGTACAAAAACAATGTATCTAAGAAAGAAAGAAATAAAAGATACATAATGTATAAAGAGAGAAAAGAACAATGTACTCTTGAAAAACTTTGCAAGAAGAGAGTTTATGGCAAGGAGACTTTGACAACCTGTATTTTTGAAATACTTTAAACAAAACTCATCAAGGTATCTTTATGTGAAACAGAAATAATAGATTGCATACAAATAATAAGAAGCATGTGTATAAAAGAGAGAAAAGAAACAATACATGAAAGGGGTAGGTGAAAGAAAAACATACATCAACAATATAGAAGAGAAAATAAGTACAATGTATGTCTATAAATGGTCACAAGACCTCATGTACAAGAACAATGTATCTAAGAAAGAAAGAAAAGAAAAGATACATAATATCCTCACTACATACCTCAAAAGAAAAAGATAATAACACTCCCCCTAACACAGTGATCCCAAAAACTAACTCTCCCCCTAAGAGTGACTACTCTCATATCCAAAACTACTCCTTCCTTTTTGTCACGAGTAACAAAGGGTAGAGTGTCAAGTAGACATCTCATTGGTAGAGCTAGCATCTTCATCATCATCTGAAGCGTCATCGTCATCACCATCATCATCATCATCATCCTCAACATTAGAATCAAAAGCAACTGGATGAGGTGGTGAAGGAGTAGGCTCAGGTGCAAAGCTGCCCATAATCGCTTGCCATCGTGCAATACGATTGACACGAACGTTCACCTGATACAACCCCGTAGGAGTGTATCCAGGTGAGCATCTATGCGCTGCAGCTACGCCATGACGTCTCCTAAAGACACATCACCTGAAGAAGAATGAGCAGATGCAAATGGAGTAGACCGGGATGGTGCAGAACAAGAGGAAGGTGCTGCTGAATCCGTCTGCCGCGACCGAAACTGGGCCTTGCTACGTTTAACGGTAGCGTAATCTATGGCACATATGATGGTGAAGTGGTCGAAAGGGGGAAAATGAACGGAAAAATGGCGTAAAATCCTCGTGATAGCAGAAGGAAAGATAAGCTTATCACAGGACGCCGAATCTAAATGAACATCTATGATAGACAGAATGAAGTGAGAGGGAAAATCTATAGTGAGATGCTCAAGAAGAGATAGCAAAAATTGAGCACAAGGCTCTGTGATGGAGTCATAGTGAGAAAGAGGATGTAAAACAAATGTCATCACCATGTTCATGAATCTAGGACCTTTAGCAAAAGGTTGACATGGTGTAAAAAGACGCTCACCCCAAGCAGTAGGGCACTCACAAAAAGAAGACATGAGCTCATCCCTAGACACTGTCCTCAGATACTCACAACTAGGATAGTCAGGCAACTCTATCCTAGGGACACGAAGCACATCCGCAACCAGCTACAGTGTGACAGGAATGTGTGTACCTCGAATGAGAGTGAAAAAGAGAGGTACCGAACGATCAATCCCGTGCATGTTGGAGTAAAACTCCTGGATAAGCACGAGAAGACATGTGACCGGGACGTCACACAGTGACTCCCATCCCCTACTGTGAATGACAGAGGGAAGGTCAGTGTCGACAAAGTCCGACAGAATGACTTGGTGTTTCGAATGAATGCCTCGTCTAGAGAAGTTCTCCGAAAATGCCTTAAAGGCATCATCATCATGGAACCAAACGTTAGAAGGTGAAGGATCAGTAGAAGAAGAAGCACCGGAACAAAGAAGGTTCCGGGCAGGAGTGGATTTACGTTTAGGTGTTATAGACACGACTAACGTAAACAGATTTAGAGGGAGAAGAAGAGAAGAACAATCAAAAAAGTCCCAAGCATCATCAAATATATGAAAAAGAGAGTACGTATGCATGGGAAATGCATAAACATGTGACATGCAAAATAAAAAACATCATGGGCTCAGTCTAATCCAATCCTACTAGCACACAAGCATATTACACACATCTAAATGCATGAAAATACCATTAAAATGCAAATGGAATGCAATGTATGAGGTTTTAAACACATTTAAATGAAAACCCAAACCAAAATTTCATTAAACACTCATCAATTTTGAGAAACCCCAAAATTTTCAAAAGATCTCAATGCCTAGGTTTTAAAACATGAAATGCATGAATAAAGAGGGTTTTGAAGCTTACCAAGTGTAGAAAAACTTGAAAAAGCTTGAAGAAAACTCAAGGAAGAGCTTGGGAGTGAAAGAGAGAGTGTTTGGGAGATGAACAGGCACAGATAGATCGAAGAAATGAGAGACGGATCGCAAAGGAGGTTTAAATCGGACCTTTAGTAATGCTTAACAGCTGAGGTATTGGGAGGTGTCGAGAAAGTGGTCGTCGACAGCTGAGGTATCGAGTAAGTATCGAGCAACAAAGAATCAGTTTCAAGAATAGAAGCTCGATTGATCCACCAGGTGTCGAGGAGCTATCGAAGAGGCAGGAGCTTTCTCAATCGATCCACTAGGTATCGAGGAGGTGTCGAGAGTACGTCAAGAAAAAGGCTTGAGAAGCTCGACAGATAGCAAGGTATCGAGGAGGTGTCGAGCCAGCTTTTCAAAACAGTTTTTCGAGAGGAGAAAAATACAGATATGAATGCAATCCAACATATAACTCAACCAATGATCCAATCAACACAATAATCTCTCAAAATAGTCTCTCAATCTAAAAATTTTGAGCATAAGGATCTCCAAAACACACACACACACTCTAAACAAGTCTAACCAATTTTATATTTCAAAAATAGGTTAAGAGAGTTTAGTGAGCATACATTAACACATGTAAAACTTATGATGGCCAAATCACATTATATCTACACATGTATCAAGAGTAGCAAAGAATATAGCGTGTTGTGTGTGAAAAACATTGCAAGATTGCATAAGTGTATACATGATATGACGATTTGAGATATGAAAAAATCGCTTTAACTCACACACAATCATAACTGCTTGATGGGGACTATCGCCTTCAAGGTACATCCTATAACTCCCACATCTCCTAGAATACACGCTTGCAATCATATTTAAAAGCATTTTTAATCTTGTTGCTTTTGATTTTACTTTGCATATTTTTCTTTTAAGTATATCATACATAGGCTTATTAGAGAGAGAAAAGAAATACCCAATGATATTTGACATTTCAATTTTGCAATGCCTAAGCACACAAATGTCATTGACATCACACTTTTGCTTTGTCGAAACATACAGATGTCATACATGATTGGCGGGCAATAGTGGTGAAATGGTTATTTATGCCTTTCTCTCAGGATTTTTTAGTCATTCCCGTAAAAAAAAGTGATACGAGTGTTAAGTATAAAAGACAACTCAATCTTACTCATCACAAACAAGAGCCACAAAACTCACTTGCATAGTTGTGCATAGAGATGCGCATCTAAGCTATAAGATATACAAAGTTTAGAAAACTTTGTTTCAATGGCCATCCAAGGTACACAAGTACCAATGTACACAAAACACACTGTTTTTGTATTTTTCTGATTTTTCAAAAAAAAAATTCTTATATCAAAAAACAAAATAAACAAAAACTGAAAATAAACAAACAAAACCATGTTAAACAAATCAAGGCATAAAACTAGGCAGACTCAAGACAAAAGCAAAACACACAAGTAATGCAACAAACAAAAACAAGAAGATAGATGAAAGTGATAAAATCACTTAGAGTCCTTTTTCTTCCACACCTTGGAAGACCCTTTTCTTTGATTAAATGCTTGAACCAGTGGTGAGGGGGAAGAATTGAAACCGTTCAAGTTTGAAAGGAACATGAGGGCCTTGAGAAGATCACTGAGAGGAACGAGAGATGATTAAAGCTGATTTTGGTTTCCAGATGCTATCATGCCGTTGCATTGTTGAGTGGCTAACCACTTATAGCAATTTGGTCGAGTATGACTGGCAGCTCCACAATGATGATAGAGATGCTGCTTCTTTTGTTTAGGCTTTTAAGAGTTAGCCTTCTTAACCTTAGGATTTTTAGCATCTTTCTTATCTAGTTTAGGGGGTACTCCTAAGATAGATTTACACTTGTCTAAGTTCTTACTAGCTAGACTAATTTTAACATTAGTGTTCTCAATATCAGTATTGCTAGCAAGAAGAACAAAAACAATAGTACTAATTGAAGCAGTATTAGAAGAAGAAAGACCATACCCTAAACCTGTTCAATCTGAAGAAGATTTCTGAATACTGAGCATCTTGTCAAGCTTAGCGCTTGAAGTCATCTCTAATTGAGCTCTAACTTGAAACAGCTCCGCCTCAAGCTTCTTTGTCTTCTCAACCAGGAAATTGTTTTCAAACCTCAGTACTCCAATGGTCTGATTAGCCTCATCAAACTTAATGGATAATTCCTCACGGTCAAGTTCCACATCACTGAGTTTCTTGGTGGCCAGCCTATAAAGTTTCTCATGTTTTTCAGAAAACTTTGTACAATTTCTCATAGGCTGTATGGATGTCATCTTGATCATCCATCTTCTCAAATTTGGACTCCACCAATTCTTCTTCTTCATCCACATCTTCAACAATCCCATCAGTAGGATTGATAGTGGCAGTGAAGGCATTCAAGATTCCGTCATCCTCATTGTCAGAATCTTCCTCAGGCTCAGTGTCGCTCAAGGTAGCAGTGAGTGCCTTACTCTTCCTAATTCTCTTGAGATAGGTAGGACACTCATGTTTCATGTGCCCGAAGCCTTGACACCCAAAACACTTAGGTCCTACGGGAACAGTGTACTGACCACCTTCCTTAGCATCCTTCTTCCCTTTGTCTTGCCTTTTAAATTGAGAAGAACTAGATTGCCTGCGGTCCTTTTCAAAGTTCCTTCCATTGGCATTCTTCATAAACTTTTTGAACTGCCTTGTAATATAGGACTTCATCTTGGAATCTTCATCATCGGAAGACTCATTTGTGTCACTGCTCTTTGCCTTCAAGGCCATGCTCTTGCCCTTTCCTGACTTTCCAATCCTTGATAACCCTAGCTCATAAGTCTGCAGATTACCAACCAACTTTGTTAAAGGAATTTTGTCAATATCCTTTGATTCTTCTATTGCCGTAATCTTGGCATGGAATCTCTCGGGTAGAGATCTGAGCACTTTCCTTACAATCTTGGGTTCAGGAATGGTTTCCCCAAGATTGAAGGCTAAGTTTACTATGTCCTTGAGCTTGGCATAGAACTCATCAAATGACTCCTCTTCCTCCATCTTTATTTTTTCAAAGCTTGTAGTGAGCCTCTAAAGCTTTGAATCATTGACAGCCTTTGTACCCTCATAGGTTGTCTAAAGGATGGTCTATGCTTCCTTTGCAGTTTCTGTGGAGGATATCTTCTTAAACTCCTCATTAGTGAATGCACTGAATAAGGCATTCAATGCTCTGCTGTTAAAGTTAGCCGCCTTAATCTTTGCTTCATCCCAATCGGCCGGTGCTTCCTTTGGCTTGGTCCAGCCAATCTCTACAGCTTGCCACACTTTCTCATCTAGAGACTGCAAGAAAGCTCTCATGCATACTTTCCAGTATGCATAGTTAGTGCCATCAAATAAAGGAGGTATAATTAATGACTATCCTCTATCCATGACAACATGGGTCAATGGATCAACACAGCAAAGATTAAACCCTAATCAGAGTGTGTCCGCTCTGATACCACTTGATAGGCCACAAATTGAATGACCCATTGTGATAGAAATTAATTAATTAATTAGCCAAATTATTAATTAATCAATTTATCATGCAAATGCGTGGTAGCACAAACAAATCACCAATAAACTAATTATGCAGTGGAAAATAAATGACACGGTGATTTGTTTACGAATGGAGAAAAACTTAACGGCAAAAACCCCACTGGGTGATTTTCAGGTCACTACTCCCGAAACTCCACTATTATCACAACAAGCGGTTACAAGCAAGGAATCCCAAGTACCTTACCAACCTGCAGTTGAATCCTTACCCTAATATCTAATTGGACTTGTTTTGTAGTGACAATTTTCCTTTCTAATGCACGACTCCCAAGTATGTGACCAATAGTTGCGTGGATCCCAGTACGCGACTTCAAAACATCAATCTGAAAAGATTGTTGGCTGCAAAGTTCTTCAGTTCATCCACACAATGAAGATCAGGAAGATGCTTGGTCACAAAACCCTACGGTGCAAATACACAGCAACTTATTCAAGAGAAAAAGATGAACTAGGTCAAGAACCTTGTCTCCGGTCACAATTTGTTTGAACAAAGTTTGCTCAATGCTTGTGCAACTTGTATACCGTTTGACGACTCTTAAAACAATCCTTTTATATGTCTAGAGTTAGGAGAAAAGAAGGCCTATAGATAGATTCACATATCCCAAGAAAATTAGAGTTGAAATCTGAAATTCTTAAACCTCGACAGATAGGAGGTGTCAAGAAGGTATCGACCAGCTGTCGAGCTTTAATGAATTTGCACTCTTGCTTGATTTCTTGAACAAACTTGAAGGTTTCAACACTTGATCTTGAAACGTGGTTTCTTGAAGTAGTTAAACACATCCTAAGTCTACCCAAATACAAGTAAAGTGCGTTTTGTCAAAGGATAAGCCAATTACACAAAATCATGACATATGTTCTATAATATGAGAAACATATATGTCGTAGCAAATAGGATTTTCGGGCACTAATCCTAATAATCTCCCACTTGCCCTTAAAGGCTATTGTGCACTAATCTAACTATCATTCCCTCTAGGTGTGACTCAAAAGTCTTCTGGGGCAAAGCTTTGGTAAAGGGATCTACTAGATTATTTGCACTATCAACCTTTGCTGCTACCACATCTCCTCGAGCCACAATGTCTCGAATAATATGATACTTTCTTTCTATGTGCTTTGATTCCTTGGATTTTTGGATTATGCAATTGCTCCACTATTGTCACAGAACAAAGTGATTGGAACTTGCTCCATTCTTATGACACCAAGATTAAAAAGGAATTTCTTGAGCCAAACAGCTTCTTTTGCTACTTCACAAGCAGCAACATATTCAGCTTCCATGGTGGAGTCGACAATACAAGATTGCTTAACACCCTCCAACTTATGGCTCCACTTCCCAACATGAACACACAACCTAAAGTGGACTTTCTAAAATCAAGATCTAACTGAAAATCAGAATCTGTGTAACCAATAGGTATCAAATCCTCACATCGATAAACTAGCATATAGTCTCTTGTTCTCCTTAAATACTTGAAAATATGCTTTACAGCTTCCCAATGCTTTGGTCTTGGATTTTATTGATATCAACTATCTGTGCCAATTGAATAATCGTTATCTGGCCTAGTACATAGCATGGCATACATGAGACTTCCCACTACTGAAGCATAAGGAGCTACTCTCATTGTCTTTTTCTCTTCAAGAGTCTTAGGCCTTTGGTCATTAGAAAGTGGAACTCCATGTCTGAAAGGAAGTAATCCTTTCTTAGAGTTTTGCATGCTAAACCTTGCTAGAATCTTATCTATATATCTAGCTTGTGACAAGCCTAACTTTCTATTCTTTCGATCTCGCCAAAGCTTGATCCCTAGAATATAGTTAGCTTTGCCCAAGTCATTCATATCAAATTGGCTTAACAACCAAATCTTTACTAATGACATTACCCCTACATCATTTCCAATAAGTAGAATACCATCAACATAAAGCACTAGGAAAATTACTACTTTATCTTGATGTCTCTTATACACACATGGTTCATCAAGATTTTGTTCAAAACCAAATGACTTGATTGTTTGATCAAATCTAATGTTCCATAAATGGACATTTTCAACTTGCATACGATATGCTCTTGGTTCTTTACTATGAATCATTCTGGTTGCATCATATAAATTTCTTCTTCAAGATTGCCATTTAGAAAAGCAATCTTGACATTCATTTGCCAAATTTCATAATCATAATGAGTAGCAATAGATAAGAGAATTCTGATAGATTTAAGCACAGCCACTGGTGAAAAAGTTTCTTCATAATCAATACCCTCCTTTTGTGTATACCCTTTCGCCACTACTTTTTCCTTAAAGGTTTCAACCTTTCCATCTATCTCTAACCAATAGGTTTAATGCCATTAGGTGCCTTTACAAGATCCCAAAGTTGATTGGAATACATAGAATCCAATTCAGATTTCATAGCTTTGACCAAATGATGCGCATCTATATTTATCATTGCCTCTTCATAAGCGTAAGGATTATATTCAACCTCTTTTGAGATAGCTTCATAAGTTTCTCCTAGACCTATAAATCTTACAGGTGGCCTAATAATCCCCCTACTACGACGAGGCTCTTATGTACTAGTCATCTCATGAGTAATATCTTATAGTGTATCTAATACAACCACATCATTCCTAGTTTCATCCATTGATTGTTTAATTATAGGTTCATTCATTTCAGCTAAGACAACTCTACTTTTAGGAGTAAAATTATTTATATAGTCATATTCCAAAAATTTGGCATTTGTACTAACAAACACTTTGTTATCATTACAACTATAGAATAAATAACTCCTAGTTTCTTTTGGATAACCCACAAACAAATGATGTACCTAAGGCATATCCCAAAAAGAAATTGGCAAAGTTGAATAAATCAACATGGATCTAACCATATCTAAAAGAGTCCAATTCCATCTTTCTGCTACACCATTTTGTTGTGGTGTTCCAAGTGCAGTAAACTGGGATATAATTCCATTTTCAGTTAAGTAATCCTTAAAATCCCCAATAAGGTATTCACCACCACGATCAAATCGAATGGCCTTTATGTGTTTACCTAATTGATTCTCAACTTTAGCCCTAAACTCTTTGAAATTTTCAAAAGTTTCAGACTTCCATTTCATTAGGTAGACATAACCAAATCTAGAGTAATTATTAGTGAAAGTAATGAAGTACTCAAAGCCACCTCCTGCTTGGATGGACATTGGACCACACACATCTGAATGTACTAGTTCTAGCAAATCTTTGGTTCTATATCCTTTTGTATTAAAAGGACTTTTCGTCATTTTACCTTCCAAGCAGGATTCATAGGCTGGGAATTCATTAAAATCTAATGGTTCTAAAAGCCCATCTTTCAACAGTCTTTGGATCCTTTTTTAATTAATATGACCCAAACGTAAATGCCAAAGATATGCATCAGTGGTAGAAGGAAACTTTCTCTTTAATGATTTTACATGTGGATTATTATCTAATTTAGAATTGTACAATTCATGTTTATCAAGAGTTATAATATAAAGACCATCAACAATATTGCTAGAACAGATAAGCACTTTATCCGTCTTTATTACAACATTGTCTTTTAAGATAACACAATATCCATGTCTACCTAAATAAGTTGTAGAAATTAAATTCCTACGAACATTAGGTGCATATAAGCAGTCTTCCAATATTAAAACCCTAGAATCAAAGCATAATTAAGCACTCCAACAGCTACAATTGGAATTTTGCTCCCATTAGCCAAAGTACGAAACAATTCCCCTTCATTTAGCCTTTTGGTCTCCTGGAATCCCTGCAAAGTATTGCAGATATAATTAGTACAACCTAAATCCATACACTAGGAATCCATGAGATTATGTACCAAAAAAATTTCAAGAATAAATGATCTCATCACACCTTTATTCTTGCCAACTATGAATTTCGGACAATTCCTCTTCCAATGACCTTTCTCACCACAATGGAAACATTTTCCTTTGGTGTAGTCATTTACCTTTTTCTTTCCCTTATTGGCAATTCCTAAGGCAAGCTATTTACCATCTTGTTTGGTGAATTCCTTCTTCTTCTTACCACCATTGCCTTTCGACTTAGGCTTCGAAGAGGAAGCTTTAACCAAATTAGTATCTACCCTGGTTGTCCCAAGGATGCCTTTCGCTGCCACTAATTCATTCATTAATTCAGACAAGGTATAAATCTTTTTTTTCATATTATAATTATGTCTAAATTCTTTGAATGATTCTGGCAAGGATTTGAGTATCATATTCGCTTGGGATTCTCCATCAATGTCGGCACCTAAAACCTCCAGTGTATTCAAATAAGAGATCATCTTAAGACAATGCTCTCTTACTGGAGTCCCTTGAGCCATTTTGGTATTCAGGATAAGCCTTATAGTGTCTTGTTTAGCTGAACTGCCTTACTCACCAAACATCTCCTTCAAACTTAACATAATGTTTGGAGCTAGTTCCACATCCTGTATTTGATGCTGCAGAACATTTGAAATAGATGCTAGGATATAGCACTTAGCCATCTCAATAGATTTCTGCCAATGTTCATATCGTTCTTTTTCCTCAGAAGGAGCATCTAATGAAGGAAAGTTTGGACATGGTTGATTAAGCACAAATTTGTGCTCTTTAGCATTAAGAATAATGTCTAAGTTTCTTTTCCAGTTAACATAGTTGGATCCAGTCAGTTTGTTTTTGATTAAGTAACAAGTGGGCTAAAGGATGCCATGCTTAAATCTGAAAACAATAAACTTGAATATAATAAGTAAATTGGACATTATCAATTTAGCATATAAACAAATAGTATGGAACCTTAATAAAACCATAATATAAAATATGCAATGACAAACCAATCCCATGTTTAAAATTCCTTGGTAGCAAGTAAATTATAAACACTATGACTAACTAAGAACCATTCTCATTATTAGTGCTATCATGATAAATCTTATCAAACACTAATAATATGTTGCTTTCCCTTTAGCCTCTAAGTAATAATGACATAGCTCCGAAGGGAGGTTAACATTAAACTTAGTCTAGTGTACATGATTGCCTGAAATCTATGTGAGTCATCAAGTAACTCCATGGTAGCATGGTCATTCTTAATGTAAAAACACATATCAACCATCATTAAGAAGTTTAATCTACAGTACCATGAATTAAACACCCTATGTTGGGAGCAAGGCATATACGCCAAGGCGATGTGCTTAATCAAACTATTATAAACCGATAATGGAGGCTGTGAGGTTCAACCCTTGAATCTCTCTCCCACTAGAAATTTTAAAAGAAAGGTTTTATTTGGAAAACATGTGTAATCTCATCACACATAGCTTTGCACTTCATCTATGTTTTAACATTTAGTGAAATTTCAAAAACAGTATGTTCGATTGGTCGAAGGTATCTCTTAATCGATTGAAATATTTAATAAATCCATTTCGAAGTCTCTAGATGACTCGATCAAAAGGAATTCTCGATCGATTGAAAAATTGAAGAAATTTACCATGAAGTCTCTGGATGACTCGATTGATTCTCGATTCCTGTTCGATTGATCAAAGGGAATTCTTGAATGATCGAGACTTGTGAAACTGAATTTTTTCATATTTTTCTAGTAACCATTTTTGACGTTTCACTTGAACAAAACATAGTCCCTTGATCAAATTAGAATAAGATTAAGATCAAAACTAAATTTAATTGATGCTATGGTCTTAAAGCTTAATATAGCATGGTTAAAATCAAACTTAAACAACATCATAACATGAATATCAGTTTTATCAAACAATAGTTCTAAAACTAAACTATGCAAAAAAATTACTACAAAATTTTCAAAAACAATGAAACTGTTTTCTTTGATTTTAAAACTCACTCAACATGTTATACAAACATGAGATTGAAGACCACTTTGATACCATTTGTTGTAAAAACATATGGAAAAATATAGTTTTGTATCTCATACAAAAACACGCAGCAAAGTATAAACGGATCTACTTCATTCATGAGAGATAACATGCAACATCTGAATTTAGAAACATAGAATAAGAAGGTGTAACTTGGTGCAACAAAATTCAAAACAAATGGAGATCGAACTTGGGAGGACTTTCAATCTTCACTCCAATTCTACAATGTGCCCAAGATGTGTGGTCTCTCAATTAGTTCTATACATATTTGTTCAAGAGAATACCAAGTATCTCTTATGAAAAGACTCTGAATCTTTCTCTCTTTTAATCATACGTTTCATTATGCACTTTGCAGTTACTTTATTTAATACACTTATTAAATAAATAACCGATTAGCCTTTTGGGCCAACCCAATTGGGTTTAAGTGTGTGGCTTGGAGTGGGACCAAAAGGGAGAAATAAAGCTCTAGCTCCAATGGGCTTTGGACTTATCTGTCAACTTTTGACAAGCCCAAAGTTACCATTAATTATATTGAATACTACTATATAAATATAATTTCACTCTAGGCCTTATTAATAAATTATATCCCAAGACTTTATTAAACATTTAACCCTTCCATGAAAATATTCGTAGTAATACAAAGTCATAATGTGTTACTGTCACTTTGAAAATTACTACTTCTTGATCCTTGAGTACCCGGTTTAATCCTTTAAGTTATTCATATATATATATATATATATATATATATTATGAAATCTAATTTTATAAAATATAAACTTTAGTTACTCTTTACTAAAGTGGTTAGGCCTAACACTCTAAATAACCAAACCCATTAAACTTATCTCAAGGGAATATTTTATATCTCTATAAAGAGACTATAAATTCCATCTTGAGAATATCTATTTCTTCAACGTTACGTGTGGTTGCCCAACATACTGAGGTTTTGACCGTTTGTCTAGATCTCACTCCTGATATATTAAAACAACCTACATTTCAAGATCGGGTTCACTATTCCCTCAGGATTAAGAGTTTATGTAAATGAGAAGTCATGAAATTTATTATTCATTTGACAGTTGTTGATAGAATAATAAATCTCATAGTGGCCCAGTTCAATATGTTTTATACACTTAAAACATATTAACATATCAACTAGAAGTCTCCACTTCCATAATTAAGACAAATCATCTTAATTGACATGTTATAGTCTTCGCAGATGAAATGCCTAATTTCATCACCGACTATGAACTAAGATTTTAAGTTTACAAAGAACTTGTGATTTATATCTTCTATGACTAAATCACATAAATCACATACTATGCATCTTAAGGACTATATAATAATGTCCAAACATTCATGCTACCATTATTTTAGGTAATAATAAAACAAGTTTATTACATAGAACATAATGTCATACATGGCATACAATAGGATTTTATGGCACTAATCCTAACACACTCGTGTCCAAAAACCCTGATTCACTTTTTCTTTGTTTTTTTACTTGCTTTCTTTCCCATATTTAGTCTTTGTTTAGCTTGCTTTTTCATATGTTTAAGTCTTGGGTCTGTGCTTTGGCATGTCTTATTATTATTATTATTTTTTATTGTTTAGGATATGATTAACGTTTTGTTGGTTAAATGCCATGAACATGTATATGAATATGAACATTCATTGATGCATATGTGCTGTGATGTAGTGAGGTAAGTCATGCATAAATCACATGAACATGCATTTGAGTATTTGAGTATGAGTTGTTTAATATGCTTGGTTGAATATCATGAGTTTTGGTTTAATGCTTGAATGCCAAGGTGTGCTCGTTTAATATGCCTTGTGATACTATTGCCTTTGGTGGTTTTTGTTTAGTGCCATGATAGATGAATGTTAGGTTTGGGGATGATATGCCATGTTGATTGTTTTAGATGCATGTAAGAGTGTGTGTGAGTCTAAAATAACATGTTAGAAAACAATTTAATGAGATTAGGATTTAGAACACAATGACTGAAGGCCAACCCACAGGTCGGGTAGGGTTGGGTGCCTAAAACCTTCCCATCCCCATAACTAAACTCCAGACACGTGCTTTGGAAAAGATTAGTTACTCCACAAGGACTCTTTATTTATGGTTTCTAGACTTAATCTAGGTGGCGACTCCATTTACACCCTCCACCATGGTCCACCTTAGGCCAATGTGTACTTCCTACGGTTGGAAAACCCTTCCAACTCATTGCGGGCACTTGTGCCCACAATGTCAACTCCACTGGGGATAGAAAAGTTTGACTCCAATGTGTTCCATCTCCTAATCCTGATAAAGGTTTTTTTTTTTTTTTTTTTTAATATTGTTTTGCATACACTTTCACTTGGTTCTTTTGTCCCTTTGCCATGGTTGGTGATAAGTGGGAAAGTGGAGGCTCTATTTAGGGCCAAGACTTTCTAAAGTTCATCCCACCTATTCACAATCTGTGCCATTGCCTATGATGGGCTTTAAGTACATTACAGGTTTGCCACCAATCCATATAGGGTCCATTTAGGCCCATGGTTGGAATCATGACCCATTTAGTTGTGAGTGACCTATTGATCTATCCTTTTAGTTTTAAGGAGCTTACCCATACATAGAGAGATCCTAGATCCTATCAAAAGAGGGTACCCTTATATCTCTTGTTTGTTCCACCATATATCTTGTGTTCACCTAATTCTAAAGGACAAATAAAAGATGTAAAATTGAGAGGATGACCCAAAAGTTATGGCATACACTAAGACCTTAGGATGAAAAGAAAAAAAGTTCTCACATATAAAAGGCTTATCTCGAAGTTCAAAGGTATATCTTGACTTGAAAGGTTCATAGGAATATAGACTATTTGCTATCATAAGTCCAAATTAAGGCCTTTTTGAAAAAGAAAGCCTTGGGCCTAAGGTAAAAAGTTTGCTATGGACGTAGCATCCAAGATCCTGCAAAGTCAAATGAATCTTTTTAGTTTTGGGTGTTCTTGTTATATCTAAAGGCTAAAATGATGTGAGATTCATGGACCTTAAGAGGAAGTTCACAATGTGTTCTAGCTAGAATTGATAATTAATGAAAGATGAAGAGCCTAAAGGTTATGAATACATTGTTGGCTTATGTTTGAGACAAAGGATTGAGAATCTATAAGCACATTCTAATAAAAGCCTATAAGTATAAGATGAATGCATTATTGTAAATGGACCAAGCCCTATGAAACAAAGGGCAAGGCTCATGAGAGGGAAGGGAGTAACTTTGTAATTGGGCTTTCAATAAAATGGACTTAAGACTTTTCTAAAAACATCTAAATAAGAGAAGCTTTTTGGGACATGGACTAAATAAGAATGAGACTTCTTTTTAGGCACCACTGCATCACCGAGACAAAGTAAGCACATCCCTATGGGTGCAAGCGCTTGTAACAGGTTGTCCTCCCTGGATGAGTATGCCATGGCCTAGGGTGGACCATGGCGGAGAGTGTAAATGGAGTTGCCACCTAGTTTAGGTCTAGGAACCATAAATATAGCACCTTTCGTGGAAGAATTGATTTCTACCAGAGCACGTGTCTAGAGTTTAGGAAGAGGGATTGGAAGGTGTTAGGCATCCAACCCCACCCGACCTGTGGGTCAGCTTCCACTCATTATGTTCTAAATCTTAATCTCATTAAAGGCATTTTTAACATGTTATTCTAACTCACACACACTCTAACATGCATCTAAAAGCAAACAATCATGGTATAATCAACCTAAGCCTATCATTCATCTATCATGGCATTAAGCATACATTCCCAAGGTCAGAAACATCATACGGTAGATTCAAACAAGCATGTCAAGATATCTAAACATCAAAAACATGGGATTCAACCAAGTATATTCATGTTCCTCAACCATATCATACTCATCAAACAAAATAAATGCATGTTCATGTGATTATGCATGACTTACCTCACTTACCTTACTGCATCACAACACCTATGCATCAATGCATGTTCATGGTATTCAAACAATATAAAAAAACTAATAAACATCAAAGAGATAAAACAAATGAAGCAAAACAAAAGCAGAGGAACAGAATATTAAAGATAGATAAACCAAGTAAAATAGAGACTAAAATATGTAAAGAAAAACAAAGGAAGAACAAATAGGGAAGGATTTAGGGTTTCTGGGCACGGCTATGCGTGCGCATACATAGGGCATGCATATGTGTAGCCCAATTGTATGTGTACGCACATCACAAGTATGAGTACGCATGCGCATAGCATGCGCACACATTCACGCCTAGAACACAAAACCCAATAAACAGAAAGGAAATTATACCGAATCAAAGAACTAATAGCCTAACATGCTTATGACACTAACACAAAATAAACCTAGACTACACAGACATGTTATATACACATAAACAACATATATACAAAACAAAAGAAACAAAGAAAAGGTGAAGAGCTAAAGATAGAACCTTAACCTCAACATTAGAACTCTTTAGAGCTTGATTTTGACCATTCCCTTTAGTCAATCCATGCATAACCAAATAGAATGAGTAAGTAAACTTAGAACTCGTAGATCAAGACCAGAAAAAGGTCCCAATCAAACAAAATTTGACTTGAGAATGTTTTGTAAAAAACTCCCTCTTTGATTCACTATTTTCAAGTGAATCATGTGTGTTTTACCACTATTTTTTTCCTCCTTTGAAAAAGTGCCTTTTATGGCTTTATATAGTTAAAAAAAGGGGTTTGGGGCAGAACCAAAACAATGTGGGATTCATTCTAAACAAAGTTTTAATGCAAAATTTTTTTCCTTATATAGTTTTTACAATCCTAGTTGCATAAGCATGCTCGTGCATGAGTGTGTATGTAATAAGCATGTGTATGCATAACTTGAGTGTGCGTACGCATACATGTGTATGTGTGCACACACTTAGGGTATCCTACAGCCTCTCTTTCCTAAAATAGTTTTATTATTCCAAAAATAAGTTATATTTTCCACAAATACTTTCCTCAAGTCAATTTTCATCTGATTGGGCCCTAAACCAACCTTGGGCTTTAGAGTACTGCCATCATTAGGGAATAGGGGCCCGAGTCATAAGGGGTACAAAATGCAGTGTCTATAGATGCCCCTCTTTTGATTTGTGAACTCTGCCCAAAAAAAAAAAAGAAAAAAAAAGAATAAGAGACAAAACAATTTGTTGTATGGCTTGGGCCTAACTCACGCACACAGCAAACAACACGCATACATGGGGCAGGGTGCAACGTTGTAGAGTTGTGTGAGATTCGAAAGCCCAAAGTCCCACAGGTGTTACTTAGGAAAAGAGTAATGATAGGTTCACTATCCAAGAACCTGGTTTGCCAATTGCAAGGAAAAGGCGAGTGACTCACTATACTAAAGTCACTAAAAAAAGAAAAACAAACATGGCTCTTGCCTCAACCATCAACCAAACAAACAAGGTGCTCTTATGAGCTAAAAGGATACATATCTATGGTGTCCATTTTAGGCTCTTGCCTTAAACTTCTCCGGGTGGCTCTTGCCTCTGGTTGATTTCTGTCTTTATCTCAATCTCTTCAATTTTTGGATGGCTCTTGCCTCTATCTCAAACTCTTCTATTATGGGTGGCTAATGCCTCAATCCTAGTGTACATGTTCAATTTCAAGAAGGATATGTACTTAAGTTCTGTGTTCTTCTTTTCTAACTTTTCTTGGGGTTTTGCGCTTGCATATTCAATTCCCAAAGAATATGTGCACATGTGTGGTGGTGATCTTGGATGGAAAGCTCACCCGAGGGGCTTCCTAACATGCATGGAGGTTTTCTTGGTGATTTTGATTTACGAGGGAGTTTTTTTGGGTAGCTTTCGACTTACAAGGAAGTCTCTAATGATGTATGATCCATTGGAGAGAATGACTCACTGGGGAGTTTGTATTGGTGACTCTGACTCGCGAGGGAGCTTTCTTGGTAATCCTCAACTTACTGGGGAGAATTATGGGGAAGTCCATGATAATTCTGATCTACTAGGAAAAACTCTTCTTTTCAGGACTCACTAGGGAGTTTGTTGATGGTTTTAATTCATGAGGGAGTTTCCTTAGTGGTTTCTAATCCATTAGGGAGGATCTTGGTATTTCTAATTCACTGGGGAATCTTCTTATGATTTTTATGCCTTTCAACCTACTATTGCCATTACAATGCACTGGGGATGATTTTGAATTTCTTTCTTGCATTTCCCACCTTCCAAGAGTCCAATGTAATATTCTAAAAAAAAAAAAAAAAATACTAACCATTTATTTTTCCTCATCTTCTTCATCTTTTCATTTTCTCTACAAAATCTTCAACTTCCTCTCCTTCTCTACAAAAGTTGCTGCATCTCCCTCATTTCTTCATCCTCTTAGAATAAGAAAATTTCCCTCTCTTAAACTCTCTCATCTTCTCCAATGGCACCCAAGACTAAGATCACCGGTGAAGTTTTCAACCTCACCTGTTGGGCTGAAGCCACAAGGCTAACTAAGTCCCCACCATTGCTCTACAAGCCACAAAATCATCTTTCAAAGAATGCATATATCGAATTGTTAATTTTTTCAAACTTTTCTTATTTTCAAAATTTTCTCTGATCTTCTATTTTAATCCATTATTAGACTTGTAAATGCTTGGGTTTTGTTGTGAGATGGGTTTAGATGAAAACCTAATGTCCTAGGGTGGTAGGAACACGTTTAGGATGAGTTTTGATCAATGGTAGGCCAAAATTGTCGAAGAACTCATTCTGTCTGCATTCATGTGTAGGCATGCATCGTGCATGTGTGCATGGCCAGGCTTTATGCATACGTGGCCAAGTTGCATGCTTACGCATTCATGTTCATAAGTTCATATGGACGCATGCCTCAGTTTAAGTATGCATACACATGTCGTGCGTATGCATGTTAATATCCAAAATCATAACTTTATGCCCTCTTTTATTTTCTTTCACTTTTTTTTTTTTTTGGTCCAAAATGATTCTTATGCTCCTGTTTTGATCTTTTATAAGATTTATAACCTTACTCGAGTAGGGGTAGTGCCGATCATCTATTTGCATGGTATCAGACCCTGACGGCGAGACAAAGGCTTTGGTGAACACGACTGGCTTCAAGCCAATCATGTGTCTACTTCCTAAGAAAGCAGCCAGTGGCATATTGGTGAAGGCACTAGTTGAGAGGTGGTGGGACACTACTTACACCTTCCATATTACTAGAAGGGAGATAATCGTGACTCCCCACGACTTCCATCAGATGACCAATTTGAGATCTTATGGGCCCATCATCAATTTGGAGGGTTAGTCGGGCATTCAACTTGGCATAGACCTACTAAGGCGTGCCTACACTACTGAGTGCTTTTGTTACTTTGATCTGGAGGGGACTATAGGCCTTTTTCTCAGGCGACTCCTAATGATGGTGCCTAAATGGCTAAGGCATTCTTGTTATATTTGTTGGGGTAATATATTTTTGCCAATGGAGGTTAAACAGTGTCTTTGAGGTGGCTTGCTCTCTTCTGCGACTTTGAGCAAGCTCAAGAGATGAATTGGGGCCATGCTTGCCTTGTCTACCTCTACTCGGTCTTGGATACTCTGAGTTAAGGGACTCTATGTCAGCTGAAGGGGCCTTGGAAGCTCCTTGAGGTTAAACTTTTTCTTTTTCTCATGTAGTTCTACAAATTGTACTTCATACTCTTGTAAACTGTATTTGTTTCATATGTCATCTAGGTTTACGAACAACATTTCATGCTCTTGCAACTGTATCTTACTTTCTTGCAAACCATTATCTTGCAGATTGTACCTATATGCCTTTTTATCTTGCAAACTATCATCTTGCAAACTATACCCGTGTTCTTTATCTTGCACACTATGATCTTGCAAACTGTATCCATGTGCTTTTCTTTCAAACTATCATCTTGCAACATGTTTCTGTGCACTTTTCTTGCAAACTGTATCCATGTTCTTTTCCTGTAGCATTGGGCCTTGTATCTTGTGGTGCGGATGTGACCTAAGGATCTTTTCTTTAGTTTGGGCTCATCTCAACAGTTTTTCCTTCCGACTCGGTGAGTAAAAAGGATTCCTCTTGTGTTAGTTATCATTGCATGTTTCAAACTCCTTTTCTAATCATAAATGTCTTTGCAGGTTATTTAAGGACCTTAGGCGGGGATTCCTCACGTTGATGACTCGGACCTAGAGGCGGCTGCCATCATCTCTTTTGGGACCTCTCAACCCTTAAAGGGTGTTAGCTTGAGGCTTTTATACCTGGCTGAGTGAGTCTCTTGCCAACTGGTGGGTGAGAATGCACCTCAAGTGCCCATGGATCCTCCTACATTCATGCTTGCCCCACTCTTGATGATTGATGCTGAGTACCAGCTATAGTGGGGTGGCATTGCCTATATTGAGTGGCTTCTAGGTGATCTAGATTATATGGATTTTAGTAAGGATTGCCTCATATCTCATTTTCCCATCAGGGTATGTACTTCATCTCTTCTATCTTTTCCTTCTCTTTATCTTGTATATCTTACGTGTGATGATATTCAAATGTGGTGATCATTTTAGGGTGCGACTAGTCTAGTTGCTGGTAACCTAGTTAACCCTTCTCACTTGCCTTGGTCAGTCTACACTTATAGTCCTGATAGGTTTACTCGAGAGTGTCTTATAGGGCGTAAACCGAATGTCATGGGTTATCCCTTCCCGCAAGGCACACGAGTTGTGAGTTTTCTTTATCCTTATCCTTTGCACTTTCTTTTTGGCATTCCTTAGGCTTGTCCTAATCATTGTCCCTTTTCCAAATTTAGCCCACCGTAGTAGAGCATGAGGAGCTAGTCTGGCTTTCTAGGATTGAAAACACACACACACACACACACACACACACACACACACACACACACACACACACACACACACACACACACACACTTTCTAGTTTTTTCTTCTTTTTAACATGTGTCTTCTGAACTTTTACTTATTTGAGACATTGAGTTGTTTTTAAGAACATCTTTATATTTTTGTTTTTATTTTAGGACATGTACTTATTTACAACTCATAGGAGATTTAGATATGTATGCACTTTATATTATCTTGCTTTTCTTTTTTTGCTTTGAATGAAATTCTAAGTGCAAATCTATCTTGAGCAATCCCTTAGGACATAGGAATCATGAGAAGGGTATTGGTGTAGAAAACACACTCCAAATAGGAAAAGGAACCCGAAAAATTTAGTGACAATGTTTAGCCTTGAAGGGTCTTCGAATTGCAACAACTTGTTGTCGATCAGGTCTTGGACCCCAACTTTCAATGGTATACACTCCTCCAAGGAATGCCCTTGTGCCCTAAAATGGAGTTCACACTTCTTAGACGGATCGAAACTGGGTGGAAGAGGATCGTCCCTTAGTCTGGGGAAAAGAGGAGTAACCAACTTCTTTTCTAGCAGATAAGGATAAAGCTGTAACATGGGCATCAGCAATGGATGAAACTTCCGCGGCTCTTTCCTAGGATATTGGGTTGATCTGGTCTTCTACTCTAGTTAATTTCTATGTGACGTGCTTGAGCTAGCTGATCTTATGGCAGAAATGGCTAAATAATCAGACTTGCATAGGTAGAAGTAGAATCCCTTGGCCGATTAGGCGTCCCAGCAATCATATGGACATCGGCTTCTTTACCCTTACAGGTAGATGCCTTCTCCACCTACTGTTCTATCATGGATTGCAAAGCATCAAGATTGACTATCTTCTTGCTCCTAATACCATCTGTAGACACCGCATTTTGTACCCCTTATGACTTGGGCCCCCATTCCCCAATGATGCTAGAATTCTAAAACCCAAGGTTGGTTTAGGGCCTAATTAGATTGAAATTGACTTGAGGAAAGTGTTTTTGGAAAAATGTAACTCTTTTATGAACTAAATAAGCTATTTTTGTAAAAGAAAGGCCACGAAAGCCTTAGGGCATGCGTACACATACACGTTTGTGCATGCTTTATGCATGCGTATGCATACATGGGCATGCATGCACGTGCTAGGGTTTCAGAAACTATGAAAGAAATTTTTTTTTGCATTAAAGTTTGGTTTTGGAATGAATTGAATATTGTCTGGGAACCATTCAAAACCCTTATTTTTTAACTATAAAATGCCATACATGGTACCTTTTCACAACACAAAAAATCCTAAGGAAAAACACAAGATTCACTAGAAATAGTCAATCAAAGAGGGAGTTTTTCACAAAATATCCTCAAGTCAATATTTTTCTGATTAAAGCATTTCCTGGTCTTGATTTTCGAGTTTCAAGTTTACTACTCACTTTTTATTTGATTGTGAATAGATTGATTGAGGGGAATAGCCAAAATCAAGCTAAGGAGTCTTTATTTTGGAGGTAAAGGTTCTATCTTTTCTAGCCTCCTATCTTCTATGAATTTTTTTTTTCTTTTGTTTCTGTTATTTGTTTATGTTTTGATATTCCTGCTTAGTTTAGGTTTTCTTTGTTTTATCACTTTAAGCATGTTAGGTTCTTATTTTATGATTCTGTTCTGCTACATTCTTATGTTTCTAGGTTAGGGTTTCGTAGACACTCGATTTTGCACCTATGATTTAATTAGGGAGAATGACTAAAATGACCATCCGTGTACCCAAAAATCATGATTGCATTACATGCATTAACTTGTTCATTGCATATCATAAAAATGATCTCGAGATTCTAACGGTCGTGATAATATGCCTGATTTCCAAATCAGACTGTCGGATCGAAAGATTTGCACTATTAGCATGCATTGTGTTTACGTAGAGTCAACCACACATGATTAATTAATTATGATTGGTTAAATAATTAAAATTAATTAAATAATTTTGTGATTGGTTGATAATTAGTGTCTAAAATAGGATTGCTTACCTGGGAATAATGGGAATAATTGGATAACAATAAAATTGTGGATAATCTGAACTTTATCAAGATTTATTTTAGAATATTTATCTACAAGATAATTGTTGCTAAAAAGACCCGAATTATTCAGAAAAGAGATAAAAATCTTATAATACGGATTGAAAACACATCTAAGTGCAAGGCCTAGCTCAAGAAAACCTAAAAAATGAGTCTAAAACGCACCCAAACATGAAAGCGTAATTAGCATCCAAGAGTGCCATTCTGCACTTTTAGAGTGCCGATTGGCACTTTTGGAGTGCTGATTGGCACTTTCAAAGTGTCGAATGGCACCTATAAGGGCTTTGGCCTAACACTCTTTGGGTGACGATAAAACACATCCTTTTCGATATTTTCGTTGAAGGATGCGCCCCGATTCACATTCTAATCGTCTTTGCTTATATTTTAAGCATTCCTGCCTCTATAAATAGAGATTGGATCTCAAAATTCAGCACACTCATTTACGCTTTTAGAGAGACACTTTTTCACGCTCTCAAATTTCTCATACTTCTGATCCCCCTTTCTGAAATTCTCTCTCTTATGTTAAAGAGGTTCTGGAGGCTTTAGTCTTAAGAATTTCTTTTTTGTAAGCAAGGGTTTTTAGGTTTCAAAGACAATTGCATAAATTTTTTTGATCCTTAAAATATCCTCTCAAGAAGAAGAGTGCTCCATGCAAGAGGTTGTTTCTTATTAACCCTTTTTCTTATGTTTCTCTTATTGTGATGATGCATGTTTATATATATTTTTCTTCCAGTTTAGTTGTTTTAAATATTCATATCATTAATTGTTGATTTATTTTGTTGAAATACGTTCTTAATTCTTTTTATTATTGTCATGAACCATTTTTAATTTCAAAAATCTGCATGTTATCTACATCTTTTTTAAATAAAAAATTGATCTGCATCTTCCTTAGATGCAGATTTGAATTTTTCTTAATCAAAAAACTGATCTTCATCTTCCTTAGATGCAAATCTGAATTTTTCTCCTTAAATGTAGATATGAATTTTTCTCAAATCGAAAAACTGATTTGCATCTTCATTAGATGCATATCTGATTTTTTCTAAAATCAAAAAGCTGATTTGCATCTTCATTAAATGCATATTTGAATTTTTCTCAAATCAAAAAACTGATTTGCATCTTCCTTAAATGCATATCTGAATTTTTCTTAATCTTTCTCAAATCAAAAACTGATTTGCATCTTCCTCAAATGTAGATTTGATTTTTTCTCAAAAAAAAAAAAAAAAAAAAAAAAAAAAAAAAAAACTGATTTGCACCTTCATTAGATGCAAATCTGAATTTTTTAAACAAAAACTAATTTATATCTTCCTTAGATACAAATTTGAAATTTTCTTATTTAAAAAACTGATCTACGTTTTCTTTAGATGTAGATTTGTTTTTTTTTTTTTTTTTTTTTTTAATATAGCAGATTTTGAAATTAAAAAAAGTGGTTATGAGTGGTTTTGTTTGTTTGTTTAGTGCATGTAGCATAGATTTATTTCATGAATAAAGTCCTCTTCTTAAAAAAATCTTTTTCTTAATGTTGTTTACACATATAAAAATATATATGATTTTTTTTAATATACAAATTTGATTTTTTATATATATCACAAAATAGATCCAATTTTTCTTTCGTAAAAAATTAATTTTTAAGTTCTCAGAACTAGATCTGATTTTTCTTTCATCAATAAACCACTTTTTTTTTTAGTTCTCAAAAACATATCTGATTTTTTTTTTTTTTCTAAACCTAATTCAATTTTTTATCACAACATAGATCCGATTCTTTTTAAACAAAGAAGATGACATATTCATAAAATAAATTTGTGTGAGTCAATTTTGATTTGTTTTGTTCATGTGTGCAACATGTCATTCATGTCATGCATAAAAGGGGTACATTGGTCACAAGAGTTTAGGAGACCAGACTCTGTCTGGGCGAAATGAGTGCCTAACACCTTCCCATTCTGTAACCTAGCCTCCGAATTTAGTGTCTTTGGATAGGTAGACATAGCTCTTATCTTTGCTTTATTTTGGTAGTTTGTATCTAGGACAAAAAGGCATGTAAATTTTCATTTTTTCAAATATGTATTTTTTTACTCAATCAATGAAATGAAACAATTCAGTCATGTATTTTTTAGAGGCACTAAAAAGAGAAGTGTCTTTGAAAGTACTAAAAAATCTCTTTTTTTTTAGAGGCACTTTTGCGGTCTCTCACAGTGGCGACTCTGCTAGGGATGTCGAGGGCTAAGCTTCGTGTTAGACTTAAGTGGCCGAATATGTACCTTTGTGTTTGCATGGTCTTGCATGATATTGTTGTTGTTGTTGTTGTTGTTTTTTTTTTTTTTTTTTTTTTTTTTTGTTTATTTATGGTTGTTGAGATGTTGTATGATACTTTGTTGTATGATATATTGTTGTGTGTATTGTTTGTTAAAAGCTTTCCCTAACTATCATAGTGTGTGTCATCCAAGCAAAAATATGTATGCACCCCTTTCAACAACATGTTGTGGTAGTAGCCATGGATCACCAGTCTTCATTAGATTCGGGTACCCAGTGGCAAACTCACCAACCCATAGCCTAAAGTCTCTTGATCATTTCCCATTGACTGTAAAGGACAGACTATACCATTTGGACCAACACAATATTCATTACATTACAAGTTGTGAGGTGTAATGTCCTAGCTTTGGGAAACAATGAAACAACAAACCCACCCTACAACGTAGTGACTTAGAACCTACCCTTAGGCTAGTCCATTTTAAAATTGCATTGCATGTTGTGTGTGTTTGTTTGGTTGATTGATTGATGTGGATGGGGACCTAGCTTTGATTAACCCGACCAAGCTTGTCATTAGGGGAGAATTTGGTGAAGATCCGAAGGAAGGCTACAAAGAGAACCTAAGGCCACCACTCAAGCCAGTAGCTCTAGTTCCAAGCCCATCACTCCCATTATGGCACTGAAGCTCATGAGCATAGAAGACACTGTGCTACTGCAACATCACAATCCCATATTCAACCTACAAGACACTTCAAACACCAATCAAATCACCCAGCATCCACAAATGGGGGGAGACACTTCAAACCCCAATCAAATAGCCCAACATCCACAAATGGGAGGAGATACTTCAAACCCCAAGACATCGTTCTAAATGACCCAGTAAAAATTGCCCACATCACAAGGGGGGAGACACTTCAAACCCCCACATTCGAAGACTGACAAGCCCACAGATATGGCGATTGATGATGAAGGCATGGACTATATGGATGAAGACCCCCTGGTATTGATGTTGAGGGAAGAAGGAACTCACTGGGAGACGCCTGCCATCACTGAAGCCACAAATGAGTTGAAGAATTGGATATGGGAGGGAGCCGCCCATCCCATGGAGGACTTCGTAAAGAAGATCAAGACCATCAAGCCAGTCACTCTTGCCAAGAAGATCAAGACCGTTGAGCCAGTCAACCTCGCCAAAAACATTGTTTCTATCCATATTGAGTCTATTTCTACTAGTATTTTTGTTCTTGTTAAGTCTGTTTGTGATAGTATTCTAGTTGAGTTTGATTTAGTTAAGTTTATTGAGTCTGTTGAGAACTCTTTTCCTTATGATATGATTGTTAATTCTGCTTATTTTGTTGGCTTTGAATGTTTTTATTTCTGAAATTGATAAAGAAACTCTTAATAATAAGGAATTAAAACAAGGACATCTAGAACCTATAAAAGAAGAAACCCAACCCATTAACCTAGGAACTGATGATGAGCCTAAAATGATACAAGTGGGCAATACCCTAACCATTTCTGAGAAAGATGCATTAGTGGCACTGTTGACAAAGTTCAAAGAGGTTTTTGCGTGGTCATACGAAGATATGCCTACGATTGATACAAATATAGTACAACATTGCATTCTAACAGATCTAACCATGAAGCTGGTCAAGCAGAAGTTGAGACGAATGAAGCTAGAGTGGACTCTCAAGATCAAGGAGGAGGTTGAGAAACAGTACAATGCAGGATTCTTGAGGGTGGTCAACTATCCAAAGTGGTTAGTTAATGTGGTTCCAGTACCAAAGAAGGACGACAAGGTCAGAATGTGTGTAGACTTTCGAGATCTGAATAAGGCCAGTCCAAAAGATGATTTTCCTTTGCCTCACATTGATATCCTAGTTGACAATAAAGTAGGTCATGCTTTGCTATCGTTTATGGATGGATTTTCAGGATATAATCAGATTAAGATGGCTCTAGAAGATATGGAGAAAACCTCCTTTATCACACCACGGGAGACATATTGCTACAAAGTCATGCCATTGGGCCTTAAAAATGCTGGTGCTACTTACCAACGTGCAGCCACCACTTTGTTGCATGATAGTTTGTAAGATAGACAAGGTACAATTTGCAAGATGACAGTTTGCAAGAGAAGAGAAGGCACAATTTGCAAGAAAATAAATGGTAGTTTGCAAGATAAAGACATGAACATGGTTTGTAAAAGCATGAGAAGCAGTTTGGAAAGCCTAGATGACATATGGACAAACATAGTTTGCAAAGGTACGAAGTACATGTTTGTAAGAAGCTACAAAAGAAAAGGAAAATAAAAATTAACCTCAAGCTTGGCCCTAGTTAGCCTTCCAAGCTTCGCCAAAGTCGCGGAAGAGAACCAGCCACCTTAAAGACATCGTCTCTCCACCGTTGGCAAAGAGGTATGCCCCTAGTATATATAGCAAGAATGCCCTAACCATCTGGGCACAATCCTTAAGTGTCTTTTGAGGAAAAGGTCTGTGGTCCATCTCAAGGTTGAAGTAACGGACTGACTTTGCTATATGCCTTCGCTCTAGCAGCTTTATGCTCATCTCAATACCTGACTCACCCTCTAGATTAATGATAAGATTGTCACATCGAAGGCTGGTCATCCAGCGAAAGGCATAGGGAGTCACATTCATCTTCCTCTCAGCAATGTGTAAGGTGTGGGTAGTGTCTCACCACCTCTCAGCCAGTGCCTGCACTAGGATGGCATTTATAGAATTATCTAGAAGTAGATGGAGGATGGGCTTGAAGCAAGCTTCATGCACCAAGGCCTTTGTGTCATCAGCCAAGGCCATGTACCAATAAGAGGTGCGGCTAGTACTACCCTGGCTTGAGAAAGGGGGCAAGACCTATTAAAAGATGAAAGGAGAACATAAGAATCTCAATTGGATAAGAAAATAGGTGAAAATGAGTCAAAATAATGAAAATTGAGGTTTCTAAGTGCCAGTATGCGTGCGCAAGCTCATGCATGCGTGCTTAGGGTCTATACATACGTACGCATGTTAGACCATGCGTCCATATGAACTGATGAATGCGGATGCGTGCGTATGAATACAAGATGTGCACGCATGCCCAATGCATGAACACAGACAGAGAGAGCCTTGCGATATTTTGACCAACTTTTAATCAAAATTCATCCTACACATGTTCCTACCCTTCCTAAGGCATCAGTTTTCATCTAAACCCATCCCACAACAAAACCCAAGCATTTACGAGTCTAAAAATGGAGAAAAATGGAAGATCAGAGTAAAACTTGAAAATGAGAAAAGTTAGAGAAACTTACCAAACCGGCCCTTACACCCTCTAAGAAATGATTTTGTGGCCTGTTTGTCAATGGAGGAGACTTAGTTAGCCATGTAGTCCCATTCAAACGTGTGAGGTTAAAGACATCATCGGAAATCAAGTAGGAGGTTTTCTTGGTTTTGGACTTAGGTGCCATTGGAAAAGATGAGAGAATTTAGGAAAGAAAGAGACAATCAGAATGTAAGAGATGAAGAAATGAGAGAGAGGTAGAAGATTTTTGTAGAGAAAAGGTGGAAGTTGGAAAGTTAGAGAGAATATGAAGAGTTGAAGAAGAATGAGGAGAAAAAGAAACGGTTGGTAACTGTTGGAGAAAAATGAAGAGGCAGAAAGGTCTGATGACTAAACTACATGTAGTTTAGGCCTCCATGCATGTGCATGCTTTATGCATGTGTACACATGCACAGGCACGCGTGTGCATGCTAGGGTTCTAGAAACTATGAAAGGCAAGTTTTTCTACATTAAAGTTTGGTTTTGGAATGAATCCCACATTGTTTGGGAGCCATTCCAAACCCTTATTTTCTAACTATAAAACCTTTTCAAAACACAAAAAAAAAATCCTAAGGAAAAACACAAGATTCACTAGAAATAGTGAATCAAATAGGGAGTTTTTACAAAACATCCTCAAGTCAATATTTTTCTAATTAAGGCCTTCTCCAGTCTTGATCTTCGAATTTTAAGTTACTAATCACTTTTTATTTGATTGTGAATAAATTGACTGAAGGGAACGATCAAAATCAAGCTAAAGATCCTTGCTTTTGGAGGTAAAGTTTATAGCTTTTCTAGCCACATTTTCTTCTTTAATTCTGTTTTTCTTTTGTTTCTGTTGTTTGTTTATGTTATAATATGCCTCTTAGTTTAGGTTTTCATTTTTTATCGCTTTAAGCATGTTAGGTTCTTAGTTTTAAGATTCTGTTCTGCTGCGTTGTTGTGTTTCTGGGTTAGGGTTTTAGGGCATGTATGCGACGCATGCTTTCTGCATGTGCACACATATTTGAAGTATGAGCACGCATACAACTAGGCTACGCATACAGGCCCTATGTATGTGCACACGTAATCATGCCCAGAAACCCTAATCCAAACATTTTTGCTTCTATATCTTTATTTTACTTATATAATATGTCACTACCTTGCTTTATTTCATGCTTATAAGTCTCTGCCTCCATGTTTGTTTGCTTTGTTTGTTCTTTGTACGCTAGTTTAGGGTTTTAATATTTTGTTTTGCCATGAACATGTATATAACATGTCCATGCATTGATGCATAGGTACTATGGTGTAGTGAGGTAAGGCATGCATTGACACCAACATGCATCTGTTTGGAGATTTGATTTTGATCTTGCTCTAATGAATATGAATGTGTGTTTGCAATGTTTTTCGTTGGATATGATAGCATGTTTGTTTGATCTTAGCATGTCTATATTTCCGCCTTGGATATGATATATGTTTGTTTGTTTGCTGCCTTAGATATGATGTGATAAGATGCATGATAGATGTATGCTAAGGTTTGAGATGATATGAAGCCATGTTGTTTGCTAGATGAATGCTAGTCTGTGTGTGAGTTTAGAATACAAGTTTTAAATGTGCCTATAATGAGATTAAGACATAAGACACAATGAGTGGAAGCTGACCCATGGGTCAATGGGGTTGGGTGCCTAACACCTTCCCATCCCTATACCTAAACTCAGGACACGTGCTCTGGTAGTAGATCAATCCTTCCATGAAAGGTGCTATATTTATGGTTCCTAGATCTAATCAAGGTGGTGATTCAATTTTCCTTTTATGCCCCGGTCCATCCGACTGAGGTGTACTCCCTTTATTGCACTCAACCCTCATCAATATGTTCCCCAAAGGGAATCAAGTTTACAAAATGCGTGACTTGAGCATTAATCATCTTCTCATAGTCTGGAGGATTAAGGTTGTTGCTGAACCATTAGATCATTTCCTTTTCAATCAGAGGAGGAAGCACATGTGCAACTAACTCACCCCACCTCTAGGCATATTCTTGGAAAGAGTTCTCACTCTTCTTTTCTACCCTTTGAATGGCTTTATGATAAGGGGCTATCTCAATATTGAAATAGTATTAGTCCAAGAAGGCATTGAACATCTCTTTCTAGATTGAGGTTATGGTGGTCCTTTTCTAACAACCTCGGTCTTTTGGGCTTGGTCCCCTTATTTACTTGTACTCTGGGTTAGACTTATCCCACAATGGGAGATCCAAAAAATGACTCTAAAGGCTACTACAGGAGCTCAACTATTGTTTCCTACCCTAAAATTCTTTGATCCTTGCCCAGCCTAGGTTATGACTCTATGGTTGAGCCTCTACCCTGAAATTTGAATAGGATCTCTTAATCCCTGAGTTATGTTTTTCCTTACCACTCTCGTTTTTCACTTTCCAAAATTACCCTTTGATTCCTACCTCTCCCTCTCAAGTTATAGCCTCCCCTTAATGGGGTTGTCATGATGAGGGGATTTTCCCATTTCAGTGGGTCCCTTTATCCTATACCCCTAACTGGGTGGGACCTACCGCTCACTATTGATGTGACTTCCTAGTAACTTATACATGACTTCGGTTATTGCTTAGCGGGTAGATTCCTCAAAGGCATTATCTTTCTTTCATAGTATCGTAGTAACTTATACCTGATGTCGGTTACATGGGTTAAGATGGCCTGAGAACAATTGATGAATGGGCCTACTTCTTAGGCTCAGGCTGATATACTTGGTCCCTACAATAGCCCTTCACGATCCCATTTTTGGATCACGAGTATGGGATCGTGGTTCGGTCCTTGGCACTTGGGGGATCGTGCTTAATGAACTATTATGGCTTAGGTTTCTTTATGTTATCTTCTTCATTTCATTTTTTCACTCAAAGTTTTCACTAGAGCCTCCCAAGTGCCAAGCTTTCTTCCTCTTGAAAGTACTCCCCCTTCCTAGAATGTCTCTCTATTTATAAGTCTCCTAACCCTTGCCTTTTTCATTCCTTTGCTTTCATTTAGAATGGGATTTGCCCACTTAGTCAATATTAACACCATTGTAGAGGCCTTTAAGGCCAGGTACAATATCCCCCAAGATGCACACATTGAGTACTAATCAGAAGGGGATACTGAGAGCATGAGGGTGCCAAGGGTGATCTTCATCCCTTTAATGGTAGTCTTAGAGGGTGGGGTGAGGTTTCCACTAGATCCTTTGTAGTTAGGAACCCTTAGGTATTACGGGCTTAATCCTGACCTATGTCTACCCAATTTTTATAGGGTGGTCAACGACATTAGCCAGCTCAATAGGTCATACAACCTAAAACTTACCCACCATGACATTAATTTTCTATATAGTTATTGTGGTAACCTCAAGAATGGCTACAACCTTAAAGTTTGAGATCCCCGAATATGGTTGATTTCTTGCCTCCTAGACTCTAATAAGAATTCCTAGGGGGAGTTCATAAGGGTGAGTGGGAACTGGCTCGCCGACGAGCTCATAAGCCTGACCTTCCCTAAGAGGGTAGGTTGGTTACCCGAGAGTTCAAATACATTTTATTGTTTCTTATGTATATCACATATGTTTTTTTTTTCTTTTCACTAATTGTTTCTTCTCGACTATCATTATAGATCCCTGGTACACCAGGCCGAACATTAATTTCATTGTAGCTACGAGCTTCGCACCTTGTCCTCAACTACATTCCCTTCTACATCGAATTCTAGGATCCAGGAGTTGCTTTCTGAGCGAAGCACCCCTTGTTAACGTACATAGATGTGCGGTTGAAGGGGTTCCTCCCAAATATCTTTGAGAACGAAGCTTAAGACAAGGGCCTTTGTAGGAGAAAAGCAAATTCCTTGGAGCTATTTAGTGATAGTGTGGGAGATATAGTCTTCTAAGTAGAACTTTGGCACACAAATATGAGAGAATCCAAGGAAGCAGAAGCAGACGAGAATATGGTCCAACAAAGGGATATCCAACTGACTAACTACATTCCAGGGGCCCAAGCTCCCAGGGGCAGACACATCCCCCTTTACCCACACCTCGGCCTACGGCAATGACCCTTGCTCGTGGATGAAAAAGGTAGAGGGTTGTTGATAGCCCAAGGGGCCAGGTTGGAGTTCATCCTAGGGAGCACAATGCTCCTACCACTCCTGTTACAATCGACCCATTAACACCTTAGTCGAACATCCCCGTTGAAGGGTTAGGCAACCCTCCATTGACTGTTGGGATAGAAAGGGCTTCATCCACGACCTTGTCCTTCGAGGCTATCAGCATTCTTTTATGTTGGACGGAGAGCCACTTCCTAATACGACATTCCTCAAAATGTACATGAAGTACAATGGGAGGCGGGTGGCTGACAACCTTGAGAAGGCTTTGATGCTACCTAAAGACATTCATTTCTGGGAGGACGTCATAGACAAGGACCTTGTCCTTAATCTTAAGTGGCATTCCATTGCAGTAAGTATTTTTCCTTGGCCATTTTTCAATGACTTAACGCATATATTGCCTTTTGTTTTTTATGTTGATCATTTATTGTCAAATTATAGGTTACGCAGTTGGTACATCTGCTAGAGAATCGACTAAAGAAAACCATATAATAGGCGGACAGCGAAAAGGCCTTCAAATAGATCGCTGAGTCTACCCTCCAAGAGAAAACTTGAGAGGTCACCCAGGCAAAGAAGAACCTCTCCTTTGCCAAGAAGGCACGAGAGTCCGCAAATTGTAAGCTGGAGGTTTTAAAGGGGAAGTTGGAAGAATCTGATACCAAGCTTGCTCAAATGCTGAGTGTCGTCATAGCCAAGGACACGAAACTCGGGGCCATAAAGAAGAAACTGGAGGAGGTTGAGTAGGCTTACTATGACATCAGTTTCGATGATGCCAAGCATTCCACAGCCAGAGTTATCAAGGAGGCCTGGCTGGCAGGATTTAAGGAGGGGTAGGTGGCTCTTCTTAATTCTATTCCCCTACTCGAAACTTCCTCGTACAAAAGGAGGAGGTCTAGGAAGGGGAAGACAACCCTAGCTTTAAAGAGATCTTGAAGGAGATAGAGGCTCATACTGCTAATGCCAATGTCATCATTATGGAGAACTTGAATCCTCCTTTGGTTGCTTGGCTCTCGGTATCTCCTGCCGCCAAGGCAACCCCTGAGTCCACTCCCCCAGTATTCGTGTAGAGGCCAAGCCTTATGTCGGGTTTATTGTGTTTTGAAGTAGTTTTTCCCTTTTTTTTACTTATTTAAGTTATTAATAGAACAATTGCCTTTTGGCTCATTTTCTTGTCCTTTGAATTTTCATGGCTAAGTTCTTGTTTGTTGCATAGAATTTTCCCTTTCTTTTTATCCTGATGGCTTGACACTTAATTGTTTAATAAAAGGAAAAAGGAAGGCGATTGATAGGCCTAACTGGCATAACCATTGATTATTGAAGTACATTTACATGGCATTCGGCCCTTAAAGGGCATAGAATTTAGTTATTGATAAGAAAAAATACCAAGCGTGTTTGCTTAGCGTTCAGCCCTTAAGTAACATAGCCCCAATTGAAGTAGATTAGACGATATGTTTGCTCAAAGTTTGCTACTTAAATTCTTTTGCTATTTCTCCTTTTCTTTTATTTACATAGTTTTCCACCAAGTTGGTAACCGAGGTCTGGCCAAGGTTAGGCTTTTGTCTTTTAGTTAGGATTTCACCTAGTTGGTGACCGGGGTCAAGCTAAGGCTAGGCTTCGATCCTTAGTGAATTTTCTCAAGGTTTCCACCTGGTTGGTCACTAAGGTCAAGCCGAGGCCAGGCTTCTATCCTTAGTTAGAATTCCACCTAGTCAGTGACTAGGGTCAGACCAAGGCTAGGCTTCTGTCCTTAGTGAATTTTCTCAAGGTTTCTGTCTGGTCGATAATTGAGGTCAAGCCGAGGTTGGATTTTTGTCCTTATTTAGGTTTTCACCTAGTCAATAACTAGGGTCATGCCGAGGCTAGCCTTTTGTCCTTAGTTAGGTTTCCACCTAATTGGTGACTGGGGTTAGGCGGAGGCTAGGTTTTTGTCCTTAGTGAGGTTTCCACCTAGTCGATGACTAGGGTCAGGCCGAGGCTAGGCTTCTGTCCTTAATGAACTCATATATTTATCTTCTTTCGTGGGACTGATTTCATATCTCTCAACATAATAACAATATGCTAATACACAGTGGGATATGAATGATCGAACTTCTAATAATTTACATATAGTGAGTTGTTAAGTGCATTAAGATTACATGATAGTTAATAGAAATACTTCTTGAGATTGCTCACATTCCACGACCTAGGTAGCAGCCCAACTTTTCCAAACTCGGCTCCTTCATACTCCCCAGAACTTTTTGTAGTACGAGGTTTCCCACATGAACTCTCTTGGCTTCACGTTTTTGTTGTACCCCCTAGACAGCTTCTACTAGTAGTCGGCCAACCGAATGGATGCAATCTCTCTAATTTCTTCCAAAAGATCTAGTTGCTCGATCATAATCATGTCATTCCCACTCGGTGAGAAACCCATAGTCCTCATGCTAGGTAGGCTGATCTCTATAGGTATCACTACCTTAGCCTCATAAGTCATGGAAAAATGGGTTTCTCCAGTAGATCTCCTAGGGGTAGTTCAGTAGGACCATAGCATGTTGGGCAGCTCCTAGGCCCACTTTTTCCTGACACTTTCTAACCAGTTCTTCGACCTGTTAACAATAGTATTGTTGGTGGCTTCAACTTATCCGTTTCTTTGGGGGTAAGCCAATGTAGAATACTCATTTTTGATCCCCAAGGTTGCCACAGTACTTCTTGAAGGCCTTACTATCAAAATGTAACCTGTTAACTAAGATTAAAGCCTCTAGTACCCCAAAGCGAGTCACAATGTTCTTCCATACAAACTTATTTGCATCGACGTCAAGGATGTTTGCCAGAGCTTCTGCCTCCACCCACTTGGTGAAATAGTTGGTCGCCACTATCACAAATCTCCAGTTTCTTGTAGCTCTAGGGAAGGGGCCCAAAATATCTAGCCCCCATTGTGCAAAAAGCCATGGGCTGGAGATCGGGTTGAGGATCTTTCCTGGCTGATGGATGATTGGGTAGTGCCTTTGACACTAATCGTATTTCTTGACATACTCTGCAACGTTCTTCTGCATATTCAGCCACCAACACCCCTAGGTCATTTCTTGGTGGGCCAAAGACTGATCGCCTGTGTGACTCCTACATAAGCCCTCGTGCAACTTAGTAAGAAGTCTATCCATATCCTCGAGGTGTACGCATGACAAATAGGGCCCACTGAATGATCTTCAATACAACTTCTTCTTGGACGATAGCCAAAATCGGGCAGATTTCTTCCTTATCTTTTCAGCATCCTTTTGTTCATTGGGTAGGGTTTTGTCCAAGATAAATGAAATGTAAGGGTTGATCAAACTCGATAAGACAGCTATGGCCATGACTTAACAATGCTCTTAATTATTGATGCTTGGGGATTCCAATGACTTTACTAAAATGATCTGGGGTATAGAACTCTCCACAAATGAAGCTATAGTGGCCAAAGAGCCTACCTCCACCACTGCTTAGAGTTTGGCTAACATCGCTTCATGCTCAACTTTATTATTCGAGGCCTGGAAGCCCAGTCCGAGTGAATGTTCTACTCTTATACCTTCTAGTGACTCTAACACCATTCCTATACTAGAGCCCCAAGCATTAGACCCCCTATCCACATACACCTTCCATGCTCAAACCGATACTTGGCAAGCCCTGTGCGCATCTTCAACTGTTGGCATAAACTCGACCACAAAATCAGCTAACACTTGCCTTTTGATTGCGTTCCTCAGTTTGTACCTAACATCAAAGGACATTTGCCCCTCCCATAAAGTTCGACCTCCTTCGTAAGGACCATAGGGGATGCCTAGCCAATACATTCACCATGTAGGCTTGGAAGTAGTGCAGCAGTTTCCTTGTGGTGTGCACCAATGCTAAAGCTATCTTCTCTAGTAGTAAATAACAGGGTTTTACTGACATAGTACATTGGTTTCTACATTTTATCCTAGAACTTTATCAATACAGTGCTTAATGTGTGCTCGGACATGGCCAAATACATGTACAAGTCTTCGCTAAGGTCAAGACTAGACAAAATTGGTGGGCGGGCTAGGTAGAGCTTTAAACTTTGTGATAGTCAAAGAATGTATTAACCTTTGTGATAAATTAACCAATTAATTAACTTGCAATACACATGGTAGCATAAACAAATCACCAACTAAAGTTAATATGCAGTAGAAAATAAAGTTGACACGTGATTTATACCAACCTATAGTTGAACCCTTACCCTAATACTCAATTGGACTTGTTCTGTAGTGACAATCTCTTATTTTCAATGCACGGCTCCCAATACTTGACTAACCAATCGATGCCAAGTACGTGACTAACCACCAACTTGAGAAGGATGTTGGCTGCAACGTTCTTCAGTTCATCATCACAATGAAGAACACAAAACTCCTTGGTTACAAAACCCTATGGCGTAAAAATGTAGCAACTTCTTCAAGAGAAAGATGAACTAGGACATATGTCTTCGGTCACAATATGCTTGTGAAAAACTTTTGCATTAAGTTGCATCCACTTTCATTAGCTATGACGGCCCTTAAAATAATCCTTATATATGTTTAGGGTTGTGAGAAAAGAAGACTTATGTTTATGTGCCATAGAGCAACTAACCGAGAGAGAGAGAGAGAGAGAGAGAGAGAGAGAGAGAGAGAGAGAGAGAGAGAGAGAGAGAGAGAGAGAGAGAGAGAGAGAGGGAGAGAGAAAAAAAATGCAGAAAAGTACCAAACACAGTTAATATCAATATGAAGGAAAAGAATGGTATTTTTGCATGAAAAATGCATGAACATGTGACATGCAACAATAAAAGCATCATAGGTTCAACCCAATCCAAACCTATCAGCACTCATCATTTCAATATATAGAACACACATCTAAAATGCATGAACCACTATGAAAATGCAAATTTGATGCAATGCATGAGCATACATAATCATTTAAGCAAAACCCAACCCAAAAATTTGGCAAAAACCTCATCAATTTTGAAAAACTCCAAAAACTTTTCAAAAACCCAAAACTTAGATCAAAATGAATGAAAGGCATGATACAAGAGAGAAATAAGATCATACCAGATGAAGAAAACTTGATTTAGGTCGAAGATCAAGTGGGGAAAGTGAAGAGGTTGAGTGTGAGGTGTTTGAGAGAGAGAGAAATGAGTTTCTATCGAGAGAGATCAGAGAAAATGAGAGAAAAACTACGTTGAGGATATATATAGAAAAACATGAAGCTCAATGGATCGAGAGGTATCGAGCTTTAATTTTCGACAGATGGAGCTGTTGAGGAGCTATCAAGAGGTGTCCACAGCAAAGTGACCTCGATAGATCGAGAAGCTATTGAGTATCTATCGAGCATATAGAAACTTCCTCGATGGATTGAGAAGATGTCGATAAGCTATTGAGACAAATTCTCAAAAATTTTGACGGGTCGAAATTGCAATAACAGCTATCGAGAAAAGAAGATCAAGAGGCTCGATAAATAGCTTAGCTGTCGAGAAGTTGTCGAGAAGTGCACAAAACAGTTTTTCAAGGAAGAGAAAAACACAGGAGCTATCAATATTTCCGTTCTTCGTCTGGTGAGTGCTTTACCTCATGGCACCTCTTTTATTCTTGCTTTACTTTCCGAGACTATTAGGTCTTTGTCCTTATGTCAGGAGACTGGTAGGGGTAGACTAGGCTGTTGCGTCCATATGTTACAATTGTGGTTCTGTACTCACTTGAGCATCATCGCTAGGGACCAGCTTATGGGCTTTGTGTGTAGGAATAGAGTTTGGTCTACTATATTCCTCGATCTTCCTTTTTTCGGTGATACTGATGGCTGGCTAAGATATCTGTGTAGCCTGAGCCCTACTAACTAGACTTGGAGGGTCAAATGGGATATTACCGAGTGGCAAGGGTAGACCCATTGTGTCGGCTTACTCCGTATTCCCTTGGTGGGCATCTAGGGGTGCACAGGGTATTTCCCCGGTATGGCCATGAGGTAGTTTAGGGGCATTCAGCACATTCCCGGACTTAGTGATCTTTCTGCTATCACCTGTGATTATGGGCTGGTGGACATTGACATAGCAGTAGTAGGGTGTGCCTCAAAGTTTTGGGAGGCCCGCAGATCGAGTATAGACTTCCCCCTCTGTTCTAAGGATGATTAGGAGTGGTTTTCTGATGAGTTGAGGGTATGGCAAGACACACGGAATCCCGTCTTTGTGTTTGATTTGTCGTCGCCGGTTTCGACTGGTATGCCATTCCGGCTGATATTCTGAGAGATTATACTTTAGAGTTTAAGATCAGAGTTAAGAGGACCCTTGCAGACCTAAAGGAATGCTTGAGAGAGGCTACCAGAGATAGAGATTGCAGTAGAGAGCTAGTTGATACGCTCATAGAGGATATCGAAGAGATAAGCAGCATGTAGGAGCATTAGCTTACAGCTCTCAGGGAAGAGCTTGATCGGAGGGGGCCAGCCCTTCCAAGCATAAAGGCAATGTGTGCGCAGTTGAAATCTTAGGTCGCGAGTTTGGAGGATGAGCTTGCGGCTCTTACTCAGAGATTTGCCGCTCTAGATCACACTTGGGATGAGCAGAAGGCCGCCTTAAAGGTTGGCAGGGTCACGACTAGCAGTTAGGCAAATGATTTAGCACTAGAGCTACTGTAGGCGAAGACTTATATTCATTCCGCTTTGGACATGGAGTACGGGAGAGAGAGTGACGAGCCTGGTGAGCCATAGTGAGATTTCCGTCTCCTTCAAACTGAGCTGGCCGAGAGAAATGAGGCCCTAAGAGTTGCTATTGTAAAGGTGGGCACCTTGTAGGCTCTGCTAGAGACATATAGGTAGAGCTCTACTTCTGATCCCATGATGAAGAGGAGGTAGTCCGTCTTCGGCACTCATATGATAGACTTAGAGAGGTAGCCAAAGACCTGGGCTTTAATGCAGCCAGACTACTTCGCACTCATGCTCAGGATGACCCAATTCTTCACACTAGCTTTGGGAGGCTATGCCAGGCCATGTCCGATCGCCTGGGCCATGTTTGTTTTGCGAATATCTTTTTTTTTTTACTTTGTTTCTACACATGAGCTAGGTAGTTAGTATTCCACCATGTATGGAAAGGTCCTTCATAAATTGCTAGGCAATTGCGTAAGGCCTTTCGTTTTTTGTTTTGAGTTCTTAAAGCATAGTCTAGTCTGTTAGGCATGCTTAGAAACTAAGTGATGGTGCAAAGAGATGTTCATGATGATATTCAGAAAAGATATATATGAGATGGGATATTTTAACTCGACATCAGAATGCATGAAAGAAACAAAATGGCACAATATAGGCACGTTAATGAATATGCAGGCAAATGCTTTGAAAACGCAAGATTATACAAATACATGATAAATGTAAAATCTATGCATATCAATATCTTATTTTTCCAAGGATACATCCTATTCTAAATGAATCTTAAGCAAACTTCCAGGTCATGGCAATATTGTAGACAAAGAGCAATCATGGAGGCGTCTTCATATCTCAACTTGGATGTTCGATCCCTTTAATCTTCTGATCTTGATCAGAAATTCAAGCAAGTGCAAGTGACTGATTTTTCTCTTAAGATGTGACCAAACCAAGATGGCTGCCTACGTACCTCCACGAGGAAGGATCAGGTCATCACGTATTTTAACTGACTTTTTGATTGCCTTAAATTTTGCCTAGACTGCCCTTTCGGGTTTTCAGTCTAGCAGGCTCTCTCACACTCTTTCTTTTGGATCTCCTTTTGCATAGACCGCCCTTTCAGGTTTTCAATCTACCTTTTGCATTTTCTCTTGCACTCTTTCTTTTGGCTCTCCTTTTGCGTAAACCACCTTTTCAAGTTTACTTTTTGCATATATATGTTTTTTTTTTTGGACATAAAAATAAGGTGCATTGCAAGGCTCCTTTATGCAAAGTACTGTATGACGGCATTAGAATTGGTGGGCATATTGAAGTCATGCCTATCCATGTTAGCTAGAATCAAGGCTCCCCCAGAAAAGGCCTTCTTTAGCACATATGGTCCCTCAAAAGTCGGGGCAAACTTTCCTCTTTGACCAGGCGTGGCCTGGTTGCGCTTCTTCAAAACTAGATCACCTTCTTCAAAGACTCTAGGTCTAACTTTCTTGTTGAATGCTTGCTCGGCGCGGCATTGGTACAACTGTCCATGGCACATTGCGATCATGGGCTTTTCATCTATCATGTTCAGTTGTTCATATTGGGCATGGGCCCATTAAGCTTTTAATAGCTTTGTCTGAGACAAAATCTTGTAAGACAAGATCTCTACCTAATGGGGAGGACTACCCTTTTGCCATACACCAATGAATACGGGGTCACACCCATGGAGGTATGAACAGAAATGCAATATGCACACAAAGCAAAAGGCAAATTTTCTTTATGTTCTTGTTAGCAGCTTCCACTGCGGCATTCATCTGAAGGTGATAGGGAACTAAATTTTTGTGCTCAATCTTAAACTGTTGGCAAAGCTGCTGGATCATTTTCCCATTTAGGTTTGTCCCATTATCTGGAATGAGTTCTCCTAGCACGCCGTAGAGGCAAATGATGTTGTGTTTCAAGAACCAAGCTACCACGGCTTAAGTGACGCTCTTGTACAAAGCGGCTTCCACCTACTTTGTAAAATAATCAATGGCCACCAAGATGTACTCATGGATGTTTGAAGCTTTCGGAATCATGAGTTCGATGACATCCATACCCCAAGCTGAGAAAGGCCATGATGCTGCTAAAGAGTTCAATGGCTGCAAATGAGCATTCTTACTGTCTTGATAGGCTTGGCAACGATGGCATGTCCTCACGTGCTTAATGCAATCATTTTCTAGGGTGAGCTAGTAGTAGCTAGCTCTCATAATCTTGCGGGCCAACAGGGGTCCACTGGCATGGGCTCCAAGCAAACCTTTATTCATCTCTTCCATCAAGTGATTAGCCTCAGAGTCTACACATCGGAGCAAGGTAGAATCGTGGTTCCTTTTGTACAGGACTTCTCCATTCAAGAAAAATTGGTAGGCCATGTGCCGAATAAACTTCTTTTCACTGTCTATTGCACCGGGCGAGTATTCATTATCCTTAATATAAGCCTTGATATCATGACACCATGACTTTCCATTGCCTTCAACTTCAACACTCATGCATTCTTTGATGTTCATGCAATAGGCTGGGATGCCATGGACTTCTATGCACCATTGCCGCATATCATCTCCTTTTGGTAACTTGACCATGCTAGCCAGTGTATCCAGGGCATCTGTAAACTAATTGTGAGCTCAGGGCAAATAGGCAAATATGATGTTTTGGAACTTCAAGATCAAGCAATTGATGCAGTTTTGATATGGAATCAACTTGGTGTCTCAGGCTTGCCATTTTCCTTCAATTTGGGAGATGATCAACAGGGAATCTCTAAACACGCACAAGTCATAGGCGCCAAACTCTAGGGCCTCTTGTAGACTGATTACGCACGCTTCGTATTCTGTGACATTGTTGGTGCAACTAAAATTTAACTTAACTAAAATAGGGATTTGTTGGCCCTTAGGGGAAGCTAAGACTGCTCCCACTCCATTCCCAATAGAATTGGCAGCTCCATCGAAATAAAGCTTCCAACACCACGGCTCTACATTTTCTGGTTCTGGCTCTAATGCCATGACATCCTCATCAGGGAAGAGGGATTTTGAAAGTTCTGGATCATTCAGCGGTTGGTCCGTTAGGTAATCGACTATGGCCCGGCCCTTGATGGCCTTTCTTGTTACAAACACAATGTCAAACTCAGAGAGCAACATTTACCAATGCAAGATCTTTCCTATGAGAGCTGGATTTTCAAACATGTACTTAATGGGATCCATGCAAAAAATGATCCGCGTGGTGAAATAGAGCATATACTACTGCAACTTACGTGATGCCCTCGCTAAGGTGCAACACGTCTTCTCAATGGCGATGTAGTTGATCTCGTAACTAGTAAACTTCTTGCTCAAGTAGTAAATCGCCCTTTCTTTCTAGTAGGGCTCAACAGCTTGGCCTAACATGCAACCCATGGAGGTTTCTTATACCGCTAGGTAGAGGATCAATGGATATCTCTCTAAATTCCTTGAGCAGCACTATGAGCTCATGCTTCCTCTTTTTTCCTTTGGAAGCTTGGAAGAGTTATTCATCGGAGGGGTCATAGCCTAGACTGAAACCTCCCCATTTCCTACGGCGCTGAGGCCTTGGCCTAACTAATGGCCAAATTTGAGCATCTCCTTGGCAACCATTAAAGTAGCGAAGGGCCATAATGACTTGAGTTCTGGAGCTCTGGAAATCATGGAGACTAGCTAGAAACTGTGAAAGGTTGCCTCCGGAAAGGCATTAGCACCTATGTAGGGGACAAAAGTCTCCTTGAAGAAAGTCAGGGGTTCTTCGGCCATAATAGTGACCATCAAAACTTCGAATGGGAAATTGAGTCTTCGATGAAAAGTAGAAGTAACCACACCTGTGGCATGCAGCCAAGGCCTCCCCAGGAGCATATTACAAGGGGAGTCCGCCTTAATGACATGGAACTTATCTGTGAAGAACATAGGGCCAACTCCAAGCCTTTAAAAGCGGATTCTGTAGCACTTGTAGGAACACGTGTCTCTTTCAAGACTTTCAAGAGAGCATTGCGGTGGACCTCAAAGGATAGCAATAACGCCAAGATAGAGATCTGAGCTGGCGACTTGTTTAATTGCTGAATCACATTATACCCTGAGTTTTTGATAACTTTTAAGAACTCCTTGACTTCTTCAATGGTGACTCTGTTCCTAACGGGTTCAGCGGTACCCTTGCATATCTCTTTCCTCCTCTTTTCCAACTCTTCAGAGGTATAGCAACAACCACTCCTAATAAGCCCAAATAGACCTGAAGAGATTCGTAGTTTCACAGTCTAAATTAGTTCATACTTACACATGCATGGCTTAATCTTTGAGACAAGCATATGACTAATGGCAGGATCAACTAGGTAGCATTCCTCGTCAATGCCGGTGCCACCCAGAGGCCCTGGCTCGCCCGAGGGCAAGGAAGGGCACAAACGAGCACGGCGATCATGCAGGGCAAAGCGATGACGCTCGCTTGGTACATTGGCAGAAGGGGCCAAAGGCCCCAAACACACATGATTTTCTGCATCCAAAACCACGAGTATGCCTGCGTGGTGCACATCGGCAACGTGGAGGCCGCGAGGCACGCGTGGGACATGAGGATGGCTTCGAGGTCCTGTCGATGCCCCGCAAGGAGCGTCAACTAGGAACGAATCAACTAGAGGGATGAGTGCCTTAGAGGCAGGTATGCAACACAGGGACCCGAATTGTGTCCGAGCGACACTCAAAACAACGCTGATTGGGAGCACGCCAGATAGTTCGATACGAGAGCACAAAGCTTGCCAAGCCATGCAACCTTGCCACCACTCACATGCTATCACGTACACTAGACCACAACACCACCAAATGTACCCTACAATGACATGCTACGAAGACTACCGTGCATGAGGAAGCATCGAGTGGTGCTGAGCCTGCACCACTGGGCGTGAAAGACAACACTACTAAACCGCGTGCCTATGAGGATGGGTCGTCGTCAAGTAGAGGCCCGATGGTTGCTGTGGGACTTGCTTCGCATAGCAATTGGGTGAATGAACACCGTCCGCTTTGCGAGAGCATGCCCAAGCTATACCAAACTTGCATGGCTCACCAACCACACATAGGAACTACAAGGGACATCAAGGGACACTGCTGCTGCTGCTGCCATCGTCGTCGTCGTCGCCGCTGTCGTCGTAGCCGCCACTGTTGCTGCTACCGCCGCCGCCGCTGCCAAGGCCAAGGCACCCCTCATGGGCATGCAGCCAAGGCCCAAGGCAAGCTGCCAAGGCTAAGGCAGCCACCCATGAGCACGCAGCTAAGGCCAAGGCAGCCCCATGGGCATGCAGGAAAAGGGAAAGGCACATTGCCAAGGCTGAGGATGCCCTCTATGGGCAAGGGGCATGCAGCCAAGGCCACTAAGGGGTTAGTTAGCCTCCGGAGGGAACGGGGCAAATAAATTTTTTTTTTTTTTAGAGGGGGGATTGTTCGGGAATAGGGGGAAGGGATGAATCAAAGCAACACACGGCTGAATCTTAGTGGATCATGGCAGCAAGGCCACTCTGCCACTTACAATACCCTGTCGTGTATTTAAGTCGTCTGCAAAGGATTCTACCCGTCGCTCGGTGGGAATTATACTTCATGGCGGCCCACGTGGCTCATCCGCCGCAAGTGCTTAGCCAAAGACATGTACCTCTAGGGGCCTGAAGGCCCCTACTGCAGGTCGGCAATTAAGCGGCGAGCGCACGCATCGCTTCTAGCCCGAATTCTGACTTAGAGGCGCTCAATCATAATCCAGCGCACGGTAGCTTCACGCCATTGGCTTTTCAACCAAGCGCAATGACCAATTGTGCGAATCAATAGTTCCTCTCGTACTAGGTTGAATTACTATTGTGACACTGTCATCAGTAGGGTAAAACTAACCTATCTCAAGACGGTCTAAACCTAGCTCACATTCCCTATTGGTGGGTGAACAATCCAACACTTGGTGAATTCTGCTTCATAATGATAGGAAGAGCCGACATCGAAGAACAAAAAAGCAACATCGTTATGAACGCTTGGCTGCCACAAGCCAGTTATCCCCGTGGTAACTTTTCTGACACCTCTAGCTTCAAATTTCGATGGTCTAAAGGATCGATAGGCCACACTTTCACGGTTCGTATTCGTACTGGAAATCAGAATCAAATGTGCTTTTACCCCTTTGTTCCACACGAGATTTCTATTCTCGTTGAGCTCATCTTAAGACACCTGCGTTATCTTTTAACAAATGTGCCACCCCAGCCAAACTCCCCACCTGACAATGTCTTCCACCCAGATCGGCCCGCCGAGGCGAGCCTTGGGTCCAAAAAGAGGGGCACATCCCCGCTTCTGATTCACAGAATAAGTAAAATAACGTTAAAAGTAATGGTATTTCACTTTCGCCTTTCGGCTCCCACTTATCCTACACCTTTCAAGTCATTTCACAAAGTCAGACTAGAGTCAAGCTCAACAAGGTCTTCTTTCCCTGCTGATTCTGCCAAGCCTGTTCCTTTGGCTGTGGTTTCGCTTGATAGTAGACAGAGACAGTGGGAATCTCGTTAATCCATTCATGCGTGTCACTAATTAGATGACGAGGCATTTGGCTACCTTAAGAGAGTCATAGTTACTCCTACCGTTTACCCGTGCTTGGTTGAATTTCTTCACTTTGACATTCAAAGCACTGGGCAGAAATCACATTGCATGAGCATCCGCTGGGACCATCGCAATGCTTTGTTTTAATTAAACAGTCAGATTCCCCTTATCCATACCAGTTCTAAGTCTACTATTTGACGCCCGGGGAAGACCGCCGAGGCGGTCATTCCCAGTCAGTCCCCCTGCCGGCATGAGGCGACCCGCTCTCGCCGCGAGAGCAGCTTGAGCAGTCCACCGACAACTGATGGGTTCAGGACTGAGACCCCCGTGCCCAGCCCTCAAAGCCAATCCTTTTCTCGAGGTTACAGATCCATTTTGCCGACTTCCCTTGCCTACATTATTCCATCGACCAGAGGTTGTTCACCTTGGAAACTTGATGCGGTTATGAGTATGACCGAGCGTGGGAGGCACTCGGTCCTCCAGATTTTCAAGGGCCGTTGGGGGCACACTGGACACCACGCAACGTCCGATGCTCTTCCAGCTGCTGGTCCCTACCTCCGGCTGAGCCGTTTCTAGGGTGGGCAGGCTGTTAAACAGAAAAGATAACTTTTCTCGAGGCTCCCGCCAACGTATCTGGACTCCCTAACATTGCTGTCAGCCGCCACGTCCGAGTTTAGGAATTTTAACCCGATTCCCTTTCCAAGCTTGCGCTTAACACACTATCAAACGAGCATCCCCCGTCTCTTAGGATTTACTAACCCTTGTGCTAGTGCCGTTCACATGGAACATTTCCCCTCTTTGGCCTTCAAAGTTCTCATTTGAATTTTTACTACTACCACCAAGATTTGCACCGACGGCCGCTCTGCCCGAGCTCACGCCCCAGGTTTTGCAATGACCGCCGCGCCCTTCAACTCATCGGGGCCTAGAACTTGCCTTGACGGTTGGGTATAGGTCGGGCACTATAGCGCCATCCATTTTCGAGGCTAGTTAATTCGGCAGGTGAGTTGTTACACACTCCTTAGCGGATTCCGACTTCCATGACCACCGTCTTGCTATCTTAATCGACCAAAACCCTTTGTGGGTTCTAGGTTAGCGCGCAGTTGGGCACCGTAACTCGGCTTCCAGTTCATCCCGTATTGCTAGTTCTGATTACCAAAAATGGCCCACTTGGAACTCTCGATTCCTTGGCGCGACTCAACGAAGCAGTCGCGCCTTCCAACCTATTTAAAGTTTGAGAATAGTTCGAGGGCGTTGCGCCCCCGATGCCTATAATCATTGGCTTTACCCGATAGAACTCGCATGTGGGCTCTAACTATCCTAAGGGAAACTTCAGAGGGAACCAGCTACTAGACGATTCGATTAGTCTTTCGCCCCTATACCCAAGTCAGACGAACGATTTGCACGTCAGTATCACTGCAGGCCTCCACCAGAGTTTCCTCTGGCTTCACGCCACTCAGGCATAGTCCACCATCTTTCGGGTCCCAACAGGTATACTATCACTTGAACCCTTCTCAAAATATCAAGGTTGATCGGTGGTGCAACCCTCAGGGGGATCCCGCCAATCAGCTTCCTTGCGCCTTATGGGTTTACTGGCCCGTTGACTCA